>CM057456.1:1163843750-1165307500 GCA_016271365.2 Neoceratodus forsteri | reverse complement strand
GCTGCATAACACAACTTTATTCCACGCCACTGTTTTCCTCAGTGCCTGCATCATTACAGATTATATCAGTAAAGTACAGATACTTTACAAGTGAGCCCTAAATGAAGGTGCATTACTTGCCAGTAACGGGAGTTTTTTGAGAGACTCTCAATAGAGCTGCAGTACACTGGACTAAGCTGTCAATGTCAGGACCTTGCGGGACGCTTTGGAAAGAAAGAGCTGATAGAAAGATAGATATGTCAGGTTATGCCCTGCCTACCTGTAGCAGAATACAATATAAGAGAAGATCCATTTGGAGACGCACTGTTTGGGGACTGGCCTACCCCTGGTACTAGGTCCAAAAGAAACAAAAAGTTGGGAGGAATATACACAGTCCTTGGTATAGTCCAAGTAGTACTGGAGGGTTCTGTGGACACCCCAGGAATGCAACAGCACCTCATCTGGGTTCTGATGGGGAAGGGAACAACACAGGTAAATCGATGGATGGATTCAACAAGAAATCAGATACCATCTTAGGTAAGAAGCTGGAGTAAGTATGCAGTGATCCCCATTACTGTGAAACACAAGAAAGGGTGGGCCACAAACTAAGGCCTGCAATTCAGACACTCATCTGGCTGAAGTGATCGCCACAAGGAATAAAATCTTTCTAGACAGACACATCAAGTCACGGGAAGATGCAGGCTCAAAAGGGGACTGTTTTACTAAAGCCAAGTACAAGATTTTTGTACCACAGCAGCCATGGGCTGGGCAATGGGCCCTTCAGAAGCCAGCATACTATTCCAGCTGAGCCACTGTCTTGTTCCTGACAGAGGTATGGAAAACCAAAATGGCCAACACGTGAACCTTCACTGAGGAGTACTGTAACCCAGACAAACTGAAAGAGATCCAGGAGGCAGTCCAGCACCCTCTGTACTGGGTAAGTGAGGGAGTCAAGGGATACAGTCTGACTCCACACAGTGAAATTCTTCCCTTCATGTAAGGTATCCTAGAAGCAAGTAGAACAGCAGAAGACTTAGCTGAAACCCCATACCATTCCAGTCCCTCCTGTACAGGGCAAATATTGGGGGGGGGGGATATTGCCTGGCATAATAGCGTGAAAAGGCTTCCATCCTAGAAAGTAGGCCAGTAAAAGGCTTCCTAACAGGAAGCATATTCAGCCAAAACTATGGCCAAGATCTGAAATGAGGGACCTCAATGTCTGCCATAACAAGGCATGAGACCAAGAAAAATTTCCAAGTGAGTAGCAAGGTTATTTACAGTAACGTGGCCTGAAAAAGGAGCACATATATACATAAATACATACATAATAACTGGCACTTCCTTTTTGCCATAGAAAAACCATGGCATTGTTAGTCATAATAAAGGAATGTTTATTACAGCAAACACATGGATGGTTTCTCTCGCTTTGCACATGCGCCCGCCGCTGCTCTTCCTCCCGGACCACTGGCCGTCTCGTTTTTCCTCTGGAGTTGGAACCACCACTGGAACTAGGTGGTAAGTGATAGCCAGAAAAAGATACAACACATTAAAAATTTTAACTGACATTTTGGCTGCAGACAGAAATAATTCATTTAAAAAGTTTAAATAAAAACGACCATGCACTGGGAATGGCTGTGGACATGGCTTACCTAGATTTTAGCAAGGCATTTGATACAGTCCCACACAAAAGATTAATACACAAGTTAGCCAGCCTTAGAGTGGGTCCCAAGGTGGTAGCCTGGATAACAAATTGGCTAGACAACAGGACGCAAAGGGTAGTAGTAAATGGAGTCCACAGTGAAGAAAGGAGGGTTACTAGCAGGGTACCGCAGGGTTCAGTACTGGGACCGGTCCTTTTTAATGTCTTTATAAGTGACATTGCAGAGAACTGGAAGGAAAAGTATGTCTCTTTGCAGATGACACAAAGATCTGCAACAGGGTTGATACACCAGATGGAGTGGAAAGGATGAGAAGGGACTTGGCAAGGTTGGAGGAATGGTCAAATCTATGGCAGCTCAGATTCAATGCAAAGAAGTGCAAGGTAATGCACCTGGGAAACAAAAACCCAGGGCAAGAGTACACAATGGGGGGTGAGATACTGACAACAGTAAAAATGGAAAGCGACCTGGGGGTAATTATATCAGATGACCTTAAGGTGGGCAAGCAATATGAGAAGGCAGTAAGGAAGGTTGGGGGATACTGGGATGCACAGGGAGAGGCATCAATAGTAGAAAACAGGAAGTTGTTATCCCTCTGTACAGACAGTTGGTGAGACCCCATCTGGAGTACTGTGTGCAGTTCTGGAGACCCATCTCCACAAAGACATAGACAGAGTGGAGGCTGTCCAGAGAAGGGCAACCAAAATGGTGCAGGGTCTGCACCAGAAGACATATGAAGAAAGACTAAAGGAGCTTAATATGTATACCCTTGAGGAAAGGAGGGAGAGAGGGGACATGATAGAAACTTTCAAGTACCTCAAGGGAATCAACAAAGTCCAAGAGGGTGGCATCTTTCAGAAAAAGAGATGTGCAAGAACAAGGGGGCACAATTTGAAGATAGAGGGGGGACGGCTCAGAGGTAATGTGAGGAAGTATTTTTTCACAGAGAGGGTTGTGGATGCATGGAACAGCCTCCCTGAGGAGGTCGTGGAGTCAAGAACAGTGGGGGAATTCAAGAATGCATGGGACAGACATAAGGCAGTCCTAGTAGGGGGTAGGAGGAAGTAAGCTGTTGGTTAATTAGGATCTGCAGCTTATCTGTTAGGTAGGAAAATGGGCAGACTAGGTGGGCCAAGCAGTCCTTATCTGCCGTCACATTCTATGTTTCTATGTTTCTATGCACTGGGACCTATGCAGACCATGGCCACACAAGAACGTCTTTTTTTAATTTTATATAATTGCTGTGGCCAAAAAGGAAGACCCAGCAATTATACAAAATAAAATATGGGGTGGTGTGTTTAAACTCAAAGTGTACACACACCCTCGGTGTTAGATGCTTTAATAAAATGTAGCATCTAACACCTCAGGGGGGGTGTTAACTTTTTGTTACATACACCACCCCATACTTTATTCTGTATATAATATATTTTATATATATGTATACACAAATACACACACACATACACACATTATATACAAGTACACATTTGATTTTTACCTGACCAACAGTATGTAAAACCAAAATGTATACATTTTATTTTCAGCATCAGACTATTCCTGTTTCTCCTCCTGACAGGTCCAGTTAATGTTGTTGGTAGGTACCCTTATGCTTACTGCCACTTCCAATGGCAGTGGCCCGGTCAAACATGCAAGTAGTGGTGACAGGGCAGGCATGGCTTGGAGTCCATACCAAACTGTCTATATACCCATACTTGAGTTAAATTTGTTTACCAGTGGCACCCATGACCCCTGGGCAGTGAGAACCAAAGCTGTCACCCTACCATGGAATAGAATAGAATAGAATAGGATAGAACAGAATAGAATAGCACAATAAAAGGAATAACTAGGCCAATGGAAAGATGCTTAAAAGATAATAAGCAAGGGTAAGAGGAGAAAGTGGCCACTGTGGTTCTAGAAGGAGGTAGCTAAGGTAGTAAAGGAGAAAAAAAAGCTTTGAGGAAATACATGGAGACCTAAACAGAGGCAGACATGGAGGTGCAGTAGTGCTAGTGAAACAAAGGGAGGCAGGATGGAGGATAAGGGCAGCAAAGGCTCAAACTGTGGAAAGGATCATCCAGGAGGTCCAAAATGGGGATAAGACCTTCTTCAGGTATGTGAGCAAAAAGAGGAAGGCAAGGGGTGGTATACTGAAGACCAGGAGACTGGGGTGGGCGGGGACATGCAGAGGAAGACCAACAAAAAGCTAACATTTCAAACAAATACTTCTGCTCAGTCTTCAGAGACTTCACAGTGGAAGGAGGGATGGAAGAGTGGAAGTCCATTTAGGGAATACAGCCAGCTGCGGGTTGAAAGCCTTTAAGGAAAACAAGGTGATGGGGCTGGATGAGATTCACCCAAGGACACAAAGAAATGAGCATGGTGTTAGTTGCCCCTCTGGCAACACTATTTAGCACCTCACTCGAGATGGGTGAGGTTCCATAGGAATGGTGGAGAGCTGATGTGGTCCCTTGGCACAAAATCAGCAGCAAGGAGGAGGTCAATAATTATAGACCAGTCAGTTTCACATCAAGGGTGGAGAAGGAGAAGGAGAAGTTAATGGAGTCCCTGTTGAAGGAGAGACTGACAGAGTACTTGGAACCAAAGGGGCTGCAGGACCAGCAGTAGCATGATTTGGCAGGGGAGGTCATGTCAAATGAACATCATAGATTTCTTTGACTGGGTAACTAGGCAGGTGGATCAGGGAGGGGTGGGCAGTGGATGTACAGTAGCCTATCTGGCCTTCAGTAAGGCCTTTGACCTTGTACCACACAGAAGGCTGATAAAGAAACTTCGTAACCTGGGGTGGGGTAGAAGGTGGTGTGCTGTGTATCTTACTGGTTCAAAGATAGGAGGCAGATGGTGATAGTAAGCAGTCACTTGGAGGATGGGATAGTGACCAGTGGAGTACCACAGAAATTGGTACTGGGCCCTGTCCTCTTCAACATCTTCATAAGTGATGTTGTTGAGGAACTGGAGGGAAAGGTGCATCTTTATGCAGATGACACAAAAATATGCAACAGGGTGGATACCCAGGAGGGGGTGTAAAGAATGCAAAGGGATCTGGGGAAATTAAAGGAATGATCTAAGGTGTGACAGCTGGGTTTCAGTGCCAAAAAGTGCAAAGTCATGCACCTAGGGTAGGGAAAACCTGGAGCTGTGTATAAGATGGGGGGGAGGTACTTACAGTTACCAAGCAAGAGAAGGACCTTGGAGTGATCATATCTGATGATTTCAAGATGGCAGGGCAGGGTGACTAGGCAGCAGGTAAGGCAAGCCGGATGCTGTGGTGCATAGGGAGGGTGATCTCTAGTAGGAGAAGAGAGGTGGTGTTGCCTCTATATCACTCACTTGTGAGACCCCAGCTGGAGTTCTGTGTCCAGTTCTGGAGGCTGCACCTCTGCAAGGACATCGACAGGATGGAAGCAGTCCAGAGGAGGGCTACTAAAACAGTGCCAGAATTGCATAAGAAACCATATGAGGAGAGGCTGTGGGAGCTCAACATGTATGCCCTGGAGTAGAGGACAGTGAGAGGGACATGATTGAGAGGTATGAGTACCTCATGTGAATGAAAAAGGTGTAGGAGGAGAGTCTATTTAATAGTAGGAGGGGCATCAGAGCATGGTATGAAGCTTCAGTGGGGGATGTGTAAGAGGGATGTGAGGAAATACTTCTTCACAGAAAGAGTGGTGAGTGCCTGGAACAGCCTGACAGAGAAGGTGGTGAGGAAGAAGACAGTGGGGAGTTTCAGGCATGCATGGGATAGGCACATGGGTATAATAAATAGAGGTAAGGGAGGAGGAAGGAGCACCTGTGACCACAAAGAGTCTGGAGTGTAGTATCAGGCAGGGGAAACAGGGTAGACTAATAGGCCTACTGGTCCTTTTCTGCAAAGACATTATATGTTTCTACCCCAGGTGGGAAGCATCCATTGTGAAGATAACATGCGGTTGAGGCCATCAAAAAAAGGAGAACCCCATATCGGCAATTCCTGCCCTGTAATCACAGCAGGATGTCCTGCAGAAGACTGTAAAGCAGTAATCAAGTAGTCTAGTGAACACAAGACCCATGACCATTATGCTTTCATTGACCGTGGTCCCCGCAATGACCACTGAGAAATCTTCATCTTCAGGTAGGGCCTTTGATTGGGCTAGGTCCAAAACTGCTACTGCACACTGGAGCCTGTGACAAGGGCAAAGTGTACTCCTCCTTGACTGCTGAAGCCCCTGACAGGAGACAGTCATCCACATATGAGGTATACAACTGTTCCCAGCATAGTGTCTTGGACACCACAGGAGAGCATTTGAGATGGCAAGGACAATCCAAAGGACAATAAATAAAAACTGATAATATCTGCACTCTAGACAAAACCAGAGGAACTGTCTTTGGCACTTCTGGATGTTTATGACAGGGGAGGAAGGAGGGAGCTCATGTCCAGCATGCAGAATGTTTTCCACCACATGCTTGTTAGGCCCTTGGTTGAATTCCAGGAGAACCCGAGGTAGGAAAATCCTGGGTTCAGTGTTGAGGAAAGTAGCTGTATGGCCTTATTGTGCACTAATGCCTGCACCTCTCCCACCGGATGGTAAGGTGTTAGAGGGAATTGTCACCAATGCCAGGACATGGCTGTGCTGGATAGGTACTGCTTACCATTAGGGCAGAACTAGGGAGATCTTGACTCCCCAGGCCCTGATGTGGAATCTGGCAGAGGTGGAAGTCTAAAGGAGGGGGTGGCTGATTGTCCAAATTCCCACATCCCTTGGGGGCTTTGCAGGTGCCCCACATTAACTGCTGTTGCTACTGGGTAACAAAACCTTGTCTCTAACCATGGGGAGTGCTACTGTGATATCTCCTGTGAAAGGAGCCTCTGCCACGTTGGGAATCATTTGGTGTCAGAGACTGAATGGACTTCTTGGAGGTCTACAGATGATTGAAAATGACCGGGGCCTTGGGGTCCAAAGAGCTTAGTTCCCATTAAGGGAGCATTCAGAACTGACTGCTGATCATCCTGGGTAAAGCCTACAATGTAGAGCTATGAGTGAAGTCTTAGATAAATGCTAGAGGTGACAGCCCTGGCAGTGGCATCCGATACATCACAGACTAATCTAAGAAGATGTTTGCCAGCAAAAATAGCCCAGAGACCCAGGGGAGGGCCTCTGACTGCTGGGACCAGTCAGGCATACTGCTGACAATACGGTTTAGACCTCTCAATATACAGTTCTGGTACTTGGCCAGATATCAGAGGTCTAGCAAAACAGCTCAAACTGTGTTCCGGAGTGTGCTCAATGTAAGTTCAGAACACAGAAGTAGACAAAAACAGCACAACTCAAGGATACTTACAATTTCCAGCTCTTTAATGTTAAAATCACAAATTTGCCATGAAAAGCATTAGTTCATGCAAACCTCAACCAGAGGTTTGCACGGACTGATGCTTTTCATGGCGTATTTGTGATTTTAACATTAAAGAGCTGGAATTCGCAAGTGCCCTTGAGTTGTGCTGGTTTTTGCTGCTGCTATACTTGGCCAGATATGCCTGGTAACTAGCTATGCATAAATCAAAGGAGGCTGAGGTAAATGTGTGCTTGTTAATCATGCCAAATTTTCTGGATTCCTTGTCAAGAGGTCTAGTGCTCATGCTCTGGGGGGGCCTGAGATCTGCTGTGTGCAGCCATGATTACAATTGAATCAGTGTCAGGCTGGGTAAGTAATACTTCTAATCCCTAGGAGCCAGTTACTACTTGTCTGTTTTTTTTAGGCACCACTGGTATGTACTGGGCCTGTGCCAGGCACTCAGGGTAACTCCCTCCAGAGCCACAAAGATGGGAAGGGACAGTCATGCAGAAGGCCCTTTTGACCTAAAAAAACATTACACATATTATTTTTGGAAGGATTGTTTTTCTCCAGGGAGAAAATGAATGTCTCCTGGAGTTGCCTAATCAAAGTCTAAAAAGTAGAGACCTAGGAATGCTGCCTGTACAAGATCATTTCTTCACTACTTGAGGATATAGTATATCTTGCAGGATTTTCCAGCCTCATGGGTTGAGCAGGATCATTATCTTCCTTTCCAAATACTCATCATCCAGGAGGTCTGGGGTGTACTCTTCATCCTCCCCCTCCAAAAGGGGTTAGAAATAACAAGCCACAGAGGGGAAGACACAGCAGGTCCAGCCAGGAACACCCAAAGAGGTGGCAGTGGAACCAACTGAGGAAGAGAATGCAGCAATTACATTATCAAATCTGATAATTCATCCAAAACAACTGGGATGGTGACAACAGATAGCAATGACATCACCATCGACAAGATGGTACTCAGTACAGTTCCCTGAATGCAAATTGGAGGCTACAGTACCATGGAAATCGGATGCCAGCCTTTAGCAGGGTGAGGTTCTGGCAGAACCCACCAGTTTCGCTGTTGTATGGATTGAACATTTAGACTTACCATCGCATTTGGAGAGCAGAGATCTTGACTGCTGATGCTCAAAGGAGCACCATCAATGCACTGATGAGCGTCATGACTCCTGATAAACACAGTGGATTTCTGGTGATGGTGAGGATGACTCCAACTGGGCAGCCATGTATTTTGGTGACCGCTGTGTCAACTTATGTGGTGGTTTTGACTCTTTCCATCTCAGATGCTTTCAGTGTAGCAAGTCAGCACTCATAAACAAGGCATGCACTGAAATAGCTTTGCCCATTTGTTTTTCTAGAGAAAGTTCCAAAGCTTTATTTCTGCATCTTCATGTAGCCTGGTTGAAGTCCTGGCAGATGTGGCAGTTTTTGCATTGTGGGTTAGGTACAAACCAACCATGCTTATTTTTATGGTAAATTCACATTTTGCCACAACAAAGGTGAAAAAACACTATCTGGTGATGACATACACCAGCGATGAACTTTCCCAAAGGAGTAGCTACCAAAAAAAAAAACCTCTGTCGGTGAAAACTGATGATGGAAAAAAACACTTCCACTGGCCCACCATTCACTATCTTGACAGGGGAAAAAGAACTGACGTAGTTGTGGCTGCCCATGTTATTTAGAAGATGTACTGTGCCAACAAATAGCACGTCGGCACTTTGAAATGGATGGCCCCATCTTGCAAACACTTCCCACAGGGTCCTAATGCCGATGGTTTACAATCCAACATATTATGGTTCTATGGAGATACTGTCAAAATAGATTTGTACCTATTATGTTACAACTGCCTTTGTTTCAAAGGATTTGGTATTAAACATAATAAAGGCTTGTATTATCATGATCTTTGTATTGTTTAAATATTTCAACAAAATAAACAAAAGCAAGAGTTGAGTTTACTCGAATCCTTATTTAAGGCTCAAAATGTAATAAGATTACTCACAGTCCTGATGCACAGTTGGATTTCCAATAACCTGGCTCTTCAGTGTAAAAACCTGATTTGGTTTTAAACCAAGTGAAGGATTTTGATTGGTGCCAGATTGTGGTTCCTTTGGGCTCAGTCCTGAGGACATTGCCCTTGGAGCGCTATCAACAGTACTGCCTACTTTGGTTCACTCCGAGAGTACCAAAAGTCATTGTCTGAGTGTACTGTGCATATGCTGGCAACTCTCTTGTCTTGCAGAGATCTCTGTGGTTCCTTTGGTAGAGTTTTCCTCTGACTTTCTATGATGTGGAATCTATTACTGTAGAGCAGGCTTCCAGGTCACATCCTTAAGGCTTATTGTTCATTCCTGTTAAATTTGTGCCATTTTCTTTCATTATTGCTCCAATAAAACAAATTCAGAAGCATCAGAGGACACATCTATCATGCTGACCTTTGACATTTTTCAAGACTTCTGTGGTGGCAAAAATTTAGATTTACTTTTTTGATCTGCACATTTGGGCATAGTAATTCATATTTACTGATACAGTAGGGTTGTCCATATTTTGAACCATTATACCTTTCATTCTCATTGCCACAATGACTGCAGTTTCATTTCAACTTGTTTTTTTCCTTGTTTATCTTTAATTTTTCAAAGCATTTTGCTAAACTGTGAATTTTTTTATCCATATTCAGTAATTTCATTTCTATGGCATTGGCCTCACTTGCCCTGTAGATACTTATTGTTTTTCTAACGTCATGTCTAGTTCTCTTAAGTCGGTCATGTAGCTGACCATGCCTTATTCCATAAACTATATGATTCCTAGCAAGGCTTTCAGGAAGCAGCTCAGACTCATGTGATTTCATCTTGGTTTTTAAATTTGCCACATACTCTTCTATTGATTCTCAAACAGCCTGACTTCTAGTAAAAATATAGGAGATTCAAATGCCACATTTTTTCTTGGACTGCAATAGTACTGGAATTTATCCAGTAGTATTTCAGTACACTTTCAGTACATCAGGCATAATCACATGGAGAAACGTTAACTGCCTCTGTTCTTCTTTCCCTTCAATCCCACTTGCACATAAATATAATTCAAACTATTGTCTCCATTTTCTTTAATTCTTGGAAAGATTCCCTTCTAAACTGAGGGTTTTTGTGGCTTTCTGTGATCCATGTACAGTAAAATGCCAGTTATCCAAACCTCAGTTATTCAAACTCTCAGTTATCCAAAACCGTGGTGTGTCTCCCAGCTTAATAGACTTCATTGTAAAATGCTCTTAGCGATCCAAAACCCCACTTATCCAAACAATTCCATTGTCCCCCAGCACATTTGTATTAATGAGATTATACTGTATGTGGTTATTTAGCTTTTGACACAATGCAATGATCACTGTACTCACAGGCTGCATAGCATATTTGTTTATTTTGGGGCCACTGCTTTCCTCAGTGCCTGCATCATCATATACTATCCCAGTCAAATACAGATAGTGTCTCACTATTAAGCTTACATGATTACTGATTATTTTACACATCATAAACAACAAAAGGGGAATCTATCAGCTTGTTAAAATATGTAATGTATATACAGTGCTTAACCATTAGGCTGCCAACAGAATTAGAATGTATAGGAATTCTGGACTGATATATCAGTCCACGGCACAGCAAGAGTTAAGTATAAGTAATGTTTTTGGTGCCAAAAATGGCAGTTTCAGTTCAGCATCAGGACTGGGCATTTCTGCTTTGGCTGTGTCATCAACAAAGATGCACAATTTACCTGGATGCACAGTCATCCATATAAATTGTGCATAGATAGCTACAAAGGGAGATAGATGGATAGAAACACAACTTATATTGAGCAATGTTCCTCCAGATAAATTATGTGTTTTACTGTAGCTGATGACACATTTATTACTATGACATATGCAATACATGTGTTTTTTTGATGACATATGTAACTTCACAGGCATCCACTAGAACATGTGCAGTATCAAAACAACATGTTACTTGTGATGTTGCATGTCATCAACAAAATAACATTATTTACAGAACACCACTGGTGATAAATACAGTATGTGAAGATAAATTGTGTTATCTTTGTTGATGACACACCCAGTTTCCAAGAGAACATGTTATCTTTGCTGCTGGGCAGGTCACAACTAATATTTTGAAGGTTTGGTGCATCACATATTTGAATAATGACCCAATCAAAGAGCAACTTTCACAATGTCGATGACAGCACAGTAGCTCTCTGCAGCATTGAAGTCTGCAGCCATACTGAACGAGAACCAAATCTTCACACAAATAGCA
Source organism: Neoceratodus forsteri (assembly GCA_016271365.2). Lineage (NCBI taxonomy): Eukaryota > Metazoa > Chordata > Ceratodontiformes > Ceratodontidae > Neoceratodus > Neoceratodus forsteri. Next base: position 1,165,296,225 of record CM057456.1, on the reverse strand, counting down.
GCTATAACAGGTATAAATGTCTTTTCATAGTATACAGTGCGTGTAATGATTTTTTTGTACTTGGACAAATAAATATACAATTGATCATCACTTTTGAGGGGGCAGGACTTAGTTGCTGCTCTGCCAGTCACGAGTTATTATCTTGTCTTTCTCTTGAAGATGATCTATATATTTCAAGTTAAGCAACTGCATATTCACCTTTGGAAAAATGTATGCCATTTATCAATACTCATGAGTTATGATCTATTCCCCCTCACTCATGAAGATCAATACCCCACTTCCCTTGAAAACTAGCAGCATTTCTCTTTTCTCTGCACTGGCCAAAGTCCAAGAAAAACTCATGTGGGCCTGATTCTCAAAGTGGGCTTGGATCGTCACAAGCTTCAGCAAACAGCAGCTTGCGCCAAAGCCCGATGTGCCAGGGACCCTGTGCCCGATTCTCTAACAGGCAGGGTACCAGCATCTAAGTCCCTAGACTTTCAGCAAGCCAGACCAGGTGCCAAACACACAGCACAGCAGGAGAGCTTGCCACAAGCTTTGAGGTGGCTATGCGCCAGTCCAGCAGGGCCCTCGTTGGCTACTGCCCTCCCCCTGTCCTGATATGCTCAGTCATATAAATCATGTCAACCTGGTGGTCTAGTGATCCCTCCCCGCACCCCAATATGATCATTATTAAAACATTATTGTCTTGTATCCAGGACCTGGTGGTCTAGCAGTCCCTCCCCCTGCTCTGATATGCCCATTCATACAACATTAATTTCATTTATCCTGGTAGTCTAGCGGTCCCTTCCCCCACCCCGATATGCCCATTATTAATACATTTCAATTATCCTGGTGGTCTAGCAGTCCCATCCCTCCCACCCTGGCAAGAGGTGCCCATCATCCTGCACCCCCCAACTGATATCCTGAGCCAGCACCGGCACAGTCCACCTCTCACCTTCGCAGATGGCATTGACTGCACTGTCAGTATGATCACTGTACTGTATAGTGTACATGCACTGTGTACACTATACAATACAGCAATCAAAATGACAGTTCATTCAGTGCTGGCTATGGAAGTGAGAGGAGTGCTGTGCTGATGCCAGCTGTATTATGGGATTGGGGGGAGCTGGGTGGTGGGCAGTACCTGCTGGGGTGGGGGGCCACTAGATCACCAGGTTAAGGGGTCATGCATTCTATAGTGCCAATGGCAGCAACGGGGATCAGAGGGCATGATATTTATATTCCATGCCTTTCTTGGCACAATCATGGCTGGGGAGGAGGGGGCCCAAAGCACAATGCTGCATAAGGGTCAGCTCTCCCAGAGGGAGATTTTCTAAGTACCCTTAGACCTGCCCTAGCCAGTTTAAGGGTAATTAGAATTTCTCCCTCTGGGTGAGTTCTGTGAATCCCCATATTGGGGATGTGGCAGCTTGTGTCTGCCACATGCCCTCTTTTGCCGTGTTGCAGCCCATTTGTGGGTGCACAGGTGGTGCAAGCACTGTTTGGGGCAGGCAGCCTGTGGTTGACACAGGCTGCCCTTGAGAATAGCTCCAGGGACAATCTATGATGCAAGGTGCCACTTGCGCCATTTATGTTTGGCGCAGGCATCTTGCGTCAATCTTAGGGCTTTGAGAATTGGGCCCATGGTCCCTCAGCTTTCTTTCTTGATTTCTTCTTCTTTCTCTACTCTTACCAATCCAGCTTTCCAAAACTTCATTCCACCTCATCATGACTTCTATGGCTTACAGATTCAATTCTGAAAGGGGTCAGTCAGAACCTGCTTATCTCCATCACCTCATTCAACATTGTCCAGGCTTTTGACACTGTGGTCCACCTATATACCATCAATTGAGTACTGGAAAAAGGGTGTCAAAATGTGGACATCACGATTAGGGCAAATGTTTTCTGGGCCATCGGGATTTCTGAGTGGCAGCAATTCTGGGCATCATAACCATGGGGCCAAAACTGTGGTCCTACCCCCATCATGTGTGCAGGGTGAGGGGGTGTTTATATCTATTTGAGGGGTGGTATGGGGGGCAATGGGGCCAACATGTGGTGTGTGATCACTGAGGTGCGTGCCACAATTGTCAGTTGTGCAGGTTGTTGTCACCCATTTGCTTGTGCGCCAGTTTTCAAAGGTCACTTTTGTTTTGCCCTATTGTGGGTGACCATGGTCCACCCTATATTTCCTGACAAACATGGAGATTGTGTCTCAGTCAGTTGGCTCAGGCTTCTACTTGCCAGAAAAGCACCACTCAGCCCAAGTAGTCAATGCCATCACACTCCATCTGTCCAGATGTCCCTCAGAACTCCATTCTGGGCTCCACTGTATTTTCCATTTTCCTCACGAGCTCCCCTCAGTCTGTGTTTCCTCGAGTGAACAGATATACATGGACTACTCTATACTTGTTATCTTGAAATGATGGCCGCTGAACTTGAAGTGACCCTGTAACATGACTCTGACAATATCCAGTGCTGGTTCCATTACAATAACGCGCATGCGCACACACACATATATACACATATACACACACACACACACACACACACACACACACACACACACACACACGTCTCCATGACCTCTGGTAACATGCAGAGACTGCTAAGGTTTCACACTATTCAATTCTGCATGACACTAGATGGCAGCCGCTTGAAGAGGTCCCCCACTTTCTTTAAGTACCTCAGTGTATGGCTTGATCAAAACCTTGACTACTCCCACATCAGTGCCATCCATTAAACTTTTTGTGGCATGCTGCACTGCAACAAGTCCTGCCTCTCACTCAAAGTATGCCAAAAAGATGATCTTCTAGTGGTTTAGTGGGCAAATGCTGTAAATAATGCCACCCACAGCCTGCCAGGTAGTACAGCAGTAAGCATTACATTTGCTATTATGGCAAACTGGGTTCAGAAATGTACTTCAGCTGCTGGGGGCCGGTCATTGGAAGGAGCAATGAAGCATCCCACGGAAAAGCTCTCCTTCTTTAGGAAGGTGGAATCTGGTCTCCTGCTTTATTACTGATGCTTCTCAGATGCCCAGTGGTAGCACAGCAGAAACGTACTTTGGGGGAGGGGCTGCCATCAGACACCAACAGTATGACAAGACACCAATAAATGCATACACAGGGATGTCATTGGTATCATCACTTCAGGGATTAAAAGCAGAGGAGAAACCCCATTCATGTAGGATGAAGTCCAATCCGCTGACCAGAAACCCACCTCCATACCAGATCCTGACACAGTCAGGGATATAGCACTCCCCAAGGACCCTGCTATGGAGGGGGGAAAGATATGGAGGAACAAAAGGCTGGAGTAAGTACTTGATGAGGGGAGGTGATGGGACTAAGGGAGCTAGCCAGGTAGGGTGCCACTCAGTCAGATAGAGATTGAAGGGTTGAAAGAAAAACAAAAATAATGCCACCACAGGCCCCAAGACAAACCTAATCAGTCTTGACCTGCTCTTTCACTCTTTTTGCCAATTATCCCTCGACTGCCCTCCCCACCCTCACAGCTACTCCCTTTCTTCTTTTGTGTTAATATTTTGTTTGATTTTATCAAGTACACAACAATACCATATCCCATAGTGGGGCCTTTTGATACAAGAACATGCATTGTTTTCTCTCTCTTTACAATAGAATAGATTGTTTATTTATTTATTTGTCGGAAATCAGAATTACAATCCTTTGAGTCAGGAACTCATTTCCAAAGGCTCCATGACAAAGTACACATAACAGAACACAATTAATTACAAGTACATACATTCAAATATAGCATAAGAATTGGTATTGTTACATAGCGCAGTTCATGAGTTACAACTGGTATAACAGTATATACATAATAATATTCTAGGTGCATAAAACAGTATATACAGGAGAGGCAGTGAGCTTGAATTAAAGCTATACAGTGGCATAGCTAATTATTGGGTCGCATTGCTACAGCCATAGTACCAAAGGGATATTTACAGAGGCAGTCTAGATAGTAAGACTTTGTCACTAGATCTAACTAGGTCATAAACACAGTCCAGGTTGGCAGCTCACCTCTGAGGGCACCTACAGGTGCGGGCTGTGAGAATGTGGTTCCTAAGGGTGACTTTGAAAGCACCGATTTTAGGCAGACTGGTGACAGCCACAGGGAGGGAGTAGAACCAGGATGGGGTCCTGTAGGAGAAAGACCTCTGGGCTAGGGAGGTCCTCACCCTGGGGGCTGCTAGAGAAGATTTATCGGTGCTGTGCGTGGCAATGGAAGGGGTTGAGTGGCAGAGAGGTGATGAGACTTCAGGTGGCATTAGCCCAAGGAGGGTCTTTTTTACCATGAGACATGACTGGTTTTGGAGCCTTTCCCCCAAGGTTGAGTATCTGGGTGAGGGAGTAGAGGGTACAGATGTGAGTTAGTCGGTCAGCACCTCACAGGAGCCTGCAAGCTTTATTGATGGATACTTTTATCTTGCTGAGTGCAGTGGCATCAGCAGCTGCACAGATCAACAGGCCATAGTCAATTAAGGACAGAATCGAGGAAGTGATGGCTAGCCAGAGAGCTTCTGGTGGCAGGCAGTCTTTGTGGTGACAGAAGAGGTTGATAAGTGTGTTGGTTGCAGATGTGAGAGCATTTACGTGGGTGTGGAAGGTGAGAGCTTGATAGTCACCAACTAGAACCAGTTACAACAGGTGGGGTATTCTAAACACCCATATGGGCCCTTTCTAACAGTAGTTAATAACATGAGCATAGTGCTGAAATGTATATTGACCTCTACTAAAAAAAAATAAATAAATAAACACAGCCTTCATACATTGATAAGATTCAACTGCATCATGTGGTCAAACTAAACCATTAAATTACATCTGAGTGGTTCACAATGCTCCTGAAGAGTAAAATATACCACTAAAAGATATGAACTGTGGTCAGATAGAGTACATCATGAGCCGGATTGCCAATCATGTCAGCATATCCCTCAGTCAGTATGTAAACAGAGATGTGAAGTTTTACTTTGCCACTGAAGTTCCAGCAAATTTGCTAAATTCACCTTCACAAATTACTTTGCAAAGTTCCCACTTCAAAACTTTGCAACTTCGCCTGACTTTGTCTGAAAAAGTGGCACTACTACTGTGGGAGAACTCATTCATCATGGTGGGGGAGAGTCTCACACTCCACTGGACAACTTGGAAGAACAGTGGTCCAACCGCCCTCTTGAATCTGTAGAGCTTATCTACTATGTATCTGGACTCTTTTGAGAATTTTAGGGCATGGTACAACCTCCCCAAGGAGGATTTCTGGAAGTACCTTCAGATTAGGAGTGCCATTGGTGCATGTCTGAAAAGGCTGTATCCATGTTTCCTTTAACCTTTGCAGATGCATTGCAAGCTTGGCTACAGGCACCTGACAATAAAGTGGGTTTGATATATAAGCAGATTCTGCAGCCCTTCCCTGATCTGTTGGACAGCGCGAGGGGCAAGTGGTCCCAATCTCTGGGGTTCAACATCTCTGAAGCCCAGTGGTCACAGCTTTGGCTGAGCTACCATACAACTTGCTAGACTCCAGCAGTCTTCTTATCCAGAATAAGATCATACATATGTGGTACCATACTCTGGCTAAACTTAAGTGCCTTGGCCTTCTGCCTCATGACACTTGTTAGAGCTGACCTCCTCAACAACATGTGGAGTTGCCCTAAGCTCATACCCTTCTGGTTTGTGGCCCATGACTGCTGTATTAATATCCTTGGGAGCTCATTCCCCTCATCCCCACAGCTATATCTCCTAGGTCCCTCCCCTCCAGGCTCTCCTCTATGTCTTATCGTGGCCGGGAAGGTAAGAGGGAAGAGGCTGGCTTTCAGGAGGTACAAGGAAACACAGAGGTGAGAAGACAGGGAATTGTATCTGGAAAAGCAGAGGGAGGTGGGGATAGCAGTCAGGAACGCAAAGGCGAAAACAGAGTAAAAAATAGCCCATGCAATTAAGAAAGGAGACAAGTCCTTTTTCAGATACATTAATGAAAGAAAGAAGACAAGGGGATGGATTGTGAGGTTAAAAAGGGAGGAAGGGGTGTGCAGATGGGGACCTAGAAAAAGCAACAATCCAGAACAAATAATTTTGTTCAGTATTCACAGAAGAGGGGGAAGGAGAAGGACCACTATTGGGTGATAGGCGCACCAATGTGAGAGAGGTGGACACCAGGCTGTTTATGGAGAAAAGAGTCCTAAAGGAACTCAAGAATCTGAAAGGGGACAAGGCTATGGGGCTGGATGGGATACATTCCAGAATATTAAAAGAACTTAGGGAGGTGCTAGCAGCACCACCAACAGCCTTATTCAACAAATTGATAGAGACAGGGGTGGTTCAAGGGGACTGGAAAAGGGTGAATGTAGTTCCTCTCCACAAAAGTGGGAACAGGGATGAGGCTGGCAACTATAGGCCAGTAAGCCTGACCTTGGTGGTGGGGAAATTAATTAAGTCACTGCTAAAGGAAAGGATTGTGATATTTCTTGAATCCAGCAGGGCACAGGATCTAAGGCAGCATGAATTCACAAAAAAAAGATCTTGACAAACAAATCTGATAGATTTTTTTGACTTGGTAACCAGGGAAGTAGATCAGAGAGGGGCGGTGGATGTGGCCTACCTAGATTTCAGCAAGGCCTCTGACACCGTCCCACATAGGAGGTTGGTAAATAAGTTGAGCAGCCTGGGAGTGGGCCCCAAGGTGGTAAACTGGGTCAGAAACTGGTTGAGTGACAGGCACAGAGGGTGCTAGTAAATGGCATTCAATCTGAGGAGAGAGGAGTGACCAGCAGGGTGCCACAGGGATCCGTGCTGGGATCAGTCCTCTTTAATATCTTAATAAGTGACACTGCAGAAGGGCTGGAGTGGAAGGTATGCATCTTTGAAGATGACACTAAACTCTGCAATAGGGTCAACACTCCAGTGGGTGGAAAAAATGAGAAAGGACCTAAACATGCTTGAGGAGTGAAACATAGAAATGTAGAATTTGACGGCAGATAAGGACCGCTTGGCCCACCTAGTCTGCCCATTTCCCTACCTAATGGATAAGCTGCAGATCCTAGTTAACCAACAGCCTACTTCCTCCTACCCCCCACTAGAATTGCCTTATTTCGTTCCCATGCATTCTTGAATTCCCCCACTGTTTTTGACTCTACGACCTCCTCAGAAAGGCTGTTCCATGTATCCACAACCCTCTCTGTGAAGAAATACTTCCTCACATTACCTCTGAGCCATCCCCCCTCTATCTTCAAATTGTGCCCCCTTATTTTTGCACATCTTTTTTTCTGGAAGATGCTACCCTCTTGTAATTTGTGGATTCTCTTGAGGTATTTGAAAGTTTCTATCATGTCCCCCCTTTCCTCGAGGCTCTACATCTTTAGTTCCTTTAATCTTTCTTCATATGTCTTCTGATGCAGACCCTGCATCATTTTGGTTGCCCTCCTCTGGACAGCCTCCACCCTGTCTATGTCTTTGTGGAGATGGGGTCTCCAGAACTGTACACAGTACTCCAGATGTGGTCTTACCAACTGTCTGTACAGAGGGCCAACAACTTACTGTTTTCTACTGGTGATGCCTCTCCCTATGCATCCCAGTATCCCCCCAGACCTCCTTACTGCCTTCTCACATTGCTGGCCCACCTTTAGGTCATCTGATATGACTACCCCCAGGTCCCTTTCCATTTTTTGTTGTTGTCAGTATCTCACCCCACATTGTGTACTCTTCCCCTGGGTTTTTGTTTCCCAGGTGCATTACTTTGCACTTCTTTGCATTGAATCTAAGCTGCCATACATTTGACCATTCCTCCAACCTTGACAAGTCCCTTTTCATCCTTTCCACTACACCTTGTGTATCAACCCAGTGCAGATGTTTGTGTCATCTGCAAAGAGACACACCTTCCCTTCCAGCCCCTCTGCAATGTCACTTATAAAGACATTAAAAAGGACCAGCCCCAGTACTGAACCCTGCGGTACCCCACTAGTAACCCTCCTTTCTTCACTGTGGACTCCAATTACTATTTCCCACTGTGTCCTGTTGTCCAACCAGTGTTTAACCCAGGCTACCACCCTAGGACCCACTCCCAGGCTGGCTAATTGGTTTATTAATCTTTTGTGTCGGACTGTGTCAAATGCCTTGCTAAAGTCTAGGTAGGCCATGTCCACAGCCCCTCCCTGGTCTACTGCTTTGGTCACCCAGTCAAAGAAACCAATTAGATTTATCTGAAATGACCTTCCCGCTGTGAATCCATGCTGCCTTGGGTCCTGTGCCCCACTGGGCTCTAGATACTCAACAATTCTTTCCTTCAGAAGCAATTCCATCATTTTCCCTACTACTGAGGTCAAACTGACAGGTCTGTAGTTTCCTGCCTCTGTCTTGCTCCCACTTTTGTGAAGGGGAATCATATCCGCCCTACTCCAGTCCTCAGGTACCACCCCATCCTCCCATGATTTATTAAAAAGGGTAGTCAGTGGTGTTACTAGTTCTTCCCTTAGTTCTTTTAAAATCCTGGGGTGACTCCCATCAGGCCCCATTGCTTTATCCACTTTCAGTTTTAAAAATTCTTTCAGAACCCTTTCTTCTGTGAAAGGACTAATATCAATCCCCCTATCCAGAGTGCTTCTATTAACCAGATTAGGTATTTTCCCCTGCTTTTCCATTGTGACTACTGAGCAGAAGTATTTGTTCAGTATCTCTGCTTTTTCACCGTCGCTCTCTGCCCAGCCACCTTCCTCTTTGTTCAGCCTCAGTATCCCTGCCTTAATCTTTCTTTAGACCCTAATGTTCCTATAAAAGGTTTTATCCCCCTTCTTAACTGAGTTGGCTATTATTTCCTCAGTTTGGGCCTTTGCTATTCTGACTGCCTTACCTGCTTCCTTCTACTTTAACTCCTTTTTTCCATTTACCCCTACCCTTCTCAAAAGAAGTGGCGCGGAAGGTAAGGGAAAAAAGATAGCATTCAGGAAGTATAAGGAAACACAGAAGGAGCTTAAGGCTCCCAAACCTGGGTCACTGGCCTGGTGCGAGGTATGGCATTCAGCGCCTCAACCCTCAGCACCACCGGGCCAGCTTTCACTCTCTCTTTTTAAGGTGATACATCTGTGTCCTGTCCCATGGGTCTTCTCTGCCTATTAGTTTCTCTGAAAAGCTGCATGCCTGCATAAATAACCAGTGTTTGTTGTGTGTACTAGTATTCATTTGTTAGCACGTAGGATCTGTGCTGTAGCATGTTTTTATTATACTGTCACATTCAGTGTAATGTTATTGACTACCTGGAAATCTCTAAATGAAAAGAATTAACTGTAAAAAAAAAACTTTTTCAAGCAATAGTCAGGGAAAGTCAGGTGACATGGCAACTTCACTGACAAATTTAAGTTAATTTGCATAGAAACAGGGCCACTTTGCCTTGTGAAAACTTTGCAAAGTCAATACTTCACTCTTCGTAAATTTGCCAGCTTTGCAAATTTATTTGCAAGGTGAATTCTGGCCACTTTGCCCATCCCTATGTATAATCTGTCTTAAATTACAGTGGCCATAATACGCAGAAAGACTAACGTCCATTATCCCTATAATGCAAGTGACACCAACTGTTTTGCAGCCCTGAAGGGGATTCTGGGATAAAGTTGGGTGCTGCAGCCAATTTGGCTCAAACATGCAACACATTTTACTGCCAAGACATATACTAAGGAATATATCAAAATATTATTGGGGCCCTTACACAACTGTCCCAGAGATCCCCCTCTCCTTTTTCATGTCGTATGCCCTTACAGGATAAATTAACAGAGAAAAATGTTTCCCTAACTCAAAAAGGTGCAGACAGAACCGATAATTATCAAATCCCCTAAACCAATGTTAGAATCAGATTCAGCTTCCTGGTCCTTGCTCCATTCCTTGTTAAGCTTATGAATTATAGTATGGCCATGTCAGAGGCCTCACTGAAGATGTATGACTTTTCTTGTTAACTAAACCATACTTTAGCTGGCAGCAAGAAGGAGGATACAATTTTCGTATCCATAAATCACTGAGAAACTTCCTCAAAGGCTTAGTGTTATTGCTGAGTCACATAGCGGAAATTCTAAGGAATTCAGATAGGACTGTTCTCATATAACAAAATGCATAATCTTCAGGCAGTCTCTAGTAGTCAATCTTCCTCTGCCACATTAGTTGTGATCACTAATGTGGCTCTGGGGGGTGGGTTTGTACCCAAGGTTTTCCTATGGTTTATGCAACAGAGTTTTTCCAACATTGCTCAAGCTGCATTGGGACCAAGTTGTAGGGCCTTCTCACTTTATGTGGTCACAAATTTCCATCCCCTTGCATTCCACAGGATAATGAATCAAGCAATGGTGAGTTGTTCTGGCCATGTTCTCAAGTCTAAGGTTTACCAAATGGGTTTCTTTTATCAGTGAGGTGGTTGTAGCTTGATCCTGTGTCACTGTCTTAGTGGCCTCCACCGCTGTGGTCAGCACCACCTCTACTTTAGTTTCCACAGTCACCATATGCACATGTCATGAATCCAGTTCATTTACTATTTCCATGACAATTTTCATTAGTTCTTTCAGGCTACCACAAATTGCTGGTAGGGGGGATTCACTAGGCCCTACTGTGAAATAATTAGGGCTAAGTTACAGGCTATACTGACTTAATTGTGTTTGGCGATGTGGATGCTGATTCCAGTGATTTGTCTCCCTACTGGAAACAAATGCTATTGTAATTGACTCTCAAAACTTATGTGATCTTCTTCAAACACAATATTAATTTCTTCTAGTTTGTGCACTGCTTGTATCATTATGTTATGCTGTGTTGCTCCTGTAACCTTCCTCCAGGATATATCTGACTGCAAGTTATTCTCAGCTCAGTGTGCTTTCCTTGTGAAAACTGTAAGTGAGTAAGTAACAAACTAACAAATAACTAAATAAATGTGAAGTAACAATTGGCTTTGTGCCCAGAATTCACCTTAAAAATGAAAAATCAGTCCAGCTTCTCCACTGTCAAATCCGCAGCAGATTATTACAAATTGAAACAAGCACTGGATGAGATGGAGGAAAGGGCATCATTAAGAAGTCCTGCTGTGATTAGGTTTCCCTATTGCTTTTAACATAGTTTGGAAAATGGATGATGATTTGAGGATGTGCAGTGACTTCAGAGAATGTAATTGTCAGACCTGATACAATAACTGCACTGGGTGCTAGCCGTAATGTTTTTGGTATTGTGCCAAACTTCGTAACTTCACAGGTGATAAAATAAACTGAAATAAAAAAGAAGCCTCTTCTCCCATATTCGGCATGCAATCTCATTTATTCAGATGACCACAAGCCAATGGGGTTTTGCAGAGGGTTTAGTCAGTCACTGCCTAATTTCTTCTTCGTTTTCTACAAAGTACTGCAGGGCTCTTGTTAGTGTGCAATACAGCCTTGGGGGTGGGGGAAGGTGAGACTGTTGCTATGTGGGTGGAGCAAGGGAGGGACACTGACTTGATGAAATGAAACTAATTTTACAATATTACCATGACTGGGTGGGAGGCTGTGAGGTAACTTGGTTGCTACATGGGCAGTAATAATAGATTAGAAGTTTGCTCCTAGTGTGGCTAGGCAGGAAGGAGGAGCCTGGAATTGGTTCTAGGGGGCAGGAGAATGGGTAAATGAATAATAACAAATTCACTCCTGGTGAAGCTGTATGGGAGGAAAGAGGGTGGGGTAGGTTCTACAATGGGGAAGAGAAGGGGGTTTACTTAAAAAAACCTTCAAAGTGCCATCTCAGAGTTTTTCTTTTGCAAAGTAGCGACTTTATTGGGGAAAACTATGTAAAGAACTTTGCACAATACAAAAACTTTGCAAATTTGTCAGTGAAGCAAAATTTGTCCATGTCTACCTTGGTGGAAATGCTCTGTTAAGCTTGATGGATGTCACATAAGGTTTCTGTACTACTCCACTACATGAAGAAGATAAAAAATACATTGCAGGCACCACATGGATGGTTTAAGTATAGCTGGTTGCTCAAGCACTTTGTCACTCACCAGCATCTTTTATATGCCCATCTTTTGTGATCAATGCTATGTTTGTTTTGTTACTTAGATGATCTTCTTGTATTCATTTCAGACAGCAAAACAGCACTAAAATAGTTGGAGTTGTTCCTTGAAGGAGTTCAGCAAAACAGCTAGAAGCTGGTACTGTACCCAGGAAATGTTAATTTCTTCACAAGAAGCTGCAATTCTTTAGTGATGAGGTAAGTGAAAATGAAATTTTAACTAACCTAGACAATGTAACAGAAATTTCTAACATTGAAAAAAAGAAAAGATTTGGCAGAAGATGGGATGACCCAAAATCAGAAAAGGATTGCTTCAGTACTGGGCATATTTAGCTATTAAAGTCATTATGCGGATGGTTTTCACCAAGGCTACACTTGTGTATAAACTGACAGCAAGCCCATGGAGACAGGCCAACCCAAGTTTGATTCATTTTAGACCACTTACTGTAAAAGTGAACCCAGAGGACTGGACTCCTGAATGCTCATGAGTCTTCGATGGTTACAAATCTGATCTTGTGACTAGTTTCATTGACACATCAAGACTTCACAGCACCATTTATTCAGCCAGTGGAGGCTTCTACAGAAGGAAGGGTTAGGAGCCTGCCTGAGTCATGTCTCAAATAAGTAATGCATAGTATGGCCAGTTGGCTTTGCTAGCAAACCTTTAAGCAACTAATCCCTCCCTTTCATTACTCAAGAGTAGGTGCCTCTCCCACTGTGCCTTCTTCCCTTCTCTGTTCTGGCCCAGCTCTCTCTCTATTACCTCTCCTCTTTCCTCATTCCTCCTCTTCTCCAATTCCCTCCATTCAGCTGACTACTGCTCCTTCTCAGTACCTTGTTGCAAAACCTCAACTGAACAAAGGCCTTCTCTTCTCGTCTACCCCTCATCTTGAATAATTGCCTTCCTGTTCTTCACTCCAAGCTTACCTCCAAAACTTTCCTCTGCAATTATGCTCCACCTGAGTCCCACCCCTCTCCCTGCTGTTTGCCACAGCTCCTGCTGTTCCTTATAATATCCCCCTCACCTTAATCACAATTCCTCCTTCCTCTCTGCTGGTTATGAGCGGTTAGTCATCTACTGTTTGAATATAATGCATGGATGATCATGCAGTGTTGGTGTTACTCTAATATCAGCAAGCATCCTCTATGCAAGCATTGCTCTGTCATTTACTTTATGTGACCAGAAAGTGCCAATGTTAGGGTAACACCAACACTGTATCACATGATCATTCAAACCATGAGGAACCCCACACCCCAGATTTACTAGGTTCCAGGGACTTTTAGCCCTAATGTTTTATTTCCCTACTTTGTATGCTGTAAGCCTAATAGATGCATTGATTTTTTTTTTGCATTTGGTATCCTTTTACTTTTTGAAAAATATATACATAACAACTAACACCTTTAGCTTTTGCCTCTCTTACACACCATGGTGAACAATGCATAGTGGTGTTTACTTCCCTAAACTTGTGGCTTGTTTTAAAGTGGCCTTGCAGGAGAGGACACTCAAGAAGCTGTTGCTTACTGAAATGCAGTACCCTAGAACTCTACTGTAGCTTTCTTCATGAGTAGCCCTGAACTCAGAAACCAACTGCAGCATCACACACACTGCAAGAACTGCACTAGATGAAACAGCTGCATTATCACACTCACATTTCCAGACCTGTAGGGGACTGAGTGAGTGGGCCATGCAGGCTACTCACAAAGCAGCTGCATTACCACACATATTGCCTCAGACCTCTATCTTGCTTTGCATTGTGACCCTGCAAAGCCATCTACAATTTTGCTCATTTTGAGAAGTGTCATGAAACAGCAAGTTGTAGCTTATGAAAACAGGTCTGCAAGTCACAGAAGCAAGTATGAGTAACAAAAATAGGCTCTGTTAATGAACAACCTAATTTTAGAAATAATTTAACAAGCATTGTTATTTGCCAAAAAAAAAAGCACCTGAAGAATCAACCTACCAACCTAGCAGTCCCTACCCTATCCTTACACCCGTAACCTAACTCTTACCTCCACTTCTCCACATCTTGAAGGGATGGGATTCGGCCTCTCTTCTCTCTCACCTTCACCCTCTCTTCTGTTCTTCCAAAGCCTATTCCTCCTTACTGCCTACAACCTGCTTCCCTCCTATCATACTCTACCTCTCACTGCCACAACCTGCTCTCTTCCTGTTGTGCTTGACCCAAGCCTTGTGCAGGCAGGGTCCTCAGCATACTGGGGTGTCAGCCCCAGCAGACCTTTCTCCTCCTACCTCTTCCTTTGCCTCCTCATTCCATCCCCTTCCACCACCCTCCCCCACTTCTCTGCCTACCAACATACCTACCTCTCTCTCACCTTCCCTTCTCCCCCTTACGTAACCCTAGCTATGGCTGACCCCCTAATCTCTAATGCACTTGTAGTTAACTTGCACTTCTGTTATGGCTGATCCCTAATCTCTACTGCACTTGTAGTTAACCTGCACTTCTGTTATATCTTAACCAGCCTGTTCTGCCTGTGTTTACTCCTCACTAACTTCCCCACATCAAACTACAACAATTCGATTCAGCCATTTTCTAGCTACATAGTTATGTGTCATTTAGTGTATGCCTAAATGTTATTTTGTGTTGTTGTATCTATCTAGTCCAAAAGTGTTGGTGTAGTAGCTATCTAGTTCAAAACTGTTAGCATCCCACTATTTCATTACTCCTGTATAGTCTGCTCAAATTATTTGAATGTAATCTACTGTAAATTTATACTGTGTACCAAATCTCTGTAAACTATCCTCATGTTCCCCTTCCCTCCCAGATTGCACCGGGAGATGAGCAACTTGTTGCTCAGTATGCCTGCCTGGTGAAACCTTTCAATAAGTAAATAAATAAATCCCCTCACTGAGTACACCACACTAGTTTCAGAGTACAGCTCCAGGTTTTGTGTTTTTAATAACAAACTGTTTTCTTATTTTACCAATGTTCGTGACCACTAACACACACGAAAATGGGTTTGGCAGTGACAAAAACAGAGTTTTGACTCAGGAAAGCAACCGCTGTTTTCATTACTTGCAACAAGCTAATTTTATCAATAATTTAAAACTATGAAAAATAAATCAACCTTACATCGCATTCTGTCAACCACACAAGTTTCAGATTACAGCTCCAAGTACTTTCTGTTTTTGTTGTGGAAGATATTCCCTTCTTTTACCCACTTTCATAAATGCTCTCACAAACATGGAAGTCATCTCTCATGAATATGGTTTTCCCTTCATGAAAATGGAAACAACCTTTGTCGTGAAAAAAACAACTTATGAAAAAATTAACTGCACAAGTGTGAAAACTAGATATTATTTTCATTGCAATATTAAAACTACAAAGCTCTCAGTAAAGCTGTTAAAAAAAAATCAGCCTTGGGCAAACTCTGGCTAACTTGAAAATTTTAGGTTTCAACTCACAGTCATTTTTGCACTGTTTTTGAGTACACAAAGTCTTAATATTTTTTCACTTGCTTTCTCTTCTGGACCTTTCAAACTGCTGAAGCAATCATTAAAAAAATGTTCATGATCTAGTTATCCTGGCCCCAAAAGCATGTATGCCAAATTTCAGGGTATTCTGTCTAAGAATGTCCACATTATTAAGGTGCAAAAATAAAAATAGAACATTTGTAACACTAGTAATAGGGGTATTACCCTGCCTTATAATAGTGAAAAAATATATGTTAATGTATCTGCTTGGGTTGAAGTACAAAATGTAAGGAAATAACAAGTAAGAGGGAAGGTCCCTGGAGCCTTTGGGAATCTATTGTATTCCATGGGGTTTGTACAATCAGACAACACAGCCTTGCAAATGCCCTAACTTTGGCACCCTTTATCCAAGCCCTGCTCTCTCAGTATCATACTTTGAAAAGATAGTGTCCCAGTTAAGACAACACCAGCACTGCATGATCATGACGGAGGAACTTTATACCACACTTACCAAGGCTGCAGGTATTTTACCCCATAATACAGGTTTTTATTTGTTACAATTAACTTCCTTGCTTTTTTAAAATGATTCAAAACAACTGGTGCCTATAACTGTCTTCACAAACAACACTGTCTGCTTTTCATGAAGCAGCATATCTACTGGACAGGGGCATAGAACTGTGGCTTGCTTTGGACAAGGCCATGTGGTCCTTATATAAAGCAGCAGACCTACTGGGAATAGCACTGAATCTATAGGTCACTTTGCACAGGGCACTGCAGGTCCTACTTGAAGCAGCATACTGCAGAAACATATGAACATGTGACTGTGCCAGCAGATGAAGGCCTTACGGTCTATCTAGTCTGCACAAGTGGGCAGTTTCCACTGTGTTTACAGAGTGAACTGCCCTCTCCCATGTCCCCTTATCCCTTTTCAAATCCCATTCTATGTGTAACTTCCTTCTCATCCTGTCCCTTCCTCCCTTGAAGCTGTCTACCATTTTTAGTGATACCACCTCCCCCAGCAACTCATTCCACCTTGCCACCTTGATGAAAAAGCACCTCCTCATCTCCCTCCAGAACCTTCCCCCCACCAGTTTTAGGCTGTTACCGCTAGTGATCGTGTTTCTATTAAGGCTGAAGAGGCCCTCTGTACTCACTCTGTTTATACCTTTAAGGTACTATACCTGAAAGTCTCAGTCATGTCCCCATCTCCCTTCTGTCCTCAAGAGATTACATGTTGAGCCCCCTGAGCCTATCTTCATAGGTGTTGCATTGCATGCCCTCAGTCATCTTGGTTGCCCTTCTCTGGACTGTTTCCAGCAAGCTGATATCCTTCTTAAAATAAGGGCACCAACAAATGTAATCTAGGTGCCATCTCACTAGAGACCTGTATAGCAGCAGAATGAACTCCATCTTCTTGCTGGTAATTCCACCAATTATGAAGCCCAGCATCTGATTTGCTTTGGGTGCAGCTCTTCTGCAGTGAGATAAGTGTTTTAGGTCACTTGTGATAATATCACCAAGGTCCTTTGTTTCCTCTGACCTGGTCAGCAGGGAACTGAGCTGGATCTGCAATATCCTGCAGGCAGTACCCGACATGAATGGCCCATCAGGCATGTCAGAAAGTTGACACCTGGGTGCTCATGGGGGTGGGGGATTGTAAGTAAAGTGGTCAATCCATAACATGTAGGCTTACAATGTTAATAAATGGTAAAGTTATGGGTGATGGAAAAAAAAGTGAAGAAAATCCCAGCACATGAACAATTTGTTGTTTTTCTTTGGGGGACTTAGCTTCTTTGTGGGGTCTTTTCACTTCCCACTCATAACATCACTATTTTTTTCACTTTTTTTTCAAATTTGAGTGTCAGGGTACTGATCCCCCTCCCCATAAGATCACTCTTTTTTGTGAGTCAAATGAATTTTTTTTATTTTTGAAAATACAAAAATCCCTAAGCATGTGCAGTACTTTTTATAGGGGGACTTGGATTTTTAGCCATTTTATATATTAGTGAATGGCAGTGGTGGACCAGGTATGAAGATGGCAACTGCCCAAGGTGGAAGAAGGACTGTGCAGATAGGACTTTGTGTACTTGGGTGGACATGGGAAGGTGGCATGGGTACTAGAGGGTGGGTAAGGGTGGAGGGTATGCTTCATTCTATGGGCTGGCTATGGGAAAGAGGGTGGGACTTCCAAGATAGTTGATGGGGGCAAGGGTTTTATGTGTGGGGTTGAGGTAGGGAGTACTGAATGCAAGGTTTGGCTCCCAGCCACTGGTAATTTTAATGATCGTTACTGGGGCAGTGGGGGGGGGTTCTACAGCAGGATTTGCCACCCAACCAGCAGTAATTTTAGTGACTGGGGCTGTTATTAGCACCTTGCCTCCAAAATGAAATAAATTTAAAATACACCAATCACTGCCTCCGCACACCATTTTTCTGTTTAGATGCAATATCAAAGTCTACAGTCAGATTTATTACACTTGACTATGATAAAAAGTATTTCAAAACAATATATGAAATGCTAATGCTTATTGCTACATTACATTTGAAATGGCTTCATCTAGGAACTGATTTTACGCTGTGTTAAAACTATGAGTGCATAAATGTTTTGCATGTTTATTACAGTTGAATGTTTATGCAGTTTCTATTGAATGGAAACCCAATTTTAATAAGAGAGATACTGTTAAATTTGTATACAAAAAGCTGAATTAAAAGTTATATTGTGAAACTGACAAGAAATATTCTGCCGTCTGATGGTCAGTATGAGCATTTATGCCTAAACCAGTTTTGCAGTGTTCACATGGGTAAAGTCCCACCAGTCAATTTTAAACTAAAAAAAAAAAAAAGTTTTCTTTGTCTGTTTTTCTTTGGGTCAGTTTTACAGTTTCAATAATGTGCTCCAGGGCATATGTTGTGGGATTTATCTACTTCTCATCTGGTTAATGGCACTCAACTATTTCTCACACCACTTGAGGTGTGGGTAAATCCCACAACAAGACATACCCTTTGCGCATTATTGCTTAACTATTTGACTTCTTATGAGGTCAACAGTACTTTTTTCCAAATAGTTACAGTACCAAAGTCACTACAACTGTGAGTATAATGCTTGAAGCTGATAGCTAGGAGCCCAATTTTACATTTATGGTGATCAACTACCTAAAGGAAACAATTTACTGTAGTAAGGGATCCAGAGCCACAAAAAAACTCAAAAATTGGTTGGATACAGGTTTCCTGAATGGGGTTGGATCTGACATCTCTTGCTGTACTTTGCAGGCCACCATTTTGGGACAGAAGAGACCCCCAGTACCATAATCAAGAAGCCTGCTCTGTGATAACTCTTGTTCAAGTTGTAAAATACACTGAAATAAGTATGATGTGAATGAAAAATATGAGGCCAATCTGGAAAAGTGAACATTTTACCAAACATGGTCTAGAACCTTCAATATTGCTGAGATCAGTCTAAAATCTGTACCTGTTATGTACATTGAAGCTATTCACATAAAACAAGTCGCACTGTAATCATGTCTTTACAGTACGGATCAGTATATGCAATTATTGTAAGAAAATATTTCCAAAATTACTGATTTTGTGGCTAGATTTTTGAGCAGACTTCATGGCATTTCCTCTGCCAAAGTAATATTGCATTTATTTTACATTATACCATACTGCCATATTCTGCAATGTTTCTGCTTTCATTTAAAGAAGACCTGACTCAAATATGATTTATGACTGAGATATTCTATTTTATTTACTCATACCCCCAAATGAATGTGGTCACCATCCTACCCAGCCAGTTTTGGCCATATATTAATTTTTAGTTTGATTTTGGTATGGTATGAAATACTAAATAGGAGTTTTATGATATTAGTAATCTGCCTATTTAGGGAATGCTCTTAAAATAATCAATTTGATGCTTTGTGCTAAGTATTTATAAAGTGCATTTTTGTATTTTCTATAGAGGTTTATGATATTAGTAATCTTATTTACTTATTTAGCTTTTGTTAACCAGGTAAGTACACTAGACAACACATATGCCTATTTTCAGGTATGACCCAGGAGAGTACAGGAATTAAAAGAGCATACGGAGTACAATTTGAAGCAAGTAGGGCAGATACATGAAGATCAGAAAAAAGCATAACATACATAGAAGACAGCTCAGGTTACAACAGTGAAGCAGTCAAATATAAGATCAATACATAGTCACTATGACAACATTCAAAGCAGTACATACAGATATATACAACATTTTTACACTTAACACAGAGCCACACCCAGGTGGGCAGGCAACCACAGTAGGACCAGACCCAAGGTACAGGATATAATATGCTCAAGTACAATGCAGGTGGCCAGGTCTGCCTACTTAGAGAATGCTCTTAATGTAATCAATTTTGAAGCTTTGTGTCAAGTATTTATAATGTGTATTTTTGTATTTCAGATTTATGACCGATCAACCATGAAGCCAGCATTCCAAGTCGGCATTAAAAGGTGATGGCCAAGCACAAATTACTCCCGCTGTCACATTTGTCAGCAAGATGCAAATTGCAGCTCTTTACAAAGACTGACAGAACTAGGATATCCTGCCTTCTTCTATGCAATTCAGAACTGTGATAATGGTGTTGTTTTCTGACTGGAAAAGGACGTGTTATGTAAAGTTGAATTCCTAGCAAAGACCATAGTAATGCATGCAAGTTGTTGCAACATATACACCAGCAAAAAAACAAAAAAAAAAAACTGTTGAACAAAAATGCAGCAGTTTCAGAACAGGATAGTGAGCAACCAGGTCCATCTCACATGGTCACATGATCTTCAATCAGCAGCCTATTTGATTACACGAGTAAATGTTTTGTGTGTGAAAAGGAGTGGGATAAGAGGGGGAAGAGGAAACTGTTGATGCTTACAACTGTTGATCGTCAAAAATCCGTGTGGCAAAAAGCCAAAGAACTCAATGACAGTGCCTTGTTACATAAGTTGCAAGGGTTTGGGGATGAATGCCTAGATCTGATAGCACATGATTTTTGATACCATAGATCATGAATTAGTAACTATAAAAATAGAACAGTCATGGAAGGCAATGACATATATGACCTAGGGTTCTGTTGCTGATTTCTCAAATTCATAGGCCAATATTTGACAATGGAAGTGTCTTCTATATTGCTAAACTTCATCACAGAGATCACCAATGGTCAGAAGATCATGGTGTAGATGATGTAGCAACCTACAGGTCAGCATGTCTTAAAAGATGCCTACTGACATATTACACTAATCCCAGTGGCTGCAGGGTAACCATAGTTCCTCAGAAAGGTACATCAAGTCTCTTGTGTTCAGCACAGTTGAATGTTGGGCAGTTGCTTTCTGAAGTCACCAAGTTAAAGCAAACTATGGAAGAATCGGAATATACAGAAGAAAGTGAACACAAACCAGATGATACTCAGACTCAAATGGAGGCAGATATGTTCAGTTACAATGCAACAAAATTAATAAGATCTTCACTAAAAGAGTTTGGCAGAGAAGAACGTCAAATGATTACATCAGCTAAAGAGTGTATATTACAAGACCAAGATGTGCATGAAACAAACCTGGATGTGTCTTATGAAGCAGCTTCAAAATGTTTGAGTACTAATCTCTACAATCACATGGCTTGGATGCTTACTGATGCTACTCCAGAATTAGACAATGGTGGGAGAGTTCAGCTAAACCCAAAACAACACAATCTGAATCTTGGACAAGAGATATGCACAGAAATTGCTGGCGTTCCAACACCAAAACATGTTGGTAAAGCCCTACACATATTAAAAGCCACCTGGAGCAAGGAGACCATAACCATGCCAAAAAAAATTGGAAACAGCATTAGCTACCAAGATGCTCAATGTTATATTGATACCATGGCAGTAGCTGCTGATGAGCAGGAAGCTCAAGATGGGGTTTTCATACCAATAAATCTGAAGTCAGGTTGATTAACACAGTGTGCAATTGACAACCTAGTGTAACCCCTTTGTTACCCGGGGTTACTAGAATCCCAGTAAGACCTAGAGGTAGGCAGGGAAGGCAGCTTGTGAAACTCCAGTTAAATGGGTTTCACACTGTCTCACTCTGTCCTCAGTCACAGCTGAGACTTGAGAGATGACATCATAATAGAACTGGCGCAGCTGCATGAGCCACATTTGGAATCTTCAGCTCAGAGTAAGTTTAGAACCTTGGGAATTCAAAGTCAGTCTTCAGTTTGTCCTTAAGCAAACAAGAAGGACACCAGTAGTTGTCTGTTTACCCCCTCCCTCGGTGGGGTGAGGAAAAGTTCTTTGTGGGTTCCAGGGGCAATCCCCTTCTCCCACCCTGGGAAGAAAGCTGCCTGTTTTAATTTAAGTTCAATCTGTTCATGTATAACAGCAAAGGTTACAGTTTTTTGCCTGTGGGGCACCTGCAACGAATGGGTGAGTGTTTGGCCCCATTGGAAGGGGCAAACAACTTTGTTTCTTCAGTTGGATTTCAAGTACTGGGGACTGCTATTTGGGAGGACTATGTCAACTAGGACAAACAAATAGAGTAGTCATCTGTTTAAAGTGTTAATGGATTTAAAGTTCACTGTAGAGGGGGTGCTTCAGGTCATCCACTGTCAATCTACATTTTAAAGTCTAAAGTTCTTTGTGTCCAGAGAAATGGCCGGGTATGGGCTGTGGGAGCTGGAGGTGGGAAACCCCCCCATTTTTAGTAACCAGGTCCACCTCTACGGATTTCTTCTGTGTTTTTGCTACTTGCCTCATGCGCTTGGCCAGTGATGGGGTGGGTACCCAGACGTGGGTCGCAACTTGAAAATCTCTCTAGGAGTCACAGACTCTAAGTGGTGTGGGGAGTCACAGAATTGGAAAATTACTCCTTGTTGGATGGGAGTCTCCTTGTTGGATGGGAGTTTCGAATTGGAAGTACGAAAACAAAATCTCTCTAGGAGTCGCAGACTTCAAGTGGTGTGGGGAGCCACAGTTTGGGAGCCTCCTTGTTTGATGGGATGTCTTTCCAAGTAGAGTTTGGGTTCAGTCGCCAAGTGGACTGTCAGTCGAGTGGACAGCAGGGGAGCCGGGCCAGTCGGGCTATGTATCCAATGCACATGCAAAGTCCGGGCTGAGTGCCTGGTGGGTCCAAAGCCAGACAACTGTTGTAATGTGTTCATTCCTCAAATGGACCACTGTGTTTAACCTCTAATCTGCATTACAGTTACATAGCCCTTTGGGGGACCATGCAGTGCTTTGTTTATGTTCAGTGAGTTAATAAATAAAGCCACACTGAAAAATCCCAATTCTGGTTCTGGACATTACAGTTATTGCTTCCTGTAGTTGGATTTACTTGGGTGCCCCTGTGCAGAGTAGCCAAACCTAGGTCTCTTGTGCCAGGTAACCTCATCCATCCCCGAACCTGTAGATACCATATGTATATCCATGTTACAAAAAATGGACATATGGGTTACACTAGACTTCCATGAGAGTATAAAAGATAGTAACACTATGCATGGAGCATCACATGCAATTTATCAGTATGCTGATGAAGGTGAGGATCAACAATCAATGACTGTTAGGGTGCCCTTAGTTAAAAAATGCAAGTCTTCTCACACATCACTTCAACAATTTCAAGCAGGGGAAAAACAATCCATCCTCAAAGACTGCCAGAAGAGTCGTTCACTTGCTGGCATGGCAATAGCACCACAGCAGACAAGAGAAGCAGTTCATCCTGTAGACTGGCTTTGGAATTTAGTGAATATGGGTGCCACACTTTATTAAGATGACATAGAAAAATCAAAACCTGTTACATGGTCCTTCTTTTATGAATTAGTTACCCAACAGGAAGTACAAGTGACTGTGATTGAGTATGGGCCTTTCTTTTCAAAACTTGGTGTGGTCATAGCATCAGTTCAGTATTGTACGAATGTCACTCAGAAAATTTGGCAGGAATTCTGCACAATAACCAGTGATGAAGCAATCTATGAGATTGCTCTTGGCCTTCAGCAAAAGAAGCCGGAGAAGTATGGCAAAGTCATCCTTCGTATGGGTGGTTTCCACGTTGCACTGAATTTCATGGTGGCAACTGGATATTTAATGAAAGTAACTGGAATAGAGTATATCCTTATTGAAGCCAGTGTTTGCCTCCATGGAACTTTCAACAAAATAATGTCAGACAAAGACTATTATGATATGCTGAGATCTCATAGAGTAGTTCATGCTGCCATGTATGGGCTACTGTACACTGGATGCATTTTAAAAGTGGCTCATTGGCAAATATGACAAAGACATGGCATGCATGGCACTGCTATCAGAAAGTGTTGAAAGGCTGAGAGATGCTGTGGATGCCAAGGATGCACAAAATGCAAATGATGCATATGCCCAAACAACTAGGTTACTGGAAGAAGTAGACACGTTAATGAATGAGTTCCATGAGGCAAAGTGCAAATCCTGAATAACAAGGCTGTGGCTTATGTACATGGACATGATTCAGATTCTGAATCACTATATCTATGCTGAGCAAGCTGGACACTGGGAGCAGCACCTGGCTGAAGTTAAGAAAATGCTTCCATATCTTGTGGCTGCTGGTCACCACAGATATGCTTCCTGCATTCCCCATTACCTGCCCGCTATGAAAGACCTGCCAATTACAGCACCAGACATCACTGAAGCATTCAGAATTGGCAAATGCACTGTACAATGAACAGTTGGTAGTTTAATGGTGTGTGGACTGATCTGGTCCTCTAGCAGATGTATAACAAAGAAAAACCCAGCTTTTCTATGGCATAACTCG
The DNA here is from genome assembly GCA_016271365.2 of Neoceratodus forsteri. Taxonomy (NCBI): domain Eukaryota; kingdom Metazoa; phylum Chordata; order Ceratodontiformes; family Ceratodontidae; genus Neoceratodus; species Neoceratodus forsteri. The sequence continues at coordinate 1,165,272,024 of CM057456.1, read as the reverse complement.
GCAGCCTGCTGCTATGGAGAAATACCTGCACTCATTACCAGCACTGACAGTGGTCTCTGAACAAATGAAGGTGATGTCTCACCTTCATGGCACTGATGATCACAAACACCATGGAGACTCTGAATATACAGCACAGAAGGACAGTACAGCAATTAAAACAATGATGAATGTGGTCACTGGAAGAATGGTCAATCCATTCACCTGTGATTCCAGTGATGATCTGGACATTTCTACTGGTCAAAAGCCCACATCAAATGAATTCACTGAAGCCAAGGAAAAGGGCATTGCAGCCTTAACCGCAGCACAACAGAGTAGTAGTGAAAAAGTTAAAACCGTAAAGTTTCAGGCATTCATAAGTAAAGCCAAAACACCCTCACACATTCAGAAAGTGAAAGAAGTCTATGAAGAGGAGAGCCATGTGGTCAGGAACATGTACTTTATCCGAGATCTGGATAGTGACAAAAAGGTAGGAGCCTTCAGTCACGAATGGATAAAATATCTCTAGCTCTTTTTGAGCCATACGCTGACCCTCCCCAAGGCTATGCCATGTGCAAATGCAACAACGTTGATTACCTGGCTGCCCTAAAAAGTTACTGTGGTGAACTGTGGCCAGAAGAAGGTAACTTGCCATCTTCAGATGAACCACCTGTACTAGTTGTTGATGCAATGACGTTTGTTCAACAATACAAAAGCCTCGATAGTCATACATTTGGTGACTTGCAGGAGAAGTATATTTATTTATTTATTTAAAAGTTTGTGACTGGGAAAGGCAGACTGAGCCGAACCTTGTTTTCAGATGTGACCCAGGGGAGTAATCAGGAGGTGGGTACAAGGAACAATATACATTACATTATTTTACATATAGTAAGGACATAATAGGACATTACAACAGAGTGTTACTGTAGCACATGGATCATGTTGGAATATCAGTTACAGTTTACAGTTTGTACAAGCAAAGTGAAGAAACAAAATATAGGACATTTTGGGATTTACGACTATCACAGCTAAGTACACATGTCAAGAGCTAAACAAGAGAGGAAATAGAACAAAAGGAGGTGGTGATATAGATACACTACTTCGAATAAAGCCAGACAGCTGCAACTGCATCAACACTGTAGGAGATATGTATGATGTTAGTCCATCAGTAAGCTTGAAAAGAGAGGAGTGAAAAAAACAGGAAAAGCTTCATCATGCAAAGAGCAGAGCATATGAACCTCGGGAATCCCTGCACATCCCCTATTGGAAAGACTTCATTGCCGAATCCCAAAACAAGGCCAGTCTCCTTGATTTCTTGGGAGGTGCTTGGGTAAAGCACAACACTCAGCTACCAGAGGGATGTAGATTGATTTTTGGTGGATTGTACAAGGACCCAGGTCATTCTGTTCTTCTCTCAAAAGACAACATGGTAGCATTTCCTGAACTGTCATGTACAAACATGAAGAAGCAGATACAAGAATAATCTCTGATACTGCATATTTTGTAAACACACTTGGATATCAGAGCATTAGTGGCAGCCACAGATACTGATGTGATCGTAATGTGCATCTACTATAGCACTCAGATGGCTGGTCTAGGAGAGCTATGGGTTAAGAAGATGGGTGTGTACCTGCCATGCCATTCAGTAGCAGCTTCTCTTAGCACTATGTGTACCATGGACACATCATAACTCACATCAGTTGTTCTTAGTGCTTGCATCTTAAGTGGCTGTGATACTGTCAGCTACCCCCTTAAGAAGAGGGAAGAAGTGTGCTCTAAAAGTTGCCCTTGAAAATGCAGCCAACCTTTGTGCTTTAGCAGATTATGGCAAACCTGGAGTAAGACTAGATGTCACTGATCAGGTAATTTCAGCAGTGCATGAGGGCTTCATGAAATTATATTACAGAGATGAGTTCAGTGGTGACCTGGATATACTTGACCTATGGACTCTGCCACCAACAGAGGATGTCTTTAGACTTCACATGCTACATGTTCTGAACCAGATAGCGGTCAGTAAAAGGGCTCATGAGTCAAATCCAGCTCTTTCAGACCCTACATTGTTTTGGCAAACTCTTTAAGAAGGCAGGCTAGTCCCACATATGATGACAAAGGAACCAAAGCCAAAAATGGCTGTGCAAACCACGTACTGCAAATGCAAAAGAAACAAATGCCAATGAGGCTGCATTTGTGCTAGGGCAAATATATGTGTCATTGCACATATGTGTAATGCCGACTCCATGAAATGTAGTTGAGTTCAAATGAGTCTGACTTTGGAAGATAGTGACAGTGATTAAGTGACATTGAAGGTCACATTTGTATAAGACTGGTGAAAGTCATGAACTTGATGATTAGTATAGTGATGATCTCATGCAATTAAATAAGTAGCCATTATCAATGTAATACTAAACAGGAAAGTCTACAGCCTCAGCTCATTGACTAATACGGTAAGTTCCATATATGCAGTTAACTAAATCTTAATTAATCATAATTATTTCCCTAATTCTAAACTATACTCTTTGTGTTGAATTTGTAATTTTAACACCGTTTAGTGTGATGCACCCTTACTTTGATTCTTTCCTTATATCAATGAAACAAAATAAAAAGTGCATGAATAAATGTTTTATTTACCCGTATGTCTACAAATTTTGACCAGGTCATTTTGGGGGTATGGGTATACAAAATGGAATATCTCAGTCATAAATCATGATATTTGAGACAGGTTTCTTTTAAAGAGCTACTGACGCCTCATCAAAAACTTTAAAAAAAACATAATAATTAGGTCCAATTATGCTTGCATTTCATTTATGTTATATAATTCTCCTTCCCATAATTTATTACCAAGGAAATGTTTATGAATTATGATCATTGTTCCTTAGAGTTTATTTTGAGTTCATCTGCCTCTATAGCTTACTCCCTACTTCAAGTCATAATCCCCCTGTTGTGTCATCACAGTCTGTTGCCATCGGAGTAACTGTGAGGTCAGAAATAGTGCTCTATGACTTCAGGTAGGGTGAAAGCAGCAGGGATAGATGAACTCTTATGGAGCAGAAATCCTGTTATCTCAGTAATAAATAATGGGGAAGAGGAATACACAACTAATTGAAAATACATGCTGGATTGTGTCTAAATATTATGTTTTGTTAAAGTTCACCTGCACATGTCACCAGCTCTTTAAATGAAAGCAGAAACACTGTAGAAGATAGCAGTATGGTATAATGTAATATAAATGCAATGATTACTTTGTCAGAGGAAAAGCCATGAAGTCTATTCAAAAATTTAGCCAAAAAATCAGCAATTTTGGAAATATTTTACTACATTAATTGCATATACTAGTCCACATTGTAAAGACATGATGACAGTGAGACTTGTTTTATATGAATAGCTTCAGTGTGCATAACTGATACAAAGTTTAGACCAATCTGAGCAGTATTGAAGGTTTCTAGATCATATTTGGTAAATTTTCCATGTTTCCAGATTTTTCTCATATTTTTGGTTCACATTGCACTAATTTCTGTGAATTTACAACTTGTGCAAGAGTTGTGAAAGAGCAGGCCTCTTGATTATGGTACCGGGTTCTCTTCTCTTCTTTCCAAAAATGGTGGCATGCAAAGAATAGCAAGAGATGTTGGATCCAACCCCATTCAGGAACCCTGGATCCCTTACTAACTGTGTTTTACTGAAAGCAATTAGTATCCGGTGTATTTTGTTTTCTACTGTTTAGAGGGGACATGAAATGTATGCTAATTGGCAGTGGTTAGTAATATTCCTATTAACAGAAATTAAATTCATATTTCTAAAATGATCATTATTTAACTGTACCTCAGTAAGCATTAAAGTGAAAAACTGTGTTTTCAATTGTTTTTCTTTTATGGACTACATTCTGTACTGGTTCTCTTTATGAGTCCTGTAATATGGAGTTTTTACTTTATCACAGTTTTTGCACAGAATGCTAACCATGAGCCGTCGTCCTATCAGAACCATGCTCAGAGTTCTGTGCACAAACTGTGACTTAGTTAAAACTCCAGATCACTAGTTCCATGAACAGAACTGTGACTGCCCATGAAAACAAAACAATGCTAAATATAGCTCGCCACAGCACTTTTTATTCAGATACAGTTACATATGGCTCATTAAGGGATATGAATATCACTTCTGAAAATAGGAGCGTTATAAACAGCTGCCTATTAGAAATGATTTCCAGTCCTTTTTAAAATAAAAATAAAAATTTTGTTTTGGTTTAATAGCCTTTAGTCAGACATTTTCTTTATTAAATTGCTTTGCATCCCCTATTTTTGTTTATAGTACAATACAAATGTGTTTCATTTCCCTGGGTGTTTTGCACCCACAGGAAAAAGCAGATTTTTAGTTTTAAATCTTCCTGTGAAAGAAACTCTTTATATACCATATGCCATTCCTTTCTCCTTTAACTTCAGTTTGTATGGCAGAAAACATCACATTGACTAAAAAAGTATTACATTATTCTTTTCAAAAGTCTGTAGAAAAATGTCTACCACCATCATTTTTTATTCTGGAACCTTGGCATTCCATTCAGTAATGTGCTTCTTCTGCTAATTTGAGGATATCACATTTCTCTTTATTTTATAAATTTATTTATAATGAATACTCCAGTTGAGATGCAGCACCTTGATCACAGTGGGACCCTACTTCTTCCTGGAGTAACAGGTGTGTGTGTGTGTGTGGTGGGGACTCAATCACAGTTAGTTCAAGTATTGTAACTTGGTTCAGGTAACACGATGAGTAAGTGGCACTGCCACAAATTGAATCTGTGCTCTCCTGGTTCACAGTTCTGTGCTCTCACCTTTAATCCATACTGTCTTCTCTCATTACCACACTGTGAGAGGAGCAGTAGCTGCCACTAACACTTCCCATTACATTTCATGTGAGTTGCTAGACATTATAAAATTGATCGATAATTTCCTGCTTCCTGATAGGCTAAACAGTTCACAGACCCATATGTTAATCCCCCACAAATGCACAGTTAAAGGGAATTGGTTTGGGCTGTGGGATTTGGACAAATCACATACAGAATTCATCAGCCATTTCATTCACCACCACCCCCGATCACCATCACATACATGGCTGTCACCTTTACTCAGAGGAAATCTTCAGACCCTTTTTAAAATAATAATTGCATGTTCTTTCCTATCATGAGCCTCTTCCTTACATATAAACAAATATTAAAAAAAAGAAATCAAATACTATTCCCAGTTTTAATTTCTGTTATTTTTCTGTAACCATGGAAAATCTCCACGTTATTCATACCAGCTTGCCAGGAGAAATCTCTGCTGTGTACCCTTCCACAGATACAATGGAGGTAATGACTTGACATAAGGCCTTCTGTGGTGCATGCCTGCATGTGTGTGTTGGGGGAAGGGACATTCCACCAGTGGAATTGAGCAGTGTTCCTGTATTCCCTGACATCCATACATTCCTAGTGAATTCTGATTAGAGGGATTATTTTCTCTGTGGTGTGAGGATACATTTTAAAATTACAATAAAAAAAAATTACTGAAGAACTGATTATTTTCATGCATGTTATATTTTGCAATTGATGTTAATGAACCAAAATAACACTGATTTAAGTTTGCACTAAGCTCTTGGTGCCTGATTCATGCCTATTGAAAATGTACTATTTTGGCCAGTTAGCACCATTTTATATTGGCACAGTTGTCACAGTGTAAAAATAGGAAAAATATGTTTACAGCAAAACTAAGCAGTTCTTCAGTACTTTTTAACCCAACCTTTTTTTACTTGTTACTTAGAATCATTGTATAATCCCAATAAGGTACTCCAGGGTGTGCAATGTTGTGGGAGAATGTCACTTCTTGGTTGGTTGAAATCAGTAGATGATGCTTTCCATCACACAACGCACATGAGGCATGCCATTGTACTATGAACACGTACACCCTTGCCATGTTGTATTGCTTAAATTGCAAACTAATCACTACAAAATAGAGCTAAAGTCCATTTGTACTTATGTGGGAACTAGTTTACGCGAAACACAACAAGAAATACAGTATAAGCCTAGCAGAAGGCTGAAAATAAATGATCACTGCATAAATATACATTCATATGTGCACTGATAGATGGAAAATGTAGCTAGATATAAAATATATTAGTAGGCCTCATAGCCTAGTGGTTGGAGTGAATATCTGTGAACCTGGAAACCCAGGTTTAAATCCCACAAGCGCCACTTACTTACTGTGTGAACTTGACTTAACCGCTGTCAACATACCTTCCTCTTGCTCACTCTCGTTCTCTTTCTTGCGGGCACGCTTTCTCTCTCTTGCTCTCTGTTTAACCCTTCTGCTAGCATACTCTCCTCTTGTTCTTTCTCTCTCAGTTTAACCTTTCTAATCTTTTAGTACCCTTCCCCTCTCAGCCTCTGCGTGTTTGCTCAATCGCTGGTTCAACTGTTCATGGCTTGTGACCAGTTAGTGATATAGTGTGCATGAAAGGCACTATGAAAAAAAAAAATTCCTTTCCTCCAGGAGACAAGTATATACACAAACACACACACAAACATTACAAGATTGTGATATTAACTGTGCCACTCACACTCATCTGGGCTTTAGTATACCTTAAACTCTGTGTTACATAAACAGTCATGTGCAGGAGGCTATAAAATGGAGTGCCAAGTCATACAATTCTAAGCCACCAAAAAATTTCTTCTGTAGGCCAGAGGATTTAAATGTTCTTGTCTAGCCCTCTACTGAACACATCTTTAATGCTAAAGTATGCAGTTAACTGAACACTGGCAGTGGTAGAGTTATTTTGTGGGGGTGGTGATAAAAGATGAAAATAAACAGAATGCTAAAAATAATACAAGAATACTATGACCAAATAAAACGTGTTTCTGTATGTTTATGATAATGTATTGGGGATCTAATAAAGTGTCTATAAGCTGCCTTCTATGTGCTATCACTTCACAATTGAACAACCAATCAGAACAATGCAAAAATACTAGCATCCCTGACTCCCCCCCCCAACATTTCTTGAGGAAAAACAAATACAAAAAAGATTAAATACATTTTAGCTTGGTATAGCTATCAATGCAGTGTATCTGTCTTTCTCATACATACCAGTTTCTAAGTGCTGAAAAAGAGTGTATTTACGCAATAACCTCAATGTCATCTAGTGGGATATAGCACAAATACACACTTATCTCCTAATGCCTTGCATTATGGTTAATATATGCAACCACCTGGAAAGAATGCAGGTTGGTTAGCTTTAAGTAAGACTGCAAGGTGCTTAGGCTTTATAATCTGCAGGCAGAAAACAGCAAACTGCAGACACATGTTTTGTTCTGTGTTGGACTCATCTCTGTGATGCAGCCTTTCTCATTCCAGCACAGGAGGTCAGGCAGTCAATTGTATTGTGGATCATGGTGAGCCCAAAGCAGTTAAGAATTTTAAAAAGAATGAAACGTCCCCCTGCAGTGTCAGTAGATCAGTAGGTGGAACACTCATCTCTGGGGCAGAAAGGCAGGAAGGTTGAGGGTTCTTGCCCCGCATCAGGTACCAATAACTGATACTATAGTGCAGTATGTGTGTGTGTGTGGGGAGGGGGGTAATGTACCATTGAAATACTATCCTTCAGACGAGACCTTAAAAGATGTTCCCTTCTCTAGTTATTGTCCAGGGGACATTAAATATCCCATGGCATACAAATATATAATAAAAAAGAAAAACAAGTCCATGCAACCCACACCCCAGGAAACACCTGGAAAAAAGTTATCATAGCTTAGTGTGCCTTTCCTGGTCAAAAAATACAAATAAACAAATAAAACCAGTGGGGCAAGGGTTACACAAAATGTGTATATGCAGAGTGTAGGTGTGTGTGATGTGTGTGTAAAATGCATATATAACACTGTACAGTACATCCACAAAATAGAAAAGGCCACCAATGAAGCAACGTTTAGTTCACAGATATTAAAAGGGGATTTAAATTATTATAATTAAGCCAAGTGCCCTACCCACAAAAATAATGAATAGCTTTAAGAAGCATGTTGCTTTGGGATTAAAGTACTCAGGTTGCACCAAAAAGTTTAAATAATGCCAACATCAATTAATTTTCAACCGAAAAATGCACTTTTTGTTAAAACATGTTCAGATGGTAGAAAATACTATGATGTACAAAACTCCGTAGGCAAAGAATGTTTAGATCTAAGTGTCTTCTTACATATTTCATATACTGTTTTTGTATAGACATATCTCACATATACACAGACATACATTAAACTATGTTTGCAGGTTTAAAGTTGAATAAAATTTGAGCATAATTAGAAACATTCCAGAAGCCCTACAATTTCCAATAAAAATGACAGTAATTTTAGATGTACTAGCCCTTGAATCATGGCAGAATTTTTTACATTTTGGGACAGATTACTGTGGCCTGATGTATATATGACACACTGAGCTTAGCACAATGTAAACACTGCTGTTTAATGTTTAAACAGCTCCTGGTGTTTAGAATCCCACAATAAAAGAAATGTATTATTTAGGAAATTATTACTTTGATAATGATTGATGGGTAGGCAAGTATGTGGTCTATAAGCTGTAATTTTACTGTCCACAGCTTAAGACTCAGACCGTTCCCTTCCAAACTGCATTCATACTGCAGTCAAATTCCCAATTCCTCACTAAAAGTACAGTAAGATGCAAATTCATTTAAAGCAAATAGGACATAAAATGACAATATGTACATATCATGTACTGTACACTGCATACTATACTTTAACCTAAGATTTCTGTATAAGACTGTCGATTCTCTATTCAGATGCAGCCAATAGCACCATGCAAAGGCTACAGCCATGCACTAATTAGGGTGCTGCCATTACGAAAGTATATTTATTCGTACACACATAGCACCCCTGCCCACTTTATATGGCATGTATGAATATAGGTCTGTGATAGCACTCCACAAAGTACAGAGGAACAGTGCACCACTGTTCCCTACTGGCAACAGACACTCAGGGGTAAAGGAGGCTAACACATGCCAAACAGTATAGTGCTCTTGTTCCCGGCAGTTATGCAGTCATATTCAAATGCTAGCATGCTAATGACCACATAAGGCCAAGGTACTAGAAGGCCATTTGCATGCCATTATGTGGCTATTAACAGTTCTGCACAATGCCTTCATGCTGTTGTATGTGAGAAGGCATTGCACAGAGAGGCATTATGTATCCTTCCTGCCCTCAAACCCCATGCCAGCTACACAGTGTTGAACATATAATCCCTGGTAGTCTAGTAGCTCCCACCTTTACCCGATTCCTGTTTTTTATGTTATAATACCTGGTGTCCACTGGTACCCCTACTAATCTGATTCCTGTTTCCTATTTTAGAATAATACCTGGTATCCAGTGGTATCTATCTCTCATCTGATCCCTGTTGACATATTATAGAACCTCTCTGGTGTCCAGTGGTCCTTCTCCCCCTCCCCATAGCTTCCTGACTCATTTTCTCCAGCAGCAACCCTCCTATCAGATGGTGGCCAGCAGTTACCCTGTGCTAAACTCCTTGGCCATCTGCTGTCTGCTCCACACATCCTGCATCGATACAGAATGCTGTATATTGATACAGAGTTTGTGGATGGAGAATGAACTAATTCCAAAGAAAGCGGTACTGCGCATGAGCGCTGACACAGTTTACTTTTTCCAAATGTACTTCTGTTACCTATAACTTTGGCAAAGGCCATCTTTTTTCACATAAATTGGGTTAAAGCCCCACCACCACCACCACCACATTTATGACAACACTAGTGGTGACACATTTCTTTCACCCAAAATGGGTGTTCAGTGGGCAGTGCAAAAGACCCATTCTGGTTGGGAATAATGTGTCACCACTAATGTGGATCTGAGGCAGTGACCTGAATGCTTTGGTGAAGAAAGCTTGTCCCTTGCCAAAAATTATGGGCAAGAGAAGTAAATTTGGTGAAAATGAACTAGGTCTGCATGCATATGCAGTACTACATTTTGCTGACAAGCCCTGTCTCGATATATAGCTTTGCATACTGATTCAGGACATGGGCAGAACAGACAGTGGCCACCCAGGGAAGTGAGTAGAGGATATGTACTGGCTGCCATCTGGTGGGAAGGTTTGCATTAGGGAGGATGGGACAGGACACTGCCAGAAGGGAGGGAATCACTGGACACCAGGGAAGTTTTCTTGCATGCAAATGAGGATTGGGTGAGGGAGGGGGCACCATTGGCACCAAGTGGGGATGAGGTGAAGGAGAAAGTACCACTGTATAACAGGTATTATTCTAGCGTGCCCAGTGGGATTGGGTGTAGGTGGGAGGTACCACTAATCTATCAGGGATTATTACTGGTGGTCAGGCGGGGAAGGTGCAATGTTTTGTTTTATAATTTTCTGGTTTTTCATCAGGCACCAGTGCTGCGGGGGAATGCACTACTGTGTACATTGTTAAAAGTAGGGATTTGGAAGTGTAAATAGTGATGTCAAAGTCCAACATATCACTGTGCCCTATATGTAAAAGGCTAACTTCATTTACATGGGAAAAGTGGTGAATCTAGGATGACCACGCTAACCACTTAGTGACACAACAAGTGTGCCTCTGAATATAGCAGCAGCCACCTTACATAGCTGTCAGCCTTGCTGTATCCACTTAGTATGGAGCTACACCTGTTAGCACCATGTTAAGTGTTTGAATATGGGGCTGCATGTATGTTACTACAGACAACAAAGCTCCTTCCACATTGCCCTTTTAACTGTTCCCCTGTAAAGCATTTCCTCTGCACATTTTACTAGGCCAACCATTAAAGAAGCAAAACATTACTGTCCTTTCGCTCTATTTAAACAAGTTCTTATAGCAGTCTGGGGTAGAGCAAAAACTTATTTTAATGTGGGTTCTCTGCTCTCCATGGGAAGGAGGCTATAAAGGACATCCAGTACAACCAGTATGCAGACTTATTGATTTGCCACAAAGAGATCACAGTCTCTTCAATCAGCATTGCATATCCACTTGGAGGTTGAAAGTAACTCTTCGCCTAAGCCACCACACCACTTCATGTCTAAAAACATGAGGTACTTGCTGCCACAAAGCTCTCCTATGCTGTTACAGTATGGTGACACAGTAGGTGAAGAAGTAATATTGGAAGTTTTTTTGGCTAAGTTATTTGTGGAGTAATAGCACTGCATCATGCAATATATTTTGTCAAAAACACACTTTATGCATTTGCACGTTATGGCCACCGTCTATATCCATCACTTTCTCATTCTCCTATAGGCACACAAACAACACACACACACACACACACATATACACACACAGTCATGCTATAGCTTCCCCTCATACTGTACATTCAAAGTTCAAATCCCTAACATTTATTTAAGAATTAAATAGGTGGAAGCCTAATATACTGTAACTGTGCTCAGCTGTTCTCAAGATGAAGCCACCTGTGTTATAAACCTAGGTAACACAATACAACAAAGCTGCACAGGGTCTCACTGTGAGGGCCAAGGCATCACCTCCCCCCTCGAGGAACAGTAGTTCAATGCATTCAACACAGGAACTTTTTAAAAGAGGATGCTTAACTAATCCCAATATAGAGATTGGACATTAGCCCTCAGAGTAGTGTAGCACTCTATCAAACCAAGTATGTACCAAGATCATCTCAGATGACTGCATAGAGTCTATCAGTTTAAGAAGTGAAGGGGCGTATGTTATTAGTCTGGTATTTTGACTTGAATACCAAACAGAGCCAGCATCCTTAGATTCAAACACAGTCACATAGCGTTTTCCATCTTTGGGGCAGAATAGAATAAAAATAGGCAGAGCATTGAACTGTGAAACAGAAGGTTACAGGTTCAAGAACAATACTAGCTGGTGGCTCACGGTGTGACTAAGCAAGTCATCAGACCTTCCTTTGCCTCAATCTTCCCAGGTGTACAATGGGTTAGAAGCAAGACCCCAATGTGAATGAGATGTTGAATTTCAAATGGGCCATCTATGGTAAATGATGGATAAAAACAAAAACAATCTTTTTATGATGTAGCACTCCTTGCCAATGACTGTATTGGGGTGTTTAGTGATATTATCATGAGTTTGGAGGTAGTGTAGCCTACCGTTTAGAGCACAAATCTGTGAGTCTGGAGACCTAGGTTTAAATTTCACAAGTGCCACTTACTGTGTCATATACCCTCTCTGTGCATATCCTGCTCTCCTGGACTCTTTCTCTGTGCTTAAACAAGAGCACTAATCTTTTCGTTCTACACCCCAGTCAAAAATCACTCCTAAGGCCCCGTCCATACTGCACCACTCAGACCCCGTAGCGGATAGAAACCGTTATAGCCAGGGAGTGGTACAGTGTGTCCACACTGCAGCAGTGACTGGTACAGTACTGGTACCGCCAGTCCACACCTCGGGAACCGGGCAACTGTTACCATGGTGCCCAATTCCACAATGCGGCTCGTACTGCGCTATGGGCCCTCCAGGTGACCATTACTGCCCATCCACACTACCGCCGGTAACATTACCGAGGCAGGACCAGTTTCATAACCGTTGTTGAAACCACCTCATATGTGTTTTCAACAATGGTTACAAAAATGCCTTCTGTAACGTTACAGGTGTAAACGCAAACCATTGCGGTAATGGTTTGGGCACTCCGAAACGTTGCAGAGGCATAGTGTGGATAGGGCCTTAGCCTTTTACTCCCTTCTCCACATACAACAGGACTTACATCCTCCAGGACCCAGTGGGCTGGTTGGGGGGCATTATCCATTGTTAGCAGTCTGAGCCACTGTAAATAAGGGCTAGATGAGATTATCCAGTTTTACTAACCTGGCCCAGTTCTCTCTAATTTTTCTCAATGCTCACCTCTCGGTTGTTTTGACTCTCACTTGTCCACCAATGCTGGCCCTTGGGGGAGAAGCTGACAGCATGTGGTGACCCACAACATCAAGGCTCATCTCTGTCCACCAGAAGGCATGCTAGGAACAGGAGAACTCTCTCCCTTGTATTACCTCTACAGCATGCCCTATGTTCCTCTGGCTGAGGTCATGGAAAATGGGTCTATAGTGCAAACTTGGGTCTCTCACAAGGGAGCATAACAAGCTCTGCTGGCACTACCAGGCTGGGCTTATATGGGGACTTCTGGTTGGAGACAATTAGAGCCTACATTCCTTTATCCTTCCTTAAACTTCCACAATCACATCTAAGTTTACTGTACACACTTAATGACTGCTGCCAGCAGTTTATGGATTGTAAAATGTTTTAAAATACAGGATATATGAAATGCACCAAATTCCTTTCATTTCTAGTGGCTACTGTGCTGTACCCTTAAATGCTGTATGTTACCGCACTGTATAGCTATTGCTAGTTTTAGCCATAACAATTCAAGTATAGTGATTATATCTATGACAATGCTGCCAATAAAAGCATGGCCTAGATAACAGAGAAGACAATGAATGATTATAATGCAGTGCTTCAAACCTGAGACATCCAACTTGTGATACTGGGAGATTTAGTGGAAGAATGAAGCTCAGAGTTGGGTTGAAGAAAAAAAAAGTCTAGCACAAAGTGATTTCTGCCCTTAGTGCTACCTTTTGGTGATTTGGAGGACACAGCTTTGCCACAAACAGTTGTAAAATGATCACAAGTGGAGCAAATGTGGTGTTTCTATTAATTAAAGACACATGCAGCTTAATAACAAAGGCTCCATATGACCTGATAAGTGCAGTCAGCATTTGAAGGCTTGCAGGCATTTTCAGGTTGGCTGAAGATCTGGCCTTATGGGGGAGGTGGCTAATATTGGCCTGGAGCCCCAGCACCACTGGCCAACCAGAGGAGTGACAGACTCAACTTGACTTCCCATTCAGAGCTGGGTGAAGCTGAGGGCATCTGCCGGCATGGTGAATCAGCATCACAAACAGGCCTCAGCACCACTGGCCAACCAGAGGAGTGACAGACTCAGCGTGACTTCCCATTCAGAGCTGGGTGAAGCTGAGGGCATCTGCCGGCATGGTGAGTCAGCATCACAAACAGGCCTCAGCACCACTGGCTAACCAGAGGAGTGACAGACTCAACGTGACTTCCCATTCAGAGCTGGGTGAAGCGGAGGGCATCTGCCAGCATGGTTAATCAGCATCAGAAACAGGCCTCAGCACCACTGGCCAACCAGAGGAGTGACAGACTCAACTTGACTTCCCATTCAGAGCTGGGTGAAGCTGAGGGCATCTGCCGGCATGGTGAATCAGCATCAGAAACAGGCCTCAGCACCACTGGCCAACCAGAGGAGTGACAGACTCAACTTGACTTCCCATTCAGAGCTGGGTGAAGCTGAGGGCATCTGCCAGCATGGTGAATCAGCATCACAAACAGGGAGAACCATCCCTAGTCAATGCAGGATGGTTTGGCACAAAATCCAAGGGAGGCCTGTATTACAGACCCCTGACTGAATATGGTGACTGGGAGAAGGGACAGCTCACACTGGATTCTAGTGCTGCAGAAGAGAGAATTAAAATAACTTGGTCAGATTTCCTGGTTTAGTTTCTCCTTGTGTTGTGTATAAAATATACTCCATCTTTTACAAGGATTAAATTGATGTAAATTATACAATTACTTTTTATTAAGGATCCCATTGTTATTAAGGATTCCACTGATTAGAATTCATATAAAGCAATAAGTATGGCAATGAAGACTTGCTAATGTATTTACACACCCTCTCGGGCCCTTACCTGGCTCTTGGATGCTGCAACCTTGGCAAACAGTGCCTGGGACACTTTAGCTCTCTTCATTTCCTGCTGAATCTCATCATAAATGGAAGCATTAATATTCAGAATACTGCTGTCTGATTTTCCATTCCTTTCTGTCGCTATGGTTGATGGTTTCACCTGGAAGAGATTATAAATGAATAATCGTGCATAGGCAAAAAAACAAATGCCTAACAAGAGTCTGAAGTAAATGCCACTGACTACAATGCTGCCTTGTAAAAAGGTACTCAGTTCCAAGGAAAACTAGGTTTGCCTATATCCTGCGTAACTGGAAAGTGTTTCACAAGCTAAGCAAGTGACACAGCAACAGACAGGTAACTGTTTGAAAGGCTAAAAATCAATAGTTTTCTATTTTAAAGTTTGCATTTCAAAGTGCTTATTCTATGAACAATGCTCCTATAGGAAAACAGGATAGCAGTACACTATTAGGCTGACTGTGTAGTCTGTTGATCCAATAAGAACTTCTGGGAAATAACATCAAATCTCTCAGACAACCTCTCCTATCCCTATTTATCTAAGGAGCCCTCTTTGTGTAAAACACATTTTGGAAAAGGAAACATAAAAATAAAACCTTTCAACCAATATCTTGATTTCCCAGTCTGTGCAGCACTATATACTTACATTGAATGGGGTAAGACTGATCTGCATACCTAACAAAGGCTTTAAACTTTTTATAATGTAAGCATTTAATAATGGATACTGAATTCACAGCACTTTTTGTGCCAGACACATCTTTGTTTATTTACAATGCAGTTACTTCCCCTTATAAGTTTTATTTACACTACAGTGTTACACAAGTTTAAAATGTGACATTCTCAAGATCTGTTAGCTGTAAGATGATCTGGCTAACTTTGATAGGTTGCAGCAACACGCACAGCCCTATTGTCAGATAACTGAGAACTAAAAATTTCACACAGCATGCAAATAATTTTAAAGGGTCCAGAGCGTTTGTTGTAGTGTTTAACTAGGGTACAGGAATATAGCCCTACCTTTTAACAAAGACTGACATATATTGATAGTTATACAGAGTATGCAGTGCAGATGTAAAGGCTTCTTACTAAGTGTCATATTCAGTTTTAGTATGCAGAAAGAAGCATACAGTGCCTGTGGTTAGTCTTATCTTTATATCATAGGTTGGGTTGGTAAACTTCAGAATGTTTCCACTTGTATCGCTTTTTAATCTAGAGACACTGGTAGTGCCTTTAAAAAATAAAATTGCTCTGGTGTATCGTTTGCTTAGTGAAGAACCTTTCAACATGAATTATAAATTCTAGACTAAAGACTTGAATATAAGATAATCTATCAATTGTGATAAAAGAAAATCTGAAGTACATTTCATTTCATTGAATCAAATTCTGGTATGATGAAAGTACTAAAAGGTAAAGCGAAGGGTATCAAAGCAAGTCTGAACTACTGTCTCTAAGTTTTATTTGACACAGAGGACTTCAGATATTGACTTGTCAGTGTAGTACATAAGACTATCACTCCACTAAATTAAAAATTCTATAGGCTTGTTAACCTATATTACTTTTACAGTACTTCGGTTCAAGTGTTTACTCGTAAAATAGTTAGTTGAGGAAAATCAAACCTGTCTAACAACTCGAGTACTGGAGTTGTAACTATTTACCAAAGGTGAAAGCAGTTCTAGGACATGTTACTGTGCATTTATTAAAAAGGCACAGTGCTTCATTTATGCATCATGTGATTATTAAGGCAAATGTTTTCAATGCTTCTAAATGAAGGGCAGCAGAATACTGACCACAAAATCAGATGCATATTTACATCTGTCTTTACTAATTCAGTTTTGGTTTTTGAATTATTACCATAACTCATTTCACAGAAATAAGTAACTGGAGTTCAAGGCCTCATCGCAAAACAATATTAATATTTCTATACTCACATTTATTTTCTCAGCTACTGGAGTTTTTGCAGTAATAGCTAATGTCTGATATCCACCCCTACTAGTATCATAACATGATTTTTGTATTTTGTATGAATTAAACATAATGTTAAAGAGCAACTATCTTGGTGCTCCCCTCAAAAACCATAAAGAAGCCTTACCTGGCCCCAAGTCATATGCTGCTAATATTTCATTTTTTAATTGCCTCTATTACGGAAAGAAAGAGAACATATTTTGGCTTTGAAAAGCTGCACTGCGCCACGCCGCACCAATCCCTTCCACTTCCTGGTACCCCTTCAGACTACAGTCTGCTCCCAATCTGCCCCCACACTAACAAATTTTCTGAAGTCACTATATGGAGAGCACGGGGCATGCTGACATGAATGGGGCTATTTTTTAAAGTTAATTTTTTATAGTTCAGATGGCCATTCAGAACAAATCATGTCCACTAATTAACTAACAAGGACCTTGTTAGTTAAGCAGTGGCCATTATTTATTCCAAATAGCCATCTAAACTATGAAACATTAACTTTAAAAAACAGCCCTGTTCATGTTTATGGAGTACATCTCCCATGCTCTCCACATAGTGACTTCACAAAATGTGCTAGGGTGGGGGCAGATCGGGGGTGGACTGTAGTCTGAAGAGATACCAGGAAGTAGAAGGGCTCAGCACAGCTTGGCTCCATGGGGCCACAATACATTCCCTTCCCTTCCATAATTGGGGCAATTAAAAAAATATATATGAGCAGCACATGACTTGGGGCCAGGTAAGGCTACTTTATGATTCTTGGGATGAAATTTGTAAACAAGCAGTTTAGTTGCTCTTTAAATGCCTAAAACTAAGTATGACTGAATTTTGTCTCATATAATGTAGTTCCTGAAGTACAATGTGGTGTTCATAAGGGGTTTGTTTGGGTAACAAATATGGGCATTTGCTTCCTTCGAGCTATTTAAAGTCTCCTTTTTGAGTGGCACAATGGAGCTTACTGTTAGTTTTGTTTCATATCCCACCATCCCCTGCTCCATATGGAGCAAGGAACCCACTACATAGCTGACCTGGGTATCTAAGTGGATGCCTGGTGTTCCAGCAGAGCTCTGCCCCCAGGATGTCCCATGTCCACACACAAAGTTCCACTCTCACTAACCAGTGCAGACATGCATCATGGTGTGGTGCTCCATGGCAGGCAAATGTATCAATCAGCACGTATCCCTGCCTTTTTGTAGACTGGGCTCTTAGTGTGTTAACAAGGCTTCCATCTGAGGTTCCCTCTTCTATCTACTTCTAGTTGGTCACTTACTTTTTCAGTTCAGTAAAGGCTACAGTTTCTATGTGGATGACACCAAGCATTACTACCTGTTTGGCTCCTTCAAAAACAACTGCATAGAATTGTTGACAGCTTTGTCCTTATAATCACTGGTGAAGCAGTTGCATTTCATGTTAAGGGAAAGTTTACAGCTGAGACACACCCCATTACTGCCATGCATGACTTCTGAACAGCTTTCAATCTATAAACCTTTATTGGGTCTGTGTTTTCTAACTGATAATGGAAGTCTAAGAACTTGGTGCACAGATGTACCATCCCACAAGCCCTGAACTTCCCCTGATCGGAAATGTTGTCTAGCTATGAACTCAAAACCAGTAAATATAGTCTAAATGAATGAGACTGTTAACCCTGAGTAAACCTATGGATGGACAGTGCTAGACACAAAATGGAATGTCCTGTTCCCCATCAAAATACTAGTACAAAATGCTCTTATGGACTTGTCCAATTTACCATACTAAACTTTTCACCTGAACCAAAAAGGTACATCAAAGCTGTAAGACAGACATATGTGAATCTGCAACCAGCGTTGTTGCCTCATACAGAGGCAAGTGGCCAAATTCAAAAGAAATGTTGTAGGTGAAGCCACAAAAAGTGTTGCTTGATGATCTCTGGGGTTTATTTAATAGCAGCCTTGCTGGGTTAGACCATGCAGAAAAAGTATGCAAGGAATTTACTGCTTGAATAACAAAGTATATTCTTCAGTGAGCCAAAGCACTTGGGAAGAACAACCATGAATCAACAACATACTGATACTCGGGATGAGCAAAGGATCTGTCAATCCCCTCAAACACAGCCCATTAGTAAGATGGAGGATCCCAACTTCAACATAGAGCAGATGCATCAACAGGGGGTGATTGAACAGTCAATGAGTCCCTGGGCAGCCCCTATCATACTGCTAAAAAGAAGGATGATTTCATAAGATTCTGTATAGTTCATTGCAAAACTAAATGACTATCTGAATTTTAGTCTCTATTTGTAGAAGGGAAAAGTTGCCCTTCATGAAGGAAATAAGGAGCTGGTTCAACAAGAGATGTATGTACACTGACTAGTACCTCACACTTTTGAAGAGCAGGAAAGTTAGATAGTATTTGATAGTGTGTGTCAGAATAGGACAGGTACAGTCATTATAATGCATGATACCCAAAGCGATGGATGCCTGCACGATATGTGAAATTTTAAAGTGCTACAGTAGAAGGGAACTATTGTTATTCCACTCCAGGTAATCAAAAAATCTTAACTTTGACTCCTACTTTAAAGCATCCTCTTATCCTATGCAGATGCTAACATCCAGTTCTTACAAACCTGCTGATGCAGCGTAACAAAAGGGTATAGTTATAAAGGTTATTATATGAGTGATGCTATATTGGATGAGCTCAGATAGTGCAGTTTAAGTCCAGTTCTACTTTAATGCAATGCATTTAGGATTAGATCTACAGTAGTACTTATCAGAATAATACCGATACCTTGTGAACAGAACCCCTGCCAATAGACTATGTAATGACTGTTGTCAGCTTTAGAGTCAGCCACTCATCCTATTTCTCTGACAGAACTATAGGTGTAGCCTATTGGCTCTTAAGATAGCAGGGGCATCAGGAGTAAGAGGGGAAACAGCAACTCAGTACCTATCATTAACTGTGACTTGTGTTGCATTGTGTTTATCCTAAGTAGCTTATATAAAATGTATTATAAAAAAAATATGTTTTTTTTTAAACCAGATGAGACTTGATATAGTACCCCAACATCAAAATAAACAAAATAATAAGCATAAGAAATCAAACTAAGAATTTGCACCTTTCTAAGAATGTAAACATAACAGATATTGGCTTAATCCTAGTTCATAGAGATGATCATTTGATCTATCATGTATAGTTTGTACAGATCGTGGGCGTTGTATTACCAGAATGGAACCAACCTCCCTGGATTGCTTACTTTTGGGGCTGGGAACTGTTGTCAAATCTTTCACTTAAAAATGTAATTTTTTTTATTTACATACTTTTAAATTAAGTAAAGAAACATCTATTATTGTATTTGTACCAATGGGAATGCCTTTGTATATTTTAGGGGGTTCATAAATTCTGTTAAAAAGAAAATACATGGAAAGTATTTCGTTTTTCAAATTTCTGTAGAATGTATTGATTTAGGGATTGCTTCACCTGTGTGGGGCGACTAGTAGGTGTGCTTATAAGAGGTGCAGGGCCCATAGCTGAAGCCGCAGTCAGGCTTCTTTCCCTTTCATCCTGGTAAATTCTGTCCCTCTCTGCTTCTGGTAACTGCAGGAAGTTCTGCATTGCCCGAAGGTTCACCAGCAATGACTGAGAGGCAGTCTTGGGGTCCTCTTCCTTTCGTAGGATTTCTGAGAGCAAGCCCTGTGTGCAAGCAAACACAAATAATAACCTCTGTGCCATTCTCCACAGAATGTGTTGTGCGTAGTCACTGTTAATCATTTTCTTTTCATTTCCTCCAGGTTTAGAAAATGAACAGTCAATAGCTTTAATTCTGCACAGGAATATATTAGCCACTATTTAGGTGGTTCAGAAGAAAGCCTCAATTGTATTGTTAATTTTATTAAGCATCTGCTTTACATACAACATAAACTGAATCTGCCTAATTGGTATACTTTCTTTTACTGGCTTAACATGGCATGAAATCTTCACAGTGAGACAATTGTGAGATGTTCAGAATCAGTTAAATCAATGTTGTGCAGTGCTGTATTTTTTATTCTCATGCTGGCTAGGAATAAGGCAAAAGTAAAATCAGAATCCAGTCAGTAGCTGAGCATAGTTCCTTATATTGTGATATATCAAATTTCACACAAGGTGAATATTTACAAGAAGCTCTAACTTCATTTGTAACAGATGTTATTTTAAGGGCTGCCAATTAATTATCATCATCAATTGTCAGTGTTGCCCTGATTATTCCAATTATATACAATCATTATTTCACATAAATATTTCTGAACTGGGACTCTACACTGGTTATGTTTACTGAAGGACAGAAAATGAGGCATGAATTTTTGTTATTAGAGTTGCAAGGGATATGATTATAACAATGTTCAGAAGTTTAAAGGAGCACTGTAAACACCCCTTAAGCCTAAAAATGTGCAAAGGCCATTTTAATCAGCTTGAACTTCTAAATAATTTTTAAAACATAACATTTCCTTCATTTCCATTTCTTCCTATGTTGTTTTATTATAGATAACTTTCTTTTTTTTACAAAAGGTGATCCAATATGGTTAGCATGTCAGTATTGAGCATCAACCCAACCTCCATAAAAATAGTTAAAAAGAGAGAGAGATAATTATTTTGTGTTTAATAGGGAGTCATATCCCAGTGTGGGGTAGCAAAGGCAGTTTCAGTGCCTGAAGGTTTGACAGTATCCCTCTAAATACAACACAGTTCTTAGATTGCCCCCCATAGTATCCCTCTAAATACAACACAGTTCTTAGATTGCCCCCCATACCTCCCCCCAAAAAACATAATCTAGAACAAAAACAGTCTTGGAAGTTGTTCTTGATTAACACTGTAAATATTTTATCATAAGCCTGGCAACTCTTCTTTTTCTTCTCTTATGTCTAAACTTTTCTGAAATCTGCAGATACAGTAGTTCATTAGTTGGCACTCTAATTAATCAAGTAATCAAAAATACTAATTGGCAAGTCACCACCATGACAGTTCTTGAAACACCACTGTAGTCTACTCTGTATTTTTTATATATTTATATTTTGTAAGTAGAATATGAAGTATAGTACTCATGTAATTCCAATTTGTTTTCTGTAAGGCCTGTTATGTTCCTGCCTACATATACTGCAGTATTACTATATAAACATGAGATGTAGTACAACCAGGTCATGTTACAGACATGAGTCATATCCATTTCCTACTGCTGTCTCAACTTTGTGCTGGAGACTGATTTGTTGCTCACCTAGCCAGGCCTGGTAGTCCTTCCTAGACACATGGACATCGCTATTCTTTTATTGGCATCTATTTTCACTAACATAGCTAAACATGACTTTGCAGGTCAACTGGTGCTTGCCAGCTTGAAAATCTTATTTTTTTCTTTGGTAAAAATTACAAATAGCTTTATTTACAGGCTGCCAAGCCTAGTTCTCCTTTAAACTAGTTTACATGTCATTACAAGTCAGATTCATTAGTAAGCTGCAAAAAATGTATAATAAATATTATCAGTGCTTTCAAACACTAATTATGAATTCTTTAAAATAGCAGATAAATTAAAGTGTCTGCCAATTTGCAGAACAAACATCGCCTGTCTGGCCTCCGCTTTGTCTCCTCTTTGAATGTAATCTCTGATTCAGATAGATTTTTATCAGCTTCACAGAACTTCAAAGGTCCTGAAAAGAAATGTGGTTTGCTGCAACCTCCCAAAAATATGCAGAACATCTTCAGACATTATCTCCCTCCCCTTGCAGTGAACTGAAAGCACATGTCCTGATAGTGGTGGTGGTCTGCAACCAAACTCCACCCACAAGTCTGGATTTCTGCCAGGTGAATTACAGCACAGACATTTATTTGTCTCACCTGGTAGAGAAAAGAGGGTTGTCATGACAATATTTTAGCATATTCACACCATTTGCAACAATAATTAATAGCTTGGAAATCCTTCTTATAATTCATTAGAGCCATAATTAGCTATAATAGATCCATATGTGTAATTCTATTCTTTACTATGCAAGGCTTATGCAACAAACACACAATTTCATTTTAGTAACTAGGTAGCATATGCAACAACTACATCATATTATAAGAACTGAATTCAAATGCACATTAAATCATACAGTTCTATATAAAATAATTCTTTCAAGAGCTAGTGCATGTGGGTTTGCAAACAGGTAAAGTGAGAAAAACCATGAAGCATGTTTTCTGTGTAGAGATATCAAAGCCATGATCAAAGGCTTATAATACAGTATATGGAACACACTATGAAACATAAATATGTCCATATTCCAGGGATCTGTTACTTTCACTTTTGAAATATGCTTGTGTTGACTACATTACAAGAAGGGATTCAGCATGCATAAATGGAAAGCTTTTGTAATATTTCCTTATTAAAAAAAAGTATAATTCAGTGTGTATAGTAGTTAAAAATTATGTTGGGCCCAAAATATTCCAAAAAACAAACAAAACACCATAGTTCAACCTAAAAAAATCCAATGTATGTTCATAAAATTTTGATAACTTCACAGAAGAGGACTAAGATACTTAATAATTTTACATGCCATTGCATAGCCTATAATAACATTCAGTACTAAAGGTGTGAAACAAGAAAGGTAACAGAGTACAGAGGGGAAAATTAAACATAAAATTGGCTTTACCTGAGTTCTGTTAAAAGCAACACGTGCAAATACTGCCTGTGAAATTCCTGCTCTTTTCAGCTCATCCCGAACCCACTGGTATATATCAGAAGACACCTCAGTGTTGGATGAAACCTGCTGCTCTAAAGGCTTATTGATGGATCTGCTGACAGGAGGAGGGTGGTTTAGATACTGCTGGTTTAAGGACTGCTGGGCTAAGAGTCTATTTACTGCATACTGCTGGTTTAGTAACTGGGCCATTACTAGCTGTTGGTTTACAAGCTGGGGGCTGATAGGTGTAGATACAAGTCCGGGGTGGAGGTTTGGAATCTGGGTCCGAACAGATGCTTGACCACCATGTGAAAGTTGCACAGGGGATGGGGGCTGTTCAGCAGTGTTCCCTGGGATTGGTTGCTGGCTGAAGCCGACATGATTTGCTCCTTGCTGGGACAATTCAGAGAGACCTTCCATTTCAACTGTAATAGAAATTAATTAAAACAATGTCATAACTGAAAAAAGAAGCATAAAAATTAATTCAAACATTCAGGATGAATGTATAATGCACTACTGCTTATACCTATTAAATACTTCACTGGCCCTTTTTTGATGGCCACAGAGAAATACTGAAAGAAAATTTTCTAAAATGCCTGCATAAACCATTGAGAAAATACTAATGTAATATATATGTAATGGATACTATTTTCTATTGCACTTAATGTTTTTTTTGGGGGGGGGTTAGGGCATGTACAGAATCTAGTATAGTGTACAAGCAATAGTTGACATGCAATCTATACATACAGGATCAAAGCAACACAGAATTTTTCACACAGCTATTTTACTTAGTGTATTTAGAAGATAATTCTCTACCTACAATACTGCTAAAATACAAAATCTGGTACACTAAATAAATGCTAATGTACATATAAAGGAGACCTAGTTCTAGAATTCCATTCTCTTTTTCTGCTCCCTACAGTCCTTACCACTTCATCTTTTTCAGCTCAGCTTGTGTTTTTTTTTTTTGCATATAGCTATTTGGTCCCTATCACCTCCTCCCACCAACTGGTGATGAGGACATATAGGTATTTTACAGGTTTTCTCCCATGACCCCCCCACCTGTGGTCCCAACACACAGCCATACAAGAGTGTAGAGGCCCGCTATGCACCCTGTGGTGCCAGCTCAGCCCCTTCCACCTCCCATAACTGATTTTTCTATCCCCTTTCCACCTACACTACCCACCGAAGTGGAACTATGAGGGGGTGCCAACCCACCCTCACCACCTTCGGGAGAGGAGAGCTGCCCATTGGCATGTTTGATCCTGCTCTGCCCTCCCTTACCATACCAGCACTCTGTTGGCCCGAGGTTATTCCTGAACCCAGGTCACCAGCATAGCGTGAGGTGTGGCATCCAGTGCCTCAACCCTCAGTGCCACTGGGCCAGCCACATCAGCTTGTGTCTTTATGTTTGCTTGCACATGCGTGTGCAGTAAACAATTTGTTACAAAGAACCACATTTCAGAGTTGTGTCACTGTTGGGTCCACTGCAGCTCAGCTAAAGTGGGGTCAACAGTGACAGGCCAGTGATCATCTAGGCTGATTGTGACACTGGTCATTGCTTTCAGGGCAGAAAGTTCTTGTAGTTGAAAGAACCGAACTGCTGCTATGGGAGATCACCTCAGTCCTTTCATCTGCACAGTAGCCCAGCAAGCAGCTGAGCAGCCTCATGATCAGATCTGGATTCCCCCTTGCCACAGACAGAAATGAGCAGAAACAACTTCTTCCTACTGCCAAGTATCCTGCCTCCATGCCCCATCCATAGAAAAATAACTCCCACCCATCTGCCACTGCCAAGTGTCTCACCCGCCTCACAATTCTTCCCATGCCCTGGTCTGTAGAAAAACAAATCCCTCCCTCTGCCAAGTATTCCTCCTACCTCCTGATTCTTCCCATGCCCTGGTCTATGAAAGCAACTCCCTCTCACTGCCCAGTATCCCTCCCACCTCCCAATTCTTCCCATGCCCCTGTCTCTGAAGGAACTCCCTCCCACTGCCAAGTATCCTTCCCACCTCCCACTTCTATCCATGCATTGGTCTGTGAAAGTAACTCCCATCCACTATCAAGTACCCCTCCCACCTCCCAATTCTTCCTAATTCATCTGTGAAAGCAACTCCTCCACTGCCAAGTAACTGCCTCACACTGCCAAGTATCCTTCCCACTTTCTGAAACTTTTCATGCCCCTGGCTGTGAAAGCAACCCCCTCTCACTGCCAAATATCCCTTCCACCTCCTGAATTTTCCCGTGCTCCAGTCTGTAGAAAAACAAATCTCTCCTACTGCCACAAATCCCTCCCAATTCCCCTTCACTTCCCATACCCCTTACAAACACCTGAAATAACAAAAACTGTCCCTCATAGTCTTTTGTTTTGGCTTTACACCATGTAAGCAAGAAAATGTACTATCAATGTCTGTTGTCACAACTGCCACCTGCCACCATTACATCCCCCACCCAAACCCCCACTCAGCATCCCCACCCCCCACCCTTACTTATCTACCAGGGTCCAATTCTGTAACCCTCTCTGGACCAGAGATACCTTGTCATTCTTCAGTACCACATCAGGAACTGAGGAAATTAGGTAAGCTGCAGTCAATGTATTTCGATGCATTTGAACTTGTACTCATAACTTGATCATTTTTAATACATTCCCCCAAATGTTCAACATGGACATTTTGGGACCCACTTCATGAACAACATAGGTGAAGTTTTTCAAAACCAGCCCAAAAGATGATTTTGCAGTCACACCATGAAATCATCTTTTAGGCGGAATTTGAAAATCATCACCTACTGAGTTCACGAGGTGGTGTGCAAAGTTGTGTTGAAAATTTAGGGTCAAAATTTAAAAAAAAAATACAAAGTTAAGAAAGTAAATTGAAATTATTCAATGCTCGCTCAGAACTTTGTAAATTTTCAATAATTTGACTCAAACTTTTCAGCATAGCCATTTTGTTCACATCATACCACCTTATGAATGTGACAGGTGTTGTTTTTCAAATCCTGGTGAACAAGTGCTTTCACTCTTGTGGTGGAAAATGCCATTTTGGACAGTATTTTATAAATGACACCTGTCATGTTCAGAAGGAGGGGTCATGAAAAGACTATGTTGAAAATTTGGGGTTAAAATGTCACAAAAAACATAGGCAGAAATATTGAATGTTTTCAATGTTTTCTCATAACATTGCAATGCATGCAGATTATGGCCACCAATTTTTGACATAGCTCTGTTACCCCCACCTCATAAACATGACAGGTGTCATTTTTCAAATCTCCAACAAAACATATTTTCATGTTTGCACCATGAAGTCACCATTCAAACAGGATTTAAAAAATTCCACCTGCTGTGATCAAAAGGTGAGGTCATAAAAATATAGTGTTGAACATTTGGGGTCACAATGCCAAATTCACAACAAAGTTTTGAGGAAACATTGATTTTTGTCAATGTTTACTCATAACTTTGTGATTACTGCAGATTGTGGCACCAAATGTATGCACAACCCTTTTATTGAATTTGAACAAAAGATCATCTTGTTGTGCCATCGATGTGACATCATATTGGTGTTGTACCATTGTTAGTACATGACATCAATGGTACAACAACTAATGTCTTCACACATGGGCCTTAGTAAAATTCCTGCTCTTCACAAAAGGCTGTAGTGGTGAGATCAGTACCCCAAAAAAGTAGCACCAAAAAAAACTGGCAGTGTAAGGACACTTTCACAGCTCACTACTGAAGGTGAGTGTAGCTATATTTATGTTTAAAATAATTGAGTCTGTGAGTGTGGGAGACTGTGGTCGTAGCGGGGCTTGTTCTTGTGTTGGGGGGGCAGATGGGACCTTAAGAGCAGCGCATAAGGACAGTCGCACTCAAGAAATGCTCAGTGTGTGTTTAGCTTTTTCACATACACTATAAAAGACAAAGGATTGGCAACAGTTAAACAACACTGCTGAGTTCACTTCTCGAGGTTTCATGACAACTGTAAACCTCTCGAGCTTCACTCTCTAGGTTTACTAGGTTGTCGTGACAACCTCTTGAAGTGAAAACAGCGTTGTTGTTCACTGTTGTCCATCCATTATCCTCTATGTTATCACACCTGATGAACATGACAGGTGTCATTTTTCAAATCCCCTCTGAAATGTGTTTTCAAAGTTCCTCTGTGAAACCACCTTTCAGTAGAATTTAAGAAAATCTACCTGTCTTGATCATAACATGGGGTTATATGAAGACTATTTGGAACATTTGGGATCAAAATGTGAAAAAAAAAACAAGTTACGAAGAAACATTGATTTGTTCCAACATTTATTCATAACTTCATTTTTGCAGATTCTGGCTCCTAATGCTCAATATATCCCTTGTGTTACCCCACCTCATGAACATGAGGCATAACAGGTGTCATTTGTTTTCAAATCCTCACCAAAACATACTTTTGCAGTCCCACTGTGAAGTCACCTTCCGGACAGGATTTAAACAGTCCACTTGTGTTGATCATAACATTGGGTCATAAAAAGACTGTATTGGAAATTTTGGGTCAAAATGTGGGAGCCCACTGAAAATTAGATATTGCCTCTCAGCTGGCCTACCCTGGGTAACTATAATCTAAAAATGTGTAAAAGCAGGACACCAATGAAAATGAGATATTGCACCTAATCTGGTCTATCCTAGGTAAATATTTAGTAAAAATGTTAAAGCAGGACCCCAGTACAGCAGAGCCTCCACTAAGGCACGCATTTATAATGCTCTATCCTGGGAAAAATACACTGTAAAAGCTGAACCCAATTGAAAATGGGTAAATACATTACAGAAATGGCTAAAAACAGGGCCCCATCCAAAATGAGATACTGCAGCTTGGCTATGCTATCCTGAGTAAATACAGTGAAAAAACTGGGAAAAGCAGGATCCCACTGAAACAAGATAGTATCTGAGCTGTGCTATCCTGGGTAAATGTAGTATAAAAATGTGGCAAAGCAGGACCGCATTCAAAATAAGATACCGCATCTCAGCTGGGTTGTCCTGGGTAAACATTTTTCAAAACTATGTAAAAACAGGATCCTAAAGCAGAACCCACTGAAAAGAAGATATTGCATCTAAAATGTTCTGACATGGAATAATAAATTATAAACACAGCACCACACAAAAAACAAGATATTGCTTCTCTCACCTTTACTATCCTGGGTAATTTCAGTATAAAAATGAACAAAATCAGGACCCTGTTGTAAATGACATATTAAATCTCATCTTGTCTGTCTTGGGTAAAAGTACAGTAAAAATGTGTACAAGCAACACCCAGTAAAACAGCATGCAACCAAACATTTGCCAATGCCAAATGTTTGTGTTTTTTCCTGGATCCACTGGTCCCATTGACTCCTTCCTGATATCCTTATGGCTTCATACAGTACCACCCTGGTTGTGATGTGGGGCCATGCTGCCATCTGAGGAAAACAGCCTATAGGCATGGTGCTGAACAGGACAGTCTTGGAGCTTCAGAGGCCCATAGACTTGGGGAGGGGCACGACAGCCTTCATCTGACATAGCAGGACAGAGATTTGGCAAAGCTATTCACCTAAGTCAGTAACTTTTCCAAATTGCTTTTCTTCTTAAGGATTAGAATAGCCAGTCACACCTATGCATCACTGCTGCAAGGTATACAGTGACCAGGAACCTAAAATCTTTTTTCAAAGATGCACTCTCTCACTGTGCTGGTCTCCAGCCTCCCAACATTTCAATGGTAAATCTTTAATTTTAACAGGAGATTAGAAACCTAATTTAAAATTTTATTTTCAATTATATCAATGTAAAATTTCAGATCCAAATGCTTTAAATGACACAGAACAAGCAACAGTAATCCTTAAAAGCTCAAGCTATAAATAAGAATAAATGATTCTGAATAACTAAATTACTTATTATAAAATGGGTGGCAGGAAATGTTTATTTAGACTGGCTGGTTGAACCCTTTAGAAGAAAAGCTGTCACCACAGTGAGTAATGTTTCTTCCTAACTACAAGAATTAGAACAGCCCACTCAAACTTGTGCCGACTCCAAGCAATATCCTGCATTGGAGGGTTTTAGGAATACTTTGGGAATAGGTTCTGAAGCACAGAAATTTCAAATGTAGCATCCTTTCTTGCCTGTACTGTATGTCACGGCAATAATAAGACATACTGCACATGTGTGGATTGTGGACCAGATAATAGCCTTACCAATTTCTGCCAGTAGTATACTCTTCTAACTTCCACTGACACCACCGTACTCCTTGTGAAATGTGCTTTAACACCCTCTGGGGTACTTTTCCTGCCTTGGTGTAGCTGAAACTTATTGTGGATACTATACACCTCAATATTGTCTATTTACAGGTTGTGTGACCTTTTGACACCTCGTCATTAGTGACAAAAAACTGCTGCTTGTTATTCTTAATGTCAGTTCTAGACTTGTAGAAACTGGAGGTACGTCTGCCACATTCTAATATCTAATGCATGACATTTTGTTCCCCTTTATTGGCATGTAGGCTTGGAAAATTGACTGGCAAAGTAATCTGATTCCAGTGCAATTCTGGTACTGCCGTATGGAGGAATTGTACTTTTGTTCTCAACACCACTTTTTCCTTGTGGAATATCAAGAAAGAAGGATCAATGCAGAGTGCTTGTAGCTCATTGACCTTCTTGTGGATGTGATAACTACTAGCAATAATGTCTTCCAAGAGAGATAGTTTAACTCAATGCGATCATTGGTTCATGGGGTAGGCAGTTAACTGAATGAATACTGAATCAGGTACCAAGCAGGTATGAGTGTCTTTACATGACAATACATGTATGAGATGTCTTAAGAATCTCACTCATTATATTTTTCCAATATATATATGTGTCAAGTCTTTAGGCTTAAATGCAGAAATAGCAGACAATGCACTCTCAGATATGCTGGCATTAAGCCCAGGGACTTTCAATGAAACAAACAGTCAAAGATACTGCAATCTCAGGTGAATGAGAATAGTTGTTGCACCAGACTGAGAATCTTTCTGTGTTGAATTGTAAATTTTCCTTGCGGATGGATTTCTGGCCTCCTGATGGAGCTCTAGAATTGGGTAGTGATCAATCAGAAAACTCTGTCCCTTCAGGAACCATACCTTTAGCTGAATGAATTCCAAGTATGACTGATTGACCTGGCCTTTTGAGGTGGCTAGTGGCAGATGCTGGTGCAAAACAAGGAGAGAGGAGCAAATAGGCATGGCTTAACAGAGAAAAGTGAGGCTGAGAGATGAATGGGGAGGAAAGTGGGCAGAAAAGAACTGACTAATAAAGGTTTTGCAGCAAGGGGTATGGAGTGGGTGAGTGTTAAAATAGTGAAGAGAGTAAAATGACAGGATGAAGAGGGTGAAGAGAGAGGTGATAAAAGAGGGGATGGTAGCAAGGTAGTATTTAACCATGTAAGACGAGCAGTGGAAGTGGAAGAGACATCAGGCTTAAGGGAGGGAGGGAGGTTAAGATGAAAGCAGAAGTAATGGGTGAAAATGCAGGGCATTTAGGGAAAAATGATAGAAGGAACAGAAAAACGGAATCAAGTCTGGTCAGGATAAATCTGAGGACAGTACTGTAAACCACAGTGATATAGTCAAACATCGGCAAAAGTATTTTGAGGATAACCTCATATATGGATAAGAAGTGGTAGACAGAATTTGTTGTAGTACAGAATGCCTTGTTTGGGGTGAGGTTTTTTATGCATGGCATGAACATGGGTGGAGAAGCTGAGGTTCTGGTCCAGCCACACACAGAGATACTTGAGAGACAGGCAAGCCCAAATGCACAGTGTTAGTACTACTAATCATGATGCTGGCGATCCAGGTTTGGAAGCTATCCCGGGGATGCCAGGGGAGAGGAGTATTGAGCACCACAGCAAATGCTCACCTCCTCCTCTGAGGAGGGATGGTTGTGCTCCCTGCTACAACATTGCCACCTAGGTAACAACAGCTGGAAGTGTAGCTGGTAAGTAATGGTGGGTGGAATACTGCCTGGCTCTTGTGTGTGATTCTGCACATAAATACACATGCCCATCATAGAGCCCTTAGGGCCCTAAATCAGCAGCACGCTATGAAGGTAAGCAGGAAAGAAATCCCTGGAGCAAACAGGATGACAACCCAGCACTCTCAGGCACTGACCCCCAGACTGGATGCTCTGCACTACCCACTTAATGAGCCAACCAGGGGAGCAGCTGACAGTAATATCCACTGGTATCTGGAGACAGAGGTAAATGCCAGAAATGGACAGGCCTGGGATTATCTTTTGGTTGATGAAACAGCATGGATTACAGGAGGGGACTATAACACAACAGTGAGATACAGCTTCAAGTGGGGCACCATATAGAGTCCTAAAGACTGGTATGTGTTGCAGTCTATTATCTGCATTGTGCTCAAGATCACAGAGGCAGTCTTTTTGGAATTAAGTGACAGTGGTTTGAGTGGAAACAGTGCTGGACGTTGTCAAAGTCCCACTGAAACAATGATTCTGGGTCCATGAACGAGGCCCCAAAAGCAAAGAGTACTATTTCATCTATGCATACATGTGGAAGTGTCAGGAGACTGAGACTCAGAGGAGGTTATTTAAAAAGTAGAAAAGAGGATTGGGCCAAGAATGGAGCCATGAGGGACATCAGACCTGATGGGCAGGGGGATGATAAAACATCAACAAACTTAACTAACTGATGCTGGTTAGAAAGGTAAGAGTGGAACCACCCAACCACTGGGTCAGACAGTCCTGCCCATCTGTTGGCTCCATTCAGACCACTGTGACTTACTTGCATCTCTCTTGCCTTTTGGGTCAGAAGGTTTAGGGTTTGAATCCAACAATGAAAACCTAGCTGAAAACAATTAGTGCTGGCACTGTTAAGCAGTATTAGGGGTGTTGACCTGTTGGAGGTGATATCTTCAAACAAGACATTAAGCCAAAGTCCCTTCTGTCTGGTGCAAGTGATTATCAATGGAAATACAAGCTCATATTTTAAAATAAATGGGAATATCCCCAATGTTCCTCACCAACTTGAAAAGAAATCTCCGCAACTACCTCACCTCTACCACTCAATGTGATTGCTTCTCCCAAAATCCTAATCCAACCTCCGTCTAAATGCACAAAACTTGTAACCCGCCCCTATCCTGAACATTACCCTCTATGACTCCTGCTTCTCTTGGTTATCCTTCTTCTTTTCCATCCCCCTCTCTTCCCTCTCCCCCACACCCCAACGACCAACCACAAACCTATTACCTCATTCCCCTCCTAGTGCCCCCTCTCCCTACCCTTTGACTTATGCCCATATTCCACTGTCCTAGACTACCCTCCCCCTCTCTTGACAATGGCCTTACTGCCTGCCTATTTTCTTTCCTCCTTCTTCACTATCTCCCACCGATAGTCCATCTGCTTCTTAATTCCTTCCTCTGTCACCTCATCTAGCTGCCAATATTAAGTTTACGTTAGTAACATCTTTTATTTTTAAGTGTGTAACAACTGTTAAACTATGTCAAACATGCCTGTGTTTTGAATGTATACCATTGCTTTGATTGTATACCATTATTGACTGTATACCATTTCCAACCTCTGTTTGTATGTTCCCCCCCCCCCCCTTTGACGTGGAACCTTTGTAAATGAGTAAATCCTGCTCAAAGGTACTTGTAATCCTAGAGTTTAATAAATAAAAATAAAAACAACTTTTCCTTTCTTAATAACACAGGCTCTGCAGTTGTGCATGGCTATGTGTTGATGATGTTGATCACTTAATGGTGGTTATTTTTATATGCATATAGTTAATGTCAACTATTTATGAATGTTGCCCATTATTATTTGAAGGCCTATGGAACTAGTTTTTTAAAATAATGTATTGGGCATACCTGAAGCTGGCAACAGTACAGAAATGTTGCCAACTAAGCCTGCCTTTATTGATACTACAGTACATTGCCATCATTTTTAGAACCTTGTGTTTCTTGCAGGGTAAAGCTGTGGCCAAACTAAAATGTGGTTTGGTACAACTTTACCCCGTGTGATATCACAAGGTTCTTCGAATGGTAGCAATGTACTATCAATATGGAATAGTCATTAATATTGCTTCATTACTGCCAGCTATGGGTAAGACCAGTGAATCATCTGAACAATATTTTCTTGTGCTTTCAAACAGAGATAGACACTGCCAACAAATGCCCCCACTTAATGTGCTACTGACAACCTATTTCATTTCTTCTGCTTTGAAAAACAGTGAATATGCAGTGTACTAGATAAAACTCTATTCTAGTTATTCCTCTTTATCACACATCAAATTGGAAAGTTGGCAAATCAGTTACTGGAAAAAGGGAGACTGTACAGTAGCTATCAGCATAGATATGAGTAAGACATCCTTGTTTAGGCTTGTTATATTTCTTGATGGGTATACACAACAGCTGGAATGCTTAATGAACTTGTAGTATAGGAGACAAGTCCCACTTTTCTGTATGAGGAGAGGTGGGTTCTATTGATTTAATTATTGTCTGTTGTGTTTCACATAATTAAGTACTAAAACTATGAATCTGAAACTTGCATAAACCTGAAAAGATTTATGTGAATAACCAGGAAACACAGAGGCCAGAAATGACCTTTCAGAGAACCTTTGTTTTCTCACATGGATGCAGAGGTAATTATAAAATGAACTGTTAAGTTTATGAGACCCTGAAGCCATATTAAAAAAAAATATAAATATATTTTACACCCCTGGAAATGGTGAATTTTGTTTTAGCACCTAATGTAATTGAAGTCATATACTGTAATTATGGTGGGACAAGTTTGTTTCTTTTATGCATAATTTCACTTTTTTAAGTTTTAAACTTGTGCACAACTCAATATACTGTAAGTCTAAAGTAATCTATGGTTTTTACTTGCTGAAGATACAGTACATATAAAATTACATACCACAACGAGGATACATATAATAGACCACTGAACCTTTTCTGTGAGTATGTTTAGGATAATCATTAAAAATAAAACAGACAGAAGGAACACACAATTCCAGCAAAACAGTTAATGGATGCTGACATCAATGCTGGAGCAATACCAGAGTCTTTACAATTGTCAATGTAAATTTTTATTACCTATGGGGTCTGAGTACAAAAATGGCAACTTTATAGTCTTCTGTGAGTCTGAAGTACTATTTCCTCACTGGAACATATTTAGCTAAAATAATTCCAGGCCTTGTTAGTTTGTTACTGAGTTGTTACAGAAATGACAGATTCTCTACTCCTTCCATGACTTTCTGCACATTTGACAACTGAGTCATTTGGCTGGTTTTAATGCAAACATTTATTGAATTTAATTATGTCATTATACTTGTACAAAAAAAGAAACATACTAAATTGATTTCTAATTGTGCAAGCAAAATACCTGGCTTTAGATAGCTCACTGTGATAGACCCTGACACGACATGTAATGGTATGCAGCCACCATTACCATCATTACAATTTTTTTTTGCTTACCCATCATATCTTTTGTCTTCTTGAAATGTTTATACCATCTTCCAAATTCTTGACATTTTGCTGCTGAGACATTTGCATAGTAAGTGCTGTTCACAATGGAAGAAATCATACTCTGCATGGGAAGGAGAAATAAAAGACTGCTAATAACTAAAAAGTGCAAGTTGTAACCGATACAAATGCTATAACTCCTTTATAGTTACATTTCTTCATATATTAAAGCTTGAACTCCCCGCACAGCTTTCTGTAACTTCTTAGCAACTCATCAAATTCAGTGACCAAATAAAATTGACATATCAATGACAATGAAAGGCAGTAATAATGGACAAGTGTTGTGTTTTTCTATATCACTAGCATTACTGAACCCCTCTTGTAATGCTGCATGCTATTTTACCCATGTAAAGAGCAACAGTTGTGTTCAACCACAAACTGTCCCAAAATAAATACAAAGACAGCCTTTCCTCCTGGTTAGGCAGCCCAAATGTTTGCATAGTTTTCTCTTTAGCACTGAAAGGAAAGGAAGAGAATCACATTTTGGCTCAGTGGAGTCAGCAGCCTGATCTTGTTCATTTCCTAATGTGGTGCCTCACCTCCACATTCACATATTTCCTAACATCTGAGTTTGAAGAACTCTTGTTGGTTTTGTGGTGGCTTTGATTTTAAACAACAGGCACTCTAGATTATTAAAAGGCTATTAAAAGTGATGCTCCTGTTCAGTTCAATGGTGAGCTGTGCAACACTATCCAAACTCAGACATCCAAAAATGTCTGCATGATGAGGCAGGGCACCACTTCAGGAAATGGAAGGAATCAGGCTAAAGAAAACATTCTGCAATTATCTTT
Source organism: Neoceratodus forsteri (assembly GCA_016271365.2). Lineage (NCBI taxonomy): Eukaryota > Metazoa > Chordata > Ceratodontiformes > Ceratodontidae > Neoceratodus > Neoceratodus forsteri. Next base: position 1,165,236,401 of record CM057456.1, on the reverse strand, counting down.
GTCACCTTAGTGGGAGGTAAGACTGTAGCCATGCTTATTTGGGGATATTTAGTGTTTAAAGGAGAACAGTCACTACTACAGTCCCCACATAGAAGTATGAGGCTGATCCCAATTTGCATTTTCTGTGCAAAACAAACATTTTTTTAACTTACTGTTTACTGCAATGTAATAGATTATATCAGGCTGATTCTGCTAACTCCCAAGCTAGCGTTTGCTGTATCTAGAAATCCCAGAACTCCCTTCAGCTGATATCAGATGTGGGCTGCAGGAGCGAGAGATTCAATAGCCTGCATAAAAGATTTTTTTTTTTAATAAGCTCTGACTTTTTGTTTGCTAGGTCAGCTGTCCTCCCAGGGCAAAATACAGTCACAGAGGACAATACATAGCCCCAGAAGAACAGTGGGGCTTGCAGACATTTAATCTGAGTTTATAAAAGCTCTAACAGCAGAATCAGACTGATTCAGTCTACTATACTGCAGGAAACAGTAGGGAAAATAAGAAAAAACAGTTACACTAACTGCAAATTAGGAAATGACCCACTACGGGGTATGGGGCTTTTAGTGCTGTCTGTTCTCCTTTTAACAGGACTGATAGTCTTTAAAGCAGCAGTACTGGATAACCAGGAAGTGGTTATCAAAATTATACTTTTCTTCTGAATTGCTTCTGCCATAATTCCAGTTTCAGGTTATATTGCTTTGAATGCCCTATGATCTGTACTTTTAGTAAAATAAATAAGTTTACAACTGTTGTGCTGCTACAAGAAAGATGGCAGCTGCTGTATTTGGCTTTGTTTTTCTCCCGTGTGTCAACTTGTGCTTGCAATGTTTACTTCCTGTCCAAACAAACATGTCACGGACTGTCACTGTATATGAGCAAGCAGTGAAGACCAGAATCAGGTTCCAGTGACAAAGAATCCATAATTTAATATGTTTCATTAACATACATTCACAGAGCAGAACTCACATGTGTGCAGAACACTGCAGCCAGGTTTAGCCTAAATGGCTTTATCAAAGGATGTTCTGCAGATTTTTGACTTTTGGTCTATGAATGTTTTTGAATGAAATATATCACAGAGCGGAATTCTTGGGTACTCAGACCTGGTTCTGGTCTTCTCTGCTTGATGATTGAAATTTTACTGAGCACAGCTGTACACAAGTGGAGCAGTGGTGGTCAGCAGTTATGACTGTCACCATATATGGATGGTATCCTGTTATAATAGTGAAGCAACTTTACAGCAAAAGCACGTAAAAGCAAATTTTGCTGTCTGAAAATAGTGAATATTAGAATCACTAATGTTGATAATGTGCTCTGAGATAATCAGTGTTTCGACTCCTCCAGAATTGCAAATGTTGCTAATGTGCACTGAGCTAATCAGTGTATCTGCTCCTTCAGGCAGTGATTTTATCTAACCTTAGTTGAGGTACTAACTAATAGACTGGTGCACCAACAAGTCAGTTTTCTGTCACAGCAATGCAGTTTTCCCCAAATCGGAATCTCAGTAACATTCAATTGCTTACCAGTCATCACAAATCAGAACGCAGTTCGCAGCTACCGTTTCGCTCCTATTTGCTCAATGATTGGTAACACCTGTGGCCACAGCTGGAGCAGCTAGTTGCAAGGCACATAGTGCATTGTGGATGACAGGTAAATTTTCAGCATTTGTGTTCTAGCTGTAGCCTTTTTTTTTTTCAGCAAGTCACTATTGTGACAGACTGATAGATTGCTGGAGCTGTAGCTCTGTTTGTGCTCCTGTCTTTTAGTTGGGCAAGTCACTGTTTTAGCATATACATCCCTGAGTACAGTGAGGCACCAAGTGAGTGGTAGGGGCATGCTACATGGGTTGTTACACTGGCATGACAGACCAAAGTGTTGTTTCATCGGCAGGCCAAAATTTGGCTAAAAGGACGTAATTCTAAATTGTGCCAGAGAGCCACTGCTGCTTCTCAGGACAGCACAATTAAAACAGAAGGGGAGTGATGTGGGGTGACTAACCGCTACCCAGAATGCCTCTCAGTAAGGTCTGCAACACAGCATCTGGCTCATAATTGTGACATACATGTAAACAAAAATGTGATAAAGACAAATTTTAGATGTGAAAACAGGCATTCCAGACAAAAGGAAACACAGATCACTGCTTCAGGGATTGAGACAGGCAACATGGAGCAAAAAAAAAAGAGGTAGCATTTAGCTTGTACTGCTGCTTTAAAAGCACGTCAAGACTCTGAAATTGTCACTAGCAGGTTTGCAGTTACTGTATTTACTTTTAGTATGCCTTATGAAAATGGCAACCTTCTTTAATCTTGTGTAACCTGCACTCCTAACTGCTCTTCTCATCATGTTGCCTAAAGCTGTTGTGCGAATCAATATGGCCATTCTCAAGTCAACCTCCTATTTGCTGAATCCCTTTGTGACCAGAATTCAAGGATATAGCCCCCTCCCATCTGTTTGCAACCTCCCTGCCTCTAGCAGTCATATCCACAACCCCCCACTAATGTCCAAACACTCTCCCCTGCATTGGTAGCCATATACCCGTCCTCTCCCATCTATGGACACCCTCCTTGCTAGGCAATCACATGCTTAATTCCCTTCCCTTTGGCAGACAGCCTCTCAGTACCAAGTAATCATATCCTATCCTCAGCCCCATCTGCTGACAACTTCATTGCCCCAGCTGTAACATCCCCAATATATGCTGACAGCAACCTTACTCCAGAAATCCTTATTACCAATCCCCATCCCAATTGATTACATCTTTCTACTCCTATCAGCCACATCCACAATCCTTCTTCCATCTGCTAACATTCATCTGCCTCAGAAAATGCCCCTGACATAATAAAAGTACTCTTTAATCTTCAGGTCATTTACTGAACATCTCATACTGTCCACCATCACCTCCCTCCCAGCTCTAATGACTCTGTTAATGCTGTCTCCATAGCATCACTTTGAAAATGTTTGCTTGATTAAGGATAGTAATGAAGACAGACTCTTGAAACTTTTGCTGGAACTATACTTACTGCACTAGATCAATGTGCATGCACACACAGCACATAATTCAATACCCTTCCTCAGACAGAATATGTAAGAGTTTGAACAGACATAATGTGCAATGCTTTTTTTTTTTTCTCTATTTTGATTTTGATACCCCTGATGAACCACCATCTGACATAGATATATCCTGTATCAGGCCACTGTGACAGTGGCTGGATGTTTTCTCCCACATTCTTCCCCTACCTCTGCATGGGCAGTATCCATGTCAGCACGACATGACAACAGTGCACTGTATGGGAGCAAGCTTTCTGACCCTTCCACTGGAGTTACTATGGTGCCAGAATCCACCACAAGCCCTCCCTAGATGGAGTGCACTGCCATATGGCAGCTGCTCCAGACCATGGCTGCTCTCTGACTCAGCTCCACAGGTTCCTTCCCACATCTAGGTCACCTGCATGGCAGCACAATGCACTGGGCCATCAAAGGGCCCATTTACATGACTTTTAAACACCAAACTAAACAAGTCTGATGAACATTCTCCTATGTTACATAAGCAACAGTAACTAACCTTCTAAGCTTTGTACTTCAGGTGTTCACTTGCCTGGAACAAGATTGTACTCACACATACCAGTACCAATGGTTTCAACTTAGAGTGCTGAATGTAATCCAGAAATTTAGTTAATGCAGGATGCATGAAGTACAAATTAAAATGGATCCCACTAACTGTAGTGCTATGTTGAAAAATTAAGTATGACAGGAGATTTCTAGTGTCTTTTAATTATGCTAATAAATTGATAATGTTGCAAATAACCTGACTTATTCAGCATATTTTTTTTTCAAATGTTCAGGTAATTAATTCTACTTGTACAGTACTTACTATGTACACCACATGAAAATCAGTACTGCAGTGCATTACTGGCCAATAAAAAAGCAATAAAACCCATTGTATACTTTCCCATTCAAGTAAACTAAGAACTAATTTTCGGCCAGAGTTTCTTCTTTAATTTCTGTTACACATCTTAAAATTTAAAGGTATATTTTAGTATCAAAATTAAGTCAGTTTAAAATGTAGATTGTCTCACTCAGTGAAAAACCTGGGGGTGATTCTGTTACTAATATAATACCTTCATTACAGGTATAAGTTCCTTTACACACCAGTCTCAAAATTGCTCCAGAAACAACCTCAAATTGGCCAGGGATTTATATTTTCTTTTTAATTTAGGCATGTTTTTCATATAGTTCTTCTCAATTGCCGCCATGAAAATCAAAAAGAACAACTCAACTTACCAGTACAACAGAATAGTTATGACAGCCCTCCAATATATAGTTCATATGATTCTCACCTTTCACTCAAACCCTGTGGGGTATGAAGTCCAGTGCTTTAACAGCATTGAACAGTGAACTACAGCAGGAGATTCTGATTCGAATCCCACTGTATTATCTGACTTGCCATGGGACCTTAGGCGTGCACCCTCACCTCCCCAAGTTTCAATCATCCCAGTAATACAATGGTTAATAGCAGGACTGCTCTATCAACAAGATGACATGTTTCAGCTGGACTGCCCTGGTTAAATATGTTCTGCACCCCACCCTGTTATTATTATTGCCATTTTTCACCCAGGCCTGTAGCTGCTGCCCAATCCCCATCACCAGTCCCGCACCCAGAGGCCCACCTTCTTGTCCCTGTGAAGCAACCCTGTTCCAGCAGGGGTATCACATTAATTCAGCACAAACAAATCAACACGATCATTACAGAGTAGTCATAATAGTGCAAACAAAAGAAGCTCATAGATGAAAACAGCTCATAAACACTGCATAACTGCACCTTCTCCCTCTCCCTCACGATTGCAAAAATGGCATAAATACTGACAATTTAATTCTCTCAAGTTCTCTCTCACCCTCCAACTGTATATCAATAGCAAAAATGTCATAAATACTGCTCTCCCTTGCCCCCAACTGTATGTCAATTGCAGAAGATCTTTTAATTCTCATGTTCTCCCTTGCACCCCCCCCGTACAGCATTTGCTTAAGACATTTTAATTCTCTCAAGTTCAGCAATATATACTTTATATATTGCTGCAAGATATGCAAGAATGAGGGGTCACAATATGAGGCTGGGGGGAAGACTCAGGGGCAATGTGAGGAAGTATTTTTTCACAGAATGGGTGGTGGATGCATGGAACTGCCTTCCAGAGGAGGTTGTGGGGCAAAAACAGTTGTAAAATTGAAGAGTGCATGGGACAGACAGAAGGTAAAACTAGTGGTAGGAAGGAGGAGGTAGGCTGCATATCAAATAGGCCCTGGAGCTTATAGAGTAGGTATGGAAATGGGTAGACTAGGTGGGCCAGGTGGTCCTTATCTGCCATCAAGTTCTATGTTTCTATGTTCTATGTTTTATGGTTAGCACAGATGAATGGTGAATGAGCCACAGCAGCAGCAGCAAATCATACAATTATGGAATTAATGTGCTATCTAAGTCAAAAACAAGCAAAGAAACATAGTGACTCACGTTCTCAATGTGAAATTAGGTAGGTCACTAGCGGTCAATGTAAATATGTGATCCACACTCATTTTGAATTTGCCCTTCATATTTGCCTGTTGTCAGCATTAGCATATGTTCCACTGACTGAGGTGTTCACTGTTTTTGACAACATGAGGTGCTGGGATTTTTTTTTTTTTTTTTTTTTTTAGAGAATGATGAGATTCTGCCACCACTGGTTGAGTACTATGAGGATACCTGGATTGAGTGACCGGTGGGTCATGGTTGTCACCGTAGGCCCTTATTCCAGAGGGAATTCTGGGATTGTTATTGTGCAGTTACGGATGGACTGCCATGTACAATTAATGCTGTGGAGGGCTGGCACCGAAGTTTTAATAACCTACTAGGTGCCAGTCACCCCACTATCGGGAAATTCATTCACGCGTTAAAACTGGAGCAAAACATGAATTTGGTCAAAAGAGACCAATAAAGATCTGGCCAGAATCCATGTGCTCCAAGAAAGCACCGCCATGACACTGCTAAGCGCATGACAGCTTTGGTGCAAGAATATGGAACTAGGACAATCTACAAGGCATAGCCTATAATTTCCAGTTGCAAGTTTAATGTGTTCATCTACCACCCTCCAGCAATTAATTTCAAACTGCAAGTCTGCATAGAACTCTGTTATTGCATTTTTTTCTTTTTGTGCTTGTTTTTATAGTTTTTCAAAATAAAGTTGTTTTTAGCGAAGCCAATAATAATGAAGCTCCCTCAAATGGAATGCAAAGGAATGCTGTAAAATTCAATAAAATTGTTTTGACGCTCCTGTTCCTGTTATGGCAATAAGAATAATAAGGGAGACAATAACAATTATAATGGAGATACTGGGTGAAGGTTGTTAATCATGAGGTCAGTGAAGGAATGCGGAAAATGAAGAGGAATACTATAGCAGAGGGAGCTACAAGAAACATCAAGGTGGTACAGGTAACATTCTTATTTAATGTATTTCATGAGCAGCATCACATAAACACAATATTTTTTTTAAGTGAATGACATGGGGAATTAGTTAGGGACACCTTAATAAACTTCCTGTTTTCAACACTAAAGGGAGCACAGCATAAACAGTAATTATCAGAGTTAGCAACTAATCCCTGTCTGGGTGCCCAGCCTGTTTTAATCCTATGGTCCTAATTCAGCTGAGCTCCGTGACTGAACTGATGTATTACTGTCATTGCCTGAGCCAGGTTGCTACTGCCCTGTTCTACTGTCCCTAACTGTGTGTTAATTTTCTTTAACTTTCTTTATTGCACTGCTCTTTAAGGATGAGGAACCAGACCAGCACAGACAGGCATGAACTGAGATTGTGAATGTGACTGTGCAACATTTTTAAGGTTTGTGCCAGTGTGCACTGCTTCTTCAGTTAAGCTGTTGTGTGTATGCTGCATTCTCAATGCACGGTTATTCTGTGTGGCTAACTGACTGCACTGTTGTTGACCGTGATGTTATTTCTTGCATGGAGATGACATGGAACCTCCAGTAGGATGTTTAATAAATGGAAATGGAAAATACCAGTACCATACAGCTTTCAAGCAATATCAGGAAATTATTTCTGTATGTAAAGTAATACAAATAGACATTTTGATAGTACAGTAGAAGACACTTAATTGGGATGTAGATAATCGGTATGGCCGCTTTACTGGCATGTCCTGCCAGGCACCGATTAAGTGGCTATATTATCCTGTTGACACATTTGTTTTGCTTATATGGGATGTCCCCGCCACCTAATGGGGATGATTAGCCTGATTACAGCTAGACTTGCCCTTCACACTGATGCAGTAATCCCCTTTTGGCACCTATTCTAACACCTGATGATTAGGTGTGAATTGAGACTGTTACCTGGAAGGAAGGAAACTGTTACTGTAGTGGTTACCTGATGTTCTTTCCTCCCCTTCTATGTAAATGAATGACTTCAAGCAGCTAGAGAATATGAACTGTTTACCCTTATACTTCCCTCCTCCATAATTCCCATAATTCCCTTTCTTTTCCTTTTTTTACCTAACCTGTATGTAGTCTGCACTCTGAAATAAACGAGTTGCCTAGAAGCACACTGAGTTCTCCCTATGTGTGTCACTTCATGGCTCTCCAAATTAAAGACAGTTGTCTAGCAGCCTACAGAATTCCCCCTTTGATTGCTTCACTCTGTCCCGGGTAACATTAAGGGAAACTGCAAATTAACTAAGTGATCTAGTTTTTGTTGTTGTTGTTTTAACAAAGCCTGTGTGCAGCATGTGGCTCTTCAACTTAAACAGAGGACTCCTCCAGCATACAGAGCTCTGCCCTACATTTTCTTGACTATGTGGCCCTCAGAATTAAACAGTTGTCTAACAGCATAAAGCAGCTTCAGCAGGTACAGACTGAACAGTAAGAAGGTGAGACTTATTTTTTTACTTAAAAGCCAGAACCAAAGCAACCACACTCAGAGTATGGATAGGAGCAGTCTGTTGATTTGGGAGGGAGGGTGTAACTGCTACAAACTGTCACAGTGCCAATTATACAAGTGTGGCATAAGACATTTTCAGTGGCTTCCAAAAGTGGGCCGGTTGCTTAATTGTGACAAAACACCTGCCACTAAGGTGTACCGATTTAGTGGCTAATACTGTATTTTCTGAAAATCAAGGTTTAAACAAAACAAAGACTAACTTAGCTACATTAGAGAATAAATGTTTATATGAGCAAAAGTTTTGGAACAGCAATCACATGAAAAATCTTTTGCAGATAAAGAAAAATCTTGCAGTTTCCCCACATACTACACTGGAAGTATAGTGGGAGAGGTAACTATTTCTACAATTTACTGTCCATTGATTACACCTGTGACAAAAAAAGATAGCAAATCAATTATTTGACACTGTTGTGACTTTGGAATATGGATTATGTCTAATTTGGATTATTCTGGCTGTCAGAAGGAATACCAACTCACAAGTGTGAGTGTGTTCATGTCTACACATCAGCCATGTCGTATTCCATTATGCCTTCCAAAGAATCCTATACCAAGTGATTCTTAAATAGAATAAAATGCTTCTAACTGGGATTTTACAAAATCAGAAACGTAACCTGATCAAATTATCTGTAAGCAGGGAACACCACGTCAATAAAACAATGAATAAATGAAGTAACTCATAAATGGCTCCTCCTGGGGAAAGGGAAGGGGAACTAAGTATTATGGTTGGATTGAAGAGTGTAGTGGCATGCAGTAGAAACTCAAGGGCCTTATACATGTCACAGCACAGGTGACTGTACTAATCAGTTTAAAAAATAGACACCTGGGACCTTGCCAGATCTGTGTACAGCTCAAAGGAAAGAAACTTTCATCTCAAAGTGGAATCATAACCAGAACTGTGCAATTTGGTCCCCATGGTTCATACTGTATCTCTAGGAAAAAAAAAAAGACATATTTGCAAAATGGCTTCACCACATTTAAAGCTTTCAGGCTGTATCAGCAGGAGAGGGCAAGGTTGTAACAACTTGTTTACACAATTATTTAAATATGATTAAGCGCTTGATGGACAAATATTAAACTTGAAAATGTACATTCATTTCAGCTTAATATAATCCTCTTTCTATAAACACCCAAGATGATTTTTCAACCAGAGATTGTCCTGACAACTCGTAAGCCTAAGGGTGAATTGCAAGAGATTGTTTCTGATAGTTATAAATATTCAAAAGACATGGGTACCATCTGTTTTCATAATACAGGTAAAACAATATTAAAATGGTGACTGCTAGGCAGAAATACTACTTTCAAGAGTCTTTAAAAAACAGGATAAGAATCTATTTTATCTACCGTTGCTTTATCTGGAGCTTAGTATAATGCTTGGTAACTGAATGTATAAAATATCATTTGTGTTCCTGACAGTTAATCATATAGTCATTTAAATAAGGCTTTTCCCTCCATCTTCTTACTTTTAAACTACATTTCTGTTTGGAGTTTGATTTGCAATTCTAAATAATCCCAGTTAATAAATACCTTCAAAGGGAGGCTGTTAGCTTGGGGAACATCAACTAGTTTTAGTCTTAGAAGCTGAAATTTAAAAAAAAATATATATATGTATAAATCTGACTGCAAAGTAAATATATATCTAGCACACAACAAACAAAATAGTAAACCAAGGACATTTCACAGGTCTGATTCTGTTCTTTTAAAAAACATGGACAGTGTTAAATACCATGCCTTAGGTATAAGTTGCATTTATTAATGAAAATGTTTGCAGTATTTTCTTTATAGCTATAAAAATTGCAAATACACGATTAAAGGTATATATGCCATAGGTGGGGCATGTGAGTTCCTTTTATTTTTATCTAGGGTTTATTTATGGTTTATAATAATACTAGGCACAGGAGTCATAAAAATCTGATGGGCCCGATTCTGGAGGGCTGGCACAAGTCACACCAAAGGTGACTTGCACCAAGGACCCTACACCCAATTCTCTATCAGGCAGGGTACCCACTGCTAAGACCCATGACTTGCGCCAACCCAAGCTGTATGCCAAAGTGAGGGTGTACCTGACCAGGTTGGCACAAACCGTGGCAACCATGGTGGAAGGGCGCAAGAGCCCACCCCCCATGCCTCAATTCCCCATAGAAGTAAAAATGTCCCACAGGGCAATGAACTCTCTGCCCGATTCCCACTATTCAGTAAAGAAAGCCACACAGGCAAGCAGACCCCCATGCCCTGATCCCCATAGAAGTAAAAATGCCTGCAGGGCTACTGATCCTCCCCCCTCTGCCTGATCCCCACTATTCAGTAAAGAAAGCCCTGCAGGGCTAAAAGACCCCCCATGCCCAAATCCCCATAGAAGTAAAAATGCCCCGCTGGGCTATCAATCCTCCTAATGCCCCAAGCCCCCCCCAAAGGTCAGTGAAATAAGCCTCACAGGGCTAGTGCCTCCTGGCTGCAAATGACAAATGCCAAAAAATGAAAAACCAAAAAATATTGACCCTGCTATCCCTGGTAGTCTAGTGACCCTTCCAGACCCCCACCCAGCAGTGAGAGACCACCCCACTCCCCCCAACCCGTACCCAGCCGTCGACTGGAACAGCCCACCTCTCACCACCATGGCCAGCCAACTAAGCTCCATATGAGCGCATAATACTGTAAATAGTATGTGCTTAATAAATAAGCTGTCATTCATTCAGCGTGTACTATTTACAGTAATATGCATTGATACAGAGCTCAGTCGGTGACTGGCCACAGTGGTGAGAGGTGGGCTGTGCCAGTCGCTGGCTGGTTACAGGTCGAGGGGAGCTGGGTGGTCTGGCACTGCCAGGTGGGGGGGCACTAGACTACCAGGGATAATGGGGTTATTATTTTTTTTTTCATTTTGAGAATTTGCCATTTGTGGCCAGACTTGTGTTCAGAGATCAGGGCCTGAGTGGGAGCTAGCCCTGCAGTGCTTATTTAACTGACCTTTGGGGGGTTCAGGGCAGTGGGGGGATCAACAGCCCTGTGGGGTATTTTTACTTCTATGGGGGATTGGGGTGAAGGAGGATCTGCTGGCCCTGTGGGGCTTTATATGTATATTTGGGAGATCAGGCCATGGGGGGGGGTTAATGTCATGGGGATGGGCTGGCAGGCACATTGGCGCAAGCCCCGGTGGATGCAAGGTACACTTACACCAGTTAATAGCTGGTGTAAATGTACTTTGATGGTTGTTTTAAAATTGTAAATTTGGGGATCTGCCAGCCGCCCTTCCAGAATAGGGTGCAACTGCTGCCATAAACCCCCCTGTGCCATGTCACAGGGAGTTAATGGAGTAACTGGTGGCATACGTCCATTTTGGCGCACACAGCCTGCGACATGTCGCAGGCTGCTTTGCAGAATCCTGAATGTCACAACTCATGGAACAAAGTGCTACTTGCACCATTCTTGTTGGCATAAGTCACTTTGCACCAAGTGTAAACCTTTCTAGAATCAGGCCTGATGAGTGTGTCAAATTTTAGGAGAAAGATGCCTTATCTGCTAATCAGATCATGAACAGTTCAGTTTTTCCAGCTAATTCTCAGAAGCAATACACCACACGTCAGAGTCACCTTTCCATTTAAATACTAGTACTACTGTACCCAACAATTATTCACTTCTATATTGAATATTATACAAAGAAAAAGAAATGGGGAAGGTGGATTGGTGTAGTCATGATGCAAAATTTTCTTTACAGGTTTTAGACACTTAAAATGCTTTTGTCAAGTAGATGTTGATTTAATGAACTATATGTATGGGATATGAGTTGACAAGTAACAGGGTAAATTCAAAGCTCTATTATTTTTCATTTGGGGGCAAGATGCATGCTGAGCTAATGAAGTATGGTATAAGAGCATATGCTTGTCAGTAAATTGAATAACATTTAACCATTTTTTATCTACTGTAGAACAAAATACAGTTTATATACCAGATTTTGGAGGCACTGTAGCCCATTATGCACAGAACTGTGAACCAGGAGATCCAGGTTTGAAAAGCACCACCACTACATGTATCACTTTCACTGGGACCCTAAACAAGTCATTTTACCTCCTCTCTGTACATAACCCCCTTGAGCTTTTCAGGAACTCCTTGTGAGTATGATGTTTGCAGCCCACTGTTCATGGATTTATAATACTTTGAAAAACGATGTGTATGCAAAGCACAGTATTTATTTGAATTCCTTTCCTTCCTAAAAATTAGAAGACAACAGCTGGTCCTCCACAGACATGCATTCTAGACCTCCTAATAAGCTACTGGTGTACAGAAATACTCAGATCTTGCACTGAAGCATTATATATCTGAGGGAAGGGGGCCATCTGGTTTCAAAAGTGCTGTTGTATTGCTTAGGTTCACAAGACCTTTCTACACAGCAGGATGGAAAGCAGGGGTTCTCATTAAATAAGGTAAACTAAAGAACTAAGGGTGGGGCAGATGTTGTAGCAAAGGCATTGCAGAGTCCTCATAGAGGAGGCTTTGCTAGACCTGGGCATCAGGAGCTTGAGCCCTGGATGTTTCCATACAGGCCCAAACCTCTGCTCAATAGAACAGATGAAATTAATTATTTTATAAAAAAATATCTATGGCCTACCCTCAACCTTTGAGGGCTTGGACCTGGGATTTTTTGTTACCCTAACAGTGCCTCTAGATGTGGATAGTTACAGACAGACACACACACACACACACACACACACACACACACACACACGGATAATACAGCACATACAGTTCAGGACACAGAGGGGAAATAAAATAGCATAATTTGCTCATGCCACTGTACATACACAGTAACTATTTTCAAAGTGTGTTGGTAATGCACCAGCTAGGGTACCTTAATGCCACAAAAGTAGGGAAATGTGGTGTTAGGGATTTCCAACTCAAACTTCTCACCACTACCCCCAAGCAGCAAAAGGAAAAAAACATTAGGGTTTTGGGTCTCTGGAGTCCTGGAAAATATGTGGTGGGGCCTTCTTTGCTGGTTGTCAACCCTAAAGGTCCTTCTCTCCCCCCAGCCCATAGCCAGTAGTCCAAAACACAAGGAACAGCTCCAAGCCAGTGCCTAACAGTGATACACTCTTCAGAGCTAGAGAATTATGCCTCACCACATGTTGCAGCTTTCTTCGTACAGGGCCCTGCGTGAAGAAAGGAGATCATGTGTGATGTTTGCTCAGGGAATGGGTGGGCATTAAGTTTGACAACCCCAAGGAAGACCCCACCACTGATTCTTCAAGACTCCAGAGACCCAAACCCCTTGTATTTTTTTCCTTTTGTTGCATGGGGGGTGGAGGTGGGGAGTTAGGATTGGAAACCCAAATGTTACCTTCCTCTACTTTTGTGGCATTATGTTACCCTAACTGGTGCATTAAAAAAGTTGTTTGCAAAGAATGTCCTTTCTTTTTGAGATAGTGGCATTGTATTCTAATTCACGCAGGTCCCAATGCAGATGCTCTGCACCAAGGGAAGACTCCATCCACCTACAGAAGTGAAGGGCCCTTGTGGGCCATGCAGTTCTGTGCAACAACAGATGTGAACAATTCATGGGGATGTCTGGTGGGCTGCAGAAGCGCAGGGCCCTGTGGTCCCTGCAGCAGAATGTGACCACAGCTACAGATGCACAGGGCAAAGCGTGCATCTGTCAGCCAATGCACAGAGCCCTCTGTCACCTAAGGGGGAGAGGTGCAGGGCCCTATGCCAAGAGGACAGTTGTCTTCACTATATGGTAGCCAGGCCTGTGCAAACAACCCTGCACCTTTCATTTATTGGCTGAAGGGGTGTCACATAACAGTGGCATCCCCCACCCTAATCTCATCCAGCAGGGTTCCTGATCTCACCACCAAACTCAGATCACCAGCACAGGATCACAAAGCATACCCACTGAGGTCAAGACTGACACTACACACAAAGTTTGTTAATTTTTTGTTTTGTTAATTTTGACCTCAAATTTTCCAAGATACTCATTTTATGATTCACCTTATAAACATGACATGTGCCATTTATAGTACATTGGACATTTCACCATTTATAGTATATTGGATGAAATGTCATTTCACACCAGAAGTCAGAAAACATGTATTGTCCAGGATTTAAAAAATGACACGTGTCATGTTTATGAGGTGGTGTGGAAAAATGACTATGTTAAAAGTTTGGAGTAAAAATATTTAAAATTAGAGAAGTTATGAGTGAACTTTGAAATACTGCAATGTTCACACATAACCTGGGCATTTTACTGTATATGTACACCAAATTTTCAGCATAGCCTTCTTATTACCCCACCTCATAAAACTGATAGGTGAAAATTTTCAAATCCCCACCAAAACATATTTTCGTGCCACCAAAATGTCATTCCATGTCATAGGTGTGAAAACACATTTTGACCAGGATATGGCAAATGACAGCTGTCATGTTCATGAGGTGGTGTGAAAAAATGGCTGTGCTAAAAATTTGGGGTCATAATATTTAAAATTACCAAAGTTATGAGCAAGTGTAGACAAATTTCAAGGTACACACATAGCTTTGCAGTGTTTATATAGTTTAACTCCAAATTTCCAACACAGCCTTCTTATGACCCTACCTCATAAACAAGGGTGGTAAAAATTTGCTAATCCTGCCCAAAAGGTGATTTCACCAAGTGAAAGCAAAGTAACCTTTTAGGCTTGATTTGTATAATTCCACCACCATTAGTCATGAGGTGGGATCCCAAAAAGGCCGTGTTGATAATTTGGTGTCAAAATTTGCCAAACTAACAAAGCTATGTATCAAAGTTAAAAAAAAACACATTGAAATGCATTGAACTGCACTTACCTTAGTTTCTTATCTTGCAGTCGGTGGTTCCAGCAGCAAAGCATGTCTTTGGGATGAGACTGGATCTTTGCCCTGGGATGAGCTCAGGTGAGTGAGGGTGTGTGGAGGATATGTGGGTGTGAGTGTGGGTTGTAGGGTGGTGGTGCTCAGTGGGAGGTGGGCTGGGGGTCAGATTGGCAAGGGACTGTTTCCTTTTTTACAGGTTTAACTTTAATAAAAAAATTGAGGGATGGTTTTCTTTATTATAGGGAACATTAATGCGGGAACTGTGATCAGAGGGTAGGGGATGCCACTAGACACCAGGTAAAACATACACATATGGGGATGGCACTCAGAGGGTGGAAGATGCCATTAGACTCCAGGGAAACATAATACATAAGGGGATGATGACTGGAGGGTGGGGGAACACCACTAGATACCAGGGATACGTAAGGGGATGATGATTGGAGGATGGGGGGTGGCACTAGACACCAGGGAAATATTATATAATTAAGGGAATGGTGCTCAGAAGGTGGGGGAGCCACTAGACATTAGGAAAACATTATATCAACACAGGGACAGCAACCAGAGGGTAGGGGGTGCCACCAGATACCAGGGAATCATAATATAAATACAGAAACAGCAACCGGAGGGTGGGGGATGCCTCTAGACACCAGGAAAACATTACAAAAATATGGGACTGATAATTGGAGAATGGGGATGCCATTAGATACCATGGCAACATAATATAAATATGGGACAGCAATTGGAGGGCAGGGTACTACTAGACAACAGGAAAACATTATATAAATATGAGGTCAGTGATCGGAGGGTTAGGGGTGCCACTAGACACCAGGGAAACATAATATAAATATGGAGATGGTAATCGGAGGGTTGGGGTGCTACTAGGCACCAAGGAAATGTAACATACTTAATGGGATGGCAATCAGAGGTTGGGAGGCACCACGAGACACCAGGGAACCATTACATACATAAGGAAACAGCAATGGGAAGGGCACAACTAGACACCAGGAAAATGATGGCTCACTGCTCTCAGTGTATCCTGCAACACGAGTTCCAGCTGTGACTGCAGAACTCAAGAACGTCACATTGTTCTCATACAGAGAACGCAGGTCAATGGCTCCTCTTGCTAAGCTGGACACTCAAGATTTTGAGGAACCCATAAAAGGTATTTAACCAACAGTTATGTGCAGAATCCACCTAAGAGGGTCCCTATGTCCAAGATACATGTGTTGGTGTCTGTCTGTTATGTCATTTTTGTGGGCTTTGAAATTTTCTTTGTTGAAAAACTTTGAATAAGATGGTGGCCGTATGAAAAAGGATTTTTTCCTCATGAAAAAGATGACCCTCCATATGAAAAAGGATATTTCGTATGGACCAAATTCTCTTTTCATTACAAGCAGCTATCCAAAAGACTGTACTGAGCATGCTCAGAACCTACATTTTAAAATGTAATAACTTTGGAACAGATTAATATTTTTTCACCAAACCAGCAAAAGGCACACCTGTGGGCCAAGTCCATTCTACTCTAAAAATGTCAGATCAAAATTCCAAACCATCTGGGTGCTAGGTGATGACAAAAAAAAAGAGCAAAAATATTTTTTTTTTTTTACTTTTTTCACTATCCACATCTCGGAATCTGCACATCCAATTGGAATGAAACCTGGCATGTCAAGAGACCTTCTGCCAGAAAGCATACGTGCAACATGCTGTGCAAAATCCATTGTATGGGTGCGAAGATATTAAAGTGCAAAATTTGAGGTTTAAAATAGAACCCCCTGCTCAACCCTTACTACAGTGGTGCTACCGTGCCACTATAATAAAAGGTGAGTATATTAAATTTTGATTAGTATCGGTGCTACAGTTAGTGGCGAACCACCAAACTGTATTTAAAACAAATGAATGACAACATTTTGGCACCATTTTGCTGAACCACACCAAGCAACATATCCATCCAAACCACAGTGAAATTGGGTTCCCCATTCTCAGCCACTAGGGGTTGTGCAAAGTTGTTATTACAACCACTTAGCACCACCAGCACATTGCAGACCTGTCAAGATATGCCCCATGGAGGCCATCACAACTACTTCCTAAACAGTCTCAAATAGCAGTGTGACTGGATAAAAAAGGGGTGAGAACCACCATGCCATTGGCCAACAAGATCATACACAACTGCATGGTGGGTCTTGCACATCCAGTCACCAACTCCTTCTCCTGCTGAAAGGTTATCAAAAAGCAGGTGGTAATGGCTGCACAGAGCTATACCTCATAACAGCAGGCAGGAAGGGGGGTGGAGTTCTGCGTCACACCTGTGGACCTATTGATTTTATTGACTAATATGCCAGATATAATGGGACATGGTGGCTAGGAAGGGGGAATCACTGTTCTGTTAAATACTACTGTATCTCAGGAAGCTGGTGAGGGAGCTCACTGGATCGACCAGAAGGAATCACTTTTTTGCATGGACTGGTTGGGGAGACACTTACATGGGGATGCCGGTGACCACAACAATCTGACTGGTCTCACCATGGCATTGTGCCATGCATCTAGTGAAATGCCTTGTTGCAATCTGGTCATAAACCCTATCCAGCCTGTTAGTGGGTGCAGATCCTGTTTGCACCCAGTATCAGCAGATTAGCAACTTGTGCAGGCCCAGCAGCACAGTAGTAGTGCAACTGCTTATGATGCCAGTGACTCAGGTTCAGGGGCTGCCACCGGAGAGAAGGACTCAACATCCCAAAAGATGCTCTCCTCCTCCTCCATGGAGGAAGGGCAACATGCTCCACCACAACATCACCACCTAGGTGACCATAGGTGGTGATGCAAATGGAGTAGCATATTTGGGAGAGGGATGCTCCCCAATAAAATACTTCAGTCTGCCTAGCATGCTCGCATCAAACCCCAACTCCATGGAGCACATGAGGGTCTGGTGAAAAAGAACAAAATATACCACCAGGCATCATGATGACACCCATGGTTCTCTGTAGACCCCACACCACCTAATGGGCACAATGGACCCAACCAACAGAGCAAGGCATCCAAAGGAGGCTTAGGAAACCCCTGACTGCCCCACCATAGGACACGAGCTGTAGAGGAACAGGTGAGTCCCCATAGCTAAGTTGCAGAGATGGTGGTTAATGGGTTGGGTGTACCACAGGGCCAAAGGGGGCCAGCCTGGAGAGATGGGGGAAGAAATAAAAAAATGATCAATAATTTGCACTGTACTGTATCAGTGGCACTGGGGTCCTCCTCCCAGGCATACACCTATCTTGTATGGCACTTTCAGATGGTGACAGTGATTGAGAATGGGCCCCAAGTATAATGTAATAAACTGAACCACTTTTGTGGTGATAACACTGAAATAAGTGCATCGGGGTCAGGTGAACATGATTCTGCCTCATCACCTACACAGTTCATTTTTGCAAAATGGTCTGTTATGTTGGTCATGCCGATGAAGGTTTAACAGACAACTCTGGTACCAGCATCAAAGGCATACCTAATTTTTGCTTGCAGTCAGATTCACACTTTGATTTTTTAATTAGTGACCTTCTGTAGATATAAAATGAGGTACCAATGATGAAGCCTGTTCATATTGAATTAGTTAGGTAAATGTTTCTGTTTAAAAACAAGGCCAAAATTTACACTACTGTAGGTGTATGACCCATATGAATGTCTACTGCTTTCTACTGATCAAAGTAATGAACTTATCTTCAACATTTTTGCTCTGCTATTTGCTGACTGTGTACTCTGTTCAAACAGAGCCACAGCAGAGGCAGGGTGTACTGATTAAGCAATAACACAAAACTCAGTATGTGTCGGTTGGACATGTTAATCTGGTGTTTCGCATGATGTCAGGACAAGTGTATTCAGCACCAGAGAAGTAACGCTATTCCAGCACAACATACATCCCTGAGTGCATTATTGCTACTATACAATAGCTCTTTCATTTAAAAAAAACATTTTAAAATAGATTTTAACTTCATTTTTTAATGTGGAAGAATATGTAGTACAAAAAGTTCTCCAGTTTTGGGCAGTAGGTGGTACTATTGTTAAATGAATTGCTGTTTTTCAAAATCCCCCACTGTCTAGCTTTCTAATTTCCTCCATATTTTAAATACTTTTTTTTTTTTTTTTTTTTTTTTTTTTTTAACAGCAGCAGTTGCAAGTGGGACCAAGAGCAGCATTTGTGAGTGGGATTGGGAGCAGCAGTTACAAGCAGGAGAAATGTGACAATGCTTCTAGGTGGAAGGTGCACCTCTCCACATAAGCGAATGTCAAAAAAATGCTTTATAGAAAAACCCTTTAGACCAAGGCTTCTGAAAAGTACTGTGTTACATGCTTACTGTGGCTGTGAAGGAAGGCGAGGAAGCTGATCGGTAAGTGGAAATGCTCAGCAACATTTAAAATGCAGGTGTGCTATTTGCCTTCAGCAGCAGTCCCAGTGACAGCTTTTATTCAATATTAGTAAGGAGAGTTTTTGCGCGCTGTGTGTGTGTGTGTGTGTGTGTGTGTGTGTGTGTGTGTGTGTGTGTGTGTGTGTTTGTGAGATTACAGGTTTCTGTGCTTTCAGTGCACTGGGGACTGCAAAGATGACCACGGTTATGGCTAGGTTATTGTGAACTGAAGATGTGTTCTGTATGTTGGGGAGGGACTGATTTTATTTTAATGTTGCTGTGGTCATTTGTGTGCTGGACCTTGATACAGTGATGCTGTACTGGGATAAAATAATTGTTCAAGGTGGCTGCTGTCCAATCAGAGGGCAGACAAATTTACAGTCATTATTACGGTTCAGCTGACTAATCTAACTTTCCAATGTTCATATTCAAGTCTCAGTGTGTTTCTGTAAGCTACAAAGCAAGAAAGAGCATGGTTCTGTTCTGTCACTTTTGCTATTATGAAAGTGTTGAGCAGTGGTAGTCTCTGAGGGTATGATTTTATGAATGTATCCATTGGGATTTAGACTCTAACTTGCTGCCCATACCACTCCTAGAATTGTTTGATCATGCTTATAGTACAAGAGCTAACAAAAAATGTTCTTCTTAAGCTACACACCATTGATTGTAGCTGGATAAACTAATACTACTTCCCAAAACATTGATAAGATGGATGACAGACTTTGCAGTTTACTCATATCAATTAAAAACAAAAAGAAAGAAATTCATATTCTTTTAAGAGTACATTTACTTTTGTCATAAGTTACCTCACTATTACTGCTTTTAAGCCAATCTGTACAGTGGAAAAAAAGAACCAAAACAGCTTTCAATATATTGTGAGAGAGTGGCCGTCTATCCTGCAAGCTTAAAAAAACTTTATGACTTTCTCAGTGGCACAGCTCTCACAAAGCACAAAATGAAGCCAGATTTTGTGGCAGTGATAAAAGGCACAGTCAGAGTGGAGCCAGCAGGAAAGTTAGATCTGTCGTGCCCAAAAAACCACCCACAAAAACAGTCATGTCTATAGCCTGACAAAATGACCTGGTCAGGGTGGTGAGTCATTGCAGCACAAGGTACTGACCACCAGGTTGTTTTAAACTATCTGATTAACTGATCATTTTCTTTCAAAAAAAAAAATTTCTGACTGACTGCCTGAGGCTGCAGAGGTAAATGCGGCCTGCACTAAGGACCTGTTCAGTCTTTAAAACCGTATAATATAAAAAAAATAAATAAATTATGGGCAGTCATACACAACTTGCTCTCTGTTTCTATCTCAGTGTTGAAATAACAGCATGGACCTCTCAAGCTTTTCTCTTGAGATCCATATGCTATTATCTCTACCTCTCAAAACACAGGCTTATGTATGACCACCCATAAATTATTCCTTATATTATAGTTATCTTATATGATATTAAATTACATATTATAACTATATTATATTTCAAACAGCTCAAGTAAATGATTAGAATATAATCAATGCTGTTTTGCTAGACTTACAGATCAACTACTTGACTGGATCTTGTCACATCTTTTTATATTGCTTTGCTAATTTTTCTCACACTAGCATTGATACTGAATGCAAACACTGACATGTCTTACAAGCATATTATTCTAATACCTGGGAGAGGGGGCATTCTTTAGCCAATGTACTCTGGTTCATGTCCTTCAGTAAGTCCTTCAGGGCATTTCTTACTGTTGTGTGAGTCCACTGTTCAGGAGGTAAATCTTCTAGTTTAGGGCAACTGTTTGAGGGATAGATTAGAGAGGGGATTATTACAAGATTGCATCCTGCTGCAGAACATTCCTTTAAGACAGACAGATTTCATTTGGAGCATCAAGCAGATGCATCTGGAGATTGCTCTCGGTCTCCTGATTGTTCTGATTAGTTAATTACTTTATACAACACATCTGCTGTATTGATGCATGAATTATACATCAGCTGCATGTGGCGACTATTATTTCATGTTACTTCTACCTTCCTGCTCTGATGCACTTGGTAAAACAATTTAAGGTACATTGCTTTTTTGCTACCCAATATGAAGGGCTTTTTAAAATCCACAATAAATGTCATTTAAACTATATATTTTAAATGAAAAATATACCACAGTATTATTATTATTATATGTTGAAAACAGTATGCAGTTGAATGATACTGTAGTAGAATAAAGGAACATTTTTCATTGTAATAATGTACTCATATAATACATGTCCTTTAGCAAACAGTTTTAGTTAAATTACATGTTGTAATCCTTCCCTAAATAATTTGATTCATCATCAAGCATCAAAGGTGCATTAAAATCAATTACATTTCAAAAGGAAGTACATGTTAAAAAAGAATACATTCAGAATAAATATTCTGTGGTAGAAAGAAAAAACAGCATAAACGTTTTGATATGTTTTGGAAATACATCATGCACCAGCAATAAAAAAGGAATCTGTTTCAATAACCCTTTCCTAGACACCCTTAGCACTGTGGGTGTTGAATGCAGTTGATATTGCTAAGAGTAAAAATGGCACACAGCAGTTCATGCCCTGGGACTTGTACTGGTGTGACTCACCTCTGTAACTGAATTTTCAGCGTGACCACATGATATACATCCTGCAGCATGTCTGCTACTGTGGCATCAGGCGCATCCGTCACATAGGAGAGGGGGACTGGATTCCACTTCCCAACCTGAATTAGTCCTGTGCCAGGAAGCAGATAAGAAAATGAGTACAATTCAATAGTATAATGTTTTTTAATGATAAATGAGGCAATACCTATGGATGAAACATAAGGGATTGAGCTGTGCTTCACTCAGTTCAACAGATGCATGATGATCCTAAGCAGCAGTGCAACAATTCTACCTGGATTGGAACCTATTGGGACCATGTTTAGATCACACCTCAGTCATGATCTCCTGCCTAATGATGCCAATTTTAGCATTTTCAATTTAGGTTAAATGTAAAAAATAAAGTTTTAATTACCTTCCCGTGAACACCAGATGATGGCCCTGGTCCTTTACCCTTGTGACATCCAGGGTACAGGCAGGCGGTCTCATAACAGAAAGTTATTAGGAGTGTTTACAAGCTGATTAAGCATCACATGAATCAAGATTCTCATCTTTCTACTCCCTCAGACCTTCAATGTGCCCCTCTTTCCCTTCTCTTGCCTGAAATCCTTTGTAGAACAATTGGTTTCTCCTACAGGCTCCCCTTTCTCTAGTCAACCCTCCCCACCTCTCCCTCCCAATATGCCCCTTACTCTCAGCCTATAAACCCTCTTCTCCATCAGCACACTATTCACACCTGCTTCTTCACATCATCCCTTTTTCTCCTTATCTCTTCCTTCCATTCACTTCTAATACTGATATAGTATTTATCTGCATCATGTTTATTTATTCATTTTTATCATGTCACAGTTTTTCTCCCCCTGCTGGTCAACCCCCATCTGACTGACTCCCCCAGCCCCATCCCACGGAATCACCGCTTTTTACCTGCCCAGCCTGGGAGCAGCACCTGCAGGAGGTAGGTCTTCGCCCTGCCGACTGGCATTTTTCCTCCAATTTTTTCTCCCAGATGTCCCAGGAGTCAGTGTGCATGTGCATGGAGGCACGCATGCACTGAACAGCCCTGGTCACGGCCTCCTTCCCCACCTCCTGGCCTACTGCCTAGGCCTCCTCTGGCCCGAGCTTCCTCCAGCCTCCACTGGGGGTCACCCATCAGCCATGGGATACCACACTTCCTCCCCAGAGAGGAAAGCTTGCTTGTTGGCAGCTCAATCCAGCTCCGCCCTCCCCCCTGTGCCAACCTCTGACACCCCGGGCTTATTCCAAACCCGGGTCACCAGTGTGGATCGAGGTAAGGTGCCAGCATCTCAGCCCTCTACGCCACCAGGCCAGCATCTGCATCATGTTTATAACTCTGTGTTATATTTTTGTATTGCAGTACAAATCCATAGCCTATGTACAGCTCTCAGTTCCAGTATTTTTCTATTGCACTGCTTTACTTCTCAGTTTTCTGTGTGCCCCTCTGGTGTTTCCACTGAATCATCTGTTTTTATCAACAGTAATGTTTTGCTGCTGTATGCAAAATTGCCATCTTTAGTGCAAATTTTTTGGTCTTGTGGTTTCCTGTAGTCCACTGTTGCTCCATTACCAGGATGCACCTGGAAATGAGATTTCCTTGGCTCATTGAGTCCCCCAGATACAATACAACATTTTAAATAATTTAATTAATCACTGAATTAGGGTCAGTGGCATGAGTACGAAGGTAGATAATGATTAATTTCTAAACAGGTTTACTCTCACATGAAAGTGTTAAACACTGCAGCATTATACAGGCAGGAAAGACTGAGGCTGGATTGAAACTTTTTAATTTTTATTCTTTGATATCTGGGTAAGGTCCACAAGGCCCAAGGCTAGTTTTCAGGAGCAACCTGGGAGCACTGCGGAGGTTAGCTGACTTGTTTAAAGTTACACACTACGTAAGTGGAGGTTGTGGGAATCAACCCCAGATCTACTGGATGTACCAAGCTTATTCACAGCTTGTTACTCTAACCTCTAGGCTATACTGTTCCCAAATGTTTTTACGTCAGCCTCATTTGTCACACCACTTCAAATAGATTGCCTTTATATTATAAAAGTTTCATCCTACTGTACATCCCAAAATACAGTACTGGACATTTTTTTACTAACCAAGAATTAAATAAAATTGAATTACAAATAATGGCCCTCTCCTTCTGTTTTAATTTTAAAAATGTGAGTCAGTAAGAAGGTGACAGCAAATAACCTTTCTGAAAAACCTTTTAAAAGTCTGTTGAGGCAGGATATATAATTTTAAAACTCTCATTATAGCACTGAAGTGTTTAATAGGTCAACAAAGCAACTGAACTCAAACTTCAGAATACTCTATGAAATATTCAGATAGGTCTCTGCTATACTATGCAAGAGGTTTTAAAACAACAATAGTATTAAACAAAGTATAAAGGCCTAATTTCCAAAAGACTGTTGTATAAACACAGAACAGGAGAAACAGGTCTGAGAACTGAGCATTAAAAGCATACAAAGGAGACACCTTAGAGAAACCAAGCACACATACTTCCGGGAAAGTTGTACTATAAGTAGGGAACATAATACAAGGGATGGTGGAGGATAAAATGGTGATTTTAAGACCAGAAAATAAGAAATGAAATCCAACCTACCATATTTTTTTCTGTTTATTTATTTAGTTTTTGTTGACCGGGTAAGTGCACTAGACAAATTCTGCCTATTTTCAGGCAAGACCCGAGGGAGAGGGATGCAGATTAATGCCAAGTGACTTTGAACCAGATTAAGTTGTTGGTAGTATTTTTAGTGTGGGGGGGGGATTTGGCCAGTGCACCAGGGAAATTCCCCTACTCTTTTCGAGAAGTGCCATAAGATCTTTATCACCCACCTGAACTACCACCAGAACAGGCAGATGGGACCTTGGTTTAACATCTCATCCAAAAGACAGCACCTCAGGAGTGCAGCACCCCCCCCCCCCATGCTGCACTACAGTGTCAGTATTGGAATTTAACTCAAGTGCCAGGTGTGGAGATAGAACACACAGCCTTATGATCTCCCGGCCTCAGAGGCAAGTATGCTACCTTCTGAGCCACTGACACTGACATTAGTTCCAACATCGTCACTGAGTTTAGTCAAATCTATAGGATATTACAACATACCCTATCAGTGACTGGTCATCTTTCAATGATGTAACATCATCATGCCACCTTCTTTCCTCAGTGTTCCAAGTGAAACTTTGAATAGCGCTTATTTTACTATATTGCCAAGCACTTTAACCAT
The DNA here is from genome assembly GCA_016271365.2 of Neoceratodus forsteri. Classification (NCBI taxonomy): domain Eukaryota; kingdom Metazoa; phylum Chordata; order Ceratodontiformes; family Ceratodontidae; genus Neoceratodus; species Neoceratodus forsteri. The sequence goes on along the minus strand of CM057456.1, from coordinate 1,165,211,384 downwards.
AAGTCATCTGAACAATAGTCATTTTAACAAAACCATCCCTTAATAAATTCTGAAGCCATAAACGATTTCTAGTTCCTAGAATAAGGAAGGGGGCTTACAGATCTGACAACCTAATTATGTCCAGATAATTAACCTTCTCTTCAGCAGGAGAAAAAGCAATTGAATAAAACATGAATGCAGCATATCCAATCAGAAATCTTTGTTGCTGGAGCATCTCCCAGAAAAAATAATGTGTGGGTGGTCCCAGGGAGAACATTGTAACTAAAAGAAAATAAATTATTTTTACATGTTTACTGGGTTTAGTCATAACTGTTGGGATGTAATAAACCCAACAATTATCCACTGAGGGAGGTGGAATTTCCCCCACAGAACCAATTTCAAATATTTTTCTCACTGCCCCCTGTAGCTCTTTACACCTAGAAAATAAAAAGGTGGACCTCAAGAATACCCACTCCATAGTGTTTTGTGTGTTTATTTATTTAATTTGGGTTAACCAGAACACGAGCAAAGCTTAACGCAGCCAGCTTCCAGGTGCAACCTGGCCAAACAATAAATGCTAAGAACAAAAGATAAACATGGATTACAACATATCAAAACAGACAAATGTCATCAAAAACAGGTGCATACTGTACATGAATATGCAGTAAGTTCCCCTTCTGATTTAGTCTAAATTAGTTGTGGCTTGCAAAGTTTCTTGGTATAATGTGCAGAGGAGGCTAATTACCTGTTTTGCACAATTCTGATTGAGAAGCTTTTTGTTTTTGCTACCCAGGAAACAGCCAGTGCCCTGGTTAAATGGAATCCTACAGTAACAGAGGAGACCGGTGGGGTGTAAACTATGGAAGTCGGCCCACATGGAAATCCTCTTCGTCAAAAAGTTGCACTCCAGACTGAAACACCACCAATTCACAAATTCAAAATGTTGCACATAAAGATAATTATTCCCAAATTGTAACAGTACTGTCAGCTCCAAACAACATGAAATCAACTCCCCCAAATGCCCCTGTGCTTCAACAATTAGGTCTTTCTTAGGGGGCAACCTAATGGTCGAAGCGCAGGGGCAGCTGGTAGAGTCAATTTCATGTTGTTTGGAACTGACAGTGCTGTTATAATTTGGGAACAAATATTTTTACTTGCAACATTTGAATTTATGAACTGGTGTTGCAATCTGGAGTGCAACTATTTGATGACGTGGATTTCCTTGGTTAAATGGATCTTCTTAAGGCTGTTAACTTCAGGTAAGTGGCTACATAAGCCTTTACTATGCATGAACTAATCCAACCAAGAAGACCATGGAAGTTGTCTGACTGTACTTTACTACCCCTTAGAACATGAAGAGATTCATGGGTTTATATGTAAGTTGGACAAAACTAGGCACATGGCCCTTTGAGTTTTCCATTGCTATCGTAGCAGTTGTGTCATATACATATTACCCATATACTTAATGAACCTGTTCTTAAAGATTGCTTGATTCTTACTTTCAACCACATCACTAGGTAGTGAATTCTATTTTTCCAACACTCTACGTGAAAACCAGTGTTTCCTTCTTTTAGCTCTAAACAGTTCTCTCCATCCTCTTAAATTTGGACTCACCAATTTTGGACATAAGGATAGATACTTCCATAATTCACTAACTCTTGAAGCTTTATAGACCAAAATCATGTTCTCTCTTTCTCTCGCTCTCCTACTCCTCTCCAGTGAACACAGATCAAGCTTCCTTAATCTAGCGTCATTGTCTGTCTCTGGTATGTTCCAAATTATTCTTGTCACCCTGTGTTGCTCTGCTTCAATTCTTGCCACATCAGTTCTATATTCTGGACTCCAAAACTGAATGCAATAGTATAAGTGAGGTCTGACAAGGGATCTGTACAATGACATAACCACCGCCTTCTCCCTGATGACAAAGTTTCTCCTTATGCAAGTCAATATTCCACTAACCTTTGTTTATTGCACTTTCACACTGTTACGTACGCTTAAATGATTCTGTAACCAGAATATCCAGATGCTTCTCATAAATGCTTTTCCTAAGCTTTATGTCGATTAGACAGTAATCAGCTTTATTGTTGTTCTTTCCAAAGTGCACTATGGTGCATTTTTCCGGGTTAAAATTCATTTTGGCATTAAATGCTCAAACACTCAGAGAATCCAACTCTTTTTGTAGGTTATTTATTTCTTCTTGGGTACTCACTGCACTGCCTAGCTTGGTTTTGCTGGCAAATTTTGCCATCAAACCTCCATTACAACATGTCAAAGCACTCACACAGATATTAAAGAGCACTGGTAATGGATCCCTGGGACACCCAACTGTCACTCCTCCCCAGTCTGAGTAAATGACTTTTAGTCTGGCCCTTTGTCTGCTTCCTTTTAGCCAGCTAGTAATCCAACTGACAATTTTTTGATGGATACCAATACTGCTTGATTTTGTTGTTAATTCATAATGAGGGGCATTATTGAACACTTTGCTAAAATCCATATATATTACATCCACTGGCAATCCCTTGTCAAAGACCTTGCCAACTGGTTCAAAGAATTTCAATAAGTTGCTCAGACATGATCTTCCATTTTTAAAATCATGCTGTGTTTTATCCAACAGTGAGATTTCCCTCAAGAAATTCTTCATTTCTTCTTTGGCTATCCCTTCCAGAACTTTCCCAACGATGGATATAAGGCTCACTGGCATGTAATTACTCTTAAAAAAACTAAAAGTCCAGGAATCCCTTTTCCTTTATGCTATATTTCAAAATGGTCCCTAATCACTCCAGAGATGAATAATTACAATAAGACAATAAGCCTTGCACCAAAGTGATGTTTTTCAAAGTGCGTATTTGTTATTCATCTGCCATAAATTATTTTTTTCTGCTCTGTTTCAAGACTATGCAAAGTCTCTTCATCAGGGAACCAAGCAAAACCCTGATGAAGAGACTTTCTACAGTCTTGGAACACTGGAGCAGAAAAAAAGAATTTATGGTGGATGAAAAATAAATATGCACTTTTGAAAAAAAATCACTTTGGTCTAAGACTTGTTTTCTTACTGTAATTACTCTTCTCGTTTTTCTTTCCTTTATTTTTATATAATGGCCTGACAGTGGCATCCCTCCACTCACCAGGAACTATGTCATCCATTATACTGGTCTCGAATATCTTAGCTATAGGATAAGCAAGATTATTAGATAACAATTTAAGCACTCTGGGGTGGATATTGCCATAGCCAACCAAGTCAAAGAATTTAGACCCTTTAATTTCTCCTCCACTTTAGATTTTTTTTTTCTTTTCTTTTCCCTCCATACTAATTATGTGATTGTTGATTCTGGGTTTAATGCTGATCAAAAGTATTTATTCAAGATGTTAACCATTTCACTTTCCTTCATAATCATCTTTCCTTCTTCCAGCAAGGGACCCATATTTCTTGAAGTGGTCAGTTTTTGAATTTACATAATTATAAAACATTTCTGTATTGCTTTTTGATCTTTCTGCAATCTGGTTTTCAACTCTGTTTTGTCCTTCTAATTTGCAACTTACAGTTTTTCTGTATTTCCTTAAAACTTTTCCTGTCACTACAAATGTTTCTCTGGACTTCCTTAAAAATTTCCCAGTCACTACACTTGTTATAAAGTTTTGCAAACTTGAACAATTTTTTTCTTATTTATTTTTTTATTTGTGTTTAACCATGCTAACCTCTTACCCTTTCTGTTGTATTTTCTTATACAAGGTATATACTTTTGTTCTAACTCATTAAAGTTAGTTTAAAAAGACCCCATATTGTATTAGTATCCTTCCCTTCAAATTCTTCAAATTCAGATGAAGATATAAAAAACTATCTACATGAAATAAACTGCAAATTCTCTTTAACCAGCAGTACACAATAGTGGTGTGTGTGTGTGGGTGGCGGGGCTGCTCAGCAGGAAACAGGAAAGCATCCCTTCACTTTGGCTCACAGGAGACTTATTAAAATTGCTAAATTTAATCATTTTTTTTGAACATATCTCAGCAAAATCATTTTCTTACTACATGGAAGCAAAATGGGTAAGCCAAAACGACCCTCAACACCCACTGACAACTTCTTCAAACCAAAAGGAGACAGATGATAAGACCATGGAGCAAAATGAGCCTCAGGCAGGTAAAGTGACACTGCTCATTGTCAATAGTGGGCCAGCTGGTTAAAATGGTTCAGGATCTGTATCGTAAGTTTAGTTCCTTGCACCCAAGAGCTGCTACTCTTGAAACACAGATGAACTTGTTGGACCAATCATTTCAGTGATCAAAATCATCCATTTTGAAATCTGCAAATGCCAAAACCTGCCTGATAAAACAGAACTCCCTCCTCCACCAAAGACTAGAGATGGTAGAAAAATTAGACAAAAGAGCATAACATTACAGTGGTGGGGCTCTCTGCATTGGTGGATGGGGAGGACAGTCTTAGCTTTGTAGAAATGCTCTTGCCTTTGATACTTGGCATGCATGAGGATGCGCCACCACTGTCTGTTGAAAAGGCCTTCCAAATAACCATGGTGAGTGGCCGTGCCTGCAATCATCCCAGGGACAGTTATGGTTGCATGTGCTGGGGTCATGGATAGAGTAGTAGCTGAAATCTGTCAGAAAAGAACTTTAACATACAGAGATGACACATTGTTATTGTTCCTTGACTGCTCATTCAGCAGGAGGCAAAGAAGAAAAGCCTTTGACAGCATTCAGAGCTATCTGCAGTAGTTAAAGACACATCAGCTGCTGTTACTGGCCAAGTGATACCTTCAGTGGACTGGACCAACAAACCTATTTTCTGATCCAAAGGACACCAAGAAGTTCTTATGGCACATAGAAACTGAATGACAGATGGCAGAGGTTTAGGCACTTGTGCTGGATGGGGAATGAGGGGAGCCAAAGCAGTAAGTGAAGAAACACTGTTTGTGACTGAACTGTTCTGCTACTACCCAAGATCTTTTTGGTGACTCTTGGGACTTTTATTAATGTGATTAATGCCTGTTGCTGAGGTATTTGCTGAAGGTTTGGTTATTGAAAAAGGGAGAGTTTTGGAAAGGTTAAATGTTTTTATGATGGCAGTTTCCTCTCCCTTCCCTGTGAACTCTCAGTTTTCACTGCACACAGCCAGATGGCAGGCATTACCTTGGACTCCGCACATGGGCAAATATGAACACTTTTCCTGAATGCTTACCACTTTCAGCATAGTTCATCTGCTATTGTTCTTTTTGCAGTTTTGAGAGGCTTATACTTGTTTTATAAAATGCTTTCTATTAAGCCAAGTTCCTTTTTAATGGTTAACTGCTTTGATTCCTCTGTAAATTTAACATATACTGGAGGCTGATATAAAAACTATGTCAGGTTAAATTAGTTTCTGGTTTGTATTCCATTTGACTTAAAATGTGCATGTGGTTTTACTGGGAAGTTAAGGAATTTTCTTGTGTATATCTGTGGTAGTAGTAGTAGGTTTCTATTGTTCAATCATGAGGGGACAAACTCCATGATCATTACAACATATTTGGTAACAGAAGTTAAAATATGTAAAAAGATCAAAGGACATATATTCATTCACATTTGATTGGGGTAAAAAAGTGTCAGTAGATGTTAATCAAACAGTACCTATAAATCTTTAGTTAGTTCCTGAACTATTGCTTAATAGTAATAATCATATAATTTAATTGTAAAATATGAAATCAGAACACAATAAGTCTATTTCACATATTTGATAAGTATACAAATACATGTACTAATACTTAAATTTGCCTGATATAGCCCGATAAGGGCTAGTTTCTAGTCAAGGGCCAAAACGCTATGCCACAAGCTGGTGATTAGGTTGTCATCAGAAATTTATTTTATCTGCAGGGAGCTCAGCCTCGCCACCCTGCACCTAAGCTGCAAACCAGTCTGATGCCATTACTTCGAGGACGGATTGAATAAATGGGAGCCAGACCAAATGCACCCATATGACCCCCTCCCGGATTACTTTGTCCCACACATTTTGACATCCATGGATACATAACATCCCCTCTGTGTCTACCTGGCAGCCTGTCAGACTCACTGTTTTAGGGGATAAATCCAACAGGGACATTATGCAATGCATGCTGCTCCATGCCCCACTGCTCACCCCCAATCCAGCCACTCATATCAGCTACTTCTGAGTCACAGAATAGGATATCTTGCCCCAAGCTAGTCTAGTCTGCTGGGCATTTTATCCTAAGGATTGGTGCCAGGTGCCACAAACTGATCCAGCCTATCACTGCAAGACCCACACACCTTCATGGCCCTCACTGGATGCTATAAAGATACTCTGCAGCAGAGCTACTCCCCACACTTGTGGGTCAATCTCCATTATCTCAAAATCACTACCCAATGTTTAGGAAACATAAGATACTTAAAATATAAACAACCATCAAGCAGAATTGGCCCAAAGCACCATGCTTCATATTGGTGTATAGGTTGCCATATAGGTTTCCTCTAGACTACAGGGAACCTTGCACCCAATCTGTAAATCAATCCTGCATCACTGCATGGAGAGCAGGACAGACAAAAGGGAGCCAGACCAAAAGTGGCCATAAGACACCCTCACAGATTACTTTCTCCTACATTTTTTGACCCCTCAGTCACTTGATATCCCCTCTGTGTCTACCTGGCAGCCTGTCGGACATGTTTTTAGGGGGCAGATCTGACAGGGGCATCATGCAACACATGTTGCTCCATGCCAAACTGACAACCCTCAATCCATCCACTCCTGTCAACAACTTCTGAGGCACAGAATTAAATTTCTAGGTCCAGGTCAATCTACTCATTGTAAGTAATTTTATCCTCAAGAGTGGTGCCAAGTGCCACCAGCTGACCTGACACATTGCTACCAGTTCCACACACCTTCATTGCCATCAGTGGCTTTCTTAGAGGAGCCCTTGTGGTCTGGCCTCTATGACTCCTGCTTTTCATTTCCATCTGGATCAGACCAGAAAGGCCTTTTTTTTCTATGATTTGCAATAATCCAATTTACCCAAAATTATGTAGTAGTATTGTTTTAATGTATGTAATCTCTATGAATAATTTAATGTTTAGCATGCCCCCTTTCAAATGTAATAATTAGTCATATACCCAAGATGATCTGGTCAAACGGCTGAAACTACACAGTTGCTCCCCAGCAAAAAACATTTAACTAGACAAATACTAAGACTGGGTTAGCAGAGCACTTAAATTACACAACTGCACATATTTCAGATCATAATCATAATTTCTTTCTTATAAACTATACCTGGCTTATATCTAAAGTATCCTAACCCATTTCACTTCACCGGGAAAATAAGATCAGCAAGTTCTAAAAATACATAATATAACATAATGTAACATATCTTGCTTTATCTCCCCCCCCCCCTTTTTGTTCTGTTGTTGTTCAAGGTCACTTTGTAGGAGCTGGAAAAAAAAAGTTATTAGCAAATGTGGCTATAAAGCAGGTCCAGGCCAGGGACACTCACACCTTATAATATCTTGTAATCCAACAGTTTGAAATAGGTATTAAATTAAGTAAACTTCAACAGCCCCAGATGGAAAATCAGCTACCAGTACCTTTGGGGGGGAGTATCTGTGAGTGTGGCTTTCTCTCCTTACTGGGAGTCTTTTAAGGAGTGAAAATATGAACAAAGGCTTGAGTCATCATCAACTATTTCTTAACAAATTAGTTCAGTCTCCCTGCTCCGGGAGTCCATTACACTTTTTTGTACTCTTTCCAATCACTCTTCCATGGTCCAAAATGATCCACAATGCTCCTCCAGGAATGCCCCTTCTCCTATTCTGGTAGAGAGATCCTGTGAAACACCTTTTTAAAAAGGCTTACAAGCCTATCGACACTCGCAGTGCCACTAAAATCTCAAGTCGAGCCTCCTCCTTTCTTTCTGCCTGATGGCTTTCCTGGTTCCAATTCCTGCAGGTTTTCTAGCAGGTTTTCAGTGGGCTCCATTACAATTATTCCTCCTTGCCGTGTGTACCTTCTGAGCTGGACCTCTCTCTCCTGTAACTCGGGGGATGCCAGTTAGCAATTTCTGCCTGACTTGAAAGAACAGTCTACTCATCTCAGAACATGGTAACGGCCTTGTCACAAAGAAACAGACAGTAGAACCCATTGAGTTCTGTGTATAACAGCCATTGGCTTGACTCCTACAAAGACAGCAAACTCCCGTTGGCAGTCCTTTCAAAAGTTCAATGCTGCTAACCAAAAGTTAAAATAAATTAAAATAATGAGTTTCATTCATCATGTTTAGAACAGTACTGAAAATCAGGAGTTTTGTGAAGAGGCCATCAGATGCCAAATGAGCAAGGGGCAATGGGGAGTGGAGCAGCACTGCAACCATCTTGCTGCTCCCTTGCCAACCTGTACATATGTGTTATATGGGTGGTCTACAAACTGATGGGTCACTATGGCAAAAGGGTAATCCTATGCTATGCTATGAATGACTCCCATTAGGTTTCCATAGCTGCATGCAATATGAATGTTTATATGCATTAATCACCCATGATGTAACTAATGGGGAGGTGTCCTACATGAATTCCTTTGTAAGAAAACTGTATTTCTTGATAACTGCTTTTTATGTTATCCTCCTCTGTATCTACTTGTAAGTTCATCACCTGCAGGATCAATAAAGAATAATTTAAAAAAGAAGAAGAGGTGGTCTGAATGTCTGAAAGGCTACATTCTGATCAGATTCAACTTGATTGCTCCAACAGTTAAAGCTATTTTTCTTTTTTCCTAAATGGTTTACAAGAAAAAAGAATAACCTCTTGGTTAATATAGGAAGAGCCTGGTACCCTTGGCATGAAATAAGGTATGATATGTTGGTCAACTTTGTCTTAATTAAAGCCAACAGAAAGTAACTTGCAGAAAAAAAACTACTGAAGCTTGCCAATCCTACAAGCAGAGCAGATGGCTACATGAAAACAAGTCTTAACTGAAAGGAACTTCTTGGAGATGAAAGAGAATTGTACAGAGTATGGTTTACATAGTACATTGAATACCATCTTTAGGACCTCATGGGGCACTGGAGGCAAATTGGTCTGAATCTACTGGCTACTCTGAAGAATTTGTTTATATCAGGGTGATACCCAAAGGCTTCTCTGCACAATAGTCTGGGACCATTCCTAAGGCAGAAACCTGTACAAACAGGGTGCTGAGAGAGAGAGAGGTCCTTGTCTACACCTTGCTGAAAACATGGGATTGAACCAGGATCATTTTATCTAAACTTTAAAAAAAATTACCTAAAATCTGTAGACTTTTTTTTAATTTATTAAATTTTTGTTGACCGAGAAAAGATGTCAAAGCATTTCTGCCTCATTTCAGCTTCATCCTGTGGTGGGGGGGGGTGGTGATACAGATATAAATTGACATATTGAACCAGATTAAATGGTTGGTGGTATTTTGAATGAATACCGGGAGGTTTGGCCGGGACACCTGGGAAATTCTCCAACACTTTGAGAAGTACCATGGGATCTTTAATTTCCCTATGAACAATCACAAGAACAGGCAGCTGGGACCATAGTTTAACATCTCATCCAAAAGACAGAGCCAGTGGAAGTAGACTATTGCCTGGAAAGACATTAGGGTGTCCAGTACTTTTTCCAAATAGTCCAGCTTGAGAAGCATCCTCCTCTTAGGACCCAGGCATCCAGCTGCAGATTGCATGGATCCAGATGGAAGACTGGATCTTGACACAGAAGGTGTGGTTGTACTTGAAACCTGAAGTGTTTCTGAATAAGCAACAGCCAGTGCACTGAGGGACTGGATTTTGACTTATAGAGTTGATTTGGTCCTTGAAACAGGATTAGTGTCAGGAGATATCCTTAGTTCTATCATGCATGTCAGTAGCTTTTGTCCCCCCAATGTTTATGAGCTTTTGAGCAAGATCTGATTCACTACCACTTCCCACATTTTGGCACTGGTGGTGGGAAGAACGGTAATCTGTGATGGCAAAAGAGAACCTCTCAAGAGTCTGAGGCTTCTTCTACCATTCCAAAAGATGTCAAACAGTACAGTCTAATGCAGAAAACTGAGCTTGCCCAACCCTGGAGAAAAAAGAAGCAGACCTGTAGTGGGATCATATAAAGTCTTACCCAAGGAATCATTTCTGCATAACTGTAAGGAAGAATAATCCTTCCATTCCTGAAAAGGCAATTCTTCAAGACAGATATTCTTCAGTCTCTGTTGGTCATAAGAAAGACTTGAGCCTCATCCATATGTAAACCTATCCCTTTAATTCTCTAGGACCCTGAGACTACAGGAGAGAAATGTTATCATAGTTCACTAGTCATCTTTGAACCCACTGGACTTGACACACCTGAAGACTACAGTGCCAGAGTCTCCATTTAGGCTCTCATCAGAAAGTGTCTAGGTGGGGTATACGTGGTGTCCTTCCTAACTCAACTAGGCTGTACTTATGATCATAATCTTTGTAAATACCCTTAGAGTAGAACATGATACTAAAAAATCTGATCCTGGATGGTAAAACCCCAGGAATGTCTAATTGATTTGAAATGTGTAAATACACATGCCAGAGGACAGAAGCCAGAAGATTCTCTGGCCACAATGCTCTAAATACACATGCCAGAGGACAGAAGCCAGAAGATTCTCTGGCCACAATACTCTAAATACACATGCCAGAGGACAGAAGCCAGAAGATTCTCAGGCCACAATGCTCTGAAGAGCATGCTGAGGAACTCCATCCTGAACTAGATGTACAGTATCTAAGGAATCCACTGAGAACCTTGGTATCCCAGATTGGACAAAAGTCCCCTCATTTCTTTGGAGCTCCAAGTAGTAGCCCACCTTTTTCATCTAAGGGAGCAGGTTCTATTGCCTCAAGCTGAGAAGATGTACCATGTCTGAGATATACTGCATCAGTTCTTTCTCAGATATCCCAAAAGTCCAAGAACCAGGAAAAAAGGCATCCCCAGTGGCAGATTAGAGTAACTCTACTGCATAACCTACAAACTATTGGTAACCTCCAAAATCCAGACATGTCATGGTTTGGGCCCATCTGTTTCAACATCTCATATCTGACACTGAGGGGTTAACAACAGAATGTATCCACAGTACTTTAAGTGGAGTAGCAGCTTTTGGGGTTTGCACCTCCAAAATATTTTCTGCAGTAGGAAGTGCTACCCTGCAGAAACTTGCAGTCAGAATGGGCACTCATGTTGTGCTTACCACTTCTTACCTCTGTAACCATACAAATAATACAAATTTCCCCAAATTAAACCATTCCGATATTAATCATTCTACTTAGTGCATGGATTGGTTGTTGACCTTTTGATATCAGCAGCAAAAACATCTTGGCCTTCATTGTTGTAAAAGACATTCAATCAAGATCCCCAAAAAATTCACTAATTTAAATAATATGTTAAGAAGTTATTGTTTGAGGCTTTGTCTGAAAAACAAGGCTTCAAACTTAAAACCCAGATGGCCATGATCGAACATGAAAAGTGGCTTGCTGTGGCTACAAGAAATAAGATGTCTTCCATGAAGGATGCAGCCAACTAAACCAGGGGGGTTACCTCTTGGGAAGGGGAACCATATAGAAAGATTTTTTTGGCCCTTGGATGCTGCCAGTGGGAGAAGATCCACCCCCCATATCAGCTAGGCCCTGGCAGGTATCCCATGAAAATAGCGACTCAAAAAGAGCAAGTCAATTATAGCAAATGAAAAATAGCACTTGTGATTTGAACTACATGGTTTTTACAATGCATGTATAGTTCAGTGCTGTGTGTAGTCCTTTTCATCTTTGGATACATGTGGGGTTGGGGGTTCATGTTACTAATGAGCAGTGAGTGTGTCTGTTTGAGTGGCTTGCTAGCCATTTGGTCATCATGGCATAGTGGGTGGGGTTGGGTGCAGGTTAGGAAGGTTGTGTGGGCAGGGCTCTGTAGGATGTGTTGTTGTGCGTTCGATTATGGCTAATGACAGGACTGATTTAATCTGATTACTTGTGTTTTGCTGTTGTGCTATACAGGTGTTTGTTCTTTATTTGCATCTATTCCTAATTGTTTTATTTTACATGGGTTTGGTGTCCCTTTTATTTCATTGCTACGAGTGCTACGGTAGACCTCTCATCCTGTATGGGGTGGTACCATTTTGCAAAATATAAGGCTTTTGGCAAGAAGGTTTACTGGTGTTCTCTAGATTTGGCATTGGTGCACTTTCTGTGTCACAAAATATATCAGATTCAAGAAAGGGGTTGCGGGGGCAGAATCCCCCCATAACATTGTAGAATAAACACATCTGTGGTATTTTGTGGGTCAGAAGCTACACCCGCTGCTTTTCCCTATTCTGATGGTTCACTGATATTTCTGTCCACTGTGTTTGTCGGTGCTAATGTTTATGCACTCATTTTATCTTTGGTATTTTACTTTTTCTATTTTGACATAGAACCACCCCGGCATATGCTGGGGTTTGGGCATCATGATGTTTTGGGTGCTGCAGAAATTGTGCAGAAAAATAATGGTACAACGGCTCAAATTATGTAATGAAAACTGATGAAAAAACATCTTCAATAACAAAAAAATGCTAATTTAAGAGGAAAAAGGCACAAAAACAACTTTTTTTCTTGTCTAAATCCAAACTCATCCTATGTTTATATTTTTCAATTTTTTTTTGGACCACTACCCTTGATAAAGCCACATTATGTGTGTCAAAACAATCAGGGGCCTGATATTCAAAGCTTAGCACCCGTGGATTTGGGCTAGCACTCTGGGTGGGGCCATATTCAAAGGCCCCAGACAGTGCCAGTGCCAAGGCACTAAAATGCCAATGCACCTATGCAAATGAAGGGGTCCCCTCATGCATACCAGCACAGCAGCATAGTCAAAGGTTTGTGGCAAGGATGAACAGCCCCCCTAAATGGCACTGTTTACCACCGCTGGAAACTTCCTCCTAACTGGGCACTAACCCCATGCCCCCAACCCCCGTGAATGCAGGGCAACCGTACTGCAGCTGCCTACCTTCCCCTGTGCCAAGCTGCCCCCATCTCCCAGTAAAGATCTCCCTAGTGTCTAGTGGTATCCCCTACCCATAATTGCCCATTCCCATTACTGTTACAATGCCCTGATGTCCAGTGGTTCCCCAACCCCCGGTTCTCTCATTATATCATAGTAGAAAACACCCTGGTGGTCCTGTGTTCCCCCCAAACAGCCCCACCTGACCCACCTGCTCACATCCCAGTTCCTTGCCCCCCCTTATCCCAGTGTCTGATGCTCCTCACAGCTATGTACAGTAACACCGGCACAGCCCTCCTCTTACCTCTTCATGGCCTGCCACCATATGAGCTCTCAGTGAGCATGCATATTGTAGAAACAGCTGTTTTTACAGTACATGTGATCACTGACAGTTCATTTGATGGCTGACCACAGAGGTAAGAAGAGGGCTGTGGCAGTCACCATCTGTGGCTGTGAGAAGTGCTGGGCACTGTGGAGCAGAGAGGTGGGATATGAGCAGGTGAGTCAGTTGGGGAGCTGCTCAGGGGGAACCCCTGGACCACCAGGGAGTTCTGCACTATGATGCACTGGGTGATTGGGGGGGTACAGGGAACCACTGGAAAACTTTATGATTTCAGGTTTGCCTCATTCCTTTCTGGAAACAATAGGTGATAATGTATAAACCAAGAGAATCTGTCAGTATAGCCTAGAGGCTAGAGTAACATGCTGTGAATGAGCTTGGTACATCCACAGACCTGGGTTTGATTCCCAAAACCTCCACTTGCATACTGTGCGACTCTGAGCAAGTCACATAACCACCCAAGTACTCCGGGTCACCCCTGAAAACAGGCACTTGTGCCTATTGGGCCTTATCTGGTTACCAAAGAATTAAAAAAAATTGTCAAACTCCAAGAAAATCAGAATGAGACTGTCTCAGTATCCACAGTTCTTTTATTTCATGACAGGCCTCTTGCAACATTTTGCCTTAATGTAGACTTAATCATGCATGGCCTTTGCAGCATGGTTCATGGATACAGAATATGATTTATAATTGTATACTCATGATTCTTATATTCTTTTCAGGCATATCTTTCTACCCAGCTCCTAGTGTCAGATGCAAACACATAATGTGATATCACACCACTCATTGTGCATGTGGAGCTGACACTGGGAGCCAGGCAAAAAGATATGCTCAAAAAGAATGAAGACTCACAAATATGAAATTATATATCATGTTCTGTATCAATGAACCAAACAGCCAGGACCATGCATGATTAAGCCAAATTAAGATGAAACACTGCAAGAGGCCTGTTATGAAATAAAACAATTGTGGATACTAAGATATCATCTCATTTTGATTCTCATGAGAGGAATCATTGGACCACCAGAGAATTATAACATGATTGGTAATGGGCAAATTGGGGGTTGGGGGAACCTCTAGACACCAGAGCATTGTGACAGTAACAGGCATGAGTGATCTGTGGTTGGGTGGAACCACGGGACACCAGGTCACTGTAACAGTAATGGGAACAGGTGATCAAGGAGGGTGGGGCCACCACTGGACCACATAGGCTCTCATTTGTACTGTGTAAAGAGCACTAAGGGGCTAAGCCATTATGTGCAAGAAAATGGCCCCTTAGCACCTTGCATGCCCAGTGGACCCATTTGCATTCTCAGGCTAAATATAGCCCACAGGGAACTTGGTACTATGCCATTTTGGGCTGTGCTATTCCCTGTGGATCAAATGCAGCCCCAGTCCATATCTGGGTAGCACATTTCACTTAGTGCTGCACCAACATGGACTGATATTCAGTCAGACAGTGCCAATCCATCGATGAGTGCTTTATGTGTGAATATCACAGGTGCCAGGGCGTAGTGACAAGTGCAGCACAAATGACTGCACTGTGCTTGCCCTATTTTTGGAATATCGGGTCCATCAGATTCAATGTTGGCCAGTAACTTGTCTGAAACTTAACGAAATACAATCCTTAAAAATTGAAACTTTGTGCCTACAGTCTGCCTGTCCACTTGTTGCTCTTATCTAAATCTAGCATGAGAAAATTCACCAAACTAACCTAAAGGATAACAAATCATAGTTCATGTGATGCCCAAGGAAGAAAACTACCACTGTGGAGACCCCCCTCAAAAAAATTTACCTAACATACACACAGCTAAAAGGGATACCATACTGCAAATCAATATTCATCTATCACCCTTATTCATGCGTAGAACTGCCTGGGATGGGCCACCTGACTACGGACAGGCTAACTGGGAGAACAAGGTTACTGAAGCAGAAGCAAATTTGAAATGAAAATCCCTGTGATAATTAATTTTGTGCCTTAAAAATGCTTTGTAAGGCATAAGAATTTAAGAAGATATGTACATTTGGAAGATTATAAACAACATTCACAATCAGACCTAATGAACTGTGCAGAGGCAGCAGATATTTTTCTTCTACAAAGATCATGTACAAAATGTAAACTGATTAAAACATTCACATACATAAACATTGTATCAGATAAGATATACTAATGGAAACACTGTTGTTAAAAGTGAAGTATCTGAAAGATTTCCAAGTATAGGTAAGGATGACCTATCCACAGTGCTTACTAGGGTTATCCATTCTTGTGCTCATTTAGGACTGCAAATCATGGCTTAGATTCAGTATAAGCCACAAAATCCTGCCTGTACCAATATTTGTGATTTTGTCTGTAATGTGCAAAACAAAAGTGGGGCCAACTTATATGCAAAAATACCAGTAACCAAGCCAAGAATGGTATTACAGAGTATCCAGATACTGTAATTTATGGAGTTAATTCTTCAGTACATGCAATGGCATAATGCCAGTCAGACGGCTGCTGACTGAAGTAGTGATTGGAAGGCTGTGCTTGTGCCATCTCAAATGCTGTAGAACAGCATCAGCAACCAAAGGCGGGGCATAGGGAGGAGGGTCCTGAGTTGGCTGGTCAGAAGAAGGCCATTGACCTTTGTGGGGGTGGGGCCTCTAGACCACCAGAATAGTGATTTATAACTATAACATGTATGGTTGGGTGCTTGGGGTGGGAGGACCACCAGAACTGGGGAATGTAACTTGACAGGACAGCCACTTGGGGGCTTGTACACTCATGCTAATGAGCCTATGATATATATGCTAATAGCCCCTTAGTGCCTTGCATGCCCAATGGGGTCATTAGCATGATAGGGTGAATATGGATCACAGGAGCCCTGGTGCTAATTTGTCTGAGATGCACTAACTGTACTGGGCTACTGCTGGCCATCTTCAGTCTGGGGCTTATTCACACAGTGCATAGCTACTATGCACTGCTCTGGCATGGCCCCATATTTAGTCAACGTGTACCAGTTGGAGTGCATTCATTGTCTGAATATTGCTATGAGACGGCCATGTGCTAATTGCCATGTAACCCTACCATCAGCATGGTGCCTATGGACAGCTCTGAATATGGGGGCCATAAAATGCTATCTGTTATATGTGCACATTTCTTCTGACATATCAGGAGTATCATCTTTGGAACTGATTATTAGGCTGCTAAGAATATGCTTATATGCAGGATGGTTTCTTTGCCATGCTGTGTGATGTGGGGAGAGGGTAAAAGGCTTTATAAAATGGGTTGAAAATGCCTTGCTTCCTGATTGGCTTTATATGTTATGAGACCCACATGACAATTCCTCAGAAATGCAAATGTTGGGACAAGTTCAGGCAGTGGGATGTGGAATTTGGGCTAGTCACATACAGACTTCATGAGCCACTTCACTCGTCCCTCACTGCAATTGCAAACATGGCTACCATCTACACTCACTGAAAACCTGTACCATGGCCTTTAACTCCCATAAATTAAAAAAATAAACATTCTTTCCTCTCATAACACCCCCTTACACATATACACTTCAAAAGTAAAGTGCTATTCACAGGTTTAATTCCTGGTGTTTCTTTGGGGACCATGATAAATCCCCCTTCCATCCTTACCAGCTAGTCATGGTAATCTCTCTACTTGTAATGCTTCAGATATTTATGAAACCATTACTTCATATATGAACTTTGGTTATGTAGTGTAAGTGGGTGAACATTTTGCAAGAGGAATTCTACAGCAGTTTGAATTTGTGTGTCCATAATAAACAAATATTCCATCTACTGAATGTATGGCAACACTAGTGATTGATACATGGGGACAGATTATGTTTTACTAGTTACTTTTAACTGAAGAAAATACCCAATAAAATATTGATTTTTTAAATTGTTTTTTAGTTATCCCATGTTATAAGTGTAAGAAGACTATCCAGGTTGTTGGTTGTCTGGGCTTAATATACTTCAGCTGCTAAAAGTGCTTTGTGTAAGCACTTGGTGTGAGCAACTCATGTGTCATTGTGCACCTGAGTGTGTATGGACAACCAGCACCCTTTTGTGTCTTACTGCTTACCTACAGTATACAGCAGCAGCTTGAGCTGACAACAATTCTCCTTTAGCTCAGTGGCCCACTGGTCACATTAGATGTGGAGAATGCCCCACTCATCTTCCTAAATAACTACATAATTATGTTTCCCTATCAGCCTGGTATGTAATTCTTTATAGTGGTGGGCAACAGCTTTTCACCACTAGTGACTCAAATCCAGTGTGGTAGAGAAGAGAAAAACAAACCTGGCACCTGTCTACCTAAAGGAAAGACTGCTACTAAGTTGATGTGTCAAAAATTTATTTTTTACTTCATCTTCCAGTTCAAGAAAAAAGTCCATACAAACCACAGAGACCCACTCAGTTACAATAGGGTGTAACAGAATAGGATATTACCATGTGTGTGGACTTTTTTCTTGCACTGGGAAATGAGATAAAAATAATTGATTTTTTACACATCAACAAGCCTTCCTTTGGGCTGGTAGGTACCAGTTTTTTTTTCTTTTCTGTGTCAGTTTCAGCTGTGGCACTGATGCACTTTGCAGCACCTTCCCTTCCTCTTTTCAATCCAGTGGCATACCATGAGGCTCTCCACCACCTACAGCCTTGTGTGCAAGTTCACAGATGAGCACTGCACCTTAGGGTGGTGGGGTGATGTGTAGAAACAATAAAACCAGAATTGCATCCTAAGCTGTTGATGCAAATTCTCCTTTAGCTCAGCTGCAGAGTGTTCACTTTGGATGCGGAGAGTGTTCCACTTTCCTAGGTACTGTCCTGAATGGCTTCCCGAGAAACTATTTACTTCTGCCTTTCTGTCTGTCTGTTTATGTTGTTACTTGGTAGAGTGGTGTGATGGCTTCTCACTGCTGGAGCAAAAGGTCTGATGTAACTCCTGGAATGATGTAATATCTTTTAAACACATTTAAAAGGCGTCTTTTTGTGATACACAGTGATACTACATGGACAGAGTGAGTTTCAAAAGTAAAAGTTAGTGCAACACAAAAGTTACAGTGCATGTAAACATGGTTATCCCAGTATAGTCAATGGAATGCTTCGGCATTTGACTGATAACTTCAAGCATATAACAAAAGCAGCCCTAGTCATTTCATAACCCAGTAAATGTAAAGAGTTTGCAAATTTTCTAAATATACTATACTTATTTGAGAATTAATATACATAACTCTGAACAATTAGCATGATAGGCTAGAACAAAACTTAACATCAGCAAAACAAAATGTGCTTATGTTTGTAAAATGAATCAAACTACCTTTTGCCTGAGCAGCAGAACTATGAGAATATCCAAGTGACAGGAGTGCCATTTCAATCAGCTGATTGAACAACATATCCTTTCTCAGCAATACAAACTCTGCGTGCTCTTCCTTAGTTTCATATTCAATAGGATTTTCATAATGTTCTACTATACAGAAAACTGGAATCATATTTCCTATTAAAAAGACAAAAAATAAATAATTTTGAAACTGACAAAATGCATGGACCAAATATATATTACTGACATATTCCACACAAACATTTTCAGAGAGTTTTATAACATTAAAATTAAATTATTAGATGTCCTATCTATGCATATATCAAGTAGTGTGTATAATGTTTGTATTTTATTCATTCTTTCATATTCCCCCTAAAAAAAGATAGGTAAAGGTAAATTAAACAGTAGAAGGAAATTAAGGCTGTTCTGAAACACTGTAGGACTGAAAACCACATCAGCAATGTTTGGTTGTCTCTTACTTGATAACTAAAGTGATTATTTTATATAGTGAACTTGATTTAAATAAAAGGTATTTTGAAATAAAAAGCACACAAAAATAGCTGCAGGATGGTAGCTCACTTCATATGGAAAGAGATATGTAGCAGCCTGTCTGCTTTTTGATCAGTGTTATAAGTAGTTTCTGCTGTACAGTAATTTACTGCAATAAACAATTAAAGGTATAATTTAACTGCAGTGAATTACATTTTAAATTAAACTGATGTGTGCAGAAAAAAATTCAGTAACTGGAGAAATTAAAGAGTGACTCTGAATTAGATTTTTACAGTTAAATTAAAAAAAATCTTAGTGAAGTTTATATAAAAATACAGTAATTTTAAAAATCTGTACAGATCTGGAAACTCTATATAAAACATTTGATTTCATCTGTTCCTACTTTTCTTAGTACTTATGAATGTTCATGCAAAAGCTTTGCATGATAGCCCAACCCATTCATAAATTCTATACATAACCCAAATAATTGTTCATCTCTGAATAAATGTATTCCTGTTATCAAAATATACAGAATTCTAAACCAATTGTTTATGGAATACCTCTGTGTCTGCAGTTGTAATCACAGAATGAGACACCGCACATAAGAAACAGTGCGCTTGCAGATTGCCAGAGAGGGTATCATCTTTAGCATAAGTGATGACAAAGGTTACTTTAGCAGGGCACAAAAACAGATGATTATATGACGCTCACCCTATACATCAAATCTACAAGACCTTTTTGGAGTCTCCTTTGACATGAATTCAAAAGGAAATCACTGGTTATTTCCAAAGTATCTCTGAGTTAATTTCAGCATGGGAACCTTCTCTGTTCTCAATTCTCAGATAGGACATTTGGGTCTATCCCTGTTCCATAGACAAGTTTTCAAAGCAGGACATTACAAGTAATCTTGTCTTGGTATGTCCCTTACCCCTTCACCTGTACAGGAAAGACATGCACAGTGTTTTGGAGGAAATGGCCATAGCCATGTGTTTGACAAGCAACAGTGTGACATGCACAGCTTGGTACTGTCAGCAAGACTCTTATTGAGCAGACAGCACTTTCTACTGGTCCCGCCACCTGCCACCAGGGGACCTTCTAGGCAGAACTGATATTTCTTAAATAGGGGCTCAGTCTCAGGAGGGACTCCAGCTTGCAAGGCATAATGGGTGGCTCCTGAGCCATGTACCATGTGCCCCTCCCCTATCAGAGGGTGTTAAACATACAGGACAAAATCCAAGTTAATTATCCTCTGACTGGTGCGTAGGTCTCCTCCTTATTGGGGGCTTACCTCCTAGCAGCCTAGAGAGTAACCCATCCGAGACAGTGACAGGTCCCCCCATTGCCCTGTCTGTACTCTACCTGTGATACTACTGTGCCACCACATTTACAGGGCTATGACAACCTACTATACCCCTGTCACTATCCTGTTTGAAGAAGCAAAAACCCCAGGAAATTTCATGGAAGAAAAAAACAGGAAAATTCCTTCTTGACCCCTAAAGGTGATCCTCCATAATGAGATAACAGGCTCCTTACCTGCCCTCATCTCTCTTCCATTGCTTCCAGGGTGGGCAGGTAGGAATATCACTAGCTGAAGGAATAAGGAGGATAGGCTCCCATGTTCTGGCCCTCAAGTAGCCTCCTTCCCCTCCCTCAAAACAACTCTCTCTCTGCACAAGGCTGCCACCTAACTACACTCCTAACTACACTGACACTCATCCATCTCCTCTACCCCTGCTATGCCCATCCTGACCACCTTCTGCCAGCCATCAGGGAAGGGCCCACAGACAAACACTTGCAGGCTTCCAGTGTTCCCCCTTCACCAGATGACTATTATACCGGCTTGAAGTAGAGTATGAACACTGCTACAAGATCACTCCCAGGTGCTAACATTTGCCTTTTAATGACTTTTTACAAGCTTCTAAGACCAGGGTATCTTACATGCTATACAATATATGGGCATGAACATTTTGCACCAGTTTTCAGTGGGATTTGGAAATACAGTGATTAAAATGACAAGAAATATTTCCTTTAAAAACATGACTGAAATAACTACAGTAGATTAAAAGAATAGCACATCTAATAAAGGGAGAAATTCTAGAAGCAAAGGTTCAACATTAAAGTTGCTTCAATTCCTATATCAAACAAGGTGCATGTGGATGCAAATAATTTACTAATACAATAAGAGAATGCTGTATTACAGTCATCCAGCATGACAAATGCCAATGAAATTTTTGAATCAATCTGTTATTTAGTCATGCAGTTATAAGCCAGAATCGGGATAGGAATACATTTGATGTCCTATTTTGAAATAATATTTTAAATCAAGGATATAGTTAGCGCCTATCTTAAAAGTTGCAGACAATGAATGCATGGTTATAGCCTCTACTGTGGTTACCATGAGAGGGTTCCCAGGTTCAAGGAGATAAGAGACTCCTGTAATGATTTCAGGATTTAATAGGGCAACAAGACCCAACACTTACTCATGCAATGTTAGGGCTTCTGCTAACACTGCCCTGCCACCTTTCTACCTGCAATAGGTAAAAAGAACATTTACAAAATAACTAACCAAGAATTGCATAAAAAAGTAATCCAGTATAAGAACTAGAATTACAGAACTATGAATGCCTTTTGACCTTTCCCTTTATAGAAACTGAGAATTAATGTTCTTTAAAAGCTTTAATTCTAAAAGCTTTAAGAGAGTCCAGCTTTTTAAAATCTGTGTTTAAACCTGAGCACCTACTGAGCTTATGCACCTAAGCAACTACTGAACTGATGTTGCATGCAGTAAACAGCTGCTGCTGCAGCACAACATCAACAATTTTGCAAAACATATATAAATGGTTTACCTTTCCTCTGTTTGCTGTTACTATCCACACTGCCCACAAAGACAAAATTGCTCACTAAAGACTAATGCAAAATAACTGGTGCCCTTTCTTAATCTTTACACAGTGATATAATGATGCAGCAGTTTATAACATCATCCTATCACATTATAATGAAAAATGCCCCCAATCATTAAACTTTGGAGTAGTGTTACCTCCTCAGGGATTGTAGTAAGGTCTTCTCTGGAAGGACAGAGGAGATATTAAAAGTGAATTCTGATACTGGGATATGTATGTCACTGTGTCACTTGACTACACAGCTAGCTACTAAATCTCTTCACATACTGTCACCAGCTCCTTCTATTAGAGCAAATAGTTTTTCAGAAACTCTTAGCCGACTGATCACTCTTGCTTAATAGTTGGCAAGACCTCCAAGTACAGCAACTTTATAACCTAGTATTAAAATGGAGAGCACTGGTCATTGCTCAGAGCTAAAAATAAATCATGATTCAAACCCAAAGGCAGTGTTAGAGCTTTTGCAGTAGGTTTATGAGTCTGTGTAAACAGCACGTCTGCCATAAGGAGCAGTCAAGTCTGTAGAATCCTTGTCTAAAACTGTCCTGGCATTAAAGTTTGCTGTGCAAATATCACATAATACCAGAGACAGCTGAAATCTCCTATTTAGGAATTTATAGAACTTATATGTTAGCAGGCGTCAGAAAGTCCTTTTTATATAGCCCCAGTGCTTCTCAGCACAATATTAATGCACTCTGTTTGAAAAGCCATAATAAATTATATTTTTATGCTCCTACCATGGCTTTCTTAAGATGCATACATTCTTGGCAAACAATCAATAAATAGGGTAATCATGAGCAGCAGCCAAAGAATTTGCTGAAGTGCTGTTTTTCCATTTTTAATAGATAAAGATCTAACAATAAAGACTGCTGTGTCTGTTCATTTTAGGATCAATATATTCTTTGTTTTCTCCAAACAGAGGAAAAATAAATGATTGTTTGATAAATGTTATGCATCGAAGACAATGAAATTCCACTGCCTTCTAACTTTATAAGTGCTTATTAATATTCTTGGTTTTCTAAAAGGTTACATTTCAAACTTTGCTTTGGGTCAAAGTTCAGGAAAAATTTGCATTGCAAGTGCATCACAAATACACTAAGAAACCACTTCAAGAGGAAATGTTATGCAGAAATGAAAAAACATCTGCGAAACAATTTTAGCATTTATTTGGGGGAATCTGAATGACAGCATGTAAATGATATTTCCTTTGTTTATCTGTACAGATAGAAATGGATAAGGTATTTTGAAATAAACAAAAAAGTCACACAAAAATCAATGTGGGGATGTGTGTGTGTGTGTGAGGAAATGCAGTTTTCATTTCTTATGAGACTACACGTCAAATTACAGTACCATCACCCACTGAAAAATATATGATTTTTGAAACCTTAATTGTTAAGTAATGGATTTTACTCAGATAATAAATCTAAAAATTTGACATCCTACATGACTGTTCAAATGTAATACTGTATGTCTTACAGTTCTCAATGTCTCTAAACTAGTAACAAAATGTTATGGTCTCAAGTAATCAGATATTACTGTTAAGAGAACATAGCACTATTTAAAACCAAAGAAGCAAATTACATGGGTTTTCTAAAAACTGGCAGTTGAATGACATTTGCTTTTATAATATATTCTTTTAGTGAGTGGCCCTTTAAAGTAGGGAAAACAGCAGAAAAGCCTAACTCTTTAAAGCTATTCTTTGGGTACTCATCTGCTCATTCCTGGAATTTTCTCCACCATAGTTACCAAATGCCAAGTCTTCTCAGGATTTTAAAAGGAAACTAAACACTCTTTTTAAGCTTTACTTTACTTTAATTATTTTTCTATATGTTCCTAAGCATAAATTGTAACACTAAATATGTGATGTAACCCTTCCACCACAATCTATAGGCTGCCCCAGAAAAAAAAGGTATAATTTTAGTGGCCCATCCTAGATAAATCATTTCAGAATAAATAATCTCATGACACTGAAGCCTAGCATGAACCTTCATATTGAAAATCAGCAGTACTGTGGTATGATATGGAATAAACATAAACTGCTACCAGTACGTTTTTGTGATGATGTGCAGAACATGCAATGGAAGATGCTGCTATGGATTTAGTAGAAAAGCATGGCTACACAGATAAAAAAAAATCCTATAGAAACAATGTTATCAATGTACTTTTACTAGCGTAATTGGTGCCACTAAGCATGTCAGAATTTCCCAGATGTCTCCTAACTAAAATGAGATTGTACATTAAAGGAGAATCCTGCCAAACCTGTAAGTTATTTTTCACACTAGAAGCTAGCCTATAAGTATTGGTTCAAATTCTGTTATTGTTCCATCTACTCAGGCCTTTTATAACCTCAGTGGGTGTATCTGCTTTGCAGTATGGTGGTACAGTAAGCACCATTTTAGAACTGCATGATGTAGTTTATGTCCCAAACAACCACAGAGGTCTGAAGTAGAACATAGGTGCATTGTGCCAACAACAGAAGAGCAGAACAGGGACATAGACTACATCATACAGTTCTAAAATGCTTCTTACCAGCAGCATAGAAATCAGAAGCAACCACTAGGATAACTAAAATGGTTGTCCAGTAGCTAAAGCAATAACAACATTTGAATCAATATTTAACATGCAGCTTCTACTATGAAAAATTACTTAAAGATTCAGTACAGTTCTTTGAAGCAAGATGTCTACCCAGCTATATGACAACATTCATAAACCTGGCTCACTTCAAATTTCCATGACTGCAGAATTTTCACAGGTGTCAAATGATTTTTCTAATGGTTGCATTTTTAAAAATATGCGTTAAATGAGATAGCATTTGATTTTACTGGACAAAACAGTAAAGTAACAGAGTCTGATAAATGACAATGGCAGCATGGTCCTGTGGTTACAGCACAGAACTGTAAACTAGGAGATTCTTTGTTCAAATTTCAACAGTACCACTGACACACTGCATAACTTAAGCAGGACACTAGACTTCCTGGTCAGACAGTTCTCACAGCTGTGAAATATGGATGCTGAGGAACACACCATAAATGAGATACTGCATCTTAGTTGGGCTATAGTAGAAAAAATTCATTGTCACAGAAAAACAAACAAAAATGCCTTAGACTCTAGGTGCAAGCATCCAGAAAATTGTGACACATAAAACATTTTGGAAATGGGTGAAAAAAAGGCTTAGTGTGTCAGCAGGTTCTTATGATAAAAATTTACCTTTTTTGCTTGAGTTGAGCAGATGTCCAGAAAGCTTCAGTGATACTCCTGGAATCTTAGTTCCTGTACTCCCAAGTCTCCCTCTCCCTGATGGACTTCCATTCTGTTCCAAGCGAGGAATCTTGGATGGTGGGCCCTTCAGATCACCTATGTTGTTAGACATTTCTGAATTTTCTTTCCCATGACTTAGCTCATTTGAATGATCCATTCTGTATATCACCTCTTTCAATTACCTGCTGGATTAACAAAGAGTATAAAATGAGATGTAAATTGTGTTTGTTGGTGCATTCTAATTTAACAAAATAAGTCTATGGTGTGGGATCCCTAACATTTTCAGTTATTTTTTTTAATTCAGAAAATGTACATTTAAGATATGTCCTTGGCAACTTTAAATGGAAATTTGTGAAATGGAATCTTGATTCAGCTTAAGATCACTTACATGCTTACTAAGACAACTTTAAGAAATACAGTATAATTAAAGAATTAGTGGACAATGAGCAATAGGTTAAAAGAAAGATTTGTGATTATGAAAATTCCAAACTCTAAAGATAGCAATATAGAAACTGAAATACACGCTACTCAGAATTCTCTTTCATCATAATATAATGAGTGTGTATGCATACATATTACAAAACAGAGTTTCTTCAAGAACTTGGTAGTTGTTTTACAGTACATATACATTCATATACTGTATATTATGCTATATGGAAGGGTAAAAGAACCCAAAAGATACATACATACAAAAACAAACATACTGCAGAGCACTGAAAACAAAAAGACATGGCAGCATGAAAAGTAGTCTGTGCATGAGTAACCTCCCTTGAACATCATGTATTATTTAAAATACTGAAAAGACAGCGTACTTCAGCAGTTTTAGAGCATAGAACTTTGAGCCAAGAGATCCCAGGTATGAATACTACAACCACTGGCTTACTGTCTTCACTCTAATCAAGTCATTTAACCTCCCTGTACTTTAACCTCCTTAGCAGTAAAATTGGGTAGAAGCAGGAAACCTCTCAAAAGGTTTATGTTGTCATCTGCTTCATCTAAATAGGGGGACTATATGTTGCTGAATTGCCAGAAAGAAATAGACTTCAATTGATATAACCTATGTAAAGCAAACACACACACACACACACACACACACACACACACACACACACACACACTTTCCTCAATGGCAACATAGTGCATTTAATTTAACCTAATTTAGTACCAATTTTCATCAGCAACAGAATTAAATAAGGATAAACCAACAATATTAAGTAACGCAGAATGATAAATCCTCACTCAGTTATGCTGCCAAACATTTTGAGAAAAAAATCCTTTCAGGCATGTTCAGATTGACACCTGTTTATTCAATGTTGAAATCTGTCTTACTGTAATGAAAGAATGAAAAATAAACCTATGGAGATAGACTTTTGTATAATGCCTTTCCATGGGTGCAAGGTTCACAAACCTAAATGGGACTGACAGCAGGAGTCTTCACATCTGAAAATAAGGTAGCTGCAAACTGTGCAGCTGAAATGTAGATCACTGAAATGATTCCAAGCAACGCACGAATACTGTATTTATAACATTCTGACCTTACTTTTTTCTTCTAGCATACACTAGAACAAAAGCATCAACATACAACAGCAGAACACTCTTAACACTGGTCTAGTTAGCATCTGACAGACTCCATCAGTCCCGATGAGAGTTGACAGTAAAGGGACTCCAAGTACCATATACAGTACATTATTTTGCAACTCAATGTCAGAAAAAATTTTACTGGATCATCATTATACTGCAACTGCCTAAAAAAAAAAATAGCCACTACTGAGTATCCACAAGAAGCTAGACTATCATTTTTCCTGAACTGCAATGTTTCAGAGGACCATACACTTGCCTATTGACTTCAAAAACCTTTTTGCCTATATGGATAAAACATGAGAAACCTCTTATTAGCTTGTAATTTTGTTTTAAAATGTTATGAAGCCTTTATAGTGGGCTTTTAAAAAAAGTACTAAAAAAGTGTGTTATGTACACATAAAAAGTTAAATAAATTTCTTTTGACAATAACTTAGTGCCGACAGGCAAATAATGCATGTCATACTCCTCCAGTTTGTTGCACAAATCAGGGCAGTAGCTAGAGTAATGCTATGCATAGTATGAAGTTTCAAACTGCAGTATTGCATTATGCATAACTGGTATGACTTTTACACCCACTACTATATATCACATTGAGTTAATATTTCTTATTTCAAAGTGACAAAGAATACTATACATAGAAACGCATTTATCCCCTAGTGTTTGTGAATATCTGATCGTTCCAGTGCTACTACTTTTTTTCGGTACAGTATGTTTTCATGTCTGTATTGTCTGTCTTTTGTAGGAAGAAATATACTGAATTTTATCTGGCATCTTTATATGTACAAGCAAAAAGTCCAATTCAATGAACTGGATGTTAGGTTTCAGCAATAGACTGTAGCTATTTAAACACAGTACATGGTAGGATGTGAAGACTTGCAGATTTACCGGTGATTTAGGCCATTTAACTTGGGCTACTTCCAATTCCGGTTAAAGGGGTCAGGTTATCTCATGAATAGACTTACTTTGAGAAACGTGCATTGAAGAGATTATGTACAGTATTACATTCACTTCCGAGTTTTAAAATAACGTTCACAACAGTTGTGTTAAATATTTGTGCAAATGTATATTGTTTCTGCTACACTAGGTTTGTATCCCTTGGAATGCCCAAAGTTAATTTTACACTACTTTGGTAAGTCTGACTGAAAAAAACCCTCATCCGACAGGTAACAAAGAGCCAGTTTCTAAGGTTTGTTGCACTGTAAAAGCTAAGACACCTCTCATTATCTACACTAATGTGCCTATCACAAGAAAAGGCTGAAGCAAACCTTTACTTTGTTCACAATTTTCTAGCTGCCAGTTTTTTTTTTATCCTTTATATGTAATCGGACCTCACTGAACCTAAAAATATTCCTGTAGAACTGCAAAACTGGCACCCCGAAAGAAACAGTTATTGGAACTTTACAGCGTCCAGTGCTATTGGAAGCTCTTTTCACGTCTGGACCCTGAGAGTGCTGGGTAACTGCGCTCACTACCTCATCATATGACTTTAAGGATTTTGCACCACGTGTAGTGGCTTTTATTATTTATTGACCTCCTTATGCTTTGCTGCTTCCAAATCACCCTACGTCTTTCGGTAAAAAGCATAATTCGACACACATTCTTTATTTCACAAAATACACTTCTGGCGCGAGACAAAACAGCATGTCATGCATCTAAAACAATGCTAATCTAACCACTACAATCACACAGCGCAAGTTCAGTTAGTTTTGTCTTTAATGCAACCTTCATATTTATTAGAAGCAGGACAGCATATTGTGTCCAAGAGCTTCAGCTGGAGATACATTTTAGTGTTCCTCTTTTCCCAACACAATAATGGTATATGCTACAAAAAAAAGTTCAAGTCGGAGAGCCTTGACACCCCCATGCCAAAAGCTCTCTTCTGACACCCATTCCACTCTCTAGTAGTAATCCACCTCATGATTTGTCTGCGATCTGTTAAAGAGACAAAGAAGCAAAGTACTATCTAGAAACAGAAACACTGCAGCCTGGCTGAGGGAAATTAGTGAAATCAACCCGAAACTCACCACTTCAAAACTTGACAGCACATAAATAACAAAAACAGAGAGCAGTCTCACTGCAGCCAGGGCTCTTGAGGAGGAAGAAGTTCAAGTCTGTTTTCTAGGTCTTTTCCGACAGCCTGACCTCAAGGCGACTTCCCCTAAATGTTATTCTTTTTTTTTTCTGGGTAGGAAGGTAGCTCAAAATAAACAAACAAAACAGGCGAGGTATAACCAGATGGGGGAAAATATATTGCAATGGCAACATATATTACCAGCAGTATTTTAAACGTGTGAAAATGAAGGCATTCATCACACGTGAAATACAGAAACACGAAAAAGTAACATATGATTTGCTGGCATAATTAAATTACAGGAGATGCTTTCAAGCCTTTGTTCTCTAAAGAAAATATCGTTTCAAACAACAGAACCTTAACAAACCTTGAAAAATGTTGCGCCTATAAATGCGTAAAGTCTACTTCTGTCAAAAAAGACAGCTGTCATCATAGTGTCATGTATGGAATAGAAAGAAGACACGGACTTTCAAAAGACAATAATAATAAACACACATGGGAAAAGTTGTCAAAAAATATCACCCTGTTGTGTAAAATAGAGAGTTGTAAGAAAGGCACGGAAATGCCACTTTGATGTTTGACTGTCGCGTTCCGGAAAAATAGCAAAGAACCTGTCTCTCCTCAGTGAACAGGAAACCCGGAGAGCTCCCAGCAGCAGGTAAAAGTACTGAATTTCACTCCCCAGCCCCCAGCTGGCAGAAAACTGCGAGGAAAGGGTTCAGAGTCCTTAATTCATTTCGGTTTCTCTGTCGTTTTGTTTTGCTGTGTGTTTGTGTTGTGTGTCCGGACGGAGCAGTTTTCTGAGTGCTCTCTCTCTGTCCCCATTAAATTATTAGTTGTATTGACTCATCACTCCTCCTGCCGCTGCTGCCGCTGCTACCACTGCTGCTCCTCTTCTTTCGCCTCATTTTAATAGAAAATAAATAACAAAAAATAGCACCCAAACGACGGCTTTTTAATGAAAAGCGGCGACAGAGAGCCTCGGGAGCCTAGCCCTTTCCCGGCAGCATCCGCTGCTACACTCCGGTGCAAGACGTGGGGGGAGAGATTTCGGCGAAAAGTGAAAAGAAGAAAAAGGAGAGAGGCAGAGGAGGGCGCGATTTCCGGCACAGCGCGCAGGAATTTTTAATCAGCTTGATTAGAGTGAGTCGGCTTCTCATTTATTACACACAATACACAGAATAACTGGGAGCAGGCGAGCAAATAGGACCCGGGGCAGCCGAGGGACGGGGGGAGGGGATGGAAGGGGAGGGTGCGACAGGGAGGATTATATATACACCACGCTTATTATTACACGCCAGAGCTAGCGAATACCAGGAAGCGAACGCGAGGCGGCACAGGCAAGTGTAGCAAGCTAGCAGCACCGCGAGCGGAGACAAACTGTATTTACTGAGATACAGAGAGGTGGGACATTAGTTGCTAAACAATACAGTGATGTACCCAGGCAAGGGGAAGGGGTGAGATGGCAAAGAGATAAACCAGTTACTGTACGTTAACGCAGTGCATGGAGGGAGCTATCTAAACCACCTACGCTTGTAAAACTTAAGGGGGAATGGCAGTATACAGAGATTAAAACAATGTATACGGAATATATAACGTGGAGGGGGTAGGCGTATACGCAGATGAAAACAGTTTGCACAGAATATACCAGATGTAATCTTGAAAAGCAGAACAGGACAGGCAATGCATTTCTCAGGGACAGTAAATGAACATTTAACGTGAGTAATGTACTAGAGACATGTACAGGATAATTCAGAAACACAGAATATCAGGAAGCAATGTAATTCCGCGACTGTTGGATTAGGACAAGACTGAAGATGGACGGTGAAATATTTTAATAGGTATATGAAAGCACACCAATATCATGTAAAGAAGAATAGCTACACATAACTGATCAATATAAATCAAAAACAGCAGGCTCAAATGGAAGAAATGCAGTCCAAGTAAGCAAGAAATGAGGAATGGAGTGTAATAGTAAAAGAAACATGAAGCCTAGAGTTTGCATCACCTGATGCACAAAGTAAGATCTTAAAGGGAATGCATGATGACAGGGACCCATGCAAAACAAGCGCAGAGGGCTCCATTCTGAATGGCAGCGTGCATTGTTAAAGGTAGCAGTGATCACTTCCTGCCACTATATTTTGACCCTATCAAGATCTGCTCAATTGGAGTTTGGACCCCTTTGCTGAGTACTCACAACTATTTTTGCAAGAGATCTGGAAAGTGGAGAGGGGCTACCATCATATGACCTGCAGGAACATTCATAAAGCCCCATGGCAGCTCTTGCAAGCTCATTTGCAATCTTCTGTGTCTCCCCAGGTTAGTGCCTGGTAAAGAGGGCGTTATAACTGATCACAGATGTTCAACAGTGGGAGCATGTTCAGGGGACACCACTAGGCAAACAGGTACTGTAGAGTGCTGGTGTTAGGAAGGTAGCACAACTGGACTGCAAAGGGACATTACTTCTGGTGAGCAGGTGGGAGTCTATTGGACCACCAGAATGACTGACCATGGGGCTGCTGGAGGCAGCTGGATTACCTGGGTTCAACAAACATGGATAGATTAAAGGGGGACATGTCCAGGTGGGAATGCCCATGTAAAAAAGAGACCAAGAGTCAAAGAATTACATCTACCAAGCTCCTGTGATAATGCCTGCTGCATTGTATTTATTTATTTAAATGTTGGTAACCAGATAAGCCCACTGAGACAGAATGTCCCTTTTTCAGGGGTGACCCAGGGGTGGGTACAGTAGGAGGTACAAAGCAGAATAACAGATGATTGTGGAATGTGTAAGACAGGCAGTTTTACAAAATATATAATAAAAAAGATACACATTTGCAGAATAAGTAAAATCAGGCAAAGAGATGTCGACACTAACACAGAGAGACAGGTGAATGCCTTATTCTATGAGATTAAAAAGTAAAATATGTCAACTCTTGTATCAGCATCTCATAGAATAAGGCATTCACCTGTCTCTGTGTTAGTGTAACATTTTTAAGTTGCATGGCATGTGAATATACTGTAATACTTGGTGGATTTTTATTATTTTAATTTTATTTATCCTAGATAGCTCAGCTGAGATGCACTATCTCATTTTCCACTAGTGTCCTCCTTCTATCCATTTCCACAGCTGGGTAGACTTCACCAGACCTTCCAAGTCAACATCAATGAAAAGAAGGAGATCTACTGGTTTCCACAACTACAAATCAGGAGATTTTCACATACCCATTATTCATGCATGACACAGAGAAAATGAAATCAGTGCAGTAAGACCAAACAAAACTTTACTACACCTTAGTTTTTGTTGATGGCCCTGTCTCCCACATAAACTCAAGTAACCCCTTTGCAGAAACATAGTATTTTAGTTTCCTAGCCTGGATGTAATGCCCACATTGTCCAGTCTATGTTTTTAGCCCTTATCTGCCCATGTGTATACCCCTTTTTCAAGAGACTCTCTCTCCCGTCCTTGAAATACTTCTTTAAATATGATGCCCCAAACTGGCTACAGTTCTCTATTGTACATACAGCCTCACCAGGTATGTTTAGAATTATCATATTATTTATAACAAGAAGTCTTTCTGGAGTGCTGCATACAAACAGGCTAGCCCCTCTCTATTAATTTGTAGAGAGAGGCGCCAACCTGTTTGCTGGCAGTGGTAATGCTTCTTGCTATCTAGGGAACACTCAGCAGTAATAACAACAGAAACAGTGCACCCTTGATAAATCAATACTAGTGCAATCCTTGGTAGCAAACCAGAAAAAATACATATGAAACAAGAGAAAGGCTCTCAAAGGGCAGGCAAATTCTGGCATCAGCAGTCCACACAGAAATGTATTGGACATGAATAAAACACCAACAGGCTGTCTCAGTGCTTAGACTGTGAAGGTTTTTGTTAGGGGCATGTCATACAGACAGGATAAAAACTTAAATGATTCATATGTAGAGTACTACAAAAAACTGGGGAAGAGGACAAGGAAGGTATGGGTATGTATCTAAATAAAACAAACATTAATTTTTTTTTTCTTTTCAGATACAGCTTTTTTTTAATTCAACCTTGTGGGATCAGAAAATTGTGTAGTAGTAGTAGTAACTATCTTTAAACAGGACAAAGTGCTTTGGAAATGAAGGCCTTATTTACAAGGCTGTCCTGTAGGGTTATTCAATCAGTTATAATAAACATTAACACTAATACAGTAAAGTAATATAACAATTAATATTGGACAATCATACAAAATAAATTTAAATTCACATACCAATCACAGATTTCAAGAACTACAGTCATGATGGAAGATTTCATTAATTATATTTTTGAAGACATTCAAGTTAGGCTAGTTTTGAACTTCAGGAATTACTTGGTTCCAATTTGGAACCAAATAATTGAGAGTAAGTGCACCGTAATTCGTTTGTATTTTAGGTACCACCAGCCCTCTATTTATGATATTGCTCAGTTGGTACCTTTGTGAGGTAATACTCTCACATGTAAATGTCACCCCTGAAGCTAAACCTTTGATCAATTTCAAAACCATAAATGTTTTCAATGTACTGTATCTCTTCTCAAATACTAAGGTTGCCAAACAAATCTTTTGTATAAGTAACAGTGATACATTTCCATTGGGCTACATAGGGCAAATCTGGGCAATTTACTGTATGCCACATCTAATTTATCAATAACATTTTTAGAAGCTTTTCTGTACACTAAATGGCTATATTCTAAAACTGGCAGAGTGAGCTGGGTTACAATATTTATCTTTGTCCTTCTAGTTAGTGCATATACGTTTCTCCTTAGTGCCTCAAGTCTACAATTTACTTTCTTGACTATATTATTTTTACATTTATCAAATTTTAATGACCTATTAAGACCCTAAATACTTGCATTCTTTTACAGAACCTATTTGTTCCCCAGTTTGCAATTTAATATTCAACCCATTGACCATTTCTTTTTTGCTAGAGTACATTGTGAATAGCGTAGATTCCTTTTTTTTCTGGCTGAGAAATAATCTAGAATCTTTAAACCAAATCACTAACTCATAAAAATCACTTTGTAATTAAAATTACATTTCATTTTTGAGCAGTGCAGATGTAATAAGAACTGTATCATCCACATACAGTCTTATTTCAGAGTTTTGTATTACTTTTGTCAAATCATTAATATAAATTAGGAATATCAAAAGTCCCTAATGGACCATTGGGAGACACCTCTTAATAATGAGCCCTTTTTGGGGAGTTGACATCTGACGGAGTCCATAGTGCTTTAGATAAGGCAACTGATTGTTTGGGGCATAAATGAAACAGCAAAATACTTTGTTCAGAACCAACACCACTTCTTGACTGACTAAGAACTGAATTATCCAGAAGTTTGATTATACCAGTGAGTTGGCTAGTATACCACTGAAAAAGATTATAGGCACACTCCGCATGAAGCATATAGATATGTGAAACATTGAGTTTGTGGCCTTGTTTATTTATCAATAATTTCAATGAAAGTAAAATGCAAGACTGGTGTCATCCATTGGAAATATAGCATCCCCTGCACACACCTTGAACATTGATGTTGGTTCTGCACATGCAGGGAGGCTGCTGAACTTAAATTATTGAACCTTGCCTGAGGGAATCTGGTGTGTGTTTGCACACTAAACCTGGACAGCTCATATTTTCTAAGGCAGCAAACTTTGACCTGCCCAGCAGATAATCTTGAAACCAGTCACCACCTCTATAATATCCATCCTCTGGAGCAAAATTATATGATTTACAAGGTCAAGAGCTTTTGAGAGGTCAATGAACAACCATGTCCACAGCCTCCCCATTATTGAGTACACCTCTACAGTGCTGACAAACTCCATGAGCGCAGCAGCATCCATTGACCTCACAGCCCTAAAACTGGACCGTTGATCTACCAGCTAAGAATAGGACTCCAAATATTTTTTTAGTTGGTTGCTGACCAACCTCCCCAGTAATTTGGAGAGTACTGACAGCAAAGCAATCAACTTATAATTAGATGGATTCTTTTTCTCCCCTTCTTTGAAAATGGGTCCCACCCTAGCACACGTTTACTGTTCTGGCACCCTAATTTCTATAAAACTCCTGATAAATGGTTTAGTAAATTATGGAGATACAATATGTGATGACATCTTTAAGAATTTGGCCTTAGTCTGATATAATCCAGTAGATTTGTTGCATTTTAACTTTTTAAATTCTTCCATCAGGTCTTTGTTTTTAATCACACTAAATCAAAATTGTAGAACATTTAAGTTTTCATAAATAGGACTAAATCTCTCATATCCAAGTTAATGTTGGAATTTCTGTGTCTGGGAACTGACAAAAGTAGTTGTTCAGAATGTTTGCTGTAGTTTGAGGTGACTGATTTAGACCATCTTCAGATACAAATTGTACCTTAGATTTGGGGTACTTCATAGGGTCAAAGCTTCAAATCAAATTCCAATAAGATTCTGGGGTGATTGCATTTTCTATTTTATTTTAAATGGTACATTTTTTGGCTGTTTGAATGAGTTTTTTTTTACACTGGTTTCTTAATAATGTAAATCTAGACCAGTCATCAGTATTTAAGGTTCAATGGACTTTCTTCCACATTTGAACTTTTTTTTTAATCAACTTTTTTATTTTCTCCATAATCCATAACATATGATTTTTTCTAAATCTTTTGGTCTTTATGGGGGCAGATTTGTTACATACATTCAGAATTGTAAATATTGAAATTGCTAAGTCTTCAGTCCATCCCACCTTAAAGCTTCTCTGTAAATCATATTGTTGATCCAATTGTTTATATCTATTCATGCCATTCTGCAATAAACTGGATTATGGTCCCACAAGACCAGGTGGAAGCACTCTATGTTCACCTTCTTTCAAACCTGAAGTTAAAAATACTAAATCCAACACATTTTTCTTAATCAACAATAAACCTTTTCTACTTGGTTCGGAAATTTGTCGAATGTCTAAGAGGCTCAAACTAAAATCCAATTCCTCCCCTATTGGACCCATCTATGTTGTGTTAAAATCTCCTAGAAGAATAAATGGTCTTCTCTTCAAATTAACACCAATTACCTGGGACAAATTTTCAAAACTACTAATATGAACTTTTGGTGGTGAATAGACAACCCCTACACAGATCTCAAGATGGATGGCATTTACTAATACACATTCTATTCCATTAAATGACCCTGGGTACAACAACTCTAAATGCCTCAAATCCTGTCTCAAATAAAGCAGTCCTTCTCCTTCTCATTTAGGATGATCATATCTAAAATTACAGTATTCTTCCAATGCTATCTCATTACTTGAAATTTTTACTAGATATCCAAGTCTGTTAAATCCACAATAATCTAGGGGGGAGATATTCAGACTGCACAGGGCAATGGCGCAAGTGGGGGTACAGCACATCTGAGATGCACTGGGGCCAAGACAGGGTGATATTCAATGGTGATGTGCCATGGCACATCACCTTTGAATATTGCACAGAATGCGCATGGCACAGTGACAATGCACTGGTGCATTCCTCAGACATGGTGGACTGGGAATGCACCAGTGCAACTGTGGCTGCGCTGGGTGCAGCACTTGCGATATTCAGACTTGGGCATGCAAATGGGGCCATAATGTATGCATGATGTAAATGGGGGCCATTTGCATGTCATTATGGCCCCATTTGTATGCATCGCACAGGGCAACCTGGTGACTTGCACCTGATGCCCTGCGTAGCCACCGATGACATGCATTGACTCCCTGGTAGACTAGCAGTACCCCATACTCTCATATTCCCAATCATAGGCATTCATAAGAAAATTATCTAACCCTGGTAGTCCAATGGTTCCTCCACCCCTCCCATAACCCGATTGCCAGTATTTGTAATAATAAGAACTATCCCTGGTAGTCTAGCAGTCCCCCAACCCCTCCCGTATGCCCGATCATCCAAAAGGACATCTATGAACTGCCCTGGTGGTCTAGTGTAACCCCTTGCCCCCTTGTAGCCCCAATCATGGGTACAAATCCATAATGGTAATCTCTGGTGGTCCAGTGGTGCCCCCCAACCCCTCCCACCCACAGAGGACCCCTGGCCACCCAGCTGCCCCCATCATTGGTGGTGGCTGCCTGCCACATACTGCCCATCCACCCACCGAATAACAGCTTGCAGTATGTGCTGTAAGCTATTGATTTAGTCAGATGTGACGAAGGTTGCAGGCCATACTGTACTACATAGGTACAGATATGTAAATGATTGCGGTCATTCACATATTGGTGCTCTGTATAGTACAGTATGGCCTGCAAGCCCATTGGTCCACACTGTAGACCAATAGGCTTACAACATATACTGTAAGCTGTCATTCAGCAGGCAGCCGAGTGGTATGCAGGTGGGGTGCAGCCACCTGCCAATGACGGGGGGAGCTGGATGGCCTGGGGTCCTCTGCAGGTTGAAGGGTTGGGGGGTGCCACTGACCCACCAGAGATTACTGTTACAGAATTGTACTCATGGTCAGGGCTATGGTGGGGCGAAAGGTTACACTAGACCACCAGGGCAGTTCATAGATGTCCTTTCAGATGATTGGGTATATGGAAGGGGTGGGGGACTGCTAGACTACCAGGGATAGTTATTCTTATAAATACCGGTGATCAGGCATACGGGAGGGAGGGGGGACTGCTAGACTACCTGGGCACAGATGGGTGGTTCTGGACAGTGTTCTGGGCAGGTGGGTGGCCACCCATAGCTAGCAGTTGCTGTGTTATGCCTTGAAAGACAGTCGCCCACCTGTGGGTGGCTGGCATTTGAGCTGAACTTTTCAGGCTCAAATTTGTGCCACAGTATGCAGTGCATCTGGAGGTTGTGCCAGCAGATGCACCGCACATCCCGGGCTGAATATTGGGATGTGCCGCATATGCATGAGCATGCCCCCTGCAGATGCGCTGCATACATTATCAATGACCCTCGGTGCATGAGGACTTGAGCTGCGCAAGGCAGCCTTTTGACTATCACACTGGGGTGCATTGTGGGGTTGTGCCAGGTGCAACCCCTTTGAATATCTCCCCCTAGGTTTTCATTAATGACCCATAATTTGAAAACATCCAATTTCTTAATTAGGCTCCTTGTATTATCATGAACCACCCTTAGGGTCTGTTATGCAGTCTGATCTGGACCTGAGTGTAATCTGACATTTCTCTCCAGTATCACCAATAAGGTCAGTGTAATAGTGTTTGAGCCACAATTTAAGGATTTGGCTGCAGACAAGTTTAATAAATTAGTCTGGTTCTAGGTAAGTTAAATTTTCTATATCTCAAGGTAAAACAATTTCTTCTACTGACTACTCTAGCCAAGATTATATGTCTTTCTACTAAAGTGTCCCAGGCACTCAATGCAAAACCAGAGGACCCATTACTAACATCATTTTCAGTAGAAGCCAATTTTAACGCCAACACCAGTATCAAAACACCCCTTAAGATAATATTACATGGAGCAATCATGGTCAACTAGCTATATCTCACAGTTTGATGGAATATTTTACCAGCTGTGACCCTAATCAACCTTGTGACAAGTAGAAATGCTATTCATTGAGCATTACCCTATTTGTTCTCGCAATTAAAGATTTATTTACTACTGAATATTCTAAAACTTTAAGTTATGCCTGCCTCAGAACAATATTATAATTAACTAAGTTAGACAATGTATCTTAAACTAATAACATGCATGCTCACATGTGCATGGTATGCACTAAAAAGGTTGAATATTCTCTTCAGATGTACTCAACTCTACATCAATACTGTCTGACAGACAGTTGTAATATGATGTTATAACATTAAAGAACTTTAACAAACAGAAAAAAATAATTTTATAAAGTCCTCTCATTGGGGATTCATGGTGCTACTCATGCATGTAGCTGCTCTTTGGGCAGCCGGTTGAGTGATTGCACTTTTATTCTCACCTTGGAGTGTCTCCAGTGACATCACCAACACTGCCTCCACCCATGGTAGCCCCCTTGCTTACCGGTAACAGGTGGGTTATTCAAACAGTGGTCCAGGTGTTTGGGCTGTAGTAAAGGTTGGATTGTAGGCTTCTTGCAGAAAATAAGCAGGGAGCAGTTCTTTTGCAGGGACACCACAAACTATTCAAGTAGGCAATATATTGCACTCACCACTGCAGAAGTACAACATTATTTCTAGTTTAAAACATGCCAAACTTTTTAAACTAGAAATAAAGCTTTTTGTACTTCTGCAGTGGTGAGTGTGATATATTGCCTACTTGTCTGTACTGATATTTATTTTGCACCGCCACACCAGCGGAGCTGTTTTTGTGGTTGGATACACCACAAGCTAGCAGTCGTAATTGGTGTTCCTAAAAGGCTGTCCTTCTGGCTGTGTGCAGACTGATATTACATGCTGCTGTAAAGTGGCTTGAGTGGCTGCACCTTTGTACCTAGCTTGACCTGCCTCCGTTGACATCTCTGGCACTTCCTCCATGCCCAGTAGCCCCTCCTGGCCTACTGGGAACAGGCGGGCAATTCATATAGTCATAAAAAAATTCCCTCATAACAGTTAAAAAAAGCAACTAAAAAACAAAAACTCTGTATCCCATAAGATGAACAGATTCATGACTCAAACAAATAGCACAGAAATTTATAACATCAAAATAGGCATGAGATACATTACTACCTAAGTGGAAAACATGTTTTGCAAAAACAAAATGCAGCATTGATGCTCAAATAAAGTCAGAAATCTGCTATATTGTAAAACCCAGGCTTTGTAAGGGAGACTTCAATTAATAACAAGCATTTGTCAATGCCGAATGTTGTCTCACTGGCATTGGCATTGGTAGTGCCGGAGCTAGAGATGCATAATAGGAATGGCAGTGAAGTATTGAAGTGACGCCAGCCCCACACCCACCCTGTAGAGAGCAGCAGGCATTGGGGTGTGCCTTTGGGTCATCAGCTATAACGCTCATGCCATTGTACCTCACCCTACCCTGTAGACACTGACAAGTGTTGTGGTGTGCTTTGGGGTCTTTGGGCATTATTCTTACCCCATTTCATAAGGAAATACACTGACGTGGGTGCAGTATAGGAGAATGGGGTGAATTGTGTGGTCAAACAGTGCAAGGCACACAAAGATGCCTGTCAGTGGCTGCAGGGTGGTGGTGGGGGTAGAATGGCATGAGCATTACATCCAATGATCCCAAGTTACACCCCTGGTGCCTGTCAGTCTGTACTGGGTGGGGTGCTACAGTTGGAAACCCTAACACCGTAGGTGTGTGGTTGTATTTTCACTCCAAATTTTTAACATGGGCTGTTTGTGAGCCCACCTCATGAAAAGTGACACAATCAGTTTGTTAGCTGAAAGGTGGTTTTCCACAGTGGCTATGCCATTTGGTGACACAGGGATGAAAACACATTTTGGGCAGGATGTAGAGAATGGCAAATGTATTGTTCATGAGGAGGCGTAAAAAATGGCAACGTTGAAAATGTGGAGTGAAAATATGAAAAATTGGTGAAGTCATGAACATGCATAGAAAGTGCACAACACACGTCCATAACCCAGTTAATTTTGGGAGTTTGTCACCCACATTTTTAACATAGGCATTTTGGGACCTCCCCTCATGAACAGTGGTGCTGTGATTTTGTTAATCTGTCCCAAAAGTTGATTTCCCACAGCGATCATGCCATTGTGTGCCACAGGTGCAGAAACACATTTTGGGCAGGATATAAATAATTACAGCTGTACTGTTCATAAGGAGGTGTGAAAAAATGCCAGTGTTGAAAATCTGGCATGGAAATATTGCAAATTTGCAAAGCTACATGGGTGCATGGAAACTACACAACACACGCTTGTAACGCAGTCATTTTATGGACTTTCAGCACCAAATTTTCCATGTAGGCATTTTGGGACCTCTGCTCGTGTA
This sequence comes from Neoceratodus forsteri, assembly GCA_016271365.2. Classification (NCBI taxonomy): domain Eukaryota; kingdom Metazoa; phylum Chordata; order Ceratodontiformes; family Ceratodontidae; genus Neoceratodus; species Neoceratodus forsteri. The sequence goes on along the minus strand of CM057456.1, from coordinate 1,165,170,574 downwards.
CAGTGTCACTGTTATTTCCTCAAACTGTCCTGAAAAGTAATTTCACACAGCGACCACGCTCTTCTGCAATGGACATGCGAAAAGACATTTTGGTCAGAATATGTAAAATGACAGCTGTACTGTTCATAAGGAGGTGTAGAGAAATGCCAAGTTTGAAAATCTGGAGTGAAAATATTACAAGTTCGTGAACTTACGAACGTACGTGCAAACTGAGCAATGCACACTCGTAACTCAGTCATTTTATGAAGTATCATCACTAAATTTTCAACGTAGGCATTTTAGGACCTCTGCTCATGAACAGTGTCATTGTTATTTTTGTAGTCTGTCCCAAACACTGATTTCCCACAGTGACCACGCTATTCTGCACCGGAAGTGCGAAAACACATTTGGGCCAGGATGTGAAAAATGACAGCAATACTGTTCACAAGGAGGTGTGGAAAAATGGCAATGTTGAAAATCTGGTGTGAAAATATTTCAGATTCACGAAGTTACAAGCGTGCATAGCAACTGCGCAATGCACACTCATAAAGAAGCCATTTTTTGGACTTTTTCCACCAAATTTGCAACATAGGCTTTTTGAGAGTCCACCTCATGAACACTAGAATTATCATTTCGTTAGTCAGTCCCAAACGGTGATTCCATACAGTGACCACAATATCAGCTTCCGGGGCTGAATAATGCATGATAGTGGCAGAATTCATGAGGAGGGGTCCCAAAAACCCCATGTTGAAAATTTGGTGCACAAATTCCAATAAATGCCTGAGATATGCATCAACATTGAAAAAAACTATTTATACCATTATACAGCTTACCAGCATTTCGTCAGTTTGCGGTCGGCTTTGAAGAGTGCAGATGTGTTCCTGTTCCACCGAAGATCATCACGCCAGACTCCGGAGGTAGGTATGGGGTGAGGGGTGTGTGTGGGGAGGCAGGGTGCGCAGATGGTGGGCACGGGTTGTGGGAGGGGGCAGGGAGATGGCGAGGGACCGTTTGTTTTTTCATGGCTTTAAAAAAAAAATTATGGGACTTTTTTTTTGTGGGGCATTTGGCTCTCTGGGGTGGGATCACAGCATGCCACCTAAGTCTTTTTTTGGGGGGGATTCTTTAGCTGATGGAGGATTGGGCACCCCTGTCGGCACATACTGTGGGGGACACACAAGCCGAGGGGGATTGGGCACCCCCTCAGCGAGCAACTAAAGGGCAGAGGGACACATTATGCTGATGGGGAGTGGGCTCCCACATTGGCAAAATAAAAGGGGACAGGGGATAAATGCTGAAGAGCATTGGGCCCCCCCATCAGCAAAGGAAAACTGTTGGGTGGTGCATGATGCCAAGGGGGCTTGGCCACCCCCTTGGCATACATTGTACATGTGAGGGGGCACATTATGCCAATGGGAAGTGGGCTCCTCCATTGGCATTGTGACAGGCAGCGGTGGCAGTCACTGCTGCCATGTTGCCTGCAACTTCGGGAGGCATGTTGTGGTCACGCTGCATGAAAGCTTCACTCTCATTGCAGTGGACCTTTTCTTTGTTCTGGTGGCCACATTTGGTATGCATGAGGTCAGAGCCTGCTGCTGACTGATTGGGGAATGAGGGACACACCTTCTGATCCATGCCCTGCATTCACCCAATAATGGCCATGCCTCCAAATATGCTACCACCACAAGATATTGGCTGGCGTGCAAGCACACGAGCCAACATAAAAAGCACTGGACAGCTATACATGATAAGCAGTAGCTAAACTGAAATGCAGCAGAAAAACTTTAGAATATTTTATATAAGTAAATCACCACCACAGGTCTTGAAAATAAAAACAGTAAACTTGCCACATCAAAAGCATTATTTTAACTGCTGCAGATTGTATTCATTGTGATGAATTCCAATTAAAACTCATTACTGAATCTGCTGCTGAAACACAGAACAGAGGTAGGGGTCCATCATGTTGAATCTGACCCCAGGAGTCCCAAGCCAATGCATGTACTTTGAGCTGGGAGGAAACCAAGGGTATGTCTGGCAATTCCAAATTGTGGTTTGCTTAGCCTGGTTCTCTTCTCTCACTTGTCACACTGACTCAGAAAATGTCTGTGGTTCTATTCTATTTGGAGGAAGACAAGGGTCCATCTTGGAGGGTGGCAGGTACCTGAGTAGCGGGTTGCTGTAATAAATTATTTGGGTCCTGTCTGCATGTTCAAAAATCCCAGGGCTAGAATGGTGTGGAGCATCCAGGCTGCATTGTTTATCTTGCAGCACCAGACCTATGGGTGAACAGAGCCATCAACAGTGTGATTGCAGACCTTCCAAGTCAGCATCCTTGAAATAAGGGGGATCAACTGGTTTCCACAACTAAAAATCAGGAGATTTTTGCATGTCCATTACTTATGTATGACATGCAAAGAAAATGAAGTCAGTACAGTAAGCCCAAACAAAACATTATTGCATTTTAATTTTTGTTGATGGCCCAAATAATCTGCCACATAAATTTAAATAATCCCTTTGCAGAAACATAATATTTTAGTTCCCTAGCCTGGATGTAAAGCCCAGATTGTCTGGTCTGTTTGTAGTCCTCATCTGCCCATGCTGTTACCCCTTTTCAGGAGACTGTTCCTTTCCATTCCTGGAAATCCTTCTTTAAATATGATGCCCCAAACTGGCTACAGTTCTTTGCTGTACATGCAGCATCACCTGGTATCTTTTAGAGTGGTCAAATTATTTATAACAAGAAGCATTACTGCTGTTTGCAAACAGGCTGGCCCCTCTGTCTACATATTTTATTAAATAATATATGTAGAGACAGTGGCCACCCTGTTTGCCAGCAGCAGTGATGCTTCTAGCCAGAGAACTTGTAAGAACTAATAAAAACAACAGAAACCGTGCACCCTGGATGAATCATTGCTGGAGCCATACTAGGTAACAAACCATAGAAAAGTACATATGAAACAAGAGAAAGACACTTAAAGGGCAGACAAATTCTGAAGTTAGTAATCCAAGTAAAAATTTATTGGGAAGACATAAGATGCCAACAGGCTGCCCTGGGACGTTGACTGTGAATGTCTTCATCGGGGTTGTCAGACAGAATAAAAACTTAAACAATTCATATTCAAAGTACTAAGAGGACTGCAGAAGAGGACAAGAAAGGTATCAATACCTAGTTAAGTAAAACATATCTTAATGCTTTTGCAGATATTGTTCTTCATGATTCAACCTTGTGGAATCAGAAAATTATGTAAATATCCCTGGCATCAGTAAAAACAAATGAAAGAAAATACTGTATCTCATAAGTAGAGATGCAGCAAAGTTTTACTACATTGGCAAAATTGCTACGAAGTCTGCAATTTTACCCCAAATAACACTTTGTGTAGTTTTTCCAAATAACCCATAATTTGCCATTTGTGACTTTGTCTTGTGTTGGGGGGTTTTAAGTGCAAATTGCACTTAAAAACACCAAAGCAAGTAGAGGTCACAAATAGAGAACCCCCCAACAGCAGTCCTGTTGTATCCCTGGTGTCAAGTGACCCCCACACCCTCACCCTGTTAGATAATACCCCCACCCCGCTTCCCCCCAATTTTAGTCAGTTAGGTTTGATTTCTTACTAACAAACATCACAAAAGTCAGATTAAGTAGTGTGCCCATAAAATCAACAAAAGATTGTGCATGTAACTCTTTAGACATTGACTGCATTAAACATTTTTCACTGGTCTGCACATTTTATAAGATTTTTTGAGATCTGCAACTGGGATCCTTCCCAGTTAATGTCTACTTTGACTCTATCTCACTGTTAATATATAATTTTTCTGGTGGCAAGAAAAATAGCATCATTACTGTTACTACAGTGCTACATAAGGAAAAAATATGAAGACAGGCTGCAAAATGCACCTAAAATAAATTTTTAAGCCTCATTCCTAGCTAAAGGCAGTAAAACTAGATTCAAGTCTGCTTAAAATGTTTTGAACTGAACTGGGGCTGACCAGGATATCTGATCTAAAACTGTGTTGCCTTAAAAAATGATCCTCTGTCTTTGTGACACAAGGGGCGGTAGTCTCTGAAACAGAGACTGTGAGGCTGTAAGCCAAAGTTACAATCTGTTTGCACAAGTATTCTAAATATTACCTAACTTTCAAACTACCTCCATCCCCCCATTCCTTTACCATTTCTTCAATCCAGTCATACCAAACTTACAACTCTTTCTCCTAAGTCACCTACTATAATCTTCTTACATAGGAACCCTATGGTGTATTGAACTCAGGTTTGGTTTGAAACAATGTTGGTGCCAGTGGTTTAGGTTTGGTGAATTAGGTTCTTCCCAGGGCCTGAAATGAAGAGAGAAATAAAATAAACCAGTGTCTAGTGGCTCCCCACCCTGTCATGTAGTACCCATCCACCCCACTCTCCTCGACCCCGACTGGAGTGGGCCACCAGCACATCACTCCACTCACCTCCATGGCTGCCAGCCTATCCAGCTCAGCTCAATGAATGAGTGCATGCTTGTACAACCATGCGCTCATTCACTGACAAGTCACATAATTGACTCAGTCATGCAGGGTTGTACAGAAGGGTAGGGTGCTGCTCCGGTTGTTGGCATGGGCGGCAGGATGGGGGAATGGTTCCATCCATCCCACCCCCCCACGAGACACCGGAGCAGCCTGTTCCCTTTCTGTACACCCCCGCAGGACTGAGTAAATTACTACGACTTGTCAATGAATGAGCGTGTGCTTGTACAAGCATGCGCTCATTCATTGAGCTGAGTTGGGTGGACTTCAGCCATGGAGGTGAGTGGAGGATGTCTGGTGGTCTGCTCCAGTTGGGGCTAGGGAGCAGGGTGGGGGTTACTACATGACAGGGTGGGGGAGGGGACGAGGCACCAGGGAAAATATTTTGTTTAAACTGGATCCAACTCGGGGTTGGGGGAGTGGGGTGGGGGGTACTACCTGACAGGGTGGGGGTGTGTGGGGAGCCACTAGACACCAGGGAAAGAAAATAGATGGTTTTCATGCATCCCAAAGTAATGTGGAGTACCCACAAAAATGGGAACTTCATATTACTTCTGGGTGTGTAGTTATTTGCTTCGCTACCCATAGTATGACCCGAAGTTTGGGTTATACACGAAATGCTGTGGGTAGTGAATTTAATGCACTTCACCCACCACTACCCATAAGATGAACCAATTTAAGACTCAAACAAATTGCACACACAATTACAACATCAAAATAAGCATGCAATGCACTAGTACCTAAGTGGAAAGCATGTTTTACAAAAAAACAAATGCAGCATTGTTGCTCAGACAAAGTCAGAAATTTACTGCCTTGTAAAACACAGACTTTGTAAGGGAGACTTAAAAAAAAAATCACTGGACAACTACATGATAAGCAGTAATTACACTTGACTAAACTGTAGCAGAAAAACATTAGAATATTTTATAAAAGTAAATAACCACTGCATGGTTTTAAAATAAAAACAGTAAACTTTCCACATCAAAAACACAATTTTAACTGCTGTGGATTGTGTTCATTGTGATGAATTCCCATTGAAACTCATCACTGAAGCTGCTGCTCCTGCTGAAATATAGAAAGGAGGCAGGGGTTAGTAGTCAGGGGTCTGTTGTGTCAAATCTGTCCCTGGGGATCACAAGGCATTGCAGTTTCTTTCAGCTATGAGGGAGGAGATGTCCAACATTGAGAGGGAATCAGGAGTCTGTCTGGAAGTTCCAAATTCTGGTTTACATGGGCCAGTTCTCTTCTCTCGCTTTTCATTCTGACTCAAAACATTTTGCGGTGTTAGTAGGAGGAGGGCAGGGATCCATCTGGGAGGATGACAGGTATCTGAGAGTCTGTTTGGTCTAATGTATTTTTTGGATCTCATTCATTTGCTTGAAAATTCTGGAGCTGGAATGGTGTGGAGCATCGAGGCTGCATTGCCTGTTTTGTAGCAGGGGACCTAAGGGTGACAGGGCCATCAACAGTTTAAATAGTGCCTGCTGATCAGCATGTAAGATCATGATCTAGCTGCTACATACCCTCACTGCCACACTGACAGGAAGCTAAACAAAGAGCTTTTTAAAAAATACAGTGCTTCAGATGCTGATTTTTGCCATGTGGTCTTGGACTTTTCAAGGTAGGTACTAACATTATGAGGAACATAGGGGAGGTGGGAGATTCAGGAGAAGCAAAAAAAAAAAGATCAAGTTTTAGTTATTTAAAATTGGTAACCAGGAAAGGCACACAGAGCCAAGGCTCATTCCCAGGTGCATCCTGGGGAAGGGGGGTGGAGGAACAATCAAACTAATGCAATATAATTGATTCATGCCACACAAATAAGGTGCAAACAAATGTAGTGCAACAAGGCAGAAAAAAAAAATAAAACTGGGTGACAAGAATAAGACTCACCTAACATCCTGAAATACAGTCTAGCAACTGGTGAAACATGTCAATGCAAAGAAATTTGTAGACATAAATCTGGGCCCTGAGAGGGGGTATGAGCTGGGGAGGGGAGAGGAACAAAGGACAAGTCAGGTAGGGAGCTGAAAGGAGCAGGAGGAGGGTAGGAGTTTAAGCAGGTCTTGAGAGGAAGCTGGGGAGGGTGAGAGATGGATGGAAGATGGAAGGTGGTTCCAGAGGGAAGGGAGGTGATGCAAGAAGGCAGACTGCCCAGCAGAGGAGCAAGTGTGTGTGTGTGGGTGGGGGGGAGTTGAATGGATCCCTGGAATGAAGGGAGAGTGAGAGGCAGATGGAATGTGGGACATGAGTGTGGATAGGTATGAGGGTAGTGCATCAAACTAGAATTTAGATATGAAAGATGCACAGTGGTGCAGGTGACGGGAGGGAAGAGGGAGGATGGAGAGGGAGGAGTACAGTGTGCAGTGATGGATATGAAAGGGTGAGTCTGTGGAAAATTGACAGAAGGTGTTACAGGGGTGTCCAGACTGACAAGGGAAGAGGAGGGAGCAGTACCATAAACCAAATCTGCATAGTCAAAGACTGGTAGCACCATTTTGGTAATCAACCCCAGGCAGACATGCAGGGTCAGACAGCCTTTATTATGGTACATGGCAACAAGCTTGGCATGGATCTTGGTTTGGATGGCACCAATGTGGGCAGAGAAATCAAGCTTGCTGTCAAGCCACACCCAGAGATACTTGAAAGAATAAACCACTTCAAAGGGAGAACCATCCAGAGTGGTTAAGGAGTGGGGGGAAGCAAGCCTCGCCCAGTTTCTGGCTGGATTCAAAGGTCATGGATACTGTTTTATTGGTGCTCACCCAGAGCTGGTTAGTGTGAAATCAACACAGGACATTGTGGAAATCTTGATGGAGTGAGACTTTCACAGCCTCAGTTGACGGGCCTGAGGTATAGAGAACTGTGCCATCTGCACACATGAATATGTGGGTTGACACAAGCAAAACTGGAAGAAACTATGCAAAAATGGGAGAGTTGGAAGCTGTGTTTTAGCACTTGGGGGCTAAGAGACTTGCCCATGGTCAAATAGTAAGTATTTTACAAATTGACTAACAAGTATTGAGCCCATGATCTACCAGTTCCCAAGTCATTGTTCTTGCCATTAGACCACTCTGCCTCCAGGATGACGTAATCATATATCTCGATTTCATACCAGAATCACAAAACAGTTCAGTATGTGATTTACAAATTCTATAAGAATATATAACAGAAGATTCAGGAAAAAATATAACGAGAAGAAGAAAAAATATTTCACAAAACCAACCTACTATGCAGCAGAAAAAGAACCCAAGTGATTGGTGCACAGTGGTTTGGACAACTGATAAGACTACAAAGAGACATTCCTAGAAGAAAAGCTACTAGGTAGAAGACTCCAGACCCAGTGAACCTAGAAAGAAGCTTTGTACTGGACTATGCATTGTTGGGGAGCAGAATGTTTCCTTTACTTGTTGTTATGAACAGAACACACATAGCACACACCAAACAACTATTTGTTTAATTCATATGCACACTGGGATCTGATGCATATATGTCCAACAGCAGGTATTCAGAAAGAAAGAATAACAGATTTTGCCAATTTATGTATGGAATATGTTACCTCTGTCACAAAAAAATACTTTATCCTGTTGTTCCTATTAATCATACACTGTAGAATGAGTGAACACAGAACTGTCACCTGTGCTATTGTTCCTGTTAAGAAGGCCATTCTCTGAAGCTTCCACTGTAGCATGCACATTTTAATAGTTATTATATGGTTTTATAGCAAAGAGCACTCTGTGATGGTAAAAATATGTATTTATTTTGCACACCATTACAAGAGAAAAGCACAAAAATGAATTTTATAAGGGAATACAGAAAAAAGAAAATACATGGATAATACAGAAACAACACTGACAGCATTAGCAAATTAAACAATTAACATGTGCATTAATTTCACATATGAATCCTGCAAAATAAAACACTGTAAGCCTATGTTGAAATGTTGCATAAACCCGGGAAAAAGGGCTATTTGTGTGCAAATGAGCACATAAGACTAACAGTGGTATATTAGAACAGGCTTACAAGTCAGCAAGTGTCCAATTTTCTACGCGTCCTTTGAGAACAGCTCAAAGCACAAACCTGTGTAGCAGTGCAACAGACAGTTGTGAACACTTGTGTAAATCAGCTGCTTGGGATTTGCACCGTTGCAAGCTAGGCAACTTGCAAGGCACAAACCCTTTATTACTGCAGCACAGAGCTGCAGAACTGGTACAACACATTTACATGATTCTGTACATCATGCAAGGTATTAACACTTCCTTATCCAATCATTAATGGGCAGTTACATGTCATTATCAAGGAATATTGCCCTTCATAGTGGATGGAGGTCCACTACGGCAGTACATTAACATATTGAGGTATTCTGACTATGCAAAGTACTCCCCCTCCAATAATAACAATACTGTGTAGAGCTCCATTACGTGTATTCTTCTGCCTCCTTGGCTGTCCACTGCACCAAAACTGTCATTTACAGAGTACTAGCATAGTGATTTTAATGGTTTACACCATTTAGACACTTTAAACATGCTTTTCTCAAATATTAATTAGTACTATGCTCATAGGAAATTAATGCAGCCACTAGGCTTCTGATATGCCACTGTGGCAAGTATACATGACTACATAGAAACTTAGAATTTGGCAGCAAATAAGGATCATTTGGCCCCTCTAGGCTGTCCATGTGTCTCTGCCCATACTGACACTGCAGACCTTATTCTTATCTCTGGCTCCCCCCCAACTTCCCAGCTAAGATTCACTTGTGCCTTTCTTATGCATGCAAGAAGCCCACCACTGTTTTTACCCTTATACCTCCACTGGAAGAATGTTCGAGGTATCCACAATTCTTTCAGTGAAGAAATAACTTCCTCACATCTTTCCTACATTTCTCCCATCCAGGTTCAGTGCATGTACCCTTATTCTAATGCATCTTTTCCTCTGAAAACTACTCCCTTCCTGTACCTTGTTCAATCCCCTGAGGTATTTATAGGTCTCTGTCATATCTCCTCTCCCTCCTCTCTTCCAGGGTATACATACAGAGGTCACAGTCTCTCCTCATAGGTCCTAATATGCAACCCCTGCAACATTTTAGTTGCCCTTTTCTGCACAGCCTGTGCCATGTCTACATACTTCCTGAGAACACATGTGGTCTCCAGAACTGGACACAGTACTCCAGATGGGGTCTCACTAATGTCCTGTGCAGTGGCAACACTACCTCCTCCCTTCTGCTAGTGATACCCCTCCATAGGCACCCCAGCATCCCACTGTTCCTACCTACTGCCTTGTCACACTGCCTTGCCAACTTGAGATCATCAGATATGATTACTCCAAATTCTATTCCTGTTTGGTGACTGTCAGTATCTCTTCCCCCATTTTATACTCCACTTCTGGGTTTCTGTGCCCTAGGTGCATTGTTTCACTCTTTTTTGCACTGAAACAAAGTTGCCATACCCTTGACCACTCCTTGAGTTTTCTCAGGTCACTGCACATTTTTGCCACCCCCCTGGGGTGTTCACCCTATTGCTGATTTTGGTGTCATTGACAAAGAGGCATACCTTCCTGTCCAGCCCATCTGTAATGACACTTGTAAAGACATTAATGAGGACTGGACCCAGTACTGAGCTCTTCCTTTCCTGCACTACAACTTGCCTTTGCATTGCTTCACAAACTGCAGCTTCCAATGTAGGAACTGACTCACAAACTAACTTCTGAATAGTAACTTGAATATCTAGCTGTTCATGATCTAAGATACTGTGCCCATTTGTAGTCCATATTACACAGAAAACAGTTGCAGTTGGCACCCCCAGGATACACCTGGAACTGAACTGTCACAGCTCAGTGAATTTTCTGGTCATAACTTACAAACACATAATCTGAATGAATACATGAATGATTGGCACCATAGGTGGGAAGTCTGATCTACCCTGTCATTTACTAGAGGTGGGGTGGTTCTTCAAAATCTTAGTTACGGTGCACTGGAATATGAATGTTTGCACTGTGGCAACTTGTGCTGCACCTGTCATGTAGACCATGAACATCAGTCTCAATGCTGTGAATCTGGCAGCACTCATCAGCACTACAAAACAGAAAAGAGGGAGGAAAAGGTAGAAAAAAAAACAGAAGCAGACGAATGCTGAAGTATGGGTTATCTTCATATAAATCTCCCTATTAATAAAGAATGAGGAGATGAGAAGTACAGAAGACATATAAAACTGTCCAGATATTGAGCTTCTGCATTTGTTTTCCTGGGGCATCAGCAGCTCCTTGAAAACAGCTTTGTACTTATGTCAGAAAGTACAAAACCCACTTTTGGTTATTCATGTTAGTAAGAGTGTATAATGTGGCCCCACTTTAGCCTCAGACTTTCTTGTTTATCCTGACATGTCATAATGATATAAAGGACTGCTCAGCTTCTACAATGGTGGCACAGCTGCCTCCCTTGTGGTGATAACTGCAGCATAAAAATTCCAAGTTCAGATTTACATCAGTAAATCAGTATAGCCTAGAGGTTAGAGTAACGAGCTATGAATGAGCATGGTACATCCAGCAGACATGGGTTTGATTCCCACAACCTCCACTTGCTTGCTGTGTGACTCTAAGCAAGTCACTTAACCACCCCAGTGCTCCTAGGTCACCCCTGAAAACAGGCACTTGTGCCTAGTGGGCCTTACCTAGTTGCCAAAGCATAAAAAAATCTACATTTTTAAGTAAAATGAATTTTGAAAATATGTGATCTAAATTTTTTAAATAAAATGAACTTTGAGTAAAGCCAATGAACCCTTTTGCATGTAGAGCTTCAGTCAGCCATATAAAATGTTATGAAACCAATGCCAATGACCTTTGATGTACTGTAGATAATAAAAGGCTAAATTTGCAAATGTCCTTGTTTTTTAACAGTAATACAGAAGGCTGTAGGATGTAGAGAGATAATGCCTGAGCTAGGGATCAAATGCACACTCCTGGTGCTAAGCAGGCACAAGGCATTAGTTATGTGCTTTTGCACCTTGAAGCGTGCAATTAATTTTTGGCTCAGGCATTATCCCCCTGGTTTTCCCAGCCTGTAAGTGTGTTACCCTAATTGTGAAATGGTGTTTGTAAAAACAATGGAGAATGAATGGTTCAAAATAATTTTTATGTGCTTTGATGTGTTTACTCAATGAGTTGATTTAGGCAATAGATGTGCTCAATTTATCATTTGTTCTCTTTTTATTTTTCTTTCATGTGGCATACTGTTTCACTTGAAATAGCAGACCACTTTGAATAGGGAACATTTGTTCAGGGGAAGAGTTGCTGGTAGGTGGCATTTCAGGGGCAAACTCTAACCTTGAATCTGAAGTTACCTGTCCCTCCAGTGAACCGGATCTGAAATGCACTGCTACCACATCAGCTAATTTATCTGTCTTAGAAATAATGCATCATAAAACCCGAAGAATGCCAAAACACCACCACCACCAGCTGTGCCAGTTTGGTGGCACACTCACCCACATCCTACCTGATGTTAGCAAGACAGCACCAGGCTGGGCTTCAATTCTGATTGCTGCCTCTGTACATTTTGCAATCATACCCCTTTATGAACTATATTTCCTTGTGGGGTAACCCTTGTTATTGTGAAGTTGGAACAGTATATTTATTTAATTTTGTTGACCAGGTAAACCCATTGGGCCTCCTGGAGTCCCTTTTTTAGGGGTAATTCAGGATTAGTTACAAAGAATATCATACAGTATGACAAAACAGGCTGGAGATACAGAGCAAATACATTGGTGAGACTGACATACAATTTGCGGGCTAATGGAGCAGAGGAGACACAAGCTAAAATAGAATACATCAAACTAGTAAACAACATACTGTAATGTAATAACATGCAAGCTTAAAGTTTTAGAGCAGCTACAGTAAATAGATAGGAATATATTAACATGTACAGTGAAAGAGCATTAAACCAGTTAACAATTTGGGCAGGTAAATATGTGCAATAAATACAAGCAAGAAACAAGTTGCTTTACAGAAGGTGTGTTGGTGTCATCATAACATACTGTAATTTGTTAGATGAATCAGCCCCAAGCCATTGAGTCATACAGATACTCTGAGCTCAGAGCAAGTCTTCTGCACACAACCTACACATATTGAGCACCCATGAATTGCAGAATTTTGTGGCTATGGCTTTGAGGTAAGAGTTTCAGCATGTTCAGTGTTTTCCAGTTGTGGGTTTGAAACCTGCATTTCTGCTCTTGGAACAGTTTTGTCAGAGTTCAGTTCTGCTGAAGGTAGCAGCATTTGTTGTGTTGGTTGCAACAGTACCTGTTTTGTAATGGTAGTTTTTTGTGTCTGTTGTGGCAGCAGCTGTTTGTAGGATTTGTTTTTTTACATGCAGGTCTGACTTTGTGGCTTTAGTTACAATTACATATTTTTGTGAATAAAGGATTGCCCAGCTGAGATGCAACATCTCATGTTCAGTGGGGTCCTGCTTCTATCTATTTCTGCAGTTGGGTGGACTGGAGCACTAAGAGGTCCCAATGTCACACAGTGAGTATTTGGCTCTAGCAGGGTTTGAAACCTGATTTGCTGGTTCTCAAGCCAGTGCTCTAAGAACTAGACCACACTGCCACTTTCTGGTTGAACTGTAGGTTTGACAGTGGTTTAAATACAGCATTTTAAAGCATGATCATACTTTAAATGTTTCAAACCACAATTTCACTGGTAGTTTATTTGTTGGGGGCGGGGGAGTTAAGCAGTGTTCTTGTGGTACGAATTGACCACTAGATTCCTGCAAAGTTTTGAAACTTTGTTATATATAGCACAATGTGAAGTGGCCTGACTTCATGTTGTACAAAATGTCACTGCACATAGTTCTTCATGTGACAAAGTGGCAACTTCACCAGGCAGAGACTACATGTAACACCTGTTAAGCAGTGAGGGTACCACATTGCTTATTGCCTCCCAGCCAAAACTACATGCAACAACAACTGGTCAAGTGCCACTATGCTTAATTACTTAATCTGTTTCAAGTTTAAAAAAAAAAAAAACACATGCAGCACATTACCACCCCCTCCCACACCACCAACCTTATGTAGTGTGAAGTTCCTGACTGTGCTGCAACTTCACTAGATAAGTTAAAATTTACAGCACTCCTATGGACCAGTGAGGTGACTGGATTTCAGCAGTGCTCTCTGAACCATTTTGCATTGTCAGTTAATTTAACCCTAGTGGGTCATGATACACAATGTGAAGCTGAAGGTATTACATCCCTAAGGTTAGATTAACAAAGGTAACCGAACCCCTGGATTGCCTTAATGCTATTATAAAACTAACATGTTGTTCTTAAATATTTTTTTATTAGTTCAGTCCCAGTTGTTTTTTTTTCTTACATGAAGGATTCCAGCAGCTAACCTAACTTGTTACTCTCTTGAAACAGAACACATCACAGTGCTGTGGTGGTGCAGCTAGCTCCCAGTACAACAAATAAAATGAAAGGTTGTGCACTCAAAACAGGCAATGAACTCACTCGTGTCTGAAAAACATCACTCTTAATTTTATTTAAATAAAGTGCAGTCACTAACCACCATTAGTAATGGGGCATAAGTGATGTCCTCAATTTGAGTTAGTTGCAATTTTTTTGTAATTACGCTTTGCTTTTTTAAATAGAAGAGTGCATTTTAATGATCATTTTTCTGAGTGTACATTCATACCTCTCAACTGTCCCTGATTTTCAGGGATGTCCCTGATTTTGCCTCAAAAATGTACTCTGTCCCTTCTAAAAATTGTGTTTTTGTGACCAAACAGTGGGAGTTGTAAGCACAAAATAATGTCAGACCTTAAAGTTACAGACTTGTTCTTCCTTAGAAAATGCATTTTATACTAAGCCCCTTATTCTACCAGCTTCCTGAATTGATATCTCCAATTTTGAAGATATGTCCCTGATTTTGGTCCTTTGTCCCTGATTTTTGTAAGCCTTGTCCCTGATTTGTGAGGCAGGAGGTTGAGAGGTATGTGTACATTCTTTCATTTTATTCAACCTAACCTGTTAGTGTGTGAGACAGTCATTTATAATTCTCCATTTCCAGTCATTATTTAAGCAATTAGGCATGATAGGTCATGTGTTATTGTACAATAACATCATGCCTTGGGTGGTTGAAGCATAAGGCCACAGGCCAAGTACATTCAGCACTTGAGAAGTGGCATTTTTACACAACAAGATACATCCATGGAGAGCCTTGCTATTTTACAATGTCTAATTTATTAATGAAGAAAAAACAATTTAAAAAAAGTTTTAAATAGATTTTTCTCTTAATTTTGCAATGTACAAGTATATCTTTAAAAAAGTCCACAATTTCTGCTTTTTCCATTAGGTAGTGCTGCTACTACATGCTGCCTGATCTCTCAGTCTCCACAGCTCTCAGGGAGTGTGTTCTCTCCCTTACCAAAGCTTTCTTTTTGTTACATCATCTCTCCCCATCCACCTGTACTTTACAAAATATAAATAAATTTAAACACTGTGGCCATTTTTAACTGTGGTTCTGAACAGTGAAATGCATGGTGCTGAACCATTCTTCTGCTTGCAGGATTGTGGGGCTCAAAGCTGCTGTTTCAGCTTTCTTTTACTTAACACAGTAATGCCTGAGGGGGAGGAGCTGAGAGTATGAAAGGCAGTGACAGCTTTTATTTTATTTTTAAATTAAATAGAAGTAGCAGAAGTGGAACAAGGGAACAGTGGAACAGTGATGATGCTGAAGTGAAGTGTGATACAAGATTGTTGAGCTCAGGAAAAGTGGGACAGCACTGATGTGCATATTCACTTTTAAACTTCATTTACTGTTAATGAAGTCACATGGAAAAGAATGCTGTAGCAGAATTAAATGGTAAAGTTTGGGATTGTAAAGCTGTTTTTTTTTGTTTGTGAGTCAGGCAGTCTATGACACGCTAGGAGGGATGTTTTACATTTTAAAGCACAGTGATTTATTCTTCTTTTGTGAGGTCCTGTTGGTTCTGGACCTTCATACAGTGATGTTTTGCTCAGGTAACACTGCTTGTGAGTGTGGGCACTGACCAATCAGAAAGCAAAAGTGTTTTTTGCCATTGCATAATTTATGTTTATGTGAAATATAATGTTTTGTAGTTTTTCTTTTTATTGACTGATTTCTGTACAGTTCTCTTCATTGAACCAGCAATTTGGAGTTTTGACTATGCCAGGGGCCAGGGCTAGATACAGAACTCTAAGAACTATTCTGATATGCAATAGCTCATGTTCAGCATTGTGCACTCATGCAGTAGCATAGTGAAAATACTGAACAAATATTTTTGCTCAGTATTTACAAATGAAGAGGGGGAGGTGCCTAAAACAAACAATAGAAACACTCTGGATACAGAAGCTGATACCAGCCCATTTACAGAAGAAAGGGTTCTGAAAGAACTCTCAAAACTGAAGGTGGACAAAGCAATGAGGCCTGATGGGATTCATCCCAGAATTCTAAAAGAACTAAGGGTAGAACTAGTGACACCACTGACTACCCTCTTTAACAAATCATGGGAGGATGGGGTGGTACCTGAGGACTGGAGGAGGGCAGATGTGATTCCCCTTCACAAAAGTGGGAACAGGGCAGAAGCAGGAAACTACAAACCTGTTAGTTTAACCTCAGTGATAGGGAAAATGATGGAATCACTTCTGAAGGAAAGAATTGTCGAGTACCTAGAGGCCAGAGGGGCACAGGACCCAAGGCAGCATGGATTCACAGCAGGAAGGTCATGCCAGATGAATCTAATAGATTTCTTTGACTGGGTGACCAAAGTAGTAGATCAGGGAGGGGCTGTGGACATGGTCTACCTAGACTTTAGCAAGGCATTTGACTCAGTCCCACACAAAAGATTAATATACAAGTTAGCCAGCCTGGGAGTAGGTTCCAAGAAGATAGCATGGGTAAAGAATTGGCTGGAGACTAGGACACAGAGGGTAATAGTAAATGGAGTCCACTCTGAAGAAAGGGGGGGTTACTAGTGGGGTACCGCAGGGTTCAGTATTAGGACCGGTCCTCTTCAATGTGTTTATAAGCAACATTGCAGAGGGACTGGAAGGAAAAGTATGTCTCTTTGCAGATGACACAAAGATTTGCAACACAGTTGATGCACAAGGTGGGGTGGAAAGGATGAGAAGGGACTTGGCAAGGTTAGAGGAATGGTCAAATGTGTGGCAGCTTAGATTCAATGCTAAGAAGTGCAAGGTAATGCACCTGGGAAACAAAAACCCAGAGGAAGAGTACACAATGGGGGGTGAGATACTAACAACAACAAAAAAGGAAAGGGACCTGGGGTAGTCATATCAGATGACTTAAAGGTGGGCAAGCAATGTGAGAGGGCAGTAAGGAGGGCTGGGGGGATATTGGGATGCATAGGGACAGGCATTACCAGTAGAAAACAGGAAGTTGTTATCCTTCTGTACAGACAGCTGGTGAGACCCCATCTGGAGTACTGTGTGCAGTTCTGGAGACCCAATCTCTGCAAGGACATAGACAAGATGGAAGCTGTCCAGAGGAGGGCAACTAAAATGGTGCAGGGTCTGCATGTCACAGGGTGCTCCTGTGAAGGGTTGAGGGCCCTGAAATAATAATTGTAAAAATGCTGGATACCTGAAGGTCCGGCTGTTTAATGCCCTAAAGGTGCTGCGATAGTGCGCATCATCGCACAGGCAGGCTGTTTAGTTTGGCCTGATGTACTCTTTGGGTTGCTGGATTTATGTGCTCATGTTTGTTTAATTGTAAGGCAATCGCTATTCTGGGGGTGTCCTTTGAAATAATAAAATAAGGGAACCTAGTAGCTGAGCTTTAAAAAGAAAAGAAGAAAATAACATCAAAATGCCCAACTAAAACCCTTTAACGTACGTAAATCCACTAATTGCACTGAAAAGGGGCAATAAATAAAACTATTCATCCTCTTTCTGTTAAATCTTTGCTTTTGCAAAGTTCCAACATGGAAGGTGCAGAGACACGAATGTGTGCACTTTCGAGATAGAGCTCACAGATACAAAGACACTTCGGGGAGTAAGTTATAATATTTCTGCTATCTTATTAGAAGAGTGGGACTCTTTTTTTAGACATAAATAGTCTTTCGCTTAGAAAGGGGGGGAAACACTCAACTGGCCCATACTCAAGAGACATAGAAACCTCAAAGTAAACATCTGAGGGGTAAATAAAAAATCTCTGGGTACGGATTTAAAATGGGAAGGAAATAGAAATATTAGTCCCTATTTCCTTGGACTAATTTGACTCAAAGCGACGCTTTCTTTACTTATATGCGATGCAAATGCTACAAATAAAGAGGACAGGAGAACATAAGCGGACACGTTCTACCTACGGGAGGGTGCTTTGTAGCAAAAGATCATAATTTAAACGTCTGCTCCAAGAGTCACCATATCAATATATAAACGGCACACAAACCAAATGTTGTGTTACCATTCAATTTAAATAGTGTGTAATAGATGGCCAGGCTATTACTCACTATTTACTCAGATACCAAAAGAGAGAGAAAAAAATAAAAACATTTACAGACACACATAAAAACGCAGACGGATTCATTCCACGAGACAGACAGATAACTATACACAGACAAAAAAAATATAAAGGGGGGATTCTCCCTTTCACACTGCACCAGAAGACATATAAAGAGAGACTAAAGGAGCTTAATATGTATAGCCTTGAGGAAAGGAGGGAGAGGGGGGACATGATAGAAACTTTCAAGTACCTCAAGGGAATCAACAAAGTCCAAGAGGGTAGCATCTTTCAAAAATAGAGGTGTGCAAGAACAAGAGGGCACAATTTGAAGATAGAAGGGGGGGCAGCTCAGAGGTAATGTAAGGAAGTATTTTTTCACAGAGAGGGTTGTGGATGCAAGGAACAGCTTTACGGAGGAGGTTGTGGAGTCAAAAACAGTGGTTGAATTCAAGCATGCATGGGGCAGTCATAAGGCAATTCTAGGGGGTGGGGGTAGAAAGAAGTAGGCTGCTGGTTAACTAGGATCTGCAGCTTATCCATTAGGTAGGGAAAATGGGCAGACTGGGTGGGCCAAGCGGTCCTTATCTGCCATCAAATTCTATGTTTCTATGTTTCTATGTAAAGGTTATGATGTAGGAGCAGGAATCAGGGGAGACTTTGAAATATACTGGCACAGTGATTTATTCTTCTTTTGTGAGGTCCTGTTGGTTCTGGACCTTCATACAGTGATGTTTTGCTCAGGTAACACTGCTTGTGAGTGTGGGCACTGACCAATCAGAAAGCAAAAATGTTTTTGCCATTGCATAATTTATGTTTATGCGAAATGTAATGTTTTGTAGTTTTTCTTTTTATTGGCTGATTTCTGTACAGTTCTCTTCATTAAACCAGTAATTTGGAGTTTTGACTATGCCAGGGGCCAGGGCTAGATACAGAACTCTAAGAACTATTCTGATATGCAATAGCTCGTGCTCAGCATTGTGCACTCATGCAGTAGCATAGTGAAAACTCCAAATTCCTTGTTCCCTGAAGAGAATGGTGCAGAATATTTCCAAAAAAGAAACCAATACACACAAAACACAGTTTTTCACATCAGTTTTTTCTCAGGTCAGTTAAATATAGATACCTGAGAGTATGAATATCATTTTTAAAAATAGGAACAATGCAAGCAGCAGCAAATTAGCATGGATTCCTGTCCCTTTAAAGTGATCCTGGTCATCTGCCTGCATCCCCATGTGTGCATACTGTCTCTGTTTATAGTTAGGATAAAGCTAATTGTCATTTAGCATGGATATTTGTGATCCATATCATTTCCCTTCTCATCACTATTCTTTATCACATTATATTAAATAATAGTGCTAATGCTGAGTCATTAATATGTTTGATCTAGGTAGAAAGATCAAGCTCAAATTAATCATGTAAGTCAACATAACCGACCTTTGATGAGGTTAAAAGTAAATATATCCTGTTTTAGATAATGTAGCAGGAGTTGATTATAATAGCAGTACTCTGTTACAAATCAGAGTGCTATAAACAAGTGTATTAAAATATTTTTTTTAATATAACAGTGAACCATGTTTCTCCATGATGAAGCCCTAATAGAAGGGTGAAATGTTGGGTAGCAGAAGACATGGCCAGAGCTTGATGAAAAAGTGAATAAAGCTTAAAAGAACTTTTGAAAAATTGACTTTCTGGAGCTGGCTGATTTTCTGTGACTTATTGATAAGACTTCTTGTGCCTACTTCAGCCTCTGAACTAACAGTTCACTAAAATCTCGACTATAGGAGATTACCCAGGGACTCCCAACCTGAACTTTGCCTTGCACCTCTAGCAGGAACAGGCCACCTGTTTTTCCTTGGATCAGCTCAGACCCTCAAATTCTTTCTGGATCAGAGTGTTGAAAAGACATCTTGGGACTATCGCAGTACAGACAGTATAAAAGACAGGAACTCTGAAGCTTTTCCTTATGAGGCGGACCATGCACAGATGGTCTGTAACTTTTCTTTTCTTTTTCTTCACTATCTAAAGCATTTGTAAGCCCTTAGTACATGATTTTTTAAGAAACCTAGAAGTTGTATCATTCTAGGTTCAAATTCTGGGCTTGCCCACTTTTGACTCCACTTTTCACTCCCGCCCCTTCCTTGAGTCTGACTACCTCAGCTTGGCTCAGATCATCTGAGGGAAATATGAATCTCCAAGGCTGAATTTAAACTGGGTCTCAGCAACCTTGCACTCTTAAATCTGGCCTGTCTCATCTACTGTGTAATTTAAACATTACAATAAACAATGCAATAATATATAATACATACACTGTATGTGTTGACGCACGCGTGTGTGTGTTTGTGTACAAACATGAAAACAAACAACAGTTGTAAAGAGTTTAGAAAATGGAACATACAGTAAGCCTTTAGTCATTGTGATCTACAGTTGGCACCAGATCTTATGTATATAGTTTTACAGTATCTTTTTGGTAAATTCAGTTGTCTTAGCAGTAGTATATTTACAACATTATGAAATAATTTCTATAATACAGTGGAGGAAATTAGACTATCTCTAATGCCTCATCTGACTTAAAGTTCACAGATACTGTTCCTTCCTCATACATTGCATAGACTGACATATGCTAAACAGGAACTATTTCAAAACTATCAAAGAATAGTTGCAGAGCTAGGTTGGCTAGTTTTTAAGGCTGACATTTCACCACCAGAGGACAGGATCTAAATAATATCTGCTCAGGTCACAACTGCAATGACATACCTGCTCTGTGGTCTTTGACAGCTCAAGTTCCATATGGATGAAGTAATTATCATAAAACCACAGTCACAGTTCAGTGGAACTTGGCCCAATGTGCAGTTGTAAAGACACTCCTTGCATTAAACGGGGAAAACACATGAAAAGAGTGCTGAACTAATTTCAGTTTTTATTATGTTTTCCATACTCAGCCTCTCCTTTATATAATAAATTTGTACAATAACATGAAAACAATATTACTGTCCCCTACATGTCATCTAATTTGGCTACCAACCTTCTTCATTTGACATCACTATTCTCTGTTTATGACATCTCAATATGTTGTTGTTGAAGTGCTGATGTTGTCATTAAAAGAGGGTTATGATATCAGGTGCATACAAGTACCAAGATTAGATGGGGTTCAGTGGATAAAGGTCCCATTTTTGTTCTACATGGCATGCCATTGGCACCCTCTCATGACCTTCTCAGAGGTGCTGATCATAAGGATTTGAGCTGCAAACCTGGTGACCTGGGTTTGAATCCCACAGCCCCTACTTGTAGACTATGTGACCCTGAGCAAGCCACTTAACTTATTTGTGCTCCCAGGTTGCACCTGTGAACAAGCTTCAGCCTAATGTGTCTCTCCTGGTTAAAAAAAGGAAAACTTCATACTTTGACAAGTATCAGAGTCAATGGTATGTTTATTTTTATGTATGTAAAAAAAAACCCAAAAAAACACAAGCATAGTCTGAACTTGTCCAGCTCCAAAAAAATCAATTTTCAAAAGTTCTTCCAAGCTTCTAAAAAAAGGATGTTGTTCTTGCCTTGTCTCCACTCTAGTTGATTCTCTCTGGGAGGGTGTAGTTTAACTATCACTATTGTCTGAGTCTGTGTAGATCTCTTGTCTAACATGGTATAGGATATTAATATGCCAACTGTGTACTCAGTAGTTACGATAATTATTAGTGTCACACTTGAATTTCCTTAACTCTTTCTTTTTTATCTTCAAGTGTAGGTTTAAATGGATTCACTACTGTTTGTTTTACTTGATCTTGTAGAGGACTAAATTTCTACTGTAAGTCTGCTTCTTTCTTCTAAAATGGTTTCAGTTAGCACATGCATGAACTCATTGCTATATTTGGGTTTTATCCCCTCCCATCATTCCATTCATTTTTGAGAATATATGCCTAAATTAGGTTCTGTGAGGACCCTAAGGCCACTTGGAATTATTTTACAGTGTAGGTACTCACCAACAGTAATGCCGTGCCACTCAAGTTTACAGTCCTTTCTTTTAAGGTTTTCCAATTTGCTAGTGAAGTCTTTCTTGGTGGTATCTACATCATGTGTTTTGTTTGTGCCCCTTATTGCTTCAACTAGTTTTTTTCTGGTCATTTTCTGTGAAATTACATACTATCTGGCTGGTTTCTAGGCTAGTGGTGATTGCAGTGGGGGGTGGGTGGAGAGGAGGGTTTGATTCTGAGCAGGTAAAATACTACTGCACCAGTAACTCCTCTGTGGTGTAGTCCATGTTCTGACCTTGACCAATCAATCAATCAATCAATCAAAATCTTTATTTATCCAGGTGGGCACCCTTGAGCAAGGCTCATTTGCAAGATGGACCTGTTCATGAGAACATCATTGTACAGTAACATGGTAGACATACTGCAATAATATACAGAGAGAGAAAAAAAATATACAATATATACAGTACAGTAGCAAGGTAGAACATAAAGCAATATTACACAAAGAAGAAAAATCAGCATATGTACAACAAAATATGAATGTATGGGGCTTTACAACAGATAGGTTTATCAGTTGGTATAGCCAGCCTGTCCACATAAAAAGGGCAAGAAAGGCAGTTTGGGGAGTACCAGATAAGGGAGATACTGAAGGAGAAGGAATTGTTTCTGTTATACTTCAGGGAAGGGGGTGGAACTAGGCCATAGTTAAGGACAGACAGCTGTGGGATACAGTTTAGGAAGATAATGATGGGAAAGGAAATGTTATCCGGCATACTTCATGTGAGGGAGTGGAACTTGGCCCAGGTTAAAGACAGCTAGGGAAACCGTTCCACAACGCAGGCAATGAGAAACTTATGGCAGCTCTGCCAAAATGAGATTTGACCTTCAGAACTTGGAGGGCGATTAGGGAATAGCTTCTGAGAGCATAGGTGCCTATCATACTCTGGGGAATACAATCAGAGACATAACGGGGGTGCTTGTTGGTTACAGCTCTGAAGGCCCAAAGAGTGGCATTTCTATTTCTTCTATAATGAAGGGAAGTCCAGACCACTGCTGAGTACAAGGACCAATGGTGTGTGAAAAGAGCAAGGCCAGTTATGAACCTGATTGCTCTGTGGTAAAGGATGTCCAATTTTGCAAGGGCAGAGGCAGTGCAGTGGCTATAGAGAAGGTCTGCATAATCTAGTAATGAAAGGAAGGTGGCTTGAACCAACTGCAGTTTGCCCTCCTTAGTAAGAAGGTGGTTAATTGTGTAGAAAAGTCCTAATCTTTGTCTTCATTTTTTCTGAAGTTCTTTGAGATGTTCAGAGAAGGAGAGTTTGTGATCGAGCCATACACCCAAATATTTGAATTTCAGCACATACTGTAGTTTTTCTCCAAGTATTATAGTGATCTGAGGGATAGCCCCCATGCATGTGGGATTTGCTGCATAAGAGGAAGGGGAAAAGAGCATCGCTTTTGTTTTTTTGCATTATGCAGAAGCTTTTTGCTTATGAGCCGGGATTGTAATAGGTTAAATCTGGCTTGGAGGTCTTCAGAGGCTGCTTCCGGCATAGGGCGACTCAAGTAAAGTACTGTGTCATCAGCGAACAAGTGGATAATGGCTTTATTGATGGTATCATTGATGTTGTTAATTTAAACTGCAAACAAGAGGGGACCAAAGATAGATCCCCGAGGCACCCCCTCTCAGCATAGGTTTAAGTGGAGAAAGATCACCTTCAGCTTTAACCTGCTGTTTCCATTCTATGAGGTAGTCAGCAAACCAGCACATAGAGTTAGGGTCCAGACCTAAGTTACTTAGACAGGATAGAAGCAGGCTATGGTCAACTGTGTCGATGGCCTTACTTAGATCCAAAAAAAACAGCACAGACATGATTCCTATTGTCAAGGTGCCAATTATTTGTCACTTTTGCTAAGACAGTTATGGTGCTGTGTTTTGCTTTGACTCCAGACTGAACAGGGTTTATTTATTTAATTTTTTTTAATTTAGTTGTTTAACCAGGTATAGCACACTAAGCTGAAAACTTTTTTACAGGAGTGACCTGGGAGCACAAGGAGGTTAAGTGACTTGCTCAGGGTCACACAGTATGAAAGTGGAAGCTGTGGGATTCAAACCCAAGTCTGGTCTGCTGGATGTCACCAGATTTGCAGCTCAGAGCCTTAGACCACTGTGCTATACTGCCTCCTGTTTACATTAGTTTACATAGGGTTTAACAGGCTTCTGGATTCTAGGTAAGCCCTTAACTGACCACTCACTATCTTTTCTAATAATTTAGACAGAATGGGGAGGAGGGAGATTGGCCTATAATTATTAAGGTCGCAGGGGTCACCTGATTTTAGAAGAGGGATGACATGGGCTATTTTCCATTGTGGGGGGAGGCTCCCCTGGGATAGTGACAAGTTGAAGAGGTGGGTAATTGGTACCGCCAACACATGGTATGCACATTTCAGATAGTACGGCTCTATGGAGTCTGAGCCTGCACCCTTCTTGGTGTCCAATTGTAGCAAAAGCTCTTCCACCTCTTTTAGAGAGGCAGGCAGGAGGGAGAAGACCTCCTTGGTAGAAGGGGGCTCATGAATCAATAAGCCCTGCTAAGTGCGTATGGCATTGGCAGGGGATGTATCAAATGTTAGCCCAGAAGTTGTGAAGTGATTGTTAAGGGCTTCCAGAATCTCCGATCAGTCAGAGATGATGCTACTACTGGAAATAATTTTTGATGGTAGGGAATTACCAGGTGAATGAACAGACATGTCCTGTATTGTTTTCCAGAATTTTGAAGGATTCCTTGAGGCAGAGGCTAGCTCTGTGCAATAGAAAGCGGCCTTGTCTGCTCTGGCCAACTTTGTGCACTTGTTGCGTGCTCTCCTAAAATGATACCAGTCCGAGCCATTCTTGCTTCTGCGTGCTTTTTTGCATAGTATTTCCCTTTCTAGCATGGAAGCTTTGAGTTCTGGCAAAAACCAGCGGAAAGTGCTGCTCCTTACACATACTTTTACCATGGGTGCATGCCTGTTTAAGGCCGCAGTTAGTATATAATGAAAAATAGTAAATGCCTGATTAACCGTTTTGGCTAGGTAGAAATCCTGCCAACATGGTGAATGTTTCAATTCGTTGACGTAGGCAAGCAAGTCGGAGTTGCATTTATACCTCTTGATTGAAAACATTGCTACGAACTGTGGATTGTGCACAGATCTAATACTGGCTGTGAAACAGTGATTGCTTATGTCAGAGAAAAATGTTCCGACATGGGAGAGCAGATGTGGTTTGTTAACCAAAATTACATCTAAGACTGGGCTGTAACTAGGGTTCTTTTTATTAGGGCGAGTTGGCTCATCAATGAGTTGCACCAGCCCCAAGGCGTCACAAAAGGATTTCAAGGAGGCCGAGGCTTTAGATAACCAGTCGTAGTTCAGATCACCAAGAATAATGGTTTCAATCATACTAAGTCCCAGTGCAGAGCTTAAATGAGATAAGAGATGAGACCCCATGGACGGGGGCCTGTAGCAGCCTATTACAGAGTGCACAGGAAGGAGAAAGTTCAACCTTTAGGGTCAAACACTCAAATTCATTAGGGGAGGAGGATGCTTCTATACATGATACTGAGAATTTGTCCCTGACATAGATCACCACCCCTCCTTTTCTTGATTGCCTATCAGCTTGGAAGAGTAAGTAGTCTGGGATGTTGATTTCACTATCTGTAGTGGCAGGCCTAAGCCAGGTCTCAGTGATCACCAGAACATCTGGTAGGGTGTGGCTCACCCAAGCCTGGATCAAGGTGAACTTTTTGAGCAGGCTACAGACATTGAGATGCAAAAATGACATTCCTTTAATAGCTGCCAGGTCTGAGGGAGAGGCAAGGGTATCTAGAGGCCCTGGGTTGAGTTCGGCATTGCCTGAGCACAGTAGCAATAGCAGCAAAATCCTTTTTAAGGCAGCAAAAGTTAGTTTGTAGTCTCTATTCTTTGAGCGGCTGGGGGGTGGTGATGTTGGATAAACCTGTCACTGCTCCTGGTGCTATACTATCCTAGGGTTGCAGCCACTAGGGTTCTGGCAGAGACTTGCCAGGAGGAGGGAGTATTGAGACAGGAGGGGGAGTACTCCAAAGAGACGGTTCCGGAGATGCCTCACTTTCAGGCAGATACAGCTATAATATCCAAAAATTCAGTAGTACTTCCTGAGAGGAGTTGTAAAGCAAATAACAGGGAGAAGAACAAGGCACATCCCTCCCTAAGGAGGAATGTGGGATCTGATAGAGCACGCTGGGCACCATCAGAGCAAGGGATATACAGAGCAGCAAGATGTCCCCTCCCATTATGGGTCTTATACACCATAGGATCAAGCTATGAAATCCATCAGCAGTATCAAATACTGAGCCTATAATTGTGCTGACTGATGAGCATTCAGGGAGACTAGAGAAGGATGATGGACCCCTGGTGGTAGTTTAGTGTGAAAAGACAGCAGATAGTTAAAATATAAGTAGGCGTGATGCCGGTGGGCATAGCAGATGAGGGAAGGTGGAATGAAGTGTATATAATGAATGGAGGTGGTGGAGATGGGTGGAGAGGTGAAAAAATGCAGCTTTTGCCATACCTTGAGAAGGAGCAAGTCTGGCCTGGAGGTCACGGGCGGCGGCTTGGTGAGCACCGACCACCCAGTGTCTGAGGATGCCTCGGCTGGTGAGCTACAGAGCCCTGGGAGGCTTCACATGGCTGGGGGAAGAGAGAGAAAGGAAGGATTAAGTACTGGCAGAGACAAAGGGCCCAGCAGAAGCCAACAATCAGAGCCAGTGCCAGCGATAATCCTGGATCTCCCGGAGTTTGATTCAGATGATCTGTCCGCTCACTTCAGAATTGTGTGTGTGCGTGTGTGTGTGTGTGTGTGTGTGTTGGGGATTTCAGAATCTGAACACATTTGCCCAGCTCTAGTTAAATTGGTGTTTCCACTGCTATTCGATGTACAGTTTTGTTGTAAAATATTTAAGTGTACAATTAATAAAACTGTTCAGACAATTCAATGTAGATATAAGTTGTTAAAATTAATTTTACTTTTTCAGTTTTGCAGGGGACTAAGAACTATTGTTATGGTACTAGTATATTTATGAGTAGTCTAGGTAAATATAAAAAGAGTGATAATTTCTCCAAGTAATTCATATCGTACAACCCTCCTACAGACTAACCAGGGACATTGCCTCAAAAACACAGGTACAGTTAACCACACATACACAGAAAGAAATAGACATCATAAGATTAAGACATAAAAAGAGGCAAAATAAGAAGCTCCAAATCAAACGAATTTGTAAAGCAATGCTTCCTATTATTTTGGTGTCATTTGTGCTTTTCGACTTCTATTCATAAATGAGGGTCATCAACAAATAAATGTCCCAGTGGAGAGAATTATTGATCCAAAACTAGGGACATCATGGAATATCAGGTACAGTTGAGCAGTGTGCTGCAACTGATTTGCATATAGCTTTCACAAAAAAAATACATTTTATTAACTTATTGTTTCAAAGCGTGCAGATCTTGCAGTTGCCTTGCATGATTTGCTGGAAAGGTTTCAAATGAAATGAGCAGTCCCTGTTCTTAAAGGGGCATGGCCATTCACTGTGGGTTGCCTGACTGCAGGCTGTGCAGACACTTGTCAGCATAGCCATTTGAAAACTGAAGGCAGATTTTCACCCAGAAAAACTATGAAGCCCAGTGATTTTTTTCTTTAAATCCATCCCAGAATCTGTGATTTTCATTTTGTTTGTTATTGTTCATTTTTACCCATATGTTTGAATGCACGCCTACATGATCTGCATTTTCCCTTAACATAGTTGTAGGTATAACCTCAAGCTGTTACTTTCTTCAGTGTTCATACTGGACCCTGAACAACAGCTTTATTAGATGTTCTTTATGCACATGTGCCATGTTATTTATGATGGGGGTATGTGCATGTAACTGTAAAGTGTTATATGTTAGGGTAATACCTAGGATTGAAACTGGGGTTGGGGTATGCACAATTTCTAGTTTAATAAGGTTTTGAATTTTT
This sequence comes from Neoceratodus forsteri, assembly GCA_016271365.2. Lineage (NCBI taxonomy): Eukaryota > Metazoa > Chordata > Ceratodontiformes > Ceratodontidae > Neoceratodus > Neoceratodus forsteri. The sequence continues at coordinate 1,165,142,615 of CM057456.1, read as the reverse complement.
TTCTTTGAGAGGACTTTTAAATATGTTACCCACTTCTAAGCAGTCTATCGAAACACTTTTCTCAGACTATACACATGTGGCTTTTCTTTGTGGTTAGGTTGGTATGAAAGTAAGAGTAAATACTATTGATTATAAAAGACTCATATTAAAATAATCAGGAGACACGTCCTTTGTTCTGAAAACAAAAACAACTGCACATTTTGAAAAAAGACTGGTTCTCATGTTAGATGTGCTGCTACAGTATCTACATATGCAGTGAACTGCAGTACAGACATAATGTATATTCACATGCAGTAGGTGGCATAGAGGCACTCCAGATCATAGAGACAGGTCTCTAATTAAGCAATAAGGCATGACAGGGGGGGTGTGTTATGGTGGTATAACAGTCCACCTCGGGGTGGGTTGAAGCACGAGGCGTAGCCAAGGGCTTCCACCACCTGAGAAGGGCAGTTAGCCCACCGTAACACACCCCCTGGAGAGCCTTATTGCGATTATGAAATAGGTAATTTTTAGTAAATTTTATGCATTTTTAAGCATAATACTTACAGCTGGGCCGTTGTGCTGGGAAAACAGCCCAGCTGAAAGCAGCTCTTGGCCAATCAGAATTCAGCATTCTTTCTACCCATTTCATAATATATACCATAATAACATTATTAAGTCCTACAAACTTTCCGATAGATTCATGTAAACTAAAAAGATAGACATATTGTTATTTCAAGTGGATTTTATTCATTGATTAGAATATATAGAACAAGTACAGTACAGTACAGTACAGTGAAACAGTAGACATTATTTTATCCGTCAAACTGCTGGACCCCAGACATTCAAATGCATATTTTACACACTTCTGTGTTAGCTTTCCAGTTAAAAAAAAACTTAAACCAGGGGCTGATGGATGGCCTAGAGGTAACAGATTATGAGTATTCCAGCATCATAAACTAGGACTCCTGTTCTCCAGCTACTGCACTGGAGATGCCTCCTGAGTCAATGCTCTTCATCCCTGTGGTTGTGGTGTACGTGATCACTGCTCCTCGTGTGATCCCTGTGGCAGGGCTGGCAAGCTCCAGATTTATGATGTGTCTGTGTTTCAAGCCATTGGGGAGGGCAGATGGCAATGTGTCCAACTGGGGGGGTAGGGATGTGTTACACATGCATTACACACGTGTATATCAGGGACTGGACATGCACATCAGCACTAAGGAGTCATGAGGGACTTAGAAAGTAGGAAGGAAGCTTCTCCTTTGAGGTGGCACTTGACTCCACCTCTCCTTAACCTCTGACCATGCCTATCATGAAGGAATTCCATATCAGCCCCATCCAACACAGATAGGTGGCCCTGCCATGGGTAGTAAGCCATAGAGCCCCAAAAGACCTGGTCAAGGTTGAGACAGAAGTGAGACTTATGTAGTGGAACTTGTGACCAGCTTTGGGAGGGAGAGGAGGGAGATAAATAGAATGTAAAATGGAGGACAGTGCAGTTCAGTTGGTAGCACATCTGCTTCTGGGCCAGATGGTCAGGGGTTCAGGGTTTCCAGTACCACTTTAGGATTGGGCTCATACCATAACCATGCATCACCATGCCAGGAAGCGGAGATGGAGGGAGGAGAGAGAGAGGGAGGGGCGGTTGGCGGGGGCAGGGTCATTGCTGTAAATTGTAAGGCTAGACTCTACATCTCTTACTGAGCAGACACAATAGACTGGGTGATCTTCTTCTGCTGGCTTTTTTTCATATGTTCATGTTTGTATAAATGCTGGTATCTGAATCAGTACTAGGTGTGTGCTGGACTGTTAGGGTATGCCATACTTCAGATGAGATATTAAGCCATAGCCCCTCCTACACATCTCTGGTGCTGTTCTGGTGAGTGTTCAGGTGGAAGTAAAATAACCCTAGGTACTTTTTTGCAAGATTAGGGGGATTTTCTATTGAATAAACCAACAATGTGAAATTCACACCAAATAAATGACATACGACCATACGAAACAGACCTCACGGTCTATTGAGTCTGCTTGATTGTACAGCTAGCCCCTCAACTTGCAGCTGCCCCATCCTCCCCTCCTCATAACAACCCCTCCCACTCTGTCCCACACCCTCTTAAATCTGGATATTGTTCTGCAGGATACCACTTCCTCGGGCAGAGTATTCCACTTGTCTACCATCCTTTCCATGAAAAGGTGTCTCCTGATCTCCCTCCTGAATCTTCCCCCCTCCAATCTCAGCTGATGCCCCCTCATGTCCCTCCCCCTTTTGACCTGAAAAATCTTTTCTGTATTAGTCTTGTTTATTCCCTTTAAGTATTTAAAGGTTCTGATCATATCCCTCCTCTCCTCCAGGGAATACATGTTCAGCTCTCCCATCCTCTCCTCATGGGATTTTCCCTTCAGTCCCTGGATCATCTTTGTTGTCCTACGCTGCAACCCCTCCAACAATCTGATGTCCTTCTTCAGGACTGGACACCAGTACTGCACGCAATATTCCAGGTGCGGCCTGACCAGTGACTTGTACAAGGGAAGGATCACATCTCTGTTCCTGGAGGAGATTCCCCTCACTATGCACCCCATCATCTTGTTTGCCTTTGCAGCTGCCTTCCTTTACTGAGCCTAGTGGGTCATACTCCCCGTTATAAGCACCCCTAGATCCTTTTCCTCCATGGTGCTTTCCAACTGTACCCTTCCCAGCTGATATTTTCTTTCGTGTTCCTAGCTCCGAAGTGCAGGACCTTCAACTTTCTGGCGTTGAACTCCATCTGCCTTCTTTCTGACCACTCTTGTTGTTTGGTCAGGTCCTCCTGCAGCCCCCTCCACCCCTCTATGTCATCTACCACAGTTCCTATCTTGGTATCATCTGAGAACAGACTGATTTTACTCCAGATCCCATATGAGATATCAGCTATGAATATCCCAAACAGCACCAGTCCCAGTACCAAACCCTAAGGCACTCCACTCACAACGTCCCTCAGTGATGAGAGTTCCCTCCCACCACTACCCTTTGCTGCCTACCCGTCAGCCAATTGGTGATCCAACTGATCATTTTTGTTCCCACCCCTCTATATTCCAGCTTGCCCCCAGCCTCCCATGTAGCACAGAATCAAAGGCCTTGCTGAAGCCTAAATATAGGAATTTTATTGCATGGTCCATGTCCAGTTTTTTGATCACCTAGTTGTAGAACCCAATGAGGTTTGTCTGGCAGGATCTGCCTGAGACAAACCTATGTTGATGACCATCTTGGAGACCATTGTCTTCCAAAAAGGTCACCAGCCTCTCTTTTAGGATTGTCTACATGAGCTTCCCCAGCATTGAAGTGAGACTCATCAGTCGGTAGTTGCCTGGTTCATCCTTCGGGCCACTTTTATGAATGGGCACCACATGGGCCATCCTCCAGTCCTGTGGCACACATCCTTTGTCCAGTGATGTACTCAACAGGTCTGTCAGTGGTCCCACCAGGATCTCCGCTAGCTCCCTAAGCTCTCTAGGGTGAATGCCATCTGGTACGGTGCCTTGACCCTCTCAGCACCCTTAGTCCTTCCAGAACCCTGGCCTCTGTAATCCCGATATCAGTCACCCTCTCCCCTTCCCCCTGCCCACTCCTCCCCTCCCATGAGCTATCTCCCCCCTTTTCCTCCGTGAACACAGAGCAGAAGTAATCATTCAGTGCCTCTGCCTGACCCTACCACTTCTCCACCACCCCCCATCCTTTAGTCCTCATAATCTGGTCTTTGTTTCTCCTTCTCTTGCCAGTGTATCTGAAGAAGTCCTTTTCTCTGTCATTAATTCCCCTGTGCCATTCTCCACTCTGTGGATGCCTTGGCCACCCTGACTAGCCTGGTAACCCCTGGACTACTTTGTGTATTCATCTTTGTCCCCTTGCCCTTCTGATTTCTTGAGTCTCTGGAATGCTTTTCTCTTGACCTTCACCCCTTCCGTGACCTCCCAGGTCAGCAAACTTGGCTTCTTTGCCCTACCTTTCTTGATCTGTGTCCTTGTACAAGTCTCAGTAGCCTCTGCTAGTCATTTTTGATAATATCCCATGTTTTGCTTGCATCCATACATGTTTGAATTCCTACCAGATGCCCAACCAAAATTTCTCCCATCCTTTTAAAGTCTGCCCCCTTAAAATCAATCATCCTGGTACCTGTACCTCCTGTTTCTCTGCCCATATTGAGTGTGAACCACACTGAATGATGGTCACTCCCACTCAGGGGGTCTTGCACTCCCAGATCCCTTACAACCTCCTCATTTGTTAGTAGCAGATCCAGAGTTCTTCCCACCCTAGTCAGCTCATGGAGCAATTGCACCAGGAAGCTGTACTGAAATGCTTCTAGTAATACCTGCTCCTTTGCAATCATGGTGGTTGAGGTGTTCCAGTCCACCCTAGTGAGGTTGAAGTCCCCTACCACTACTATGTTCCCCTTCTTACAGACCCTTGTAATCTGCTCAGCCAACTGTCTATCCTGGTCATCCCCCCTGAGCTGGTGGCCTGTACATCACCCCCCCAGTGTCCTTCTTTTGAAGTCTTGAAACTGCATCCATAGGGCCTCTGTCTTGCACTCCTCCCCCTCCTCCCTCATATACCTTATCCCTTCCCTCACATAGATCACCATACCCCCTTCCCCTTAGCCCTGTTCTTCCTGAATATCCTGTACCCTGGGATCATCATATCTCAGTCCTGATTCTGGGCGGACCATGTTTCTATGATGGTCACAATGTCCACCCTCACCACTGCCAAGAGAGCCTGTAGCTTGACTGATTTGTTACCTAAGCTTCTCACATTCAGTGAGACCACTCTTTAACCTGACAACCTGCATGACACAGATAATCACAGAATCATCAAAAATAAAATCACATAAAAGAAAAAGCAAAAAAACAATAATACATCAGACCACCTGAAATTATATACATACCACTGTCTGAAAACAACAAAATTATCATCAAAAATAAAAAAAAAACCCTTACCACAGAAAAATCCAGGACATATTCTTCCAAAAATATGCATTTCAGAACCAGAGTACAATTTTCCTTCCGAGGAATATGTATGTTGCATTGAACCTAGAATCATGTTTAGTAACTGGTAGTGAGACACCTCTTTTTGTTGTAAAACTAATTGACATCTTACTTGCCAAATGTAAAATGTGTACGCTGCAAACCGTAAATGTAATGAACTATTACTGACCCCACCATTCAGGCCCATAGGAACCCCATACCATAGTTTCATAAGAGAAAACTTTAGCAGCCCATTTCTATGGGTGCTATTGGGTCTTTGCCTGCTCAAACCAGAGTTTGCGCTTGATCCCCATATTCAAATGGGGCTGTTGCATGGGCAAAGAAGGTTAGCGCCCCCACAAAACATAATGTATGTGGGCAGGCAAGGGGAGGGGCATGGCTATGAAAAGCCACACTACCCCATATTCAATGACTTTGTGCTGTGCAAAAGGTTTTAGTGCTGTCTTTTTGCACAGCACAAATACCTCCTAACAAAACCCCAGCTTCATCCAGGCAACCCTAGTGGCTGCCAGAGGTACTGCAGACACCTAGCCAGTTGGTCACTGGGGGAGCACATCCACCCTATGTTGTTCTTGGTACTGCTCCTCCAATCATGAGCCCCTACCATGCAAATATTCTCCCTGGTGGTAGTGATCCCCCCTCCCTACGATCACCAGCCTGTAAGTCTGAATCACAGCCCTTGGTGCTAGTGGTCCCCCCTCTGATCACTAGCTTGTATGTCCCAAACACAGTCCCTGGTGCTAGTGGTCCCCCTCCCTTCAATCACTAGCCTGTATGTCACAAGCACAATCCCTGGTGCTGGTGGCCCCCCCTTTAATCACCAGCCAAAAGTAAAAGTTGCAACATTCCCTGGGGTCCAGTGGTTCCTCCCAGCACTGATCTGTGGTACTGCCTGTCACAACTTCCCACTCCCTGGGGTCTGGTGGCCCACCCACCATGGCACCAAGCACACCCTGGTTACCTTATCAATATCCTTAGTGCCACGGGTGCATATGGCAACCGGAGAAAGGCTCCTCACACTTCCTTGGTCAGCCACCATATGGCCAGACATAGTGTGCACTCCTAATTTATTGGACAGGGTGCATTACACTGTACTATGAATAAGGGGCATGCTCTCTACCTGATCATATGGGATGGTTCTGCTAGACACCAGGAAGCTGGGATCTATGACAGGTGTTACCATGGATTGGTGCTGAGGGGAACCACTGGACCCCAGGGAGTGTTGCAACCTTTACTATGGGCTGGCAATCAGAGGGTGGACCACTAGCACCAGGGATTGTGCTTGTGACATATGGGCTGGCAATCAGAGGGAGGGGGGACTGCTAGCACCAGGGAATGTGTTTGAGACCTATGGGATGGTGATCAGAGGGAGGGGGGACCACTAGCACCAGGCACTGTGTTTGGGACATATGGGCTGGCAATTGGGGGGACCACTAGCACCAGGAATTATGTTTGGGACCAATGGGCTGGTGATTGGAGGGAGGGGGGACCACTAGCACCAGGGATTGTGTTTGGGATATACAGGCTGGCGATCAGAAGGGGAGATCACTAGCACTAGGGATATCTACACTGCTATGGACTGTGCAGTGGAGGGGGGGCAGCGCTGAGCTAACCTGCCTTGCTACCCATGAAAATGAGCCCATAATGGGCATGCAAATGGCCCCTTAGTGCCTTGCATGCCCAGTGGACTCATTTGCATCAATCCCTTTGAACACTGTAAATAGCACTCTGGGGCTATCCATTCTGGAGGCGTACTTCCAGATTCATGGTGGGGCAGCACTAAGTGGCCTAGTACTGCACCGACATGGCCCTATATTCAGTCAAATAGCACCAGGGCACTATTCAACTGAATGTAGATCTTTGGGCCCCTGGAAAATCACAAGGTGCAGTGCAAATCTTTGCATTCCGCTTTGTGCGAATCTGAATATCAGACCCCAAATATCAGTACTTTTAAAACTTTGGCTACTCTGTTCAAAAAATTAATAATAAAGGGACATACCAAGAAAAAGATGTTCCTGAGTTTCACACTGGTTCACACTTCATCAGGTTGTATTTCAGGGGAAATTTGGAGCTGGGATAGCTGTGGAAGGAGGAGCTGAGAAAGGGAGAACAGCACAGAACATACACTTTTCTCTGGGTGATAGGCATATAGCATTGGTGGTTTTTGTGGTGTTTTGTAGAGGAATTCTTCTGTACTGGTTATTTTACAGGAAAACAATACAACTTGTTATTTAGACTGGGTACAAATAAGGAGCAGTCACTACCTACAGTTCTTTCTTTTTGTTTTGCCTTCTGTTTGTGCATTGTTGTGGCAGATTACCTTCATTCCACAGTGATTACAGGGGATTAAGGGCAACCATTCAGGATCGAGGGGACAAAAGGTGCCAGATTTGAATTTGAAGAAGGGGCTTAAAAGGATCACTGGGTGACTTGCTCTGTAGTCCCAACTGACCACTGGAATAGAAGAGGGGTCAAGGGATTCGAGCAATGCAGCAGCAGCATGGCTTGTTTTCTGTTCTTTTTTAGTAGCAGGTCTGAGAGGAGCAGAAGCTGGAGTGGATTCAGCAGTGCAGCATCAGCATGGTTTTTCTGTCTTTTCTTTTTTGGTAGCAGGTCAAAGAGGAACAGGAGCTGGAAACCAGGGAACAGGGTCTCACTCACACATGGAGACTTGAGCTTGTATTTCAGGGGAAATTCAGAGCTGGGATAGTGGCAGAAGGAGGAGCAGAGAAATGGGAACAGCACAGAACACACACACACACTTCTCTGGGTGAATGGCACATAGTGTTGGTGGTGTTTTGCAGGGGAGCTCTACTGTACTGGTTATTTTACAGGAAAACAGTGCAACTTGTTATTTAGGCTGACTGGGTACAAATAAGGAGCAGTCACTACTTACAGTTCTTGATACCTGTATGGTAATTCTGAGGTTCTTTATCTTCTCTTGCAGGATTTAGGCCATCATTGGTGTTTACCGGTGTATTGAGGGCTGTATTTGGAGCTTATTTGCTGGCAGAAGGGCAAGGCTCTTGAAGCAGGAAGGGGAGCTGATTGTTTCTGGATGCTGCCAGGTGTACTCCCAGCTACCTCTTAGTTCTTATATAGGGTGGGGAGGCCACAAGGGAGTACATCAACTGGGAAGTACCTACCTACCCAGGAAGGGGAGGAGCCAGGCGTTAAAGGCCAGCATAGGAAAGGACACGACAGACATGATGGGAGTGGTGCAGTGCAGTGGCTGTGGGGTGGCTGTCTTCAGTGAGACATTCTGGAGGCTGTGATGCTGCCCTATCTGCAGGCACCTCCCTGGGTTGTGGGAGGAAGTCACATGTCTCCTTGCCAAGTTGGCCAGGTTGCAGGGGGCTTTCATCCTCAACCAGAAGCCACTAGGTTCACACCCTAAACCTCAAAGGATACCCAGTTGGAGAAATGGTTGGATCAAGACGGGCTCAGGAAGGGGGGTCTAAGGCACATCCCCAACCAGTCCGGCTAACAAACTTCTACACTGCTTTGGAGGAGTGGGATAGCCCCACAGGTGCCCCCACAGCTGAGACCAGGGAGGATGAGCGAGTCCTCCATGATGGAGCTCAATGGAAGTGGGATAGAGAACCCCAGAGGAGGAGAAAGCTTCTACTGGTGGGGGAGTCAATTGTCCAGGGATCTACTTTAGGGGAACCCAGCAGGAAGGACAGGGAGGTCAAGTGCATCCCAGGAAGCATGGTATGGAGGAATGGGAAGTGGATCAATAGGATTGCAAGAGCAATAGCAAGAAGTGAGGAACTGGATGTCATCATCCACCTGGGGACAAATGACATGGTGGGAGACAGGGTGGAGTTAGTCAGAATACAGAAGGATTTCAGGAAGCTGGGGGGGAGCATAGAGCAGGTAGTACACTTCATCTTCTTGGAATTTCTACCTGTCCACAGCAGGGGAGAGGCAAGGACATTCCACATCCAGGAATTCAACTTCTGGTTGAAGGAATGGTGTGGAAGAGAGGGGCTTGGCTTCTTGGGGGACCGGGGCCCCACCTGAACAGATGACAGCCTGTATAAGGATGATGGCCTGCATCCATCCAGGAAGGGGCCATGATCCTGAGCAAGAAATGTAATTGTTACAGCAGTGAACATTTAAACTGGCCAAGGGGGTGGAGCCAGGAGGGTCAGGAGGCTTAGTAACACCCCCCAAGGGCACATACTGGAAAATAAATTGATGGCAAGTACAACTGAAGTTGTCTGTGGAGGGCAAAGTGATAGAATTGGGACCACACAAGAAAGATAATTGGCATCAGGGAAGGAAGCTGGAAAGCGGGGGCAGAGGGAGTAATCTAAAATGCACAAGGAAGGCCATGATAACTAATGACTGCAGCCTTGGAAATAAACTCCCAGACCTGGAGGCCTTGATAGTAGAGGTTGACCTGGACATAGTAGCAATAACTGAAACCTGGCACACTGCAAATCATGGGCAGGAAATCAATGTTTCAGGTTATGCTCTGCTCTGCTCTGGAGGGGATGGGGTGTGAAAAGGGGGGGTCACCCTGTATGTCACAGAGGGTATAAAGGCAGCAAAGGTACAAGGTAGGCAGGAGGAGGTTGAGGCACTGTGAGTCACCTTTGAACCTAGAAATGGCACAGCAATATGCACAGGGGTGATATACAGGTCTCCAGGACAAGGTGAGGAAGCAGACAGGGAGCTAGTGGAGGAAATACATGAGATGGCAATGAAAGGTGAAATTCTGCTGATGGGGATTTCAATATGCCAGATGTGGATTGGACCACTCAAGCATCTGCTTCAGCCTGAAGCAGAGGCATGCTTGATTCCATACAGGAGGCAGGACTTAGACAGCTTGTGCTTGATCCCACCAGGGACAGGGTAATCCTGGATCTAGTAATGATCAATGGGGACAGAATCACAGATGTCCTGGTAGAAGGGCAACTGGGATCAAGCAATCACCACATAGTGTGGTTCAGCATGGGGACAGGGACTCAGTCAAAACACTGGGGCAAATGTTTTAGATTTCAAAAAGGCAGACTTCACTGAAATGGGGAGAGGTATCAAAATAGCCCTTGAGAAAAAGGGGGTGGGGTGGAAGAGCAGTGGAAGCACCTAAAAGGAGCCATAGTGGAAGTGACAATCCAATGCATCAAATTGATATCCAAAGGCAAGAGGAGGAGAAAGCCACTATGGTTCTCAAAACAGGTGGCAGACAAAGTAAGGGCTATAAGGGCAGGGTTCAGGAAATATAAGGAGACCCAAACGAAAGAGAACAGGAAGGTGTACCGAGAGTGTCTAAGGGAAGTGGGGATGGTGGTAAGGAGAGCAAAGGCATGGACTGAGGAAATATTAGCACAGACAGTATAGAAAGGGGACAAGACATTCTACAGGTACATCAGTGAAAGAAAGAAAACCGGGGGGGGGGAGGGATTGTTAGGCTGAAAGGAGAGGAAGGGGAATGTAAGCAAAGAGACATGGATAAGGCAGAAATACTGAATACATACTTTTGTTCAGTATTCATGGACGAAGGGGAGGGACAGGGACCACAGCCAAGCAAGAGATGTCAATGGGGGGCAAGAGGTGGACAACAGTCCATTCACAGGAGAGAGAGTCCTGAAAGAGCTCACTAAATTGAAGGTGGACAAAGCAATGGGTCTTGATGGCATACACCTGAGGATACTAAAGCAGCTGCAAAGAGAGCTAGCAGAACTGCCGGCAGCCTTGTTCACCAAGTCACTCAACACAGGAGTGATGCCAGAGGATTGGAGGAGGGCACATGTGGTCCCTCTGCACAAATCCATCAGTAGGTGAGAGATGGGGAACTATAGGTCAGTCAGCCTCACCGCAGTAGTGGGGAATATCATGGAGGCACTGCTTAAATAAAGGATAGTGGGACATCTAGATGCCATCAGTGTCAGGACCCTAGGCAACATGGCTTCACAGTGGGTAGGTCATGTCAGATGAATCTGATAGATTTCTTTGACTGGGTGATGAAGGATGTAAATCAGGGATGGGCGGTGGATGTTGCCAGCCTCAATTTTAGTAAAGCCTTCAACATCTTCCAACATAAGAGGCTGGTTAACAAGATGGATAGTCTGGGCATGGGAGACAAGGTGGTAAACTGGGTTAGAAACTGGCTAATAAGAGGCAGAGGATGCTGGTAAATGGGGTACAATCTGGAGAGAGGGGCATGACCAGCTGGATACCCCAGGGATCAGTCCTTGGGCCAATCCTGTTCAATGTCTTCATTAATGACATTGTAAAAGGGCTAGAAGGGAAGGTCTGTTTGTTTGCAAGTGACACCAAGATCTGTAACAGGGTGGATACTCCAGAAGGGGTGGAGAAAATGAGGAAGGACCTGGGGAAACTTGATAAATGGTTGGAGGAGTGGCAACTGAGGTTTAATTCCAAGAAGTGCAGAATTATACACCTGGGGCATAGAAACCCTGGGGAGAGCTACAGGATGGGGGGAGTTGCTGACAGTCACCAAGGAGGAAAGGGACCTGTGAGTTATTATTTCAGATGACCTGAAAATGTCAAAGCAGTGTACAGAGGTAGCAGAGAGGGCCAGTGGCATGCTGGGGTGCATAGGCAATGTCACCAGTAGAAGGCAGGAGGTAGTGATGCTGTTATATAAAACCCTGGTCTGGCCTCACAAGGAGTATTGCGTGCAGTTCTGGAGGCCACACCTTTGAAAAGACATAAACAGGCTGGAGACAGTCCAGAGAAGAGAGACTAAGATGGTACAGGGCTTGCACCATAAAATGTACGAGGAAAGATTAAGGGACCTCAATGTTTACTCACTGGAGGAGAGGAGGGAGAGAGGGGACAAGTTAGACACATTCAAGTACTTCAAGGGCATAAACAAGGTGCAGGGAAGGGGGGAGACATCTTCCAGTACAATTCTTGATCTGGTGCTCACAAATGAGGAGCATGTACAGGAAATAGTGGTCAAGGAGCCACTGGGAGGAAGTGACCATTGCCCAGTGTGGTTCCGGTTGGATATGGGCAGGGAAAGCATCCTGACTAAGACCAAAATCTTGGATTTCAGGAGGGCGGACTTCAGCAAAATGGGTGAAGTGCTAAGGAGCCATCTGGTGGGCATCAGAGCAGATATGGGGGTGGACCAAAGGTGGTCAATCATTTAGGGAAAAATACCGGTTGCCACAGATGAGTGTGTTAGGCTCAGGGGTAAGAACACAAGGGCCAAAGAGCCCAGCTGGTTCAGTTCTGGGGTTGCCCAGGCAGTAAGAGAAAAGAGGTTGGCCTACAGAAAATTCAGGAAGACCAAGAGAGAGGTGGATAGGAAAATTACCTAAGTTTGGCTAGTGAGGCAAGTAAGAAAGTCAGGTGAGCAAAGGCACAGAAGGAGCTACAGATAGCTGAAGGAATTAAGAAGGGGAAGAAGCCTTTCTTTCACTATATAAGTGAGAAAAGGGACAAGAAGGAAGAGATTGTTAGGCTTAAGAAAGGGGTGGAGTGGGTGGAAGATAATGGGGGAAAAGCAGAGATACTAAATGAATACTTCTGTTCCATCTTCACCAGATAGAAGGACGGACCAGTGCCTTCAAGAAGGAAAAGAGGAGCGGGGGGGGGGAAGAAACACAGATGTAGTGATAGAGGAGGATAGAGTGAGGGAAGGGCTGCTGGCTTTGAAGGTAGACAAATCACCAGACCCAGACAGAGTACATCCAAGGGTACTAAAAGAACTGGCTAAGGGGCTGGCAGCGCCACTGGCAGACCTATTTAATAGTTCACTAAAGACAGGCATAGTTCTGCAGGACTGGAGAACAGCACATGTAGTGCTGCTCCACAAAAATGGTCCCAAGGATGACCCAGGGAATTACAGACCAGTCAGTCGGACCTCCATTGTGGGCAAGCTCCTGGAGACCATACTAAAGAAAAGTTTGGTGGAATATCTAGAGGAGCATAGTCTCCAGCATGTGAAGCAGCATGGGTTCATGGGGGGGTAGATCATGTCAAACAAATCTGATTGACTTCTTTGACTGTGTCAGTAAGACAGTAGACAAGGGCCAAGCAGTAGACATCCTCTGTCTTGATTTCAGCAAGGCCTTTGGCTCTGTGCCCCATAAAAGGTTGATCAGGAAGTTGGTGGATCTCAAGGTTGGGGGAAATGATGGCCAGATGGGTGAAAATCTGGCTGAAGGACAGAACCCAGAGGGTGGTTGTGGGGGGAGAGTTATCTGGCACAAGACAGGTAACCAGTGGTGTCCCACAGGGCTCGGTGCTGTGGCCGGTATTGTTCAGTGTCTTCATCAATGACATTGGAGATGGCATTAAGGGCAAAATGTGCCTATTCATGGATGACACCAAGCTCTGTGGGAGAGTGGACACAGCTGAAGGGATACAGGACCTACAGGAAGACTGGAAAAGCTAGGGGAGGTGGTCCAGGATCTGGCAGCTTGGCTTCAATGCCAAGAAATGCAAAGTTATGTATATTGGAGCCAAGAATCCTAGGACAGAGTACTACCTGGGTGGAGTCTGAATATCTGCATCAGAGAAGGAGAAGGACCTGGGAGTGATGATCACTAGTGACCTGAGCACTCCATGCAGTGCAAGAAAGCAGCAGCAAAGGCAAGATGCTGGGATGCATATCTAGGGGGGATCAGAAGTAGGAGAGAGGAGGTTATACTGCCATTGTACAGGTCACTGGTAAGGCTGCATCTAGAGTATGGAGTCCAGTACTGGTGCCCACATCTCACAAAGGACATTAATCTGCTGGAGAAGGTCCAGAGGAGAGCTACAAAGATGATAGCTGGTCAACAAGGTAAGGCATACAGGAGAGTTGAGGGCAATGAACATATACTCCCTGGAAGATGAGATAGAGGGGGGACAAGATTGGGACCTTCAAGTACTTGAAAGGGATAAACAAGGTTGATAAGGAGATTCTCTTTAAGCTGAGTGGCAATTATAACATAAGGGGCACAGTCTTAAGCTGGAGGGTGGGAGGTTTAGGAGGGCGGTCAGGAGGCACTTCTTCACAGAGAGGGTGGTGGACACTTGGAATGTGCTGCCAGAAGAGGTAATCTCTTTGAAGACAGTGGGCAGCTTTGAGATAGGCTGGGACAGGTACAGGGGGAGGATAAGGGTCATGGGTAGGGATGATGGGAGGAGTGGAGAGAGGGGGCAGGGACAGTAGCTCAAGTTGTGAACCCTACAACATGAGCATACTTGGTAGGCCAAATAGCCTTCTTCTGCTGGCTTCTTTGTATGTACATATGTATGCATGTAGGAGTACAAGAACAAGAGGGCATGACATGAAATTGGAGGGTGGCAGGTTAAGAGGCAATTTGAAGAAGTTTTTCTTCACAGAGAGGGTGGTGAACACATGGAATAGTTTGCCAGAGAAGGTGATGGGAGTGAGCACTGTGGTTGTATTTAAACATGCTTGGTACAGGCACAGGGGAACCATAGATGTGAAGCAGAGGGAAGGTCAGAAGCCATAATCAAGTAGAAGGCTTATGGGCAAAGTGGATGGGTCTGGTGGTCCTTATCTGCCGACAATTTCTATGATTCTATGGTTCTAAGATCAGTACCTTTCATTGACAGATTTCTGCTTATTATAATCTTCTACATTTAATTTCCCATGACAGGCTTACCATAAAACATCTCACATCCTGGGGGAATATATCTGTCATATATAACATGGGCAAAGAAATCCCTGTGTCCTGATTGGCTGAGACATGGTTTTAGCCATTGCCTTCAGACAGCACTACTAATGGCTAAAAAGAAGTCCCTGCCAACCAGGCTAACTCACAAGTCACATACAGAATTCATAAGCCACTTACTTCCTGATTTCCATCACAAACATGGCTGCAACCTTTACTCATATATAAAAACCATCAACTAGGCCCTAAAAGTAAAAATCCATTAAATTAAATAAAGTAAGTAAATAATGCAATGTTATTTTCACTCAAGAGTCCCTCCTTACACACATACATAAATTTTAAAAATCAAGTACTATTCGGAGTTTCCATTGCTGGTGTTTCTTTAATGACCATGAAAAATCCCCCTCCTATCCCTACCAGTTTGCCAAAGAACTCCCTGCTCCTTACCTGGCAACAGATAAAACTGAGGTTCTGGCTCCACCTGAGTCCTGTATGTGTGTGTCTGTGTGTATGCCAGTGGAACTCCAAAGAATTTTGAATTGATATATTCCATGTTATCATTCCATGTGTGTGGATGGGAGTAGCATTCTACTACTGGAATAATGTGTTCTATTGCTGTAATAATACAGAGCTTTGAATGTTTCTATTCCATGATAAATAATCACACAATGTATTGAATGTGAAAAAAGACAAAAGACAGGTGAACATCTTCTGTGGAGGGACTGTTTTACATAATTTAGTCATATTTTATTTTTTGTAGCTTTGAAAACTTTTAGGGCTGGATATTCAAAAGGGTTGCGCCATGCGCAATAGGGTTGCACCTGCGCAAGTCCGAAATGCGCCATTCTGCGATATTCAGCAGGAGGCAGTTGTGCCCCCCAAGTCATGCTGAGCAACAGCGCAATGCTAATGAAGGCATGCTCAACCAGAGAGGGAGGAACCATGCATAAACTGCACAGCCCGATATTCAGCCGGCTGTGCAGAGTTGTGCAGGTGCAACCCCCTACCTGCGCCTGCACAACTTTGAGCCAAAAAAAAAAGGATCAAGTCAAGGGCCACCCACAGGTGAGCTGCCGCATTGCAGGGTGCAACACAGCAGCTGCCACCTGTGGGTGGCCCTCCACTTGTTCCCTGTGCCCCCGCAGCCCGATCACGGGCAGATCTCACTTCCCGACTCGCCCAATTGCGGGCATAACAGTAATGAACCCCCACTGGCCCGATCACGGGCATAACATGATAACCCCCAACTGGCCAGATCGGCGGGCGTAACGGTATTAACCCCCGACTAGCCTGATAGCGACATAACAGTAATAGACCCCCCTGACTGGCCCAATTGTGGGCGCAAGATCAAACCCCAAAGTCCAATTTCCCTGGTGATTTGGTATTTACACCCACCCACCCCACCCCACCACCGCTCCTCGGTCAGCTGGCAGGTGGCAGCAGCCACCCTGCCGCCCGCCGCCCACCGACTGACAGCTCGATAGGGCTGCGCCCGATAGTTCAGAGCAAGAGCCAATGGGCATGCACGTCTACCACTCTAAAGTAGTCAGATTTGTGAATGAATTCATTCATTCACATATCTGGTACTTATATATCGATATGGGCTACCGCACACTCTTGCTCTGAACCAATGGGCATGCAGCCCATACATACAAAGGCAGTCCAGATTTGTAAATTAATTCATTCATTCACATATCTGGACTGCCTTCTATAGTCATGGCCTGCATGCCCACTAGCTCTTGCTGTGAACCAATGGGCTGCAGCCCTATTGAGCTGTCAGTCAGCGTGTGGGGCAGCAGGTGGGTGGTGTGCTGCTGCCCACCGGCTGATGGGGAGGAGGTGGTGAGGCTCGCGGGTGGGGTGGGGGCCACCAGATCACCAGGAAATTGAACTTGGGGGTTTGACCTTGCCCATGATCGGTCATGGTCCCTGACAACCAGGATATTGGTCTTGGGGGTTGATCTTATGCCCGCGATCGGGCCAGTCGGGGGAGTTCATTACTGTTCTGCCCATGATCGGGCCAGTCGGGGGGAGATTTACTTCATGCCCTCGATCGGGCTGCAGGGGGCGTCGGTCCCCAATGGCTGCTGCCTGGCAGGGCGCCAGGCGCAAGTTGTCAGGGATCGGCGCACCTGCATGCTAATGGCATGCAAATGGGGCTATAAGTAATGCAATGGCCCCCTGCCTTGTATAACTTATGGGCCCCATTTGCATGTCACCTTTGAATATCGGAATTTGCGCATGGCGAATGGAACTTGCGCCAATGCGATCTGAATGCTCCACTCTGACCACTTGCAGTGACACAAGTTCCACTGCACCATGCACAGTGGCTGTGGCTGGGGGGCGATATTCAAAGGAGTTGCTCAATAATGCAACCATTGAATATCGCCCCGGCCACACCCCTGCGCAACTTTTTTGAGCAGCACAAGGGCTTGCGCCACAGAATGGCACAGTTTGAATATCCAGCCCCTAGAGTGTTCATTTTAAAAAAAGTTGCCAATGGGCCCATTTTATATAAGCAATAAGGCACTCCAGGGACATTGGTTGTACTAGACTTCCTCCACAGTCAGGGGGCTGAAAGCACTTAATTTTGCCTAGTGCCTCACTATGCCCCTAACCTTGGGGGAAACCTAGTACCACCAATGCCTGGTCATGCCTTATTGCTTAATTATCATACTTCAGGTAATGTCAGAATCAATTTCTTTATGATGTCCAAACAATAGATACACAGGGCAAACAATACTTAATAGAGAAAAATACAAATTCTTCTTTTTAAATAACTTAATCTGGTCTGCCAGGATATTCTATGATTATAATTTTGTAATAACATCTTGGATATAGGATGCCTTAGGATACTCTATTGTTAGTCTCTTTAATTTCTTAAGCTTTGTTGCCTCCCAGATGTTTCTGATGGTCTGAAACCATACCTTTGCCCTTGATATCTATGGTTGAGCAGTACTTTGGAAAAGGGGATGTGTATTACTGTGAAGAAAAATACTATAAAAAAATATTGTATTGATCTTGTTTATACCTTCCTTTTTAACAGTCAAGTACATAATATTGATTTTTATTGGGTCTAGATGATGCCCTCCAAAAAGCTGAAAAAATGAAGTGTACAATTTTTTTCATTAGCTGCAAGGGGAGGAAACACATAACTTAGAGAAAGAAAAATAGGTAACAAAAAAGTTTTACACATTTACATTTTTTTTCTTAGAAGCTTGCTATTTTTTTCCGCCTATCCATTTTCTGTTGTCACTCATCTAATTTTAAATTCCAATTCTACATAGCCATATCTAAGTTCCCAAACCAAATTCCCAAAATTTGAAGTAGTTCTGGCACAAGAGAAATCCCTTCTAGTTAAGCATATGCCACGCATAAGCAATTATTTTGGTAATGCCAACCCATAACTTTTTCTCATGTATAGCTTATATCTGTATCTCTGTATTATAGTGGAGCAATCATGCCACTATAGTTAGGGTTGAGCTGTGGTTCCTATTTTAAACCTCAAATTTTTCTCTTTAATAACTTTGCAAGTGTTTAATGGCTTTGCACAACATGTTGCATACATGGTCTCATGGGGTAGATCTCTTGATGTGCCAAATTTCGTTCAGGTAGGATTTGTAGATTCCAACTTGTGCATAGTGAAAAAACATTAAAAATCTCAATTTTTTGTGCTTTTTTTTTGTCATTGCGCTGCGCCCAGATGGTGTTGAATGTTTGTCTGGGATTTTTTAGGGCAGAAAGGGCTTGCCCCACAGAAGTGCATTTCTCTGGTTTGTTAAAAAAAATATTAATCTGTTCAAAAGCTATTTAATTTTAAAGTTTCAGCTTCTGAGCATACTCATTACAGTCTTTTGAATAGATTCCTGGAATTAAAAAAATAATTTGGTCCTTGCAAAAAATGATTCTTTTTCATGAGGGGCCAATCCTTTTTCATGAGGAAACATTCCTTTTCCACTCGTGAAAAAAGGATTTGGGACATTGTCCCCCGTCCGATTCTTTTTTTGTGAGAATAGATCCTTTTTCATGGGCTTTTGTAATTCTCACAAAAATTGATTTCTACTCAAGAACAAGATGTGGCAGAGCCACTACGACTGTGAATGTATTAACTAGATAAGGGTGTTTCATGGGCTTAAACATAAACATTTATTTATTTTAAAAAATATCAGATTTACAAACCTTTGAGTCAGAGACTCATTTACAAAGGCACCTCATCGAAACTAATACAAAGACAGCACAGTAAACAAGTCCAAAGACAATGGCTCAGAGAGCAGACAGTTATAACAGTCATTCACTGAAGATACATGGGTAGCAGTAGATAAACAGATTACATAGTTTAGGCACATAAGCACCACATCAAGAAGGTCAAAGCAGTTCAAACAATATACAATAGCTAAAGGAAATAGACATCAGGAGTCAAAGAGAAGCCCAGCGTGTTCACATGAAGGCTGTTGCATACACTAACTGAATCAAGGTATAGTACATTGAGAAAGGGCATATTTAAGCAATAAGGCATGACAGGGTGTGTGTTATCATGTACTAACATCACTCCTGGGGTGGGTTGAAGCACAAGGTGAAGCCGAGTATTTATTTATTTATTTGCATGTATTTATTTGATCCACTGGATCAGCAATATTTGCACAAGCTGTGCCCAGTGCAGATTTTACAGCAGTGGTCCTGGTCTGGTGATCTGGGTTTTACCCATACCACACTGCATTTGGCTTAGTGATATACTGTACAGATGGCTGTAGCATCTAACCCATTGAAGGTTGAAGTTTCAGAAAACCATTATGCTACAAATATCAAGACTCACTTCCTCCTTCACCCCCCAGTCACAATTAATTCTCTACCAAAGTCATGCTTAAATACTGGTGCCTCTACATCCACGCCACTAAGCTTTTAATGCCAACATGCTTCTTCTGCTGTGAGTTAAAGTCTTAATTTAAAAACATTTTGTTGAGAAATTTTTGTTTTAGTTTATCCATGGTCAGGAAAAATGAATTTGTAAAAGAAACCCAAATCCCCATTTATCAGTTCATTGAAGCACAATACAGCATGTTATGAATTTTTCAGATTCTATGTGTAACCTACAGTAAGTCAAACAGAAATTAGACACAAATGCCTACATATTTGCAAGTGAAGCAAATGTGGTTATTATCATTCAGTTATAAACACCTATAGTCACAGCCAGGATTCACATTGCTAGACTTCAGTGGCATTATGCCCATAGGGCCTGAGGGGGCATGTGCCCCTCAATATCATTGCTCAAAACTAGTATGAAATACCCATAAATGAATTTTATTTTCCAGAAAATCACAAGGTCTAGAACAATATTGATTTTTTTGATGTCATAAGTGGTGGGGCCGGGGATCTGTTGATGCTGCCACTCATCAAAGAGTGGATTTTCAGGCACCATCTTACTCTGTGCACTCAAGGAGGACAGACTGAGGAGAAGACCAGTATGAGAAAAACTAAGCAAAACTGCAACCAAGAAGGGTAAATTTTCACCTGTGGTGGGCCACATTATTGAGTGAGATCAGCTGTGGGTGTGTATGTGCAGCTGCTATTTCCCAGGAGAGGAGTACTAGCAGTACCAGCAGCCATAGGAGGCGGGTGAGTCTGAATGTCTTCATTCGTCGGTCTGGGTTGGCTAGTAAAAGGGCTTTGTTCTTGGAGGACATTGTATGTGACAGGGGGATGGGGCAGAGTGGGTGAGATAACAAGCATAATTCTTCCGAGCTGTGCCCAGTGTCCATCAACTACTTGATGAGCCAGCGTCAGCCCACAGACAAGGATTTCTGTGTTTGGAAGGCTGAGGAGTGGCATCCATCTGGAATGTGTTCTCTGTCCCCAATTTTTTTTCCAGGTACCTCTTCTCCAAATTACCAATCTACTCCCCTTCCCCTTCTGACTTTCAGGTTTTATTTTTCCTTTTCTCAGGTGATGGATGTGTGAGCAGAGTTTTGTTTCATTTCCTTTCTGAAGCATCATGGAAAGGAAAGGAAATGAAACTCTGCTCACACATCCGTCACCTGAGAAAAGGAAAAAAGTTGTTCAGACATGCTAGTCTCTCTCCTTTGAATGGTTAGCTTTTGTTCCTTTTTCCTGAAAACTCAGAGACAAATTGTAACTTAACCAGGTAAAAAGAAACCTGAATTTGATTTGGGAAATTCAGTTTTTAGCTTTGGAGTTTAGGCAGAAATGCTCATGGAACACAAAATTATGCCATTTTTTTGTAACTCTGCCATGCTGGATTTTGACTTTCTTGCTATATCTCCTTATTAAAGATAATATATAATGAGCAAAAGGGATCCAAGGTTCTCACTGACTGTAACTACTGCAACCCACATAATTATCTTCAGAAGCTTTTGTAGGCATATGGGGCCAATACACATTGGTTCTTGGGGGCCGATATACGGTGGCTGTCGGGGGTGATGGACTTTAGGAGCACACAGAGGCTCTCCATACTGCCATGCCATAAAAGTGCTTTTACACAAACCCCACTTAGTGGCCAGGCAAGTGTGTGTGTGTGTGTGTGTGTCTGGGGAAATGGTGAGAGTTGTCACTATCAGTGGCCAGCAGGGATACTTGGGTGGGGATGGAGTGTTGGAGGGCTGCCTCTGAATGCCACAGATACTTGGGCATGAGGCAGGGTGTGTTAGGGTAGCACCATACACCTGGGATACTTGGACATGGTGTTGGGGTGTCACTGGACTATGCAGTTCCACTGGAAAAGTGGCAGGTGCCACAGTGATGGGACACAGAGCAACAGGAGTAATGGATGCCCTACCGAACAAAGCAACATACTTAGTGGAAGTGACCAATGCAGACCAGCCTCCAGCATCTGCAAAAAGACAGTGGTCTATGCCACGAGCTGAGCAGTTTTGGGGTCTGGGGAGCAAGACAGTCAGAGAGAGTACTAGTGATAAGAGTTCTCCTGGGTTCAGTGTAGGGGACACAGAGGGACACGACCGTTGGACCACCCCAGACACCAACAGAAAGCTGTAAAAGTTTGGTTTTCAGGAATGAAAGAATCCTGTACTCAGCTGGAGCAGCAGGAATGATCTATGCCACATTCACCACAGCTTGATCCACTGGGGATGCCCTGTGGTGTTGAGAGGCAGGCAGAGGAGCTGACCACCTGCCACCATGGACAAGCCAATCTAAGTGGGGCAGATGTTCATGCAGCAGCAGAAGTTCAGTTCATTTGGAGGGATTCTTGGTAGGGAGGTGGTACTGATGTTTATTTTTTTTTATTTTAGTCTTTGGTAACTGGGTAAGGCCCACTAGGCACAAGTGCCTGTTTTCAGGGGTGAACTGGCAGCACTGGGTGGTTAAGTGACTTGCTCAGAGTCACACAGTATGCAAGTGGAGGTTGTGAGAATCAAACTCAGGTCTGGTCTGCTGGATGTATCACACTCATTTACACCTCATTCCTCTAACCTCTAGGCTATACTGCCAGATTAAATGTGATGGATTATTCTCACCTACATTTATTTCTGCCTTGCATTGCTCATCATGATCTCTGTCATACCTGTTCACAGTTTTTCTGGGTTGTTTGCAGTTTCATAATAAAAATGTAACTTTTATTGAAATATACTTTGGCACTAAGCATAGGAAACCCACTATTTGTATATTGATTAAGAATGTGCTACACATTCAGTTTACTTGCAATTTAAAGACAAGTGCTGACATAATAAGACGAGAGGTATGGTCCAGATTTCCGAGGTCAAACAGCACTTGTGCAGATAAATAATTTATCTGACAGCTCACCATTGTATATTTCCTTTATAAGGGATGCTTTCTGACACCGCAGGGACATTTGCTTTTGATGTTTTTTAAGTGATAGGTTGTGTGACTTTTTGTCAACTTTCCAACTAGCACAGTGGTTGCTGTTAAATGAAACTCCACTCATTTTGTAGATAGTTTTGTGTTGAACAGCTTGTGTGCTCAAAGTACCATGCTGTCATTTTTTTTGTTTTAAACTATTTGCATTTGTTTCTTGTAAAAAGTGAACAAAATTGAATTTTCTGGTATTTTTTGCTAATTATAAAAAAAAATAAAAGGTAACTATAAATGAAACACCACTAATTTTGTAAATAACTTTCTGCTGAACACCTTTCGTTCTCACAGTATTATGCTATCATTCTTCATTTTAAAGTTATTTGCATTTGAATACAGGAATACGTGACATCACTACTATGCAGATAAATGATAATGACATAAATAATGCGTGGATAAATGGTGATTAAATCACTACTGCATAGATAAATTTGATTTATTCAATGGCTGTGCAGATAAATGGATTTATTAAATGGGATTTGTGTCCATGTAGGGTATTAAATAATCCCAAAAAATTGATTAGCAATTTCACATGTAAAAGTGCTAATCGGCTGCAAAAAAAAAAAAACATATTATATGGCACAGACTGGTTAGCAAAATGAAAAATACTTTGTTTTTAATTTGTTTTGTATGTGTAAACTTGAATAAAAAACATAAACAAAGTTCATCAGTCTAATGCTATACAGTTCAGAAAATGGATAGCACCACCCTCTGAAACTGAATAGCATTATGCTATGCTGTACTAGCTATTTAATACCCTGCCATGCCTATTGCATGAATAAGGGATATGCGGGGGGTGACTGTGTGATAAAGTGATTATCTTGTCAAGTTGCCATTGACCTCAAGTAACTGCACGAGTGGTAGAACATGATGTAATAACTGTGTGTATAAATTAAATTTATACACACAGTTACTCAAATAAATGGATTCAACATACTCTGTTTATCGTCATCCCTATTGCATATATGCAAGTAATACATGGAAAGATTACACAGTAAATAAATTATCAGCAAGAACAGATGACCTGTGTCATTATTTTTCATGCAAAACATTTATAGTACATGACTGCAATAATGTGACTATTCAAATGGTGCATTTCTGACTTTTAGCAGGTAATTAATTAGTTAGGAATGGACTGTAAATAGCTAGCTGAGTCACTGTATGGTAAAAGCCACCAAAATGCACCATTTCAGTTCAGTTTTTACAAAATTGCTTTGAAAATACAAGAGGTCACTGTCACAGACTGAACAAAGAAAACAAAAGTATCAATGTGACAGCATTTAGCATGTTAAGGAAAAGCTTCCTGGCCTTCTAAAAGTCACCAAAATGCACCATTTGACCTCAATTTTTCAAAATGTTCCCAGGGGAGCATGCCCCCAGACCCCCATAGAGATATTTGATTTCATGCCCCTCCAAAATTTTTGGTTGCATGACACCTCTAGTAGACTCTGGGTTAGAATGACAAGTTTGCTAAATACTGGTACCTTAGCTAGCTGTGTTCTGCTTGGTGTGTGTGTGTGTGTGTGTGTGTGTGTGTGTTTTTAAACATGTAACTTTCTATAGTATATTGTATAGAAACATAGAAACATAGAAACATAGAATTTGACAGCAGATAAGGACCGCTTGGCCCACCCATTTCCCTACCTACTGGATAAGCTGCAGATCCCAGTTAACCAGCAGCCTACTTCTTTCTACCCCCACCCCCCAGAATTGCCTTATGACTATCCCATGCATGCTTGAATTCCACCACTGATTTTGACTCCACAACCTCCTCCGGAAGGCCATTCCATGCATCCACAACCCTCTCTGTGAAAAATACTTCCTTAAATTACCTCTGAGCCGCCTCCCTCTATCTTCAAATTGTGCCCTTGTTCTTGCACACCTCTTTTGAAAGATGCTACCCTCTTGGACTTTGTTGATTCCTTGAGGTACTTGAAAGTTTCTATCATGTCCCCCTCTCCCTCCTTTCTCGAGGCTATACATATTAAGCTCCTTAAGTCTCTCTTCATATGTCCTCCAGTGCAGACCCTGCACCATTTTAGTTGCCCTCCTCTGACAGCTTCCATCCTGTCTATGTCTTTCAGGAGATTGGGTCTCCAGAACTGCACACAGTACTCAGATGGGGTCTCACCAGCTGTCTGTACAGAGGGATAATAACTTCCTGTTTTCTACTGGTGATGCCTCTCCCTATGCATCCCAGTATCTTCCCAGCCCTCCTTGCTGCCTTCTCACATTGCTTGCCCACCTTTAGGTCATCTGATATGACTACCCCAGGTCCCTTTCCATTTTTGTTGTTGTTAGTATCTCACCCCCCATTGTGTACTCTTCCCCTGGGTTTTTGTTTCCCAGGTGCATTACTTGCACTTCTTAGCATTGAATCTAAGCTGCCATACATTTGACCATTCCTCTAACCTTGCCAAGTCCCTTCTCATCCTTTCCACCCCACCCTGTGCATCAACTCTGTTGCAGATCTTAGTGTCATCTGCAAAGAGACATACTTTTCCTTCCAGTCCTTCTGCAATGTCACTTATAAAGACATTGAAGAGGACTGGTCCTAATACTGAGCCCTGCGGTACCCCGCTAATAACCCTCCTTTCTTCTGAGTGGACTCCATTTACTATTACTCTCTGTGTCCTATTCTCCAGCCAATTCTTTGCCCAGGCTGTCATCTTGGGACCCGCTCCCAGGCTGGCTAACTTATATATTAATCTTTTGTGTGGGACTGTGTCAAATGCCTTGCTAAAGTCTAGGTAGGCCATGTCCACAGCCCCTCCCCTGATCTACTACTTTGGTCAGTCAAAGAAATTTATCAGATTCGTCTGGCATGACCTTCCCGCTGTGAATCCATGCTGCCTAGGGTCTTGTGCCCTCTGGCCTCTAGATACTGGACAATTCTTTCCTTTAGAAGTGATTCCATCATTTTCCTATCACTGAGGTTAAACTAACAGGTCTATAGTTTCCTGCTTCTGCCTTGTCTCCCACTTTTGTGAAGGGGAATCACATCTGCCCTCCTCCAGTCCTCGGGTACCACCCCATCCTCCCATGATTTGTTAAAGAGGGTAGTCAGTGGTGTCACTAGTTCTACCCTTAGTTCTTTTAGAATTCTGGGATGAATCCATCAGGCCCCATTGCTTTGTCCACCTTCAGTTTTAAGAGTTCTTTCAGAACCCTTTCTTCTGTAAATGGGCTGGTATCAACTTCTGTATCCAGAGTGTTACTACTGTTTGTTTTATGTACCTCCTCTTCCTTTGTAAATACTGAGCAAAAATATTTGTTTAGTATCTCTGCCTTTTTACATTCTCCTCTGCCCACCCTCCCTCCCCTTTATTAAGCCTCACTATCCCTCCCTTGGTCTTCTTTGCTCCCTGATGTACCTATAAAGGTTTTATTCCCTTCTTAACTGAGTTGGCTATCTTTCCTCAGTTTGGGCCTTTGCTGTTCTGACTGCCTTCCCAGCCTCCTTTTGCTTTAACTGATACAGTTCTCTGTCCTGCTCCTGCTGCGATTCCTTGTACTTCCTGAATGCTTTCTTTTTCTCTTGAACCTTCACTGCCACTTCCTTTGAGAACCATAGTGGTTTCTTACATCGTCTTGTTTTGTTTATTTGCTTCACACAAAGGCTCATTACCTCTGTGATGGCAGTTTTTATTATTCCCCATTGTTCTTCCACACCTCCTTCCCACCCATTTGCTAGTGCATTCCTTAGGCACTCACCCATTTTGGCAAAGTCAGCCCTCCTAAAGTCCAGTACTTTTGTCTTTGTATGGCTTGACTCTATTGCTGTGTTTATTGTGAACCATACTGTTCGATGGTCGCTAGTTCCCAGATGGCTACCCACTTCACATCTGTGATCCTCTCTCCATCTCCATTTGAGTATCAAGTCTAATATTGCTCCTCTCGAGTGGGCTCCAGTACTAGTTGTCTAAGGCATGCCCCTGTAGGGCATCTAGAATAACTGCACTCTTCAAGTGGCAGCTGCAACTGCACTCCAGTTAACATCTGCATATTCAGATCACCTATCAGCAATATCTCCCTTTTTCTGCCATTCTAAGTATACTTTCTATCATTTCCTTGTCCATTTCCTCCCCTGAGAAGGGTCTGTATCCAACCCTGTGTGATTGTGGTGCCATTGCCTGTCTCCAAATTTACCCACAGTGCTTCTTCTCCTCCCTGTTTACTCTTTTGTTCTGTTGCTTTTATTCCTTCCCTTATGTAAAGAACTACTCCTCCCTCTTTACCCTCCTGTCCCTCCTGTAGATAGTGTATCCTGGTATGTTTATGTCCCAGTCATGGTTTTGTGTGTACCATGTTTCTGTGACTGCCATGATATCCAGATGTTCCTCCTCCATCAAGGCCACTAATTCAGGAAGCTTGTTACATAGACTACGGGCATTGGTACTCATTGCTCTCCATTTTTTGATGGCCTTACCTTCTGTTGCAGCATCCCCCACTGACCGTTCTACCTTGGTCTTTTTCTCATTTAGTACCCTGTTTTGTAGGGAGAGGCTGGGATTTTTCTGCTGCTTGTCAGTGCCTCCCCATTGACTAGTTTAAAGCTTGCCAATGAAGCATTTAAACTGATTGCTCAAAAGACTTGTTCCTTCCTGGACAGATGCAGACCATCCTGCCAGTATAGGCTGGTGTCCTCCAGGTGGAACCCCAGTCCCCAATGAAGCAAACCCCTGTGCTCCACACCATTTTTCAACCATTCATTAAACTGCATGGTGCCAATTACCCTCGCCTCCCCATGCCTTTGACAGGCAGCACCTCTGAGAAGGATACTGTGTTTTCTACTTGTCTTAGGCCCCTCCCCAACTCTGCAATGTCCTCCTGCACTGCTCTAACCTCATGATGAGCCAAGTCATTTGTCCCTAGGTGGACAATTACGTCCAGCTCAGAATCCCTTGCAGCTGTTGTTGTGATCCTGAGGATGCGCTTCCTGTCCCTCCAAGCCATGGCACCAGGCAGGCACCTTACTTCAGATTTCCCAGCTCCTCCCAGTTCTATCCCCCTAATAATTGAGTCCCCCACCAGGAGCTGCTTCCTTTCCTTGTGGTGTCCTCTGCCTCCTTCCTATAGTACTGTGAATCCTGTCTGCAGTGTCTTTTCTGCATATATGTAAGTAATACAAGGAAAAGATTACACAGTAAACAAAGTATCAGCAAGAACAGATGACCTGTGTCATTATTTTTCATGCAAAACATTTATAGTAGATGACTGCAATAATTTGACTATTCACAAGGTGCATTTCTGGCTTTTAGCAGGTAATTGATTAGTTAGGAATGGACTGTATATAGCTAGCTGAGTCACTGTATGGTAAAAGCCACCAAAATGCACCATTTTAGTTCAGTTTTTACAAAATTGCTTTGAAAATAGAACAGGTCACTGTCACAGACTGAACAAAGAAAAACACAGTATCATTGTGACAGCATTTAGCATGTTAAGGAAAAGCTTCCTGGCCTTCTAAAAGTCACCAAAATGCACCATTTGACCTCAATTTTTCAAAATGTTCCTGGGGGGAGCATGCCCCCAGACCCCCTAGAGAATTTTGATTTTGTGCCTCTCCAAAATTTTTGGTTGCATGACACCCCTGCTAGACTCTGAGCAAGTATGACAGGTTTCCTAAATACTGGTACCTTATCCAGCTGTGTTCTGCTTGGGGTGTGTGTGTGTCTCTGTGTATGTGTTTAAACACGTAACTTTCTATAGTATATTGTATAGTACTGTGAATCCTGTCTGCAGAGTTTTTTTTCTCTCCTGTGGCAAGACATTGTAACAAGACACTGGCCTGCTGTAGGGGCTACTAAACATCAAACCAAAGGGTAAGCTGTGAAGACTAACTTGGAGAAGATGCAATAAAACAAATTTGAATGACAGCCCCCAGACGTCATAAAACACTGAGGGAAAATTAGAAAAACTCCTCTAACAGCCTAGGCAGAAACAAAACACTGGATTGAAGTGAGAACTCAAAACTGGTAGTAATACATATATTCCTGATTTTAACATGCAGTTTTCCTTTGAGAAGATTCAGTAGAATATAAAAAAAGTAACCCAGAATTGCCTGCCTGAGCATGAAGATGGTATATTATTTGGAAAAAGGGAAGGCTAGTCTCTTGTTATGCAAAAGTAACACACTGACTGCTCTTAGGATCCTAGTGTCAAATGCTTTGAGGTGCCATGGGGAACTTGTTATGCAGAAAGTTCCAGAAAGTGTTTAATCCATTCTACTTATCAGAGCTTTCTCTTCTCGAACTTAAAAGGAAAAATACACTTCATCACAGACTGTGTTTACCAAGCACTGTGCCCATGATTAAAATAATTTGAACCCCATCCCCCAAACAAATGTGCCCTCACATGAACATACATGATTTATCTGTAAAGACAATTAAAAAATGTATTTCTAAATGTATTTGTAACACCAGTGCTTTCTATAAAAAAGTATTATTAAATGCATTAGTAACACCAATGCTTTCAAGATTTTGAAAGTACTAAAAAGACAAACTATATATATAGACACATAGATAGACAGAAAGAATATGGCAAACAAATATTGTTAATCCCAAAAGCTGAACTTTGTTTTTAGTATATACATTTTTAAGAAATACCTGAAAGCTGTCTATTTTCCTTAGTTTTTAGACACTTCTTAGTCTTTCCTTTTGAGACACCAGGCGACTCTGATAATCATTTGTTCCAAGGGTTTTTAAGTCAGTTTGAAGGCATTTTAAGTATATTCTGCATGTGACTCTGATAATAATTTGTTCCAAGGGTTTTTAAGTCAGTTTGAAGGCATTTTAGGTATCTTCTGTTCTTGTCCTTAACAAAATGCAGGGACTCCACAGACATCTGTTCCTTGGTCTATATCCCAGATATGAGTCATCTTTCAGGATGATAGATGCACCTCATGCCCCTCCCACATGAATAAAAATAAAAAAGGTGGGATGGACCTTTTGGAGCTTCTTGGGTGGAGATGGGGTGGACCTTACTTCCCCCAAAAAAACAATGTTGCCTCCCACTACTCAGATTCCAGTCCTTGTACCACCCATTTAAGAAACAAAATAGTACCCTGCAACCATTGACTAACATGAATGCGTATTTATTTGAGGGCGGAAAACATTTCTTGGAGGAGGGTAAGGCGGAGGAGACCATTTACACCTTCAGTCAGTTCCACGGACAGAAAACATGACATCACTCCTTTTTAGATTGCAACACTCCTGTAAGATCCACCCACAGTCGTGAAAAGGATTTTGTACTTAGTTTTTTTCAAATTGTTTTTTCTTGAGAACAGATCATTTTTCATGAGCTTTTATCATTCTCCTGAAAAAGGATTTCTACTCGTGAAAAAGGATTTTGGACTTAGTTTTTTTCCTTTTATTTGTTTTGTTTGCCAGAATGGATCCCTTTTTCATGAGCTTTTGTCTTTCTCATGGAAAAGGATTTCTATTCACAGAAAAGGATTTGGGACTTAATTTTTTTGCAGGTTTCATTTGGAGTAAGTGAGTGTCAGTGTATTTGAATGGGGTTTCTACTTTAATGCATAGCTTTGCCATTTTTGCATATTTTTTTAGTCAAATTTTCAATATGACCTTTTTGAGACTCCACCTCATGAACATTGTCAGTGGAATTATGAAAATCCAGCCTGAAAGGTGATGTTGCAGTCAGCTGGTGAAATTACCTTTCAGTCAAGATTTGCAATGTTTTCACCACCCATGTTAATGAGGTGGGATCATAAGAAGAATATGTTGAAAATTTGGGATCAAAATATGTAAAAATGGCACAGTTATGTGCATCCAACATACATATATGCATCTAAAGAGGGATGGGAGTGCAGGGCCCAAAAATTATGGATGGATTGGAATGCAAGGCCTGGAGGGCTTCAGGCCCTGTGAAGCCTGTGATCCCACAGGCAAATAAGGATATTATACTATCTCAAAAAGTCAGGAAATTCATTGCAAAAAAACTTAGTTAATTTACTAGTTAGGGTTAAAGCCACAAAAGTAGGAACATGTGGCATTAGGCTTTCCAACCCTAACACCCCACCTCCATCCTGCTGGCAGCAACAGGTGTGGGGTGTGCCTTGTGATTGTCAACCTTAATGCTCACTCCATTCTCATATACTTTACACAGCTCAGCTTACTTACTCATGGAACAGGGTAAGCGTTAGGGTTGTCAACCACAAGGCACACCCCACATCGGTTGCTGCCTGCAGGGTGGGGGTGGGGTATTGGTGTTAGAAACCCTAACGACACATTTCCCTACTTTTGTCACTTTAACCTTAACTAGTGCATTAAGAAAGTTTTTTTGCAATGAATATGTATATACTGGCTGATTTTGAGAACTTGTTAAAAACCCTTACAGCCTGTATTCCTTCTGGAACATCGTGTAGTAACAAACAAAGGTCATCTGCATATGCTAGTACACATGTATAAAAAGTTAAGACCCCTAAAGGCTGAACGGTAGTATTCAATTTCTGTATCAGTGGATCACTACACAACACATACAAAAGGGGAATTAGAGAGAACCCCACATGTAACTGGATCAGTAACACCCCTCCAGTCATTTACATTAGGGTAGACAATTGCATTAACATAACATGCTCTGATCCATTTTATGAACTTATCAGGAAATCCATATTACTCCACTACAAATGTATGTGAGAATGAGTTATGATATCAAATGCCCTGTCTTGGTCCTGAGAGAGAGTACAAAGCCCTCTAAATCTGCTTCCTGATCCTTTTCAAATATGTCCCTTAATAATAATAAATGGTCTTGGATTTTCCAACCAGGTACTGCAAAGACTTGTGATATATCAATAATCTCTGAAAGGAGAGTACTAAGTCTCACACCCAGAATTTTTGGTAAAATCTTAATATCTACATTTAGCAGACTAATCTGTCTCCAGTTCTTTAAATCAATATGCTGTCCTTTCTTATAAAGGAAAATCATGATGACTTCCAACATACTTTCAGAAATAACTAGATCCTGCTAACATTTATTATATATAACTGTTAATCCTGGATTTAAAAAAAAAATGCGCACCTGCCTTGTTAAATTCAGGTCTCACTAGTTGGTGTAGTACCTGTTTTAACTGAGAAAATTGCCCTCTGAACTCTGCTATACTAAGGGCCTAATAAGGGAGGCTCCCAATTTCTTTGACACCTGGGCAGAAATTGCCCCTTTCCAGAAAATATCCTGATCCATCCTAACTGAACCTGGATTATTTAAATCCCTATAAACTTGAACCTGAATAACATTTAAAGTATCCTGTTTCTTAGAAACAATTGTGCCACTATCATCCCATTGTTCTGTTATTATTTTTTTTTTAACTCTCCTTGTGCAACTTTTCAAAAAACTTCCCTGTTAGTAACATGCCTTGCATCCCTAACCTTTGTTCCACTGGAAAAGAAGCTGCCCTGTTATACTGTAAGATTTTCATCTGGATTTTGAGATTATTAATTTGGCATGATAATCCCCAACCTCTCTGGTGTGCTGCCAGCAATAATTTATGTAGCTGAACACTCAGAGTCAGGTATTGATGGTATTTCCTTCCCTCCAATTGTTTCCCTTATCTTGAAAACATTTCTTATTATCAGCTTTTGTATCTTCCCACCAAAGTCTATGTGTCTCATATATACTGTACATTGTACTGACTTCCTGGCTAAGAGTAAGTCCACCAGTTCTTCTTTAATTTGCTCTGATTCCAATAAGCTGGAATTCAGTTTCCACATGCCTGTCCCACTGCTCCATATACCTGAGGATTGAAACCATCCCCCAAGGATCACATTATCTGACACTTCTGACACTATTGTAATACTGTATGTGATGTGTAAGTTATTTTAAATAAAATAATATGGGTAGCCAGATATCCCTCAAAAATGTATTTCCCCTTGTCTTATAGCAATACCTCTACACAGCCACTAAACCTGCTAGTTTGTCCATTTCCTTTAAGAAATGTGAATCACAATGATCTTTCACTCCAGGTGGTCCTGCTCCATTTTATAGAGACAAATTAACATCTTCCTTTATGATTACTTTCCTGGATGTGTGTTTTGTTCTTAAAAAGAAGGTTACACTATTAAAAAAAATTCCATCCTTTTATACTAACCCTGTGGCACATACATATTTATAAGCCAAGTCAAGATGTTCTCTATTTCAACATCTAAATTCAGTAATTTACCCAGAGCAGTATTCAAAAGCTTATGCAATACATATGAGGCACCCTGGAAACAAATACCTGCTCCAAAGCAAGAGTCCTCCCCAATAGACCAATAAGAACAATACCCCCCCCCCCATAATTTTTGAACTTGCCTGATGTCTGTTGTAGTATATAACCTTGTGTCTTGGAAAAAAATGTTATATGAAGTAGACCGTACCAGAGAAAAAATTAGACACCTCTTTGAATTCTTTATAGTGGGAGTATTAATAGTGGCACAATTAAGTTCCAGGTCCAGATTGATCAGAATGTATACAAATAGGAGATGACCAAACCCCCCTGAAGAAAATCAGCTCAAATAAATTCTAATTATGTGATCGTACTCCTGGTACACATTCAATGTTGCTTTTCTTTTCTATGGCCTGGAGGATCAGAAACAGTATGCTCATTTTCTGAGGATATTTAAGAAGGGACTGACAGGACATCTGAAGTCTCCTTAGCTGAATCCTCCCAGTTCCTTAACTTATTTAAAGGTTTATACATATTGTAAACCAGAATAGGGTCTGCCTGAGATAATTTACCCTTTGCATGACCACTACACCACCTCAATCTATGATGCTTTGGTTTAGAAAAATGCTCAGGGGCATGAGGAGGAGACATAACTTCAGGATTCCCATCCTCATTTGCCATGGAATATGTAATTCTGTCAGAGGCAGCCTGATCTGAGCTCAACTGGGATCCTTCAGATGGAGCCACCTGTACAACTGGGGTGGAACAGACATCTCCATAGGGAGCTGTTGTTCCACAGGCTCAGCAGCTCTGTTACTGGGCTGAGGATCAGCAGGAACTGATTCACTTTCCAACCAGTCAGCATGGGCTTCTAAAGAGTTAGGGGAAATTTTTTTTCTGTAATCCTATCATCTGTGCATGGGCTAAGATAGTATTCAGATTCATGACTTCTTCATGATTATGAGCTGCCCAGGGACAGGATGGAAAGGAATGGCCCCTCTCATCACATAGATGGCATTTTTGGATATTTTGGCATTGCCTGCTGACATGCCCATACGTGGAACAGATACCACATTGTAATTGGTCACAGACACTACTTCAATATGTCTGAGATCCACATTTGCAACAAGCTGTAGGTTGGTCAGGGTAAAACAGTCTGTTCTCCCTTTATAAAAAGCTATTAGGCAGATGACAAACCCCTGCATCTGTTTGGTGTGATTTCACTTAAAATTTCCATCCCCCCATCCATATTTGTTCATCATTGAAAATGGGCTTATGCCTACCAAGTACTTCACATTTCTGCTGCAACCAGTATTGGATATTTGCAGGATGTACCCCTCTCATCTCTAAGCAGCACAGTTATGGTCCTATAAGGAGGTTTAGTCAAATGTATGGCCACATAAGCCAGCCACAAAGGTGCATGTTTAAGTTCACCATATTTTTTCCAGAATCTGACAAGAAAAGGCATGTTTTTAAAACTGATATCAAAAGTGCTTTCTCCTGTAATGTGTATTAATGTGTATATTTCATAAGCAAAACATTTTAAGAAATCTTTCAAAAGGGTATGGACTACATAAATGAGGCGGTGTAACACCTCAAGACTGCCCCTTGTACTGCAGTCTTGCTGCATTGCATCTTTTTGCTGGTTCAGTCCTGCTAGAAAATAAGTCAGACATCCTGAATCTTGTGTTAGATCCAGCTGGACCCATTCTTTGTTCTCCCTCAGTCTCATTCTGTGGCCTGCTAGTCCCTGGATGTGAAAGACCTTCAGGTATTTTGGGGTCCCTTCATATCCCTGGGCATCAGGAACCTTCAGATATTTCAGGATCCCCACTTGTTTCAGATCTCATGGCTGAAACACTTCCCAAGCCCCCACACACACAGCATCTGGGCCCACGACATTTAGGTTAGAATCATTTGCCACTGTTTTAGAGAGTTCCTGAGAACCTTCATGACTAATTTCAGTTTGTTTTTCCTGCCCAGTCTTGTTCCTTTCAACCTGCCCCCCACCTCTCAGGACCAGATAAGCAATGGGATGCCTTACCTGGAGAGGCATTGTCTGGGGGATTCAGTCAAAGAACTCTATCAGTTACGGGACTTGCCATTTCTCCTGTAGTCATTTGTGAAGACATTGATGTTCCAGGTTCAGATCCTCCATATTCAGTTGTCCATTTAGAACCCGTGGCATGTCTTCCTGAGCCTTGCTGAGTGGCAGAATCCATAGCAGCACCATCCTCCATTGCTTTGAAGGACACAACTTCCTGATCTTCAGCATACACTGAGGCTGCACAGGGTGCATCATCAGATGCTGCTGAAGTTGTGCTGACAGAACTTGGCTCCTTGCTGTCTGCAGGAGTAATGGAAATGTCAAGTCCAGCTGATGGCTTGTCAGCACTCTCACAAGTGGCCATGGATTTCACAGTCATTTTCAAAACACTAGTATCAGCAGACATATTTAAAAAAAAAATAACTATCAGGTCAGGAATCCATTTCCCAACCTTAGGGTATTTCTTCCAGCCAGCTTCTATTAATGCCTTCTCAGGGTACCAGCCGCTTGGACTGTCTGGAAGTGAGGTATGTTGTGTTGAAGAGTAGTCAGGGCTAGAGGGAGTGTATGATACTGGTCCAGTTGTGGAAGGGAATGAATGTCCCTAGGTGTCAATTTGAAACTTTTTTTCTGAAGCACCCTACATAGAAACATAGAAACATAGAAGTTGATGGCAGATAAGGACTGCAAGGCCCATCCAATCTGCCCATTTCTTTTTCTACCTTATAAATATTCCATCAGCCTGTGCTCTGTCAATGGCCTAGCTATTCATACTCATCTGTATTGCTCCCTTATGCCTATACCATGCCTGTTTGAAGCCCTGCACTGTATTCATATATACCACTTCCTGAGGTAGGCCATTCCATGCATCAACCACCCTTTCTGTGAAAAATAACTTCCTCACACTCCCCCTTAATCGGCCTCCCTCTAATCTTATGTTGTGTCCTCTTGTCCTGCTATTTTTCTTATATTGAAACATGTTATACTCTTTCACCTTGTTAATGCCCTTAAGGTGTTTGAAAGTTTCGATCATATCACCTCTCTGCCTCCTTTGCTCTAGGGTATACATATTGAGCTCCATTAATCTGTCCTCATATGTTTTCTGATGCAGTCCCTGCACCATTTTGGTTGCCATTCTCTGGACTGCCTCAATTTGATTAATGTCCTTATGAAGGTGTGGCCTCCAGTAAAGCACACAGTACTCCAGATGGGGCCTAACCAGTGTCTTGCAAAGAGGGATTATTACCTCCCTCTTCTGACTTGTGTTATCCCTACTAATACACCCCAACATCCCCCTAGCCTTACCTACTGCTTTAGTGGTCTGCTTGGATGATTTCAGGTCATTTGTGATGATGATGCCCAAGTCACTTTCTTCCCTTGTGACTGCCAGCAACTCCCCTCCCAGCCTATAGGTGGCTTCAGGATTTCTCTTCCCTGTGTGCATGATCTTGCACTTCTTTGCATTAAACCCCAGTTGCCACTCCCCTGATCATTTTGCTAGTTTATCCAGATATCTTCTCATTCTGCCCACCCCATCTGGATCATCTACTCTGTTGCAGATCTTGGTATCATCTGCAAAAAGACAAACCTTACCCTCCAGTCTATCTGCAAAGTCACTGATGAAAATATTGAAGAGGACTGGACCCAGGACTGATCCCTGAGGTACCCCACTTCTGACTTGCATCTCTTTTGACTGTATACCGTTTACCACCACACTCTGTTTTCTGCCCATCAACCAGTTTGCCACCCAGTTGACCAACTTCTGACCCACCCCAAGCCTACCCAGCTCATTAATCAATCTTCTATGTGGAACAGTATTGAAAGCTTTGCTGAAGTCAAGGTAGGTGACATCAACTGCTCCCCCTTGGTCCACCACTCTGGTTAACCAGTCAAAGAAATCTATGAGATTAGTTTGGCTAACAGAGAGCCACTTGCTCTTTTTCTCCTTCTCCAACTTGGTTTTCTCCAATGCTTATTTTACTTCCTTCTCCTCCATCATATTTAACAAAATCCTCTTTTTTTTCTTACATTTTCTCATGCAGGTGTTTCTCATGCTCATCAAGTTCAGTCAACAAAGCAGATGACGACATTTCCATATTTTCAGAATTCTCAACAACCTCTTAATTTTCTAGGACAGAGAAGGAGGTCAGCTCCCCTGTTCCTTGCTCACCACCATCTCCAGCATTCACTTCAGGGTCCAGTATACTTTCCCACAGAAAGTCAGCAACACCCCCCCCCCACAGATAGAGTAGGGGAATTTTTTTTTTTGAGAAAAACATAACATCATTTCTTGAAACATACATGTAAACAATAAAGATATGGGAGGAAAAAACATAAAATATTTTTAGACTATGAAAAAAAGAAAACATAACATTTCATAAAAGTAAAACAACAAAAACTCCTATTATTTCCAGTTTTCCTGAAAAGGAAAAAAAAAACACAAACAGCAAACCCCTTAAGCCCTATCAGATTAATTAAATCCAAGAAATGTATTTCCAATAGCCTTGAAATTTTAGGTTTTCTAATGAATCCCTTTCTAGATCCCTCTGTCTCTGGATTGCCATTTCAATATGTTTAATACTGATGTTAATGTGTAAGTGTGTTCTAATGAGAACTGGCATCTTGCCTGCCACATATAAAACTTTATGCTGGCAAAAATAATGTTTAAGGTACTAGGGTGGTATTGAGATAAAAAAACAGAATAGTCTCCTAGCACCAAGCTTTCATATGTAATATGTCTCATAGGGCCCCATTTCCATTTATCAACTAAGTCAGCCCATAATGATTTGGCATAACTGCAATAAATATAAAAATGCTATAGTGATTCTTCTATACCTGCACATTCTTATTTAAAACATTGCCTTTCTGCCATGGGTTTATGTTTTAAATTACCTTTTTCCACCTAATCTCCCATGGCAACTATGCCAGACAACATCCCACATCATGGGGGGTATTCTCTTATCATTTAGAATTTTTAAGGCTACGTGTGTTTTAGTGGGTAGGCATTTTGGAAAATCAACTTGTACTAAAGAGTTCCTTTTCATTATGTCCATATACAAGGCTTTTCTAATCAACCCTTGTACTTGCTCCTTAGTAATATCCCATGTTTTCAATTTTGCAGTAGTCGTATGTAAAAAGGAAGGCTCTCCTGTTTTAGCCTTTACTTTTGGAGCCTCATCTTCCCATTTCTGTAGAGAAGCTTTTACTAGATATAATGTCCAATTGTCCCAGGGGTATTTTTTGTAATTCTCCTCTTTCCTAAAAGTAGCTTTAAAAAAGAAGGAAAAGTAAAATACCAGGGGATTAATCATTTCCAGTCCTCCCTGTTTCTGTTTTAAGTAAGTAAAATCCCTTTTTACAGGGTTCAAACGACTCCCCCAAAGCATCTGGAAAAAGATGCTTAATAACTGTGTTTCATAATTTTTAGGTAAATGAAAAATAGCACTAAAATATAAAAAAATGGGGAGTATGAATTTCTTTATAACCATTATCCTCTTTTGTTTTGAAAAAGACCAAGCCTTCCATAATTGCACCTTTTGTTCCCCTACTTCAATTTTAATTTTCCAAGATTCCCATTTCCAGAAAAAACACCCTAAAATTTTAATTGTGTTAGTGATTTTTATCTGTCCTATGCTATGCTCATAGAGTCCTTCCCTTAAAAAAAATCCCTGAACTTTTCCTCTGATTAATTTTAGTGCCTAATAGATCATTAAGTGTCTCCAAAGTTTTAAGTGCAACAATTCCCACATTTTTATTTTTTCTCAGAAGGCTCATGTCATCTGCATAAGCTATTAATTTTTGGGGTTCTAAATTAACAGAAGATGTTAAACTTTAAATATCTGGTTGATGCAGTAACTCTCTAATTATCAGGTCTAAAACAAAAGTATATAATAAAGGACTAATTGGACATCCTTATATTTCTCCTCTTTTAAACTGTAAACAATTCCCAACTAGACCATTTACCATAGGATAGATTACTGCCTTTTTATATAGGGTTTGTATCCATTTTCTGAAATGTAAAGAAAATCCATATTCCTGGAGTACCTGATATAAAAATTCATGA
The DNA here is from genome assembly GCA_016271365.2 of Neoceratodus forsteri. Lineage (NCBI taxonomy): Eukaryota > Metazoa > Chordata > Ceratodontiformes > Ceratodontidae > Neoceratodus > Neoceratodus forsteri. The sequence goes on along the minus strand of CM057456.1, from coordinate 1,165,103,892 downwards.
GACATCCTATCAAATGCTTTAGATTGATCTATGGATAATAAATACCCTGTTAATTTGTTCATATGGCTGCTTTCACAAACATTTTGTAGAAGAGTTAGATTTGTTGTATATTTCTGTCTGGAATCGAGCAAGTTTGTACTGGGTGAATCAGTAAATTTGCTACTTTTTGAAGTCTATGGCATAATATTGCTGATAGGATCTTATAATCAGTATTGAGTAAGCTAATTGGTCTCCAGTTATCTAAATTTTGTTTTTATTCTTTTTTATGTAAAAATATAATTAGAGCTGCTGAAAAGTCCTTTGGTGTGATCCTTGTTTTTAAAATCTCATTATAGACATGAGTCAGTATATTACTAAAATATTCCTGCAAAAATGTATATAATTCATTGGTGAGTCCGTCTCCTCCAGGTGATATTCCTACCTTTAAGCAGGTGATTTCAGTTTTAACTTCTTCCATAGTTATAGGTTGTTCTAGCTACAAAATCTGTGTAGGTGTAAGTTTTGTTGGACGAAAGATTACAAGATCATTCCATTTAACGTTGGGCTGAAAGGCTTGGCTGTATTGTTCTTTTAAAGCACACTGAACTATTTCCAACATCTCTACATCTGTTTTTTTTTATTACCATTTTTATCCAATAAACCTTCCATCATTTTTCTTTCTAAAACCTGTTTGCATGCTGAATAAGGGTCTGAATAAGGTGTCTTTTTAAACCATAGTTCATCTCTGCTTTAAACTGGCTAGCTTTGCTATACTGATAGTGTTTCATCTGTAATTTAAATTGTTCTATCTAATGTTTTATCCTTATGTCAGAGGCATTTGGAAATGACATTAATTTGTAATATTGATTTCTGTGGCCTAAATATGTAAGATAGTCTTCCATCTGTTTTTTCTGTCCTAAATTTGTAAAAAAGCTTTTAATTTCTATTTTTGTATCTGTCCACCACTCTACCAAGGTATCATACATCCCAGCTACTGATTTTCTGTTTTATAAAACTCCCAGTAAGTTCATTTGGACTTATTTTTGCTCTAAAAGTGAAGAATTGAGTTTCCACCTGGAAGTTACTACAGGGAACTTGGGAGGTATACCAGATAAATTAAGACAACAATTTAAAACCAAATGGTCAGAAAATTCACAATGATTTAAAGTAAATTTAACTGGGATAAAGATTTTTGAGATAAAAAATAATCTATTCTTGTGGTATAGTTGCTTCTTCTATAAGTGGGCCCTGCCCCTTGATGCAATTCCCTGTAAGCATCATTTAGAGTGGCTTTAGTTGAAATTTCTTGTAAGGCATGCATGTCGCAGTAAACCTTTTTCTGAACCTGATCTCTAACTTTCAAATCTAAACTACAGTTTAAATCCCCTCCCCAGATCATTTGTCTAAGTGTAAATAAATAAGGTTATATGTCATGAAATAGGTCTATTCTGGCAGATTTGATTTGTGGAGCATAAATATGTATTAAGTGTAAAGAAAACTCCTTATAAATGCAGTCAAGAAGTAAGGCCCTCCAGGAGCAATATCGACCAATCTTATCACTTGGACCTGTGTGTTACAAAAAAGAATGCCAACACCATCTGTGGCATTGGCTGCAAAAGATAAAAAAAATGGGTCCACCCACCCATAGTTTTTTTTGTTTGTTCAGTATCTTGTAGTGAACTAAATCTAGTTTCTTGCAACATGATTATATCAGCTGTTAGAGTCTTACAATAATTAAGAAACACCATTCTTTTTTTAAGTTCTTAATACTGCAGGTATTGATTGAAACTAGATTTAAGGATGCCATGTCAAAAGTGTTTTATTGTTTTTCTTTTTTTCTCTTTCAGCCTTTTGTTTTCTTTGTTTCTAGAATCCCAGGTCCACCGTCTTCCTCACACTCCATTTCGGAAATAGCCCTGACCTGGTGGAGACATTGGATTCAGAGTCACCCTCCTGCACTTGTAATACCTGAAAAGAGTTTTGTAAATGAACTCCTACAGTCTGGCTCATCTTTTTACTGTTGGCCCTAGTGACTCTTTTGGGATGTGGTGTCTGAAAATCTGGAGCTTGGGGAGGGGGCATAACATCTACCCCAATCTGTTCTGTTACTATATTTAAGCAATAATGCCCGACAGGGTGTGTGTTGTGCTGGGATAACATCACGCCTCAGGTGGTTGGGCACGAGGCCACAGGCCAAGTGCATCCAATGACTGAGGCGTGACGTTATCCCAAATGACACACACCCTGGAGGGCATTATTGCTATTATACAATGGCTCATTGTTATACAGAATAAAAAAATCATTTTAAAGATGTTTTTGTGTGGAAAAATATTTTTGTTTTTTAAGGGAAGATGAAACAATCAAACAGAAACAAATCAAGCAAACAATCATCTCAAGGTTCACAATGAGGCTGAGACTAGACCCGTGATGTTGTACTGGGGTAACATCATGGGTCCAGCCCAAGACTGACCAATCAGAGTCCAGGATTTTTTCTTTGCCATTGTATAATATTATCTTTCTGCATAGAATTTTGATCATCAGGGTTGTTCATCTCAGGGTCACTGTTGCTATGCATGTTTGTAGCAGCAGGATCTGCTTCTGGTGCCTCTTCTCTCTTAGGCCAAGGCCTATATCTATCTTGGGCATGATTTATTAAGGTTTACTTGTCCAGTCCCCCTTGTTTGTTTTTCCCTGCCCAGGGACACTGGTGGTATGCATGTCCCTGTTTGTTGCAAAGGTTGCACCTGAATACATTCCTACAAGTTCCACTATCGTGATCTAACTCACTGCATAGTGCACACTTGATTTTGTCACATGCACTGCTTAAATGCCTTTTACTGCCACATTTGTAGCAGGCCTTTGGCTGCCCTGGGTAAAAACACCCCCCTATCTTTCCACAGAAAGAAGCTATTTGGGATATGTTGTACCTCATTCCCCAATGTGTGAAGCTTGGTTTTAAATTTCCAACTACCTGTACAGATCCCTTCCTCATCTATAATGGGTTCTAGGGGCCCTAAAACAGTGAATTTACTTTTCAACCAGAACTGTTTGTCCCCCTCATTGACACCTTCATTTTGGAACATTATATTCACTGTTTTAAAAAGAGGTTTTGTGATGGGGATTGCACAGAAAGGTGTCCATAAGGGCATAGTTTTACATGACTCATATTTCTGCCAGAATCTGTCCAGTCCAGTAAAGATCTTAAAGCTGATGTCAAAGATGTCCTCTCCACTTACATTTATGAGTGCATAGATGTCAGTAGCTTGAAAGTTCACAGATTCTTTCAATGGTCTCTGTGCTACAAAGTATCTATCTGGGTGATCTTGCAGGCCTCCCCTGTATCTCAAGTGAACTGCGTTCCCTCTAGAGGCTTGTTCAAGTTTGTCATGTTTGAATAGATCTGAGAAACGTGGTCCAGCTCGAAAATTATCTCTCCGTGGGGAGGGAGGGGGGAAATGTCTGGTGACTCTTGCTCAGCCCCTTTCCTGTCTCCCATATCATGAGTACTGTCATTTCCCTCATTATTCACAGTTGCATTTTCAAAGAGTTTTTGCTGACCTGAATGTTGCATCTGTTCTCTTTCATTGAGGGCCACCTGATGATCTGATGATTGTGATGTGAAAGAAATCCAAGAAGAATCCGGGATCCATTTTGCATCTCTAAACGTCCAGGCAGCATATGCCAGTGCTTTACTTTGCTCCATTCTGTATTAGGGAATGCCACATCATCAGTGCCTGTCTTCCACATTCCTATCTGTGGGATGTCAGCATCCTGACTCACCCTCCTTAGCTTTGCGATTCCCTGCATCTGTCAGACTTTTAGCTGAAGTTGTGGTGTGCTCTTTAAGAAACCCTGGAGCAGTCTCTGTCTGTGTTTCTAAATCTGGTTGCAGTGGTATCACGGTGGAGAAAATCCTAGATGTAAGAATTGTATCTATTTCTCCTACTGCTCAGCTTGAGCCGTGCAATTCACTTCCAAGCTCCTGAGTCCGAATTTGTTCAGCAACTTCATCCCCTAGCAAATCCACCATTGAGGTCAGGGATGGAACCTCCAGCTTCTCACTCTCCAAAACATTCTTCTCCTCCAGCAATCTGGTGCAGACTGCCATTCTGCAAGCAGAACAACAGCAGCTCCCCCTACTGGCAACAATGCAGCAGGGGAATTTCCCCCAGTGTCCTAGCAAACATTCATTTTCCCATAAAACTGGTTAATGCAGTTGTCCAGTAGTGGAGTACTGATGTGTGAAATGGCTACCACTATACATTCAGACACTTCATTACCAGTCTCTCACTTCTTCTTCTTCTTCTTCTTCTTCTTCTTCTTCTCCATCTCCATCTCCTCCTCCATCTCCTCCTCCATCTCCATCTCCATCTCCATCTCCATCTCCTTCTCCATCTCCATCTCCATCTCCATCTCCATCTCCATCTCCATCTCCTTCTTCTTCTTCTAAAAAAGGCTTTAAACTATTATTCACCTTGATGGAATGGCTATACAAATAACATTAAAAATGCAAAACAGAGTTTAGCAGACCACTAGCCCATTAGTGATAAAATGATATGAACATGGTGTGTGTGTGTGTGTATTGTGTGTCTGTCTCTGTCTCATATAAAGTGGGTCATCATGGTCAGCAAAAATACTGCTGTCCAGTGTGATGAACTAGGTCAACTTCTTTGCCGATACATACACACGCTGCATTTTGTAAGCCAAAATATCTAATACTAAATTGAACTTTTAGCTAGCTTCACTGAAAAGCAACAAGATTCTAAATTAAAAAAATTAAACAGAGCTAAACAGAAAACTACTGCCTACTGTAATACAATTACAGCAATAAAATATAATTGGGCAGGCAGTATAGCCTAGAGATTTATGAGCTGTGAATGAGCTTGGTACATCTAGCAGACTTGGGTTTAATTCCCACAGCCTCCACTTGCATACTGCATGACTCTGAACAAATCACCTAACTTTACAGTGCTCCCAACTTGCCCTGGAAAAAAGGACCTTGTGCCTAGTGGGCCTTATTCAGTCATCAAAGAATAAAAAAAAATACTCTGAAAATATTGTGTGTGTATATCTGTCAATTCATTGCCAAAAAAAACATTAATGCGTACAGTGTACACTAGAGTTACTAAGCCACAAAAGCAGGAATATGTGGTGTTAGGGTTTTCTCAGCCCTAATGCCACCCCATCCCCTACGCACATAGTCCAAGGCCAAGCTGCATACAGTATCTAGGATCATGCCACACTGGTTTATTGCTACAAGTTACAGGTCTGGGAACATGTCCCATGCATTCAGTTCCATGTGCTATGGTTATAAGCTACAGGTCTGTGATTATGCCCCGTGGATTTGCCGCTTCAAGCTACAGGTCCATGGTCATGCACTATGGGCCTGCTGCTTCAAATAGAATCTGCAGGTCCCAGTGTGAGGCAAGCTACAGGTCCAGGGTTGTGCCCCACAGCTCAGCAGCTTGGGGCTGGGACCATATACCATAGGACTTCTTTGAAACCTACAAAGCAAGATACAGGTCTAGGACTGTGCTGGAGGAGTCTGTTTTATTGTATATAGCCTTAAATCAAATAAGACACCTGTAGGGCACCTGTGGGGCATGTTTTCAGACCCATAGCTTGAAGCAGCAAACCCATGGTGCACTGCCCCGGACCTGTAGTGTGGCATTGGGTTATGAGGTTGGGGGATGTGGGAGATGGTGGACAGTAAGGCTGAGAAAACCCTAACCTCACCTGTTGCTCCTTCTGTGGCTTTCTAACCTTAATATATGCATTAACTTGGTTTCCTGCAATGAATTACCATATATTTTGCGAATGTATAGTCATTACTTGCTTTGCACAAAGCAGGAGGTGAGTCTCGACTTGCTTTATGTTAGTACCTTTGGGCCCAGAGTGACAGCAGAACAGTAGGTGAGTCCTAACTTGCTTTATGCAGGGCTGAGTCCCTATGTAAATGCTAGCTGTGCAGGGCCCTTCTAGCCATGAACCTGAGTCATTCATTTCTTTGTGTGGGGCCCTGTAAATAAAGAGATGAGATAAAACGTTTTTACTGTTTTGTTTGTGTATGACTTTTACTGTAGTACACAATGTATAAGGTATTTATTTTTGATCATGTACAGTAGGAATTAAAAAATGTTTTGTGATGATTTTGATGCTTTAAACATTTTGCTAATGTTGGATTTAAAAAATGCTTGAAAATGATTCTTGAGTTTTTTTGCGCTTGTTGGACTTACACATTTTTGCAGTGATTTTCACAATTTTTTTTGTGTGTGTTGGAGTTACAAATCAGTGCGATTCTTTTTTTAACTAAGCTTTTTTGCCTTTTCAGTCATTAACTCTGCCTTCTTCAGGCCCCTTTCAGCTCCCCAGCCCTGTCCGTCAGTCTCTATTACTAAGGCAATAGGGATCTATAGCTGTGTTTACATGGCTGACCTTACTCCTTCAGTGGAGCATTGTAGAGCTTCCCCAACCCAAAAAACACTTGTCTCACAGGTCGACACAGCCCATCCTCAGTGCCAATGTAAGATGCACTGGAGAGGGACTGGGAGTCAAGGCACTTGGCTGATGGAAGTGCGCCAGCAATGTGTTTCATGTGGGAGCAAGCAGTGCAGGCTGTCCACATGGCTGCCTAATTTGCTCACTCCCAAATGCATCCCCAGACTTTCTGGGAATGCGGAGTGGAGCAAGGGAGTTGCTTACCGTGATTCGGTAAACTTCCACATGGCGGCATTTGCACCGCAGCAACCCAAACACCCCGGTTGCTGTGGTGCAAATGCCACTGTGCAAACATGGCTTATATGAAGCAGAGCCTGAAGAGCCAAAAAAGAGCATGTAGAGGGCTCAAGGGACATATCTGTTGTTTGTTCTTTCCTGTTCTCCAGTCCCTCCCACCTCCCCTGATGTCAAGAAGTTCCTCTGGTGGCCTCAGTCACAGCAGTGTGCTATGGGATGATGCCACCTCTCATGAGGGAGCAGGCTCCTCAGCTCACCATGAGGGGCTGCTGTTCTGCCAGAGCATAGGTGCCTTCTTCCACTGATCAGCTCATGCTGCACTTGGCAGCACTACCATGCCCTGATCACACTGATCCTGGCTGTCTGGGCTCACTTTCATACCCAGTTTGCTAGAAATCAAAGTATGACACACTTCCACAGGGCCATCAGAGCATTTGTTTTGTTTGTGTTGGACATAGAAAAATGTTCAGGATGATTTCCAAGATTTGTTGTCCAACACAGTACTGGTCAGCACAAAATCTATACTGCTGCATGAGTTGTGGATCAAATAATGAAAGGTTCTGTCACATCCAGTAGGGTTGTCCCTCCAGACATCAGTCAGGCCCCATTTCACCATTAGGCAAAGCAGGGCAGTCCTAGCCTGAGGGTGACTATCTGTGTCCACACTGGATCTGTCCAAAATATGGCTCAGTGCTACACTGACATCCCCATCTTTGAGAAACAGGGGGCTTAATTCTCAAAAGTTGGCACAAGCCACACCAAATGCAGCTTGCATCAATTTCCAGTGTGCCAGGGACCCTGCACCTGATTATCAATCAGGTAGGGCCCTGGCGGAAAAGTCCCATGGCTTACAGCAATCATAGCAGTGTGCCAAACAGAGGGCACACCTAGACAAGTTGTCACAATCTGTGGGCATCTGTGCAGCAATGTCCCCTAGCATTTCCAGGTGGTCTAGCAGACAGTCCCCCAAGTCCTGATCTGCTGTAATGTTTTAATTTATTATCCCTGGTAGTCTTACAGCCCCACAAGCCCTAAACCCCTGTAATGTTTTAATTTTGCATGCCTGGTAATCTAGCACCCCCCTAAGCCTTGATCCATGGTAATATTTAAATCTATTGTTTCTGGCAGTCTAGTGGCCTTCCAAGCCCTGATCCCCTGTAATGTTTAAATCTATTATCCCTGGTAGTCTAGTGCCCCCCACACCCCGATCTCCTGTTGTGATATTAATAATATTTATAATATAATAGTTATATGCCCTGGTGGTCTAGTGGCTCACCCCAGCCCTGATTCACTGTAAAAAGATTTTCTGAAATTCCTGGTGGTCTAGTGGACCTGCCTCTTCTCACCCCACAGTGCCCTACCACCACACTCGCCCTCCAACCCTTAACCGAGCCAGTGACTGGCATAGCCTACCACTCACCATCATGGCCAGACACCGACTTGAGCTCTGAATGAGTGCGTACTGTATACAGTATGCACTCAGAGATTGACAGTTGCTTTCAGTCACTGGGTGCATACTATATACAGTACACCTTCATTCAGAGCTCAGTCAGTGGCTGGCTATGGTAGTGAGTGGTTGGCTGTGCCATTCACCAGCTCAGTTACAGGGCTGGGGGAGTGGGATGGTAGGGCACTGTGGGGTGGGGGTCCACTAGACCACCAGGAATTTCTATCTTTTAACAGTGGATTGGGGCTGGCGTGGTATATTAGAACACCAGGGCATATAACTATTATATTATAAATATTACTAATATCATAATGGGAGATTGGGGTTTGGGGGGACCGCTAGACTACCATGGATAATAGATTTCAACATTATGGGGGATCAGGGCTTGGGGGGCCACTAGACTACCAGGGATAATAAGTATTTTATTATACATATTACTAATGTCATAATGGGAGAGTATGGCTTTGGGGGGGGGCTAGCACATTGGTGCATCCTCCCAGAGGATTTCTAAGTACCATTAGACCATTGTCCTCTGGGAGGGTTTTGAAAATACCAGCTGAGGGGATGTGACAGCCTGCGTCTGCTGCAAGCCCCCTAGCATGATGCCACAACCCATCTTGTTGCGCAAGGCTGGCACAAACCCCCCTTTGGTGCATGCAGCCTGTGTTTTATGCAGACTGCTTTTGAGAATAGCTCAGGGCACATTGTGTGATGCAAGCTGCCACTTGCATCATTTATGTTTGACACAGGCACCTTGCATTAGTCTAAGGGCTTTTAGAATTGGGCCCTGAGTGTCAGAGTCCTCTTTCAGATCTAATTTACATAACTTATGGAAGGGAAGAACTTGTGATCATCTATGTTGGGAGCATAGAGGTTGCTGATTAGCAGTTTTCCCCCAGGGCATGAGATGAGAAATGGAGCCATTGCTCTTGAGAGTCTGATTTCACCTAATCTACCAGAGGAAAGCCTTATGGATCAGTATTGCCACCCTTTTCTTTCACGAGTGCAGATCTATATGCCACCTGTCTCACCCATCATTTTTTAACTCAAGTTTATCAAAAGGTAACACAGTACAAGCAGATCCAGAGATCCAGAGGCTACAGTACACAGACAGTGGGTAAAAGTATCAACAGTTGTACATTTCTAATATATGACAGCTTCCATCCCATCATTTTAAGCTACTGCGCTATATGCTTGGTTAGGTTCACCCCTTAAAATAGTGCTACATTGATTCTTAGGGATTTCAAGTGCTACAGGACTCAACTGTGTTATGGTATGGTTTAGCCCATTTACATCCAAAGAACAGTCTTGATTCTCAAGTCTCAGGTAGGGTTATAAATGATTCCTACTTAACAAAAGGGTGGCCAAAAGGGTGAGCTGTACACCAACCTCACTAATTCAGGGGGTGCACTGGAATTAATAAAGATTCATATAGGTTATACAAACAACAACACTGCAGATTATGCCGGTAAAGTTAAAACTGTGAATACAAGTGTACAGCATTATAGAATAAAAACAGGTTTCTTGCCTAGCACAGGCAGTTAAGAATGTGATGTTATTATTAGTGGTAGCTAGCTTACAGCTGCATGTGGTGCACACGTTAGTGTGAAGATAAATAGCACCTCTGTGCCCAGCTACACCATGAATGTGCAACATTATGGTGCTTTGGTTATCACTCACAGAACTACACCAAGCCCAAGAGATATATGTGAGGCACATCCACTGTGTGGTTGGATGCAAGTCAGGGATCCATCTCCCTTGAGAAAGGCAAAGGGGGGGGGAGAAGAAGCATGCTACAGAAAATGTCTGGAGAGAGAGGAAATAGGGTTGTCTAGGGTGGCCAGCATCCCTTGACTTGGTGCCTGGCCTTAAGTGAAAAGGACTAAAGAGCATGTAGCCACATTATCAAATGAGGAGAGGGTGGAGTTTTAGGTGAGTTGAGGAAGGTAAAGACTCCTTGAACGTAAAGACAGAGGGGTTCTTAGTGGTGGGGTCATAGGAGAGAGGGAACCTTTATTTTATTTATTTGGTTTTTGGTAACTGGGTAGATAACGATAGACAGAGTGCCTATTTTCAGGTATGATGGTAAGGTTGTCTCTGCCTAATGTATATCAGGTAAAGAAGCTCCACAGTGCCTAATGTACATCGGGTAAATGTGCTCCATGGTGTTAAAAAAGCTTGGGGGGTGTTACGGTAAAAACAGTGACTGCTGGACACTAGTCCTTGTATTTTAGGTATGGGGAAAAACAGGAGAGTTAAGAAAGTGAACAGCAGGACTGGAGAGTTAAAACTGAGACTGATGTAATGTACATGTAAAAGGATTTTTCCAGGACAAAACCCCACCTTGCAATCCCACTGAGTTGCCGGTGGGGGATTGGTGGCTCCTGGGTTTGGAGAGCTCACTACCTGGGGTACACAGTGCCTCCACCCAGACATAGCAGTTATTGGCTAGCTGGTAAATTAGTACAATCCTCTGGGAAGCTACACCTATTCACAGCCCCTTCTGAGTGACTACCTCCCACCAATACTTTACAGTATAGCTGCTCAGATAATAGGGATACCAGAATAGCATAAAACACAGATTTATCATGGCAATTGCACCTGCAATGGAAACAGGTTATTGCAGACACTCTGTGATAAGTTTGCCTCCCAGTTGCATGCCCTCATGGGTGGGCTGGAAGCTAAAGATAAGCCACTATTTAGACAAATCCACAAAGGGTGACTATCAAGGAGTTACTATCAGCTGCAGTTGACTAGGCCCAACTAGGTGCAGCTCATTTCATTACAGATGTGCAAGTACATAATTCCAACCATCACAGACCACCAGTACCTGAGATTGCTATCCTTTCTTGCCTATTACTGGGATTTTCAGTTATACACAGTGGGAGTTCATTTATGGTACTCCTTGGGTATCCAGTGTGGAAATGTAGCAGGCTCGTTGATGTTGCCATGGGTTGGCTAGCATTGATGCATGTAAATTTGAAAACACAAGTTTATTTTTCTAAACCACACAAATCATACAATTTCTTGAATGCCTTTTTCTCTCTGAAATGAGATACAGTATTTGTAATCCAGCCCAATGGCAACTTAGAAATCCAGATGGAAATTCAGATCTAATGAAATAGGTAAAATACTTCTCTTAGTTACTCCTAGTTACCATATGGCTCCCAAAGTCTGATGTTTTCCTAATTTTCCAAGTCCAGCCCTAAACCTCCACTTTTCAGTTCTTGCCAATGCTCTCTGGGTTCCCCAACTTTTATTGCTCAGGTGTTAAGAGATGCTCGAGTCTATACTCCTCCACAGAGGGCAACACACTGATCTTCAACTGTCATCTCTTGCAATGATCAGCATGCATATTCACCTCAAACTGCCATTCTTCTAGACACAAGGCCAAGGAATGATTCATGTAGTTCACAAGCACAATGCAGCATCTGCTCATTTTTGGATCTTACTCACATCTGACTGCCCCGAGGTGCCCCCCCCCTTTATACAGGGCTGTGACAAGGGGTTTCAATTGTCTCACCACCTGTCACTCAGCTTGTTGGACACCTGATAGGGGTACGGTTGGCACAAACACAACATCTCACCTGTTGCAGAGTCTTGGCAGTGGTTCTTAGACCTGGGACAGTTATGGGTTGACCATCACCAGGGTCAAGAGGCCAAAAGATTGAAGCCCCCATGCAATATAAGCAACTGGTCCCAGTAATTATAGTTTTAGAGAAATGTCTTTCACAGCTGATCCCCCGCTACACATCAGGATTCCTGATGATCAGATTCAGCTGGAAAATGTCTGACTTTGTAAAAAAAGGGTTGCCTCCAACAACATTAAATACTATGTATTACCCACATTTGTTCTTCAAATAAGTTCCTGTCACAGAGGCTGTGGTGGTATATAAGAGGGATCCTCATTTAACATGCCCACATCAGTGTTATCCTATGATTGTGACTTTGCAGCTATGTATTACAGATGCATGCTTTGGAGGAGGTTGCAGACACCCAGCTTCTGTGGTTGCTTTTACCGATGTAGGAGGTTGTGGGTGTCCTGCTGCCAATGCAGCACCTCTGGGAAATGACAGCTGTGTGGTAGTGCACTGGTCTGATGGATTCTGAGTGCCTCTGCTCTGGGACCTGTCACTGTTTTTTTTTTAGCAAATTATTTTATTTTATTTTCATACAGCGAACAACAAAAGAAAAACATTTCTTAATTACAATTACAACTTATTCCTTCCAAACCCCATAAAAGGAAAAAGATTAATTAATCCCTCTACCCCCCACCACCCAAATCCACCCCCATGGCAGCACATAAATGTATAATAAAATTTAATAATGATAATCCACTACTCCAACACATGGACCAACTTTACCATTAGTATCCTAGACCCAGCACTAGCAGAGGAACAGAACGGTTCTCAAGCTAGATCCTCCTGAGGAGGGGGAGAGACAAGAAAAAGGGAAGAAGAAAAAGGAGAAAAAAAAAATAAACAGCCTACTCAGGCAAAAACCAATAACCTTGAAAAGGGTCAAGACCCGGCGAGTTCAAGGAGAGGATGTGCTAACACCTAGGGACCCCGGATGTGCCCTAAGAAGATTAGAACTATTACCTAATATTGGCCAAGTCGATTTTAAATTTGAAAGAGTCCTCCCAGCACTTCTGGAATTTCACAGAGGAGCCAAAAGGTTCGCCACCAGCCTTTCGGCATTAATAGCACTTAAAAATTCATCCCACCACTCTTTAAATGAAGGTTCCCAACCTCCTTCCAATGTCTGAGAATAATTTGTTTGGTGACAAGAGCTACCAAAGCCATTTGCCACTTTAAAGTCCAGGTCGGGATTTGAGTAAACATGCCCAATAAACAGGCCTCTAAGCTGAAAAAGGCTGAAATCTTACAGTACGGGCCTGTCCAATCCTTAACAGAATCCCAAAATTTTGCTATCTTAGGACAAGTCCAAAACTTATGGTAAGTGGTGGCCAGGGGGTCCCCACAGTCAACACACGCCGGTGAGAAGGACTTATGTATCCTGGAGAGCTTGGCCAGAGAAAAATACAGGTCATGCAATATATTGAACTGAATATTCCTAAATCTGTCTTGTTTACTGTATGTGTAAATATCTCCCCAAACCTTTCCCCAGACCTCTACAGGCCATCTTTTAGCTAAATTAGATAGCTAATAGTGGGCCGAAGGAGAAATTTTCCCCATGATTTCCAACATTATAAATTTATAAGTCTTGGAAACAGCATTACAAGTGGTAGCCAGCTCCCTCAGCCTACCCAGGAAGGACCCTGCTCTATCATTCCAAGGGCCCCTTCCTAAAAATAGGATTACACATCGTTGAACCTGATACAGCCGGAATGAATCCTTTTGTACCACCCCCAATTTAGATACCAAATCCCTAAATGGGCTCACTGAGTTACCTGTCACAAAATCCATCAAACGGAGTTTGGTAACAAGGCTGCCTATAGATCTCCCAATAGGCTTGCCCCCTACTAGAAGATTGAGTTTTTTTAACAGAGGTTGCGCCAGGTCTTTCTTAAAGGGGATATGCAACAATGAGTAGAGTTGGAGAAGAGCTTTAATATCCCAGCCTAACGGGATGTTCCTAAGTTTGTGAGGGCATTTGGACCAAGGGGTGTATAAAAGAGATTCCAAATCCACGTTGAGGCTTTTGACAGCCAGACTATCCAAAATGAGTCCTTGAGATGGGCACGAAATTTCTTCTGTCGCTGTCAGCCACTGCGAGCATCTTATACCATGGATAACCAGATAGTAGGCATAAAAGTTAGGCAATTGCAACCCCTCCACCTTTTTACCACTGGTCAGTTTAGTATATGCCCGACGAGGTGGCTTTTCCCTTCCATAAAAAGTCCGAACAAATTCTATATAATGGCTTGAAGAAGGATTTTGGTAAGTATATGTTCAGGTTTAATAAAGGATAAAAAATTCTGGGAAGAACCATCATTTTATAGTGTTGGTTCTGCCCAGAATGTCAAGGGTAACTTAGACCACCTCTCTAAGTCATCCTTAATATCCGTTAAAATGGGCTTAAAGTTAAGATTGACTAAACTAGAAAAGTCATTCGATATTTTAATGCCCAGATATTCCAGTGAACCCTTCTGCCACTGAAGGCCCAGAGAGGTGCACCACTCCTTCTGCAAGAGGGGAGATAACGGATACACCTTAGTTTTACTTTTGTTTAATTTGTACCCGGAAAAAACACTAAAATGAGAAATAACTTGAAGTAGTTGAGGGAGTGAATTCTTAGCATCTTTAATATGAATGAGTAAGTCATCGGCAAAGGCTGACAATTTAAATTCGAGATCCCCAAAACTAATACCCTGAATTCGATTGTCCATCTTTAAGGCTCTTATCAGAGATTCCATATATAAATTAAATAAAAACGGAGAGAGTGGGCAACCCTGACGGGTACCTCGGGTGAGGGGAAACACTTCCGAAATGAGGTTGTTACATTGAATCCTCGCTGAAGGGCAAGCGTACAAAACTCGAATATAGTCTATGAATTGTTGGGGGATACCAAATTTACCTAATACCTCAAACATAAAACACCATTCTACTCTGTCGAATGCTTTTTCCGTGTCTAAAGACACGAGAGCTGCTTCCAGATTTGGGTCTTCAGATGCGGAAATTAGATAAAATAGCTTCCTAAAGTGATCTGCGGATAAGCGTCCCGCCACAAACCCAGCTTGCTCTGGGCTGAGGAGTTCCTCCCATGAATGTTTCAATCTGCTAGCCAAAATTTTGGCATATAGCTTAACATCAATATTTAAAAGGGAGATGGGCCTGTAATTGTCCACTTCCTCTGGCGATTTTCCTGGCTTAGGCAGAAGAATGATCCGAGCCTCAAACAGAGAGTGCTCCTCAACTCCATGGACATGCCAGTATTCATACACTTGTTGTAGCAAAGGGATTAGCCACTTTTTAAAAGTTTTATAGAATGAGGCCATGAATCCATCAGGGCCAGGCACTTTATCAAGCTTTAGAGAGTCAATAGCAATAGATATCTCCTCTCTCGCAACAGGGGTTTCAAGTGTTGACTTGAACTCATCTGGCAGTTTTGGAAAAGGGATCCTATTTAGGAATTCCTTCATGTTAGAATCTATCTCTGGAGTGGTGGATTCACTGGAATACAGTTTCACATAGTAATCATAAAAGAGGCCCAAAATACCTTCTGTGTCAACAATTGGGGCATTAGTTTGTGGGTGTCTTAAGGAAGGCACCCATTTTGCTGTAGCAGCTGTTTCAGCTGCCACGCTAAAAGCTTTCCTGCTTTACTACCTTGTCCGATATCTGAAGCTTTCAAAATTGAAGCCGACCTCTCGACCGATTCTCTAAGGGCATTAGCATATAGGGCTTTAAGTGTGGAAAGTTCCTGTTCTTGCGAGCTAGAAAGAGTCCCATCACCTTTATCCAGTTCCCTAATTTTATCTAAACAGTTTGCTAAGAAACAGTTCCTTTTCTTTTTGTGCACAGACGCAATATGGATAAGCTCCCCTCTCCAAGTGGCTTTTAGCGCAGCCCATGCCCGATCCGTTGCAGCAACTGAACCCCAATTAAATGTAATTGAACTAGACGGAAATTTTTGGAAATGCCCCACAATTTGGGTGTCAGACAAAAGTTTGTTGTTCAGCGCCCAGGAATAGGATCTTAAGGGGGTGGTTGACAACGAACATTTCAGTATTATGGGGGAATGGTCTGATATTACCCATGCCAATATGTCAACATCCAACACCTCTGGTAGAATCTGCTGGCCAACCAAAAAATAATCCAGCCGGGAATAACTCCTATGAACTGGTGAAAAAAAGGTATATTCCTTACTTGAGGGATTAAGAATTCTCCAGGGGTCTACCAGGCCTAACGACAACATAAGTTCAGATAAAGCTTTCTGAGCTGGGGAGCCTTGAGTAGCTTTACAGTGAGTACGATCTAACCGATTTAATTGAACTAGATTCCAGTCCCCTCCCAAGATTATAGGTAAGGTTGAGAAGGGAGCAAGGATCATAGCCAAATTTGTGAAAAAGTATGGCATTTCTAGATTAGGACCATAGATAGAACCCACTACTAATTTTTGACTGCCAATTATGGCTACTACCAAAATATACCTGCCTTCTGGGTCTGAAATAACATCCGTCGGAAAAAAAGGGAGCCCTATGGTTACCAGAATGGCTACCCCTCATTTACTAGGTGAAAACCCCGAACCAAACACCTGCCCAACCCACCTTTTTTGAAGATGACCCAGTTGTTCAGGAAGCAAATGGGTCTCTTGGAGAAATACAATCGAAGGATTGAATCTTGCCAGATGGTTTAATAAAATAAATTTCTTTTTATTGTCTCTCCCCCCCTTAACATTCCAAGATAAAATATTCAAACAATTAGCCATATATAACTCTTCTTGAAACACAGAAACAGTACCCCATGTAGCTGCCCCCACCCCATCCCCAAAAAATCCCATCTCAAAATCTCAAACACCCTTTCATCCCCTAAATACTAACCACCAACCCCCCCATAGAACCATACACCTGTACACCGGCTCCAAGCCGACTCCTCACTAACTGGCCCATGACACGGGCTAGAGTGAGCTAACCTTCCCTCCTTCTAAAGAACCTTGCTCATTTCTAGTAACCAAGCTTATAATCATTAAACATACCTATAATTTTGTCAATAGTCAAGTCTTTAATATAGCGACAAGTGTCGCCTTTAACTAACACTCAAACTACTCCCAGCCTCTAAGTACAAAAACACAGAACGACTCCAAACTAACCTACCTACTTGAAAATGTCTAGTAATGTAGAAGACCCACCAAAACTAGTAGGTGTGCAGATTAAAATATAGGAAAAAAGAAACAAGGTAACTGCCCTTCTTAGAAATATAATCCTAAAGCCAAGCCCCCATAGGGATCTAGACTCTTCTGAGATTGAGGGATCTACCAGGTCTAACAACAAATGGTAGAAAAGGTTCTAAATACCCTCAACCCCATACATTCATAGGTTACAATGCCTGAACCCAGAGGAAACCTAGGCCTTCAAACTATCATCTTGTTTAGGGCAGAACTTCCAATAGATTTAAATACACAGACCCTAACCTTTGGGAGACCTTCCCAACAATAAAAAAAATTACATCGAGCCCCAGGACAACATAATCGTTTAACCCCTGATGAAGCATACAAAATAGGTTGTCAAAACCTTGCTAGCAGTAACTAATGATCGTTTTAAGGACAGCACTCCCTCTAGTGGGCTTTGCCAATATAACCATTTAACTTAAGCATAAAGCCCAGGAAAAACATGGCGAGAGAAAACCCTGCCAAAAGTGTCCCCAAAGCCTTCGCTCTGCACAGCAGGATAATAATCGCCCAAATCGGAAGCTTCATAGTCATTGAGTTCTTTACTTAATACAGCATAGAAGGAGTCTATATCCCAGCTCGACGCAGTGCGCATCAAGATTTCAAGCAATAACTGTCCAAGCAGACCCCTACACTCACAGGATCCAAAAAGCTGCCAAAGAGAGTTCAGTTCAAGTTTTGGGAAACAGATCCGGGTAGAGGCTCTGTAGAGTTTTCAATGCCTCTTCAGGCAATTCAAAACGTTTGGTACCATCTTTCAAAGTGATCTCGAGTCTCGCCAGATACAGCATTCGGTGCTTGATTCCTGCAGCCCAAAGTTTTGAAGTGATTGGGCGAAAACTCGTCTGCTGCAATCGAATTTTTAAAGTTAAATCTGGTACCAATCTGAGTTTCTTCCCCTCCCAAAGGATCGCCGACAGCTTCCTTGCTTCTTTAAATATAAAATCGTGATCTAAATAGTTCAACAGTTTAAAAATAATCGGTCTTGGAAGGTTGGTAGCAGGCGGTTTAGCACGTAACGAGTGATGGCCCCTTTCAATAATATACTCCGGACCATTCGGGGAGGGTCCCACTGTTGCTTTCAGAAATTTCTGCAAAAATGTGATGGTGTTAGGCCCTTCGTCTCCTTCAGGGAGACCCAGCAGCACCAAATTGTTACGCCTGTTCCTCCCCTCCAAATCCTCCAAGCGACTTTCCAGCTTTGCGATTGCTTTCTTACATTCCCCTAAAGCAAGGCCATCTTTATCCAACTTTCTCTCTACCGAGGAGATCCTTGCTTCCGTCGGTGACTCTTCTCGCCAACTGCGTTAGAGCCGGCTTGAAATCCGCCACTTCTTCGATCAGTTTGAAGAGGGCATCTTTGATCGTTGACAATTCGGAGTAAACCTGGCTAGGTGTCAGACTCTCTTCGGGCCCTGATGGTGAAGAGCTGCGCCGGGGCCGCTTGGCCTCCAACTCCTGGGCTGGCTCCTCCATTCTTCGCCAAATAACCCATGAAGTCAGACAGTCGGCAAAACAACAGCGATTTTATGCTGTAAATACTTAAATTGTCCTGATTGCTGATGAGTAGTGTAGTGATTTTAGGCTTGAAAACTCGGGAGGGAGATAGCTCACACTTGAGTAGCTACCCTCTCGCTCGCATCACGTGACCCCAGTCCTGTCACTGTTCTTTGTTTCTGAATCTGATATCTGGGGGGCAACAGCCTGTGTATTTCATTCCTGATTTTCCTCTTTTCCAGTTTTCTGATTTGTTCAGATTTGTTCCTGGGCCCTGATGGCCATGTTGTCCATCAGAGAGGCTATATCATGTGAGACAGAGATAACCATCAGAAGCAACTCTTGCTACCAGTTGGCAGAATATTGCATTACACCTGTTATTCTGGTCTCACTGGTGACTCCTGGGAATAGTAGTTTTTGAGAAGAGAGTGGGCCACTGATGAGTGACAAAGGCCCAGGTTTCTTGTGGATAGGAAAATGATTCCTACCATTGCAAAAATGTCAAAATTTGCAAGCCCTTTGAAATGGTTACCTGAACTCTGCTTGCCTTAGTGTAGTGCACAGTATGGTAAATTATTTTTGCTGCTCTACTATCTCAGTTGAGATGTCCTGGTAGAAAGAAATGTGGTGATCCCTGCCATGACAGTGAGCCCTTGTCCCTGGCCAGTCTCAGCAATCTTTCTTTCACCCAATATCACAGAAAGTATGTGATGATGGGATGGGGGCAGGCTCCAGAAGCAGGAATCAGGCCTCACATGTGGTGTGCTCTCTCTCTCCACTTCCAGAGGGCTTTACCAGACTGGCAGGAGGAGTTGAGGCAGAAACTCCTGCATTAAAACTTCATGTGGGGCCTTCAGCTGCCTCTAACACTCCCAGCATCTGTAGGGTAATTCTGAAGCCCCGGGTCTCCTGATCCTCTGTGTAGTCCTAGAGTTGACACTTGTAATCTGGGCAACACTCGATATGCTGTGTGGAGTCCACCACATCAGCAATGTGGAGCTCTGCAGCATTAGTATGGTGTGTCATATTTATTTATTTATTTTTTATTTATTTATGAGTATTCGGAAACCTTTGAGCTTGAGCTCTTTTACAAAGGTTCCACGTCAGGGTGGACAAATATTACAAGACACAAATACAGTAGTTACAGATTTCCGGAACAAGTTCAGTTACAAAGGTTCCACGTCAGGGAGGACAAATGATACAAAACACCAATACGGTAATTACAGATTTCAGAGCAAATACAGTTTTTACATGATTTAGCACAAATACAGTGGTTATAGACTACAGAACAAATACAGTCATACAGGGTTCAGCGCATTAGGCAGTTTAAGAGTCACAGTTTCAGTGCTGAGTTTAAATGGTGGTAGTGGGTGAGTCTTTCAGGTTTGGCCTGGGGAGCATGTGCATTGTAAGTTAGACTGTAGGTGCTGTTTGAGGCCAGTTTTGAACTTAGGCAGGCTGTGTGTATGTAGTTTCTGCGGGAGTTCATTTAGCCAGAGGGGGGCTTGGTAGGAGAAGGTATGCTGACCAAGTGAGGTTCGCCGGAATGGGATGGACAGTGCTCCACTTTTCTTCCGTCTGGTGATATGTGATGAGAGAGAGAGGCATCGAGCAGGTTTTCTATGCAGGGTGGTGTTTTTCTGAGGAGTGCCTTTTTTACCCAATAGACAGGTTTGGTATTTGAGCCTGTCTTTTAGGTTCAGCCAGTTAGTGCTCTTATGAAGGGTGCAAGTGTGAGCATAATGGTCTGCACTCAGGGTTAGGTGGCATGCCTTATTTAATGCAATTTGGACCCTGTTGAGTGCAGTGTCAGTGGCAGCTCCATAGACCACAAGCCCATAGTCTATTGTGGGAAGTATTGAGCTGGAGACTGAGAGTCGGAGTGCTTCCAGAGTGAGGGATTTCTTATGTCTGTAGAGGACCCCAATCTTTGTATTTACTGATCTGACAAGGGAGTCAGTATGGTTTGTATACATGAGGGAGTCATCAATGGTGACCCCTAGGTACTTAAATGATTGTACCTGCTCAATCTGCTCACCTGCATTATTGGTGATATTGGGGGGGGAGCCTGCGCTTATTGTAATGGCTGGAGTGGAGCACAGCCTTGGTTTTCTTGTAGTTCATTTCCTACAGAACCAGTCCTCGAGTTTGTTGAAGGAGGTTTGTAGTTCTGTTTGTAGTGCTGCCTGGGAGGTGCCACTGCTCACCAGCACAGCATCATCCGCATACAGGATGAGATTGGTGTCACAGGCCGTGGGCAGTTCATTAACAAAGAGGCTGAAAAGCAAGGGACCAAGGATTGATCCCTGAGGAACTCCTAGGAGTACCTCTCTGGAGCTGGATAATGCCTGCCCGATTTTGACTCACTGACTCCTTTGTAATAGGTAATCATTGAACCAATTTAGGGCATTTGGTGCTACTTCCATTCTTTGGAGCTGGGATATCAGTAGATGGTTGATGGTATCGAAGGCTTTAGTGAGGTCGATGAAGATGGAACCCACCAATTTACCTTCATCTAGTGCCTTGTGTGTGTAATCGGAGTACGCAAGCAATGCAGTGGTGGTACTGTGTTTCTGCTGGAAACCGTGTTGGTTTGGGCAGAGCAGATTGTACTTGTTTAGGTATTCGGTGAGTTGGTTTGCCATGATTTTCTCCAGCACTTTGGATAGTGGGGAGAGGATAGATATTGGCCTGTAGTTAGATACCAGTGCCTTGTCACCATTTCTATGCACTGGAGTTACCAGGGCTTGCTTCCAGACTTCCGGGAATTGAGCTAGGGCCAGGGATTTGTTAAATAGCATCGTGATGGGTTTTGATCATATAATCAAGGGTCAGAGATAGTATCTTCATGTCTATCCCATCACTCCCCAACCTAGTTTTTCCTAGGACTTTCCTGACCATTGTTAGGGCCTCCCTTTCCGTCACCTTCTTAAAGTAGAAAGTTGGGTGATTTGTAGTTGTGCGGTTTGCGCAGCCTTGGTTATCCACCGGCAGAAGGTAGTCTGGAGGTAGTACTGGGGCCAGGTCAGTGAAGGCCTGGTTGAAGGCCTCCGCAATGACTAGGGGATCTGTGGAGGGTGCGTTGTTTATATTGAGTGTTTTAGGACTCAGCTTCTGGTCTTTGCCGAGGGTGTTCTTGAGATTATCCCAAAACCTCTTTCCATCTCCCCAAGCGTTGTTGAACTGGGTCTTATGGAAGTTGGCCTTTGCAAGCCGGACCAGTTTAGTGCACTGATTTCTAGTAGTTTTGTAACATTGTAAGTCGTGCTTACAACCAGAATTTAAAGCTTTGGTCCAGAGGCAGTCTCTTTCTTTTAGGAGAGAGAGGAGCTTTCCATCCAGTCAGCCATTTTTCACTCCTCAGATTTTCCGTTTAGTGCATGGGGCATGAATATCACAGATGGAGTTGAAGCCCTCCATGAAAAAGCTGAGTGCCTGGTTCAGAGTGGGTGCCTTGTGTATGGGGGACCAGTTGTAGGCAGACAGTGCTGATTTGATGGAACCAATTTTGCCCTTTCGCAGGACCCTGCTCTTGATGAGACGTGGTGGGCTTTTGGCAGTTTTACTGTTCCAGAGAAAGGAGATCGGTGAGTGGTCGCTCAGTACGTCCAGGAGAACTCTGAGTTCAGAGAATCTGGACGGTGTGCTGACCAGAACCTAGTCAATTAGTGTGCTGGTGCCAGCCTTGTAGTTCTGTCTGGTGGGGTGAGTTATGAGTTGGATGAGATTGTGGGAGGTGATTAGATCTTTGGCAGATGTCACTTCATTACAGAGCCAGTTTATGTTAAAGTCACCCATCAAGATGAGATTTGTGTTCTTTTAGAAGCCGCTTACTTCTTGCAAAACCATTGGAAGTCCTCCCTAGACTTTTTTGGGGGGGCAGGTAGGTTGTGGCAATGGTAATGGTCTTTCCATTTAGCCCAGCTTGGGTTTTTACCACTAATAACTCATAGTCCTCTGCAACTTTGGAGATGGGGAGGATGGAGCAGCTTAGCGTGTCTCTGACATACACGAGGCAGCCGCCGCCTTTCTTGCCTGTTCTGTCTAGTCTGAAAATTTGGAATCCTGCAATGGACACCTCACCATCTTTGATCCTTTTTGACAGCCAGGTTTCCATTAGGTAGAGTATGTCCGGAGTGTGAATGGTCATCCAAGCCTGGAGCTGGTCAAGTTTTGCAGTTAGGCTGCGGATGTTTAGTGATGCTATCTTTAGGCCATCCACAGAGTGGGCGTCCCTACTCCTCAGGGTTGAGGGTCCAGAATTTAGGTGAACGTTGCCTGAGAGTAGCAGTAGCATGAGGGTAACCTTCCTTGTGGATAGGGTGATGTTCATTTTTACTTTTGACCATTGCTTGCGCTTTAGAAAAGGGGGGTGTCTGGATGCTTGCATTACATAGGGGGGAAGGTTAACTATTTCGGTTAATGTGGGGTAGGCTAGCTTAGGGGTGACTGTGAAAGGGAGGTGGGGGTAATGAGGGGCCAAATAATACCGGAGGTGGTTGTGGCCATGTTCATGCTTATGGGCCATGATGCGTCCAAAGAGGTTTCAGAGTGTGGAGTTTGGGGACCGAATTTGTAAGTGGTGCCTGCAAAGCCAAGGGAGGTAGAGAGGAGTAAAAGTGGTATTATGTGGTTTTTCCCCATATTAGCTAGTTTGGTATGGCAGTCCTACTTTAGTCTTCCTACTGGTAAAATAGGTAATTTACTATGTTGCTTTATTTTAGGTTCAGATTGTTAGGAGGCAGGGAGAGAGGGAGGGATCTACAGTTGAGAGTGGGCACCAGGGGAAGCTAGAGAGAGCAGTGAGGCAACAGGTTTGGTACTTCATTTGTGCAAAGGGGATAGGTTGAAACTTAGGTGTGCTATATCCAATCGGAAATTGTAGTCAAAAAGTGGGAGGGACAAGAGTGTATTTAAAGGAGGCCTGGGAGGGGGTGGTGGGGGCAGGAGAAAAATCACCCAGAAAACAGTACAAGTTGTAGTTACAGTGCAAGTAAATGCAGAGCTAGCAGCAGTCCGTGATCCCACCAATGGTTTTAGTGCAGAGGCTGTGTGGCCCAATCACAGGCCGCTTGCAGCGAATTTGCACCAATCAGTGTGGAGCCGCTAGGTATGGAGCTCCAACCGAGTTAGGCAGTCCTACTTCAACTTTGGATCCGGGTGCGAGTTCCAGGGAGTCGGGCTGCTTTTGTTCGCTGCAGTCGGTGCAGCGGCCGTTGAGCGCAGCTTTTTGGCGCTAGTGCCAAGGATGCACCGGGATCCCTCATACACAAGGATGTTCCTAAATCATATATCAGGAACATCTAGCCATTTGCTTCTGGTTCAATCATTCCAGAGTGCAGTGTACGCTTGTCTGTCCTGGGGTAGCCCACTTGATTTGTTCCTGGCCCAGGCCGAGTCCCTCCACTGGAATACTTCAATTAAATCTGGTGTGATCCAGAGTAGGTGGTGACCACGTATTGTTGACCGCTTAGTTGTGGTGTGTTCATCACAGATGTCTAAGAATGCGGGAAGCACTCATAGCCTATGTCAGGGACCAGTCTATTGCTTATGTCCAATAGAAGCAATGAAAGAAAGCCTTGGAACAGGTTTCCAGGTCCTAAATGGAGTTATAGTTTGTTCTTTGCAGTGTAGCAAGGTTCTCAGCTTCCAACAGACAAATCAACAGAGAAATCAAAGTCAGTCTGACAGATTGCAGATGTCCTCTCTGGTTGAGGTGAGAAAAGTTATGAGGTGAGCTATTTCTGCTACCAGTATTGCTAGGTTGGTCATGTAGTTCAAGAAAGGGGTTTGCAAAACATAGCACCTCAGTGACTGGTTGTCCATTTGCAGGCTGCCAATCTGAAGTAAGAGACCTGATAAAGTTTATCCAGAAATGGTTGGCAGACACTCTTGAGCCTGTTGTCCCATAAGGTCAGGGAGCGGTGTTTGCTGCATGTTAATTATATTCACATGACAAGTAATCTTAAACAAAAGGTGTGCAAAACAGCCTAGTCTGAGCAATATTAAAAGGAGTAAAGGAACGTCCAGTGGGCTGCCCCTGTGAAGAAACAAAATCAAGTGCAGAAAGAATGTTTTCCTAACAAGCCAAATAACAGTATCTCTAGTTTAGGAACTGAAATCTCAGTCACCATGAAGTAATTATACACTTCAAATTTTTATTCACTGCTACCAGTTAGCCATAAGGAGTCTTCTTAACAACCAATGTTTCGAGACTATGCCTCTTTCTCAGGGCTAAAGCAGTACAACTATTAAAAATAATAAATCTAGTATTCTCAGTGTATTTGATATATAGAGAAACATACTAGCCATTATACACAGTATCCCAAGTATGACCAAAACTGTAGCAGAAGACAGTAATTTCAAATACTATTTTTTTCAAATTGTTAACACATTTCCTATTGTCTTCCAAAATAAATATTAAAACATTATACTATAAGAATCAAATAAACTGTACCTCACTTGTGTATAGTCTCCCATAGGGCCATAGTTTTAATACAAGAATTTCATGAGCTCAGAAAGTAATGACATCTTGTTCCATTCCCTCAATGAAATATTTAGAGTTAGATAGATACATATTAAAATGGAGCTTCTGCCTGCTGGCACCTTGTGCAGTTCTACATAATCATTTGTAGCTTATTTATATAAATTAATAACACTTTCTCATGGTGTTGTGTTAGGACTCTTGGCTCTCATACATAGTGAATATATGCTTCATTCTAAACTAGTTATCTTTCCCCGTGTGTGTGTGTGGGGGGGGTAATTCCATTGTGTTTTTATTCAGATTCCTTACAATGTTTCTGTAGTAGTTTGATTATATAGTGACACATTTTTGAACTCTGAACATTTCCAGAGGCATGGTCTTATTTACTTGAGGTTCCTTGACAGGTTTGTTTTTTTTAATTTGGCACTTATACTGACAATTGTTATCATCCTGTATAATATCTTGTTACAACACTGAAGGTCTCAGTTAGTGCTGTGTGGAAATTTCAAATTCCAGCAGAACAAATTCCATGGAATTTTCAAATTTCCACCGAAACTCCACTGAATTTTCTCACAAACGGAATAGTAAAATTCCACAATAGAAACTAGTTGTGGAATGATTTTCCATGGAAAAAATGCTGTCCTGCAGAAAATTATTCTGCAGATCTTAATAGTTTCCGTGGAAATTGTTGTAGAATAGTTTTCTGCAAAAAAATTGCTTTTCTGTGGAAAATTATTCTGTAGATAATAGTAGATGGAATTCTGCTGAAGAACCAGCAACATTCTTGTGGAAATTCTGGTGGCGGAATGGCCACTCCGTGTAAGTCTGCCAGCAGAATTCTGCATTATGCTCAGCACTAGTCTCAATATTTCTGGAATATAGTAACTGGTTGGGTGTGTAGTTGGTAAAATGTCTCCAGATAGGTTTTATACTGTGTAAATGTGTGAAACAGTTTCTTACACAAGGTAAACTTTTTTTACTTTAAACCCACTTAATGCCATGTATAGAAAATTTCTGTTGTAGTTTTTTTTAACATACAATAATATCACATTTTAACAGACTGTATTCACATAACACACTTAGACATTCTGGCCTGGATATTCAGAAGAGTTGCACATGGCACAACACTTTTGCACCATGCGCAACACACTGATGTGGCTCAATGCGATATTCAAATGGGGATTGAGCCTGGCACAAATCCCGATGCACCGCAGCACATCAGTAATGTATGCAGCGTAGGTAGGGGGGCATGCCCATGCATACTCCACACTTCCCGATATTCAGCCTTGGAAGTGCTGATCCCATGCATGTGCAACCCCTTCTTGTGCTGCACACAGGTGAGAAAAAAAAAAAAGGAGCAACAGCCGGCCACCCACAGGTGAGCTGCCATATTGCAGGGTGCAACACGGCAGCTGCCACCTGTGGGTGGCCACCCGAGCTCCGGCTGCACCTTCTGGTGGCGCCCCCCCAAGCCCGATCATGGGCATATATAGTAGAATATAAACGTCCTATATCCCTGGTGGTCCAGTGGACCACTCGCAGCCCGATTGCAGGCGTATGCTGTAAAATATAAGTCCTATATATCCCTGGTAGTCCAGTGGACTGCTCGCAGCCCAATCATGGGCATATGCTGTATAATGTAAATCCTATATCCCTGGTGGTCCAGTGGACCACTTGCAGCCCTATCACGGGCTTAAGTATTAAAATTAAACCGTCCAATATCCCTGGTGATCCAGTGGACCGCTACATGCCCAATCACGGGCTTAAGTATAAAATTAAACCGTCCAATATCCCTGGTGGTCCAGTGGACCGCTACACCCCTGATCATGGGCTTAAGTATTAAATTAAACTGACCATTATCCCTGGTGGTCCAGTGGACTGCGAGCAGCCTGATCGCGGGCATATGCAGGAAATAATGCTACCCCAAAACAAACCTGGTGGACTAGTGGTACCCCTCCCCACCCGCCCACTGAGCACCACCACCGCCCGCTCCCCGGTCAGTGGCAGGCGGCAGCTCCCCACCCACTCGCCGCCCCACCGCCCACCGACTGACACTGTACGGTAGGGCTGTACACCCATTGGTCCACAGCGTGAGCAAATGGGCATGCATCCCATACCATACTACACAGTCCAGATATGTGAATGCGCCAAGGGTGTGCCTTTCTTATGTTTTGTGAAAATTTTTAATTAGTTCTGTAAGGTTTTGAAATCTGACTTCTGAGCATGCTCAGTGGGGTTGTCAGGATAACCCTCTGATGTGACACAAAAATGTTTCTTTTGCGAGTTGTTTTTAGAACATGACTAATTGTGTTTTGGGCTTTTGAGATAAAAATTTTAGGTCATGCTGGCCTCCATCTTTTTTTTTGTGAAGAAATAATGTTTTAAAATACATAAGAATAATGATTTTTCAGAACATATACACCTGATCCTATGTAAACAGAACTTGTTTAGCTAAATTTCAGTTTTTGTTTTTTAAAAAATGCCACAAAAGATATATTTTCTGGGCACCCCAAAAATCTTGGGTGCCCAGCTTAGCCAGAGGTCCAAATTGTGGGTCATGAGCTGAGAATTCTTTGGTTGCACATAAAGTATTTAAACCAAAGAATTTTTAGTTCACACCTAAATCATCTGTTAAAGGGCTAGTGTACTCAGTGCTTATTTTGGCATCTTGATAACTGGAGTAATGTGTTTGTGCTCCACTGTACTTCTCTGACATTTCCCAAAATGTATATTTCCTGCTTTTTTTTTAATTTGTAAATATGTTTTTATTAAAGAAAACACATGTACAGGTTGAAACATCACATGCAGGTATCACACTGAAACAGGGTAGAGATTCAGAAAATCACATTCATGTACATTTCTCTGCCCTAGGCCCACTTGCTCAGTAGTGGGGGCCAGGGCAGTAGTGTTTTAGTTGGTTGTCTTGTACAGAATAATGGCATCATACAGGAGGGGTAATGGGGTGTGCGCAGCAGAATGCTTGTTGCCAAACCATCAGGAGCTACCCTGCCAAAGTAATCCCATCCACCTAAATTTCTAAGGGACAAAAACAATATAATTCACCATACTATATATGAACCAGGAGTTCCAATGGGAAGTGAACTGTTCTGAGGTCTCATTCAGACTGATGGTTATTTTTTCCTGTCTATAAATTGTATTCACAGTATCCCTCCACTGCCCTATCTCTATCACTTGTGGGGAGAGCCATTTACGTGTAATGCATTTTTTGGCTGCTAAGAGCATGATACCTAGAAGGTACTTGATATCCACAAAACATAAGGTATAAATGTAAAAGCGGTATGACTGAAGTGTCAGTTGGAAGGGAGAATGAAGAACCTCATAAATAGCAACTTCCAGCTTCTTAAGAAAGTCCTGAATCACTAGGCAGGTCCGCATAATATGAGAGTGGGTGGCCCATGGCTTTCTGCAGAGTCTCCAGCAGGTGGTATTACTTGACCTCACACACCTGACAGTCATCACTGGGGTATAAAAGTAACGTGCAGTGTGTTTCCAGGTGTATTCCCATCAGACATGTGACAAGGTGATCCAACTGGCCTCCTAAAAGTCTCTCTCTATCTCTCTCTCCCCCCAATCCACACCCTCAAGTGTGATGTTAAGTCCCTTATTCCTTCTCTGGGCAATGTATATGGTCTGTTTCCAGACTGAGGCTTGCAAAGCCTTATATTTAAGGGAAATTAGGTGTTGAGTAGACTGTGTTCTAATATGTGTTAATAAAGCTAAAATGGTGGCCTATGATTTTGTGTGGTCTCTGATTTCTGGTGGTTTAGTAGCATGAAAGTAACATATTTGGAGATAGTGAAAAAAAAAAAGCCCTCTGTACCCCAAATTGCTGCTGCAGCTCTACAAAAGACTGCAGAGTTTCTAGAGCACAGAGCTGAGTTAGATACACAATGTGTTTCTGGTGCCACATCCTATAGGTGGAGTTTAGGTGGGCATGACCAAAGTCCTGCAGTTGTGCTGGGGACTGTCCCAAATCAGCTGAGGTGTCAGACCCATAGCATCCACCACCTCTTCCATACTTCCTGAAACCTATGAATCCAGGGGTTGACATCCAAATGGACATGGGGGGCTGCAAGGAAGACATAACATGTCATCTCCAAGAATAATAGCATCTCCCTCTCCATTTCCAGCCATTGAGGTCCTGTCCTTGTCAAGTGCCACTGGAAAAGTATCTGGACTTGGGCTGGATTATAATATAAATAAAGATCCAGCAGGCCCAGGCCTCCTAGAGCCATTGGCTGCATCATTGTTAATTTCATTCTGGAGCATTTGTTCTGCATAAATAACAAGCTATTCCGAGATCAGACAAGATTGAGCGCATTCAGGGTGGTATGGCCGTTCATGTTGCATGACCAACTGGACCAGATTTGCCAGCTCAGCCTCCTGGGAGGTTGGAGGAGCTAGGTGGGGCTAGCAGCAAGATGGCTGCTGTGCTGCTTTGCTCCACTCCTCGCTGTCTGCTAACAGCATTTTAATATGCTCATTTTGTTACTTTACTAAGAAAAAAGCTCCGATGAATGAAACCCCACCTAATTTTTTCAATGGGCTGTACTTGTTGAATTAGTTTCACTGGTAAACCTTCGGTAAACTCCCAGTGATTCCCCTGTGTAGGCTCGAGTGTTTAGCCTGGTGCTTTCTTGACACTTTTATGGTGCTGCATGATTTATCCAACGAGCTTGTTGATGCCTCAGCTGTTGCTTAGCCCAAATCGAATTGAATTGAGGGGTCCTTGCCTAACGCCTTCTTGAGGGGATAATGAGGAGTCGAGATATTGGTGTTCCCATTTGGAGGTGCAGCCAAAAGATAACAAATGCACTATCAGCTCGGAAGTGTTTAATTTAAATCTACAAAAGGTATGCTGTCTTTGTCATAGGACTGGGGGACCGTTTTTTAAACAAATGGTTTTTACTGAGCTCAGAAGAGTCATGTTTCTGTTTTCTATTTCACTATCTAGATGTCCTAGAGTATGTTCACTCAGGAGGTGAAAGTCGGGCCTGCTAATGGAGAGTTTCTCGTGAAAAGACAACTGGAGGATGCCTGGTTTCAGCTTACTTGAAACACATAATTAGAAGCAAATTTGAAAATGAGACTGTGTGATGTAAACTGCTGGGGTGGTTGCTTTTTATTCTTAAAGAGCCCATGATAACTGCTGAAACTAAGGGGTAATAGCCCCCATGAGGTACTATTTTGTTTTTCCACACTGCTTCCATGGACTCCCAATTAAATTTGGACTGAAAACTTGCTATAAGAAGGACGCTGTTCTCAGTGCATGTTGGTGCTAATAACAAGAGCTGTATTTTAAAAAAATTCCATTTCCAATATTTAAGGGAAATGAACGTTGGAGATATATTGCTTTGTGCTCTTGTTAAGATATTTTGTCTTTGGGTGGCAGGGTTTATTGGTACTTGATATTTGACAGATGAACTGAGTAACTAAAGGATTTGTTTAGTTTAGTTTAGTTTAGTTTATTGTTCTAGGAATTACTACCTTTGAGCCAGAGGCACTTTTACAAAGGTTCCACGTCAATTAGGTACAGTACAAAAGGTTACATAGATAACACGACAATTTGTGTTGTGTCAAGAGCAAGAAAACATATACAAATACATATCAAATCACTTGTGCAAAAGGACATGAGATATCAATAATCACATTATTATTACAAGAAAGAGGTCATGCCAGATTAGGAGAAACAAGTAGGAAAAGTCCAGAACAGAGAGGTTAAGTGAAAGGTGGGGAGCAGACAATAGCAGGAGAAAAGGTTTCCCAAACATGTCTTTGTCAAATAACGGAACAGGGTGGTAGTGAGAAAATAGGAGGTTTAATCAGGGCAGTCACAGGAGCTGGAGGTGGCAAGGTGAGAGAAAAGCCTTGATTTGAAAATACCTAGAGAGGTGGAGGCAGTAATATGAGTGCTGAGGGCATTTAGCCAGCTGGGGGCACGATAGGCAAATGATCTTTGTCCCTGAGAAAGTCCGGCATCGGGGGACTTGGAGAGGCTGGTGTTCTGATCTTCTGGTAAAACGGGTGCTAGTGCTCGGGCATAACAGGTCTTGGATACAGGGTGGAGTGAGGCCCAGAGTGGATTTTTTCACCATCAGGCAGGTAAGGTACTTTGTCTGGTTTGAGAGTTGCAACCAACCTTAGTCAGCATAGAGTTCACATGTGTGGGTACGTTGATGTGCACCAGTAAGCAGCCGACAGGCCTTATTTAGGGATGTTGCAATGCGACTAAGTGCTGTAGTAGTGGCAGATCCATATATAACTAACCCATAGTCAACGACTGAGATGATAGAAGATTGGATGGCAATCCTCAGTGCAGAATGGATAAGAAGCTGTCGGTTCCGATACAGAATCCCAATTCGCTGATTAATAGTTTTTGCTGTACTATCAATGTGAGTTGCAAAGGTTAGGCCTTGATCAAAGTTGATTCCAAGATACTTGAAAATTGGCACTTGTTCAAAGGTATTTCCCAGGTATGTATTAATGGGGAGTGGGACTTGCCGTTTCTTGTTTTGCGGGTTAGAGAAGAGCATGGATTTAGTTTTTTTTGTGGTTTAGAACCAACTTATGTTCAAGGAACCACATCTCAACTTTGGAAAAAGCATGCTGAAGGTTGAGGCGTAAGAGGTTCGGATCTTTATGAGTGGCAAGAATCACGGCATCATCGGCATAGAGGATTAATTGTTCAGGGCAGGATTTGGGGAGAGAGTTTAGGAAAAGGCTGAAAAGGAGGGGGCCCAGGATGGATTCCTGGGGAACTCCTGAGCGAACCGGTTTTGAGTCTGAGAGAACTCCAGCTACTTTTACAGATTGAGAGCACTGAGCAAGGTAATTTTTTACCCAGTCACCAGGACCCTGCGAGAGCCCTAGGTATAGAAGTTGTTTGATAAGTAGGCCATGGTGAACTGTATCAAATGCCTTGGTTAAGTCAATGTAGACTGCTCCAGTTAGGTTTCCTTTGTCCATGGCATTGTGGATTGCTCCTGAGAATTCAAGTAGGGCAGTCGATTTGGTTTCATTCTTTGCTATTTTTGGTGTAAGTTAAATCTAGTGTGGTTATGGGGTCCAGTTTTAAGGTTTCGGAGCTGAAAATGGAGAGAAGTGCAGGAGCTTTTTGGGATAGACCTAATTCTGGAGACCCATATCTGGGGATAAAAGGCGGTCAGCATATAATTCCCTTCATAAAGGGGGATGGTTGGGGTATGGAACTGCATGCACAGTAGGAGTCTCCTGGACAGTACCCCAAAATGATGGGTCTTGTAGATAGCTTGAATTACCCTAAATTGGGTCTGTTGAGTTGGCCTATCCAGAGAGCCTGTAGCATGTATCTACAGTAGTAAGATTCCCTACCTGTAGTGGACCCTAATAATAGGTATACTTATTTATTGTAATGTTCTGAGTTGAATGATAATGGCAGATGGCCACGGAAGTCACCTGGTGGATTTTCTACTTTGCTCCCCGAGGGAACTTCTCTATATCTCCATTTAGGCTTGATTAAGCCTGCATTGATGGGATTCAGTCCCATAGTATTGGGCTCGAAAATGGAGAGAAACGTGGGAACTTTTTCTGGGGAATAGCTCAGTCTCTAAAAGACTAATAGTTGGTTTCAGAAGCAGCCGGCATATAAATCCCATTATACTGGGGTGTAGTAAGAGCATGGGACTGCATGCATAGTGGGATGCTCCTTTGATAGCACCCCAATTGGATGGGTGTTGCTGGCAGTGCAGTTTTTCCCAATTTTGGTCTGGTGAGCAGGCATCTTTGGATAATCTTCCTACAGGAGTAGGATCCTAACTGTGACTGGTCCAAACATGTTTGCTAAGTGTTGGGCATGTGTGGGGATAGGATATAGTTTTTTTTTTTTTTTTTTAGTGGGATGTCTGGTGGATGTTCTGATTGGGTCTCTTATGGCAGTCAAACCAGGTCCCATTGGATGGTAACTAGCTGTAAAATAAAAACGATATCTAATTATTTACAGATATGACTGATAATACAATTTCATATTATGATTAGTTAACTTAATTACCTAATGGATTTAATGCTGAATTGTATAGAAAAATGTTGGTGGAACTTTTATCCTTTGGGAAAGTGGAAACTGGAAGAATAATATATTTTTTTTAATGGAACCAAATTGTAATATGAATACAGTGTGATAAGATAATTTAATGTGCATGCAGTCAAAACCACTTATAACGGGCACATCTGTGCAAGCAGAGTCTGCCTGTTATAATGCGTGCCCGCAGTAACCAAAAATAATTAATTTTACATCGATGTGCAGATCTCTGTACTACCGCTAGTCCTTGCTGCTCTGGTGTCCACTGTATTCCCATCCAACTTCCCTGAAGACAGGACAGTATAACTAAAAAGAAACCTCGATGGTCAAGCCAGTAACTCTGCTCCCACTTTTAGCTATGTACTGTTTTCATAGCTCTGACTGTATTCAGCTGTACTCCCGTTTCCGTGCACAGTTTGGTGCTCACCTTCCTTGTAGCCAGCTCTCCTTGGCAAGAAATCAAAGCAGCATTTTTCTCTTATTAAACCCCTTCTTCCCTTCTTTAGGATGGATCTCTACACTGCCACAACTGAAAGGGGAAACCTTCTTCCACCTAAACCAGGACCGATTAGCACATAGTTAGCGCTCTATGGCTTAGTTCTATTTTGGGCAGATTAGCTGTGAGAAAGATAATTAACACTTCGGCATGCTGAATTTTTGAAGCTGTAACAGCTAATCTGCCTGAAATAGAAGGTGGGCATAGATCGCTATAACCAGTAATTTTTCCATTGTTGGCCATGAATGTGGCAAGTGGAAACAGCACTGCCCGTTAAAAGCGATTGCCTGTATAAAGCGTGTGCGCAATAAATGGAGTGGACTGTACTGTAAGCGGAAGTGCTTATATTTTAGTATGATTGTATTTTAGTATATTGTAATGGCATTCAGCCGAACAATAAAACCATACTCAAAAAAAATATTACAGCCCACTGTTTCTGCCAGTCTGTGTTAGAGACCAGTAATGGCACATTCTTGAATAGATAAAGAAACCTAGGGAGGATCACCACACAAACAGAATCTACTCATCTGAGACTGAGTGATAAGGCGTTCCAGTGCTGCAGATTGCTCACTAGCTGCCTGGCCAATGGGGTATAGTTAACCTCATAAGTTAATTGTAGGGGACATTTAATACCTAGATATTTTAATGTTGCCAAGATCCCAGCAGAAGGGGAAGCATTGCTTCAGG
Source organism: Neoceratodus forsteri (assembly GCA_016271365.2). NCBI lineage: Eukaryota > Metazoa > Chordata > Ceratodontiformes > Ceratodontidae > Neoceratodus > Neoceratodus forsteri. The sequence continues at coordinate 1,165,069,640 of CM057456.1, read as the reverse complement.
GCTGTACTAGGCGAGAAATAGATAATGAATTCTTCTGTTTTGGTTTCATTCAATTTGTATGTGGAGACCACACTATCAGAAATAGTGCCAGTAGTGTTATCTACAGGCTGGAAATATAGAGAATGACATCATTGGCATACAAGGCTATGAAATGCTCCCATGTTATCATGTAAATACTGGAATCTCCATACTTTCTTTAATGGTCCATGTCAGAGGCTGTATGTAGAGCACCAGTAAGAGCAGGGACATCGGGCAGCCCTGTCGAGTACCCTGGAGAAGATTAAATGACTCAGAGATATGCCCATTTACTTTGAATGCCTATGGCTATAGAAACATAGAAACATAGAATCTGATCACAGATAAGGACCGCTGATAAGGACCACTTGGCCCACCTAGTCTACCCATTTCCCTACCTAACAGATAAGCTGCAGATCCTAGTTAACCCGCAACCTACTTCCTCCTACCCCCCCACTAGAATTGCCTTATGTCTGTCCCATGCATTCTTGAATTCCCCCACTGTTTTTGTCTCTATGACCTCCTCAGGAAGGCTGTTCCATGCATCTACAATCCTCTCTGTGAAGAAATACTTTCTCACATTACCTCTGAGCCATCCTCCTCTCCCTTCTTCAAATTGTGCCCCCTTGTTCTTGCACATCTCTTTTTCTGAAAGATGCTACCCTCTTGGATTTTGTTGATTCCCTTGAGGTATTTGAAAGTTTCTATCATGTCCCCCCTCTCTTCTTTCCTCGAGGCTATACATCTTAAACTCCTTTAGTCTTTCTTCATATGTCTTCTGGTGCAGACCCTGCACCATTTTGGTTGCCCTCCTCTGGACAGCCTCTACCCTGTCTATGTCTTTGTGGAGATGGGGTCTCCAGAACTGTACACAGAACTCCAGATGTGGTCTTACTAACTGTCTGTACAGAGGGCCAACAACTTTCTGTTTTCCACTGGTGATGCCTCACCATATGCATCCCAGTATCCCTACAGCCCTCCTTACTGCCTTCTCACATTGCTGGCCCACCTTTAGGTCATCTGATATGACTACCCCCAGCCCCTTTCCATTTTTGTTGTTGTCAGTATCTCAACCCCATTGTGTACTCTTCCCCTGGGTTTATGTTTCCCAGGCGCATTACTTTGCACTTCTTTGCATTGAATCTAAGCTACCGTACATTTGACCATTCTTCCAACCTTGCCAAGTCCCTTCTCATCCTTTCCATCCCACCTTGCATATCAACCCTGTTGCAGATCATTGTATCATCTGCAAAGAGACATACTTTTCCTTCCAGTCCCTTTGCAATGTCACTTATAAAGACATTAAGAAGGACCGACCCCAGTACTGAACCATGCGGTACCACACTCATAACCCCCCTTTCTTCACTGTGGACTCCATTTACTATTACCCTCTGTGTCCTGTTGTCCAGCCAGTGTTTTATTCAGGCTACCACCCTGGGACCCACTCCCAGGCTGGCTAATTTGTTTATTAGTCTTTTGAGCGTGAATGTGTCAAATGCCTTGCTAAAGTCTAGGTAGGCCATGTCCACAGCTCCTCCCTGGTCTATTACTTTGGTCACCCAGTCAAAAAAATCAATTAGATTTGTCTGACATGACCTTCCTGCTGTGAATCCATGCTGCTTTGGGTCCTGTGGCCCACTGGCCTCTAGGTACTCAACAATTCTTTCCCTTCAGAAGTGATTCCATCATTTTCCTTACCACTGAGGTCAAACTGACAGGTCTGTAGTTTCCTGCCTCTGTCTTGCTCCCACGTTTGTGAAGGGGATCACATCCACCTTCCTTCAGTCCTCAGGTACCACACCATCCTCCCATGATTTGTTAAAAAGGGTAGTCAGTAGTGTCACTAGTTCTCCCCTTAATTATTTTAGAATTCTGGGGTGAATTCCATCAGGCCTCATTACTTTGTCCACCTTCAGTTTTATGAGTTCTTTCAGAACCCTTTCTTCTGTGAAAGGACTAATATCAATCCCCCTATCCAGAGTGCTTCTATTGACTGGATTAGGTATCTCCCCCTGCTCTTCCATTGTGAATACTGAGCAGAAGTATTCATTAAGTATCCCTGTTTTTTCACTGTCGCTCTCTGCCCAACCTCCTTCCTCTTTATTCAGCCTCAGTATCCCTGCCTTCGTCTTTCTTTGCTCCCTAATGTACCTATAAAAGGTTTTATCCTTCTTAATTGAGTTGGCTATACTTTTCTCGGCTTGGGCTTTTGCTATTCTGACTGCCTTCCCCGCTTCCTTCTGCTTTAACTGGTACAGTTCTCTGTCCTGCTTCTTCTGTGTTTCCTTATACTTCCTGAATACTATCTTTTTCTCCCTAAACTTCCCCGCAACTTCTTTTGAGAACCATAGTGTTTTTTTCTTTCATTTTGATTTGATTATCTGCTTCACACAAAGGCTTGTTGCCTCTCTGATGGTGGTTTTGATGTTTCCTCATTGTTGCTCCACCCCACCTTCTTGACTGTTTGCTAGTGCTTTTCTGAGGCACTCTCCCACTTTGACAAAATCCACCCTCCTGAAGTCCAGTACCTTCACTTTTGTATGGCTTGACTCTACAGCTAAGTTTATCATGAACCACACTGTTTGGTGGTCGCTTGTTCCCAGATGGCTACCCACTTCAAGATCGGAGATCCTCCCCTCCATCCCCATTTGAGAATTCCAGGTCTAAGATTGCTCCCTCCTGAGTGGGTTCCAAAACTAGCTGTCTGAGGCATATACATATCTGCTGGGGCAGAAAAGTAAAGTCCCAGGGAATCCCATTTTGGTCATAGCTGCAAATAGATAGGGGCCAGGACATCATATCAAATGCTTTTTCATCATCTAAACTTACTAGATGTGAGAGGAGGGTGGTGCTGTGCATTTGGTGCAGCAGGCGTAGGGTTTGTCTGGTGTGATCACTGGTTTATCACACCCTGACAAAGCTAGTTTCATCCTGCTGGATTAATGAGGGGACTAAAACATCTAGCCTCTGGGCCATCGTAGATATGAAGTATTTGTAATCTGCATTCAAAATGGATATTGGCCTATATGCTGTACAGCGCTATGGGTCTTTCCCCAGGTTGGGGATCACTGAAATGGTGACATCACCAGGTTCTTGGACTCTCATCCCTCTCCAGAACTTCATTACATGCTTTTAGTAGGGATGGCACCAGGAGTTCCCTTTGGTTCTTACAGAATTCAGAAATATACTGATCTGATCTGCAGCTTTTCTGACTTTTTGCCTTATAGATCACTATTTCAAACTGCGCTGCCTGAATGGGACATGTATGTGTCCTAGCCCATTTGCGTGTAAGGGTAGGCAGAGACAGAGGAGTCAGAAAGGTACTGTACTTGCTACTGCTTCCTGATATCGACTGTCAAGTGTATACAATGTAATGTAGAGTAAAAAGTGTGAAAGGGTTCCACTACCTGTCATATGCCTCTGACGTGGGATGTCTGCATCCAGTCACTGTCACCCTAATGTTTTGCCTCCGTACCTGGTGGGGTAGAAATCTACTAACTCTAAGGACTATCTTGTATTTTATTTCTTAAATAGGTTAGTGCACATTCCATCTGGTTAAGGTGTATACTGCCTACGTCCTGTCAAACCCTGTGCATCTCATCTTGGAGAGATCTGTATCCTTGTATGTGGGCTTCTTTCACATAATAGAAAATGTCTTGCAAACCCTTCCTCTCATTTTTTCCTGGTCATATATTCTATGATATGATCTTGAAGAATGGTTTTAGAGTGTCCCACAAGACAGCTGCATTGTGAGGCCTTTCTATATTCAAATCCTGAATTTCTGAGATCTTTTCTGACAGGAATTTTGTAAACATATTGGACCACAGGTGAAAGGCATTTAGTCTCCACTGTGTCCGGGGTGGGGTGGGATTGTGTACAACGCATAGGTAGACATTAATGGGGGCTTGGTCAGAAATTAAGATGTCCCCTATCTTACAGTCAACCACATGATGTAGGTGCTTATGCTGGATGTAAGAGTAATCTATGTGAGTGTAAACCCCATGCACAGCTGATATTGTTTTATTTTTATTTTATTAAAATTTTGTAATCAGGTAAGTACACTGGGCCAAATGGCCCTTTTACGGGTATGCTCTGGGGCATACCAACAACTATTTAAACTAATACATGCGAGTAGAAAATACAATAAAATACAACAGAGTGATGCAGATAAAACAAACACTATCAGTTATAGATTACATGACTTTAAAATAATGTGCATAATTCTTGCTTCTGGGGTGGAATTCTTACCATATGTCTGCCCATTTCAGGTCTCTGAGGGTTGTGGTGCACAGTTTATGTGAGGCTGGTTGACATGGGGGGCATGTATTAGATATGTCCCATGTGGAAAATTGGAGCATGTTAAACCCCCAGCAAGCAATAGGACCACTGAGGTATTTAACAGGATAAGGTACAGTATATGAGGTGATGAATTTCAGCTAGGGTGACTTCAAAGTGGTATAAGATACCCTGAACTATACTTAACCTGCCTCTTTGTCCCTGATGACGTTGTGTTCCTGAAAGTGGGTGGCATGGGGGACCAATATGGATACTCCTCTACATTTCTCTTTTGGCACTTTTTCACTATCCACCTTGCTGTAATCACATTTCTGGAGCTTTCAATGTTTCTGTGCATCAAGATTCATTTGCTGCATGTGCACCAAAGCTGGTTGCTCTTTCCAGATGTTAGCCAATAACTTCACCTGCTTAACAGGGGTTGTTCAACCCGCTAACATATAACAAGAACCAGAGAGCATTGCGAATCATCTCAAGCATGACTCATAACAGCCTTCTTGCTGTACCCACTCCCTCCCTGCTGTAGTGTAAAAGTGATACCACATAATCTAGTCTGGTGTGCAGTTTTAACAAGTAATAAACAATGTCAAACATCAACAGCTAAATGATAGAACAAAAAACAAATGGAGGTGCCAACCATGAACCCACACATCAGAACATGATAGTTGGAGGCCTCCAAGGTATGAGCCCTATATTAGGGCTTTATGCACTCAGGAGCATTCTGTGGCTGGGGATAAGTCTGCTATGGAATGAGAGACCCCAGTGGAGATAATAACACTATACAGGCTGAGGGTGAGTGGGAAACAACAGCAACATGAAAGTGGAGGAAGTCCCTACCTCTGACCATAGTAATAACAAATGTCCTAGAGACAAGACTAGGCCAGGGGGTACATGAGCCCTGTCTGTCTCTGGGAGTACTAGAGTGGTTAAATAGTCCCAGTCGAGGCTTAGCTGGTAGGATGATCCCCCATCTCTGCATCTGCTAGGCAGTCAGAATCTCTTCAGATCTCAGTATCAGTATATTAGAGTAGAGCAAACAAAATAATCCTCAGCACCTCCGCCCCAAGTCCAGGTTCCCCAGCAAAAGTCCCAAGGTCCAACACTGCAGGATATAACAAACTGAAATACAGAAAGGACAGGAGACAGCTGCAATTTGGAGTAGTGGATAACAAGGATGTTCAGTCAGAAAATGCAAGTCTCCCTTGGGAAGGACACCAAAAATCAGCAGTGGTGTCAAGCATTCTACAGGTAAAACTGAGTCAAAACTTGAGAAATTTAAGACCTGTAGGGGGCGTTGTAGAATAGTCCCCCAGGCCGCTGTTCCAGCAACCACCTGGGCTCCCCTCGATTGCCTCACAGTGTCAGGTGGTCCCCAGCATCACCAGGTCCCCATCTTCGAGACCCCCCCTCAGGCTGTGTCAGGAGTACCCAACACCCACATAACATCTAAATCTGGAAGCCAACCCTGACCTGTACCTCTATCTCAAACCAAAAGGATTAATCCTATGTCTTGAGAACTTTCCTCCTAGTCAATACATGCAAAATTTGGGACAATTTTGTCAAACACCACCAAAGTTATTAAGGTACAAAGTTAGGTTTTTTCCATCCTTTGTCACCTGTTCTCATGAGTGGCCCCCTTTCTGATGGCAACCCCAGTCCCCCTCTTTCATCAATCCAGGCCTTACCCCATTACTTACTTACTTACCTCAGTGGATGTGTGGTGCCACGTGTGCTGGAGGGGAGCCTGTGGGGTCACCAGTCATCACCCTAATACTCAGGGTTGTTTCCACTGTAGTTTTCACCTCTATTCCTGAGGACAGCAATGCATGCTGTGGTGTGGGCTTATGGTGTGAAGATGCCAGACATACTCAAGTGTCTGCCAGCTGACCCCTCTGGGAAGCAGCCACTGGTGCTGTGCCACACAGTGCTGATGCCATGCCACACAGTCTCATCGGATGGCAGGCAAGCAGCATCACCCCTCCCCAAAGGAGGACAGCTGACTGTGGATGCTCAATCTTCCTTTCCTCGACTGACTCACAGGGATCCTGGTCCACTCCCAAACCAGGATAGCTGGTGTGGTGAGTAGTGTGGCACTCAGTGCCACAGCCCACCACACCATTGGGCTGCTATAGGGGTTTAACATTAAACATCATACTCAGTCATAACTGTACTGGAGTTACTGCACCAGAAGAAAAAATATATATATAAATAATAACCACTATATGGGGTGCATTGTAGGATTTTTGTTTGCTCCCCACCCCCTAGTCTGGCCACTCCTTCAGGCCACCTAGGACCCATGGCCACCCACCTCCTCCAGTCACCATCTGCTGCCCCCCACATACATCAATGGATCCCCCAGGTGACCTGACATAACCCATCTTCAGGTGAGTCTCCCCCTTAGCCTGTGGGATTGGTGGCAGGGTGGTCAGCATGGGGCTATCCCATGCTACCGTGGCATGCCAGGAACTGGGGCATTCTCCTGGTTTTCTAAGGAGCATGATGTGCCACATGATGTCAATGCATATGCCATCATCCACCACGCTCCCACCTGCAGTGTGGCCCAATGCATTGCCATGCTGCTGGCTTCCAACAGGGGCCAACAACCACCAAGCCATGCACACCCTTCCCTCCCAGGAGAAAGCAATGGGTCGTTGGATGCTCAAGCCATTTTCTCCCTGCCGGCCCTCCTACATCTAAGTCTATTCCTGAACCTGGGTCACTGGCATTGCAGGTGGAAATCCAACTGCTGTGCCGGTGGGCTGGCTTATAAGATTTTTAAAGCACACCCCAGGGGTGTAGTAAGGCACAAGACAAGGTGTCCTTATTACATCACTGGGAAGTGAATTAAAATCCTATGATGCTCACCCAGCAGGGGCTTATTACACTTATAAAATTAATCTAAGTAGGTTTCTTGGAGAGGAAAATTAGATTTGTCACCTGATTGCATTTATAGAGATTTAATGCAGGTCAGGTGACATCTCCAAGCCAATTAAATTTCTAGATATTTTCTAGTCTTTATATTCAATACGTGTGTGTGTGTGTGTGTGTGTGTGTGAGTGTGTAAATGCTTTATCTGGTGCTACTATGTGATACATATACACTTACATTGATACACAGTTGATATGTCAGCAATCATTTGTATACTTAGTAGACATGTTGTCCTTGTCCCACATCCCCCACCAGCACTACTTCCTCATAGAACTTTTCTTTACCAGCACAACTCATTCCAGCAGCTCACGTTCTAACAGAATCACTGCCAGAGGCCAGTTATTTTCCACTAGCACCTGTTTCTAACAAACTGTTCTTCCTAAAGAAAAAAAGATACCTGACACTTCAAACAGTTATCTTGTTGCTACTCACCTTGCTGCCCAGCAGTTTGTACAGTTATAACAAGCTGCCATCTCTTTCTAAAGTCTGCTGAACAATGCCACCATAAATGAAAGATGCATAACCTTCACTGCCCTCCAATCAAATCGCATCAAAACAAAACCTGCAGCTTTCAGTTTGGAAAAAAAAACAAACTCCTATACTCCCACACAGAGCTTGCTCCCACATGTGTAGGACTACCAAAACTCCCATAACCCCTTCTACTGTGCCAGACTGCTCAAAGTTCAGGAAGTCTTCATTTTTATGTTTGCTTGTGCACGCAGCACACAAGAAATATTTTGAGGAGAGTAGAGTATTGCAGAGGTGTGGCAATATTTGGCCAATCCAGTCAAAACTTTCAGGGGCTCGTCCCTCAGCAATGAATCAACAGGGAAGCTGCTGATGATAGTAGTTTCAGAGTGAGTGCCAGACTTGAAAGAAATCTGCCACTACAATCATGGACAGTTTCATCATTGCAACGCAGATCTCTTCCTCCCTTCCTGGCAACCAGGCAAATTCCAGCCATGTGCATTACAGTGTACAGTAATGTGCATGGCTGGATTCACGAACAACTTGTTTGCTCAGTGTGTCTTTCCTGGTGAAATAAATAAATGAGCCTTGCCACGCATGACTGGCGGCTCCTGCCGCCCACCACACACTCCTTCCAAAGCCAACACTGGGTTGCCCAATCCCCATGTTGGCATGCTCACCCAAGCTCGAACATATATTTTGCAGACAACGGTGTGCCCAATCCCAGTGTCGGCATGCCCCCCACTATTGTGACACACTGGGAGCCCACCCCAGTGTGCCAAAGTAATTCTTATGTATTTCCCGACACTGGGATGCCCACTCCTGGTGTCAGATGTACCCCCCCATGCCCCCTTTTTGTCAGCCGACCTCTAGGTGCCCAATCCCATCGGCATTGATCCCCCCTCTTCTAGTCTGGCACATTGGGAGCACACCCCAGTGTGCTGAAATCTGTTTTGTTTTTACCTGTAAAAAAGAAAATAGTTCCACAATGTATTTTTTTACCCAAGAAAAAAAATGGTCCCTCACTGTTCCCACCAGCCCCCTTCCCCAATACACACCTTCCCTCTTCACACTCTACCTCCCTGCATTCCCCCCTCTCCCATACGTACCTCTGGAAGTCAGGAGCAGTGATGTTCTGTGGACTGGGAACACATCTGCACTCTCCAAAAACCAACCGGGAACTGAAGAAATAATGGTAAGCCCTATAATGGCAATGAATGGGTGGGGTTTCAATTCAGGCTGATATCTCAGCCAATTTTTGGAGTTTTGGTCCCAAAGTTTCAACATGGGGTTCTTGGGACCCCACCTTGTGAACACTGTCACTCTCATTTTGTTTCTCAGGCCTGAAAGGTGATTTCACAGTCGCTGCACAGAATCACCTTTTGGGACCAATTAACGAAACAACAGTGCCACTGTTCATAAGGTGGGATCCCAAAAAGCCCATGTTGCAAGTTTGGTGAACAAACTCCAAAAAATGACCGCATTACAAGCATGCATTTCACAATTTGTACGCACGCTTGTAACTTTGACAGTTTTTAATATTTTCACTCCAAATTTCCAGCACTGCCATTTTTTCACACCTCCTTACAAACAGTACAACTGTCATTTTTTGCATCCTGCTCAAAATGTGTTTTTCACACCTGTGGTGCAGAATGGCGCAGTCACTGTGTGAAATCAACTTTTGGTACAGATTAATGAAATCACAGTGCTACTGTTCATGAGGGGAGGTGTCAAAAAATCCATGTTGAAAATTTGGTGAAAAAATTCCAAAAAATGACTGGGTTATGAGCATGTGTAACACAATTTTTTGGGAAGCAGTATAGCGTAGTGGTTTAAGGCTCTGAGCAGCAAATCTGGATACCTGGGCTTGAATCTCACAGCCCCCACTTGCATACTGTGTAACCCTGAGCAAGTCACTTAACTTCCCTGTGCTCCCAGGCCATACCTGTAAACAGGCTTTCAACTTAGTGTGCCACTCCTGGTTAAACAACTGAAAAAACCAAAAATTTCTACACATGCTCATAACTTTGCCACTTTTTCATATTTTCACTCCGGATTTTCAACATTGCTATTTTTACACACCTCCTCCTGAACAGTACAGATGTCATTTGTCACATTCTACCCAAAATGTCTTTTCACACCTGTTGCACCGAATGGCACATTTGCTGTGCAAAATCACCTTTCAGGATCGAGTAATAAAATGATAATGCCACTTTTTATGAGGTGGGATCCCAAAAAGACCATGTTGAAAATTTGGAGTGAAAATACCAACAAACCCCCAGGGTGCTAGGGTTTCCAACCATAATACCCCACCCTGTACAGATTGACAGGCATCAGGGGTGTGGCTTGGGGTCATCGGCCATAATGCTCATGCCAGTCCACCCCCCCACCTTGCGGCCACTGACAGGCATCGAGGTGTGCCTTGGTTCTTCAGCCCTAACGTTCACCCCATTCTCCTATACTGTACCCATCTCAGCTTATTTCCTTATGAAATGGGGTGAGCATAAGGGCTGAAGGCTCAAAGGCACACTGTGATGCCTGTCAGTGTCTGCAGGGTGGGGTGACATGGAATGGCATGAGTGTAATGGCCGACAACCCAAAGGCACACCCCAAAGCTTGTCAGTCTCTGTAGGGTGGGGGTGGGGGTTGGAATTAGTGTAATACTTCACTGTCATTCCTATTATGCATCTCTCTAACTCATGCAGTACCAATGCCAATACCAGCAAGCAAACATTTGTCATTGACAAATGCTTGCTTTATTTAAAATACTCTAACAAATTCTTCCATTAATGAATGGAGCCTCTATCAACCCGGTACCATCATCACTCGCTTAAACAAAAACAACTGCCGTATTGCTTGTCTATCAGTACTGTACCACAGTTCTTCCCACATATAGTTCCCACCTAATAGCAATGGATGCTGACAATGTATTCAGATCCTTAGGCATCTCTAACAACCTGCACCACAATGTGTAAACACATGCAACAAACCACAAAGTAATTCCTATAAATTTTAATTTTAAAAGCAAAGCCACATTGGATAACTAAATAAAAAAAACTATCCTAAAAACAACTAACCTGTAACATAAATGGAATATGCATTGGAGACCATTGTGTCAGGCAGTTTGGCTTTGGGCACATCACTTGTGGCTTGCACCACTTGTGATAGTACCCAAGGCCAAAGTGCTCTGTGGATAAAATACATTTATCACACATCTCCACTGCATACCATATTCATTAGATTTCCTTCTTTTGAGACCAGGTGTCCATTTCCAGTGTTGAACACTTGAATAAAGATGCAACCAATGGGAGTCTACATTGGCGGCATGCTTGTCTCTCCCCATCCCTTTCCAACACTTTCTGCCCAATCCAGATGTTGGACATATTGGTTAATTTGAGAAAACACACACACACACACACACACACACACACACACACACACATGGAAGGAGCCAACATGAGCCCATTTTGGTGGTTCATTTGCTCCCTCACTGCAGTAGCTGGTACCAGAAGCCCAACTCCAGTGCCACCAACCCCCCAGATTGAGGCCAGCACAAGCCCTCCACTGACATCCTCAGATGGCCACCATCTCAATTAACCACAACCATGTTTGATGAAATTCACACAAATAGCATGTATTTCATACAGCACATTCTGGTCTGTGATCAAAATCATGGTTACAGTTGATTCAAATGCCTTCTGGCAGAGAAGGTTAGTGGAGGGTTTATGCCAGTCACCATCTATAGTGGAAGATATCTGTGGAGGGTGGAAGCTACCACTAGATGCCAGGGATATTTGGAGATGGAGCAGGATATGGTAGGGAGTGCCACATGAAGCAATGGATTCTTGGTCATGGGGCAGGGTGTGAGAGTGGATGCCACTGGATGCCAGAGATACTTTGATATGGATCAAGGTATGGAAGGGATGACAAAGGGTGCCAGGGATACTTGGAATAGGCCAATGTGTGGGTATCACTAAATGCCATGGATGCTTGTACATTGGTTGGGTGTGGGACAGGGTGCCACTTTACACCAGGGGTACTTGGAAATGGGGCAGGGTGTGAGACGGGATGCCACTAGATGCCAGGGATGCCTGAAATCAGGTGGGGTATGGTAACCTTGTACCACTGTGAGGGGTCCATGCAAGAGGCCTAAGTCAATTTTTTTTGTAGTTAATTCTTTTAATGAAATAAAATTTTTGATCACAACATACAGAAGGAAAACATGACATCTATACAGTTTACATTCTAAGAAGACCTATAGATATGCAATAAACTGCAACCAAAATATAGGCATCAGAATTTATAGAGGTGGAGTTGCAAAAATGGGTGAAGACAAGGTTGAGCCAAGAATCTGCAAGTACAGCCATCAGTCCCAAGTTGTGTCAGATCATTCTGGAGGCAGGAGGGGGAGGAGGGGGTCCCCAGCTAATATTGTCAGGATCTAAGAGACTCAGAAGGGGTGGCAACCTGGGTAGGGCTTATCCCAAACCTTGTAATGCTTACAGAAACATAGAAACATAGAAACATAGACAATGATGACAGAGAAAGACCAGAGGTCCATTCAGTCTGCCCAAGTTCCCTATAATCCCTGGAACCTAGTGTTCCTCCATGGTACTAGTCTTCCCCATCCTATCTCTATTCTCCTCCTTGGTACTGTCACCCCCATTGACCACTATTTCCTTCATTATGCCCCAGCCCTTCTTGAATCCCCTGACTATCTTGCACCCACCAGTTCAGCCAATAAACTGTTCCAAGGTTCCATCACCCTTTCCATAAAGTAGCACTTCCTCACATTTCTCCTGAACCTACTTCCTGTTAATTTCCATTCATGTCCATGTGACTGCAAATTGGTATTCAGGTGAAATAGTTCCCAGCACTTCACTTTGTTAATTCCTTTAAGGAACTTGAAAGTCTCTCTCATATCTTGCCTGCCCCTTCTGGTCTCCAGTGAGTATATATTTAATGCCTTGAGGCACTCCTCATAGGATTTTCCCTGCCGGCTCTGAATCATTTTTGTTACTTTGTGCTGCACTGTCTCCAACCTATCATTATCCTTTCTGAGGAAGGACTCAAGAACTGGGTGCAGTACTCTAGGTTAGGTCTCAACAGGGATTTGTAGAGGGGAAGTATTACCTCCTTTTTTCTGCTATCAGTACATCTCCCGATACATCCAAGCAACCTGTTAGCCTTGCTATAGGCCTTGTTGCACTGACTTGATTGCTTAAGAGAGCTGTTAATGATAAGTCCCAGATCCCATTCCTCAGCTGTAATGATAAGTCTCTTTCATCCCATCCAATACTCTGACTTGGGGTTCTTTTTCCCTAGGTGCATTACATTGCACTTTGTATCATTGAATTTTAACTGTCAGACCTTTGACTACCCCTCTAGGTTTTGTAGGTCTCTCTGCATTTCCATTATTTCCTCTCCACTATTCACCCTCCCCACATAGTTTTATGTCATCTGCGAAGAGACACAACCTGCCGTGGATTCCTTCTCCAATGTCACTAATGAACATGTTGAAGAAGACTGGACCCAGGACACACTGGGAGGATAGGAAGGGATCCCACACATCCTTGTAACTTGATATGGTCCTGCTTGGAAAATGTAATGTTCTGTCCAAAATGGATAAGTTCCTGACTCCTGTAAGTGATTGGGTCACTGAAGGGACCTCCTCAGACCTCCATCTTTGTAGTATTAGCCTTTTGGCTTCAATACCCTCCTTCAGAAGCCATGTTAGGCACAAGTATGGGAGGTGATTAGCTGAAGTGGACAGACACAGAATGTATAGTTGAGGAGAGAAAAGAAAGGAGAGACCTAGAATTTAATTACAGCAGTGATGTAGTCTGATTCAAAAAGGGAAGAGTTTAGGAATGCTTCATATAATGTGCATAAGTTAGGCCCCAGGGGCTTGACATCTCCAGCACTTATCCTGGTACATTAAGTCCTAGGGATTTCAGTTTAGCAAGTGTGTGGTACAAGAAAAACATCATCTTGTTTTGTATGAAGAGGCTCTGGGTATTGGGGCAAACCTTGTGAATAAGCCTCCAGAGATGAGCTCAACTGGCTTCTGACAGTGAGCCTCCCAAGGATTAGGACCATTTGAGTCGTATCCCTTGAGAAGGGTTAGAAGCCTCCTGTAGAATCTTTCTGTAAATCAACTCTGCTCTACCCTTGGATGCAGTCAGCTACAATTAAATGGCATGACATGGAGTCAGTGGGAGGCTCAGTGAGAACTTTCTAAGGCAGTCAGTAACAGCACTATGAATCTGAATATACCTCCAGAAGTCTCCTTTGGGGAGATCAAATTGGTCTCTAAAGTTTTCAAAGGAGTCTAACTGTGTGCCACAGGTCAGAAAGATAGTATATTTCTTTTCCTTTCTATGATTTCCCTATTTATTGGGGGTGCCACCCACCTTGAGTAGTGGATTACCCCAGAGGTGAAACAGAAACTGGGGCTTAAGAGAAGCTTGTAACCAGGTTTTTTTTTTACCTTCTTCCAGGCCTTAAATGTGGAAGCTATAGTGAGGCTGTCTCTCTTGATAGCTGGCAGTGGAGAGAAGAGACAGACAGAGGGGTCAGCTACTTGTCCCATCTGGTGCTCAATCATCACCCAAAGGAGGGTGCAAATAGTGGGGACAGAGAGAACTGTTGCAGAGCCTGGGCACAGTGGAAGGTAATGTATTAGGCATATATCCTCTGTGCCACCAGCTGGCCCTCAGCTTGGCCCTGCTTTAGTGGGGTGGTTTACCTTCCCAGAGAAAGATCTGGTGGGTTGCTCCCATTATCTCTCCTGCTGTGCTGTCCTTATTTTGGTGTTTCCCTGCATCTGTTTCATGCCCATGGTGATCACCTGCACCAGCCCCTTCCTCCCTCCAGCCTGTAGTTTAAATCTCCCCTGACTATCCTGTCTATTCTCCTGGCCAATATCCCAATCTCTCCTCTTGTACCACATTATTAGCCAAGTATGGGTCTGCCTAATGATCTGCTGCTGCTCTTTATTAGGCCCCAGGACATTTGATCCCAGAGCTGTTTTCTTTCTTTCTTTCTTTCTTTCTTTCTTTCTTTCTTTCTTTCTTTCTTTCTTTCTTTCTTTCTTTCTTTCTTTCTTCCTTCCTAGCTATCTATTTCTCTATCTACAGACAGCATCTATCTATCTGTCTGCCTGCCTGCCTATCTGTCTGTCTCTGTCTGTCTGTGTATCTATCTATCTATCTATCTATCTATCTATCTATCTATCTATCTATCGTATCTGTCTATCTAAACACAGACACACACACACACACAATACATCAGAAAAAAAGAAGACTGATGCAGTTCACATTAACAAAAAATCCCTATGGATAAAAAGAAAAAAAAAACACTGCAGTGTTACATGGTCTCCTGTACTTAACTGCCAGGTGTTTTATGTCAAAATATAAGAGGCAAAAAGGAAATTCTACTCATCAGTCCCCATCTGTTATATTTTGAGTTATGCATTATTGATTATCCCTGACTGGTAAATTTACATTTTACTAGCCTGATGAACATTTTCTGTACAATGTGTATTAAATTACCAGCACTTTAGAACTTTGTTACAAAACAATAAGCAGCAGAGAGGAATATAGGTAATGAGAAATGACATATCAGTTAATAATAAAACTGACCTATGTTTAAAAGAGAGATTTTAATCATGTGCATATTAAATATTAATAACATGTTCTGTTATTGTTATAATAAGGTTAAGTAGACTTCTCAACCCCTCAGGGAGAGGAAAAAGTAGTCATATACAGCAGAAGTGAAAACAGAAACAGAAAAAGAGATTAGTAGAGATGCACTCACAAGGAAAACGTGTCAACAATAAGCAAGAGGAAATGAGAAAAAAAAGGAAAAATGAAGGTGGAAAACTAATCTCTGTGTCATTGTGACTGCCAGATTATTGGCAAAGAGGCAGCAGCCTTTTATTTACAATTTTAATCATTTCTGAATTTTAATACCCTGCTTCTTTTGTAATGCTACTGGCATACACCTCCCATACGCTTCCATCCTGGCCAGAATTGCTTTGCAAATTAAATGACACACAAATCAACCACTACTATAGCTACTAACCAATCAAAGAACTCAAAACAAGAAGAGTAAGGCTATTCCATATCTCACCAATCCTCCACCAAGCAAATAAAGTGACATTCCCTATGTCCATTCAGCTAGAAAAACATGCATTGGAACTTGCATATCTGGTATGCAATTATGAAATTCTCCAAATCTTTGCACAAAGAATGAGGATATATGTGTGTGTGTGTATATATATATATATATATATATATATATATATATATATATACACACACACATACATATGGAGAGATTTTTAAAAGGATGCATCCATTTGCTGAATGTAACTGCGAATTCTGTCTGAAAGCTTAGACCACAAAATGTTGGTCTAACTTTCTGGATGAAATTATACAGTTGTGTCTGACAAATGGATACGAGTGCTGCAGTCATGGCAGAAATTTCCATAAACTGTGGAAATTGTGGCAGATGCATCCAGATGTCTATGAATAGGATGAGGATGCAGACATCTGGATGCATCTGTTTGGATGCAGCACACATCCAAATGTATATTCAAGGGCTGCATCCACCCATTAGATAATTCTAACCCTAATTTGTATCTGTCTGTCTGTCTGTCTATCTATCTATGTCTATATCTACTGTATATGTCCAGTATACTACACAGTGTTGTATATATGTTCTTTGTAAAAAATGATGTTAATGCAAAGTTAAGGTTGCTCCTAATCTTATGGAAATTATGTATAGCAATGTGCTTTTAAGGTTGTCAACCCAACCCCTCCCCATTACTCAAGGCCAAGCTACAGGTCTGGGCAATGCAGAAATAGTGTAATGCATCATACAGAGTTAATAAAATCAAAATGCTTAAAAAGCAGATTTACTGAGTTGAAATAAAGAGGTGTATATTACTTTAATATGTGTGGATTTGTATAGGATATTGTGAGTCTTGTGAAAAGAAACTGATTTTTTATAGATTTGTAACGAACTTCACAAAACACTGTGTAGTCCATACAACAATCAGTACACATTATTTATGCTCATATGCTTTTTAGTGAAGGCCCTGTACAGGCTCTGTCTGCATTGTAATATGCATTTAATATACAGAATGTATATTTTTTATGTATGGTTTTACATGCTGTTAAGCAATGCATGTAGTGTAGTATCAAGCTTCTCAACATGCAGTAGTGTGTGAATCTTCTATTAAGCATTATACATGTTATATACCAGTAATTTACTTTCTATATGACTTGTACCAAGATATATGCAAATCAAATTACATGTGTGGAACCCATGTACTATTTTATCCAAGATGCTGTGAGAGCTTTATGAAGCTACTTATGAATAAGGAGTATACATCCCAGTTTGCCATTTATGGCAAAACACAAACTGGTACTATAAAGACAGCTATGCACCAACAAACACATAACTTTATCAGAACTGCACTAGTTTCTGTATGTCATACAGGGCCTCACAAGAAGCAGATTTCTCTTGTGGAATTGTACTGGACCTATGATACCGACTTTGAGTCATGAAGGTTAGGGATGGTGAAGAGTGATGGGGCTTATGGTTAACAACGCTAACAGCACATTTCCACACTTTGTGGGCATTGAGTTGCCAAGGAGCAACCTTAACTCTACATTAATGTAATATATATATATTTTTGTTTGCAATGAATGTCCTTAGTTTTTGAGAAAGTTGAGTCTTAATTTGCATTATACAGGGTCCATCTGGACCCCACACAAATAGGAGATGAGTCTTAAGTTGCTTAGGCTCAGGACATCTGTCCTAACTTTCTTTGAATAGGGCCCTGTTGGCTCTGCATAAAGCACAATATTAGTTAAAACCTTTTTACTATTTTGTTCATGTATAACTTTAATTGTAATATGAAATGTATGCAATTTTTGTTTTCAGTCATTTTCTTGACACTTTTGTTGCATTTCCTAGCTTTAAACATTTGGTTCCTGTTGGATATAATGCATTCTTCTCAAAATTTGGTACTCTTAACATGTTGTTCATGTTGGACAAACATTGTTTGTAACTGTTTTCATCCTTTGAACATTTTGATCACGTAGAACAGGATTTTTTGTGATGCTTTTCACACTTCAAATATTTTGTTCATGTAAGACTTGGAAAATGCATTGTGATGGTTTTTGTGCTACTGTAAACAGAGGCTTTAACAGAAACCCAAACACAACACTAACTATACTGATGATTTCTTATCTATCTATCTATCTATCTATCTATCTATCTATCTATCTATCTATCTCCTTATCTAGCTTCTATTTGTCTATCTAGCTGTTTGTCTGTCTGTCTATCTAGCTAGCTGCCTGTCTATATCTATCTATCTATCTATCTATCTATCTATCTATCTATCTATCTATCTATCTATCTAGTATCTATCTATCTATCTATCTTAGTCTCCTTGATATTCCACTTGTGAGGACCAAAGTGGGGCAGCATTCTTTTTACAGTAGTAAACTCTTCTAGAGTATGGAATTCAAGCCCCTTTACAGTACATGAAAGAAATGACCTCACATGATACCTTTAAACATCAGCTTAATGAGTACTTACCAACTTTAATTGCAGGTTTCTTAACTTATCTGGGTTTTGCTGCATATACTGAAATGGATTGCTCTTCTTATATTTATATTTTACAGTGCATAAAGCAAAGCAATGAAAAAACTAAGGCTTGGGCTGAGGAGTTTTGGAAAATCAGTTGCGTAATCTTCCTTGGGGGTTTCAACCCTAATGGTCACCCCTTCCCTCAGCAGCTAGCCTTGTGACCAACTGACAAGCTACAGGTCCAATCCCATTTCCCATAGGTCCAGTGCTTGGAGCTAGAAACTATGGCTGTCCACATGGGGCCCACAGAATCAGTCATAATCTACTTTGTGCTGGGCCTTGTGGACCCTGTGCAAAGCAATAAATAATTCAATGCATTCTTTGCACAGGGCCTTGAGCAAAGCAACAGGTCATTAATAAGTCTCTTTGCATAGGGCCCTTAGGGAACTGTGTGAAACAATTATTCATAACTTTCTTCATACAGTGATTGCATGTCCCAGACCTGTAGCTTGTCCTTTGGTCATAAAGCAAGGGGCTGGGGGTTGGGAGTGCACTTTAGGATTAAAAACTCCAAACCATCAATTTATCAAGATACCTGAGATTCTGAACTCTATCTGTTTAATATTCTTAGTTTGCTCAGTTTGTGTTCATCAACCCTAATATCTGTGTCATCATAGTTTTTTTTTGTTTGTTTGCAATGAATTCCCTTTCTTTCTGTGGTAGTGGAATTGTATCCTTTTTACTGTTTTGCACACATCCCATTGGGACCTGCATTAAACAGAATAAACATAATATTTGACATGTTTAGAGCCATGTGTCACCAATTACCTTCATGTCTGGATGTGCAGGGTCCTACTCACAGACAGATATCAATCAGCATTATGCGAGAACATGCAAGCACAAAGTAACCTCCATCATGGTATATGTCAGGTTGTCAGTGGCTCCACAAAGAGCTTTGTGGACATTACATACATATAGACAAACTAACCTACACAACCAAAGCACAACAAACATATGTCAGTGAACTGGTTTCCTACACGTCCATTGAAAACCCTCACATGATGAAAAACAAACCCTCACAATACCATTTCCATATATCACAAAATGTATCTCACAAAATTAGAAGGCTGTTTTTGGTTATGTCACTTGTGTCTCAGGAAATTTAAAATAAGGGCCATTGTTTGACAAAGCACATCAACAAGAATCCCCCATATGTATTAAATTGTCAACACAAAAGTTTTAGCCATACAATCTTTTTATTTATTTATTTATTTATTTAATGGTATCAGAATTGCAAACTTTTGAGTCAAGGACTCATTTACAAAGGTTCCTCATCATGGTACAAAGACAAGTAAACAAACAATCACAGGTACAATGTAGTCTCAGTGATGACATAAAAAGAGATATAACTTTTCTACACAAGTATGTACACAATAAAGCTTTAGGTAGGATCCTATACAATGTGGTAGCTAATCATCAATGCATGTAACAACATAAGGCATGCATTTAGTTTACATAATCAGTTACAGGTAGAATAAGGCGCTAGTGCTATGAAGACAGCTATGCACCAATAAACTTACAACTTCCACTTCCCACCACTAGATCCACCTAATTTTGTAATTATTTCTGCACAACCAATTATCAGCATTTCTGGCTGTCATGCAACCAAAAACGAAATGACAAAACTATAAACATGAATAATGAAATCTGTAACGAAACCTCATTCATGAAACTATAAGAATACGTATGGTTTTGTCATTTGTGGTTTACATAAAATGATATTTCCAGCAAACAAAGACAATATACAGTAACAAAAATACCAGGGAATCTTTCTTGACCACTCAAGCCACAGACTACTCCTCCACCTCAATTTTCTGTTTTCATTAGGCCAAGATTGTTGTTTCATTATGGTTTCATAAGTGCTAACTCTGATAAAAGCTACTTCTTACCTCACAAACATAGTTTTAGTCTCACAAAAACATAAAGAATTATTTCATGAAAATTAACCTATCCTTAGAATGTTCATTTTTGCTAGTGTATGTGCTTGAAAAAAAGAATACATTTTTTTGCAAATAGATAAAAAAAGGTGAAAGTTGGGAAAAAATATTTAGCAAGGAGGTATTATTGGAATAAATATTATCAAACCTGACAAATGTCAGATGTAAAATCCCTACTATTTATTAGTTTTTTAATGTGTCTTTTTATTCCTTGGTGGGTGGTCGGGGGGGGTTCCCCCCACATCGGCTGGGTTCCAGTCCCTGCTGGGATCCCATCCATCACAGGGCTCATGCTGAGGTGTTTTTTTCCCTTTTAAACCCCATGGCCACCAGGTCGGAGATAGTCGTGCAGTGACCTCGGTGCACATATGAATGCATTCCCACCTCTGATGTGGAGAGGTCCACTGACTACAGCTCAACAGGCCCACCAAATGATCATGGATTGTCAAACCCCCATAGCAACCACTAGGGGTCAGAAGGCACCAGGCACCAGATCCCCTCCATCCCTGGAGAAGGTGAACAGTTCCCTGAATGCTCAGCCTTTCCCCCAGCCAACCCTCTGATGACCAAAGTGTATTCTCAAACCCCGATCACTGGCACTGCATGCCGTAGCACTATCGCTACACCAGCAGGTGGGCCAAATCCCTACTGTTTCTGAGCTATTGATGAGCAAATAAAGTTCTTCATTTTGTGGAATTTATGTGTTTTCAACTGTCTTGAACATTGCCCTCACTGAACCAGTCATTGCAGAATTTACAAGATAGAGAGATCCTGGCACCTACTCCATGTATACCAAATTTCAAGCAAATTGGTCACAAGATGCCAAGTCATTAATGTGCAAAAATAGAGGTTTAATATTAAACTTTCTTCTTAATCCTAATATGTAGGTGCTACTGTGCCTTTATAGTATTGTCAGTAAGCCACAACATGTCAAGGGTTTATGCTGAATTGATCGACACCCTTGCTGTGTAGTAAGGCATGCAGACAATGACCAAGTGCCTTAAGTAACTGGAGCATGCAACATTTTTTCACCCCCCCATTCCCTTCCCCAATTTGTAGTACTGTCCCTAAATGGTGTCTGCATTTCCTTTAAACATTTGCTACCATTTGTATTATTCTGCACTGGATATTTGTTTTTGCCCAATTGTTAACTTATTTTATTATGTACCATGTTATATCATATCTCTCAGCACTGGATACTTGTTTTTACACAATCATTAAATTATTGCACTATTGCACCTTATATTGTCTACTCTTCTCCATTCATCTCCCCCATGACATATCTGGAAGCAAGCTGTTACCAGCTCAGTATGTCCTTCCTGGTAAAATTTTTGAAATACATATAGAAATAAATGATATCTCCATGCCTTGGAGTGGCTAATTGCACTTATAAAAAGTTAAATATGTTGATAAAATAATGAAATAGAGACAGAAGGGATTTTAAACTGCTGAAAAAATGAAGAAATCGACATGTACCGTACATCATTTTGTTAAAGTAGTTCCCATTCTGCAGTTCTAACTCACTACAGGCCTCCACAACTATTGAGCTGCCTAGTTGACAAAGGGTTTGGCTGCTCCCTACACAGGTTGTATGCAGCTTAGTTAATTAGAAGGAAGCTCTTGTCAGGAAGAGTCATCAGGGCTGCTTCATCCACAGGTTACATGCTTCCTAGCTTATTAAGACCTGTATTCAGAGTTAGTCAGTAGCCTGATTTGCTACAGAAACTACAGTGCAGTAAGTTTATGTTCTGTTATGAGGCCACTGCTATCTTTAGAATATCATCTAGCAACTCAACTGCTAATTAAACAGGATAATTTATCAATATTCAGGGAATGAGTTTAGTGCAATAAAGCTTGTAGGATTCCAAAACTATATTCTGAAGCAGTACCTTGCATGAAGAAGGTTGCTTCATATATGGCGTGGATGGTCATGCATAATGGAAGTTATGACAGTTCTCTGGGCTCCATGAGGAGAGCCACAACTGTGTAGCTTCAGGCACCAGACCTATGGACATAGGCCTGGAGTTGTAGCTTGTTTTTTGTAGTTTTTAAATCATTAAGAAATTACATGCAAATATCATTTTATTTTTTAAATAATTTAAAAAACTACAAAGTTTGCAGTAAATCCAGCTATTAAAGAAGCCTCCTTGGACCATACTCTAACTGATCTGAAAATTTCAGATTTAAACTCACCACCATTTTTATGTTATTGGCGAGCAAAACAAGGTCTTAAAAAAGGATATTTTTCAACCTTCTAGAACTTAACTTTTCAACCAATCTTAACAAAATTTTTATGGTCCAGAGATCCTTACACTGACAATTCACTGCTAGATTTGTTATACTGACCCAACAGCGACATATTGACATTGACCGACACTACAGCGACTACAGTGCTAGGTCGCTGTAGTGTCGGCGCTGAGCCACGACACTGTTTTCTGGGGGTCTTGCCCTCCCCTAATCAGCTACAACTTGGAGTTGATTATATTTAGTGGAGGGGTGTGTGTGGTTCAGGGCAAAGCCCCCCCAAAGAAAACATGGTAAGCAGTGACAAACATTATGCCGACCACAAATGCAGTCGACATAAAGGTTTCGCTGTACGGTCGTTCAACAAGATTTTTGTCGACGACGAGTCGTAAATCCCTAGATTTCAGGTTATTCTAAACAGGGACTGCAGTATAAAGGTGCAAAAGTGGACATATAAAATACAAGTGACTACACAGCATGAATAATAGAGACACAACCCCGCCCCTAAAATTTATTGCAAAAAATCTTCATTTAAAGATTATAATGTTACATTTACTTACTTTCATTGCTTCAATAATTAACCATACCTTTGTGCATAAATGCTTTTTTTTTGTAATGAGTTTCTTTTTGAGATCAATAGTACCCCATTCCTGTAGTTTGCTTAATGCATGCCCTGTTGGGCAATAAGTGAAGACGGTGAACCATCAGGTATTGCCCTAACTTTAGCACCATCTGTCCTGGCAGCCAGAAAAAGGAAAAACATACATACCAATGCTTGAAGACAGGGTGTTGACATTAGAGCAGTATTAATCCTACTTTACATTATTATTCAAAGAACACCATGGTAAGGCTCAGTGAACTTTTTAACCTGATATTACATATCCTTGCTTTTAATGTTTTGTGTTTAAATCCTAGCTGTGTTTTTGCAGTAAATGGTCTAAGTTTAACAAAAGAAAAACTAATATAACATGCATACATGACAATACTTTAAATGGCAATCAGCCTCTACTTAGACAATGCTAGCCTTCAGTTGACATTGCCAGTACTTTAATATCAAACAGACCCTAGGCTGATAATGTCACCTGAATATTGTAATGACAAACAGCCACCTGATTGACAGTGCTGGTCTTTGGGCTCTGGCTGGGGCAGTCCTTCTTTTCTTTAGAACTTTTTTCTCCAGTCCCTGGTTTAAACCTCTCCAGACAACACCCCCAGCCATATCAACTGACCTTCTCAGTAAGTTAGAAGTTGTTCACAACCTACGCAAGACCTCAGATGTGGTGGGTGAAATGTTGGTCATTTGTATGTGGGCTTGCAGGGGATGCCCATATCATTCCAACAGACCAGGCAGTTTCTATTCCAATTTCAATTTTTATCACCTGGGGGAGCATACAATGATTAGCACACATGTGTGCAGCAGCCTACATGCTTGCTTGGCTCATGGCAGTTGTCCCTGTCCCCTTAGATGTGGACTCACTGAGCTGCCACCTGGCCTCAACCAGATAGTACTCTTGTAGCAGGCCATAGCATCCTCCTCCCCACAGATGGTGGTCAAGTAGCAGGACACATTTTCCTTCTCCCCAGGGAGGAGTGATGTCCTTGTGAAGCTCAGTCCTTCCTTTAATGTAATAAAACACCAACATTGCTATACAAAGTAATACAACAGTTATCAGCACATATTAACACATTCAGGCAGATAGTGTGGCACATGTGGCACAGCTACTGGTCAGACAAACAAGTCTGCATGGCAAACCCTGTGTGAAGCAAGCTACAGGTTCAACACCATGAAGGACTGCTCTGATACATTGTGCAGGGTCCTGTAGGCCTTGCACAAAGAAAGTTAAAGTGTTAGTTGTTATACATCTTTTTTTTTTAAAGTAAGGAAATAAATTGCAAAAAAAATAGGTTAAATTCATCTGTTAGGGCAATAAAGCCCCAAAAGTCAGGAATAGTGATGTTTGGCTTTTCAATCCTAATGCTCACTCCTCTCCCATTCCCTACCCTTGTACTTAAAACAAAGCTACAGGTCTGGGGTCATCCCATATGGATTTGCTAATTACGTGTGGTCCACAAGGCCATGCACAAAGCAAGCTATAATCCCCACTCCCTTCCCATCCACTACTCTCATGACCCAAGACCAATCTACAGGTAGGGGGCCATCCCACATGGATCTGCTATTTCATGTGCAAACAAAAGAGCTCTGCACAAAGCAAGCATTAGATATGGGGCCCTGCATTTTTGTGATGAGCCAGCATGGCCATCTTGCAATTTATGGCCCAGGTAATGCACCATTGGTATGCTGCATTTGCTGTATTATGTAGGGGCTGCTGGACCCTATATGAAGTAAGCTATAGACCCAGGGCACTTGAGCACAGGTCTGCTGATTTGCATGTGACCCACAGGGCCCTACATGAAGCAAGGTACGAGTCTGGGGCCCTGCCCCATAGGCTTGCCATGAGCCACGTAATAAGCAAGCTACAGGTCCCAGGAGATGCACTAGGGTTCTGCAAGCTTCATGTACAGCTTGCAGAACCCTGCACTAAGCACACTACAGGGTTAGGGCTAAAGAGACACAAAAGTTAAGGAGATGTGGTATTAGGGTTTCCAGCTTCAATTATCACCCTCCATTCCCCTATCCTTGAGATCAAAGGCCAAGCTACAGGTTTTGAGGTGGGCCACATTAGTGTCTTATTTGATGCTGGGTCATTCACAAAGAAATAATGTTATGGGGCATAGCCCCACACCTGTAGCTTGCTAAGCACAGAGTGTTGCAAGCTCTACATGAAAAGTATAATCATAAAACTTGTAGTTTGCTTGGTACAGGGCCTGTAGCAGAGCTGTGGTTCAGTGCCCCCAGCATAACAGAGCTCCATACTGCTGTATACTGTGTGTCTTTTAGGGCCCTTTGGGCCATACACAAAGCAGCAGGTCTGTGATGTAGAGTCCTGGACTTAAGGCTTACATTGCATAAGGCTCTATGGTCCCTATGTGAAGTAACATAGCTGTGATGCATAACTTGGACCAGTAGCTTGTTTGGCACATGGCCCTACAGGTCCTGTGCAAAGAATTAGATTCATGGTGCATGGCACCAGACCTATAACTTGCTTTGTGCAGTTTCTTGTGGATCATACATGAAGTAGCAGATTCATATGGGATAACCCTAGAGTTGTAGCTTGACCTTGGGTCACAAGGCTAGTTGATGAGTATCAGAGTACCATTGGTGTTAGGGTGGAAAACCCTAACACCTATCTTACATGCTTTTGTGGCTTTTTAACATTAACAGATGCAGTAACATAGTTTCTTGGATTTCTTTCCTTACTTTCTGAAAAAGATAAATAGCAACTAACACCTTAGAAGACCTGCCATGCACTGGGACTATGGTTGCTTTGTCCGTGGCCTTGTGAGCATATGTGAATACAGATTCATTGAGCATAGTGCCAGAGCTGTAGCTTTCTTCACACTGAGCCTTGTGGGTTCTATGCAAAGCAGAAGGCCCATCAGACATGGCACTAGACATGCAGCTTGCTTTGCATATGTCCCCATGGACCTTATGTGAAGCAACACACCCATTAGGCATAGCAACGCTGTGTTCAATGTTTTGCATAGGGCTCTGAGGACCCTACATTAAGCCAAAGACCCATCAGATAGATCTGATACTTGTCACTTGGATGGTCAGGTCATGGTACAGTAAGTAACCCATCCCCAAAATGTGGGTTAAAATGTTAAAAAATGCTAAAAATATGGGTGATAGAAAAAAGGAGAAAAAAAAGTCTAATTCCTTGGGCATGTGCAGTTTGTGCTTTTGATATTTAGATTTGTTTTGGGGTTTTGTTTTCCAATCACCCATAACTTTTATATTTTTCCTTTTCCCCCAATTTTAGGGTCAGGGCGCTTTGCATCCCCCTCATGACCATGTGATTTTGGGGTTTGAGTTTGTCCCAAAAGTGCATTTTCAGGGTCTTCATACTCAACTTTTTTTTAGGAAAACATCTAAGTACCTGTGTGTAAGCCCCCACTCCCTCTGTGGCTTTAAGAGGACTGGTCTGGCTAAAAAGACTTTTCCCCCCGCCCTTTTAATTCTGATGGTGGGGTCCATGAGGGAGCAAAAACAAAGGCAGACATTGTTGCTGCAGTAGGAGGGAAGAAGAGAAAAAAAATAGCAAGACTGTTTTGTTGCCCAGGAACAGCTGAGCCAATCAGCAGGGAACCTGGGGAAGGATATAAAAAGCCCCTAGCGCCCACTAAAAATCCAGTCCCCAAGGTGAAGAGAGACCAGGAGAGACTGCATCAAGGGCTAGAGCCCAAGCTGTGATGGCTGGCCTACACTTCTGCAGGCACTAAGCTACAGTGCTGGGATTGAAGAATTAAAAGAGAAACTAGAACTGTTTGCAAAAGAGCCCAAGTGGATTGCTACTAATTCAGACTGTGTTTTCTGACCTGTTTGCTACAATAGCTGCCTATGTCCACTGGAGGATAGTGAAGATTCCTGATAAGACATCTGAGAGTCTGGAGCTCATCTTTAGCTCAGAGGACCTCACTTTAAATTTACAAAAGACTTTTGCCTAATCACTGTTCAAGGAAATTGCACCACAGGGTGTTCTGCCTGAGACCTCAGCTGGGGATCAGGGTCTACATTGAACTATTCCTGCTAGAATGACGGAGCTGCAGTTCATCTTTAGCCAAGAAGCTCCTGCCCTAGCTGCTGCCTACCAAGCATTCCAGGGGATTTCACCAGAGTGATCAGAAGCTGAGGACATCCTCCTCACCTGCACTGTGCCAGCTAAGTACGATTTTGCCACCAGGGGGATTACAAATAATTGCTGTTTCAAGTTGCTTTGCCTTGTGTTATTTCTTAATCTAGGGACTAATGCCAACCACCTGCCATTGTAGTGGGGTACCCAAAAGACATTGGGACAGGTCTGTTACCAGACCGGTGTGAGCTTGGGGGAAGTTGCATTGGGTGTTATTGATGGCATTACTGGTATAATTACTGGTGTTGGAAAATGCTGTATAATTGGCTAAACTAACCTTAATTTCTTACAGCCAAAGTTGCCAGTCCTACACCCTACAGTAATAAATACTTATGGTAATTGCTGTCTCCATGACTGTTTTGGGGTATTGGGTATTGGGGGAGTGTTTAGGAGGGTCCGGGAGGTGAACGTATCATTCCTGGGGAATGGGGAAAGGTCACTGGTTATTCTGCACAAGTCCTCAAGTGGAGGCACCACAGCACTGAAGGGTGAGTGGTCACAGTCTTGTCTCACAAGGACCCAGGCTGGCTCCCTCTTGCTGAATTGAGGGCCCCAGAGTTGGTACTCAGGACCTGCTGACAACCTACCCTGCATATTGGAGGCTCATTGCTGGGATACTCCCATGCCCCAAAAGATCACCATTGTTTCTGTGTGGAGTCAATGAGTTGTGTTGTGGCAGATCCCAACCAACCTACAAGAAAAAATTGCACTCCAAGAATTTGAAGATTGGTGCCGAGAAGAAGGGTGAGATTTGAAAAAAGTGACTCTATTAAAAGGAATACCAGAAAGTGCTGACAGAGCAAATGTGATTGATATGTTATATGAATGGGAATGTTGCAACAATTTAAAAATACAGGGTTGGAGGTATGACTGCTCTAGTGATAGTCTGAGTGCTCTGCTAAAGAGCAGGTCTGTGATTGATTTCACCAAGGTTCCCCAAGTCTTCACCCCCAGGGGCTCCCAGGTCCCATGGATGATGGTTATGCATGAGAGTGCCCCAGAACCTGTGGAACTGGGAGTGGACACTAGTGATTTTAGGACCAAAGTGGATTTATGGTTACAATCTGAAAGTAAAACATATAATAACTTAAAAAGCATGTATGAGGCTAACAATGTAGAGTTAAATGAAAAGGCCTGTGCTTGGGTCACTGCATGGACCTTGAATTGTGGGAAGGGATCATACCCCTGATGAAAACCATTTTCGATGTGAAGACCCATGCCTCTGGGAAGGATGAATTTGACACGTGGGTGGATCAAGTGACCCCAATGGTCCAGGACTCTGACTTCCCTGAGGCTCAAAAGAAGAGAAGGGTATGGAAAAGTCTGAGGGGTCCCACTATGGACAGCATTGCTGCTTTGCAGGCCACCCACCCAGAAGCTGATGCCCAAATGTACCTGAGCACTTTGGAAGGGATATTTATGAGTACTGATAGTGGGGCTAGGGTAATGAGAAAATTACAAACCATGGTACAGAATAAGGAAGAGACACTATCTGAGTAGTTAATGATGCCTAGAGCAGTTAATTCAAAAAGTGTATAGGAAAGGGGCTATTTTAGCCAAAGACATGAATAGGGTCTGAATTGAGCAGATCCTGGAGGGGCCCGGTCAGTTTGAAAAGTTATTGCTGAAGTTAAGATTAGAGGAGAGACTCCAGACCCCTCCCACCTATGGGGACCTCATGTTGGAGGTCTGGGGAAAGGAGTATGGGGCTTCTGAACCCACTCAGATAATTGCCCCAGCTCACTTGATAGAGACTGCCATAGGCCACCCCCTTGGGGACCAAGAACCAAATTAGGTTGAGTTGCTGTGCCAGCAGGTGCAGATGTTGAATGAACAGGTGTCTAAATTGCAAACCTCTCAAGCTAGTGGGCCTGAACAAGGGTGGGCACCCCGTATGGGGAGGAACAATACCTTGATTCAAACTTAGGCCAGAGTTAACTTCTTTTACTGACACTGCAGTGAAGAATGGCATATAAAGAGATACTGCAGAGCCCCTGAAAACCTACCCCTAGTGGTGCGGAAACTTGTGAAAGGACAAAATTTGTCAGGAAATACCAGTGGAGCCCAGTGAAGGAGTGAACTGGGGCCCAAAGCAGACTTGCTTGACAAAGTCCACAAATGCATCTACCCGTGGGTCCCCTGAGATTCCCCTGGCATGGTGGGCCCATCAGCTAAAATCTGGGCTGAAGTTGAGGGTGTGGTCTGTGAGGTGTTGCTTGACAGAGGCTCTCAAATGACTGTGATATTTGAGTCCTGGTACAGGCAACACCTCAATCATCTCCCTGTGTAGCCACTTGAAGGGCTGGCTGTGTGAGGGGTAAGCAATCAGCCATATCCTTATTTGGGGTATGTAGTAGTACATATTGAGTTCCTTCAAAAGGTAGCTGGAGTTCAAGCCCCCCTGGACACCCTGGATCTAGTATGCCCAGATACGGTAATGAAGGGGGAGACCCCGGAGGTGGTGGGCAAGAATACTCACATGTTCCAAAAAGTAGCTGAACTATGTCAAGTGTTGGTGGGACCTCAATGCACTGACCAGATTCCAATGTACCCATGGTTAGAATCACCTACTTAAAGAAACTGTCCATTCTGCCCTTGGGGGGCAAGAAGATCCAGTTGGCCTTATTAAATGTGTGGAGGTGAAGCCCCTCACAGTGTTCCTGGGGGCTGAGGTCACTGTCACTGGAGTTTTAGAATTACACAGACCCTCTGAGAGCTCAGCATTGCTGATTTATAGTCCTTAGAGCAATGAACTAATGTATCTGACCACTTACTGATCCAGGCAGGGGGTGATCCCCACTCAGAGTGCTTCGGTGAAGACCCAAAAGATTACAGTACTGGTAAAGAACGAGAGTAACAAATGAGTGGTGATCAGGAAAGGGATAACCCTGACCCACATGTACACTACAGAGATGGTCCAAAGCTTGTCCTCCAGAAGCCTACCTACCACTCAACTGGACCGCAGTGTGTTCCAATTTGGTGATTCCTCACTGCCTGAGGAGTACCAGAAACAACTACATCAGAAGCTGGCACAACACACAAAGGTTTTCTCCCTAAGCAAACTCAATGTGGGGTGTGTGAAGGGGACCAAGCATCACATAAGGATGATGGATGAGAGGCCCTTCTGAGAAAGATCGAGACACCTGGCACCCACTGATGTAGCAGAAGTACAAAATAGCCTTCAAGAGCTCTTGGCTGCCAGCATTATCTCTGAGTACAGGAGTCTGTATGCCTCACCCATTGTGGTATGGAAGAAGATTGGGGCAGTGAGGCTGTGCATCGCCTACTGGATGCTCAACATGAGAATGGTGGCAGATCAATACACCATGCCATGCGTAGAAGATGCCCTGGCTTGCCTAACCAGGAGCAGATGGTTCTCAGTCCTGGACCTCAGAATTGGGTATTATCAAATATTGATGGCAGAGAAAGACAAAGAAAAAAATGCTTTCATCTGCCCACTTGGGTTCTATTAATTTCAGAGGATGCCCCAGGGAGTCACAGGGGCTCCTGCAACTTTTCAATGATTAATGGACCAGGTGGTCAGAGATATGAATCTTCTGCAAGTATTGGTTTACCTCAATGACCTCATGGTGTTAGGCTGCATCATCGAAGAGCATGAAGAGAGGCTGATGAAGGTTCTAGACCTACCGGAGGAGGCTGGGCTGAAAGTATTGGTTGACAAATGTCAGTACTGCCAACCACCTGTTAAATATGTGGGACATATATCAGCAGAGGGAGTGAGCATGGATCCTGCTAAAGTGCAAGCCCTGATAACCTGGCTGAGGTCATACAACTTAAAGACTCTCCAGTCCTTCCTAGGGTTCTGTGGTTACTGGCAGAGGTTTATTCAAGATTTTTTTAAGGCCATTCACCCATTGACTAACCTGCTGCAGGATACCCTCCCATGAACTAGAAGCAGAAACACAAGAATCAAAAAACAACTCCCAAGTTTCACTACAGAGTGAATGAACCCTTCAGAGCCAGGTGGTCCCCAGAGTGTAAGGAGGTCTTCAGGGAGATTGTCCACCACCTTATGGAAGCACCGGTACTGGCTTTTGTGGATCCCACCCAGCCCTATTTTCTGCACACTGATGCCAGCATGGATGGATTGTGGGCAGTGCTGTATCAAGAACACACGGGGGGGGATCTGCATCTCATGGCCTTCACCAGTCGGAGTCTCACTGCAGCTGAAAGAAACTATCCTGTACACAAACTGGAGTGTCTGGCCCTTAAGTGGGCTGTGATAAACCTATTTCATGATTTCCTATATGGGGCAAAATTCACTCTAAGAACAGATAACAACCCCCTTATTTACATCAACACCACAGAGAAGTTGGATGTGGCTGGACATCAATGGCTCTTCACCTTCTCTACATACAGCTATAAACTGGAATACAGACAAGGACTGAGCAACATTGATGCTGATGCATTGTCTTGCAGACCACATCTGGAGATCCCCACCAGTACCCAAGAACTGCTTTCATAGGCGGTGTAAGCAGTGTGCAGTAAGCTTTTGCTTGGGAACCCAGAGACAGTTGCGCTACCCTGTAGAAGCATTGATTCCTTGGAGGCCCCTCTAGATACCATACTGGATGCTTATTACAACCATTCCGGCATTGACTTTAAGCATTTACCATAGCCAAATAAGAGAAAATAGAAGTATTTACAGAGACAGGATGACAGTCATAAGCGGGTAAAAGTTGCATTAGAGAAGGGGGACAGCCCAGATCAAGTGCCAAAATCCCACTCTGATGTGCCTCTCCTACTGCAAAAGTGGGATAAACTGGAACTACAGAATGGCCTGTTATATCAGATTGTCAGAGACCCAAAGACCCCCCCAAAAAACCTTCAGGCAGTTGGTGCTTCCGTGGAAGTACCACCGGGTGGCAATGAGGTTGTTACATGATGACACGGGCCATTTAGGATTCAAGTGGACTTTAAGCCTGGTAAGAGACAGATTTTACTGACCCAGAATGGCAAGAGACATTGAATCCTACTGTAAAAAATGTACAAGATGTGTCCAGAGAAAGACCCTTCCAAAAATAAGTGCTCCATTGGTAAATAAACCACTGACCCCCTGGAGCTAGTCTGCATGGACTTTTTACCCTTTGAGCCTGATAGCAAAGGTTTGAACAGTGTTTTAGTCATTACCATCCATTGTACCCAATATGTTCAGGCCTACTGTATCCTACCAAGGACCAGAAAACCAGTACAGTTGTGAAAATGTTGTCTGAATTTATCACCCATTACAGCAGGCCTCAATGCATTCATTTTGATCAAGGTCCTGACTTCCAGAGTAAACTGGTTTATTTTTATTTTATTTATTTCAGTTTCACAATTACAACCTTTGAGCCAAACTGGCTCTTTTACAAAGGCCCCAAGTCAGCAGAAGAATAGACAAAATAGTACAATTTACATCATATGATGAGAACATACAATGGCCAAGTGACAAGACTGTTTTACAAGCAAGATAAATGAGGAATATAACCTCAAATGCAAACACTTTTATTACAGAAATATCTCTAATTTATAGGTCTAGTTACTAAGTGCAGGTTGATTGTAGTTGGCAGCCAAAATCGGCTTTGTCAAAGAAAAGGAGAGGAAGGAGGTGGTATGAAGAGTATTGGCATGGGTACAGAGGAGGCATATTGTATAATGTTATTAGGGGATAGGAGAAGGGGGGTATGGTGATGAGGGAGAAGGAGTTTCTAGGAGCACATGGAATTCAACAATCAAAAACCACCACTTATCACCCTCAAGGGGACCCACAGCCCAAGAAATTTAATCAGACACTTATGGACATGCTGAGCACTCTGAACTATACACAGAAGAAGACCTGGAGCCAGCATGTACTGCAGTCACTGCATGCTTACAGTTTTACTAAGAATAGTGCTACAAAGCCAGCCTGGTGGCTTAAAGGGCTGAGGTGCTGGATGCCTTACCTCTCACCACACTGGTGACCCATGTTCGGGAATGAGCATAGGCTGTTGGAGGTTGGCATGGGGGGGAGGAAGCAGTACATGATTGAGCTGCTGACAGGCAGCTCTCCTGTCTGGGGAGGGATCTGGGCTTCCCTTGGCTCTTGACTACCTTGTGGTGGAGGCAGAACAAGCTATGGGAGCCAGGGTGCTAGACCAATGGGGTAGGAGGAAGGGGTCATCACCAGAGCAAGAGAGCATGTGTGCGCCTCTATGCACATGCACCTCTCTGTCTGGGGCCCTGGGTAACAGGAGAAAAAGTGGAAAATAGGGGGCTGCAGCAGGATGAAGCCTTCAGGCTGGCTCCAGGGGTCTAATGGGACACGCACAGCATTCCAGATCCTGAATGACTCCGGAGTCCGGTAGGCTGGCAGATGAGCAGCTGTGGCCCACTGAAAGAGTAATAAATACCTATATGAAAAATAATAGTGCCACAGACACCTCCCCTCTATTTGCTGATGTTTGGAAGAGAGTCTTGGCCGCCCACTGACCTGGCTTTTGGTCTGTCACCTAAGGGAACC
Organism: Neoceratodus forsteri; assembly: GCA_016271365.2. NCBI lineage: Eukaryota > Metazoa > Chordata > Ceratodontiformes > Ceratodontidae > Neoceratodus > Neoceratodus forsteri. The sequence continues at coordinate 1,165,035,840 of CM057456.1, read as the reverse complement.
AGCAAGGAGTCATATCTACAGTATACCAAGTGCCTCAAAAGCCAGCTTCAGGAGGCATACACTTTAGCAGCAGATTGTGCTGGGAAGGCGAATGCAGGAAAGAAGGCCAGATATGACCAGAGACTAACACCCCAACTACTCACTGTGGGAGATAGACTACTATTACAGAACTTTGGAGTCCGTAGAAAGCACAAATTGGCAGACAGATGGTCATTTGAACCCTATGTCATCCTGGAGAAGTTGGTTAAGTTACCTGTTTATAAAGTCAGACAAGAGAGGGGGCCTCACACCATCATAACTGTTCATCGAAACCATCTATTACCAATAGGACATCAAGAGCCAGTCATTAAAGAAAAGGAGCCTTTTACCCCAAGGCCCCCTAGAACTAGGAGCAGCACCCAAGAGGGTAACCAACTCCAGTGTACTCCAACTGCTGAAGTACATGGTCCATTGGCCCCCACTCCACAATTGTCTGGGAAACCAGAAGATGAATATGAAGATTGTTAAGGAGACCCAGAGGTCTTGTTGTACCAACCCTTCACCAGTTCAAATGCTCCAGCTGCCCAGAGTGTAGAGTGGGATGGAAATGACTCAACCTGAGAAACTATGTCTTTCAACCGGAATGTTGATGCTGAATCTTTTGTTCCACACATTGACCTTGAAACCACTGTTGATAACCCCTTTGTGGATATGAATGTTATCAACTTGCTGCAGGACTCTACAAGTCCTGAGGATGCCCAGCAAGAAGGCCCTGTGGACACTGCTAAACCTGAAATGAACACTGAGCAGGACAGTGCCCCCATGAATCCCCCAGAAATCTAACAGGTGCCTAGGAGATCAGAAAGAGCCCGCAGGCCCCCACTAAAACATACTTATGATCAGCCTGGAGAGTCATCTGATATGCCGCTCCATGTGGTGCTCAAAAGAATTGTGCTATAGTATAGACTGCATCCCTACCCCAAAGGTTTAAATCTGAGGTGAAAGTAGAAGTTAGTAAACAGGGGCAGCCTAATGTGTTCAATGTGTTACCTGTTAATGATTAATTAACATCTTTCTTTCTAGGTTATGCAACTTGTTTGTTCATTAACCCTTTTTCTTTCCACAGCACACTGCCCTAAAATAGACTTGGGGGCTCATGAACTGTGAGCAGTGTCTTGTTGAGGACAACAAGTTCAAAAGAGAAGGGAGTATGTAAGCCCACACCCCCTGTGTGGCTTTAAGAGGACTGGTGCACCTAGAAAGACTTTCCCCTGTCCCTTTTAATTCTGGTGGCAGGGTCCGAGGGAGCAAAAACAAAGACAGACATTGCTACTGCAGCAGGAAGGAAGAAGAGAAAAAAGTGGCAAGAATGTTTTTTGCCTGGGAAGAACTGAGTCAATCAGCAGGGAGCCTGGGGAAGGCTATACATAGTCCAAGGAGTCTACCAAAAATCCAGTCACCAAGGAGAAGAGAGGCCAGGAGAGCAAGGGCTAGAGCCCCAAGCTGTGATGGCTTGTCTAGACTCCTGCAGGCACTAAGCTACAGTGCTGTAACTGAAGAATTCTGTTTGCAAAAGAGCCCACGTAGATTGCTGTTAATTCGGGCTGTGTTTTCCAACCTGTTTGCTACAATAGGTGCTTAAATCCACTGGAGGGTAGTGAAGATTCCTGATAAGACATTTGAGAGTCTGGAGCTTATCTTTAGCTCAGAGGACCTCACTTTTGAATTTACAAAAGACTTTTGCCTAATTGCTGTTCAAGGAAATTGCACCCCAGGGTGTTCTGCCTGAGACCCCAGCCGGGGATCGAGGTCTGCATTGAACTGTTCTGGCTAGAATGATGGAGCTGTGGTTTGTCTTTAGCTGAGAAGCTCCTGCCCTAGCTACTGTCTACCAAGCATTCCAGATGATTTCACCAGAGTGATCAGAAGCCAAGGACAGCTTCCTCACCTGCACTGTGTCAGCTAAGTAAAATTTTACCACTAGGGATTACAAATTGTTGCTGTTGTTACATGTTGCTTTGCCTTGTGTTATTTCTTCATCTAGGACCCCAACACTAGCCAACCCATGGCATCACAGGCTTGCCACTGAAGTGGGGTACCCCAAAAGACATTGGGAAAGGTCTGATACCAGACAGGTGTGAGCTTGGGGAAGTTGCATTGGGTGTTATTGATGGCATTACTGGTTTAGTTACTGGTGTTGAAAAGTGCTGTATAAGTGCCTAACCTAACCTTATTTTCTTGCAGACAAAGTTGCCAGTCCTATGCCCTACAGTAATAAATACTTGCTGTGCTTATGGTAATTGTGTCTTCATGACTGTTTTGGGGTATTGTGTATTGGAAAAGTATTTGGAAGGGTCCAGGAGTTGGAAGTATTGTTCCTGGGGAATGGGAAAGGTCACTGGTCATTTTGCCCAAGTCCTCAGGTAGAGGCGCCACATATCCAAAGGATGAGTGATCATGGTGCTGTCTCACAAGGACCCAGGCCAGCCCCCTCTAGCTGTCTCGAGGGCCCAGAGTTGGCACTCAGGACTGACCAACAACCTACCCTACCTGTGCATGTGCAGAAGTGTTTTTTAGATTTAGATTTTATGTGCACTTTTTTGTTTTAAGTCCATGATTGGCAGCAGACAGTGGAGCACAAGATCATGACCAACTGAGGTGGAGAGAGTGCTGTACTGGTAGTCCACTGTGGGTCCCAAGAAGAATGTATGTATTCACCGGGGAGGCCATGGAGGAAGAGGTGAGTATAATGGGTACTAGTGGGTAGGTGGTCTTTTTAACTGGCTGTTTGGGGAGAAGGTTGCTATGGGTGCAGAGGGTTGAGCTTGTTTTATTCCATTTTTCAATTAGAGGGTTGCAATTAGTGGTGGATAGTGGAATAGGAGACAGTAACCAGTCTAGGAGGAGGAAGGGCTATTGGCTGCCCATGACATAATCAATTACTGTATGTACTGGGGTAGTATGTGGGGGGGGTCAAGAGGGGGCATGGGCACCAGAGGGTGTTTTTTTTTAATTTTATTTTTAGAGATATTATGGATGGATAGATATGGTGGGAGACATGACAGTGATTTGCTGAAGTGGAGGGAGGGTTGTGCCAGTCACCCACTCTGGGGTCTATATTAAATGTATGTACTGTGATGATGATGGTCAGAGGAGGAAGGGGATATGGGATCCAGAGGGGTGGGTGAGGATAGGCTAACTTGTTTTGTAACTTGCCTGGGTTGGCACCCAGTGGCTGCATTATCTATCTGTCTGTCTGCCCATTCATCTATAAATCTTTTTTTTCTTTCCTTATTTATTTATTGTCTACAAAGAAACATACACTTGCCACCAGGGTTGGGAACCCAGTGAAGGGACAGGGGTTATCTGACACCAGGTTGTTCATTTGGTGTTGACACAGAAGAAACCCTGTCTATTTTTCCATTTTGTGACTCACTAAGATGTCCATCATGAATGATGAAAATTCCTTCTTATCGGGGAGTTTTACAGAAGCAGGCAGGGGGAAAACATGACATTCTTTTATGGATGATTTACTTGAAAGTCAGTAGTTTTAAAACATTTTTAACTCAAATTTGCCCTTTTTCATCACAAAACAAATAAAAGGCCCTCTTCTAGGCCAATATCTTATTTTAGGTTTTAAATCAGTGCTTGTTTTTTGTTATTTGAGTACAACAAAGCATGTCAAAATGGGGATCTTTTATGTTTTCAGTACTATCTGTAACTAAGGGTTACATACAGTAGTACGCTTCCCTTTGGTGTCCTCATTGACAATCTATGTAGAGGCTATGGTTAGGCCTCTATTACTGAAATAAATTCAGTTTCTCTACAGATGCAAGGAAAAGATTAATTAAAGCTACACTTCTACTGCTTCTTGACTACTGCAATTTGATGTATAGAAGAGCTGCTGCTTTGCAACTAGCTAATCTAGATGTTCTATGCCACAGGGCACCATGATTTATTTCTGGGACACCTGCTACAATCCATTATTGCACCCTTGGCTTTACACTTTAGTTAGTTGGTCATCCTTAACTACAAGAAGGCTAAAACATCTGGATACATGGTTCTACAAGGCTCTCTGAAATGCTATACCACGATATAGAGTATATAAGCCTTTTTTATGGGATCTTAAGCTTTTACAACCTGAGGACAAACAACATGATCCTAATGGAGATCCCAAGATATGTATCCACATATGGTAAAGTGGCTTTCAGCTGGCTTGTCCCTACATTTTGGAATACTGTAAGTTACAAGCCTCTCTCACATTAAATACATTGATCAGCCTCTATTCTTTTAAACTATTAGTAAATCATTGCACTGTCAAATGCATTTGTCAATAGAATTATGTTTTTGTCTTGTACTCTGCTGAACTCCTTGGCTTTTTTTTACTCTTTATTTCAATTGCTGTACATTATTTTTATTATTTGTATCTGTTGTATATTATATTTACACATTCTTATGTTTTTTTTGTTGGTGCAATCTCCATAATCTATTGTATAATGACCTACTGGCCCAGATATTCAAAAGGGTTGCACATGGCGCAACAGTGTTCCACCATGTGCAATCCACTGATGCGCCCCGACATGATATTCAAAAGAGGAAAGTGAGTGGCACAAATCCCAATGCGCTGGAGCACTTCAGTAATGTATGCAGGCGAAGGTGGGAGGGGCATGCCCATGCATACTCTGCACAGCCCGATATTCAGCCGGGGATGTGCGGAGGCATGCATGAGCAACCCCTACCTGCACCAGCACAAAGTTGATCCAAAAAAAAAAAGGAACAATGGATGGCCACCCACAGGTGAGCTGCCACATTGCAGGGCACAACACGGCAGCTGCCACCTGTGGGTGGCCACCCGAGCTCCGGCTGCACCTCCGTGGTAGTGCCCCCCCATACCCAATTGTGGGCATCAGTAAAAAAAGGATTAATCCTAAATCCCTGGTGGTCCAGTGGACCGCTGCCTGCCTGATCATGGGCTAAGTAAGAAAAAGAGATTAATCCTATATCCCTGGTGGTCCAGTGGACTGCTGCCCACCCAATTGCGGGCTAAGTTAAAAAAGTAACCTATATCCCTGGTGGTCCAGTGGACCTGTCTGCCTGATCAAGGGCTGAATTAAAAAAAAAGAAACCTATTATCACTGGTGGTCCAGTGGACCTGTCTGCCCGATCGTGGGCTGAATTAAAAAAAAAAGAAACCTATTATCCCTGGTGGTCCAGTGGACCTGTCTGCCCAATTGCCGGCTGATGTAAAAATAAAAGAAACCTATTATCCCTGATGGTCCAGTGGACCCCCCTCCCCACCTGCAAACTGATCCCCACCGCCCCACTCCCCCACAGCCAGCGGCGGGCAGCAGCACCCACCTGCCTGCCACCTGCCGCCCGCCGACTGACACCATCGGTAGGGCTGTGCGCCCATTGGTCCTACGGCGTGAGCCAATGAGGCGTGCAATCATACCATACTTCACATTCAGATATGTGGATGGATCTATTCACATATCTGGAATGTGTAATATATTATGGGCTGCACCCCCATTGGCTCACGGCGTGGACCAATGGGCATACAGCCTACTGACGGTGTCAGTCGGCGGGCGGCAGGGAATGAGCCGGTGGACTGAGGCGTGAATCGAAGCGAGTGAGGAGGAATCACTGACTATCGAGGATAATAATTTCTTTTTTACTTCAGCCCGCGATCGGGCAGAAGGTCCACTGGACCACCGAGAATGAAAGGACTCTATTTTTACTTCAGCCCACGATCGGGCAGGCAAGTCCACTGGATCACAGGGATATAGGTTACTTTTTTAACTTAGCCCGCGATCGGGCGGGCAGCGTTCCACTGGACCACCAGGGATATAGGATTAATCTCCTTTTACTGAAGCCCACGATCAGGCTGTGGGGTACATTGCCACACTGCAGGGGGCATCAGTCCCCAACAGCTGCTGCTGCCTGGCAGGGCGCCAGGCGCAAGTCATTGGGGATCAGTGCACCTGCATGCAAATGGGGCCATAATGACATGCAAATGGCCCCATGTGCACCTTATATACATTATGGCTCTATTTGCATGTCAACTTTTGAATATCACGGTTGCTGCACTTTGCGCAATGGAACTTGCGCTAGTGCATCCTCATGCTCCACTCTGGCCACTGGCGCTGGCACAGTGCCACTGTGCCATGCGCTCTTCAGGTGGCCAGGGTGCAATATTCAATGCTGTTGAGCCATGGCACAGCTCCGCTGAATATCGCCCAGTCCACGCCCCTGCACAGCCAAGTTGCACTGTGCCAAGGCTTGCACCACAGCCTTGTGCAGTTTGAATATCTGAGCCACTATGTAATGCTACTGATTTATGTATGGTTACCTGTCCTGACCAGGAGCGCTTTGCAAATGAACACTGCCCGATGGAGTGTTTCCTGGTAAAACAAATAAATATAAATACATATAAAAGACTAATTACTTTGAAAATGAGCTTGCTGTTAGCCTCTTGGACTGAAAGGGTGTGTGCCAGTCTTCAAACCCCTAGGTCCTATGATGGTTTGCATTCTAAGCTGTAAAATATAGGGCTTTTGACACAAACACTAACTCATCTATAACGTGCTAGCACTGCTGCACCAGTTTAATACATATAGAAACACAGAAGCATAGAAAATGTCAGCAGAAAAAAAATGGTCATGTAGTCTGTTCTCTTTTATCCTAGCCTACCCTGGAACCTAATGTCTAGTTGTGTTTATTGCCCTCATCTCTCCCCAGCCTTACCCCCACCTTACTGCTTTTCCTCTATGTACCTATTAAGCCTTTAACTCAGTCCCACCCATGTTGAAACCATTAATGCTTCTTGCATCCACACCCTCTGCTGGTAGGCTGTTCCAAGACATAACCACTCTCACTGTAAAATGAAACTTTCTCACATCACTCCCGAATCTCCCCCTGTCAGCTTTCACTCATGTCGATGTGTTCTTGATTTGCCAGTCCTACTATTTACCCACAGTCTACCTTGTTCATTCCTTTTAGGAACTTAAAAGGTCTTTATTATACCTCCCCACTCCCTTCTGACCTCAAGTGGGTTCATGTTCAGTATATGTGATACACAATTGGCTGAATATGCCATTTTTCTTGACATGTGAGGGGTTGGACCATAACTTATGAGTGGCAGAGCCTTGAGTAAGTTATATAAGTCTTTTCCCACACAAGTAATATTAAATGGCAAAGTCTGAGCCAGAAAATTTTGACTGTCCAATTTTTATTATGAATTATAAACTGTAAATTGTTTAAATTAGAATGTTTTATAAATAGTTATCTGTTTCACTGTTTCTGTTTTAATTCAGTAGTCTATTTTGAGTGCAGCTGAAACATCTGTGATGTCGTCAGGAATTGCTCAAGCTGCTCTCACATTGGTTTAGGGTTCTGTTGTGACTTGTCTAAAGTTAAAATTGTATTTATTTATTTAGTTTTTGTTGACTGGGTAAGTGCACTAGACAAATCCTGCCTATTTTCAGGCACGACCCGGGGAGGGGGATACAGATGAATGCCAAGTGACCTTGAACCTGATTAAGCTGTTGGTGGTATTTTTAGTGAATGAGGGAAATTTGGCAAGGACACCAGGGAAATTCCCCTACTCATCAGTAGGGGGACTTGCTGTCTGCTTGCAAGATGGCCACTCAGTGTGAGACTCCAGAGGAAGAGGATGTTCCTCAGGTGGGAGAGCAGGCCTCCTGTCCCACCGTAGCTAAGCCTGTTGCTGTTCAACTTTCATATTCAGATGATTCTGAAGAAGAAATTCCTGAACTATTTTTGTCTACAGAAGATCTGAGTAAAATTAATGATAATAATAATGATGGTACATCTAAGATAAAATCTCCTTTGACTTCACAAGCTTTGCTTCTACAATCATCATGGCAGCCCACGCCACTGGAATACAGGGAAAGGTCCTTTCTAGGATCATCTGAGAAGGTAGATGTCGCAACCCCTGTCAAACACTCTGACCTGAATGTCAAGCTTACTGATGACGCACTGACATCAAAGGGCCGGCTTGGGCCGGGTGAGTCAATTTCAGTTTCATCGCCTAATACTGCGGCTTCTACTATGGATAATGTGTCTTTCCAGGCTGACAGTTCTATCGCTTCAGTAAGTGAGTGCCTAAAGCCTTCAGTTATCCAGGATGGAACAAATAAATGTATTTTGGGGATATCACCGCTGTTACCTGTAAACTCAGATAGACGGGGAGCGGCTGAAAGTTTTACTCCGCACAGCATTCCTACCACATCATGAACGCAGCTTGCCAAAGCAGCTTGATTTGTTTTTAAATCTCCTGCTAATTCTAAACTGAATGAGTCTGAAGTTTCTCACACAATATTTCAAAAGACACTAAACTCTCAAACAAGGGTAACTACTTTTTCTTTTCCAAAAAAAGAGGAAATTGAGGAGGTTAAGTAAATATCAGAGAAAACCCTTCCTAAATCCGAAGCCTCATATAACAATCCTTTGACCTCGATGGACATTAAGCATACAGAAGTGACTAAAACAGCCATATCAACTGATTCTTGGACACCCAAAAATGCTCTTTTAGGAGCAGGCTGGCAACAATCTCCTAGAGGCATTTGGTTACCTGACCCCACATGGGATTCCGTGTTTTCTTTTTCATAATCGACCCCAAATTGGAAACCAGGAGGAGATCAGGGGGCTATAGCTCCAAACATCACAAAACTTCCAGTCTCTGTTTCTGGACATATTAAGGTGCTGAATATAAAGAACATTGAAATACCTTGTGCTGAAAGCTTAAAGCCTCCTTCCAATATAACCCCTGAACCTGATTTGACTGATACACTGCTTCCTGATTTAGAACAACCCACAGATCCTATGCTAAAATCACTTATGTCAGAACTATTTTCCAGAGCTAAGAAAGAACCTACTCCTAGGAGAAATGCAGTGTGCATTCGATATAAAGGGGGATTGGAAGAAAGACCTGACCGCCATTATGTTGGGAAATGTTTATTAAAAGATTCTTTGCATTTTTCTCCCAAGGAGGATTTTACCTTCATCAACATCTCAGGAGAGGAAAATTTCAACATTAGTTTTCACACTGCTTATTCATTGGACCTATTTTGGGAGAGATATGGACAGGTGAAGTTTAACCCTACATGGACCCCTTTTTCTGTTATTCCCCTCACTGTACCTTTGATAAAATACATTACAGTTATGTTTAGGAATGAGTGGGTCCATGTAGAGGATATCACCTACTGGTTATCACAAAAACATGATGTTTTAAGTGCACCTGAACCTATTTTGGACACTGAGATGTTCTGGACTGGGGGATGGAAATACAAAGTTAAATTGAAACAAAAAGATATAGGAGTAGAGCATATCCCTAATTCTTTTTTGTTGGGCTGAGATAGGGGTGTTTGCTTTTATGGAGGGCAGCCAACGGCCTGCTACAAATATGGCTCAAAAATCTCATCTTTCCAGCATCTGTGATAGACCACGCTGTGATAATTGTGGTGAAATAGGGCATGTCACAATGCAGTGTGCTAATCACACATTGTGTGATTTATGTGAGGAATTTGGTCATGTGTTTCATGAGTGCCCATGGCCAGCAAAGAATAAGGCCTCATGTATCAGTCCTGATTTGTTAATTCAACAAACGCAGGAGAGAAATACTCACCCCCCTTCCTGAGTCAGAAGTGAGATCTTCACAAGAACCACTATCCAAGGCCCCTCTATCTCACCTTTTGGAGGAGGTATCTTTGGTTATTGTACCAAAGACAGAAATTAGTACTGTAGATTCCACCACACATTCTTTGTTTAAGCCAGTATGTTATGAGGATCAGGATGTCACAGATAATATTCCTACTGTTCCTCCTCCTGCATCTCCTCAGACAAGTAGGAGATCTACAAGGAATATTAAAGCTAAATCCCCCCTCCTAACCAGTTGGTATTGAGTCTAACAATTCTTATGCAGCACTTGTTTGGGGTGATTCAGAAATGGAAGTAGGATATTCAGATTCACAAAAATCCACACAGGATCCTTCGATAATGGTTGTTGAGCATTATAAAGGGAAAAAAATGGAAGAAATAAAGCCACTATAGTATTACGACATGGATCTTACTACATTGACTTGGAGTTCTTTAAATGCACATAGTCTATTAAAATCTAATAAAAAACAAGCCATTTTTCAATTTATACACAATGAGAAAATGCAGGTATGCTTTCTGCAGGAAACATGGATGTACTTCTTTGAACAAATAGACTCTTTTAAAAGGGATTGGCCCTGGGGTCCTGCCTTTTGGTCTTTTGGAACTGACAGTGCAGATGGTATATGAATACTCTTTAATTCTTATAATTTTACTTTATTTAAATTAATAGATCTTTTTCCTGGTAGACTATTGATTTTAGATGAATGTTTGGGAAATACTGACTGTAGATTTATAAATATTTATAATTCTCAGTCGAAGGCAGATAGGGTGACTTGTATGAAGGTGGAACAGCCTTATTTGGTTTCCTCTTACAAACTTTTTTTGGGAGGTGACTTTAATTGTAGTCTTCCAATGAAACAGACTATTGACAATAAAAAAAAATTATTGTGACGCCAACTCTCTACGGAGTATCATTCAGTTGGCTGGTTTGACTAATTGTTCTAAATTTCAAACACAAGGCCCAGATTTCACTTATAAACAGGGCAGATATAAATCTACCATATATTATTTGTTTCCTCGAATGTACCTGTTGGAACTTTTAAGGCACAACCTATGGAATTCTCTGATCATCTGATCTTAACTTTTTCTCTTAAAGTCACCTTATTGACACCTAGACAGAATCATAGATGGGAACTAAATACCTCAATCCTTACCAATAGTTTGGTTACAGATACAATTCAATCTATTATTAAAGCATGAATTTCAGTGGCTTACATATATACTGACTTAGGAGAGTGGTGGTTAGATGCCAAAACTGATCTCAGTACCTGATTTAAAAAATGTGAAAAATACACAAGGAATACTAAATTCCATAAATACCTCACACTTAGAAACCAATTACAAAAGCTTTATACTTTATCAAACACATCTCGAGTTGATTATTCAGTTCAGATTATCAATATTGAAAGAGAAATGCAATCATATTAATATGACAGAGCATATACCATACATGCAATGCTATCTAATAGTACCAAGAAATCACCACTTGGAGATCCCTTTGAAGCCTGAAAACAGATTAAAGATTCCATGCACATTGATTTTTTGAAGGATGATGCAGGGAATATAGTGGATTCTGTGGCCAATATTGAATCTTTGATAGAGCATCATTTTAATTCCTTGGCCCCACAGTCTCCTAATTAGCCTTTATAAATGGAAAATTATTTATCTTCCATATGTTTACCATCAATTCCTTTGGAAGCCCTTAAGGTACAGTTTCCAATCACAGAAATGGAGATAGAATCAGCCATTCATCAGCTTAAATATGATACATCGCCTGGTTTGGATGGGCTTCCCAATAAATTCTATAAAGTTTTTTCTAAATTAATAGTGACCTGTCTCCAACTGGTCTTCCAATATTTTATGGATTCAAATCAAATGTTTTCTTCTTTTACTGAGGGATAATGATATATTTGTTTAAATCAGGAGACAAACATGATATTAAAAATTGGAGGCCTATTACACTTTTGAACACCAATTAAAAAATATTAACAATTTTGATTAATAATCATCTTAAATTGTATGCACTACATATAATTTCCCCTTAAAAATTCTGTGGTCTTCAAGATAGATGACTTCAAACAGCTTTAATGGTGCTCAGGGATGTGATTGAACATTTAACACTTTGAAGGAGTTTCAGGCTATATTGTAGCAGCTGATTTAGAAAAAGCCTTTGACAGAGTTCGTCTTCCTTATTTATTTCAATTATTAAAACAGTATGGTATTCCAAATCCATTATTAAACCTGATTTGCCTTTTATATAAACATACAATAGTTTACCCACTCATAAAAGGGGTTACAGCATGTGAATTTTCCTTACAGACTGGTGTCAGACAAGGATGCCCTCCGAGTCCTCTATTATCAGGGCCCCTGGTGTTCTGCGGCAGAATTTTCTGATTTCTGTGGCAATGCTCCTTGACTTCTGTGGCAGCATTTTCTGATTTCTGCAGCATGATTTATTCATTTCTCTGGCAGAATGCTATCCTGTCACTGGCTAAATATGATGTGATGTCATCGATGACATCATATGCTGAGCACAGAGGAGGGGCTTCAGGATAAATGAGTTGGGAAAGAAAGCCTGACACTATGGAAAAACAGTATATTTATATGAAAATTCACCAAAAACAATGAATTCTGCGGCACTATATATATTCTGCGGCATGATGCAAATTCTGCGGCAAATTCCGCAACCGCAGAACCGCAGAATTCCAGGGGCCTTGTCTATTATATATATTTTCGGTAGACCCCCTTCTGCGCTCTTTAACAGAGGTTCCTAGATGGCCAGGAATATTTAATTCTGGCTCCGGTCAACATTTACTTTTACAAGCCTATGCTGATGATGTCTGTATTTTTTTGACAGACCCTGAGCATTTGAAAAAAATTTTATCTGAATTTCGCAGGTATTCAGCAATTTCAAATGCTAAATTAAATATTACTAAACTAAGGGTTTAATTGTTGGAACTGGTACTCAGCTGGAGATTCAACACAGTGGAATTTCTATATCAACTGTTCCCCTTACTATTTTAGGTGTTCTTTTGGGATCACAAAATTGGGATATTACACTTAAACAAACAGAAGGGAAAATAGCACGATAGAAGCAGTGGAAACTGTCCAAACAAAAAATAATTTTTATATTAAAACAATTTATCATTCCTTGTTTGCAATACGTTGCAATGATTTCTCTTTTGCCTATACAATTTGAAACACTGCTATATAGTGCATTTTTCAGATGCTATGGGGGAATAGGTTAAACCCTGTAAAATGCTGCTACACATATTTAGAGAAGAATAAAGAGGGTCTGGGTAAGATAGATCCAATCGTGTTTTTTTCATGCTTTGTTTTTTTCCCAAATGATTAAAACTGGGCTTATGAATAAAAGGGAGGTGGTCCAGCATGGGTTTACACAACTTTAGGCAGATATTTTTCTGTTTGGCATAATATGGCCCCAAAATTGAATAGCCATGTCCACACTCCTCTTTATTTCAGGTCTGCAGTTCAAAAACTATATAAATGGCAACTTACTATGCTGATACAGAAGAATTCAGTACGTACATTTTATAATTTGATCATTACCAAAATCTACCCTATTGAACCTAGTTTTAAAAATTGTCCTATGGTTAAGAATTCTTTTATTATTGCTCAATTGAATAACAAAAGGCTTCCCCAATATGTGGGAAACACAGTGGTTCCTAATGTATGGTAGATTAAATGTTAGGGGTAACATGAAATATAAAGCTAAAATTGAAAGAAACTGTCCATATCTTGACTGTATTAATTTAGAAGAAATGATGGAACATTTTTTATTAGCTTACTCCTATGCAAAATCATTATTGTTTTGGGGGAAAGAAATGGAATTTACCATGGTTAAAACATCTTACCTATGATATTTTAGTTTTAGATATCTATCCCCTAGGCTTAGCAGATTTCCATTAAGATACCCTATTTTTTTTAAACTGCCTCAGATTTTATCTATGGTAGGCAAGATGCCAATGGGTGATTTATCAAAATAAAATGACTTATGAAGGTTATTGTCAGATTGTTGTTCAGGATTTAATGAAAATATGTTTAAAAGACAAACTATTATTTACATCTGTTGAGGTTACTCATCGATGGAAAGGTTTTCACAGATTTATTAAATGTAAATAGTTGATTTGCTTATATCTAATCATTAAGTTTATTTAATATACTTGATTTTTGAATTTTTCTTTCTTTTTTTTTAACAATATATAACTTTATTGTGTTGTTTAATATGTTTTCATTCTAAAAAAAACCTCACATACTCTTTTCAATAAGTGCCATGGGATCTTTAACATCCACCTGAACTACCACCAATCCAAGCAGATGGGACCTTGGTTTAACGTCTCATCTGAAAGACGGTACCTCAGAAGTGCAGCACCCCTCTCAAGCTGCACTACAGTGTCAGTACTGGGATATTAACCCAAGTGCCAGATGTGGGAACTGAACCCACAGCCCTCTGATCTCCCAGCCTCAGAGGCGAGTATATATAATATACAGCTACATATATAAATATATGGTCAGTGTGAGAATAAATGAATTGTCCTCTTTAGAATGCATCAGTGGCTAAAATAAATCATCTTCAATTTGTTTATCGCTCATACGTTGTATAAATATGGGATTTGCCATGGGCTGCACGAAAATAAATGATTTCTTTGAACAGTTGGTTATGACCTCTATTGACCTCATGAGTAGCAAAACTAACAAACTGGTTTTGCAAAAATACAGTTATCCTTTGAATGTCTTTTGGTACTGCGCATATGTGAAAAATGGAACACATTTGTTGCTAATATTTCAAACAGGGCATATATTAGGAAAACAAAAACAACAAAAACATACACCTTTGGCCAAACTCCATCAAACCTTACAGTTTTAGGTCTCAGACTCAAACTGTTTTAGAAGTTATTGATGAAAAAACAAAACCACTTAGCTTTGGTGAATTTATGTGCTTTTAGCCTTCTAGAACTTGGCCTTGGCTAACCAAATCACATCAAAATTTACAGGATCTTAAGATCTTGGCACTAACTCCACACATGCTTATTTTCAGGCAAATCAGCTGAATCATGGACATGCTATTAAAGTGTAAAAATTGGGGTTTAATGTAGAAATCCTCATTCAACCCTAGGATACAGGCACTACCATGCCTATATGGGTTACATGTCTACATGGGTTGCCTACCCGTGTTGGGTAGGCAACTTCAGAAGGAGGCAAACTCTGTAATGTCTTCAGAGGTCCTGCCTGTCCACGGAAGGGGGAGGTGAGAAATCAACATATCAAGACCTTCAACAACTGGCTGGAGGGCTGATGCAGGGAGAAGGGCTTTGGCTACATTGGAGACTGGGGAACCACCTGCAGTGATGCATGCCTGTACAAGCATGATGGTCTGCATCTTTCCAGTGTAGGAACTACAGTCTTTAATGAACAGTTTAAATGCTTCCTTAGCAAACATTTAAACTAGCCAGTGGGGGGGCACCAGGTACAGGGAGACTCAGACAGCCCACCCCCACAGGTTACAGGAGACAGCACAAAGAACCAGGAAGGAAGGTATTTGGCAGACACATCTAGTATAATGATAATGGACAAGATAAACAGGGAGGAGAAGAGGCACTGTGGGTCACCCTGGAGACCAGAAATGCACCAAAATCTGTATGGGGGTTGTATACAGACCCCCATCTCAGGGGGAGGAAATGGACAAGAAAATGATAGAAGGCATCCTTAGGATGGCAGAGAAAGGGGAGATAATGTTGATGGGGAACCTGAATATGCCAGATGTTAACTGGAACACCTTTGCTGCAAGAAACTACAAAATCACACATGCCCAAAAGCAGCATAACATTCTGTGGTGATTTGCATATGCAGCCCATGATGCTTTGCATTGTGTGGGCATGTGTGATTTTGTATTTTCTTGAAACTGGCCTTCCCAGCCAAATGCCCTTTGCGGTAACCCTTGCCTCAGTGTTTGCACACAGAGGTTCTTCACCTTTGCTACAGCCACATATAAGAGCAGGGTCATTCTCGATGCCCTACAGGGGGCATGCCTCAGTCAGCTAGTGTTGGAACTCACTTGGGAGGGAGCAATCTTAGACCTGGAACTCTCAAACAGGAATAGAGAGAGGATCTCAGATCTTGAAGTGGGTAGCCATCTGGGAATAAGTGACCACCAAACAGTGTGGTTCACGATAAACACAGCTGCATAGTCAAGCCATTCAAAAGTTAGGGTACTGGACTTTAGAAGGGCTGACTTTGTCAAAATGGGAGAGTGTCTCAGAAAAGCACTAGCAAACAGGCAACAAGCAGGGGTGGAGCAACAATGGGGAAACATCAAAACTGCCATCACAGAGGCAACAAGCCTTTGTGTGAAGCAAATAACTCAAAATGAAAGAAGAAACCACTATGATTCTCAAAAGAGGTGGCGGGGAAGGTTAGGAAGAAAAAGATAGCATTAAGGAAGTATAAGGAAATGCAAAAGGAGCAGGGCAGAGAACTGTACCAGTTAAAGCAGAAGGAAGCAGGGAAGGCAGTCAGAATAGCAAAGGCCCAAACCAAGGAAAGGATAGCCAACTCAGTTAAGAAGGGGAATAAAATCTGTTATAGGTACATTAGGGAGCAAAGAAAGATCAAGGGAGGGATAGTGAGGCGTAATAAAGGGAAGGGTGGGTGGGCAGAGTGCGACAGTGAAAATGCAGGGATACTGAACCTTCAATATACTTAAGGTGAGCAAATATATGGGTAGGTTTGTAGGTAGCAAAAAATCATACTCCTAAGCCATAGGTTACACTGTAACCAAATTTATTACATATAAATACACACAGTAAATTCCATAGGTTACAAATTTGTGCTTTGCTTCATTAAATTAATTTAAATAAAGTGATCAGAGTGCTGAAAGTGTGCTACCATACGCCTTGCAACATCTGATTGCAAAACAACCTACCTGGTCTACTGCACCAGCCACCACCAACCCCTGCACTTCACATCTCTGGCTTCCTAAGGGGGTGTAGGATCATAGCCCCATTGGTCTTTAAATACCCAAAGTGCATGTGCAAAAAAATAATTAAGTTAACATTAATTATTACCCTGCAGAAGACAAATCCCATTTAAAGGGAAAGGAAAAGTATTCTATGCCATCTTTTTGTTCAATATAAACATCCTATCTTAATATTTTTATAAATACCTTCCATTTATACAACAAATCTCATTTAAGACCCCACATTTATAAATATACCCGTTCTCTTATTTACAGTTCTATAATGCACAACCCCAATTTAACCAATTCTGCTCAGTATACACAAAAGATGAGGTGGGGGAGGCAACTAATCCAATCAATAGAAGAACTCTGGATGGGGGGTCGATACCAGTCCTTTCACAGATGAAAGGGTTCTGAAAGAACTCCTAAAACTGAAGGTGGACAAAGCAATGGGGCCTGACAGGATTCACCCCAGAATTCTAAAAGAACTAAGGGGAGAGCTAGTGACACCACTGACTACCCTTTTTAACAAATCATGGGAGGATGGTGTAGTACCTAAGGACTGGAGAAGGGTGGATGTGATTCCCATTCACAAAAGTGGGAGCAAAGCAGAGGCAGGAAACTGCAGACCTGTTAGCTTGACCTCAATGGTAGGGAAAATGATGGAATCATTTCTGAAAGAAAGAAAGAATTGTTGAGTACCTAGAGGCCAGCGGGGCACAGGACTCAAGGCAGCATGGATTTGCAGCAGGAAGGTCATGTCAGATGAATCTAATAGATTTCTTTGACTGGGTGACCAAAGTAGTAGACCAAGGAGGGGATGTGACATGGCCTAGCCAGACTTTAGCAAGGCATTTGACACAGTCCCACACCAAAGATTAATAAACAAATTAGCCAGCCTGTGAGTGGGTACCAGGGTGGTAGCCTGGGTAAAACATTGGCTGGACAACAGAACACAGGGTAATAGTAAATGGAGTCCACTCCAAAGAAAAGGGTGGTTACTAGTGGGGTGTCACAGGGTTCAGCATTGGGTCCAGTCATTTTTAATGTCTTTATAAGTGACATTGCAGAGGGACTGGAAGGAAAGGTATGCCTCTTTGCAGATGACACAAAGATCTGCAACAAGGTTGATACACAGGTTGGGGGGCTGGAAAGGACATGAAGGGACTTGACAAGGTTGGAGGAATGATCAAAAGTATGGCAGTTAAGATTCAATGCAAGGAAGTGCAAAGTAATGCACCTGGGAAACAAAAATCCAGGGGAGGAGTACACAATGGGGGGGGCGGGGGAGGTAGTAACAACAACAAAAATGGAAAGGGACCTGGGGTAGTCATATCAGATGACCTAAAGGTAAGCAAGCAATGTGAGAAGGCAGTAGGGATGGCTGGGGGATACTGGGATGTATAGGAAGAGGCATCACCAGTAGAAAACAGGAAGTTGTTATCCCTCTGTACAGACAGTTGGTGAGAACCCATCTGGAGTACTTAATGCAGTTCTGGAGACCCCATCTCTGCAAGGACATAGACAGGTCAGAGGCAGTCCATAGGAGGGCGATTAAAATGATGCAGGGTCTGCAACAGAAGTCATACAAAGAGTGACTAAAGAAGCTTAATATGTATACCCTTGAGAAAAGGAGGGAGAGGGGGGACATGATAGAAATGTTCAAGTACCTCAAGGGAATCAACAAAGTCCAAGAGGGTAATATCTTTGAGAAAAAGAGATGTGTAAGAACAAGGGGACACAATCTGAAGATAGAGGGGAGACGGCTCAGGGGCAATGTGAGGAAGTATTTTTTCACAGAAAGAGTGGTGGAAGCATGGAATGGCCTTCCTGAGAGGGTCAAGCAGTCCTTATCTGCTGTCAAATTCTGTGTTTCTATATTTCTATGTTGTGGGGTCAAAAACAGTGGGGGATTCAAGAATGCATGGGATAGACAAAAGGCAGTTCTTGTGGGGGGTAGGAAGAAGTAGGCTGTTGGTTAACTAGGATCTGCAGCTTATCCAATAGGGAGGGAAATGGGCAGACTAGGTGGGCCAAGAGGTCCTTATCTATCATCAAAGTCTATGTTTCTATGTTTCTATGTTAAGGTAGGAGTGGGAAATCAGTGCTTCAAAGACACCAGAGCTGATGGAAAAAGACTAGAGCACAAACACACAAACAGGAGGATAGGTGGCAGCAATACATGGAAAATCATACATGCAAATGCCTGCAGTCTGGGAAACAAAGTCCCAGACATAGTGACTGTAATGAGAGAGGTGGATCTGCACGTAGTAGCTATAACTGAGACATGACTCACCAGTAACCACAATGGAGAGATGAACAAACAAGGTTATGCACTATTCAAAAGGAACAGAATAGGCAGAAAGGGAGGAGGAGTGGCCCTATACATCAAGGGTGACATCAAAGCAACAGCAATACAGGACAAACATGAGGAGGTAGAGGAATTATGGGTCACCCTCGAGACAGGAAAGGGAACAGGGATTCAGGCAGGGGTGATCTACAGCCCCCAACTCAAGGGGAGGAAGTAGACAAGATATTGCTAGACAGTATACATGAAATGATGACAAAGGGGGAGGTTCTGCTGATGGGGGATTTTAATATGCCAGAAGCAGACTGATCTGCCCCAACAGAGGCCTCAGGAAGGAACTGAGATATTGTGGACTCACAACAGGGGGAAGGCCTCAGACACCTGGTGTGGGAGCCAACCAGGGTAGGGGCAATCCTGGATCTGGTGCTGACCAATGGGGACAGAATAGAGGATCTCCAAGTGGAGGGGCACCTGTGGACCAATGAGCACCACATGGTACAGTTCAAATTCAACACAGGGATACAGTCAAGCCATACAAAGGCAAAGATCTTACATTTTAGGGGAGCTAACTTCTGCAAGATAAGAAAACGTGTTAAACTTACCCTGGAACACAGAAAGGCAGGAGCAGGGTGGGGGTGCAATGGGCATACATTAATTTATTGGGGTCACAGAACAATGTGTTAAGATGAAAAGCAAAGGGAGCATAAGGAGGAGGAGGAGGAGGAAACCACTTTGGTTCTCAAAGGCTGTGGCAGAAAGGTAAGAGCCAAGAAGGTGGCCTTCAGAAAATACAAGGAGATGCAAAGGGATGAAGTTAGGAAGGAGTACTAGAAGTGTCTGAGAGAGGCAGGAAAAGTGGTAAGGAGCACAAAGGTGCAAACTAAAGAAATATTAACTCAATCAGTGAAGGCAGGGGATATGACATTCTACAGGTATATTAGTAAGGGAAGAAAGTCCAGGGAGGAAATCACCAAGATCAGAGGGGCAAGGCAGAGAGCATAGAGGGTGATCAGGATAATGCATCAATCCAAAACAAATATTTCTGCTCAGTCTTCACAGTGGATGGGGAGGGACAGGGACCACAGTTAGACATCTTAGACACTGAGGGGAGGGAGGTGGACACCAGTCATTTTATAGAGGAGAGGGTGCTGAAGGAGCTTACAAAGCTAAAAGTGGACAAAGCTATGGGTCTAGATGGTATACACCCCATCATCATGCAGGAACTAAGGAGGGAGCTGGCAGCCCCACTGGCAGTCCTCTTCACTGACTCACTACATATGGGCAAGGTCCCAGAGGACTGGAGAAGGGCACATGTGCTCCCTTTGCACAAGAGTGGCAGCAAAGAGGAAGCAGGGAACTACAGTCCAGCAAGCCTCATGTCAGTAGTGGGTAAGATCATGGACAGACTCCTTAAGGAATGGATTCTGGAAACCTGAAATCCATAGGGGCACAGGATCTGAGGCAACCCAGTTTCACAGCAGGAAGGTCTTGTCAAACAAACCTGATTGAGTCATTTAACTAAGTGACAAAAGTGGTAGATCAAGGAGGAGTAGTAGATGTCACCTATCTAGATTTCAGTAAAGCCTTCGATACTGTTCCACATAGAAGGCTGGTCAACAAGATGGGTAGTTTGGGAGTCAGCTGCAAAGTGGTGAACTGGGTTAGTAACTGGCTGAGGGACTGGAGGCAATGGGTAGTAGTAAATTGAACCCAGTCAGAGGACATGGAGGTAACCAGTGTGGTACCTCAGGATCAGTTCTGGGGCAAGTCCTCTTCAATGTGTTCATCAGTGACATTGCAAAGGGCTGGAGGAGAAGGTTTGCCTGTTTGCAGATGACACCAAGATCTGCAACAGAGTAAATACTCTCAGGTTCCCCCAAACCTAGACTGCCCACTTTTCCACATGCGCCTGGCTAAGGTGAAAGAGGTCCTGGCCATTCTAAAAACCTTGAAAACAAGAGGTTCAGGAGGCCCGGATGGTATCCAATCTAGGTTGCTTAAAGATGGTGCCTCAGCACTCGCAAGGCCACTCACCTGGCTCATTAACAGGTCCTTTCTAGAAGGGTCTGTCACCGATCTGTGGAAGCAGGCTCATGTGGTCCCTATTCACAAGGATGGGCCTGTGGAGCCAATAGGGAACTATAGGCCTATCTCCCTGCTGTGTACCCTGGCAAAAATCCAGGAGAAACTAGTCTATACCCAATTTAGGGAGTATCTAGAGGTACATATGCTTCTTTCCCTTAGCAACATGGCTTTAGAGCCAAACATGGGACTGATACTGCCTTAACCAAATTTTCCACCGATGCGCTTAGAGAAATTGACTCTGGATCCAACATAGGTGCAGTTTTCATAGACCTTTCCAAGGCCTTCGACTTGGTGGATCACAGATTATTACTCCATAAACTCTTCCACATAGGCCTTGACACCCATGCTCTTAAATGGTTTGAAAATTACCTCTCTGGGTGCACACAGAGGGTCAGGTGGCAGGACAAACTCTCCAATCCACAGTCCCTAAAGGAGGGTGTACCCCAAGGGTCTATACTTGGGCCCCTATTGTTCTCACTGTTTGTAAATGAATAGCACAACCACTGTGGGAGTAGCAATGTCATCCAATATGTGGATGATGCTGTGATTTACAAAGCCTCCGATAACCTGGATGACCTAGGAACATCCCTCCAAGTGGACATTCACATTATGGAGGAATGGCTCATCAAGAACAAAATGGTCCACAATACCAACAAAACCAAAGCCATGTTGTTCGGACCCAGAGCCCTTGGGCAAGACAGATCACAACTACTTCAACTCACGTCCTTGGTGGGCAACAAACTTGAAGTGGTCTCCTCCACAAAGTACCTCGGTCTTACCCTCGACCAAGGTCTCACCTTCAAACAGCATGTAGACCAAGTCACTAAAGTAATCCATGGCAAACTTGGACTACTATACTGGCTTAAGGAACAGCTGACTCCCGAAGCCAGGATTGCCATTGCCTCTAGTGTCCTACTCCCAACACTAACATACACTGCCCCGGTCCTTCAGGGTGTCGCAAAGCTGGAGTTCAGTAAACTACAGACATTACACAATAAGGTGGTCTGCTTTGCCTTGTCATCCCACTCTAGGAGCCACCATTGCGAGTCCTTAATGAGACTCAGCTGGCCATCATTCGAATCTCGCCTCAGGTACCCGGTACTCTGTCTGGCAAAGAAGCTAATTAGCCCCATGCCTCCCCCGAGTCTCGAAGGACTCCTAACTGTAAAGAGTAATCTGCGCAACCTCAGATCCTCAGGCCAAATGCTACCTGAGGTCCATAAGGTCAGGACCAAGGCAGGTTACAAGTCTTTTTCTCATGCTGCCCCTTCCCTCTGGAACAACTTCCCACTGGTGGTGCAAGAAACCCCATCCTTACCGTGTTTCCACACTAGACTCAAGACTCATATGCTGGCAACAAGTAAATGCCAATGCTATGGTACCTGACACTCCAGCCATGACCCCAAGTCTGTGCACTTCACCACATGTAAATCTCCTACACCTGAATGGGCAGCACTAACTCCTTAGCTAGCTCTTCCCCACACCGAACTTCATTGATGGTTCTTAGATATATGTAACCTTTAGAAAAGACTGTTCTACTTCACTTATATGTATGACCACCGCATGCCTACAACTTGTTTGATGTACTACTGCTTATTAAGATTATGTACTGTTATTTCCCGGGTCGCCCCTGAAAAAGGGACCCCCGGGGCCCAGTGGGCCTACCCAGTCATCAAAATTCAATAAATAAATAAATAAGGATGAGAACAGAACTAAAAAGGTTAGAAAGATGGTCAGAGACATGGCAGCTGATGTTTTATTTATTCATTTATTTTATTTATTTCTTGGAATTACAAATACCTTTGAGCCAGAGACTCATTTACAAAGGTTCTACATCTGAGCATACAATAGGTTAGAATACAAAGTACTATAAAATAGTACAGAAAATGGGATATTGAATCACAAGGCAAAATTATGTAGTAAACAAATGTATACACATTTGGGTAACTGTTGGCATTGTGTACATTTGTGGATACAGTGGGTGCAGATGATAATAGAGGGCACAGACAATGAGAATATTAGGTGACACTTGAGCCATCAGTGAGGAGACATTGTCAAAAGAGCATGGGGTTCCAATTCCAGTGCAAATTGATAAATAACAAGGGAAGGTAACAGCATGAATGTGTACAGGGAAACAGGTAAGGGAGTTAGATAGAAAATACAAATTTACAATATGAATTAAAGGTTAGTGCAACAATAATGTGACACAGAAATGTTTGAGCAGTCTGGCTATTGGTTTTGTCAAGTAACAGAGTGGAGAGAAGGAGAAGGGGCAAAAGCAGAGCAGTCAGCAAGGAGAATTTGTTGGGCCAAGGGTTGGAGGGAGGGAAGTGGAGTGGTATGGGGGGAGAGTGGGCAGGAGGGAGGGAGTACAGAGGACACGGCGGTGACATAGAGAAGGATCAGTGGAGAGTGTAGAAAATCTGGGAGCTTTCAGGGGGTGTGGATGAGGGAGTGGGAGAGGAAGTGACCAGCGAAAGGGAAGGGGAGCTGATAGATGTTTAACCCAAAGAAGTGCAAAATCATGCACGTGGGAAGTAGGAACCAGAGTGAGAGCTACAAGATGGGGTGGGAAGCTGCTGGCAGTCACCAAGGAGGAACAAGATCTGGGGACCATTATCACAGATGACCTAAAGTCCACCAAGCAGGCAGCAAAGGCAGTGAGGAAGGCCAGTGGGTTGTTGGGTTGTATAGGAAGGAGTATCATAAGCCAAAGAAGGGAGATACTGGTCCCACTGTACAAAACACTGACGAGGCCTCATCTGGAGTATGCCATGCAGTTCTGGCAGCCACCCCTTCATAACGACATTGACAGGGTGGAGACGGTGCAGAGGAGAGCAACTAAGATGGTACTGGGTTTACAGCATAAATTGTATGAGGAAAGGCTGAAGGACCTCAATATGTATACACTGGAGGAAAGGAGGGAATGGGGGATATAACTGAGACATTCAAGTACCTCAAGAGCATAAATAAGGTGAGAGTAGAAAACATCTTCCAGTACAATAAGAGTACTAGAACAACGGGGCATGACATGAGATTGGAGGAAGGCTGTACAAGGGGAAATGGGAAAATGTTATATTTCACTGAGAGGGTGGTGGATGCATGGAATGGACTGCCCCAAGAAGTGGTGGGAACACGCACTGTGGTGGGATCTAAACATGCATGGGATAGGAATAAGGGAACCATAGCGATGGGAAGGAATAGCTAAGAGAAGGAATAGCTAAGCCAATGACCAATTAGGGCCATAGGCCACTAGTACAGCTAGGGCAAACAGGTGGACTGGAATGGGCCTGGCGGTCCTTTTCTGCCAACTACTTCATGTTTCTATATATCAGAGAGAGAGAGAGAGAGATGGATAGATGAAGGAAAGAAAGAAAGAAAGAAAGAAAGAAAGAAAGAAAGAAAGAAAGAAAGAAAGAAAGAAAGAAAGAAAGAAAGAAAGAAATTGTCTATATACTCCATACTGTATGTATGTTATTCATGCATGCATTTTTTTCACATTGTCACTCACTAGCACATACAAGGTTCCAAAGAGATTCCTCACTTTTTGACATGTGTGTTTTGTAGGACTAAAGCCCTAGGTTATATCTAAAGGGTATGAATAAAGCAAGTCAACAGTTTTGTAGAAATGTGTGACCATTTTCCTTTGTGTGACAGCAAAGAAATCAGTTTGGTCTCACTGGGCCCATGGCACATCACTTGACTATTTAACTAAAGCTCTAATGTGTGACTCGTGGGTTGCAACAATTATTAGGGCAAATGGAGACAACTGCATATTTTAAAAAGTGATGTGCCTGGCTCTGGCATAGGCCAGATGTATTGCATATTGCAACAGAGTAGTTCTAGGGCAATATATTTTTTCATAACCAAAGAATCTGAGTGTGATAGAAGTACAGTATTACAGAAACAAGATTGCAGAAGCCACCCAAAAAATTACATAAAATATTAATGACTCCACTGTGCCAGGATAAACCAATCAGTGACCTGTAAAAATTCAAACAGCTGAAATTTCAGATGCTAATAATATCAAGGCAAAACAATAATGTTGTGAGGATAACTTTATATGGTACGAAACATTCTGCAAGCATCTCTGCTTCATAATGCTATATGCTGCTGACAAAAGTTAGTAAATCTGCATGTGTGATAAAACACAAGGCATCAAAGCTGAGGATTAGTTTATGGTACAGTACATGCTACATTCCTTTAAAATAGTGGAACAGTTAGGATTTTACTGCACTTACAAAGTCTATGACCTAGGGTATACACTGGAGCAGGAAACATAAAATGATCAAGTGCAAATGTAGCCAGCTATTTCTTTTTATTTTTGATGCATACAGTATATAACATTTAATTTGCCAGTTAGAACATTTTTTGTACTGATAGAGTAAGGTATGATGGTAGAACAGAATTTTACCCTAAGACTGACATATCTAGTGCTTTTCTCTTTATACCTCATTATAATTACAATCTCACTGACTGACATCAAAATTAAGAAACAGAAACAATAAAGGCATTCATTTAATGCCATATATCCTGCGTGTTTGGAAAGTTCTAAGGTCACAGCTATTGGTGTCTCAGTACTAATGAGGTATCAATAGAAACAGCACTAGATATGTGAGCAACAAAGTAAGGTGATGTACATGTCTCACCATGTACAGCACTAGCAAGCAGAACATCTTCCAACTGAAGACAAAAACAGAAAGTAAGAATATTTAAGAATTATGGGTGATGTTAAAGGTCACATATGAATAATGCCAATATCCCATTTAAGGACAGTTGAGGGTGTTGATTACTTTATTTTATTTAGGAATCACATATACCTTTTAGGGATGGCCGTGAGCCTTCCTGATTTTGCTGCACTGAAAACACATTTAACCTTTGGAAGAATGATATGGGAACAGTAAGGGTTTTATTGTACTTAAAAGGTCCATACCCCTTTTAAGGATGATTGAGATAATCCAGGGCTTTATTTTGCTTAAAAATGTAACTTTCCAATTAAACGCTATTGGGTTAACTCAGAGCATTACTGGATTAAAAGAGCTCATATTCCTTTTAGGATGGTGTTATTCATTTGAGTAATTTCAGGATTTACTTTGTCAAAAGAATTAATTTCTGGATGGTTGGGGTAGTTCAAGGTTTTACTATTCTTGACCCCATATCCCATTTAATGTTGTTTGGGAATGTTCAGGATTTCACTCTACTTAAAGAGCCCATAGCCACTTTAAAGATGAGGGGACAAATTAGAAGTTTTACTGTATGTGAGACCGGGGATGGATTTTTGAAGGGTGGCGCAGGGCTTTCATCCAGCCCAACACCATTGAACTTAGGTTATGGTGGTGCACCAAACCCTTTGCTGCAATTGCACCCGAGTTTACATTCTTGGGTGCAGTTTCCATGGTTTATGGAAGCTTGTACCAAATATCTGGTGCAAGCTCTGGAAAATAGCCCACAGGATCGCTGCATGTTAGACAAGAAAAAGTTGGTCTAACATGTGGAAATTACTGCATGGGATATAAAATCCCATTAGATTGCTGCAAGCTCCATGTGCTGTATTGTTGGGGCACTGGAGCTTACGGCAGTCTAAGCTATTCCAAAATCCAGCCCGATACGTCATTTATAAATGATCAGGGGCAGGGTTTTACTGTATCTGAAGAGTTCATATTCCTTTTATTTATGGTTTGGACATTTAAAGTTTTATCTGATTTCCCTCCATTGATGATTGGTGAGGTCAGGGTTTACTGTAGTGAGATCACATCCTATTAATACATGGTTGGGTGGTGTGTGTTTTACCATTCTACACTTAAAAAAGTCTATTTCCTTTTATGGATTGCTTGAGGACTGACAGCCTTCACTAAGACTGCAGTAATTGTTAGCTGGCAGAAGAATATTTTTAACAATATTTTGCCACAAACATCAACATTCCCATTTTTGCTTTCCTTTTCATTTTTATGTTATCTTGCACATGCACAAGTAGCATCTTGTAGTAGTATGAAAAATGCAGAGGCATGTCAGTGTTGGCAAATGCAGGGCATGCTTTAGAAGGTGTATCCCTCATTCCCCAATTAGCGAGCATGATAGCAGTGACACAAGTATATGCAAAGTGCCACCAACTTGAAATAAACAATCAGAGACAAGCTCATCATGCAGTGGCACAGATGACATGCTTCCTGTATGTGCCTTTCTTGGTGAAATATTTCAAGAAATATGGTGGCAGCAGGACCGCAAACAGCTGTTTGCATTGTAACACCTCTGCCTCGCCACCCCACCGGTCCCTGCCTGAATGGTGGAAGGAGGCACATTCCTTGCCTGCCTCCTACACATCCTGCTGTCTCCGGCTCAAAAGTTTCTTCCAGCCATGCAGAGCAGGCCACAGCCTAAGCTCCACATGGGCTGGAAGTATTCAGTGCCGGAAGGCACTTGTACTGTGGCGTGATCCGATTGTGCTGGAGACCCCCACCTGCCAACCTTGGGATCGTAATCCCCCATCCCTTCAATGGCACACTGGGGCCACCCAGTGTGCCAAACCTACTGTTGTGTTTCCAACACGGGATACTCACTCGGTGTTGGATATCTTAAATATCCTCCGACCTCGGGTGCATAATCCCTGGGTTGGCATTGATTCCCCTTGATCTCCTGCACTGTGGTGACACTGGGAGCCCACCCAGTGTGCCAACATCCATAGTTTCCCTGTAAAACAAAACTGCCCGCATCTTTTTTTAACCTGAAAAACAAAAGCGGTCCTCATCATGTGTCAGCCCCTCCCCAACCTGCACCCTCCTCTGTGCACCCCACCTCCCCCTCACTCATACGGACCTGCGGAGGTTGGAAGCAGTGATCTTCAGTGGACCAGGAACACGTCTGCACTCTTCAAAAGTCAACCGCAAAGTGAAGAAATGACGGTAAGTCCTATAATTGCACTGAATGGGGAGTTTTCAGTTTAGGTTGATATCTCAGCCATTTTGGGGAGTTTCTGTCCCAAATTTTAAACATGGAATTCTTGGAACCACACCTCATGAACACAGTCACTGTTCTTTCATAATTCCATCCTGAAAGGTAATTTTGCAGTCACTGCGCAGAATCACCTTTCAGGACTGATTAACAAAACAACAGTGCCACTGTTCATGAGGTGGGATCCCAAAAAGCCTATGTTGCAAATTTGGTGGAAATAATTCCAAAAAATGACTGTGTTATGAGCGTGCATTGTGCTGTTTCTGCACATGCTTGTAACTTCAAGAATTTTTAATATTTTCACTTCAGATTTTCAACACTGCCTTTTTTTTCACACCTCCTTATGAACAGTAAAGCCATCATTTTTCACATCCTGCCCAAAATATGTTTTTACACATCTGGCTCACAATGGCGCAGTTGCCATGGGAAATCAATGTTCAGGACAGATTGACAAAATCACAGTGCCACTGTTCAAGAGCAGAGGTCTCAAAATGCCTATGTTGAAAATCTGGTAAAAAAAATTACCAAAATAATTGAGTTACGGGCGTGCATTGTGCAGTTTCTACGCATGTTCATGACATCACCAATTTTTCATATTTTCACTCCAGATTTTCAGCATTACCATTTTTTTACACCTCCTCATGAACAGTACAGCTGTCATTTTTCACATCCTGCCCAAAATGTATTTTCACACCTGTGGCACCAAATGGTGCAGTCACTGTGCAAAATCACCTTTTGGCTAACAAAGTGATAGTGCCACTGTTCATGAGGTGGGGTCACAAAAAGCCCATGTTGAAAATTTGGAGTGAAAATACAAAAAAACGCCTGAGGTGTTAGAGTTTCCAACCATAACACCCCATCCTGCAGAGACTGACAGGCATCAGGGGTGAGACTTGGGATTGTCAGCTGTAATGCTCATGCCATTCCACCCCTATCCCTACCCTGAAGCCAGTGACAAGCATCGAGGTGTGCCTTGGACTCTTCGGCCCCAAAGTTCACCCAGTTCTCCTATACTGCACCCATCTCAGTGTATTTCCTTATGGAATGGGGTGAGCATAAGGCCTGAATACCCCAAGGCACACCACAACACTTGTCTTTGTCTGCAGGGTAGGGTGAGGTGAAATGGTGTTAGTGTTATAGCCAACAACCCAAAGGCACACCTCAATGCCTGTCAGTCTCTGCAGGGTGGGGGTAGGGTTGGCCTCAGTTCAATACTTCACCGCCATTCCTAATATGTATTGCTCTAACTCCTGTACTACCAATGCCAATGCCAGCAAGACAACATTCAGCATTGAAAAATACTTGTTTTTTATGCCTAAACCAAGATACATTATTTTGAGTTGAAGTTCTTGGGCCAGATTTTTAAAGGTCAACCACAAGCTGCAACAATGGCAGCTTGCACCAACTACCCCTGCAGCAGGGATCCTGCACCTGATTCAGTACTGGACAAGGTCCTGGAGCCTGCATCACATGGCTTGGGGCATCAGTGGCAGTGTGCCAGACAGACGATGCATTCACCATGTATGCCCCAAGCTGCTGGGGTGCAGCTGCACCCTTGGTAGGGAGCATGGCAGTGGTTTGGCCTCCCCAAGCCCTGATCTGCCCATTAGTGGAAATATGAGCCACAATGCAATCCATGGTGATCTAGTGATCCCCTCCAGCCCCAATATGCCTATAATGTAAAGACCTGCCACCTAAATAAAGCAAAGAATAGTGTACAAGGATCCCCACCCCCAGCTTGATATGCCCGAATATACCAACATTTCCAGGGTCCTTAGCTTGTGGTCTAGTGGCCCCCCAACCCGCACCCCAGCAGGTAGTGCCCACCACTCTGCTCCACCCATCCTGAACCCTAATCTGGCAACCAGTACAGCCTTCCACACACCTCCATGGCTAGCAGTCGAATGAACTTTTAGAGTGCATACTGTATACAGTACTGTATACAGTACATGTTCTGACAGTTCATTCAGCTGCCAGCCATGGTGGTGTGCAGAGGGCTGTGCTGGTCACTAGATCGTGGTTCTGGATGGGGGCACCAGGATGGTGGGCACTACCTGCCAGAGTGGGGGTTGGGGGCCACTAGACCATCAGATAAGGACCCTGGCAATGCTGGCATATTTGAGCATATCAGGCTGAGGTGTGGGGGATCCATGCACATTATGCATTGCTTTATTTAGGTGACAGGTCTTTACATTATGGGCATGTTGGGGCTGGGGGACCACTAGATCACCATGGATTGTATTTTGTCTCATAATTCCACTAACGGGTGGATTGGGGCTGGGAGGGTGACACAGTGCCGCACAGTTGACAACCCTCCCAGAAGGAGTCTAAGTACTGTTAGACCAGCTTTTGTCTGGTCAAACATTACTTAGAAAATTGTCCTCTTGGAGGATTCTCTGAATACCAATTTAGGGAATATGGCAGCCTGCATTTGTTGCAAGCCCCCTAGTGTCATGCCACAGACCTTTTTGTGGTGCAAGGCTGGTGCAAACCCCCTTTGCCTCAAGCAGCCTGCGTTTGATGCAGGCTGCTTTCCTGAATTTCTCCCAGCTGCATCTTTTGACACAAGGTGCCAGTTGCATCAGAAATGTTTGACGCAGGCACCTTGAGTCTGTCATAGGGCTTTGAAAATCCTCCTTGTTCTTTTGCCATACCCGCCATAAAATGATTGACCACCTTGGTGTAGTACTGTGCTATCTACCATCAAATATGTGTGCTAGTACCATGCTGACACATCCACAATATGAATCTAGTTTGTACAGTCAAAAGGCAACCTCAGTGGAGGACATGTTTTAAAAATGGCTGATGATGACCATTCCATATTTATTGACCTGAGGCATTTATTATACAACTAGTACTACAAGCTGTTTTAAAAATACCTGAGGGAGTGAATAGGAATCTAAACATTTCAGAACTACATTATTGCTAAAAAAAATGTGATAATCTTTTTTGCTGAGTAACATGTACTGCTGATTTAAAATGTTTAATTTCATAGACTGTTGAGAACTGCGTGAAATGTGAAATTCCACTAGCAGAATTTTGGTAGAATGGCAATTCCACGTTCAGAATGCTTCATGGAATTTATCAATCAAATCCATGGAATTCTAAAGTATTTTTTCATAAAACTGTGGAATAGCTTTCCATAGTAAACCGCTGCTTTGTTTCTCACTCTTTACTGAAACTTAATTTACAGTTGATGTAAACTATTTAACACTAATCTGTGATTAATATAAAAAAGTATGATCCACTTTTGGAAATCCAGAATTCTGCTTCTGATGTGCATCTGTTGAAAAAGGCAGAATTTCTGAAACTCTACAAAATTATGTCAGAAGTAGAATTTGGAAATTCTTCAAACTTTAATAAACAATTGCAACTCCTCTACTGAACTTGATGGGCCATTGTTGAACCTGTTCTATATTTATGGAATGTATCTTTCAGACAGTTTCTAATGAAATGATTGATTTATTAGTTATGTTTCTCGGATAGATAAAATATGATATATGCAAAAGTAAAGTAGTTTGTCAGAGTCATGTAAATGTGATGATCATATTACACTTTTAGCATCTTTCTTATGCTAATAAAATGCAATGAAACCAACCTTTGAACAGAAAACAATATGTATTGTAAGGTTGCTTGAAAATGTGGCCAATAAAACCTTCTTCCTAGTCCAGAGGTTTTGAGTTTTTTTGGCGTTTAATAAAACATTTTGGGCAACAGGACAAAATGTATCCATTTAAAAATCACAACTATAGAAAGCATAACAGATGGAAGACTATAGTGCTTGTTTCAAGAAGAGAACTACCTGGATCAGCATAGTATTTTGATTCACAAAACTGAAATTCTGCCAGTTAGATATAAATAACCCTGCTATATATTTTCTTTATTGTATATAGGGAGATCTGTAAAATAACAGCTGTGGCTAGTCAGTTTCAAAGACTTTAGGTTTACTGTTTATTTAACGTACAGCAAATTTTGGTCTCAGAATGAGAGAGATTGTTTCTATAATTAGATGTGTCTATTACTGCTACAGTAAAAAGCAGCCAGTGTTTTGGAACCCCATGAGTCTGTTTACAACATTATACTGCAGCATTTAACATTAATTACAAATCATCACTTCTGAGTCAACCAATCAGTGATATGAATTTCCTGTGTGTGAACCCTTTCTAAAATAACAGGGCTTGTGCACAGCATTTAAAAAGGTAGTATTTTCCTTTTTTGGAGTGGGAGTAATTTCTTTAATATTTAAAGAAATGTTTTTACATTGTGTGATTGTTTATATGTTAAAAGGCACCAGGACTCTCTTACAATAAACTAGTATTTACCTTTAAGAATGTTACCTCTTGCATCAAGGTGCTAGAACTGCTAACCTTCTGTTTGCAGTTCTGTTAACTTAAAATAGTGGTGTGCGAAGTTGCTCAATTTTGCCATGTGGATAATTTTACAAATTCGCTTAAATTTGTGAATTTAATCTACATGGTGAATTTACAATTCACAGTGCAAGCTAACTTCATGGATAACAGATTTGGCTACTTCAAGAGTGGATTGGAGCCCACAGGTGAAGTTTGCAATGTAACATGGGATTGAAGGTCACATGTTATTGAAACAAGCTATATACCATGTAGAGGCTGTGTTCAGTGCAGTATTGTTATGAAGAGAGAGTTAAAGAGAAGTCTGTCCCTGATTGTCTGATACAAAAAGATGCATTCAAAGTACTTCTAATGCTGAGTATTTAGAACCAAATTGCTCTGAAAAATATCTAGAGTGCCTTCTGCAGCTAGATTTCCTTTGCTTGTAGTTTTGCAGATTATTTAGTTTAAAGCAGAGGTTTTGTTTTTGTATTGAAGTGTGGGGCAAGGGAGCCATTTTACATAGATACATAGACACTGTCAGCAGATAAGGGCCTATGACCCACCCAGTCTGCCGATTTGAGCCTGTAAGTTCACTTTATGATTTCCTAGAAATCTGTTGCCCCTTACCCCTGACCTCCAGAATTCACTTATGTTTATCCCATTCATTCTTAAATCCTGTAATCATCTCAGCCTCCACCATTTCCTCTGGCAGGGTGTTCCACTTGTCCACCACCCATTCTGTGAAGAAATTCTTCCTCATGTTTCCCCTGAATCACCGTCCCTCCAACTTCATCCCATGCCCTCAAGTCCTGGAACATCTTTTTTGCTAGAAAATAGTGTATTCATGCACCATGTTCCTCCCTGTAAGATACTTGTATGTCTCTATCATATCCCCTGTATCCCTTCTTTCCTCCAGGGAATACATATTCAAGTTCTTCAGCCTGTCCTCATAGGACTTGTGATGCAATCCCTGTACCATCTTTGATGCCCTCCTCTGAATCTTCTCTATCCTGTCTATGTCCTTACATAGGTAAAGTCTCCAGAACTGTACACTGTACTCCAGATGAGGCCTCACTAGTGTCTTGTATAGTGGAATTATGACCTTCCTTTTCCTACTGGTAATGCCCCTGCCTATGCATTCCAGCATTCTATTTGCTTTATCTGCTGCCTTGTTGCACTGTTTCCCTACCTTGAGGTCATCAGAGATGAGAACCCCAAGGTCCCTTTCCTGCTTGGTGCATGCTATATCCTCACCCCTCAACTGATAAGTTGTTTAATGGTTTTTGTGTCCCATATGCATTATCCTGCACCTTTTTGCATTGAATTTCAACTGCCAAACCCTTGACCATTCTTCAAGCTTCTGTAGGTCCCTCCTCATTCTGTCTACACCATCTGGTGTGTCCACTCTGTTACAGAACTTCATGTCATCAGTGAACAGGGAAATTCTGCCTTCTAGGTCTTGAGCAATATCATTGATTTTAGCTAGCAAGCAAGGCAGGCCTTAGAAACATTACCCACCTTGATGTTGTGTTTCTTAAACCCACATGTATCTCATATAGGACGGGGTGGAAGAGGAGGATAATGCCTACTAGAACGCCCACAGGAATAATTTTTTTAAATCTTCATCCTCCACTCCCCCCAATAAATGACAGTCTTTATTTTGATGATGTATATCACAGAACATGACTGGGTTTAGGGAAGTGTCTAATACAACCTATAGTTGTACAGCAATTACTTTTAGAAGCAATGATTTGACCTGCCTTGCCTAGCATACTGCATTATTTCAGGTTACTAATGGTAAATAATTAAGGAAAAGTGTAGTGCAGGTTTGTCCTATTACCAAACTGGATGAAGCAAGGTGGGTACAGCAGGGAAACCTGGGGAAGTCAGAAGTGGAAAAAAAATAAGCACAAAACTGTTATTTGCCCAGCTCACTGCTTCCTCAGCTCTCTCATGTTAAAGTTACTGCTGCTGCTGGCTTTTGCAGACCACATCACTTGTTTTTTATGCTTTGGCCCATCTCCCCTCTGTCTCCAGACCACTAACTCTCCTCTTGACCTCCACCACTCTTCAGACTAGAGTCCAGTGAGTGCAGTGCCCTGACAATGAGAGCCAATCCCTGGAGGGTGTTGCTGTTTTTGGCAGTGTTTTTTTCTGATTTATTTTTAACTCACACCTATAAGAGAACACTCACAATTGCAAGTCTGCCTGCCACATGTCAGACTGTTTAGTTTTATATTTGTTTGTTGTACTGTAACCATTTCTAAGCCACTTGTAGACATCATGAAGAAGCTGAAGAAAATCAGAATTAGCCTTAATATAGTGCTTTCATAACACTGTATTCCAAACCACTTTACAATTAATGAAAGACTGGTAATGAAGTGACAGAAATGTGTGGTGGCAGCCATATCATCCATCAACACCCACACACAGTCATGAACAATTAAATGAACTGGTTTTATGGGAAGGGGTCTTGGCCAGAACACTGGAGAAGAACCCTATCTCGTGAAAAAAGTGCCTTGTGTTCTTTCCCTTTTAGCTGGACACCCACCTGAACAGCATTAGAGACAGGAAGAAGTAATCCTGGTTTAATGTCTTATCTGAAGAATGGCACATCCCAACAGTAAAGCACCTCCTTGGTACTGCATTCAGGTGTGGAGGTCTGCAAAGTTGCTGAAATTTGCTCTGTGGAAGAATCCATGCATTTCAGTAAATTCATGAAGCTGGGGATTGCAATTCATCTTATTTGCCAGGTGGATTGGCCAAAATTTGCCTATTGAATGGCCAGTTTGCCTGTGAATAGCAAAGTGAATTTGGTGTAAAAAAACACTACCCACCTCCAACACCCCCACTGAGACTCTCGTTCCTCCCACTCACTGCCTTGGTGCACATCATGCCTGCTGCTGTGGCTGTAAAAGAATAGGAAATGCCTTCCCCCACCTGTATGCTAAATACACTCCCCCCAACTCCCCCCATTGAAGTCCCACTGTCATTAATTCTTACTCCAGTCCCCCACCAAACCCTCTTTTGGTCCCCACCACCTTTCTCTCCTCTCCTCACCAGCACCAACAAAATATTAAACTAAAACTAAAAAAAATGCTCCCTCATTGCAGAGCATCTGCTTTGTTCAATGCCGAGTCCCAACTCCTGTCTCATAATAGTGGCTTTAATGAACGAATGGTGACATCTTAGCTCCTAATAAAACCTGATTGGTTTAAAATTCAACCAATCAGGTTTTACTAAGAGCAAAGATGCTAACATTCATTCATTTGCATCATTATGAGATGGGACTGGGAGCTGGCAACAAACAGAGAAGATACTCTGCTTTGGGGAACCGTTTTCTTTATTTTAAGCCAGTTCATATTTTGTGGTTGCTGATGGGGATAGAAAAGTGGTGCTGATCAGAGGGAGTTGGGTGGGGGACTGGGAGTAAAAAAATTAAGATAGTGGGATGTGTATGGGGGGAGGAGGGGAGTGTGTTTGGCATGTAGATGGTGGAACTCATGACCTGTTCTTTTACAGCCACAGTAGAGTGATGATTGCCATCCCATTAAAGCAAATGTATTATTTTATTAAAAATCTGTCCCTCACCTCAGTTACCATCTCCACACCATGAGGACAGTGGGGGGAGTGTATTTAGCATATGGGGTGTGACAAAGGGATTACTTTTCCTATTACAGATGCAGCAGCATAATGATCACTGGGGCAAGGGGGAAGGAAGGTGCCAGGGTTATTTTGATCATTTTATGTTCTTGGGTGGGTAGAGGGGGTGGAATTACAGCACAGTGGATGGGATGAGGTCTTTTTAAATTTTGTTAAAAAAATTCCCATCAAAGTTGGCCAATTAAGCTATGGAATTCACAATTTTTTTTGCAAATGTGAATAATGGAATTTGTTACAACTTCACTGGTGAATAAAACATTTGCAACATTTCTACTCTGGTGGCAGTGTTTATGGCATGCGCCCAATCCTACTGTCAGACTAGAACCCTTAACCATCTGGCCCAGATGCAGATGAGCTACCAACTGAGCCAGGTTGAGGCCCTTCAGCTGAACCTTGCGTGAAACAGGAGCAGAATCTTAACTTGCTTCACATGAGTCGTAACTTTCTTCAGGACTTAGTACATTTTTTGCAACTGTTTTGGTATTTTAGCCATTTTTTTTCCAATGATTTTCATGTATTGTTTTAATTCATGATTGGCTTAGGCATTTTTTGAAACTTTTTCTTTCTGTTTCTTTCATATTTAAAAATCTAAGTCCTGAAATGCATATACTGTGCTTGTGTCTGGAATGAGCCAATATTTTTAGTATTATTTGTTTCACTTTTTCTCATATCTTGGCAAACTGTGAGCACAAATTTTCAGGGTGGGCAAGTTGCCATCCCATGTCATTACCACATAAGCAGGGCTCTTGGTAGGACTTTTGCTTTGAAAGTTCTGCATGCTTTGAAAAAAAAAGTGCATCCTAAGTAAAAGTTTTAGAGTCCCCTTGAATTTTGTAAGGTTCCACAAAGAAATTCAGTATCATCATTATGAGTGCAGTTTGGACTGTAGTGAATGTAGTCTGGTAGAGTGGCTTGTAAACACTGTTGGGGCTGTACTGAATGTGGTCTGGCAGAGCAGCTGTGAGGTGTCATCAGTACTCCTGGAGTAACAGCCAAGAAGCGGCAGCACTAAATTCAGTTTCTGCTTATTTGTTCACAGACTGGTTTATTTGTTCAGTGCAGAGGGAGCCAGGGCCATGTGGGAAGAAGTGATGGGAAAGCTGCTAGTATGTAATGAGTGTACCACTGACAGGTAAGCACACATCTGTGCTGGTGATAGCAGTTTTGGAAAACGTTTTTGTGTGTGGCAAGGAGGAAGAATTTTTATTTAAAAAATGGTACAGTTAGTCTTACCTGACTAGAAGGACTACAGTTTGGGTGGGGGAGGTCTCTTTTACTTGCTAAGTAACCAAAAAAAGTTGTCATTTAGGTTTTTAAAATTGTAGTTGGGGCACAGTGAGTCCAATTGTGCTGAGGCAAGTTGGCATGGCACTTGTTTCTACCTGGTGTCTGTTGGCGCATAAATGTACCCCTAGGTAAGGGACTCAGCAAATCAGAGACTAGGAATTTGGAACATATATGCACCATGCTCAGCCAATCAGAGACAACAATCTTTCTATCACATTTTTTAATATAAAAACAGCACTGTGTTTTCTGTGCTCCCTCTTGAAAGGCACCCAGGCAATCACCTAGTTTGCCTATCCTAAAGGCCAGTCCCACTTGCCAGAAATTTCTTCATGTTTTTTTTTTCTCACATGTTTTTACTTGAGTTATGGAACACTCTTGTTACAGTTAATATTTATTTGGAAGATATTTTTTGACTTATTTGGGAGCCTACTCCTTCCTTCATGGTCACATTAAAAGTCACAGTCATGTTACAATAAATTAAATTATACTTAATCATTTAAAGAAGTAAACATTTACTTGCATCAACTCCAGCAAATCTATTTCATACAAAGTGAAATGGCAGAGTCTCTCCACGTTCCTGCACAGTCCCGGTCACATTAAAAAACTTAAAAGTCATGGTC
Organism: Neoceratodus forsteri; assembly: GCA_016271365.2. NCBI lineage: Eukaryota > Metazoa > Chordata > Ceratodontiformes > Ceratodontidae > Neoceratodus > Neoceratodus forsteri. The sequence goes on along the minus strand of CM057456.1, from coordinate 1,164,997,947 downwards.
ACGTGAAGATAAATGTAATTTTACTGAATCATTTAAAGAAATATACATTTACTTGTGTCCACACCAACAAATCTATTTAATCTAAAATGAGGTGGCAGAGCCTCTCCATCTTCCTTCATGGTCACGAAAAAAAAAATAGAAGTCATAGTAATGTTAAAATAAATGTAATTTTACTGAGTCACTAAATGAAATACACATTTACTTGTGCTGACTCCAACAAATCAATTTAATCTAAAATGAGATGCCAGAGTCTCTCCATCTTCCTTCATGGTCATGGTCATGATAAAAAAAACTTAAAAGTCATGGTCATGTTAAATAAATTTAATTTTACTGAATCTTTTAAAGAAATATACATATATTTGCATCGACTCCAACAAATCTTAAATGAGGTGGTAGAATCTCTCCACCTTCCTTCATAGTCATGGTCACATTAAAAATGTAAAACTCAAGGTTACATTAAAATAAATTTGATTTTACTGAATCATTTAAGGAAATGTATATTTATTTGCATTGACTCCGACAAATTTAATCTAAAATGAGGTAGCAGAGTCTCTTCATCTTCCTTCATGGTCATGGTCATGTTAAAAAAAATGTAAAAGTCACAGTCATGTTAAAATAAATTTTATTTTACTGACTCTTTTAAAGAAATACAGATTTACTTGCATCAACTCCAACAAATTTATTTACTCAAAAATGAGGTGGCAGAGTATCTCCACCTTCCTTCATGGTCAGGGCTACATTAAAAAAACTTAAAAGTCACAGTCACATTAAAATGGATTTTGATTTACTGACTCACTTAAAGAAATATTAATTTACTTGCATTGACTTTAACAAATCTGTTTCATCTAAACTGAGGTGATTGAATGCCTTCCTCCTCACTCTACCCCATCTTAATCATGTTTTCCTGTTAGGACTGTTGATCTAATCACACTGCTTGAGTCACCCACTGTTGCAGTGCAAAAATGATCCTCCCAAACATCCATTGCCACACATCTCCTGCCCCAGTACCACCACCATATAAAGTGAAGGCTACAAAATCCATAGTTCAGTATCTGTCAGTGTCAGTCTATCCCACTTTTATGGGTGCTGAGATAGATGCTGTTAAATATACAGCAGGTACTGGAGGCAGGTAGTGATACAGGAAGCTTTGCTTTAATGGAGCACATGCTCCATGCAAACATCTGTGCTTACATCATACACATGGTCAAGGTCACATTCACATTAAAAGTCAAGGTCATGTTAAAATAAATTGTAATTTTTATCATTTAAAGAAAAATGCATTTAATTGTATCAACACCAACCCAACTACCAAATCCAAGATAAAGTAAGAGAGTCTTTCTTCACGGTCATGGTCATGTTAAAATAAATAATTTTCCTTACTCATTTAAAGAAAAAATACATTTATCGTGTAAGCTCCAACCCAACTACCTCTTCCAAAATGAAGTGAGATTGTCTTGTTTCTTCATGGTCACAGTCACAGTAACATAAAATAAAGTATAATTTTCATTTATCATTTAAAGAAAAGTACATTTAAAGTAAGCTCCAACCTAACTACCTCACCCAACATGAGTGAGACAGTCTCTTTCCTTCATGGTCACAGACATGGTCTTATTAAAATAAATTATATCATTCTGTTATGTCTTTTAAAAAAATACATTGACTTGCATCAATTCCAACCCTATGACCTCATCCAAGATGAAGTGAGAGCATGTCCTACCTTTATGGTCATGTTAAGCTAAATTATAATTTGCATTTATCATTTGAAGAAAAAAATATGTTTATTTATGTTAACTCCAACCTAAGTACTTCACCCAGGATGAAGCGAGAGTCTCCTTCCTTCAGAGTAATGATCATGGTCACATTGAAATAAATTATAATTTGCATTTATCATTTAAAGACAAAAGCATTTATTTTTGTCAACTCCAACCCAAGTACCTCATGCAATATGAAGTGAGAAAGTTTCCTTCCTTCATGGTTGCAATCAAGTTGAAATAAATTATAATTGTCATTTATCACTTAAAGAAAAAATACATTTATTTACTGTAGTTAACTCCAACCTAACTACTTCACTCAGGATGAAACAAGAGTCTCCTTCCTTCACAGTACTGATCATGGCCATGTTGAAATAAATCATAATTTGCATTTATCATTTAAAGAAAAATACATTTACTACCTCATCCAAGATGAAGTGAGAGAGTCTCCTTCCTTCATGGTCACTATCATGTTAAAATAAATTATAATGTTCATTTTTAATTTAAAGACGCATACATTTACTTGCATCAACTCCAACCCAGCTGCCTCATACAAGATGAAATGAGAGAGTCTCCTTCCTTCACAGCCATGGTTAAATTAAAATTAATTATAATTTTCATTTATAATTTAAAGAAACAGATATCTACTTGTGTCAACTCCAACCCCTATACTGAAGGAAGACATGACATAGAGGTAGCAAAGAAGTGCAGAAGTTCTGTGAGGTAAAAGGGTGTTACAGTGGCAACATTTTCTATGGGCTCTGGAATGGTTGCAATAGTAGTAATGGAGTAGTTGGCAGCAGTGGTGGGGCATTAGTGTAGTCAAATATTTCTCTACCACATCTGTGACATCCATGCTGGTGAGTGCTGGGGGAGGAGCAGTATAGAAGGTAGCAAAATCTCTGGCTCAGGCAAAGTGGTCAAGGCGGAGGTTGTTGGTGTCCCTGTAACTCCTTGTGGTGGTGTACTGAGACTAATACTGATGATAGTTTCTCATCATCAAATGCAGGTGTTGCAGCTACAGAACTCATGGTCCATGGTGGGTGTGTCACTGCCACTTGTGACAGAGCTAGATAAGATCCTGTCCCATTTGTATTGCAGAGAGAGCGATAAAATCAAGCACCTGTTCTGACCTCTACTATTCTGTCACTTGTCTATTTCTTGCTTGTCTGATTGAGCAATCAAATTTTCATTGTGGAGCCTCGGCATTGGTCACTCTGATGATCCCACAGTTCCCTCACCTGTTTCTCCTTCCTTCCTTCCTTCCTTCCTTCCTTCCTTCCTCCTCTGTGGCTAAAAATATATGTAAAGTTTTTATGAGAAACTGGGATCCCTTGGTTTGCAAAAGTGTATAGTTACATTGTTACAATGATTGCAAAAAACTATCTGAGCTTATCTAGAATACAGGGGTTAACTCTGAGGTGCATTTTGACATCCATATACTTGTTTGCAGAATTATCAGCAGGAAATCAGTTCTGAGACACAATGTTCTATTTTGTTGCACCTACAGGAATGCAGCTGACAAAGTTCTAATACATTTTGTGAGGAATAGGAGATGAATCTTAACATGCTCAGCCGGCAGAAGTTAATTTCCAGGAAAAGACATTGGGCCAGATATTCAAAACTTTGTGCAGTGCACAAACCATTTGCACAGGCTTAGCATTGGATTAGTGTGGGGATGCCATATTCAAAAGGACAACTAGCAAGTGCAAATAGCAGTAGCTCCGGGCTAAACTTAAATGTACGCAAGGGGGAAAAGTGAGGGGGTGGGAACGTGCATACAGGTGCAACAGGATATTCAAAGGGATAGTGCCATGCAAGGTCACTTTGCACAACACATAGCATGGCACTGTCTACCACCTGTAAAAGGCAGGTCGTATTCCAAGGAAATTCACATGGGGGGAGTGGCCAGAGCAGGAAGCCACAATGGCATTGTTTAACAATACAGTGTTGATGCACATAATGGAGGAAGTAGTGGAGGAAGAGAGGGAACAGGCTCAACCTGGCCCACATCACAGGCCAAGGAGGAGATATGCTGCACACAGGTGGTACCAACCCAGAGTATCCTTTGAGACCCTGCCTGATGAGCACATCACTGGCTGGTACAAGATGAACAGGGGAATGTTGAGGCAGTTATGCGAACTCCTGCATGAGCAGCTGCAGCCCAACACCAGATGCAGCCATGCCATGACAGCGGAGGAGAAGGTGATGGCACCGATGTGCTTCCTAGCCACTGGGACGTTCTAATGCCCAATGGGGAACACCATTGGGGTATCACAGTCTGCGTAACGATCATGGTCATGTTGAAATAAAGCCTCCTTGCCCAGTTCCTAGATGCTTTCCTGCCAAACACTGACAAATTCATCATATTCCCGAACACAGCAGCTGAGCACAGAGAAACCATGCAGCAATTCTATCAAATTGCGCACCTTCCTGCAGTATTTGGTGCCATTGACTGCACCCATGTCCCCATCTGTGCACCACCTGGCAATGGCAGTGACATCTATGTCAACAGGAAGGGGTATCACTCCATCAACCGCCAGGTGGTGTGTGATGTGACAGGGTACATTAGCAATGTCTTTGCACAGTACCCCGGCAGTGCCATGACACCTTCATATGGCACCAATCAAGGCTGTGCCAGGCCTTCAAGTAGAACAGGTTACCCAGTGGGCACCTTGTCGGTGAGTATGTGCAGCCATGACATGCAAACACCACAGTGGGGGCAGGGACAGGCAGGGGTAGGCTGAGTGGAGGCTGGGGCAGGGGGCAGTGGAACAACAATACAGGTGATGCATATGTGCAATGGGCAGACAGCAGGATAGCAACACTAACATGTTCACATCTCTCCACATGAGACAGTGCCTATCCCCTGAGACCCTGGCTGTTCACACCAATATCTCAGCTGGCCACAGTGGCTGAAGAGAGGTACAATGAGGCACACACTGCAAACAGGAGCATCATAGATGGTCTTTGGCATGCTAAAGATGTGGTTCCACAGCATAGACCAGTCAGGTGGTGCCCTACAGTAAAGGCCTCAGAACATATGACATATAATCCTAGCCTGTTGCATGCTAGACAACATGGTGCTGAATCATGGTCTATGTGCATCTGAACCTGAGAAACAGTTGGACAGTGAACCAGAGCCAAAGGTTAGGGGGATAGTACAGCAACTTGAGAGGAGAGATCCTCGTATGGCATGCAGGGCCCTGTAGCACAGGAGTGGCATCATCAAAACACTAGCCCAGATGGGACAGTGAGTGAACACAACACAGATGACCAACATGTAATTTACATTGCCTTTAATATATGCACATACCGCCTTTAATATGTGCACATACCCAGTGCAGTACATCACAGTGTGGACAGTGCAACCCTCTGGTGCAACACACAATTGAAGTGTGAACAAATGATGTGGATATTTGAGCAGTGTGCAGTGCACATCATGCATGTGAGTATGGTGTACATGTGTGTGTGTGTGTGAGGCAAGGGCTCACTGTGCATGCCAGTGGCACCTATCTCCGGTACCTACTACCTCACACATGACATGCCCCTTGTGTGTGGGACACAGAGCTTGGAGTGCTCTGTGTGCATGACATGGGTGGTGAGGATTGTGATGAGGACTGGACAGTGGTATGCCTGCAACCACAATGGGATGCAGACCCAGCCATGGTGGGCAGTCGGCCACAATGCGATGACTGGCCAGTGGAGGACTGGGATGTGGGGGTAGAGGAGCCTGTGCAAACACTGCGTGAACTGGAAGCATGCCAGGGTTCACATGTGGTGCAGCTGCGCTGTGTGGTGTGTGTGCCCTGCTGACCAGTCATGATGACAATGCACATCACCTCTGCGTGCACCCTCATGGTGGCAGTGAGTTCACCAAAGCCCCGCTCAATGGTCCCTACGATGAGCATCATTTGCTCCTCCGCCAGCTGCTCAGCATGGAGTAGAGCTGAGCCCTCAGTCTCTCACAACTGGGATAGCTCATGCTGCACTGCTCTAAGAAAATCATGTAGGTACTGCTGTGCAACAGTCTGGGACAACAGGGCAGTGTGGAGCATAGGTTGGGCACTCTGGCCATCCTGGCCCAGGGGTGCAACACCACCCTGGCCTGCGGGTGGTGGGGGCTGCAGAAGGGTACATTGGGGTAGTGGGGCAAGTGCATGTGGTGGCTGGTGCTGCTGTGGGTGCTATTGTTGCAACTGCAGTGGCCTGGCAGGGGGCAGTGCCTGTTGTAGGGCCAGCACCACACCCTGTGACCAGCAGCACATGTCCAATGGTGCACACTGGACAACCCCATGTCCAATACCCTGTTGCTGTACACCACCTCCATGTACCTGGACACCCCCCTCCTTCAATGCAACCATATGTGTATCTCCTGCAGGTCCCACCATACCACTCCTGCCCACAGTTCCACCCACAGGCAGATCAATGTCAGTATCAGTGTCCCCCGAGCCATGGTCGCTGGTCACCATGATGATGACCACCTGCCCGCTACTGAGGTCCTCGACCTGTGCATCCTCCAGTCCATACTCTGCATCCAGATAATCATCCTCATCCTCAGATGCCACACTAGTGTCCACTGCCACATGTGTACCACAGCCACATGCAGGCCACCCTTGCTCTGCCACAGATGAACCTCCACTGGCACCCATACCAGATGAAGATGGCATCATCCCTGTAGCATCCTCCTCAGCCTCCAGAGTCGCTCTGCCATAAACCTCCCATCCCATGTCTGGATGTGCTCCCTGCACTTTGAAGAGAATAGAACAGTGTCAGAGACCTGTACAGCACAAGGAATGCTGAGCCCACCACCATGACATGCAACCCCCAACAGTGTTGGCCCCACAGCATGCCTGTGCACCCCCCACAGTGCTGTCCATCTGTCTGTTGACAAAGCCCCCATGCACACACCCCAACCATGGCACACACAGACAGAGACACTTGTACACTGGTGGAGGCTGTGCACTGCCAACACAAGCACACTGCAGAGCTGCATGCACACCACACACATTGCGACCTGCCCATGTGTGTGTCTGGCATGTACCACGACAGTGAGATGGTGTCCCACACCACCCGTAGGTGTCATGCAGTCACTGTCGAACACATGCTGTGTACATACCTGCCCTAGGTGGTGTGAGCTGCATCTCACACCCACCACCTTCAACCCCTGCAACTGCCATTGGCCTCAGTGTTGAGGCAACCAGTGCCAATATTGGGTCCCAGTCCCACTGCTCCATGCGCTGTGGCTCTCCTCCCATCTGCAGCCGGTCCCGTACACGTTGGGCCTCCTCCTCCTCCTTGGCCCATTGCAGTAAGTCATTCCAACACTTGTGAACGGCATCAGTGCTGCATCCATGGCCATCCACAGCATTGACCTCCACCACAATTGCCTCCCACATATGGTGGACCACTGCATCTGTGGACCTTTTGTGCCTCATCACCTGCTCCCTCTCCTTGAAGGCATGGATCATTGCCCTTCAGCTCATCCCCTGAGAACCTGTGTGCATGCACATGCTCCTGCCTGGCAGCATCATCTGTGTGGGACAGAGGAAATGACACTGGTTACTCACAGGGGTGTACAATGTGTGCACAACATAACTTGATACAGCAAAGGTAGAAAGTCTGCCATTCATGATGTTTGTATACACAAACAGGGTAAGGGTCATTGCAGTAGCATAGTAGACATGTAGCTTCTATTGTGTCCTGCATCTGAACTGTGGCTACATGCACCACATTGTACATTCTACATGTAATGGGTACCACAGGTTCTGTATTGTGCAAATAGTGTGTGTGCCACACAGCATGCACTTCATGTCAGACCCACACCTGTGCCAGTGGCATGGTGGCACAGCATCCAACAGTGTGGCTGTGTCTGTGACCTGCAGGCAGCTGTGGTATGCACACCATGGGGGTTTGTGATCTGAGGCTCCAAACAGTGCAGTGCTGTAGTATGCCTGGCAGCAACTGTAGAGCCCAACGGCCATGGGTTGCAACACCGCCCAAGACTGTGCATGGCCAACTAAAACAGTGCTGCTGTTGCCATGAGGCCTGCAACCATGGCACACTGCACAGTGCCAGGGTAGCCCTCGTAACACAACATGGCAGTACCAGTGTGTACTGTGCAGGCAGTGCCAGTGTTGCCTGTGCTGCTGTCCTGTGTCATGGTGGCCTACAGTGCTGGATGCAAGTACCAATGTGGACAACGCAGCCATAGGCTGGGTAGCACCCCTGCATGCATACCCCCAGCACTCTGTCTCACATGCTGGCTGTGAGAACTTGTGGTGTAGCTAGACATATGTGTGGTGTACAGACAGTAACCAACAGCTACCTCCCTCCGCGTGACAATGGTACATATTCCCGCGTAATGCTGTCTCCTTGCATTCACAGCTGACTGTTGCCAGATGCACTCTTCAATCTCTGTAACAATTCCTACACATATCTGTGCCCTGGCCAATAGCAGTTTGAACAGCAACACCTTTCAGTGGGCTACAGTACCTCGGACTCTGCAATGTAGATTGCCGATGTGAAGAGAAAGGCATATGTTGTGTGACAGGCATGCGTCACAACTGTACATTTGTGTGTACAATGTGTGACCCAGCCTACACACTTGTAATGAACAGCAGGATGGCCTGCATGCTGTTCATACCTGCATGTTGTGGTTCAAGCTCCTGGGACATCCTGCATACACTGTTTACTTCCACTTTTCTCCATAGCACTGGAATCCCTAACAGAAACACATGTGGAGCACTGTTAGCCCTTATATAGCACTGCCGGGCAATCTAGCCTGTTGAGCATGCAAATGAGGCAGTAATGATATGCAAATCACTGTGTTTTCCCCTCTGCATACACAAGTAGCCTCATTTACATGTAGCATTTGAATATCACAAGATTTAGTGCCAGGTAAACGGTTTGCACTGGGCAAATGCATAGCACTGGGCAATAATGGTGGTACACAGTGCTGCACTGTGACATTAGCACTGCACTATGGAACCTTGCACAACTGTGGCACATGCGTAGTGCATATGCGTTACGTGCATGTGCACTCTGCATGTGCAGCGCTATCATGTGTGCACCACACTAACTGGCACTGTGCGGCTCCAGTGTGCATGCACAGCACGTCATTGCTGGGGTCATGGTGGGGTCACATGTTTGTGTTACATGCACTTCCAGGCTGTGCGGTGCTATACCACACAACAGTGCGGCGCAAGTCATTGATACTGGTACTGCTGCACAGTGCGGCACTGTAGTGTCAGGGTGTTGCAGCTAGTGACTAGGCATTTCTGCATGAAGGAGACAGAACACAGTTGTGCAGAGGGACAGGAGGTTGGGTGAGGCAGAAATAGCCAACCTGGTGGAGCTGGTGCAACAGAGGCACAGACAGCTGTTTAGGGAGGTTAGACATGGTGACCTTCCATAGTGACAGGTGTGGGCATTGATCGTTCATCACCTGATGGCCAGAACGGGCATTGTGCAGGATGGGGAGAAGTGCCACCACATATACATGGACCTGCAGTGCATGCAGTGGCACCAGCTGGAGCAGTACCAGCAGATGGTGCCTGATGGGACAGTGCCCATGCCAGGTAGGTGATGGCTAGCACCACGCCCAGGTGTACCAGGTGCATGTGTGTGTGGCTGCAGTCCCTCAGGTGCGTCAGCATGTTGGGAGGTGTGCCTGTGCATGTGCCTGTCTCCCCAAACACATACCTGCCAAGGGGGCTCTGGAGCTTTGCTGGTGACATTACATACATTTGTTGGTCACATGCTGTTTGTGCTGGAATCCATAGATGTATGAATGCGGGGGGTGTGGTGGGGGCTCCCAGGCTCCCAGAGGTTCTGGAGTGTTAGATGCTCTGTGGTGCACTTTCATGCTTACATGGTCCATACCACCCACATTTGTTGCGTGCTCCCTCCACACCTGACCACCAGCTTAGTCTGTTGTGTTTATTTATGCTAACAGAGGGCTGACTGCAGCAGTGACAGGCTGTACACACCAGTGGACTGTAGGAGGGTTGGAGCCTAGGTGTACCGCACACCTCCACCACTGTGTGTGTGTGCCATTCCACTGGCCACCTGCATGTGGCCACAGTCCATGGCACTATTGCCATGCTGAGATGCCCTGTGTGCACAGTGCCCTTGCAATGGGCCATTGTGGCATCACTTGTCTAGGGAAGGGCAAGGCACGGGTGACACAGTATGCCTGCAAGGTGGGGCACATGTGCGTGCACAGTGCCATGCCACCACTGACAGGGGGGTTTGTTGTGGGATACCCTGTGTACCATGGACACTACTGTGGCCTACCGTGGGGGCTCACATTGTAGTAACGGTGCTGTACTCTCTTCCCAATGCAGAGCTCAATGAGCAGACTGGCACAGGGAGTGCAGCCCAGGAGGGTGCCCAGGGAGCCAACAGGGACTGGCAAAGGGTGCCACAAATGCCACAGTGGGCATAGGACAGTGGCAGCAATGATCAGAGCCTATTGCATGAGTACACTGTTTGTCTACACACTGCACAGCATGTGACGTGGGTGGGCCTTTCCATGGGCTGAGAGTGCTGGTCCCACTGTGTGCCTGGTACCATGGTGTGTGCAACATGATACTGTGTTGGCCACTGGTGTGGCAGGGTGCAGCATGTGTCTGGCTGGGTGGCACCCATACACTGTGCCTGCTGGGGGGCTGTCTGGGGCCTATGTGCTGTACTGGCATGTGTTACTGTTGCCATATATTGCTCTGCTTGACTGTTCTGCCATTCACATGGCATGTGTGTTTCCCATTACCTGATCTAGGGTTTCTGAGGTACTGCAAGGCGTGTTGTAGGTACATGCCAGTATTGTTCACACTGTACATTACAGGGGGTTGTGGGGTGGTGTCTAGATGGCATCACCCTGCTGGTGTGTGGGCATTGCATTCTGGCTACTGGCATGGCATGGTGGGCCTTGGCACAGGTTGGGCGGCGGATGTACCCTGTGCTTGCTGTGGGGTTATCTGGGGCCCTTGTGCCATACAGGCATGAGTGTCTCTGCCCATCATGTGTGCCTATTGCATACAGCTGTGGTGGGGGGCCATGTTCCTCTATTGGCTGGTGTTCCCCTGTCCCTGCAGTACCTGGTGTTTGTACACCGATCATGCATGGGGGTGCAGGGGCTGGTTGACTATGGTGGCATGGTGTGCTGTGTTTCTGCTCCTGTGGCAGGTGTTGTTCCCACCAGTGGGAGGGGGCCCTGCCATACCATGGCCACCTGTGCAGCACTGTACAGGGCATGTGTTCGGCCTACTGCTGTCCTGCCACTGGTGTCCCATGGCCTGTGTCCCTGTGTTACATGGGTGTGGCCATGCATGTCTGCCTTGTGTGTGCTGCTACAGTGGGTGGTGGCACGGCCGCATGCCATGCTCTGCTACAGTACGGGCTGCATGCCATCGTACTGTATTGTGGTTGTGCCCCTTTCGCTGGTGGGTGTCATCTGTGTTGTGTATCATAGTGCTGTTCCTTTGAGCATCATGTCCCAACATGTGTCATCCCATGTGTATGTTGTGCATTGTCCCATTGTCATTCACATCTCAAGGACCGGCTGTCTGCTTACACTGTTACACTGTGCATGCCACTGTGCTGTGTGGTGTCCACTGTGCTGTGGTGTTGTCGGCATATACCCTTGCATGTCCATGTACATTTTGGTGGTGCTTCCTGCCTGTGGCATCCTGCCTCATCCTCCAGGCATGTGTCAGGTGTGCATTGACTATTGGTCTGTACTGCCACATGGGCATGGTTGCTGGCACATGCTTTCCACCCGTGTGGTGCCACATGGGCTTGCACTGTGCCTCTTTGTCGGTTTCCCATCCTGACATGGTCCCCCTTTCTCCTGTAGGTTCACACTGGTCATCACTGTGGGCCACCCATCCAGAGGAGTCTGAGGGGAGGGATGCACTCCTGTGCAGACTGGTGCATCAGCAGAGGACGCTGACAGAACAGCAGGTTGTTATTATCTCAGAGACCAGGAGAGTAGCAGCTATACTCGAGGAATGGCTGCCAGCACTCTCCAACATCTAGTCCTAACTGTGTCCCATTGTCTTGTTTTGCTTCCCAATCCCCTAACCCCCTTTGCCTGCCCTCAGTTTGTCCCATTCTGTTGGCCTCCTTTGCTATCTGTGTCCACTTCCCTATCCCTTTCCCCTACATTTCAGCTGCCCCTGTATATTTGTATATATTGTAAATAAGTTATTGTTGTGCTTGCATATCTTGTGATTGCCATTGTCATATGGCCCTTTCAGTTTTTGCCTGTTTTACTGTTTCTTTACTTGCTCTGTTGTCCTCCTTTACTTTTTACCTTTAGTTTGTTGCTGTATTTGGCCAGTTTGTGTTTTCTGTTACTGTTCCTGTTGTTATCATGCTATTCTTGTTACCTTTTTGAATTATACTTACTTTTTGATGACATCCCTGTATCCTGTGTCTTTTTGGGGGGCTTGGGTATTTTTGATGTTTTGTACTGCTCTGTGGTTGTCACTTGTGGGTCTTGGTTGTTCCGTGGCATTCATTGGTACTGTAGTGCTGTCTGCTCCTGTATTCACATTCAGAGCTGATTTTCTTTGCATGTGTTTCTGGCAGGCCAGTATCACCTCTGCACTGTGTTTCTGTGGGTCTTTGCACTGCCTGCCTGGGAGCTATATTCAGTGTTGTCTTATTTGCTGTATTCAGTGCTGTCTTATTCTCGGGCTATTTTTGCCTTGCATTCCAGGCCCTGTTTGCCCAGCTTCCTTTGCATGCTATATTTGGTGGGTTTAGCACTGGGCTATTCCTTTTTGAATATAGCTGGCTATTTGCTCGGGGCTAAGTTTGCCTGCTGGGCACTCGTAATTTAGCACCAGGGCAAAGTTTTGAATATCTAGCCCATTATATGTAAACAGAGCAATCCTTTGTTAGAGAGAGAAAGATTTAGATTTAGACATAATCTTAGAGGAAGGACTTTGTTTTGTTTGAACTGCCTGTATAAGAGATATCCTGCACAATTTCATTTTTATTTTATTGTTATGGGTAATAATAAAATGCTACCTGAAAATGTTATAACTTCTCCTAGTTTGCCTATGCTTCCTGACCCTTGCCTCGATGACACCACTACATGCTACTGCTGGCTCTGCACTGAGAAGGGCTGCTGCTGCTGCACTGTGGGGGGAGGAGGGGGCTGCTGGATCATCCCTCCTGCTGACTCTTTCAGAAATAAAAACTAAACTACTACTATTAAGTTAAAGAATTAATTGAGAATGAAAATACAACATAAGCTATTAAAGAGCAAATGTCATGATTTTCCTACCATTCCTCTGCTCTGCCATCAATCATACAGGTCCAGTGGTCTCAAACTGAATCTGTAGTTGTTCAAAATCTCTCCCAGGAAAATACTTATTTTAAAAAAAGAAACACTGCTTGTGCACAGTTTCTGAGCACTGAGCCATCTGAGCCCAAGCCTCCCTACTGCACTGGTGTGACGTCAATTCGGGATCACACTGCTGTGACTCTCTGAGGTAGTGTGCCCCCCTTGAACTGTCAGCGCCTTCATTTGCACCTTCTCCCAGTCAGGTCTGTGTTTAAATTAACTTATTGTGACCATGCTGCAGCCTTGTTGCCCTCTTTGTCATGTTGTGTATTGTTGCAGAGTATACTGGGGAGACCATTGTCCACAAAAATGCACATAGCTGCAGTACTATTGTGGCACTGTCAAAATTGGGTGATGTGTGTATTGTGTTATTGTGCCACTCCCATACAAATTACTTCTGACAATTCAGTTTCTGTCCTGCTTTCAGATATCACCAAGAAACAGTCTATATAAGGTCCCAATGTACATCGTGAATAATATATGAATTGTTGCTGTGTCCCCTCTATCACATTCCTTTGTCCCCCTTCTCCATTTTACTTTTTTGTCCTGTTTATGGTGTTTATTTCTGATGAAATGTCATGTCCTTTGTTTGTATTTTTTCTTACTTTTTTGGGTGGGGGCTGGTGGGGTGTGTGGGGTCTTGTATAGTCATTCGCTGTCCTTTTTTATGCAGCCAAAGTACACTGGTTGGAATATCAGTATACGTTTTCAAATTGGACCACATAATCCCCTATCTCCAATGAAGTAGCAACAATCCCTCTGAGGTGCAACATAATATATATTTGCCTCACTTGCACCTCTAAATTTTCCATAATTGTGTGACTCTGGACTGGGACTAAAACTCCACCCAAAATGACAGGTCAGCTGTAATGCTTCTCCTCCCCACCCCAACACACACCTCTCTGCCTTTTCATGCATCTCCAGTAGACCGTGGTAGGGTTAAGTTCAACCTCCCAGTAACTGACCTGTAACTTCTCACCATTAGGAACAAAATATCACCACAAAATGTCACATCTGTTACATAGTTTTCTGTACCTCTACACAGTTAGACACACCCTGTAACTTGTATTATAATAAAATTATTCCACTATACCACTTTCACAGCCACATGTGCTGGTTGTCAGTTGTCTTTGGTTGTTACAGACATCACTCTTTGAAAAAAGCAATGCCTCTTACTGGTATGCTTTACTGTAATGATTGCTTATGGCCCTTTTTTGTTTGTTTTATGTCTGTTTTTTCTCTCCTGCTGGTCTGGTCTGCTCCTTACACTCTCTCCCTTAGCCCTGTCACCCATTCTCCCAGGTAATTACTTCAATCTCTGTCTTCCTCTATGGCTTACCCCCTGTGACTGGAGCCAGTGGTGGATACTGATAAAATTATGAAACAAACCCCAAAACAGGAATACTGCTGCCCAAACACACTCAACTCTGACTATGACAGGGAAGGACTCTGCTGCAATCACAAAGTTGGCCACACAGAATGACAGGCTGCTGTCAGTGCAAACTCAAAGTAACACACAGTCAACCCTACAACTTGTGACATGGAAGTAAGAATTTACTTCTTACAGGCTGTACTGCACTCAGGAGCTTACCCATAATGACAATCATTAGTAAAATACAGTATTGCACACACTAAAGCAAGACCCAGGAGAGCAAGGAAAAGAACTGTAAAATTTGGTGACATACAGTACAGGGCAGTGAGCGGGAGCCAAGTACTAGCTCACAATCTTGAGTTGACATCATCACATTGAACAATGGTGAACTGAGATGTTGGGGTGCAGCAGGACTGCACCTCTTTCTCTGGAGACCAAAAAAGGTAAAAACATCACATTTAAAAGCTATTTTCAAAAATAACATGTTGTAGTCACTGCAGATCATGATGACTGTTCCAGATTAAACAGCAAGAAAGCAGCATGGCAGTTTCTCTTTAAAGTACAGAAAAACTAGAATTTATTTTTCTGAATGTAGATATGAAATTGGTAGGGTCCTATCTCCTCCACTGATTGCTGTAATTCACGCTGCAAAACCAAAGTGAAGCACACTCTCTGTATAGAGATGTACCATGCAACCTGCAGATGCTCTTTTATATGATCTTGAGGTAGTGTTGTTTATAAGTGGCCTCATTCTGAGAAATGTAGCCCAAATGTCCTTAAAGGAAAAGTTACAGGCAACAGTTATTAAATGTAAATTTCCTAGTTTATGACAAAATCTGCAAACTGATCTGCGAAGGTGAATTTGATAATTTTGCTTGAAATTCACCTGCACATTAAAACTTTGCAATATCTCTACGCTAAAACACATTAGGAAACACTTGCATAGCCATCAGAGACAGTCCCAGTGCCTTTTTAACATATAATAGAGTCATACATAGGAAACCATGCATAGCAAAGTGGTGATTGCATCAAGAGGGTCAAGTGACATCATACACCATAAACGCAGTTTGAGCTGTTTGTGATGTCAGTTAAGGCTCTAAGATAGACTCCCATACCTTACTATAATTCATTTTATTTATTGCCTTTTTCAAATAATATATACATCCTTGGGCAAGGTTCAAAGATAATTTCAGAACAGAAAAAAAAAAAAAACATGGCACCAGAAGCTGCTATCATGCCAGAATCTCCTATGCTTTATATAGTTGTACTGGTGATGTAACATTAAACTAATAGCACAATAACCCTGTAAAATGACAAATATGTATAACAATGTTTAAAAGTGTTTTTTTGTTCATCTCTCCAAACCATATACATCTGAAGCCTCATTCCCAGCATAAGACATCCTGGGTATGCAAATCTTTTTGTAAGGCTGTAAGACAAGGTTTCTCCAGAACAAACAATGCCTTTTAAACAGGCTTGTACATCTTATCCAGTATAGGCTATGAATGACAAAGTACAGACATGTTTTTTTCATCCTCTTGGGACTCCACTAGAGATGCAGAAAATTTAAACTCTGCCAGTGAAGTGGCTGCGAAGCTGGCACTTTGCGTTGTCATTCAACCACGTGAAGTGGCCAATATGAAAGGCTTACTTCACCTTGTAATTATTACTTCACATTGTCATTCTGCCTTAACACAAAGTAAAGTGGAGTGACAAGTCTATTGGCAGCACCCCCACTCATCACATGGCTTACAGCACTGTAAGTCACATGCTTTAGGCAGGCAGGAAGGAAGTGACTCATGCAAGGAGATACTTTCACTTTCTTCTATGCGGAGGGAGAGAGAGGAGGCAGTGAGATTGTGAGAGAAGTTAGGAGATTCAGAGAAAGAGTGAGAGAGAGAGAGAGAGAGAGAGAGAGAGAGAGAGCCCAACAGCTTTTTTAGAAGCTACATTTGTCTGTGTTTTGTGTTTTTTTCTTACTTTTATAAGTTGTTGTCTGTGTCTGACTATGTGTGTGCCTGTATTGTTTGTATCTTGTGTGTGACTGTTTTGTGTCATTGTTCAGACTGAGGGAGGGCAGTTGAGTCTAGCAGAGATGGAGCAGGCTCAGGGAATGTCTGGGATGGGGCAGTTCCAGGACCATGGCATGGCCAGGGAGGAGTGCGCACATGTGAGGGGGTGCACAGTTGCAGCCCCCCCCAAGAAGCAGGACCACCACCACCTCCTCAGGCAGTGTCATCACCACCACCACCACCACCACCACCAGCACCAGTTCCAACTCATCCTGAGCAGGATGTGTCTGCACCCCCGGACCCAAGTGTGGAGCCTCAGCACCATGACCAGGCTGCCAGTGCATCTGGCCCCCCTGCCTGTGCCTGGTCCTCCCTGCACCTCCCTGGTTTGGGAGTTTTTTTGATTGTGTTGGGGGGGGACAGCAGCCTGGTCAGATGCCACAATTGTAGGGTAGAGGTGTACCATGGCCCTTGGGGGACTCACCTGGGGACTGATGACCAGCACACCCACATGATCAGCCACCACCCAGTCGAGTTGCTGGCTGCCACAGAACAGGTCAGGCCTGCACCTGCTGGCCCTTCTGTGGCAGAGAGTGAGGCTGTGCATCACCCTAAGAGGAGGAGGGCCACGGCAGTACCTGCTGCTCCACCAGCATCAACCCCTCCACCACTACCAGCATCTGCAGCACCTGCAGACCACAGAGAACTGCCTGTAACTCAGGAAGACATTGCAGTTCTCAGGAGTGCTGTGGATGTGACGAATGAGAGGGTGAGTACTGTCGAGCAGCAGTTGGAGCAAATAGAAGGCCATCAATTGCAGATAACGCCAGTGCTCCAACTGATGCTGGACCACCACAGGATACCACACTAGTTTTGTTTTCCACCCAATATGCCCCCCACCCTCCTGCTGTGGCATAAAATGTATTCCCCACCATCCCCTGTATCTAATTATGCACTTTTTTCTTATTTTCTGTATGCATGACACTTTGTATCCTGCCCCCTTCCTTCTGTTAAGTGTGTGTGCACTGTTTTGGTTTTCCTCATTTTAAGTTAAAACGGTTTGTCCCTGCCATCATTATTTCAACTTAAAGGAGTAGTCCAACACAAATATGAAACAGCATATGTTATGCAGAGCATTTTGATGTACATGTAAAATCCTTCCCCTAGTGTGTCCTTCCCTCTGTCTGCTATTAGGAGTTTTTACTAAATTACTAAATTGTATCTTCATGTTAAATCGCTTTATTGCCTTTATCGCTCCGACAATGCACCCTGTGTCATGTGACAGTGATGTAGACTAGGTTTGCTGGCCAAGGTACCTAGCTTCACCTGAGCTCTTTTCTGCTAGGTTCCTTGAAAGGACAGCACAAAGAACCTTACCAGAGCAAGGAAAAGGAGTAAGGCTTCTTTTGGCTAGGCAGATTTACTGTGTGTTGCTATTTTTATTTTGCAATCACAGGGATTGTTACTGTTTGTTGCTAACATTTTATTGCTTTATTTTTCTCTGATTCAAACTGTTGTTGCTGGGTATACCTTCTGCTACATTATTACAGGGTGTGCCTACAGGTGTATGCTTACAGATTACTGCTGTAATCTTCTTATTAAAATTGTCTTTTGCAAGGTATATCTTCTGTTACTGCTTTATTTTTCTCTATAGCAAAGTGTTTCTTACAGGGTATATCTTCTGTGAAATTATTACAGTTGGTGCTTTACATGTTTTACAGTTTTATCCATCATGAGGATAAGCTTTCAGGGCTACTGCATTTGTTGCTGGCTGATAGTTTCTGCTCTCTTACCTCCTTGTTTCTTTTGTCTGTGGTTCTTCTTTTTCAGCAGGGGAAGGTCCCAGCCACCCACCCCCATCCCCAACCACCCAACTCTACACTCCTTTTATAGGGTAGCACAGTCATATTTCCTGTAGCAAAGCAGGAAGGGGAGGATCAGAGGGGGTATCCACACAGTGACCTCATTTACAGATGCACTAGTAATTTAACTTGTTAGAACAAGTTATACAAAAACAAACAAAACACAAAATCAAACTTTTGTTTTCAGTTTCTTCTTTCTAATTACTCTGACCAGGTTGTAAACCCAGCAACTTATCTGAAATGGATATTATTAACTGCAGGTACTGCAGAACACTTTTCAGAAGGGCAGTTTTACAGGATTTAGTACACTGTCCTACATGCTTGGTCATTGGAGATCTAAGGGCTCAGCTCCAGACAGCATGGGCAGAGATTGCGTGCCTCAAATTGCATATTCAAGAGGAAATATATTATAAGAACTGCCCGCCATTTCCCCAACATCCAATAGAAGCACCTCGACCACAGAGGGTAGTTGGTCCGGGAGGTTGGCAGTTAGGTAGGAGGGGCAAATTGGGTGCCTCATCACTCAGTGCTCTCCAACATATTACCTCCACAAACCATATAAAAACTACAAACAGGTATCTGCCTCTATCTTCAAAATCAAAGGGGCAGAGGACGCTGCATAGTGGGACACTGCAGCACAGGAGCTAGCACAACAAAACTCACCCAAAATAGGAACCAAAACAAAAAATGCAAAAAGGAAATCCAAAAAACCTCTGATCATAGCAGACTCCATGATTCAGGGAGTTGATACCTATCTCCAGTCAGAGGTAATGGTCAGATATCTTCCAGGTACATCAGCATGGAGAGACACTGACCACGTTGCTAAAATTGTTTAGGAAGCAGGAGAAAACATTGACATCCTGGTTCATACAGAGAATAACAATCTCTCCAGCCAGTCAGTTGTGGAGACCAAGGAACACCTGATCATGCTGGGTGACAAACTATCATCCATTTCATCTGACATCTCCTTCTCTGAGATCCTGCCAGTCTGGGAGAGAGGGGCAGATGGACGGAAGGTCAGAGAAGGGGAGATAGGGGAGCTAAACACATGACTCCAGGGCTGTTGCCAGGAAAAAGGACACAAGTTTGTACGGAACTGTCAACAGTTTTGAGAGTGAATGTTCTTTAAATTTGATGGACACATCTGACTAAGGAGGGAGCCAGTGCATTGGGGCAGACATTTGACATTTTTGCAGAATATTTAACCTAGCAAATGGGGAGAGGGGTGCAGCACATCATACATTGAATAGGAAGAACACCCTTCCCTCCTCAGCTAGTGGACAAACAGGAGTTTAGCATGTTTGTAGTTCATTTGCATCACCAGGTAAGGAAAAAGGTCATGCTCCCCATACGATGCACAGGGGAAATGCCAGACCTCATCCAACAACTAACACACTGAAATCTGGCCAATGGAAAATCATGGTCACAAGTGCTCACAGTCTGGAAAACAAGATCGCAGACCTGCAGGCAATAATGACAGAGGCTAAACTGGACACAGTAGCCATTAGCGAGACAGGGTTTACCAGTAACCACACTTGGAAGACTTCAGTACCTGGCTATGTATTGTTCAGAAGAGACCAAGGTGCAAAAAAGGGGGGGGTGGAGTGGCCCTTTATGTCAATGAAAATGTCAAAGGTACAGAAATTCAGAATACACATATGAAGCCAGAAGAACTGTGGGTCACCCTGGAAACAGGAAATGGGACAGCCATACAAACTGGGGTTGTGCACAGACCTCCAGATCAGGGGGAGGACATAGACACATTACTGTTAGAAGATATACAAAACATGATAGCTAACGGGGAGGTTCTGATAACGGGAGACTTCAACATGCCAGATACAGACTGGTCAATACCAGCAGGAACATCTGCTAGAACTAGACACATTGGGATTCCCTGCAGGAGGAGGACCTCAAACCACTGGTACAACAACCCACAAAAGACAGGGCTATCCTAGATCTAGTACTGACTAACAGGGAAAGGATCACAGATCTCCAGGTAGAAGGTCACCTGAGGGACAGTGACCATGCAATGGTATGGTTCAATTTGGCCACTAGAACTAAATCATCCCATTCCAAGGCAAAAATATGGGACTTCAGAGGAGCTGACTTTGATATGATGGCCAACAGAGTTAAGCTAGCACTGGAAAAAAAGAAATACAGGTGAGTGGGTACAGGCAAAGTGGCAAGCATTAAGGATGCAATAATTGAAGCAACATCCCACTGTGTTCGAGAGAAAAGGAAGTGCAAAAGAAGAAGGAAACCACTTTGGTTCTCACAGGCAGTAGCAGAAAAGGTCAGATCCAAAAGGTTGACCTTCAGGAAATATAAGGGAACACAGCAGGATGAAGATAGGGAGGCATACTAAACTTCCTGCAGGGAAGGCAGAAAGGCAGGCAAAGGCCCAAACCGAGGAAACACTAGCATAAACAATAAAAGAAGGTGACAAGACTTTCTATAGATACATTAGTGAAAGGAGAAAGTCCAGAGGGGGTATTGCTAAGATCAAAGGGGATAAGAGGGCATGTGAGGAAGAGGACCATGTAAAAGCATCTATCATAAATAGATACTTCTGCTCAGTATTTACTGAAGAGAGGGAAGGGCAGGGCCCACAGCTCAGCACCATGGACACAGGGAGGAGGGAGGTGTTCACTAGTCCCTTCACAAAAGAAAGGGTCCTACAGGAGCTTGATAAGCTCAAGGTGGACATGGCAATGGGACCTGATGGCATACATCCCAGTGTACTAAAGGAGCTAAGGGTGAAACTAGCAGAGCCATTGTCATAACTGTTTAGTGAGTCTCTGAGCAGAGGAGAGGTCCCAGAAGACTGGAGAAGGACTCATGTGATCACACTCCACAAGAGTGGTAGCAGGGAGGAGGCAGGGAACTACAGACCCATCAGTCTTACCTCAGTAGTGAACAAGATTATGGAGGCACTCCTTAAGGAAAGGATAGTGCTACATCTGGAATCCATAGGCGCACAGGATCCAAAACAGCATGGGTTTGCAAAAAGGAAGGTCCTGTCAAACTAATCTCATAGATTTCTTTTACTGGGTAACCACTGTGGTGGACCAAGGGGGAGCAGTTGATGTCACCTACCTTGACTTCAGCAAAGCTTTCAGTACTGTTCCACGTAGAAGATTGATTAATAAGCTGGGTAGGCTCAGGGTGGGTCAGAAGTTGATCAACTGGGTGGCAAACTGGTTGACGGGCAGAAAACAGAGAGTGGTGGTAAATGGTATACAGTCAGAAGAGATGAAAGTCACATGTGGGGTACCTCTGGGATCAGTTCTGGGGTCAGTCCTCTTCAATATCTTCATCAGTGACATTGCAGATGGACTGGAGGGTAAGGTTTGTCTGTTTGCAGATGACACCAACATCTGCAACAGAGTAAATAATTCAGATGGGGTGGGCAGAATGAGAAGAGATCTGGATAAACTAGCAAAATGGTCAGAAAAGTGGCAACTGGGGTTTAACACAAGAAAGTGCAAGATCATGCACATAAGGAAGAGAAATCCTGAAGCCACCTATAGGGTGGGAGGGGAGTTGCTGGCAGTCACAAGGGAAGAAAGAGACCTGGGCATCATCATCACAAATTACCTAAAATCATCCAAGCAGACCACTAAAGCAGTAGGTAAGGCTAGGGGGATGTTGGGGTGTATTAGTAGGGGTATCACAAGTCAGAAGAGGGAGGTAATAATCCCTCTCTACAAGACACTGGTTAGGCCCCATCTGGAGTACTGCATGCAGTACTGGAGGTCGCACCTTCACAAGGACATTAACCAAATTGAGGCAGTCCAGAGAAGGGCAATCAAAATGGTGCAGGGACTGCATCAGAAAACATATGAGGACAGATTAACAGAGCTTAATATGTATACCCTAGAGCAAAGGAGGGAGAGAGGTGATATGATCGAAACATTCAAACACCTTAAGGGCAGTAACAAGGTGAAAGAGTCTAACATGTTTCAATATAAGAAAAATAGCAGGACAAGAGGACAGAGTATGAGATTAGATGGAGGCTGATTAAGGGGTAATGTGACGAAGTTCTTTTTCACAGAAAGGGTGGTGGATGCATGGAATGGCCTACCTTAGGAAGTGGTGGCTATGAATACAGTGCAGGGCTTCAAACAGGCATGGGACAGGGATAAGGGAGCAATACAGATGAGTATGAATAGATAGGCCATTGACCGAGCAAAGGCAGAGGGCACATTCATAAAGTAGAAAAATAAATGGGCAGACTGGATGGGCCTTGCAGTCCTTATCTGCCATCAACTTCTATGTTTCTATGTAAATGCACAGTTCATAACAGCAGAGCTGTGTAACTGACTAGCAGTTTTCTTACAGAAACCCTACTCATCTAGCTCCGAGGTGCATACTAAACTGTAACAGTTGCCACTTGGTGTCACTGCATAACAACAGTTACACAGCTCTGCTGTTGTGCATATGGTAAATCTATGGGCTATGCTACATCACTGTCACATGGCACAGAGTGCAATGTTGGAGCGATGAAGGTAATAAACCGATTTTACATGAAGAAGATTCACAGGGATCATAAAACTATCATAAAGGTAGCACACTACTTTAGTAAAAATTCCTAATAGCAGACAGAGGGAAGGACACAGTAGGACTTTACATACAAATCAGAAGTGCTCTGCATAACATATGTTTTTTTCTAATTTTGTGTTGACTACTCCTTTAACAAAACCAGAAAGACATAACTCCACATGAATTGATACCATTAAAACAATTTCACTGCTACTGCAACTGTATTTATGACAAAGCAAGGCACACAGTAATGAGCCTTGCCTTTTGCCGGTTAGGTCTTCAGTGGTGTGCCTAATGAAGGCTTAAGTGGCAAAGCGCAGTGGTCATTTGTGTGTACCTTGTTTTGCCATCAGTAAAGTAGCAATATCATTGAACATTTTTTTGTGGCATGTATTCATATGGAGTGGTGGCTTTGTGTGTTTGCCTTGTACTTTTGGAGCCAGGTATTGTATACCAGCAGCCATCCACATAGTACAGTATGCTTCTTATGGCCCTGTTATATTCCAAGTTAAGAATGTTTACCCTGACATACTTTTGGTTCCTCAGTAATGTTTACTTTCTGTCATGGAGTGTTTGTTAAAAAGCAGACATGAGTAGTGCAATAATACTGTGCTAAACTGCATGTGTGCAGTGTAATGTCCTATGTGTGCAGACACTGTCCAGCTTCTTGCAAACATACATATATGCTGACTTGTTCCGGTGTTTATGGTATAAAGAATAAAGATAAGAATATATAATGTATATTTTATTCATATCATTATCAGCAGTGGACAAAGCCATATAATATGTCTACAGAGGTCTTGGTGCAGTCGGTGGGCGGTGTGTACCTTAGTCACAGTGTACACATGACTTTTAGGAGATCAATTCATAGCACTGCTCACCTCTGCTTTTCAACAAACCGTACCCAGCAGACGTGAAACATTGCTGAGGCACCACAAATAGTTTATGGTGTACAGACATTATAAAGTTGGAATGTATGACAGGTCCAGTTCACTGCCGCCACACTCTGCTACCACTGGTGCCATGTCATGGTGTACAGCAACTTGCTGCAAAATTGCCACTGCCAGTCTAAACTAGGAAGACATCACTTAGTCCAGAACAAAAAATGCAAAGAAGAAATGTGGTAGCACAGTGTGGTGGCAGTGGACTGTACCTGTTATATATTGTCTGACTATATAATGTCTGTACACTATGAAATATTTTGGGTGCTTCAGCAATATTTCATGTCTGTTGGGTACAGTTTGTTGAAAAACTGAAGTGAGCAGTACTATGATCTCTTAAAAGTTATGTGTACACTTTGACTGAGGTGCACACTGCCTACCGACTGCACCGCTGCTGCTGATGGTACAAATAAAATATAAATTATATATTTTTATCTTTATTCTTTATACCAAAACACTTGAACAAGTCGTCATATACATGTTTGCAAGAAGCTGGACAGTGTCTGCACATAGGCACAGGACATTACACTGCACACATGTAGTTTAGCACAGTATTATTGCACTGCTCAGTCCTACTTTTTAACAAACACTTCACGACACCACGACAGAAAGTAAACATTACTGAGGCTCCAAAAATATTTATTTTTGGAAATAGACATTTTGAAGTTGGAATATAACTAGGAATGGAATTAATTAATGGCTCAGTCAGTGTTTGGCACAGTGTTCACACTCACACACAGTCACCAGAATTAATGTGCATCCCCAAAATGCTACTGTCTTGTGTCCAGAAAATTCCCCAGTGCTGATGAAGTGAAATGAGAGCGTAACAAGAAATGCAGTCTCCCAGATTTAATGGCATACTTAGTCATGAATGCAGTGGTCACACTCAGTCACCAGAATTAATATGCATCTCCAAAATGATTCTGTCTTGTCTCCAGAAAATTCCCCAGTGCTGATGAAGTGAAATGAGAGTGTAACAAGAAATGCAAAATCTCCCAGAATTAATGGCACACTCAGTCATGAATGCAGTGGTCACACACAGTCACCAGAATTAATGTGCATCCCCAGAAAGCTACTGTCTCATCTCCAGAAAATGCCCCAGTCCAGACAAAGTGAAATGAGGGCATAACAAGAAATGCAAAGTCTCCCAGAATTAATGGCACACTCAGTCATTCATGCAGTGTTCATACACAGTCCCCAGAATTAATGTGCATCCCCAAAATGCTACTGTCTTGTGTCCAGAAAATTCCCAGTGCTGATGAAGTGAAATGAGTGCATAACAAGAAATGCAAAGTTCTCCAGAATTAATGGCGCACTCAGTCATGTGTGCAGTGTTCACACACAGTCACCAGAATTAATGTGCATTCCGCAGAGAGCTACTGTCTTGTCTCCAGAAAATTTCCCAGTCCAGACGAAGTGAAATGAGGGCATAACCAGAAAGGCAAAGTCTCCAAACTCCACACTCCAATAAGAACTAAGTGCCCTGCTATTACTGTTGGAATTACATGTAATGCTGCAGTTGACCTGGCTGTGATGGGATGATGCACATTATCTTGCCAAACGGTGTACAAGAAGAATTACCTGACCATTGAGTTTACCGTCCAAGATGATGAGACTGAGAACGCTGTTGGTTGCCCAAAGTGGGCTGCACTGACCCCAACAGGAAGGATGCCCTTTGTGTGCACACTAATACTACCCTTGGTAAGTTAATTAATGTACCTGCCTGGCACCACCATTGTTTTCCACAGAACCTGACCTTAACTGTGTGATATCTTATAAAATGGAGACGATGATATTCTCCAAATCAAGTGTTCTGATTGTATAAAACACATCACATGACCATGTGTATATCAGAGCGTGACCGCACACCTGCACTTTTCCCCCTCCAAAACAATTTTGCCATTTTATAAAATAGATAACCTACTTTACGATGTGGCTAGTTGACCAAGGCATGCGTATGTCAGAGCGTGACCATACACCTAAGAGTGGATTATTTATTACATATATAATTTGTTGTCTATATTTATATACATGTAATCATTGTTTTGTTTTGTGTCACAGGTCACAAAGTCTCATTTGGTGTGTGTATTTCGGTGCTTGATAAGGGATTGTGGTGTTGGAATACTGTCAAGCCAGTGAAGGTAAGTATGTTTGGGGGGGGCTTTTCAATTTCAAGCAAATGTCATTAATGGTTGGTTTATTGTTTGGTAAATTCTTCACAGGTTTTATCTGCATCCTCCTCCAGGTGGGACACACTTGGATTGCAACTGACTACCACGGCTACCTATGATTATCACTGGGTCATCATCATCATCACCTGATACTTTTGCACCACACTGTGAATCACTGGTTGGCAAAAGCATGACCTCCACCACAGTGGAAGAAATGTGACATTGTGTGTTATGATCACCATGATCAGAATCATGTTCAGCTACTGTGGGGATGTTACTGAGGATGGGGAGTATGACATCATCTGCACTGTCACTCATTGCTTTAGACTCAACTATATTTTTTGACATGGTTAAATGGTCAGAATTGGAACTTGAGGTAGCAATACTCATGCCAACAGAAACTGCACTAACACCACCAACTGGGACATCATCATCTCCTCCAACTATGAGAGAAGCTACAGATTGCTCTGTAAAAAACATTGATGGAGAAATCCCTTTACTGACAACAGCTATGTACTTCTGTGTACTACCACACCCACTGACAATCTTGCCACTGGCAGCAGTGCCATGGCCAGAAACAGCTGTGTTTGCATGTCTCTTTGCAGGCATTTTGGGGGATCACCAAGAAAATTCTAAACAAATTTAGATTTATGAACTTTCAGTCTGGGCCGGTGGATGTGAAGCCAAAAAAAAAAACAACTGTGGCTTGCAGATGGAGATTGGGCACTAAACAGATGCAAAAGCACAGACAGATTAAGATTTGCTGTGCAATCAAGAAGAGATGCAGATGCAAAGTAACAACAACACCTTAACCAGTGCTCACAAGTCACAATGCAATCTGGAAAAGAATACCTTTTGCCAGTTGGGGGGGTGGGGTGGTGCAGTGTACTGCAGTAACAGTTCAAAACCAAGATACCACAAAGCAGTACAAAATCACGCAGGTGCCTTGGATAGCACGTTCACACTGCTGCAATTACTCTGTGACACATTAAAATGTGTCTGATTTGATGGCACACATCGCACACACACACTACAAGTAATGCGTAGCAGATTGAAAACTTCAGTATTATAACCAAATCTTTTAAACAAACTGAAATTATGCACTGCTACACCACAACAATCAGCAAAAAAAACTCAAGAATTACTGAAAATATTACTGTGTGTAGATTAACACAGTTATACAAGAAAAATATAATCAAAACAGAAAGACTGCCTTTTTCTCCCAGTTTTAACCTACCTCCACCACAGATATGCCCTTCCCCCAAAGCACACTTCAAGCGTCTGTCAGTACACACAAGCAATAAGCACTCGATGATATGAGCACAAGAGAGCTTCCTACAATCGATGTACTAAATTTTTGAGCAAATAAATGGCTCAAAAAGGCTTTTTTAACAGCTTTTAGAGGATTTGAATCACAGAGCTCTCAGAGGAAACTGTCTCCATCTAGCACTACACACACACGACACAGAACTTGAGGCTGTGCAGAACAATTTACATCCCATCTGACCTGCAATCCCATGAATCACTACAAAATTTGCCTTGGAGCTCAATAACAAGGCAAAGTGATACAAAGTACATCGATTTCAATGTACTTCACATTAAAATTGGTGCAGAAGTGGTTGAAGGGAAGGTGGAGTAAAGCGAAGTCATTGTTATCAATGGACTTTGTGTTCCTCATTATGACACAAAGTACTCCGCTTTGCATTGTGGTTACTCATCGGATTCCACATTACTCCGTGAATTGCTTTGCTGATCGAATTTTGGCCACTTCTCCCACCGCTAGACTCCAGGATATTGTTGTCATCACAGGAACCTGACACCATGTCAGGACTCTAAGGCAACAAAAATTTAGGACACTCCTGAGAGGCAGTTTGCAAGAGAACCAGTACAGCAGTTTGTAAAAGGATGATCAGAAAGAAGAAATATATTTAAATTGTTTGCTTTTTGTGCATCTCTTTATACTGAAATGTTTAAGTCTTATTCCCAATGCAAGACATTATTGGGCATCATAGATCTGTTTTCGCTACCCTTTTGTACTGTCTATAAGTAAATTTATCAGAACACATAATTTTTTTTTTTGCCACTACAATGATGGCACCCAAATATATTTTTCCTGTCATGCTTTAGCTCCTGCTGTTGTTCATAATTAAGGATGTACTTTTGTCATAGGTAATTTTGGAAAAAAAAAATCACAGGTTGGTCATTGAAAAATTAAAATTCCTGGCATTGTCATGGATGTTACTTTTTAATGCACAACATAGGCAAAGACACATTTTTATGCTCTTTTATCACACCAAAGATGCATATCACAACACAAAATAGACAAATATATGTATATTTCTACTTCATTTTGCCAGTTACAAATTACTATTTTAAACCTGTCTGAAAATTATATGAAAGTTGGGCCTAATTTTCTATGAAAGTAAATTAAACTTCAGATGTAATGAGTGTGCAAATATAACAAATACCATGGAGACCAGACAGGTCCAACACACATTACTATGGATGTAATTTGATCATGGGTAATTTTTAAAAAAGTTACAGGTTGACCGTGACGAAGGAGCCCTTATTATGCATATTCTTGAAAATAATTAAAGTCATGGAATTTCTGAAAAAAGACCAAAAGCCATGGTATCCATGACTTCCATGATTACCATGATAAACTTACATCCTTATTCATAATATGCCAAATTGTCTTACTGATTTGCTAAACTGGTGTACACCAAACTCTTTAAAACTCAAAGCTGATAAAATTAAAGAGCTTATTTCTCCAACCTCTGCACTCTTATTCAAGCTTACAGAATGTTTTGAATTCAGTAAACATACCTTTTCCTGTCACTGTTCCCATAAATAAAATAGGCATATGTTTGTCAGGTGCACTTATCTAGTAAAAAGAAACAAAGTAAATAAACAGTGTATTAAAACAGATTGTAGGTATTGACCTATCTCTTTCTTCTTAAATTCTGGTCATCTCTA
The DNA here is from genome assembly GCA_016271365.2 of Neoceratodus forsteri. Lineage (NCBI taxonomy): Eukaryota > Metazoa > Chordata > Ceratodontiformes > Ceratodontidae > Neoceratodus > Neoceratodus forsteri. The sequence continues at coordinate 1,164,968,961 of CM057456.1, read as the reverse complement.
AAGTCTGTTGATTTCAACTAACTTATGCTATTTGTAGTCATAAGTATCTGTCTCCTGAAGCAATCTAAATTCTCATAAAAAAGTCTAATAATTTCTAGACTTGACTATTTTGATAGTCTATTAATTAGTCTTTCTTTCTCTGATATCACACCCCTCCAGTCTATTCAAAACACAGCAGCTTACATGATTACCAGCACTCCTTGCTGTGCATATATTACTTTGGTCTTAAAAGCCCTTCATTGGTTATCCTTGCCTTGATTCTCAAATTTCAGTTTAAAGTTTTTGTTGTAACTTTCTTCACATGAGGTCAACCATCCTGTCTCAGAACATCTGTCCAGTTTCTCATCTTATTTCTTTCATTCAAGTGATGTAAGGATATTGGTTGTCCCCTCATCTAGACTGTCATGGGTATAACAGCATGTACTTGTCTTTGTTGGTCCAAACCTCTGGAATTCCTTACCTACAGTATGTATGGTCATCATGCATCTAATGTAATGGCATTTCATGCATTCTTAAAACTTGTTTAACCTTTTTAAACTAATTTTATAATTCATTTTTGTCAGTGATTTTATTTGCATTGGTTGTTATATTGTGTGATTGTTTTGTAATTGTGACTGCACAGCCTTCTGATGCCTTGATTAAGTGTGTTTCATAAATAAATAAATGGGTATGCAAATCCTTGTGCAAGTCAGACTGACAGGAGTTCACCAGAACACAAATTGCCTTTCAAATAGGCCTGTACAGTACAATAAATCTGATCCATAGGCTGAGAATGACACAGTACTGTCCAGACACATGTTTTACCCTCTTGGGACTTCTCAGCATACTACAGTCATTATCTCAACTAGGCACTATGTCAGAACCCCAAGGCAATATATGTTAAGAACACTCAGAGTACACCTACTATAGAGGTGTTTAATTGTTATGCTTTCACTAAATGAAAAATGACTATACTTACAGTAATGTATATTACAGTTGCACCAATTAACTTGTGCCGGTGTCTTCTGAACTTTGTGTTATACTCATACATAAATCCCCTGTCTGTTTCCAGTACCACTATAGGGCCTCTGGAGAATCTCTTAAAAATATTACAAAATATCTGGAAAAAAATGATCATGTCAACTTCTGCAACAGTATGCATACATTGAGGCTATTTTATAAATCAAATGTTGTTACTTTGGCTGAAATGTGTCTTGGTCTCATGGTCAAGATCACTTCATACTCAAGGAGATGTGCCAAAGGTGACTGGCCCAGCTGACTAGAGAAAATTAGAGGTGATGTGAAGGACTGACCCGAGAGGGAGAGAGAGAGGGAGGGAGGGAGAGAGAGAGAGGAGAGAGAGAGAGAGAGAGAGAGAGAGAGAGACAGAGAGGTTGTGGGTGGTAAAGAAGGTTTAAGAGTCAAAGCAGGCCTCTAGATAGTGTACCTGTTTAGTAATCCATTCAGGCAGAGTGAGTTACCCACTACCCTTTTGAAACACAGAGGCATAGCCTTATAATTACTGTTGCTTGGTTTGTAGTCATTCTTTCTGAGTCAGTGCACTCTTGTACAGGAAGTCTATTTTAAGACTTAGTGAAACTGAGCTAAGGAATTACCTCATCAATTATTATTAAATGTTAATCTAGAGATCTGATGCTTTAATCCCCATATAGTTTGCTCTGTTGGCCTAGGAAGTATAGCTAGATCAAAACACCTGTCTATATGAAATGAAATTAAAGGAAGAAAACTTTTGGTTAAAATGTTGCCAGCACTGCCACAGTTCCAGGTTAGGAACAACTCTAAAGCCTGACAGGGCAAATATTGAATGTTTTCTGCAGTAAAGGATTAGGGGAATTGGTCCACAATGAAAGAGTTTCAATCATAGCAGTCCATTCCATGCATTCCACATCATAAGCACAAAATAATTTCATAAGTAGATTTGGAGAAAGAATGGCGATATAGTCAGTCTATGCAAATTTAATGAGCAAAGAAACATAGAAGGATAAGGACAGATAAATAGCATAAGTCATCAAGTCTGTATAAGCATATAATTTGGTGGCAGATAAGGACCACTAAGCCCATCCAGTCTGCCCATTTGCCTACCTAGTGCATATACTCCAGATCTTCATTGATCTGCAGCTTACCCTCTCTTTCCCATTACTAGGGTTGCCTTCTGTCTATCATAAGCATTTTTGAATTCACCTACTATTTTTACCCCCACAACTTCCGCAGGGAGGCTGTTTCATGCATCTGCCACCTTTTCCATGAAAAAGTACTTTGTCATATTGTCCCAAAGTCCCCTCAGCCTCATATTATTACCCATTGCTCTTACATATCTTCTTTTCTGAAAGATGCCACCATCTTGTACTTTATGTATCCCCTTAAGGTATTCAAAGGTCTCTGTCATATCCCCACTCTCCCTCCTTTCCTCCAGGGAATACATATTTAGGTATTTCAGTCTCTCCTCATATGGTTTCTGCTGCAGTCCTTGCACCATTTTTGTTGCCCTTCTCTCAACTGCTTCAACTCTGTCTATGTCCTTACAGAGATGTGGCCTCCAGAACTGTACACACTACTCCACATGGGGTCTCACCAATTGTCTGTACAGTGGCATCACCACCTCCTGTTTTCTAGTGGTGATATCTCTCCCTATGCACCCCAGCATCCCACCGGCTTTCCCCACAGCCTTTCCCCACAGCCTTCTTGCATTGCTTGGTTTTAGGTCATCTGTTATGATTACCCTAGGTCCCTTTCTGGTTTGGTGGTCATAAGCACCTCCCCCCATTGTGTATTCCTCCCCTGGATTTCTGTGCCACAAGTGCATGATTTTGCATTTCTTTGCATTGAATCTAAGCTGCCACACTCTTGACCACTCCTCCTGCTTGCCTAGGTCACTTCTCATTGCCCCCCCAGAGTGTCAACCCTGTTGCAGATCTTAGGGCAGTCCTGATGCCCTTTGATTGATAATTTACTAACAATGCCCTTAAAGGTGTTCCATTAGAATCAGAGGTTTTATTAATGTGGAATAGGGTGGAGTTTCTTTTGATAAATACATATATACTGTATCACTTAAACCTGGCTATATGACTCATCCAAGATGAAGCGAGACAGTCCTTTATGTGTTCATACCAGAAGGGGTATTAAGTGATATATTACCCAAGACTACAAGGTAGAGATGGTGGCATGGCCATTACCTTTAGATGTTGGACTATACAATGTCTCCTGGTGAGAGTGCCAGGTCCTTTGAGTTTGTGGCCAGTCTGAGGTTCAGGATTGTCCTCCATTACCACTCCTCTTTGGTGTGTGTGTGTGGGGGGCTTCCAACAGGAATTTGCTGAGAAGTTCATGCTGGTACTAGCTACCCCAAGTCTTTGTTGCTTGTGGACTTCAGTGCTAGGGTCATGACACCTCAGACTCTTTTACCACTAAATTCCATTAGATTACAGTGGATATGGTCCTTAGACAAGATATTTTTGTGGTCATGCACTCAGGGGGACTAAACACTGGACCTCATCATCTTGACAGGGTTAGAAATTAAGGACGTCTTAGTGGATACTGTTGTTTGGTTAGACCAGTGCATCATAATGCTTGGCTTGGGGTCCTTGAGAACAGTTTATAGATCTTTTGGACAACTCAAACCTAGCAGAGGTTTCTAGGAGGGAGTGCTGTGCAGCTGTGCAGGCCTATTATAAGCCTTTGATTGAGGCACTAGATACCCTGGCAAGAGTTTGCTCATGCCTTTTGTATGACCTCATACTGAAGTACTTCTTGGTTTTCTACAGAACTCATGTTGCTGAAGATACTGGGCAAGTAACTAGAGCAATGCTAGTGTAGCTCATAGTGGCATGCTTACAGATTGTCCTGGTGGTACAGTTAACAATGAGGCAACTGGGAAAGAGAAAAGTAAATGTTTCTACACCCAGTTTTTTCATCTGCACCTTTTCTCCCACTTGTCAATCCATGGCACCTGACTGCAACAGAACATCCAACGTACCCCCCTGACCCTAAGCTGTCACCTACCTGCCTGTCCTCCATAGAGCCTTTTCTCCACTCTATTTTAATTCAGTTACAATTCAATTCCATTTCATTAGAATAGAACTAGTGCTGTGTGGAATATGGAATTCCAGTGGTGGAATTCGCATGGAATGGCTATTCTGTTGGTGGAATTTCCACTGGAATACAACTGGTTCTTCAGTGGAATTCTGCCTACTGTAATCTGTGGAATAATATTCCATGGAAAAGCAATTGTTCAGCAGAAAATTATTCTGCAACAAATTCCACTGAAAATATTGAGATCCGTGGAATAATATTCCACAGAGCAGCATTTTTTCTGTGGAAAATCATTCTGCAACTATTTTCTACTGCAGAATTTCTCCATTCTGTTTGTGGCAGAATTCAGTAGAATTTCAGCAGAATTTTGAAAAGTCCATGGAATTTCATTCCACTGGAATTTGAAAATTCCACACAGCACTAGATAGAACCACTGAGCAAGAATCAATATCCACAATGATGTCCTGTCCCACAAGTTGCAAGTTGTAAATAATACAAATAAATACAAGAAGAACAGAACTGGAATATACAATGTACAAAGCTTCCATGCAGAAATAATCTGAAAATAAAATCATAAAAACATTAAATAAGTTTGTCAATGTCTAGGACAACAAAATGAGAAAAAAAGGAATTGGTAAAACCAATTCCATAAGAAAATACTTTGAAGGCAATTTGGAAGAAAGCAGTTACCAATTCTGTGGACATTTGTTCCAGATTGTAGTACAGTAGTGAGTAAAGCCAAAAAAACCTTTGACTGGATTCAGGATTGCTCCTGCTATTGCTGCATGTATGAAGAATCCAGTGATTGCTGCACTCCCACGATGGTATGCAGGGATCAGGACTTCAGCAGATATAGTATGCAGCATTCAGGCTTCACATTGGGTGGATTTCTGTTCTTGAATATGCATGAGCACATTCGGAGCATTGCACCACTCCCTGTGTCACCCACAGGTATGGTGTAGCCTGTGTGTGTCAGGGCAGGGGCACTCTGAATGCCATGACTGAATCCTCAAAGCCATGGTATCAACAGAATCCAGCAGATGGCAGGTAAACCACTGAAGAATAGTTGATGTCTGTGGATTCTGGTTCAGTGCCCAGGTATCCTGCTGTCCAGTTTTGGCATTTTATGGGTGTGTTCTGGAGTGGTACAGGGCCATCAGACATCTAAGTCAAAACATTTTTTGACTACATGACCACCAGCATATCTACCAGCTAGCATATCCTGTGTGCAGTGCTTCTGTGCAGAGCACATACAAATGGACTGGCAGGCACATGTGCTGCCATGGTTGGTACTGCTGCTATTGTGGAGGGCAGCATGGCCTAGACAATTGTTGGGCACCCCATCCTGCATCAGATGGGGTTGGACACTGAGGATGGGATGGGTACTGCTGGAATTATAAGTGGTATCTGTTCCTGAATACAACCCAATTAAGAACATCAAATATCAGATAATTATTTGAGCATTAGTTTCAGTATTGGTGTCATCTATGGAGCTTAAATTCATATAATCAAGGGCAATGCCTTGTAGACCTTTCAGTATGTAATTTGTGAAGGCTGTGGCAATTACTTAGTGAGATTCAGTTTAAATTTTTATAGAGCAAACAACCATGTTTATTAAATGGACTGTCAAGGATAAAGCAATAAAGACAATATAGAAAATGCCTAAACTGGAAAGCAAACACTGAGAAGCAGCTCCACACAAAAATATCAGCAAAATAAAACATTAAAAGCAAGAGGGTATGATAAACCTTGTATCCAGTTCCTAATAGAAGTAATTTCTTATTGTTATTTAAAAAAAAATTGTCCATTTTTTGTTAATCAACATTTCAATATAAAAGTACCCAGTATTGAGTGGATAAAGCAAATACCTATAATATAGTACATATAAGGGGATGAATTGTTAAGTATAGTGCCATCCCATGTTTTGACTGATAGTAAATCTGAAGTCTTTAAATATGCCAATTGATTCCTGGAGCCAAATAGGAGTGCCTTTGTTCTGCATACATTCAATACTACTGTGCAATGATATAGAAAAGTGGTAGATTACAAACCCTTTTTGCAAGAAACATTGAACTGGAGTGAGTCCCTGGAGGTATGGAAGGCCATATAATAGCATAATTCTGATATTCTATACCTCAGAGGGTACCACAGATGGAACCAAGATACCATGAAATCAAAATAAGGTTCCAAGACTGATCCTTGAAGTATGGTGGAGCCAGTCATGGTGCAACACAGTAACTTGCTGTCAGTGACAGGTCACAAAATACTGCATGACAAAAGTGCTTATTTGCCATTGATTTACACTATTCTCTGCAATATACTGCAACATTTTGTGATATACTGTAGCATTATTGTGTTATATCCTGGCTGGTGCCACTGAACTCATTTGGCAATAGTAAGGGTTATAGAATAAATCTTATTAATAACAGTTTTCTTAATTCTGAAAGAAAGATAATCAGAAAACCACAAAGTCACTTTGGGTTTATGTTTAAAGCTGGGTAAGGGAATCATGAGGCAAATGATTTAATTTCTATATCTAAAGAGTCAACATTAGCAATGATGTAACATGTTGATTGAAAAATATAAGGAAAGACTTGTTGGGAAATGTCATCAAAGTGCTGACTTGATTTAATAAAATGATCATTAAAAATATTGGCAACACTAGATCAAGATATATCAACTTTATCTGGAGAATTAATGTTAATTTGAGCTGAAATAGACATCAAGATAGAGAAGCGAAATGAAGACTTTGTTGCTTCACTTAGGGTATGCGTGCATTTGTTTTGTGCTGCCTTATAATGAGTCCCAAGAGAAGGAATATTCTATTAGATGGGCCAGATTCCAAGCTCCATTTTTAACCTTTCATAACTTGATAGGAGTGGAATTGAACCATGCAGCAGCATTAGGTTTAATCTCATGAATCTTATAAGGCATAATCCTGATACATAGTTGTAGAAATTCAGAAACAAAGAAAGTCCTGGCATTACTGAGAACTGAAATCAAGTTCAGCCTTTCCCAATTATTAAGTTCTATATCATTAATAACATTTAAAAATCAAAATCCTTAAATGACCCAATTTTTTTTAAAACAGGATTAGCCACAAACATCAGCCTTACCATTAATAAGATATACTGCATTACGGTTACTTACAAAATTTGGTAGTAATCCAGCAAATGTAAAGTGGGACATACTGTATACTTAGTAAAATAAAATCAATAAAGACTGAAGCAAACAGAATCTTTATATAAAACCTAGATGGACTTTGGATGAACTGGCCAAGGTCCTTAGCAGGGGAAAGGGAAGATAGTTATTCTGATTTTATGTTAAAATATTGTAAAGATGTAAAAATGGTTTGGGGCTTAGATATGTTTGCTGATGAAAATATTGCTTTATTGGGAAATCCAAGGAGTATCATATATTTGAAGGGAAACATTACAATGAACAGGCTGGGATGAAAAGTGTATACTAACATACAGGATAGTGTATATGAGCTCATACACACCAACGCTATTCTTATACCAAGTGGTTACCATGATGACGAGCACCTTGAGAGCAAAGTGCAAGAAGTCCATCTGTCATCATAGAAACCACAAGGTTTAACAATAGCAATGTTGTGTATCTGTGCTCTCATACACTATTCTATATAGTGCATTGTCAAAAACACAATTGTTTACTTTTTGTTGTTAAAGTAGTCAGTTTCTGCCATCTGCCACTTGCACTTCATCATCATCTGCCCAGCAGCTAGGTCATTCACGTGACAGTGCAATGGCCAACTGTCTTATGAAGAGCTCTGCTGAGGGCACTTGTGATGTAGCTACTACAGCAGAACAAAAAGTCATTCTGCTATAGTAGCTACATCACTACTGCAGCAGAACGACTTGTTCAGGTGTATGGATCTTCATACACAACAATGCCCTACTATACACTATATTAGAGAACATAATAGATACCAGAACTGATTTTCTCATAGCTTTTGTGGATTTGCAAAAATAATTTGGAGTTAAGAGATGGGAGTTTAGTAAATTTCATCAGCTTAGACTTGCTTTAGGTCCCATTTTAAATGAAACAGGGTCTGCAGTAGTGAACTCTAATTGGGATAGCTTACTTAAGAGTGTTGGGGGGAGGTGAGGGAAAGGCATTCGAAATAATTATGAAGCCACAGATGTATCAGATAGTAAGCTTTGAAGTCAGGTTGGAAAAAGAATTTATATGTGACATCTTACTATAGAACTACAAGAAAGTCAAAAGGAATGCCTGGAAATGTTGTGAGACAAAAGGCAATCTAATTCAAAACAAAATTCTGCATTACACATATTATCAATCAATCTTTTTGTTTATAAAAAACACAATTCACAGATGATTAAAGTGCTTCTACATAAGCAGTAAAAGCTTAAAATTAAAATATCTAATAAATAAACTACATATCAGCGTACACTGAAAACTAATCAAGACTCAGGAAGGCAAGTTTAAATAAGTGAGTCTTAAGCTCAGATTTAAAATTCTCCATGGTCAGGCACTCCCTTATCTGATGAGATAGAGAGTTCCACAGGCTAGGGGCCATGAATACAAATGCCCAGGCACCCGAGGTCTTCAAACAGACCCTGGAAACTTGTAGCAATCTCTTATCAGCAGAGTGGAGAGGGCAGAGGGGCTGGTAGGGGTGAGGAAGATCTTCTACATAGCACAATTCCTGTCCATGTAGGGCTTATAGGTCGTTAAACTGACCTTGAAGGTGATCCGCCACTAGATAGTCAGTCAGTACAGGCCATGGAGCACAGGCATGACATGGCATGATCTAGGTAAACCAGTCAACAGCGTGGCAGTTGCATTCTGCACCAGCTGCAATTTTTCTCTCAAGGTTTTGACTAAATTTGATGGGTCAAGAAGGGAGCTTTTGGAGATGTGATGGACAAAATGGAAATCTTCTACACAGACTTTGGCCATACTCTAAATTAACCCCAGTGTGTATAGAGGTATTAAAGTCCTGCTCTAAACTCTTAAGATTTAACACACAACTTAATCCAATGCTATGTATCTTGGAGGACTGTTCATTGTTATATGCCATGCCAAGTTACTATCACACATGGTTCCTTGCAACATGCCTTTGTCTAAAAGGGCTAACCCTCTCAGACTGCAAGAGTGCATATACTTCAACCTTTGGGGAGTTTCAATATATGGTCAGACTGGCATTTAACAAAAGAATAAGTTATACTACCATAAGTAAACTGTACCCTTATAAGAAAAATCTGGTCACCATATCTGAGGCAAATTAATTCAAAGTAATAACCCTTGAAGAAGTATAATTATCTTTTACCATTTAACTGAAAATATTAACTATTTGTTGTTGTTATGTTGGACAACCTTATTTGACTGTTATGTCATTTCTCTACTTATTGGTTATAACCTTATAAGAAGATCTGTACATTAGCTTTGCATTGCATTTGTTATGCACACTGCTGACAACTTTAATATTTATATATTTATATTTTCTTATATTAATGTTAAGATTTTTAGTAAAAAATGTATGGTTCTATGTGATAACAGTGATCGCCGAAGGGCGATCGCCATTACAGTGAAGTAAGAGCGCCAAAAATCAATTTTGGTGCTCTGACTCCCTGGAGCACAACAAAACAGCGCCAGAGACTTGCATTTTTTATGTTTATGCAGTGGGCTGTGCTCCCTGCACCCTGACCACAGTGGGGCTTTGCCCCCCTGACCCGCCTACTTAAGGATTCTCTGCTCCAGGGGGTTGCATGTCAGGAGGGCAAAACATAAACAAAAAAATAAAACTCAGGCAGGCACAACAAAAACGAACCTATGCCTGGACCCAAACCCTGCACCCTAGCCAGCAAAGCCATGAGCCGACCTCCTACACCATGGAGCCAGATCAGTAGGCTACCACAGCACCACCCCTCAAATCCTTTCCCACCCTCACCGAACATGCTTGCTCCCCCCACATACATGCCTGTAGTGTGCTCACTCCCACCCACCCACACGCAAACCTATTAGCAGTGTCAGTGGCTCAGTAGGTAGCACACTCGCCTCTGAGGCTGGGAGATCAGAGGGCTGTGGGTTCAATTCTCACATCTGACACCTGGGTTAATATCCCAGTACTGCCACTGTAGTGCAGCATGAGAGGGGTGCAGCACTTCTGAGGTGCCGTATTTCAGACGAGACATTAAACCGAGGTCCCATCTGCCTGGATTGGTGGTAGTTCAGGTGGATGTTAAAGATCCCATGGCACTTATCAAAAAGAGTAGGGGAATTTCCCTGGTGTCCTGGCCAAATTTCCCTCATTCACTAAAAATACTACCAACAGCTTAATCTAGTTCAAGGTCAGTTGGCATTCATCTGTATCTCCTTCCCCTGGGTCATGCCTGAAAATAGGCAGGATTTGTCTAGTGCACTTACCTGGTCAACAAAAACTAAAAAAAAAAAAAAAACTGTAGCGACTTCCTATCACTATGATCACCAACCCACCCCATCCAGTTGCTGTAGCTACCCCGTAGCCACTGTGCCATGCTCCATGATTGAGCCGCCCTTTCGAGGGTCACTCAGTCATGGTTGTGCACATCATGGTATGCCAAATTTATAAAGTGAAAGAAAAAAATTTCTTCTCAGAAACAATCCAATCCATTTTGAAATCACCTATCATTAATAGCTTATGTGATGGGAAAATAGGGGAATGAATTAAAAGAAGATCCATAATAGTACTGGGAACAAGCTTAGGAGGCCTATAATAACACCAACAATATAACAGAAGTGATGTGCTATTATAAACTGAAATTTCAAGTGTGAGAGATTCACAACAATTTTGTGAAGAGCTAAGTCCCTTCTATACATGGAAAGTGTGAATTTATAGTATATAATTCCTCCCACCTTTTGCCTCTGTTCTACTTGACAATGATATACCCTTGAATCAGTTCCTCATCTGAGATGTTTTTGTTCAACAAACTTACTGAGAGGCTTCAAAGAAACTTTTTTTTATCCTGTAAATGCTTGTTAACCATATCCAGTTTAGGATACATGCTGCTATAGTAGAATAGAAAAAAGATAAACATGGCTTTGCTAGGAAGTGCCATGCAATTTTTATAGATCATAGGTGTGGGATTGGGATGTATGTCCCGATTTGAAGAAGTCAGAGTATTTGAGCTGTGTGGAATGAGAAAATTCTGAATTCATGGAATTTTGACAGAATTCCATGAAATTCCACAAAATTCAGCAGGCGTTTGCCAGAATTTCATGGAATTTTTGAAGTTTATTAATCTCTTCATAACTCAGCTGTCAGTTGAGATAGAGATATGGAATTTGGCATGATTACTTTTTTGTAGGTGTGCCAAATATCATGAGATTAGGATTCATTGTCCCCAAATGACAGGTGCTCAAAATCTGTCATTTTATTTTGGTGGGAAATGTCACGAACATTTTTTTTTCTCAGTATAAAGAATTCTGAAAATAGGTACACATATAAAAGTCATATTAACCAATAAACCTGGAAAATTGTATAACATTTTGATGAATGTTTTCAAAAGTATACTGAAATAACTAAAATATAAATTTTGACAAAATGGCTATGGTGCACATACCCATGTTGGATGTTTCTCTAAATACTAAAACAGTGGAGAAATTCAGATCCGAAATGTTAAAATTAGATGGAAAAAAATGAAAATTAAATTTTGATTAAATGTTTGGCCATCCTTAACATGGGGGAGGGGGAAGGGGAAATTGTTTAATCAGGAAATGTACAATAAGCCAGAGCTTGTTTTCAGGTGCAACCTGGGAGCACAAGGAAGTTACGTGACTTGCTCAGGGTCAAATAGTAAGCAAGTGGGGGCTGATGGGATTCAAATCCAGGTGAAACCCAGGCCTTCTTTCAATCTAAGACTCTGAAGTTTGGCACAGTTATGCAAGTCATTAGCACCTGTATACCTGCCCAGTTTGTAATCATTTGGATATGTACTTTGAAAACTAGATCAAAATAATTGACATTTAAAATTGGGCAAAATTCCACAGAATTTTCATGCATATTCTGTGAAGTGCCGCATAATTAGAATGGTAATTCTAGGGGCATTCTGCAGACTGAAGCTTATATTCTACACAGCTCAACAGACAATTATTAATAGCTCAGTGAAATATTTATAATGTTTCTTAAATATCTCATTGCAAGGATGCATACAGTTGTACTGAGTAAGAAATGTTTCCTAACAGAGGCTGAAACACTACTTGCTGCAGCTGTACTCAAATTAGATACAAATTAGTAAAAAAAACAAAGGCAAATAAACACGCTATAATACAAAGGAATACATTTAAATTATTTTAAGCCAAGAATGATGAGTATACAAATGTGTAGACCTATCCAGGAAAGCAAGGTAGTCAAAGGCAAACAAAGAATTTGATTGTGAAGGTTCATGTGGAAACAGTAGCATGCAGCAAAGAAATGTGAATAGCATAAGTGAAAGAACACCAGAATTAGCTGGATAGTTTATCTTGAGCATCTTGAGATAGACGTGATGAAAAATGGACTCAAATAAGTAAAATAATTAGTTGGCAAGCAATAAAAACAGAACAGTAACAATACGTGAAATAAATAAACAAATAAAATAAAAACCTCCCCTAAGCCTCCCTTCTTTAGTCTCCCACCAGAGTCTCCCACCACTCGTGTGGAGGCAACTCATTAGGAGGGCTGCTCCTTGGTGTGCTACTTGTGCAGCTCCACTTTGGTAATGGAGTCTGTCCTGCCCCCTCTAATGTTCTGTTGGCAGTGGTACTCATGGCAGCTGTCTGGCCAAGGACTTGGGAGTAGCTATGGCAAGGGGGTAGCTGCAGTTCTTCCTAAAAGTGACAAAGCATCAAGTGCAGTAGCAACAGATGTAGCAGAAAAGGTAAGGTAATCAAATGTCCAGCTAAGTCAGTCCATGTGTGGCACTGCTTCTGTAGTGGAGTTAGGTCTGGCCCCTCACTGCCATCCTGCTGTCACAGGCACTCATGTCAACTAAGTGCGAACTGCAGTTGAGAGAAATAGGCGAGCCACACTTTTCTAGACCACAGACAAGCATTTACATACAGTATTTCTAGAGATCAGGGGAACAATCCTCAGTTGAGAGGTATGAACAGTTCCACAAATTTTCCAAGGCCAAGTTTATTGGCATCTGGGACCATGTCTCCACCACGGCCTTCATATCTGGTTACAGAGACAGAGAGATGAATGGTAAAGTCATAGTCTGGGTGGAGTTCCACCAAATAGAAGAAGTTAAGAGAGTTGTTTTCCGTCTACACTGCACCACTTTAAAGCTAGACCTTGCACCAACCCTTCTGATCAAGGGAGGACTAGATGCTATAATTGCAGTCTTTGTTGGAATAAACTCCTATTTGAGGGATGACATTTTACTGGCATCTCTGTGATGGTGCAGTCTCTACTCAAGAATGTGTCATTGGATTCTAACAATCTCATAAATTTCAGACCTTTCTGCAACCTCTCACTTGTGGTGTAGGTTGTTGAGAAAGTGGTGATGAAGCAACTGGCAGACCACCTGAAAGAAAACATTCTCAAGCCATTCCAGTCTGGTTTCCATGTATGGCACAGCATTGAGACTGCCTTGATCAAGGCATGCAGTGATTGCACCTGGTGAGGTACTGAAGAGAACTGTCCATATTTCATCTTCTACATCTGCCACCTGCATTTCACACCCCGAACCACTGGCAATTGTTGGTCAGACTGGGGGAACTGGGAGGTTTGTCTGGGACTGTTCTCCATTTGTCCAGTCTTTTCTAAGTGAGAAGAAACTGGCAGTTTTGATTGGTTTCTGTCAGTCATGCCCGGCTGGGATTGGAATCCCCCAAGGTTTTGTCACAGTATGCAGCTGAAAGTGGAAAGGCAGTTTTACTACTTGTGACTCTTGCACTCCTCGATGAACAGTTGACACGTGCTTCTTATGTGCATCCTTGGTGGTCAAGTGCTGTTTTTATCACCTTAGAAATATCACCAGATAGTGCCCTTTTTATGTTGGCTCATGCTTGCACACCAGCCAACATCTTGCAGTAGTAGCAGATTTGGAGGTGTGGTCACTGTGGGTGAATGCAGAGCATGCATCAGTAGGTGTGACTCTCATTCTCCAATAAGCCAGCATGCAGGCGCTGACACCAGCGATATGTAAAGTGGTCACCACATCTAAGAAAAGGGACGCTGCAATGAAAGGCAAGCTTGTCATACAGCAGCACAATAACACGCCTCCTGACATGCCCTTCCTGGTGAAGTATTTCAATAATCATGGTGGCATTGACTGCCACCACCTGCCACAGTGCTGACTTCAGAGGTGCCCAATCCCCCTGTTGGCATGCCCTGACCCAGTTCATGTGCCGATGGGGGAGCCCACTCCCTGTTGGCATAATGCCCCCCCTTTTCAATTGTGTGCTGAGGGGGTGCCCAATCCCCCTCAGCATCATGCACCCCCCAATAGTCTTTCTTTGCTGATGGGGGGCCCAATCCCCATCATCTTCAGTCCCCCTGTTCCCAGTTCAGTCTGCCAACAGGGGAGCCCATTCCCCATAGATATAATGTTCCCCCCCATTTGTTGTCTGCCTAGGGGGGGTGCCCAATCCCCTTGACTCTTGACCCCCCACTCAGTATCTGCCGATGAGGGTGCCCAATCCCACGTTGGCTGCAGCCCCCCCAAAGCACTCAGGTGGCATGCTGGGAGTCCACCCCAGTGTGCCAAATGTCCCTGTAAAAAAAAAACCTTCCTGCGATATTTTCCTTTTTTTTTAAACCTGTAAAACAGAAAATGGTCCTTCTTTGAATCTGGTATTTCATCCAACCCATGCCCAACCTCTGTGCACCCTGCCTCCCCACCCCTTACCCCATACTTACTTCCGGGCAACAGCTGACACTCTTGCGTGGACCGGGAACACGTCTGCACTCTTCAAAGCCAACTGTGAACTGAAGAAATGCTGGTAAGCTGTATAATGGCATAAATAGGGTTTTTTTCTACTTTGGTGCATATCTCGGGCATTTTTGGGAATTTGTTCTCCAAATTTTAAACATGAGGTTATTGGGACCCCTCCTCATGAATTCAGTCACTGTCATGGTGTTATTCAATCCTGAAAGGTGATTTTGTGGTCACTATGTGGAATCACCTTTTGGGACCGATTAATGAAACAACAGTGCAACTGTTCATGCGGTGGACTTTCAAAAAGCCTATGTTGCAAATTTGGTGAAAAAAATCCAGAAAATAACTGTTTTATGAGTGTGCATTGTGCAGTTTCCATGCATGCTCATAACTTCTTGAATTTGTAATATTTTCACTCCAGATTTTCAAAATTGGCATTTTTCCACACCTCCTTATGAACAGTACAGCTGTCATTTTACATATCCTGGCCAAAATGTGCTTTCACACTTCCAGCACAGAATAGCACGTTTGCTGTGGGAAATCAGTTTTAGGGACAGATTGAGAAAATTACAGTGACACTGTTCATTAGCAGAGGTCCTAAAATGCCTATGTTGAAAATTTGGTGATGAAACTCCATACAATGACTGTGTTACAAACACGCGTTGCGCAGTTTCCACACATCTTTGTGACTTCGCAAATTTGCAATATTTTCATGCCAGATTTTCAACACTGGCATTTTTTCACACCTCCTTATGAACAGTATAACTGTCATTTTTCACATACTGCCTGAAATGTGTTTTCGCACCTGTGGCACACAATGGCATGGTTGCTGTGGGAAATCAACTTTTTGGACAGATTAAGAAAATCACAGTGCCACTATTCATGAGGGGAAGTCCCAAAATGCCTAGGTTGAAATTCTGGTTAAAAAATCTCCAAAATAATTGGGTTATGGACATGCATTGCACAGTTTCTATGCATGCTCATGACTTCAATTTTTCATATTTTCACTCCAGATTTACAATGTTGCCCCTTTTTTACACCGCCTTATGAACGATACAGTTTTCATTTTTCACATCCTGCCCAAAATGTGTTTTCGTACCTGTGGCGCCAAATGGCGGAGTCATTGTGCAAAATCACCTTTCAGCTAACAAACTGATTGTGCCGCTGTTCATGAGGTGGGGTCACAAAAAGCACATGTTGAAAATTTGGAGTGAAAATACCAATAAATACCTATGGCATTAGAGTTTCCAGCTGTAACACCCCACCTGTAGAGATTGACAGGTGTCAGGGGTGTGACTTGGGATCATCGGCTGTAATGCTCACGCCATTTCACCCCCACCCTGCAGCCAGTGACAGGCATCGAGGTGTGCCTTGGAGTGGTCAGTCCAAAAAGTCACCCCATTCTCCTATACTGCACCCATCCCAGCATATTTCCTCATGGAATGGGGTAAGTATAAGGCCCAAAGACCCCAAAGCACACCATGACACTTGTCAGTGTCTACAGGGTAGGATGAGGTGAAATGGCATGAGCGTTATAGCTGATGACCCAAAGGCACACCCCAATGCCTGTCAGTCTCTGCAGGGTGGGGGTGAGGTTGGTGTCAATTCAATACTTCACTGCCATTCCTATTATGCATCTCTAACTCCTGCACTACCAATGCCAATGCCAGCGAGACGACATTCAGCATTGACAAATGCTTGTTTTTTACTCTGTTGACCTCCAGAATTTGGTGCGGACCCTCTTCTTCTTTAGACTTGATTACTGCATGCTGTCTATAAGGGCATACCTGCTAGTCAGGTGCACCATCTGCAGCTAGCCAGAACATTGCATTGAGGCTTCTGAAAAAGCAAGTTCAGGTGTTGGATTATGTTGCTTCTTCATGCCACACCCTGGGCTGACTCACATTGAATATATGAGAAGTCGTGCCTCATTTATTGTGCAGTCTTCCAAATAGTCTGAGTCATTACAAATTGTAATTCCAGTAACAAAGGCATGAAACAAAATTGACACAGACTACACATGGATATTCTTTGAGGACATCTCCCTCCATAGACTCACACCATGGGAACTGTAGGCCATCGGTGTCAGGAGTACCTAGAATCCTTTTCCTAGCTGGGGCTGCCCATGTTGATGCACATCAATGCTGCCATATAATATGGCTGGCCCATTCCTCCTCAGTTTTTTCTCCACCATCAGTGGTTCATTGGATCGTGGAAAATGCTTAATTTTGGTTGATGTCTTTTTTTATGAGTTTAATTCTATAATTTTGCATGCTGTTATTGAGTCCTATAACAAAGCCTCAACCACTTTTTCAATTTTGTTGGTGCAGCATGAAGATCTTCAGAGACTACATTTCCACAGTTTTTGTTAACTACCTTGGCCTCTTGCATGATGTAAAGAAGTGTACCATTTGCCAGGGCTTTAACCAGACCATAAGGAGACATAATTGAAGAACCTTTGTGATTTTCTTGCAGAAAATGGAGAGCACTGAGTTAAGTCCAGCATCTATCCTGGTTTTGTCAGCACACTATGGACTTGGTTCAAGGGAAACCCCACTAGCCTTCTTATCAGGCAGCCACACTTTTGTCTTCAAGGGAATATTCATCAAAGGAGAAGCTTAAAAAAACTTTTACTCCATCTATTATTGATACAAGAATTTCAAGAAGATGTCTTCTTCGAGATTCTGGTCACCACTGCATTCCAGTTATAATGATAAGTCTAAAACCACATCAGCAACCTTCTGACCATTGTCCATTGCTGCCATCAATGGTTAACACATAGAGCTCTACCATCCCAACCAGTACTTCCTGTGATGTTGGTTGTTGGTTTCCTAAGGTCTTCCTTGGTCATTGACCCATTGCCTCCTCCATCATTGCCTAGGCAGCTTGTGGATCCTGATTCCTTCTTTTTCAGTCAGGGAAGAGAAGGTTGAATATATTCCCTTATATTCTAGATATGGCAGATGGGGTTGAAGGAGAGAAAGAGCAGCCTATAGTTGTATATGACTCCAGTTTCACTGTCTCCTCCTGTAGTGAAGACAATACAGTCTGCACCCGACCTCTCCCCTTAAGGATGCCTCATTTCAAGCTCTATTACACCACATGGAGGACATACTGGGCTCTACTGCTGAGGAAGAGGACTCCATAAAAAGGAATGTGTATGAATTTCTGAAGGTTTCCACATTGCCTTATGTGATTATTGCTCCTGTTTTTACTGCAAGGGAACATGCTATGATGGCTGCTTGACACAGCCCCAGTAGTGTACTGACCATCCCTGAAAAGGCAAATAAACAGTATCGTACCCCTTCTGCAAAGACTTTTATACCACCCAGGATGAAACTGACTCATGATCATCATGTCTGCTCATGATAGATCTCAGGTACATGAGCTATTTGCCTCATGATAATGAATCCAGGAGATTGGAAGTTATGGGCAGATGGGCCTATGCTTCTGCTTCACTGAACCTCTGTATTGCCAACTACAAAGCTTATATGATACAATATTAGAATAGCCTATGGAAGTCAAGTCCCTGTCTGCTGTTCTTGACAAGCTGCCTGAGGGAGCTTCCAAAACTAAGATCCAGCAGTCTACTAGCAGTCTACTACAATCTAAGCATTTACTGTCATTTTCTTATGATACCTCTGATGCTTCTGCTCATGCAGCCACTTAAGGTACTGTATGTGCCTTTGAAAGCAGTGCAGGTTGTTGGTTTTGCAATGGATGTTCAACAATTGGTTAATAACTTATTTTTTCATGGCCAGAAACTAATTTGCCAATACTTGGAGCTTGTACTTTGGAACCTACAGTCCTCAAATATAATTCTCTGCTCCTTGAAGTCCCTTATGCCCCAGCCTTCACAGGTGTGATGCGGGTGGCTCATTTTGTAGGGGCTCCTACTTCTCCTGTGGATGGACTGCAAGACAGGCTCCCCCTGGAATATGTACTGCTCTGCCTCCACCTTCAGACACACATTTCAAGTCCCTAAGTATCTGGGTGCTGGAAGTTCCCTCTCCTTACCACCACTTTCTGACTCCCTTCCCCCTGCCTTTCTAAACAGCATGGGGATTCTGGCAGGGGGGCAGGGTCTCCCTTCTTCTGATGAAATGGCAGCAAATAATGTCAGATGACTGGTCCTTGAGATAACTCAACAAGTCATGCTCTGAAACTACTTACACTTCCTCTGGCTGAAACTTCCAAGCATTTGCCATTACCCTAAGGGCCACTTCTTGCTCTTACTAGCAGATGTTCTGACACTTTTAGGCAAGTAGGCCATTTAGCCCATACACCTGGCTGAATGGAATCATGGCTTCTATTCCAGAGACTTTCTGGTTCTGAAGAAAGTGAACAAGTTACATCCTATCCTTGGTCTCAGGGACCTGAAGGAGTATATTGCATACTAAAGGTTCTGAATGATATCCCTTCAGCCTCTTCTTCTTCTGCTTCTGCCAGATTAGCTGCATGACCTGGATGTGCAGGATACATACCTGCGTTTCAAGATTTAGTGCAGCCATCAACATTACCTGCTTTTCCTCATGGAGGGCAGGCACTATCAGTTTCATGTTTTGCCTTTGGCTTATCCTCGGCACTGAAGGCCTTCACCAAGTGTTAAGCTGTGGTGGCTATGGCCCTAACCCAGGCAGCCATTCATGTATCACCAGTTGCCCATGCCAGTGTGGCCCACTTGCACCTGCAAAGTAAAGCAGAAACCAGGAGGGATCTGCTCCAAAAAGCCTCAAGTTCAAAATCCCACACAGTGGAGTAAATGACTCACTCACTGGTAGTACATTAAGTATTTTATTCTAATGTACATCAGCTTACACCGGCAAACAACACCTTGTTTGTCTGGAAGCTGATATATATGAGAATATAGTACTTGAAGTACTACTAGTGATTGAGTTATGTACTCCACTGTTTGGGATTTTCAGTTTTTTATGTATTCCCATTCCCGGATGATTGGATCCTAAAGCTGCCATCTTGAGGTGTGGCTTTACAGATTCTGTTTCAGACATGCCAGCTATTTGAGCAACTGGGATTTTTAGTCAGCATACCCAAACTGTTTATGAACCACCTGTGAATGCCTTCAATTTATAAGCATGGTATTAGATACCACCAAGGCATAGGAATTCCTTCTGAATCTATTATGGTTACTATTGTAGACCAGGGGATGGTGGTCCCCTCCAGCTCCCTGGTCATGGCCAGGTATCTGCTGAGGCTCTTAGGCCTGATTTTCATTGCCATTTTAACTTTCTCCATGTCTTTGGCATCCATCCCCCAATGGATGCTTCATGTTACATGGGCCTAGGCATTCAAGCCCTAGACCAATCTCATTTTGATCATAGACTCCTTTTGCAGGGTCCTGTGCAGATGGCAATATCATTCCTATCTCATTTCCAGGTTCCTGTTTCTTCTGCCCACACCTCAGGTGGTCCTCACCACAGATGTCTTTGGAAGGGTCTGGGAGGCACATTTAAGAGACAGGTTGCCAGGTATTGTGTAGAACATACTATTCACATCCACATTCTGGAGATGAAGGATGCTTTTCTTGTCCTCCGGCTTTCACCCCTAACATTCAAGGCAATCTTCTACTAGTCAAGATGGACAATATTTGTTACATGCACTGCCTGAACAAATAAGGAGGTACTCTCTCCTACCCGCTATATAGAGAAACCATAAAAGTGTGGGAGTAGAACCTTGCACAAGTTGTATACATCACAACCATGTTTCTCCCCAGATCTCTGAACTTCCTTGCAGACTATCTCAGCAGGTCAGTTACTCAGTGCAACAAGTGGGAACATCTGGACAACATGGTCACAAACCTCTTAGCCTGATGGGGTAATTCCAGGTTGGGCTTTTTGTGTCCCCCACCATTGTAAAACTGCAGCATTTCTGCTTACATGCTCCAGGACAAGGGGAGTTTTGGTAAAACACATTATCCCTCTCCAGGAAGGTGAGGTTTCTGCAAACCTTTACTCTAGTCCCTCTAATACAGTGAGTATTAGCTAAGCTTTAGGTGGAAGGGGAGACATTGATATTGGTGGTCTCATTCTGGCACTGGCAAATATGTTCCCTTTGTTTTGATAGTTAGTTGTTGAAATTCCTGGTCCTGATCCCTCTGTGAGTATGACTGCTATCACAGGAACAGGGCTGTCTATTGCAACGGGACCTTTAGTCCCTTATCCTACATGCCTGGCTCCTACGAATGTAGGACTCCTCTGCTTTGGTGTCTTAAAAGTACTGAGGTTTTACTGGCACCTCATCAACCATCCACTCACGCACTAATTCCCTAAAATAGAAATGTTTCTGTATTTGGTTTGCTTATTACTCAATGGACCCCTTTTTTGTGTTCAGTGTAGCACTTGGATTACCACAGGTCCCTACCAGACTCTGGCCTCCAGTACTCTTCTGTGAATGTTCCTATTTCAGCCTTTCATACCCTCATAGTGGATAAGATGGTGATCCAATTGGAGTGGGTTCCACAGATTTCTTAAAGAGCTCCAGCATATGAACATAAAAAAATGCCAGCAGGAAAAGGCAAACAAGTCTATCATGTTTGCTTATAATGTGGATTCCTTAGTGATTACTGAGGGGTTTGCCCCTCCCCATTAAGAGTCCCCCATGTTTCCACTATTAATTGTAACCCTCCTGTTTACTTTATCCCAAGCCTTTGTAAAGCTGTCCACTGTCTTTAGGATACCATCTCATCTGGCAAATGATTCCACTTAGCCTCCACCCTCTCAAAGAAAAACTGCATCCTCATTTCCCTCTTTAATCATCCTCACACCAGGTTGAGGCAGTGTTCTCTAGTGGTTTTGTTACTGCTATGACTGAATACATCCTCAGAGTTCACCTTATTTATACCACTGAGGTATGTATCTTTTTCAGCCATATCTCCTCTCTCTTCCCTGTCCTCTAGTCATGTTGAGGTCTCTGAGCCTCACTTCATATGTCCTACCCTGCTGACCCTGGATCATTTTGGTTGTCCCCCCAGCTTGGAGTAGCTGGTTCACTCCACTGTGGTGTCACACAGATGAGTCACAGTGATGAGTCCTGGTAGGATGAAACACGTGTCTGTGTCTACTGTTGGCACCCTTTGCCAACTGTGTGAGAGGCCTTTTGGCACCATGCTTTTCTACCTAAAGTTGAACCAGCATAATATTTTGTGGTGATTTGCATATACAGCCCATGATGCTTTGCATTATGGGGGTATGTGTGATTTTGTATTTCTTTGAAAATTGGCTTCCCTGCCAATGCCCTTTGGGGTAACCCTTGCCTCAGTGCATGCGCACTAAAATTTGTTGTCAATATAAAAGATGCTGTTTTTGACCTATAAAGGCCTGAACATGATGGGCCCTGCATATGTCAGTGACTTCCTGACTCCTTATGTTCCCAGCAGGGAGAGGAGATCCATGAACCAGAAAACTCTTCAGAGTGCCACCTTCCTGGTTGAAATTGACAGGACACTATGCTTTTATAGTGGCAGTCCTGGCCTGCGGAACGCTCTCCCTGTAAAAATCAACTTATTATGCTCACTACATACTGTATAGATTAAATCAAAGCCAACTCTGAGTTACAACAGAATAATTCAATCGAGGGATTCATGGTACATATTAAACCATGATATCAAAAGCCAAGCAGTTAATCAAGTTCCATAATCCCCAAGTTTGAATTATCACCTTACTAATCAAATGTGTCTATCTTTCATTTTGTATATTATATGACTAATCAAGTAAGGGCAGGGAGAAAGTGTGTCAAGGCAGCCCACAAGCCACAACAAAATAGGTGCTCCAAGCACTGAAGACAACTGCTGTTATTGTGTTTTGGGTTCTCCTCCCCTGCTGCACTGTCTATTGGGGGGGAGTGTGCATAACCTTGCAGCTTTCTTGTCATATAGACATGAGGCATGATCAGTGCAACAGATTGTGGCAGTTTTCAGTGTTCCTCAGTTCCATTTTCAAAAGCCCATGGGGTTCACAGAATAAGTGAATAGTGTGGACTCAGTCATGTGGATCAGATACATGACCAGCTTCAGGAGATGGGGGCACTTCCTGGTGTACCCTTGCCCTGATCTCGACAGCCATTGAAGCCAGAAGAAAAAGTGAGTAGTGTGGCTCTAGTCATGTGGATGAGAGGTTCTTGATGATGCCAATTGAACAGGACAACTGCTGTGCATGAAATTTGTATTTTGTTTTCAGTTTTGATTGACAGGTAAATCCCATAAGTCACAGCTGGCTGTGATTTATGAGATTTAACTATGAATTGTGAGACTTGGAAACTGTGTCCTATTTGTAAATTCATGGCCCTAACCATATAATATATAGTTTTAATGTTATCCTATTTATTATATTTGTTTTGCTTGTTTAATTAGGCTTTTTTTTGTTGCAGAGTGCTTTTTTTTACAACTAATTAATCTTTTCAGGATTTTGTAGTTGCTTTGGGTTTTCTTGGGTGGTTTAATTCCCCAGGGTCCACCCCCTCCTTTTTCATAAAAGAATTGTAATGGTACGTATTTATATATGGTATTCCTTTCGCTCTGTCTTGTAATATTTTCCTGTAATGTGCCCTGAATAACTGTAAGAAGACTATAAATGAAAAAAGAACTACTACTACATTGAGTTTCCCATGTTAAAAAGTTTAAAACAGAAAAAATACATATATGTTACTTCTACCTATGAACAAGACCTCTGTGATCTTTTTGAAGTTTCTCCTTTGAATGAGTTAAAACTAGATTACTGAGCAACAAAGATTGCTCTGAAGTAGATCACTGACATCTTATACATGTTATTTTTATACATTTAAGTCTAAGAAACTAAGCCAGCATTTTGGCTATCATGGCAGTTTGATCAAGTAGTTAAACGTGGCCCCATATGGGAAAGCAGAAGGTACCGCAGTTGTATGAGAACAAATTTCTGGCAGTGGTTGTACACAGATAAGTTTACTTTCTGAAATATTTCAGACAATATTCAAAACAAACATGTAAATTAGCTGTGTCTCCTTGACTATCAAATGTTACCTCCTAGAAGTGTAGTATGACAACTCCATGAGTGTGATTAGCACATAGCAGTGAGGGAGAAATTACAGCATAGTCTCATACCGCAAGTTTGCTGACTTGTCCTGACACACTGTTGTCTTTGTTGTAGTTTGTGCAGTCTCGGAGTTTGTATAGTTATATGAAGGGGGTTCTGGGGCAAAACACCCGATGGCTGGTGCAGAGGGTGCAGCCCCCTAGGTAAATAATTAGAGAGACATGTCAATAATTCAAACTGCAGAGACATTTCAATATTTTAGCCCTCTCCAGTGTAGTGGATTGTTATCACTTTAAGTTGCCAAATGTGTGCTGTTTCAGTGTGCTAATGGCATTGTTTAGAGGTTAGGGTGATGAGCTGTGAATGCAATTGTTACAGCTGACCTGGGTTTGGGTCCTGCTCTGGCATTTTTATTTTGTTTGGGATTTTTTTGGTAGCTGTCATTCCCCCACTGTGTCCTCTAAGTTGACCCCCCCGGAGTTAGGATATTAAATCCGGCCTCTCCCGACTTCCTTCACCCCCCCGAGTGCACCCCCATAATCTGTCCACCCTGTTCTTTATGACTTTTTATTACAGTGTGTTTCTTTTAGCTGCATTTGCCATATCAGTTATTTCTCTGCATGGTGTTTTCTACATGACTTTTTACCATGCTGTGTGTGTTTTCACTGAGTTGTTGTGAGTCCTCCTAGAAGAACTCTAGAGTGGGGTGACATTTCCTCACTTTGATCAGTTTTTGTCAGCTGTGCCAATTATTTGAGAAACTGCATGCTCTTAGCAGAAATTTAATTTATGTTACAAAAATAAATTCTATTTAGAAAGTGTGTCTTTTCTGCATTTAAAATTGCACGTTTGAAATTCAGAAACAGGTGTAATTTTTGTGTACTTCGACCATTTTTTGAGCATCTTGTAAAAGTATGCATTTTAACCAAACACAGTCTGCAAAAAAAAAGGTCACTCAATAAAAGGTATGCATTTTAAATTCTACCCTGTGATTAATACGAGTGCATTTTTCTTAAAACTACAACATATTTACAATATACAGTACGTATGCAAAAATTTGCATTTTCAATATAGTGTGTAATTTCAAACTTATGAAAAATTAAAGTGCAAAAATTGTACACATTTGCCAGTTTTACATCACTCAAAAAATTGCACATTTGTAATAAGATGTAGCACACAAATGTACACATTTTAAACAGTTTGCTAATTTCACATACTGTAATTGTATTAAAATTATTTTGAAGAAGCAAAGTGATAAGCATTTGACTATATACATAGTTATTTTGCAGTATTGTATATGATGTATGGTGCCCTCTCCAGCCTGAAACTACCCATTTTATATGCTCATCCTGAGGCATTATTATTTAAAGTTGATTCTGTACAAACAGTATTGTGTGGGTAGTTTAGAACATGAGTATATGAGTCAGCTGGCTATCTACCTAGATGAGCATGAAAGGATCTGTAAACTTTTAAAAGCTCATATGATTTTTGCAACCAGTGTATTTTTCCAGTTAAACAAGTTTGTTGAACTTGGTAGCTTAAACAGCCCCAGACGCTGTGTGGGAAACTTTGAAAACATAATATGTATACAGAATTCAGCTTAGTTTCCATATATTCTCTGTATTTCTTTACCTTTTTTCATTATAGCAATGTATATTAACATGAAAATAGGATTAGGATTCATACGACTGTATCTGTTCTGACCACATGTCTGCAACTAACAGTGTAATCCTCTCTTCATGACATCATAATTGTTTCCAAAGAAACAGACTGTGATGTCACGATCAGACGATTGTAATGTCAGATGTAGACAACAACCAGAGCAGGTGACATTTAGGAGACAGTGATCCTGTTTTTATGGTAATGTACTTAGTTATACAGGAAAAGGTGAAGCTACAGTGAATACAGAAAAATACATGAAACTTATACTGAAATATGTGTAAGTGTTATGTTGTTTTTTTAAATGCTTCATGAAGTGTCAGGGGCTGTTTTAATTGAATTAAAGAAGAATAATTAATTTAAATGTTTTGGCCAGGAAAGAAAACTGTACCAAAATTTTCTTTCAGGTGGTGGTGGTGAGGGAAACAAAGCAAAGTAGAGTGGTTAATGGATACACAAGAAACATACAAAATGCAAAACTAACATTTAATAACATGTAATGTCTTATATGTAATAAAGAACATTTTATTTATTTTATTTATTTATTGAATTTTGGTAACTGGGTGAGCCCACTGAGACAAGTATGTCCCTTTTTCAGTGGCAACAGGGGGAATGAAGCTATTCCATATTTAAGTACATTATATAGTTTGGAGAACAATACAATAAAATGAGTTCAGACAGTGACAGGAGAAACAGTATTCATAAATAATACAAGTAGTAGCAGTAAATTAAGCAGCAGGCAAGATTAGGGAACAGGCATACGGTATCCACATTTACAATCCTTTGATACCAGGGAGGTCCTGGAGGGTCGATGGTTGATAGGTTTCGATAAAGTCCAAAGCTGATAAGTTATTGAGAGAGTCTTAGGTTGATAAGCTGTTGATAGACCTACTGTTGATAAGTCTTTGGTGGGGCATGGGACCCCTGTGAGTATATTGAGGACTGCAGAGATTGTACAGTGTGGACTAAGTCATAACTTCAAGCCTAGAACATTAGCTAGTACTTAGAAATACAATTTTACGGGTACAAAAATATGAGAAACACTTTTTCTTATTTAATTACAATTGCAATTATAATTGCAAAAAATATAGTATGTGTAAAAAGGGGGTAGGGTAGGGGATTAGTAGAGAAATAGGATGGCTAGAGAGGCTGTGCAAGGCCTAGAGGGTGGAGGGAGGGGAGGGGAGAGGCAAGATGAAGAAAGAGGTAGGAGAG
This sequence comes from Neoceratodus forsteri, assembly GCA_016271365.2. Lineage (NCBI taxonomy): Eukaryota > Metazoa > Chordata > Ceratodontiformes > Ceratodontidae > Neoceratodus > Neoceratodus forsteri. The sequence continues at coordinate 1,164,942,149 of CM057456.1, read as the reverse complement.
CCATGGGGGTGGGGGATAGAAGATATGTATATGTATATATATATATATATATAGAGAGAGAGAGAGAGAGAGAGCACAATGACTAGGAAGAAGGGAATCGGTGGCAAGATAAGAGAGAAGTACAGTGCAGTGATGAGTGGGGAGGAGAGATAGCTGGTGGGTGTTAAGAGCAGTTGCCTGAGCAGGTTGGCAGAGGATAGAAGATTTCCTTAAAGTTCCTTTTAAACAGTGGAAGAGATGCACAGGAGAGTAGACTATGTGGGAGGGTATTCCATTTTTGAGGAGCAGAGAAAGTGAATGATCCCCTGCCAATGGCTAAGTGAACCTTTGGAAGTGTCAGCAATGGGAGGTAATAATAACGAAGGGTCTTAGAGAAGGATTTCTGGGTGAGAAGTCCTGAGAGGATATGTGGGGGAGAAAGGTGGGTATGTTTGAACGTGGTACAATGTACAGGAAAATCCATTCTGGGCTCAAAAGTTGGCCAGCCTAGGGATTTGAGAATGTCACAGTGGTGTGCCCGGGCTAGAGCTGAGCCAGTGAAGTGAGCAACCCTATGGTAGGCCTGCTTGATTTTGGCCAGGGTGGTGGCTTTGGCTGAATGAATTATGGGCACCCATAGAATAGGGCAGGGAGCAAGGTAGCTAAGGAGATGACCTTTCTAGCATTTGGGGTGAGGTGGGGGCGTACGATAGAGTAGGCCGAGTTTCGGGTTAGTAGATTCGACCATGTTGTTGACATGGATATAGAAAGCTAGGTGCTGGTCAAGAGTCAAACCCAGATATTTGAAAGATTCCACTCCTTCTAGAGTTTTACCCGAGGAAGTAGTGGCCATTTATTTATTAATTTTATTTATTTAGGAAATTGGAATTACAATGCATTGAGTCAAAGATTCATTTCCAAAGGCTCCACATCAGAATAAAACAAAGACATTCATACAGTACATACATAGAATAAATCTGGGTGAGCAATCATACTGTACAGAATATAAGTACAATGAGCACTGGTTAATGCCTATACATTTGGTAGCTAATACAGGGCAGAGCTATCAACATATTTATCTAATGAGAAGTTAAGACCTATACAATTGGTAGTTAAAGCAATGCATGATATGAGTTGGTAGTAAGCCACCTCAGGGAGGCCTTGTCTTATACATATAACAATGCATTCATAGTCCAGTGCAACTATATGGTAACTGAGGGAGGTAAGGAGCCTGTAGGCTAGAAATAGTGAGGGCTCCCCACTGCCAGGCCAAGGGTGGGTCTGTGTGGCCTAGCGGTGTGGTGCAGGATCTACAGGTTACTGGTTACACTGGCATTGATGTGAGGAGAGGAGAGGAGAGGATATGGGCCCTTAAGGCAGCTTTAAAAGGACCTAGATTGGTGATTGATGTGACGGCTGGTGGGAGGGCATTGTACCAGAATGGAGCTCTAACGGTGAAAGATCACTGGGCCAGGGTGATCCTGATCCTAGGCACTTTCCAGATAGTTTTTTGGCTGGCCTATGTGGATGTTGAGATGGTGTCTGCCTGAAGAGAAGCCATGACACCTATTGGGGTTAAACACAGGTGGATTTTTTCAGTGAAGAGACAGGTCTGGTATAATAGTCTTTCCTCAAGTGAGAGGATGTTGGTGAGCACATATAGGGTGTCGGTATGTGTATTTCTGTCGGCAACAGAGAGGAGCCAGCAGGCCTTATTGATGACTACTTGTATTTGTTTTAGCACTGTAGGGTTTGCGGCAGTATAGATTGTGAGGCCATAGTCCACCAGCAATAAGACTGAGGAGGTAATGGCTAGGTGAAGTGCTTCAGGTGGCAGGCAGTCTTTATGTCTGTACAGGAGACCAATGTGGGTGCTGGTGGCAGAGGTGAGGATTTTTATATGTTTGTGGAATGAGAGGAAAGAGTCAAATGTAATACCTAGATACTTATACTTTTGGACCTGTTCCAGTGGGATGAGAGAGGTGGAGAGTATTTCCAGGAGAAATCCTTTTATCTGTTTTGGCAGTGGGCATAGAGCATTGTCTTAGTTTTTTTTAATGTTGACCATCAATCTGTGTTCAGCAAACCAGTGTTCAATCTGAGAGAAGGAGTTTTGTAAGGTACACTGGAGGGAGAGAGAGAGAGGATCAGGATGTGCGGCATAAAGAACAGTGTCATCCACGTAGAGAAGAAGGTTGCCGGGGAAAGATTTAAACAGGGCATTGAGGTAGATGCTCAATAGCAGGGGACCCAGGATAGATCCCTGGGGAACTCCTGAGCACACAGGCAGCATAGTATGTATGGTATTATTCATTTTAACACATTGGGTTCTGGATGTTTTCAAGTTTCAAGTTTCAAGTTTATTGCAGGAAAGACTCCGTTGAGCAAGCTCATTCACAAGGAGGCCCTGAGGCACATACACATACAGTTTGCATTTACATAAACAGGAGATATAAAATGTAGAACAACAAAGAAAAAATGTATAATACAAGAGATATACACAATAGAAGTCCTTATGCCATATATGCAGTACATCCCAGCTTTAACCTTGCCCTAAATTATGCAACACATTTCAGCTTAATAAATAGAGGGCCAGTTGGTACCTAGGAAGTTGACTTGGTGTTGGGGGCCTAGTAGCACCTACATATGTCTTTTAATTTACAGATAGCTAGTGTTTTGTAGGAGTTAATTGATACGATGCTGGTTAGCTTCCGGCATGGCTTGTAGTTGGTTCCAAATGTTTGGGAGGGTGTATGAGATGAAAGATAGCTGGAGAATCATGAGAGTGGACAATGTGAGACCCCAATTTGTTGTAATGTGTTAAGAAGGAGGGGATGATAAACCATCTTGAAGGCCTTTGAGAGGTCAATAAACACGGCCCCTGCGAGGTGCCCCTTGTCAAGCATGGAGTGCAGGGCTTTAGTGAATTCTGTGAGAGCAGTCATAGTGCTATGACCAGCTCTGAAACCATGCTGCTCCCTACATAAGAGGTTGTGTGCAAGGAGGTAGTCAGTGAGCTGATTGGCCATGATCTATTCAAGGGCTTTAGAGAGTGGGGGGAGAATCGAGATGGGCTGGTAGTTGTTTGGGAAGGAGCTGTCACCGCATTTCAATATTGGTGTTATCACTGCCATTTTCCATGAGGTTGGGAACAAATTTAGAAGGTCCGTAAGTGGGGAGATAACTGAGTCTAGCACAAGGTATAGGATATGCATATTGAAGGCATCTTTGTAGTAACTGGAGCTCTGGAGGGCTTTGGACAGGTAGACTTTCACTTCTGTAGGGGTAATGACTCTGAGTTTGAAGGGGTGGAGGAGCTCAGGTGGTGGGGTAGGCTGAATTGGATCGAAAAAGTTGATAGGGAGGACTGAGCTGAGGTCTGAGAAGGTGGAGTTGAGGCAGTTAGCTATGTGAAGTGTGCCTGTAGTGGTAGTACTGTTAACACTAAGTTGTGGGAAGGGGGGAAGGTATTTACCATTAACCCTTCTTGATGTTATCCCAGAACTTCCTTGTGATACCCCAGGAGGTGGCTAGGGTGGTTCTGTAATGCTCCACCTTGGCCTTGAGGATTGTCCAGGTACACTTATTGTGGGCAGTATTGTAGATCTGCCTATTGCTTAGCAAACCAGAGGCAGTGGCATGATGCCAGAGGTTGTCACACATTTTGAACTGTTGTAGGAGTTCTGGAGTGATCGGGGGGGGATTACATTTCTTAGTGGTCACTTTGATGGTTGGTACAAAAGCATCACAGGCAGTATTAAAGGTGGTGGTGAAGTAGTGCAATGCATCATCTATGTGCTGGGCTTGGGAAATATGGGACCAGTCCCAGTTAATTAGATATTGTTTGAGTTTGGCTATGCCTCCTATCAGGGGAGGCTGAGAGGAAATGTTGAAGGATGAATGGTGGAACAGCATGGACTTAGTTTTCTTTGTATTGAGTACCAGCTGGTTGTCTTTGAACCTGTGTTCCAATTGTAGGAAGTCATTCTCCAAGTTAGCAGTAATGGAGGAGACGTCTGTGCCATGATGGTACAAGATGGCATTGTCTGCGTATAATTGGATGGATCCTCCCCTACAGTTTAGGGGCAAGTTGTTTATAAAGATGGAGAAGAGTAGAGAACCAAGAATAGATCCTTGAGGGACCCCGTCTTTGATTTGCAATAGAGAGGAGAGGGCCCTGGACCATTTGACATATTGAAATCTGTTGGATAGGTGGTTAGAGATCCAGGAGAGGGAGTTGGAATCAAGATCTATTGATTGTAGTTTAAAGATTAGGAGGGAGTGATTTACAAGGTCAAAAGCCTTTGTGAGGTCAATGAAGACAGCCCCTGTGGCATTGCCTTGGTCCATGGCTTGGAAGATGTCAGAGGTGACCTTCAGTACGGCCGATTCTGTGCCATGTGAATTACTGAAGCCATGTTGAAGTTTAGTGAGGGTGTTCATCTGTTCAAGGAAGGAGTACAGGTGATTATATAGGATTCATTCCTGAATTTTTGCTATGGGGCAAAAGATAGAGATAGGTCAGTAGTTTTCAACTAGATTGGTCAGGCCCAATTTATGAACAGGGACCACGGTGGCTGTTTTCCATTTGTTTGGGATTGTTTGTGTAGTGAAAGACCTATTAATCAACAGAGTGATTAGGTGTGCCAGCACGGGGTCACCAAGTCCCAGGAATCTGGGGGGCAGGGTGTCAAAGCCAGGGGAGCTATCAGGGTTGAGGCCCAAAAGGAGCTTAAGGACTTCCTTTCTAGTAGTGAGTTTTAGGTGGAAGGAGGAGCTGTGAGTTTCAGTATTGGGGGGATTTGACACGGTGCTGGCATTTGGGAGACCAATTTTGTAGCTGTCGAGATCATTGAAGAAGGAGTTTATTCTTTCTGCAATCTCAGGGGGCGAGGAAAGTTCTATTCTCTTTATGTTCATGGTTTGTGGGGTAGTCCAATCATGGCCCTTTAGGAGGGTGTTTATTTATTTCCAGAAGCATTTAGGGTTCCCAAGACTGGACGTTTGTAAGGAATGGAAGTAGTGCCAAGTGGATTTTGCTATTTTAGTTTTGCAGCCATTGCGCAATTGCCGATAAGAGTTCCAATTAGAAAGGAGTTCAGTCTTTTTGTAGGTACACCAGGCCTTATCTGTGGAGTGCATCAGGAGCCAGAGCTCCTGGGAGAGCCAGGAGGAATTAATTAATTTAGCCCTTCTCAGCTTGAAGGGGGCATGAAGATCTAGAACAGAGGTGAAGGTGGAGATTAGGTAGTCTAGGGCCAGATTGATGACATGAAATATGCTATGATAATATGCGTTTTGCACAGACATGGATTGCCTTTTACAATTATAATGTCATGAGCAATGTGAACATCTATGCAGGCAAATATATCCAGTATAGACAACAGGCTGCATCAGTAAATAAACATAAGTACTGCCAAGTTACTGGAGGTAGGCTCAATGCAGAAAAATGAGCACTGTACATGCAGTAGCAAGAATGCATCAGGATTAGTTTACAGAGTGGTGCCTTCAGGTTGAAGCGGGAAGAAGAGGAAATGATAGGACAGGACAGGAGGGAGAGGGATGTTATTCCAGATGGTGAGTTTTAAGAAGAATGTAGCCTGCTTGTCAGGTGCAGTATTGACATGAGGGAGGTGTTATTAAAGAATGTGTGTCACAGTTTGAGAGAGCAAGTTAAGGGGAAAGGAGGAGAAGTAGGAGGAGGGGGAGAAAGAATGTAACTAGTAAGGGCACTAAACCAGAATGCAGAGATGATGTATATGCAATGGAGGATGGGTATTCCCCATGCAAGGAGAGAAACAGGTGGGAGTATTATATAAGGAGCAGTGATGGCACCCCAGGGGGGGTAGTTTAAGGTACAGTTACAGAGGGAGTGATCAAGTTGGTCCAGTCTGGCTGGCATGGACATGGAAACAGCCCTTTAAGTAAGTGTGGAACCTACCAGCAACTTTGCAGCACCAAAAGCCAAATGGCATAAAAATGCTGAAACACTGCACCAGCCATCCAAATGCTAACTGTGAGAAGAAGAAAATGTGAAAACAACCAGCTAAAAAAAGGAAGTGGAAGCTGCAGGCAGCAGATCACATAAAGTCTTGTGAGAACTGAGGCATGATGTCATACCAGGGACAACCATCTGAAAGTATGGCAACTAGAAGTGGAGCCAGAAGGAATGGAGGTGAAGATTCTGATGACTACATCTTGTCCAGCGACACAAGTGGCAATGTCAGTGAGCTGGAGGCAGGGATCTCAATACTTGATCCATAGAGGGATGACCCTATGAGACAAATGCATCTGCCGCCTCTGAGTCAGGCAACAGTGAAGGCAGTGCAGTGAAGGATCCTGAGGCATATGGGGGAGAAGGACATCTGGCACATAATCAATGGTAGGTGCCCATAGCAACGTCCAAAAACTGCCACAATGAATGTATGTATGTAGCCTGACAGAGGGAAATGCAATCACAGTTTCAGATGTAAACACAAGTGCAGCATTGTGGACAGGTAGCAAGTGGAAACCAGCAGCATGTGAATTAGGGGGCAGTGGACATACAAAAGAATGTGGAGGGAGCAGGTAGCAGAACAAGGGAAAGCCACAAAGTGCAGAGCTGAGAACAACATCTGCATGCATGTCTGACAGCATGCCAAAGATGTGAACACAACACAGGGCAAGCATGAGAGACATACAGTGACAATGAGTCAAACACTCCCCACCCATACAGTAGAGCACAAAATAGCAGAACAAGGAGAAAGCATGGCAATACAACTGTGCGACTGGTATGTACAATATTATTGGCAACCAGTCAGCAGCCCACGATCACACAGCAGAATGCAGGCACCTGACACAAGACACACGCCTGCACAACCCTGCATACAAAGCACAATCCGGCCCCCCCCCACATGCACAGCATGGACAGCCACAGCAGCCAAAGGAATGCAGACAGTGGTCCACTAGCACTCCAGCACACCGCAAGAAGGGGAACAGGGCACAAAGGAAGTCAACACAGGAACTGTGTGCCACACACACTGCATGTAGGAGCTATGTGGATAGAACACCATAGAGCCAGTACAGAGCACAGGAACACCAGCACCATCAGAAATGCCCACTATGACCCCTGGAGAATGGACAGGGGGTTCCAAACTGCAATGGTGCAGGTCCCAAACAGTGGACTCTGAGATGTACAGTCAGGTGCTGACAGAACCATGTTGCAGAAAGCTGGTAAAGACATGCATAACACCATGGCACTAAGATGCAGTAGCCCACCCCTGGACCTGAACTGTAGCTCCTGCCACCATGCAGACACATTGTCACCCTGCAGACAAACCCTATAACTCCCAAAGAACACAAGAACACACTCCAAACAACATGTGTGGCCAAGGGACTGGAAAACGAACCTGCTCTGTGCCCCCCCCCAGTAGCCACAGACAGCACAGTGCCCAAACAAACATCATCCTGGCAAAACGCAGTAGGGCATCCCACACAAACAATGGAAATGGAAATGGCTGAACAACCTGCAGGGCACGATTGCAGTGTGGTAGACGGCAGCATAACATGCATGTTATGCATGCATATGCAACTGGCATAACTGTATCATGAATAATACATGTAATACTGCACTCCCACAGTCCAGCTAAATGGCTGAGCATGTAGGCACAAACTGAAGCCAGCCACTGTAGTGTCCTAGTGCATCCAGGCCACACAGATAGGGTGTGTTCATGTCCCCATGCACATCCGCAGGTGAACACTGTGTGGACCCCCCCCCAGAAAGACTGGATACCAGACAACACCCATTCCCAACATTGAGTATCCCCAAGAGAGTGTGTCTGAAAGAGAGAGGGACAGAGAGAGAGAGACAGGGAGAGAGAGAGAGAGAGAGAGAGAGAGAGAGAGAGAGAGGGTCAGATGGTACTGGATATCAGGCAACAATGCCACGAGTGATAGGCACAGAATGACATTGGGAAATTGAATGCTACACTGTCTAAAACGCATCAAACTGAGATACCACCCATTGCCCAATAATGCAGAATGCACAGTACTGCAAGTGCTGGAGACTGACAGAGCAACAGCAGCCAACACACAGGAACAGGATGCCACACAGTGTATCATGTGCCACACTGTCATGTACAGCAAGAGGGCAGACAACAAGCAGACATGTAACACCCCCCAGACACAGTGTACAACAAAGCACTATACAAGCAATGCAAGACTGTCAGTGAATTGACCCAATGTGGACTGGTGGTCATTCCACACAGCCACACCTACACAAAGCCTGGACAATCATATGAAAAGGGTCATGGAAGGAGACTACTGGGCAAGACAACTTGAATGGCCCCCATGCATTGCCAAAAAAACCTGGTGTAATGGTCACACCTGGCAACACACAGGCAACCCAGAATCTCACAGAAATGCTGCAAGGTGTAACCCTCTGTGGATGCATGGAGGGCATAGTAGAGTAGATCACCAAAAATGTGACGTGACCCGGCTGGTCCTCCGTCGATGATGGTGTTGTCTGACATTGCTCAGACACTGGACTCAGTGTGTGTCTCGCTACTCTGTGTTGTAGTTTTCCACTCTGTATGCCTCTTGCTAGTCACCTGTCACTGTGCTGTATACATCGGCATTACTGCTGCACTATATAGTCACCTTGGGGTGTCTGACCGGATTCAGCTGGGTGTCAGTGGCACTGCTGCCATGTGGATGTGCGTCTGACAGTCACAATCCAGTAGGTGGTGCTGGTATGTTGTACTTGCACTACTACCCTCTTTATGTAGTTGTTTCTGTACTGTATGCTATTACTTGTTATTCCAATGGTGATATCTCTGTGGCATCACTGTCACTGTTTTCTCCAGGGCTTAGCACTGCATGTTAAGTTCAGCTATCCTCACACACTCCCTTCTGGTGCACAGATGCAGAGTCACTACTGCTGCACCATTTCTGAACTAGCTGGGATTGGGATATACCTTCTGTCAGGGCTTGGGGGGACTCTTTTTCATCTGTAGGCCAGTTGTGTGGTCATACAGTTGCTGTGTGGCACTGTCTGCTGTTGCCACTTTGGTCCACACAGTGTGTTGCATGTTGCAGTGTTGGCTACTTGTCAGTGCACCACCATTGGTGTGTGCTGTTCAGTGTAGGCTGCGTGTGACTGCTGGGCATCATGCCTCAGGACTGGTCCCTACTCTGCAGTGCTCTTCTCTGTCTGTGGTGCACCTCTGCTTCCACCCTGTTGGGGTGTGGGGGGGTTCCTTTCTGGAACCTCATGGTCTTCTTGTTGCAACTCAGTCTCTCCCACACAATGACACCCTCTGAGCAACTGTCCTGTTTGGGGGGAGGGGGCTGTGTTGCTAGGGGAGATGGCTGCTAATCTTTCTGCCAGTCAGGATGCCATTCCCATTTCTGTGTCTACAGATGGCTTCAGACTACCGTTCAACATGGGACTGGTCTGCAGTGGGGGTTTTCTGCAGTCCTTTTACAGTTTTCCCAGCCCCTCTGCTGTTCTTTCTGCTTCATAGCAGTTGGCTGACTACCTGGTATGACATCACAGTGCCTGTGTTTTGCATCATGGGATTGCTTTCACAGTGTAAACAATGCTGCTGTCTGCAGGGTGATCCTCACATGAAATTTGCCATAACTCTGCACTGGTAAGTCATTTCAACATGCTGTTTCTTTTCCTGCACACTGAATGACTCGCTGCATTACTGCACGACTGACATTTAAAACTAAATTTAGCTCCCACACTTATTTTAAACTCCTATTCCCATGATCAGATATCGGGAGGATCATTTTGAGGATGATCTCATGATGGAAAGGGAAAGGGACCAAAGATGTGTTCAGGTATGGTTTATCCAGTTTTGGAGGCATTTTGCATGGATGGCATCTATAAGACTTTAGAAACTGAGGTTTCAATCTAACCAGACGCCAAGGTATCTGAAGGAGGGAATTTCCCTAGTCATCTTAAATACCAAGGCAGTGTATTGAGCAGCTGGTATAACATAGCAAAATGCTACGCAAAACAGGGGGTATTGCTAATCATTTCCAGAAATGAGTAGCAGTAGATCGCTAGCTATTGTTTTAGTTTATGGCATAGCAAACAAAATTATTAAAACTATTTACATTTTTTAAATTTTGCTAACCATTCTGTGCCAAGTGCTTTGCATTTCTACAGCTGATTAGCACTTTAGCATGCAAAACTGCTAATCAACTCTTTCAGCTTATTTAATACCCTACAGGGTAGAATGGATCTTGTGCAACTTCTGCTTCCACAGGTCAGTGAGACTGTCTTGTCAGCATCCATAGTGAGTTGGCTTGTTTAGAAACAGTCCAGCAGTGGACATCAAAGACCATTAGAAAGCTAAAAGTATTTTCTTACTGTTTATGGTACCAATTGAACCCCAGGAATAGAACAGCACTTTTGTAAAACAGAGATACTATGACCAAGCTGTGATTTTCGTCCATGTTTCCTGAATTTAATAAGGAAGGAAGGAAGGAAGGAAGAGAGAGAGAGAGAGAAAGAAAGAAAGAAAGAAAGAAAGAAAGAAAGAAAGAAAGAAAGAAAGAAAGAAAGATAGATAGATAGATAGATAGATAGATAGATAGATAGATAGATAGATAGACAGACAGATAGATAGATGAACAAAAGTGTGACATGCAGCCCAGGTAAAAGTACCTGGATAAAATTCTAAGTACTTTCTATATGTTCAAATCCCAGTTTGGTTACATTATTTGTTTCTCAAAAATACACTAAGGCAAATGTATTAGTATTAAGACAGTTCTGCTCTTGCCAAGAATTACCTGTGCATATGCTTGTTAAATGGCATGCATGCTGTCTCAACTTATGATTTATTGCATTGGATTCTAGCCCAGATATAAAAAGTAAAAATAGATAATGTCTCTTTAAAACTGGTTGTTGCATGCCACAGCGAGAGTGTAAATCACCTTTGTTATAAGTTCCTCTCAGCATGGAAAGATAGCATATCTCTTTCTAATAAGGTGGAGCCAGCTGCCTAGGATAACATCACAGGTAAGTATTAAAATGGAGACAGAGGCATAATATAGAGGAAACAGGAAAAATAATAAGGGCATATAGAGCCTCATAAACAGATATTTACTTGCTAATTGCAAGTAATATGTTCCTCCTCAATGCTGAAGTGCCATTTTCCAGCAGTGTAAATAAACAGAAGGTACTGTACACAATAGCTCTATGTGGGGGTATAGTGTTTATTCTGTAAAAAAGATAGAGTTAATCAGCCAATAGCTAAAACTACCAGGGTTGCCAGGTTATAATATTGTTTTCCTTCAGGAAGTTAAAAAAATGCTTTACTCTCTTTTTGTATATATATCTACGGCTGCTAGAAAACTTGATTATATAGAATGAGTACCTAATGCTCAAGCTTTCAGCCTTCCAAAAATGCAAAGAAGACATTCACCAACTTAAAGCAATATTACTCATGCAAATGTGCACAGCAGACAATATCATGAGAATTATTTCTAGTTACTCCACATATATTACAAGTATGTCCAACTCCTGTAACCAGCTGCTGAAACTGATGCAGTGACATTGAGTCACCCCCATCTGCACTGAAACAGCTTTTCTAAGAAATCCACTAGTGGAATTCTTGATGAACTACTGTTTATGTATTTGGCCATAATGTGCAGAAAAATGCTAAGGGTTTACTTAATGGAAGGCAAGAGGGCTCAGTCTCAAGTAAATCAAGTGGCCACTGGGGACACAAGCACAGCAAGGAAGCTTCAGAGTATAAAGTAGAATCAGAACTCAGCTTAAAATGAAAAAAAAAAAGTTTTAATATAAAATAATTGTTGTTGTCTCCCTTTTCTTCTGAGTATTCTTACAAATGTTGAGGATTTGGAATAGTACTTTAGTACTTATTTTGACACGTTTCAAAACAACAAAATTCTCCACAGCAGATGTTCCAGTTGCTTAACTGTTGTCATGGAAAAGACAATGATGTCTCAAACAAGTACACCATGAGGCACTGAAATCCTTGTTTAAGATGTAATATTTGTTAATTTGCTGCTGTTTGCAATGTTCCTGTTTTCAGAAATCATGTTCAGACTAAAATCCATACTTAACTGTACCTGAATAAAACTTGCATGAAAAATTAAATCTTTTGTTTCTATTAACATTCTGTACAGTGCCCGTCATGGAACCAGAATTGTAGTTTTGATTTATGTCTGCATGGATTCAGAATTCTGAGCACTAGTTTGATAGGTCAACAACTTATGCTCAGGGTTCTGTGCACTAGCAGTGACAGACAGAGTCAAAACCCTAAGTTCCTGATTCCATGAAAAGGATGGTGTCCATAAAAAGAAAACTTCAGCACAGTTCTCTACATCAGCTTTTGTTCTGCAACAGTTACGTATGGATACAGTGTGGGTTAAATGATTGCATATTAGACCATTACAGGCAGCTCCAAATTAACACAAATGCCCTGTTCCCATTAAAGTTTATTTTTAATGCATAGTTTGTCTATACATTGGCAAAAAATGTATGGCATCACTAAGAAGTGAAAGTGAACATTAATGAAATATATATTGTTTATTATACAATTGCAAGAAAATTTCCAGGGCTCTGATTGTTCAGTGTGTGCCTGAGACAGTGATTTTATTACACAATAACATCATTGTATTGATTTTTTGGATGGTTGTTTGCAACTACTTTTAAGAAACAGAGATATATTGCTGCACTAAAAATCTACTAAAACTTTTTTTAAATATTTTTATTTTGTATAACATCGAGCCATTGTATAATTGCAATAAGGCACTCCAAGGTGTGTGTTATCATGTAATAACATCATTCCTGGGGTGGTGGAAGCACTCGGCTTCACCTTGTGCTTCAACTCACCCCAGGCGTGATGTTATTACACAATAACACACACCTTGTCGTGCCTTATTGCTTAAGTAATTTGCGACAGCCAACTCAATTACATTTTTCAACAGTTTCCACTATAATGGATACCTGTTCTTTAAGATAATGCAGCAATGGACTTTGCTGTGACAGAATAAAGGAATCATGTCTTACCACCCCAGAGATGCTCTTGTGGTTACCCTAGTGCTTACAGTAAGGTAAGCCACTGATGCCCTATACATATCTGTATTTTCTTAACATCATTCATTGAAACATGATAGAATGCTCCCCTATTGACAACTCTCTTCCCTCTAACAAAGACCACTAATGTATAAAAATATAACACACATGTCCCAATCACATTTGCCAAGAGTACCCATTCTGTCTGTTGTAGACTTATAAATAATGCTTTCACTGAAATTTTTTGAGTTAAATGTAAAGCAGATACACAACTATGCATGACTCAATTTTTATCATAGCATATTCTTGCATGTTAATACTATGAGAAGGAACTAAATGTAGCACTAGTCTATGTCATTTTCAGAAATGTTTTCCTCTTAATCCCCAAATGCTTATGTAAAATAAGCAGCGGTTAATCAACCCTACTTATATGAAAGAAATGGCACATCTGTGGTTTAAATGGGCACACCTTCTTATATCCCTTTTGGGATTTGTCACCACAGATGTCTAACCACCATGGTGTTTTTTTTTTTTAAAAACAGATACAACCCTATTAATGCAATAGGATCTGGGACCATGGGAGTTTTGTAATGAAGGTTTAAAGGTACATTTCTCAATGGACCTCAATGGCAACACCCCTTAAGATATAATAGGAGGCAATCTGCCACTGTTTGCTTGCACAAACCGATAGCCTTTTTAAAACTAAAAACAAACAGAATACTGCATCATTAGCTGTGATTTTATTTTGGATTGGTTTCATGTACAGTATGAGTGCTGTAGTGCTAAATAGTTAGCGTTGGCATCAATGCTATTTGAATAATATACAACAACTTCACTGATGTGAACATGCAGCTATAATTAAGCATTACCTTCACAAGTGCCCTGTAGGTACCAACATATACCATAATAACTAACAATAACATCTATCAATAACCAGGGTACTTCTTTCCACTTATTAAGCAGAAAACATATGCATACAATAAGCTGTATTACCATTTCAGTTATAGAGACTACATTAAGTAATATCCTTTATTTTACCATTTATTTAGTTTTTTTATTTATGTTTTGCATTGTGGATTTCTAAATAATACACCTGTGCCATACAATTGCTTTTAATTAGACCAAGATTCTGGTCTATTCAGTTCAAATGTGTTAATATGATGAGCAAAGTTATTGAAAGAAACTAAATGAGATACAACCCTACAAGTCAGGAGGGAATGCCCTATAGATGTTTTTCTATATACTATAGGTGTGAAGGGCCACCCAGGTGTCAGCCATCCAGCCATACCCATGCCTTTGACATCTCTGAAATAAAGAAAGCAGAAGACATTTCATGAAACCTTGAGACTAAAAGAGATGCCAGAGTTTGGCTAGCTATATGCTGCCAAGCACAGCTTTATCAATTACAAAATCACTTTCAGTGTCATGGTTTTATGAAATGGCTACTGCCTTGATTTAAGGTAAGACAGATTTAGACAGGGATATGCCTGGACAGCTGACATGTAAAAGAAAGCCCAGTACCTCATTTAAAGTGTGGTTCATAATCATTCATACTTTGAGGGGCTCTGCTCATTTACATTCCACTTTAAGTATCTGTTTTCTTCTCCACAATGTATAACTGCCCTATATATTATATGTGATCTGTATGTAAAATTATTAGTTTGGCTGTTTAGAATTGTACTTGTTTGTATATTTAGTTCTGATGCTATTCAAAGGCAGAGAGGCATTTATGAAAACAAAAGCTGAAATGCAAAATGTAATATTTGCCAATACAAATAAAAGCATGCTGTTTATTCCTTTCTTCTGCCAGTGTACAGTTTTGACACCAACCAAAATACTTTAACTACTGAACAAATTGATTCATGGTGTCAGTGCATCCCTCTCTCTCTAGTCCAGTTCAATTAGTCATCTTGTGGTTCAGATCTGGACACCAGCGCAGAAGACTTAAGATTTTCTGATACTTTAAAGTAGTTGAAAGTGTATGTATTTATAGTTTTGCTTATTTCATGTGTATCAGAGTGGTGCTGTTAATAGCACTTCGATCTCTGAGCCAGGGGGGTTATGGAAATTACAGTCCCACATGGACTTCAGCTCATACCCAATACTGACACTGCAGTACAGTACTAGGTGGGCTGCCTTTTTATTGACTGCAGTCCTTCAGATGAATCATTAAAGCAAAATCCCCTCTGTCAATTCTCTGTGGGTAGAGAAGTGGAAGTTACTGATCCCATTACACTATTTTAAAGTATGGATTAGTCTCTTGGCCTGGGTAATATTCCCCCTTTCAGTAAAACATGTTCTACTATGACCCATGTTTGTGTGCATAATTGGTGCCTCCTCTCTCTGCATACAGTTATTGCACAAATAGTATCTGATTCAATTGTTTTATTAACTTCAGACACACACACACACACACACACTATGTAAATTGTGTTGCAAAAACATTTGTTTCTTCTGCATAACAATGATAATCATTTTTTTGTTACACATTGCATCCATGATTCATATTGTTTTACAAAAAACAGTAGATGGATTACACATTCACAGGAGTTTGAAACCTCAGTTGCGACCATTAAATAATGTTTAGGCTAGTGAAATGTCAACTATGGTAGCCCAGCTGTCTTCCTCCAATAATTTTTTATGCTGCAGTCAATGCGGTTTGCTCTTTTGTGAAAAGATTAGTCACATTCTGCCCAACGTTGTTGCAATTTTTTCAGATTGCTAAACTTTTGGTAGCATTTATGCTTGCGATCTTAGTAACCATTATACAATGGGGACCAAAAATACCATACCCTGATTGGTCGACTGTTAGTTTATGCCATGGAGTTATTTCTGTATAACCACCACATAAAGTACCATGCGGCCACACATAAAAACAAAAAGTAAATTATAGAATGGGTTTTAAAAATCATGAAATCTGATTGGTTGAGGACCATCTTCTACCAGTGCTGTTATCTCAGCACAACAGCACTGGATAAAGATCCAGCAGCTTCTTTACACAAAAATTAATACTAATCACACATCCACGACTGTCATCACAAACATAGCTGTCACCTTCGTTCACTAAAAACCTTCAACTAGGCCTTACAATAAAATGTCTTAATTTAAATAAAAAAATAAAGTAATTAAATGCCCTCATAATTCTCTTCTTACACTCATACATAAATTAAAAAAATGAACCACTACAGTACTTACAGTTTTAATTTCTGTTGTTACTTTGCTGACCATGAAAAGTCCCCCTCCTCTCCTAACCTGCTTACTAGGAAATCTCTGCTCTTTAACCTACTACAGATAAAACAAAAGCCTTAGTTCCAGCTGAGGCCTTCTGTTCTGTGATTATAGAAACATAACATAGAAACATAGAATTTGATGGCAGATAAGGACCGCTTGGCCCACCCAGTCTGCCCATTTCCCTACCTACTGAATAAGCTGCAGATCCTAGTTAACCAGCAGCCTACTTCTTCTTATGGTGTTGAACATTATGCCAGTAGAACTGAGCAAAGATCTGAATTCTTGTATTATGTCCATAATAAACATTCCATTTATTAAATGTAGGAAACACACAAAAGAAACAAAGTGGGGGAAAAGGGAGCGAGTAATGTACAAAAGAAGAAAGAAAGGTGAGGCAACAGGTAAATGGAGGGTGGACTGGGGGAATAGAGGATTAAGGGCTAATTAAAAATAAATGTATTTTAGTCTATATAACATTTAAATCTGAGATGGCATGTCAATGCTGGGATGTGCTGGGATTATTTTACTGGGGTGGATGAACTTTTTTGAATCATTAAAATGTTTATTTTTGTGTATTGTCCCCCCCTCCAAAAAAAAAAAAAACACATACTAGACCTACTTTATAATTTTAAAAGACACTTCAGGGTGTGCTTCATGGTGGAGTAATGGCACTTCTAAGGTGGTTGAAGGCACCTGATAATGCCTTGTGCCTCATACATAACACACCAAAGATGTGCCCGTATACCTCCACAATGCACACCCTGTCATGTCTTATTGCTTAAACAAATCACTACACTCTCCCAAACATTCCATTGTAGCCACCATCTTGTTTTCAAAAAAACTGCCTACTAAAAACTATACTGGCCTTCCGAAGCAACTCTCACATAAAAAGTTTGAAAAACAAGTCTCTGTGCCTCAAAAACATCTAGTACACTGAACACTGCTCTAACTTCCTTTAACAATTGCTCTCTGCCACCTCCATCACCATAACCTCTGATCCCAGTTCAGTCTTAGCTGTGGGATCCTATACCATCCAATGGCAAAATCACAACTTAAAAAAAAAATATATATATATATATATATATATCTTAGCACCTCCTAATCGAGCTGTATAACTAAAGGCACTCACAATAATTGTGGCAATGACATTCATGCTGCCTCTCTCTCTCCCTTTCATGCCTCACTCTGCCAGGCCTCACTCTCTCTCTCTTGCTCTCCCCAACCCTCATCTCTTCTGGCACCACTACTTTCTCTTTCTCTCTCTCGCCCCCCATCACTATTGCAAAAGGTGTGTGTGGCAGGGAGGGACACTGCAAACAACAAGAAAACACTTATTCAGGTGGACAAGGGGGCATCATGAGGGATGGCTTTTTATGCATAATCTACCCAGCAACAAGGAACTGTTTTACATAGGGAGGAAGGATGGCTTACTAAAAATAAATAAGAACTATAAACTGAGCATTTTAATAACTCTTTCTTTTGATTTTCTTACTTCCTACCAGTTCAATAATCACAGTCATCCACTGCAGAGTGTGGGTTGCACTGGGATTTATGCACTCCTGGTGTGGTCACTCACCAGGTGTGAGTAAATCCCAACTCAACCCACACCTTGTTATGGATTATTGATTAATTATGTGCATGTCAGCAAACAAAGACATTTGTGTTCCTCTATCTATTTGAATCAGAAACTGATCTGAGCTAATATTCAAAGCACTGACTTGTACAGTTTGGTGATCCTGTAAACCCGTAAGATGTTTTAGGGGCAGTGTATAACAACTGTGCATATAGGATACCATCAGAATATACAATTACTGTAAATGCAGATAACTCCCTATAAGAATTCTGACTAGGCATTACATTATTTTCTGCCAATGGAATGATTTTAACATTTTCAGGAGCAACTGCATTGCACATACAGGACACGTTTGGGATATTTGACTCATACCTCTCAACCTTCTGTCATGGAAATGATGGACACAGACACTCAAAATGAGGGACAATGAGGCACACTGACTCTCACAATGAGTGACACATCCTTAAGCATAGAGATACACTCAGAACAAAGTGTAAACCATAATGTTTACTTTTACAAAGTTAATTTTTGACTTAGCTTTTTAGAATATTATGAATTTTTGCTTTAAAGTCTGAATTTACAGCACATTCTCTGGGCAGTATCTATTCTATGAGGGACTAGTGAGGGACAGAGCAATTTTGAGGAGTAAAATGAGGGAGGTTCCTCTTAATCAGGGTCAGTTGAGAGGTATGATTCTGACTAACCTGCAGCCACATTATACTTCTCTCTGCAGTTTGCCTCGCATAATATTCAAAAAACAAATGCTGGGTACAAAACTAACAGCCCAAATGTCACAGTTAAAGAAACAAACAGAAGGTGTCCCTAATCCCCGTAAATATGCTAAAAGGTTAGTTTTGTATTCCCGCACTACTATATCGATACATTTGATTTTGTGGAAATGAGTAAATGTTGATGAAATCAGAATTGCCAGTTCTATTTGTGAACAAACAAAACGTGTTGAAAACATACAAACAATTTACAATTGTTTGTTATTTGTTTGTGCCTGTAAGTCTGATTCTACCATATTTTTGGAAAAATCTAGATACCAACTTTGAAAATTGAGAAAACATTGTCAGTTCATCAATCACCTGCACTGCGCCTAAACTCCGAATGTATCGTCTGAAGTTGCCTGCAATATAGAGAAATACTCGAAATTGGGTAACCTATTTTACATTTACTGCAAGGTAAGCCAGGACCGAAATATAATCTAAACCACCCTGTACACTTTAGAAAACTCTTGGATTTCAAATATTTTCATGGTTTTAATTATTGTTTGCCGGTAATACGTTAAAACTGAGGAGAATTTTACCATATAATAGTTATGCAATATTTTTGTAACGATGTGCTGCTTCATGTACTGATGGAAAGTAAGGGATGATACTGTACTACACAACGGAGCACCGGTTTACTGGCCGGCCGCCAACATAGCCTAGATACAGGTTAAGGACGAAATGTAGATGTCGGATCTTTGAGTTTATGACTTAAATTATAAAACGTTTTCTACGAGTCACTGCCCAGCCAGAGACTTCAGCGAGGTGTCAGCCATGTGTGCCTTAAACTATCAACTACTTCCTGTTCCTACAAGTCCACTGTCCAGCCAGTGACTTTCGCCAGTTGTCAGGTGTGTGTGTGTGTGTGTGTGAGAGACAGCAGCATGCTCTTCCCAAATGATCACCAAGCCTGCCACCACGCCGCGTGTTTTAACAGGAGGGGCCAGTGACAGAGCAACACGCGCTGTGCGAACAATGTAACTGAAGAAGTTGTGACCCCCTTCTAGTAAAACAAAACCTTCAGACTAACCGCACTCTACCTGCAAGCTCAGCCAAGGTCATATTTGACAATAATGATAACAATCATCACGATTACACAGGCTAATAAGCAAATATTCAAGTAAATAAAGAATCGCACAGCTCCAGACCTTGTTTCCACGATGAGAACTTGATGCCCGCAGCGACCGGCATTCGTGTATGGCGCTGTTGCAGCTGCTGTCCCTATCCGCGAGTAGCGCGAGGGATTCCGGTAGCTCTGCTGCTGCCTGCCTGCCGCCCAAGGTACTGCTCCTCAAGTTCCTCCTCGGCTACCTACACAGTAGAGTGCAGTTGCTAGTGCTGAGGGATGGGGTGGGTTTCGGTGCTGGTGGTGTTGGGGTGGAGGAGGGACTGTGCTGAAACAGGGTAGTCCCAGGAGGATCTTCCCCGCCTTGAGCTGCACCACAGTAGTGGTCCCAGTGGCCGGTGCAGATGCCAGAGCTGCCCAGTTCACCCTTGGCGCTGCTGTCACATCTGTCCCTGCAGAGTCTCGCTCTTCCACCTGCTGCTGCTGCTATCGCAAGTCTTGGTGCCACTTCTTTCGACTCGTGGGCCGGAATGAAACTCGCGGCTGAGATCAGCCCGAGTTAAAGGAAGCACGAGGTGGACCCGGAGGAGGGTTTCTGAAAGGAAGTCAGGTACAAAGAAAAAAACTCAAACGCACAGAAAAAGCAAAGAGAGCAGGCGCCAGTCCTCTGCTTTTTGGAATCCCGAGACGGGTCGAGCTGCTACGAGGGTACCGCAACTCGCAAACCTTTTATAACAGCTCTGAGGGCCCCATCCCCGTTGAGAGAGGCTCGCAGCTTCCGGGGACGCGAATGCTGCCAGCAAGAGAGTTTTCTTTGCAAATCACCTCATTTATTTCAATATTTATACACCACATGCTGAACTGTCAACGTCATAATTGTAGAAGTGAAGGATGAATGAGCAGCAGTGAAAACTTGATCAATATAAAATATATATATATATGTGCTTATTGACAGCAAATTGAAACAGATCCAAGAGGCTTATCCAGGTTCTAAATTTGAACTCTCAGCTCTAGTTGCATAATCAGTCAGGCCTCCCATGAGTGCCTTTACAGAAACAAACAGATCAAAATTTTGGAAAGTTAAAATGAATACCGTGGACTACACCCATTTCTGATAATGTTTACCCCTTTTTAATACGCAGTTCAACCCATTAAGGCTCCAGCTCCGCAAACGCTAAAACTTTCTCTTGCTTTTCGGTTCCTCAGCACACATTTTTAAATCGTGATGTTCTCAAATTAAATCACATGATTTTAATGGAAGACCCCCAACACACACACACACACGCACAGTATATTGCTGGTACTTAGATTTTGTTTACGTTATCCTATAATATTTTTCCTTTCAAAATAAGGAGACAGTATAGACTCCGTCTCTCAAAAATGAAACAAACATAACAGAAGCCGAGACTCACCACAAAGCCTGCCAATGCAGCAGCAGCCTGGAGAATGCAGTGTGAATCCTCCAGGTGAAATCGAATACTGTATTTATCAAGAAAACACAGCAAGTTAACCCATGCAGTTCAGGCGGGCGCATCGCATTTGAAACCTAGACAGCTACAGTAGGTTAGGTGACTGGAAACTGACTTTTTGTTTTGACTTTGTTACAAAACATGTTCAGAACAGTTAGGCAGTCTTCTCTTCAACCTGTCAGGCAAGAAAGTGCAGTTTGCCTGAGGTTATGGGGTTGTGAATACCTGGTGGTGGCAACCTTTACCTGCATCGCAACCATGTCCGGCTGAATCGAATTTCTTGGATTTACCGACCCACCCTGAAGGTCTGAACAATTTGTTGGGGGTGAAATTTAAGAAAAGCTGTTGCAATCTTTTAAGACGGCTGTAAAGACTAAATAACCCCTCCTGTTCAGCTTTTAAGTTTCTACAGTAAAAGAAAATGTTTCTGAACAAAAAATTATTTGGTCATACTAGATGCAGGTTGCACGTTCTGTACAAAGTCAGTTAAAAAAATCTTGCTGGATTTCTAGGGTTTCAATTCTAAAATAAAAGCAAACGGGTAGCAACATTGCTGAACTCTCGGAAGCCGAGTCTAATCGGCTGTAAGTTTTTATTTCCCCTGTATTCATCTAAGGCAGGAGTTCTCACACTTTGCCATAGTGAGCCTCCCCCCAAGCCTTGGAAAAGATCTTGAGCCTCCCCTAATATAGAAATAATTTTGGGCCTCCCCATAGTTAGAACAACTATCATACTTTGCACATTACAGGAAGAATACAATGAAGTGCATTTGAGTAGTTGAGTTTTTCTCATTTTATTGACGCTATTATTCTCCCTCTCTATAACCCCCCTCCCAGGTCAGCCTACTCGCTCCACACTTCCGAGTTTTGGCCCTATTTACCCCTCGTTGCAATACCTCCATGAGTCAGACTATTTTCTTTGTCAGTTTTACCCTGCTCTTAAATGTCTTCTCAGGGACCATTTTGCTCCCTCCTGGCCTTGCTCTTAGTATCTCTCTGCTTAGCCTTTGTATTTGTGCTTTTCTGCAGCCAGTATAATGGGTCAATTGTTATCTTGATCCTATTCATTTGTATTATTTTGCATTTTGTTTTGCATAGTTTCCAATAATTATATTTCCTCCATTCAGCTTTCCCCATGTCATACCAGGAAACAAGTGTTTGTTGAGTGTGTTTTCCTGGTAACCATTTTGTACATAAATTCATATGCCATTATTCACTTTCAGTTTGCTGCATTCTTTCACACAAAGCATCCAAAACTTGACATTTAAATATAGTACATTTTAAGGTTTGCTTGAGCCTCCCCTGGAACAGGTTGGGGCCTCCCAAGGGAGGCTGGCCTCACCATTTGAGAAACCCTGATCTAAGGAGACTGAAACCAATCTCTATGCTCTTAGAACTGCAACCAGTCTCTGGCAAATGATGCGACTGCTGTTCCTTTGAATATGGGATTCTTGAAAACTAACTCATACATTTTGTGTATATATTTCGCGTGCTCGGAAAGGCCCCTCCGGTTGCTAATAATCTTGCATTAGTAATAGAAAGATGCAGCTTATCTCAACCAACTATATCGCAAGAATCTTACCAAAAATAAAAAAAATAAACAGATTGGGCCAGTATTCATAGGATTGTTTCGGCTACTGCGGCCCAGTAGGTTAGTCGTTCTTTTCAAGTATTACATCAATAATATTAGCTGCCTGTGGCCTAGTAAAGCACGTAAATCTTGTCATGATCACTGTTGCTGGTTGCTCGGTAGATCTGGACTGTTTTTCTTTTTCCGGCTATACCACATCGGCTGCCAGTGGTCTAATATTCGTCATTTATGGAAAAATAAATTGAAAATGGGGCCATAGGTCAGTCTTTGTTTTCATGGCTGCTTATAGCCACCAGTGACATCATTTCACAAGAATCATATGGGGTTGCAAAGCTCCTCCCACCCGACTAACGTTATGTGCTCTAACTGTAGGTCACCTTGTTTTAGGGGTTCAGAGGGACTGCAATACACATCATAGGGGTTGCGATGGAATCATAGGGGTCTCAACTGCAACCCCTTGCTACCCCTAAATGACGCCCCTACTAGCCACCAGGTACAATCAGATCAGTCCTTTTTTCCAAGACCTCTCGATCTGCAGCAACAAAAGATTGGGTGTGAGTTCTTTGGGAGATAATGGCTCTCTAGTGTGCGATGAAGCAAGAAGCCACGGACGAAGTGCTCCTCTGCACATAGGGGAGGATCTGTCTCGTTCTCTCTTAAAAATGTATCACTCTGGAACGTCTTATTGCACATACAAAATGACACGGCATTAAAACAAAATCTTTCTGAAGAAAAAATGATTTGGTTATACTAGATGCAGATTGCATGCTATGTAAAGTCAGTTCAGAAAAAATATAGCATGCTGCTGACTCTCTAGGGTTTGAATACTCAAATAAAAGTAAATGGCAGCAATATTGTTGAGCTCTCCGAAGTGAGTCTATCATGTGGAAGCCAAGGTTAGGTCTCTAATTTTTGATGATTAAAGTAATGAAATTCAGTTTTCGAGACTTGAAATGCCTGGAATTGCATCGACGTCTGTTGGTCTACTTTACAGAGTTTACCAGGATTCTACTGTCATTCTTTTAGTAAGTGTATAAATAATCAAACTAAAAGAAGATTTATTACACAGAGCATTTATGGGAACAAACTGAAAATAGTACAGGAAGAAATTATAAGAAAAATAGAAGTTCCTTAGATCTTTTATAACTTGACAAATTCCCAAGTCCGAATTCTGGAATTTTACCGGGGTTTCCAGTAAAGACCAAAAACCAGTGGCATTGACAATGCCTAAGGTTTTAGTTCTCCTTTACTTTATCTAAGGAGACTGAAAGCAACCTCTTTGCTCTTACTTAAAACTGCAAAACAATTCCACCAGCAACTGCTTTTCTTCTTTTGAATAAACACTCTAGATCGGGATTCTTGAAAACCAGCTCATACATTTTTTTTGTGTGTATATTGGTTTGTAGTAACTTAAGGTACCTCCCCTTGCTAATAATCTTGCATCAGCAGCAGAAAAATGAGTCTTATCTCAATCAACTATATTGCAAAAAAAAAAAAGATTGGGTAGGTCCTCATAGGACTGTTTCCTTGGGCCTGTCCTTATTCTGTCATGGGGATTTGCAAATGTTTCCCATGTTGCTTTGCATTATTGAGGAATCTGCAATTGTGTTTGCCCAAAGCGGACCCCCAATTCAAATAACACACCACACTGTTTTTTTGGTATAAAAAAAGGCTGCAGCTCTTTTTACTTAATCAAAAATTGTTTACATTACATGGAACACTTAACATTTATAAAGCCTAATATGTACATCACATCTTACAGATATGCACATTACACTATATATCTATATACATACATCACTATACATAACATAATTTCAATCATATGTACATTAAGTGTCCCATCCCGTAAGACCCTTTGGGCAGCCACAATTCATGTATTGCTGGAACCCTGGCTCCTACATCCACTTATTTGAGAAGAACTCTGGCCTTTTAGTCCAACAGACCTGTTAAGGGCCGTGCCTTCCCTCAAGACAGTTCCCCTCCCCATCTTCCCAAATTTAGGGCCTCCTAGACCATTGACAAGGAGCATGCCCATCCGGGGCCACACTCCCCATCTCGGAATCTTGGCTCCCAGCATTTTGGTGCATGCCCCTGCCTGGGTGCCTTCCTCCCCCGATCTCCAAAGCATACCCATCCTAGGGTCGTGCCTCCCCCTGGTGACACCCAATTGCAGCTCTTCTTCTTATGTCCAGAGCTTCTCTTACCCAGGGTCAGCCATGAATTACCGCCACCTCTTGTTCTCTATATCAGTTCTCCTCTTGGTTTACTTACTAGAGCCGCAACAGAGCTCTTGCTGCGGCCTGGTAGTTTAGGGCGGGAGGGTAGGAAAACTTTGCTGTGAGGAGCTGTTCCAGGAGGGTGAGATCCCCTGGGATGGCTCCTTAAGAGGCCCTGCCATGTCTCTCCCTGCAGAGGCAATCAGGACCAGCCCCCTCCAAGGAGATCCTCAGATTGGGCCACTTGCTTGTGGGGCCTCCTCTTCCTATGATGGTGGGCAGACCTCCTAGCTCCACCCTCTTGGGGGACGTCGGCAACTCACCCCCCCCGGTGAGAGGCCAGTGGAGCCATTGCCCAAAGTGGACCCCCAATTCAAATAACACACCACACTGTTTTTTGGTATAAAAAAGGCTGCAGCTCTTTTTACTCAATCAAAAATTGTTTACATTACATGGAACACTTAATATTTATAAAGCCTAATATGTACATCACATCTTACAGATATGCACATTACACTATATATCTATATACATACATCACTATACATAACATAATTTCAATCATATGTACATTAAGTATCCCATCCCGTAAGACCCCTTGGGCAGCCACAATTCATGTATTGCTGGATCCCCAGCTCCTTCATCCACTTATTTGAGGGGAACTCTGGCCCTTTAGTCCAACAGACCCATTGAGGGCCGTGTCTTCCCCCAAGACAGTTCCCCTCCCCATCTTCCCAAATTTAGGGCCTTCTAGACCCTTGATGAGGAGCATGCCCATCCAGGGCCGCACTCCCCATCTCAGAATCTTGGCTCCCAGCATTTTGGTGCACGCCCCTGCCTGGGTGCCTTCCTCCCCCAATCTCCGAGGCATACCCATCCTAGGTTCATGCCTCCCCACCCCGGTGACACCCAATTGCAGCTCTTCTTCTTATGTCCGGAGCCACTCTTACCCAGGGTCAGCCATGAATTACCGCCACTTACATACAGTGCCAACACGTATCTCCCACTAATGCCCAAGGGATCTTACTTTTACCAAACAGTACTGTCTCACAAAATTCATTTAGGGTATTGTTAAACATGTCGTTTCCCATGTCCGACAAATGAACCCCATCCCAGCTATACAGGCCCTTATCAGTCTTGGTGATCAAGAAATGCCTGATAACCTTTACTCCCAGTGAGGACACGAAATGGGACACCTCCCTATTCACAGACCTACGTGCTTTTTCCATGGCTCCTGCCTTTCGCTCACCACACCACTGCTGGAGTGGTATCATTCTTGTCCATACCAGAATGGTGCAAGGCAACATTTGTTTTAGGTGGGCCAAACCCCTCTTAATATCCCCAATTAATCTGAGTGCCCCTAGAGTGACCAAGTCATTCCCTCCCAGGTGAATAACCAGCGCAACCAGTGGTTGACAATGTAAACCCAGTCTAAAAATCATTTTTTCCAATGTCCCCCACTTCATCCCCCCTTTTCCTGCCCGATGAATCACAGCTTGACTCCTTGGAATGCCCAGCTGTGTTGTGTAAGGCCATTTTTTTGCCCTCATGTATGCCTCCCTCACGTGTGAATGACCCATGATCCATATCTGAGGGGATGTTGCAGCCATGCCTGTAAGACAAAACAGAAACATATGAGTATTCTCGCACTTTGAGCTTCAGTTACAACTTGTGCTGAGTTCCCCAGCGTCACTTCCTGATGTGTTATGCTGAGGCCTAATGTAACCCATGTATGCTTTTGATGCCCATCTGCCGATCCCTTTTATCTGTTGTTCTTTTAACCCACACCTGGCTGCCTCGGTGGCTGCTCCAATTCTGAATGAATGGGTGTTGTATGAGGTCAGGTTTATACTTGCCATCCATAAACCCTTTCTTAGGATGGCCATGAACTGCCACCTTGTGACAGCTTTTCCATCCCCATGCAGAAACAAATGCCCCAGTTCTGTTGAACGACCCACCACATACTCCTTCATTGACAACCATGGGCAAATGTTCCCTGGGGGAGCCATAAACAGTGTTATAATGGCGGGGGGGCTGCACTGGTTCATTTTTGATTTTCACAGCTGGAGACACAGTCTGTCTTGCCAGATGACAAAATCACTGAACTGGAGACTGGTGTTCTTACTCAATGAGTTAGACTGTGGTACCAATTCTGACACCCATAAGGCCCCGAAAAATGCACATATGTATAGGGCCCTGAAAAGCTTGGTTTTGTAGCCCGAGCTGCAAGTAACTGCTAGTGCTTTCAGGAGGCTGGACTGTTCAGCTATTCCTATGGGCTTCCTTGTGCCCAACTTTTTTCCCACGAGTCTAGACATGCCTTGTATCATTTTCTTTGTAATGAAACTGTTGGTTGGGTCAGGGAAACCCTTGGATTTGTGAAGAAAGGCAATGCCCGCCAGTTGGAGGCATATAGCTGCTGGAGACTTTCCCAGGCTTTCTAAGTGGAGGACATAGCTTTGAACTTGTCTTTGGGTATTGTGTAGTGCCACGCTTACCTCATGACCACAGAATTGCTGGAAAGACCCATAGCTACCAACATACTTCCTCCATGTCAAAGGGGCCACAGCGAGCTGTACCAGTTGCTGCAGTCTTGGTTCCCAAGTCTCCAGACTTCTTCCGGTATCTGTGTGGGGAACTGGTCTGCCCACAGGGCTAGCCACCTGAAGTGCTTGAGCTGAAATCAAGACAGGGCATCAGCTATAACATTTTCTTTTCCTGGCAAATGAAGTTCCTTAAAAGAGATGTTGTACCGTAGGCAGCATAACACAAAAACCCGCAGGACCTTCATCACCTCTTCAGAACGAGACGTCTGTGAGTTCAATATGTCTGCTACAGCCCTGTTGTCCATGTGAAACAGCACTTTTTTATTCTGAATTTTGTGCCCCCACACCCTTACGGCTACCATGACAGGGAAAAATTCGAGAAGGGTGATTTTTTTTGTGAGCCCCCTCGATATCCAATCCTGTGGCCGGTGTCCTGCAAACCACGCTCCTTGCCAGAATGCCCCAAAACCAATGCCACCTGAAGCATCGGTCACCATGTGCAGATCCAACAATTGGTCTGCTGGTGTCTGCCAGATGGTGATACCATTGATATCTTGTAAGAAGAGTTCCCAAACCTGTAAGTCTGCTTTTATGCCCTGCATTAGTCTGATGTGGTGGTATGGTTTTAGAGCCCCCCCCAGTGGCTGATGCCATCTGCCTGAGGAATGGCCTGCCTGGACGAATTGCCCAGCATGCAAAATTCAAGTGGCCTATAACAGATTGCAGCTGCTGTAGGGTCACCTTCTTTGCCCTTCCCATCTCACCTAACAGTTTGCACAAGAGTGCTGCCTTGTATTGTGGTAGCCAGGAAACCATGGCCTCAGAGTCTATTTCTATGCCAAGGTATGAGAGGCAGGTAGCAGAACCCTCTGCTTTTTCTTGTGCTAGCAGGACACCGAAATATCCCATTAATGAGGTAAAACCTTGTAGCATCTCCGCACATGTGGTTCCCCCCCCTGAGGCCCACAAATAGGAGATTGTCGAGATAATGAACTATATGTGTGTTCTGTGTGTGTTCTTTGGTGGCCCATTCCAAGAAGGTTGCAAATGTTTCGAAGGCTGAGCAGCTTACAGAGCATCCCATGGGCATAGCCTTGTCCATATACCATTGGCCTCCAACTTTAAAACCCAGTAGATCCTGATCACTCGGATGTACTGGTAACAAGCAGAAAGCAGATTTAATGTTGCTTTTTGCCATCATTGCCCCATGGCCTAGCTCTTGTATGTGGTGCAGTGCCACATCAAATGTTGTGTATTGCACTGTGCAGTCCTCTGGGTTGTTGAAGTCATTCGCTGAACTACCTTTCGGGTAGGACAGGTGATGAATGAGCCTGTATTCCCCTACTTCCTTCTTGGGGCCCAGCCCCAATGGTTATACCCTGAGGTGGTGAACTGGGGGGTAGTCGAACGGCACCGCCACCCTGCCTGCCTCTACTTCCTTGACAGTTTTCCTCTTCAGTATGTTGGGAAGTAAATTTGCAGACTTGAGATTGTGAGCTGTGGTTTCTACCCTTGGCCCCTTGTATGGTATCCTAAAACTGTACTTGAAACCGTCATGTATGTATTTTGCTATTGTTTTTTTCTGGGTAGCAGTCGAGCCAGGGATCCATCCGGTCTAACCGTACTAGTGAATTAGCTAAACTTCCCAGACCCCTTTCCTTTTTCACTGCTTGTTCCTTCATTGCTTGGTTTCTTGGAGGATTGTTGTGTGCATTCCGAGACCTTGTGTTCTCCTCTGCACAGCTTGCAGATATGCCTGTATTTACAAAAGGAACGAAAACATTATCCTTTATTGTAGTCGTAACATGCCTTCCTCCCTGCCCCCTTCCTCTGTTCTTTCCTGTATTCTCCCCCGTTTGTTTGGTAATAACATAACCACTATCAGTGTAAGTTACCACATTGGGCCAACCACGCGTCATATAGTGGACCCACAGGTCTATGTACGTGTTTTCCCACTTGAGATTGGGTTGCCGAGATAGCTTTAGATGAAACTGCTCATCATATTTTAGCCGTGCATATCCATCAAAGGACAGATGTGCGAATTTTATGGTGTCCCTGTATTTTAGCAGAGCAATTAGCTCATCCCATAAACTGACATAAATATGTCAACTGTTGCTGCCCAATTCTCAAATGTGAAAGGCACCTTTGGCCGCCGTGGCCTCTCTTGTTTATTCTTTTTCTCATCGATCACTTCAGGGATCTCCCTGTGCAATAACCACACCTGAAAATAGGCACTTGGCTGTCTAGTGTGCTTACCCGGTTAACAAAAGCAAATAAATAAATACATAAACACGTCTATAAATTCCCCTCTCCAGATTTTTTCCCTGACAGCATTGGATAAGTGGTCCCCCAATGGGTCTTCCACCCTGGCATATGCCCAATGCTCCAATGATGCCAATATTGTGCTGGTTGAATTGTCACCCATTGTAGTTTTGGGAGCGGTACCCATTTTAGAGGCTACAGTCTCCCGCACTTGTAAGCTTGGTGTCAAACTTTCCTTGTTATTTGGAGGGGGTTGTATTGTTGAAGGCCCTGCACCTGTCCATACCTGAACTGCTGCCCCTTGTACGTTACCCCCTTCTGCCGAAGCCCCTTGGGAGACAATGGACTGAGGATGCTGGATCAAACAAGCCTCGACCCCTGTGGTGATCTGCTGTCCACCTCCTAGGTGACTTAACAGGGCTTCCTCTGCCCCTATCCTGTTAGACTCTGTAACCCTTTTTTCCATACCCCCTTGTCCTTGTATTGGGGCTTGGTATCCTGCTGCTGCAGACTCAGCCCACTGGCGTGCCCCGCAACCATAGTTATCCACTGGCCCTGGGGCCTCACCTCCCGCTGTACCCCGAGAAGTACCCATCCCAGGTTCATTGGCTGAAAATGCCTGAGAACCTGAGATGGGGTTGGTCATTCCACCCTGGTGGGTTGTTGGGAAACCGGGGGGAAAAGGGGCCACAAGGATTCATCACTGGCCAAGAGATGGGCATATTGCCTGGCCCCCCATACATAAATGGCCCCATGAAGTGGTTATGTTGCCATGTTTGGTGCCCTGGCATCACTGGCCTGGAATTGAACCCTGGAGCCCTCTGGTGCCCTAACTGGCTGCTTACCTTTTGTCCCCCTTGATCTCCTTGTGTTTTTTCCCCAAACCATTTTTTGACCTCGGCTCCCAATCCTGTCTCCCATGTGCCTTGCCCTATTTCATTCCCATTCTCTTACCTTTGTGGCCTTAGCCATGTCTTCAAGGTTCTTTCTCCATTTTTTATATTTTGCTTCTTCTGTTGCAGATTCCAATGGCAGCCGTTCCCAGCTATCACTGGATTGCTCTTCCTTGCTATCAGATTCAGACCACAACAATTCTACTGATACATTACTGTCCTGATCTACCTCATACTCACTGATCTATGGCTGGACCACCGTTACCACTGGGGTTTTTTCCTTTTCTTCATTCACTGTCCTGGGTTGGACCACGGATGTGTTCTCCTCTGCTCTGCTCCATTTTTTCTCAGTCTGCCTTTTGCCTGCCTCTGCCACTGGTTGAACCTTATGCTTACTCTGCCTGCCCTGCCCCTTTTTAGTAACTGATTTTTTCTGAGCCATGGATTCCAATAATCAGGCCAATGGCTGGCTACGCCTGGGCTGCTGACCTTCATCCTCCACTGGTTCTTGTGGCCTATGTTCTAGTATGGTGGGAGGATCTGCCACAGTTTGTTGGTGCCCACCTTGGTGGGCAACTAGTAGTTCTGGTTCCAGCCTGGATGTAGCCGTCAGCCAGTCCAACCCCCCAATGTCCTTTAGGCATTGCAGGGCCTTGTGGAATGCTTGGTCTTACCCTTGTGTGGGGATAGCCTGTTCCACATATTGTGTCTGGCTTCCTAGCCCAGAAAGGTCTTGACAGGTACCCTGTGCCGGTGTGGAGATTTGGGGGCCTTGGCTGTCCAGAACCTGATTATTCTGTGCTCCGGCCATTTTAGCTATTGATTGTAAGGGGCAAGGCAGTGTTCAGCGAGGCAATACCTATGAGACAAAAACAGTTATTAATGAACCCTTAAACCTGCCCTCTACTAGTTAACCTTCTAACCCTACATACCTGTAAAGTTTTTGGAAAGGAACACTTTTCCTGAAATGGGGGCCCCAGCTGGAGGGAATACTTTTGGGCTTTTCAAGCAGGGAAACCAGAGACAGAGAGAGAGAAAAAAAATTATTAATATGTAGCCCATTACTCTATATAACATTTCTTGGGAAAAAAACTGGGAACAGGCAAATCCGTCACTTGGTCCTACAACCGCTCCGGGTGCCTGTCCCACCAGAAACAGCAACTGCTGCTGGGGTCCCCCAAGGGGCCAAGAGGACAGGGGGCACTTGCAGGCAGACAACTGAAGCAGCCAAAGATGAAGTGACAGAAACCCTGAATCCAAAATTCACAACTATTTGCAAAAAAAAACCTGAGTTGCTTTAAATCCAAGATGGAGGATGGCTACATGAGGTAGCATGCTGCATCTCTCCGGTAGGCTTAGCAGACCCAGCTTACTCGGGTAGATCCCTGATAATACACCCTTCCCCCCCTAGTTTCACCTACAATGAATAACTACTGATCATTTATAACTCCCCCCAAAAACAATCACAAAAAGAAAAAATACTTTTTTGGGGATTAATGCAGGGCCTATGAAGCCAAACGATACCAAAACCTGCCACATGGAGGCAGAGAAAACTCTTTAACAAACTGGAGAAAAGTGAAAAAGAGAGATGGAGCAAACCGGGGGAGTCACTGAGATTGGGAGGGAACACGACATGAAAAGCTGGCTGCGGGGGGGGCAAAAATGTCTGAAAAGCTTGGTGGGTGAACAGGGAGAAAGTACAATGCCTGCATGCCTGCCAGGGAGACACCAAATGCACGAAATAGAGAGGAGAGCCGGGCATGCGATAAGGATGGTGAAATGACGCCGTCTGGGGGGGTTCCATGCAGGGGGATGAGAACTACTGGCAGGGGAAGCTCACTGGGTGAACCATGCTGGAAAGAAGGCAGCCAGGGGGAACAACTGGGTCCTGCTGGAGATCCAATGGAAGTGGGAGGGAACAGGCAGTGCTCCACGAGATCCCGACAAGTGCAGGGGGAAGAGGCCAGAGGGAAAAGGTTGCCCAGTGCTGGGGAACACGGGGAGGTGCAAGGCAGTACAGTTGGGCCTGGAATGCTCGACCTGATAGCGGGCTTGGGGGGGTTAAGCCTAAAGGGCGGGTGAAAGCAAACCCAGGAAATGAATAAACTTAAAATATTTTGGGAAGAAAAATGAATAACCAGCCCCGAGGGCAGCAGGCATAAAAACAAGAGAGAACAGTGCCTGGGTTGGAAGCGACAGGGGAGGGGGTTACGTGGTGAGGCTGAGCCGGCATGGGGGGGTGCCCGAGAGTCCAGACACACTGTCCTGCAAAGGCACAAGCTGGGGGGGCAGGAGAAACAGGACCCAAGATCAAAAACAAGGAGGAAAGGTGCTCTTGTTGTGGCAGCAGTACCGTGGAAAGGCACAGCTGCCCACCCAATCTCCACCAAAGCTAAGTAAGGAGAGGGTCTTGGACCCAAAGTAAACTTGTTGCTCACCCTCCTAGGCCATTTTCCAATGGCGCACATGGCATTGCTTGCCAGCATTGACCATTTGTTTTTACAGCTTAGCTTTCATTTGCCAGCATTTTTCCTTAATTGGTACAGCACCCAGCTTCATAACACTGCTCCGCATGTGCTGGAGATGAATTTCTTCCCACCGCGCATTCTCACCCCAAGCTTTATTAAATACTAATTGTACCCCACCTCTCCTCCAGACAGGCACGCTCTACCTCTAAAGGGGGCAAATAATTTGCAGATGTAGCAACCCTAAAGAACAAAGCCACCAGGAGGTGTGCCGATGGAGTGGAGTAAACCACAGCCTGGAAAAGTGGTAGCAGAGCAAGCAGGCTGGGAGACAAAGGAGAGGGGGAACTGCAGCTGAAACAAAATACAGGGCGAAACCTCCATGAGCCGGTGAAGACAGGCACGGTAAAGCCACGCCACAGTGACGATACAGTCCAAAAGGGCGGGGGAAGCCCAAGAAACCGGACCATGAAAAACCACTGTGTGAAAATGCACCTGCTGGAGCAGCGCGGAGGGGACCCGGGGCTGTAGATGAACCTGCCACTAGAGCGGAGCCAGGCAAGTAAAGCAGGGAACAAGTGCCCAATGGGGAAACACGTGGCCCTGGTCAGGCTGGGGGGGTGGTCCATGACCCGGGAACAAGCAGGTAGGCCGCATTTCAGGGCCGTAAATGCACAGGGACGTGAATGCATATTTGAGGCCAGCAAACGTTGGGAGGAGGGAAAAGGGGGGGAGTAAATAAGTAAAAAACACATACCTGAATGGACCAAAACCTGGAGCCATGAAGAACAACTGGAAAAAAATGTCAGGCGGAAAAAAACGGCGGGTGACCATGAGCTGGAAAACGAGGTAAAAGCAGGAGCAAACCTAAACAACAGAAAAATGAAAACTTCACTGCGAGGAGCAGTTCCAGGAGGGCGAGATCCCCTGGGACCGCTCCTTAAGAGGCCCTGCCATGCCCCTCCCTGCAGGGGCCATCAGGGCCAGCCCTCTCTGAGGAGATCCTCAGATTGGGCCACTTGCTCGTGAGGCCACCTCTTCCTATGCTGGTGGGCAGCCCTCCTAGCCCCATCCTCTTGGGGGCCGTTGGCAACTCACCCCCCCGGTGAGAGGCCAGTGGGGCTATTTCTGTAGGATTGTTTCAGCTGTTGAGGTCCAGTAGGTCACTCCTTCTTTTCAAGAGTTACATAAGTCATATCAGCTGACTTGGCTTGGTAAAGCAGGTAAATATTTTTTCATGATCACTGCAGCTTGTTGCCAGGTAGATCAGGGATATTGCTCTTTTATGGACTGTAGCATACCAGCTGCCAGTGGCCTAGTATAGATGGGGTCCTATTTTCAAAAGAGGTATCCACATTCCTCATTTGGTGGGGGGATTCATTTGAATATGGGGCCAAAGGTCAGTCTTTCTTTTCAAGCCAGCTTATACTGTAATCAGGTAGATCTGGTCAGTCCTTTTTTCAAGACTTCTCCATGTGCAGTAACACAAGATGGGGTGTATGCTGTTTGGGAGATAATGGTGCTCTAGTGTGCAGTGAAGCAAGAAGCCACAGGCCAAGTGCTCCTGAACACAAAGGAGAGGATCTCCTCTCTCTCTCTCTCTCTCTCTCTCTCTTTCTCTCTCTCTCTCAAAGAATGTAGCACCCAGCTAGCCCAGTGGTGCAGGGGGCTGAAGTGCTGTGCACCTTACCTCTTACAATGGGGCTGAACAGAATTTGGGAATGAGCTGGAGTTGATGGGGGTTGGTGGTGGGGGGAAGGGACAGGACCAAACATATGTCAAACAGCTCTCCTCTCCAGGGGTGGAGAGGCATGTCAACTTAGCCCTTGGCTGCCACCAGGTGGAGGCCTGGTGGTAGTGCTGGTGCTTGAGTGGCATTATAAGGAGGGGCCACAGTTCCATAGTGTGTGTACATCTCCACATGCAGAAATTTACATGTCACCACAGCAGGGCACCTAATGGGAGAAAATGAAAAATGGTTGATTCAGGCTTCTTGAAGCTCTGCCTGCTTACTCATCCCCATGTCACCTCCTGGACCAATGGCCCAATTCTGGATGTGAGTCATTAGGTTGGGTGAGGATGACCCTCCCCTTCTGTCCATGCCATGAGGGGGCAATCCGTGGCTGCCTTTGGGCATAGTGAGTCTGGGGGAAGTGGGTGCTGGTTTGGGGAGGTGGGGACAAGGCTGATAGCCCACCTGCATAGGACACCTGGAGAAAACACTTCATAGAAAAAAGTGTAGCACCCTGGAGCAGCTAATTGCACATATACAATGACAAAGCATTAAACATTTTGGCTTATATAATGGGTCAAAATTGCCACCATGAACACTTAAAGGTAACAGTCAGCACTAAGAACCTCAATCCCAAGTGTGGGTCTGGTCCCAATTTGCACTTTGTGTGCAAAAACATTTTCTTTCACTTACTGTTTACTATAGAATTGTAGATCACATCAGGCAAATGTTGCTGTCTTGTAAGCTGACATTTGCTGTAACTAAAAATCCCAGAACTCTCTGCAGCTGACATCAGAGGGGGACTGCAGTAGTGGGAGATTCAATAGCATGTAGTACATGTTGGAGTTTATATAAACTATATTCCTCTGTTTTCTGGTCCATCTGTCTTCCTGGGGCTAGGTACAGTCACAGGCAGGCAATTAGTTTGATGGGTATACTGGGGAATGGCCATCCTGGAAGCTACAAAGCAGGGAAAGAATAAAAAGTGATGCACAGATGAAGTCAAGTGATGGTAATTTAAAATATGGAGATGCTGAAATTGGGTAACACTTTATGGCATATTACAATCTCCTTTCTATGTCTGATGTTTCACCCTCATCAGCACAAATGGATGCTTTCTTTGAAAAGGCCATGATTCAGAAAATAGGCAGCTGTAACAAGCTTTGTAGTGGACTGTGATAAAAAATGCAATTTCACACCTTAAAGGGAAAAGACCCCTGGGCTGGATGGCTTTCCAATAGATTTTTTTAATATATTTTAAAATGAGTTACAGGTTCCCTTTCAGGATATGATTGCAGAATGTCTGGTCGAGGGTATTATGACTCCCTCCATGCAGTCTGCCAGGATCACCATTTTACCCAGACTGGGCAAGGATCCCCATTTATGTGCCTCTTACTGGCCAGTCTATGTCATGACAGTGGACTATAAAATTATAGTATGAAATCTGGTAAGCAGACTGTAAAAGGCATTGTCCAAGATAATTCATGGGGATTAGACAGGCTTTGTGAAGGGTAGACAGGGCAAATTAAATATCAGGCAGACCTTAAATAGTGTGTGGAGGTGGGCAGAGGGATTGGCAGTGAATGTGCTGCTGTACTTGCCCTACATGCTGAAAGGGCATTTGACCATGTGGAGTGGGGGGTATATGTTTGACACGTTACATAGATTTGGGATGGGAGACAACATGACCAAATGGATCTGAACATTGTACAACCAACCCACCAAATTCTCATTCATGGCACACTCACTAAACCATTCCAGTTGTTGAGGCACCAGGCAAGGGTGGCCCCATCCCCCCTTTTATGCATAATATCACTGGAACTGCTGGACATTGCAATATCACAGGAAAACCATATTGTGGGATTGCAGGGGGTGGGGGGCACCATAAAGTAGTTCTATTCATGGACAACTTACTGGTGTACCTTCAACCACCAAAACAGAGCATACCTGTTTTACATCACCTTCCCAAGGAATATGGAGCTATTGCAAGTCACAATGTCAATTGGGCAAAAAATAAGGTGATGGTACTGAGAAAGAGGGACATCTTCTTCTTAGCCAATAATCTGTTGAACATGAATGTGGTCACCAATCTGTGGCAGAGCAGAGTAAATTACTGCTGTTGCTTTCTGTGGGGCTGATTGAGGAAGATCAACTGTCTGCTATGCGCTCCTGCATCTGTGGAGTAGGAGCAGGAAGCAGCATTACAGTGGTCATTTTATTTCATACTAGATATGCCATCATTGCCTAGAAGCGTGCAGCCTTTCCAGGCTATCTTATTACACTCTTGACTTGGCCAGTTCTGTCTAGTCTTTCTATCTCTGCTTACTCCTAGGAGGCAAGTATCTGTGCTGGTTCATGAGCCAGAGTTAGGCACAAGGCGTAGAAGCCGGTTGGGTGGCTGTGGAGTGGTATAGCCCTGATGTCTTGTGGAGCTTCAAGACTGACCCACAGATAAAGGATGTAATCCAGCCCAGTAGAAATAGACAAAGAAACAACAGCAGTTTTAATAGTAGACAGTACAAGGGTGCTGTTACTTATTGTCACTCATTGCTATATTTTATGTTACGTGTATGTGTATGTGGTTCTCAAATGCTGTTGCTGTGTTCACTCTGTTGACTGACTAAACATGGAAGGATATTTTTAAGAGTTAGAGTAAATCTAAATCTTAAATCTGATTTTATATATGTGGAAAAAGTTTTTGAAGTTTTCCATTATTTTTATAGTGTTTAAATTTTTGCACCATTTTAAAACTGAAGTCACATGATTACCTGCATCTTATTGTGCATGCCTGAGTTTGACATTTAGTCTTCACTGGGTGCCATCTTTGAGCAGCAAGATGCAGCACTTTGTTGGCTATTTAGCACTCCTAGCTTAAAAAACTAGGTGTAAGAGGCGGTTGCAATTTGCCAATTTGGTAGTACAGCTTTTTCAGAAAAAGCATCTTATGTAGGGCTAAGATATTAAACTCCATTCTATACACCCTTTTCCACAGTGAGTGTTCTTTAGTAGCACACTTGCTTCTGGTTTTGCAAAACTTGAAGAATTTGAGGAGTCTTGGAATGGCAAGTTACGCCCTTCTGCTGCAGTATTTCAGGGTTTTAAATAATTGATTCGCAGTTTTTTCTTTGGACGATACTAACTGTAAAGAAGATATTTATATAGGTTTTCTAGAAGCATTATGTTTGTTCAACTAAGTGAGGCATGTCAAGTGCTATGCATTTTCACAATGTTTTAGCACTTTTATGAGCAAAACGCTAATTCATTTTTAGAGTTAAATAAAACCCTGTATTTGGTCCACAGCAGAGAGTAAGCAATATTCATACTTTCAACACTGGTTATTCATTTGAAGACCAACATTTTATTTCATGTATTTCTACTACTTAATTTATATTTAGATACCGGTACTAGTTTTTTAGTATAACTAAATTTAAATTAGCTTAATACAGTTTAATACTAGAATTACAAAATCTTTTATTGTTATTGATTTTAGTGCATTGTGAGAAGAAGAGATTATGGAAACCTTTTACAAGTTGACGTAGGTCTAGCCCTGTTTACAACAGAGAAATTAAGCAATATAAATACTATACCCCAAGAAAAGAGTGAAAGAAAGCAAAAGAAAGTGAACTGTGACAGTTGCATCTGTCAGCATAGAGCACCAAGTTAAAAGCTTGAATGCATTTTTACATTCATATCTGGAAACTGACATATGGTTTGTGACTTTTTTTGACTTTTACACTACTGCATTTTTATCTTTAACTACTTCTAATACTGATACTCCAACTACAGTACTTCAAGTGTGGGGAAAACTGATCATAATTTGGGGTTTCTTTACAACAAATGATCAAGAAAAAAAAACTTAAAGCTGAAAAACTCAAGTGGTGCACTTGTAACATAAATACCTGGATGAGCTTAACAAGGACATATTTAACTAGGGTATATAATTGTGATTGTATGAGATCATTTGTTATAAATTTTGTATGATTCCTATGGTAGTTGCACTATAGATAACTTGAAGGTTAAAAGAAAATGGGTTGATATTGTGATTATATAAGTAGACAAACAGGACAGGTGTGTATGGCTGTTGATAGTCATGCCAGTATGAACCACTAGTCAATCTGTACCAGATTCATTGATTATTACCTTACCCAATAATATGGGTAGTGTGGGTAAAAAAAAGAAAGGGAAAAAAGGGAAAAGTTATCAAAAAAGAGGGGGAAGACAAAACCTTAAATACATCGATTAAATTGGATAGAGAGATTAATAAAACAAAAGAAAGATCAAAAGTAACCAAACAGGTACAGATCACATCCTTTTTTAGTAACAAAGACAAAAGCAACTACAATGAAAATAATATCAGGATATCAATGCCAAAATGTGAGGGATAAACCTTTCCTACCCCTCTTTCTCAACACCTTACACCCCTCTTCTCAACTTTTCTCCCTACCTCCCCCCCCCAGCTGTCTCACAACTTTCCTTAACTGAC
This sequence comes from Neoceratodus forsteri, assembly GCA_016271365.2. NCBI lineage: Eukaryota > Metazoa > Chordata > Ceratodontiformes > Ceratodontidae > Neoceratodus > Neoceratodus forsteri. Next base: position 1,164,902,835 of record CM057456.1, on the reverse strand, counting down.
TTCCTTATGGTCTTCCATTCTTTTCTTTAATTTCCTATCTGTTTACACAGTTAGCTAGCACTGCCTTTACCATGTTTGTTTAATTATCATGTACTCTGCCCTCAGTTATAATATAGAGAATAATATATGGGGTGGTGTGTTTAGTGAGATTTTACACACACCCGAGTTGTGGGATGCTACATAAACCCCGAGGGCGAAGCCCGAGAGGTTTATAAAAAAGCATCCCACAATGAGGGTGTGTGTAAAATCTCATTAAACACACCACCTCATATTTTATTTTTTATAATTGCAGGAGTGCGCTTTTTCACCTCAGCAATTATAAAAAATTAAATTAGCTAATAGATTAGTAGCTCAGGAAGCTGTGGACCAGTCTTGATTTTGCATGGTCCACAGTCTTTATAATTATATGGCTGCACTTGTTGAAGGAAAAGGAGGAGGATATTTAATTTAAAAACAAATGTGTAGACAGCTAGATTTTAGTTTTAATATAAACTTACAGCCGAGCGACGTCTGCAGCGTCCTTCCGGGCTTCGAGAGGCAGGGGCAGTCTGACATGGACTCTTCTGTGGTGTCAGGCTGACGGGAAAATGCTCATTTTGTTTTAAAGTGGATTACTGTAGGAAAATAGTTATTTTTTTTTTATGAACAGTTCGTTTCCATGAGGGACCAGGAAGTGTGCTGCGCTATTGGATTCCATCACGGAACGTGAACTGCAAGGAACAGTGAGTGAGGGGCGGCTGTTCCGAAGGAAACTTAGAGCGTAGTGCCTATTATAACCAGCCGAGCTGGTTATAACGGCAAATTATAACCGGGTTTCCCAATGGGAAAAAGCGCACGTCGGTAACTATACACTTATATATAATGCACTGCATTACTTGTATACTTGTATCCTATGTATTATGTACTGTATTAATTTCCTGTAATGTTTTGTATCCTGTCTGTTTTAAATCTATTCACCATGTTTTTTCTTTGCCATGCACTCCTCCCTCATTTATGATGTGCTTATGTATAATGTACTGTATTATTTGTATTATTCATATATTTGTATCCTATGTATAATGTACTGTATTAATCTCCTGTAATTGTTTTTGCAACCTGTCTGTAAATCTGATGTGGAACCTTTGCAAAAGAGTCTTTGACTCAAAGGGTTGTAATTCCAAGACTTCAATAAATAAATAAACCAAATACGAATAGATGTTTGGAGAAATAAAAGAGAGAGCCCCAAGGGGGTTAGACAAAGGCTTGTAAAGTTATCAGAAAATGATGTAGTTAATAGTACATATACCAGAAGGGACATGGACATACTACCAAAAGAAGACCAAGAATTACAAAATAGATACACATAAAAGAAATACAGAAGACATAAACATAAACAACACAATACAGGAGGCACAGTATATGCCAATAAAGCTGTGAGGAATATAGAACAGGGGTCACAACAGAATGAAGTGAAGTACTATGCTATCGAATTTAAAATATACTATTCTTGGATTAAAATAATTAGATATCACAAAAAAGAAAATAGAAAATCTAAAGGAGGTAAGAGTGAATGATCTAGAAAAAATGAGATTCTGGACAACGTGAGCATATCCAGAAAAAATGACATAAGTTCAGCCCCTAGGATGAGTTTTTCAGATTACGCTAATAACACAAGCTTTGAAATGTAACAGACATATGATATTGAATTAATATCTAGAAACATGGCAAAAGCATTAGAAGATCAATATTTAGCAAACATACTAATCTTTGAACAGCTGACACTGATAAAATAGATTTGAGCTTCCTAAAATTCATTAGCATTGAGAACAAAAAGAGTTTGGATCAATCCGATCCCAAGTATCTGGAGCAGAAAGAAATAATATTACAGTGGGTCTAAACAGGAAACCCCTGAAAGGAAACAAGGTAAAGAACATTATGATAGCTATGGCACAGACATGGAAACCAGCTTGAAAATGATAATATTACCCATACCCGGAAGGAGAGATGCTAGCATTAGTAAAGAACTTAAAATTGCAAATTTATCAATTTGGAAAAAAAGGGGAAAAACAGGAACTAAAAAAGAAAATTGGAAATAAAGAAACTATAGTGATAGCAGGTGAGAAAGGACCAAGTAATGTTAAGTACAACTAAAGAGCCCAATAGTACCCCAACCCAGAGAGAGATGGAGCAATTGGGAAAGTGGATAATGAGATAATAGACATGAAACCAATAAAAACTAGAAGAGGTAAGCAAGATGGAAAACAGCAAAAGGAAAAAAAAAGAAACTAATTAAAACAAAAGAAAACAAGAACAAAAAACCCATGCAAACACAGAAGGAAAAATGGAGAGGATAATACCAGAAAAGAAAATAAAGGAGAAAAATAAATAGATTACGGAGGCTAATAAACTTAGAAAAGATAAGAAAAAAGATAATGAAACAAAAATACATCAGATTGTAGAAGATAATGAAAAAAGGGAAAAATATAACAATGCATACTACTGAAATTATAAAACAGGAAGATAAGGACAGAGGAGAATTAGACTTGGTAAAGATTTTACCAGGTTTATAAAGAAAATAAAGACATCAGACTATGTCACATCAATATTTGAAGTGGATATAATTCCCAATGAATCCAAAGCTGCTTTGAATAAAACATCAGGACCTTATTGAACACAGTCCTGGGGTCAGAGCAGAATTTCTGCTTCTAAGTATAGTAAGGCCAATAATTAAGGAAAATGGATACTGGTGATCTCTAAACAGTTTCATATTCTTAAAGCTACTGAACATAATAAAGAAAAGTTGTATAAAACGGGGATAAAATGCAGTGAAAATAAACACCTTGGAAAATTTGTTCCCAGATATCTTTGGAGTACCTACAAGGGGAGACAATAGTGGAAGTATAGGAACGCTGTCAGTGTTTGGTCTAACCAGATTTTACAATGAATCCACCAAAATTTTAAGGTTCAAATTGCGAGACCTGATAGAATCTACATTAAGAATACCAAACATTGGCAAACATATAAAGAAGGCCATTAGGTGGGAAGCAAATGGCCAGATTTAGTTCTGGACAGAGAGGAAGACATGGATCAAAAAAATTAGTATAAAAGCAGGGAGAGTTGGATTCATTGGGAATGCACATATATGACAATAATGAAATAGATCTGAAAAAAGAAGAGAGATCAGTGAGAAAACCAGAATGGGTACAAATACTGGAAACAGCAAACAGATTTGCAACATTGGAAGATCAGGGAATTAATTGACTACAATCAGTAGAAGAAATGAATGACATGGGCATGAATTTCTTCCTTGGTATATTGTCTTGGAACATATCCAGTATAAAAAATAAATGGGCAGACAAGGAGCACCTGAGGTACATTTATCAGTTTAATTTAATATATTTCCAGGAGACATTGGCTGGAGAAGAAATCCACCTGAATGGATATAAGGTCTATAACAAATGTGCCAAAAGAATTAAATAATATGGAATATATAAAGGGGGATTAAGTACATTTTGTAAATTAGATGCAAGATATAAAACAGAAGAACTAGTGATAACAAGCATTTGTCAATGCCAAGTGTTGCTTGCTGTCATTAGCAGTGGAAGTCCAGGAGTTAGACAGACGCAGTATAGGAATGGCAGTGAAGTATTGAACTGATGCCAACCCCACCCCAACCCTACAGAGATGGGCAGGCATTGGAGTGTGCCTTTGGGTCATCACCCATAATGGTCACAACATTTCACCTCACCCTACCCTGCAGACACTTACAAGTATTGAAGTGTGATTTGGAGTGTTTGGGCTTTACACTCACCTCATTCCATAAGGAAATACACTGAAATGGGTGCAGTATAGGAGAATGGGGTGAACTCTGGGGCCAAAGGGTTCAAGGCTCACCTCGAAGCCTGCCACTGGCTGCAAGGTGGTGGTGGAATGGCATGAGCATTACTCTTGACAATCCCAAATCACTCCCCTGACACCTGTCAGTCCCTACAGGGTAAGGCGTTATGATTGAAAACTGTAACACCCTGGGCATTTCTTCATATTTTTACTCCAAGTTTTCCACATGGGCTTTTTGTGACCCCACCGCATGAACAGTGACACTATCAGTTTGTTAGCCGAAAGGTGATTTTTGCATAGTGACCGCAATACTTGGCACCACAGGTGCAAAAACACATTTCAAACAGGATGTGACAAATGACACGTACTGTTCATGAAGAGGTGTAAAAAATGGCAACGTTGAAAATCTGCAGTGAAAATATAAAAAACCTGGTGAAGTCACAAGTGTGCGTAGAAACTGCTCAACACACATCCGTAATGTAATTAGTTTGGGGATATTTTACAGCAGATTTTCAACATAGGCATTTTGGGACTTCCGCTCATGAACAGTGTGGCTGTGATTTTCTTAATCTGTCCCGTACACTGATGTCGCACAGCAACTGCTCTATTCTGAGCAGAAAGTGTGAAACACATTTCGGTCAGGGTGTGAAAAATGACAGCTGTACTGTTCATAAGGAGGTGTGAAAAAATGGCAGTGTTGAAAATCTGGACTGAAAATATTTTGAATTCGTGAACTTATGAGGGTGCTTGGAAACTGCACAATGCACGCTCATTACACAGTCATTTTATGGACGTTTGTCACCAAATTTTCAACATAGCCAGTTTAAGACCTTTGCTCATGAACAGTTGCACTGTGATTTTCTTAATCTGTCCCGAACATTGATTTCGCACACTGACCATGCCACTGTGCACTACATGTGTGAAAACACATTTCAGGCAAGATGTGAAAAATGACAGCTGTACTGTTCATAAGGAAGTGTGGTAAAATGGCAATGTGGAAAATCTGGAGTGAAAATATTAAAAATGCTCGATGTTATGAGCTTGCTTAGGAACTGCACAATGCACCCTTGTAAAACATTCATTTTTGGGAATTTTTTCACCATATTTTCAACATAGGGTTTTTGGGGGCCTACCTCGTGAACAGTGTCACTGTGATTTTCTTACTCTATCCCAAACATTGATTTCACACACTGACCATGCCATTGTGTGCTACAGGTGTGAAAACACATTTCTGGGAGATGTGAAAAATAACAGCTATACTGTTCAGGAGGAGGTGTGGTAACATGGCAATGTTGAAAATCTGGAGTGAAAATATTAAAAATGCTCAAAGGTACAAGTGTGCATAGGAACTGCACAATGCACACTAGTAAAAGAGTCACTGTTGGGGATTTTTTCACCAAATTTTCAACATAGGGTTTTTGAGGAACTACCTCATGAACTGTGACACTGTCATTTTGTTAATTGGTCCCAAAAGGTGGTTCCACGCAGTGACAGCAAAATCATCTTTTGGGACCGAATAACAAAATGACAGTGACTGAGTTCATGAGGTGGGGTCCCAAGAACCCCATGTTGAAAATTTGGTGAAAACACTCCCCAAAATGGCCGAGATATGCACCAAAGTTGAAAAAACCTTATTTATGCCATTATACAGCTTACCGGCATTTCTTCAGTTTGCGGTCGGCTTTGAAGAGTGCAGACATGTTCCCAGTCCACAGAAGATCATTGTGCCATGCTCTGGAGGTAAGTATGGGGTGAGGTGGAGGGTATGGGGAGGTGGAGTATGCAAAGGGTGAGCATGGGTTGGGGGAGGGGGCAAGAGAATCAACGAGGGACCTTTTTTTTTAAAGATGACAATGGGAGACTTTTGCCACACTGGGGTGGGCTCCCAGCATGGCACCAGAAAGTTTATTTGGAGATGGGGCAGTGGAGCCAATGGGAGATTGGGCACCCAGTGGGCCAAGAAGACTTTTGCCATGCTGTGGTGGGCTACCAGCGTGGCACATGGAAGTTTGTGTGGGGCAGTGGAGCAGATGGGGAATTGGGCACCCCCATTGACCATACAGTGTGATGGGGAGTGCATGAGCCGAGGGGTGATTGGGCACCCCCCTCAGTAAACAACAAATGGGACAGAGATGCATTATGCTGATGGGGATTGGGCTACCCTGTAGGCAAATGAACCGGGGATGGGGTAATGCCAACAGGGGGACTGGGAACCTTGTCAGCTTTTTTTTATTTACTGAAATGTTTCACCAGGAAGGCACACTGAACAGTGGGCGATGACTTTCCGTCAGCTTCCTGGGGACTGTGAGAGGCTGACGGAGAAGCTGTCACCATGAGGACACCATGCAATCAGCTGTTTTGGTATCTTGTAATGCACCAAAACAGCTGATTGCGTGGTGATGTGGTTGAATTTCTTTACATATTGTGGCATGGTCATTATCTGCTGATGCAACACAAAAATAATAATATCCTGGGAGTTGGAATTCATGCATCAAAGCTTGATTTAACTATGTTAAATATATACATGCCACCAAACAACAAAAATGGATTAAGATCTAAGACTCTTGAAACCCTTGAAAAATTCATAAAGAATAATATGTCTATGAACCCCTTAAAAGGGTATATCATAGTAGGGGATTTTAATGCCAGAGAGGGCCATTGTATTAAACTTTGTATTTATGTAGTTGATATGCTTGTATCTAATAATTGTGAACACTTGAAGTGTAAATGAAACTCAATGGATAAAAAATGTAATCTGAAAGGAAAACAGATAAGTAAGTTATTTTTAGATAGAAATTTTACTTTGATCAATGGATAGACTAGACAGGACAAATGGGAAGCATACACTTTTTTAAGCACTAATGAAAATTCCACCATTGACAAGGTATGGATTTGTATGAACATAATATAGAGCTATAGCAACTTAAGGGTAGGCAACAGAGGGTAGAGTGAACACCTGCCACTCAAGCTCAAATGATCCCTATTACAGAAAATAGGGGCACCACCATTATAAAAAAACAAACAAAAGAATATCCAAATTATAACAAATATAAAAAGGCATATGGTGGGATTTATTAGACAGTACACAATTCCACAAGGCTTTAAAAGAAAGAGGCATTCAACAAAAATGGATGCATATATATATATATATATATATATATATATATATATATATATATGTATATATATATATATATATATATATATATATTTATATTTATATAATCCAGAGAAGAGGTAATGAAACTAGCAGATGCAGTAAAGAAAGAAATTAATATATATACTAAAAGACAGGAGCCCCATGGCATAATAAAGAATACCGGATAGCAAAAAGGGAATTAAATAATCAATCTAGGATGATCAAAAATTCCCACATTAAAAAATAGGACAAAACTACAAAAGTTAAGAGTATCATATGATACCATTTTAATAAAACAGAAAGATTAATTTTGGGAAACCATCTGGCAAAAACTGGAAAAAACAATTCTTAGGAAAGACATCAGGAAGTTCTGGCAAATCGTAAATAAAGGTGCAGCAAATTAAACAGATAGCCCAGAAAACTATATTGAACCATCTGATTGGATTAAACATTTTAAAGATATCTTTTGCGATTAAAAGATTGGACCAGATATAAATAAGATAAATGAGGAATGGAGTTCATTAGAGAAGGAAATCGATCTTGAAGATCTAAACATTGCAATTTAAGCATTTGCTAAGAACAAGGTGCCAGGACCAGATGGTGCCTCAGTAGATGCAATAGTAAATATATGGGATAGATGGAGTTTAATATTAAAAAAAAAATGTTCAGCTACATTAATAGAAAAGGCATAATTCCAAATTCACGGAGCAATGCCATACCAAATTCCTTTGTTTAAAAAAGGTGATAGAGCAGATACTACATGCTATAGACTGATCAGCTTAATCGACACATCACAAAAAATGTTTGCAAGAATATTAAATAACAGGCTAATGTGGTGGATACATGACATACTCTAATAGATGAAGTACAGGCAGGTTTTATGCCACTACACTCGACCATAGACCAATGCTATGTCTTTGTCAGATTGGTTTATAAGTACACAAAGGTTAAATGTCAGAAATTTTATTGTGTATTTGTGGACCTTAAATCTGCTTTTGATAGCATTAACAGGCAGTTACTATGGCAAACCCTAGACAAAGTAGGAATGGAAAGGGCAATGTTGGGCAATCTAGTAATGCTATACAAGAAAAGTACATTCCAGATAAGATATAATAATGAGGGCGAAATGACAGACAGAGTTCAAAGTCACAGAGGGGTTAGACAAGGATCTGTGCTGTCACCAACATTATTTAACCTGTTTCTAAATACATTATTAATCCAAATGTATAAGGATGATTTTCATATGCCCAGAACTGGGAAAAGAGCCTGCCCCTATCTAGCTTTTGCTGACAACATAGTGTTAATGTCCACCAGTATGCTGGGCACTATAAGACTAGTTAACGAATTCCAGAGCAAATGTAAAAAGGGAGATTTACAGATAAACTATAAAAAAATACAATGCTGATGATTTTTGGTAATAATAATAAAAAGGGGCAATCAATAACAAAACAAAATGCAAAAATAGAATATATAAAATAATTTAGATACCTAGGCATATTAATGACAAGCAACTTCATCTGGAAGGCACATATTAAAGATGTAGAAATGAAAATAAAGATTTTCATCTCGGCAATTACCAGCTTTGCACAGAAGTATGGGGGAGCTCCATAAAAGGTAATATTAGGGTCATTAATGCAAAAATCAAAGCCCAGATATTATATGGGAGTGAAATTTGGGGGATGAACAATATAAATAGCATAGAAAAATGAATGTTTCTATAAAAAAAATTATGGGATAACCTCATGGGGCACCAACAGCATTTGTACATTCAGAACCAGGACAACCATCTTTGGAATGTTTGGTCCAACAAAGACTAGCTCTATACTGGATTAAAACATATAATATGGAGGCCGAGAGGCTTCCATGATTGTGCCTTGAGGAAACTACTAACTACCAAAAGCAATATTATTTTCCTCACAATAAAAATAGTAGAAACTAAAATTAAGCCGTATAATTTGTTACATTGCATAACAGAAACATTAATTAGACCCCACAATGAGATACAAGTTTATATCAGGAATAGAATAAGGGATATCTCCCAGAAGAAAGACCCGGAAAGGTGTGCGACCTACAAAAATAAGCAAACGGTTGTCACAAAATAAAAAGATATTTAGGGCAGAAAAATATCTGACACAAATAAAGTTCCCAAAAGAGAAGGCAGATATCCATAACATATTGCTTTAAATATTATAGAAATGAACATATGGAGACATTTACTAAGATAGAGGGAAATAGCTCGAGTGGCAGGTGTAAATGTGATCTGGGTCAAGATATTAGACACATATTACTTATTTTATTGTATTTATTTTTTGAACTATTTCACCAGGAAGGCACAATGAACAACAAGTTGCTTGTCTCCCAGTTTGACCTGGGGGGCGGGTATAACTGGATGAAGTATTAGTCATACAGTTTAACATTTAACATATCTGAGAAATTAAATATTCAATTACATTTGTAACATAACACACAATTATATTTATATATATTTAATATATTACTACATGCCCCTTATATGAAACTCCTAGAAAGACAATATTAGGGGACATTTTAGGACAACTATACATGAGTATAGAAGAAATAGTGAGATTCTTGTTAAATTCAGAATCTACAAGAATTCTAGAAAGGTAGTGTCTTTTATGAAAATTGTAGAAAAACAGAAACTACATTAAATAACTCAAAATATTTGAAACAAAATAAATAAAGGCAAGAAAAGGTTAATGAATTGAAAATTTCTTGTGGACTATTCAACTTAAATGTACAGTATGGTTATATTGAATGGGATATTTATGTGCTTGCAACCTTGCTTTTAAATGGTGATTATGTGTATATTTTAGGAAAATGTATATGTTTTAATATATGTACTTTTGTAAGTTATTTCTTTTTGTAATGACATAACTTGTCAACAATAAACTATTACTTAACAACCTCTTTAAAATATTTGGGCCCAGACATCCCAAATAAATCCTCTCATTTATATAAAGACAATTACATCCCTATACTTACCAACATTAAGAAAGACTGCAAACAATGGAAGACTTGCCTGATAGCCCCATAGGTAAAGACTATTGAAATGGCTGTACTGCCCAAATGTCTGTACCTATTCCAAAATCTCCCCATCAGGGTTTCTGAGTTGTTTTTTAAACAACTTGATTGTATACAGCACAGATCCGTATGATGTGGGAGGCTGCCTGTATAAAAAGAGTTATCTTGCAACTTCCCTGAAAGAAGGTGGGCTGGCACTGACCCACTTTAAATATTTATTTCATTGTTATTTTATACTGGAAAGGTCTGTGAGCAAATGAATTCCCATTTCCACAGGCATCCAGTTAAATATTACAAAACAAATTATGAAGAACAATTATTGCAAGACAAGTTTTTCAAAACAGTAACATCACAGCTAAAAAACAAATATTAGAATAGGTGAAATCAATAAAAACAATTACATTCAGACCTTGATATAACATAATTTTTAAGTGCCTCCTGAATATGGAAATATTGGCTGCATTAGCTATATAACTTGGAAGCTCATTATACAATTTTACTGCCTGATTCTTCATAGAGTTTCTGGCAATGGTCATATGAACCAAGGGATATGAAAAACACTTTTACAATGTGATCTTGTACTAACATTACTGGCACCTAAAGGAAATAAACTGATTATACTGTCAGGTAAAAGTTCAAGGTAAACCTTATGCAAAAGTATAAGTGATTTATAAGAAATATAATCTAACAATGGTACGCAATTAAATGTCTCTTAAAATGTACAATGATGAGTCATACATGGGAGACAAGCAGCAAAATGAATGCTGTTGTTAAAGGTGGTTCTAAGTTTTGAGAGCATTTTTCTAAAGAAAATGAATATATTTTAGACCCATATTCCAAAACAGATATTAACAAACTGTGAGGTAATATTGACCTAGTTTCAGTGGTAAGCCATCTGTTAATCCTATAGAGCATGCCTAATCTTTTATGCAGTTCCCTAATGACCGAAGTTATATGTGACTCAAATGTAAAATGAGAATCAAGAAACAGGCACAGATATTTGAAAACTTTAACCTGTTCAATGTAATTACCAAAGTTGTTTGTTAGCAGAAGGTTCATAGATGGAGAATTCCTTATATTAGAAACAGGAGGAACAGAATACCATGTCACACAATGGCACACGACCCTGCAATCAACGCCCCTGCAAGACTTGTGGGCTAATTTCTACCTCAGACTGTGTGGTTACATCACAAAACAGACAATTCCAGGTGCATGGGAGTTATACATGCATGTCACGATATGTTGTTTATTTCATTCAGTGCAAGAGATGTCCACAAACAGGTTATGTGGAGAGACACGCCAACAGCTCCGCACTAGGATGAACTCACACAGGCATACTATTACAGCAAGGAAGACTGAAAACCAGTGGGCATCACTTCTCCCAGCCTGACCACTCAGTCTCAGATATGTCAGTAATGGTCTTAAAAGGAAATCTCAAAAACACACAACAGAGACGAGCTTTTGAGATTAAACTTATTTTACATCTCAATATGGTAGCAGATGGGATGAACTTGGATATTGGCTTTATGGGACACTACAGAAATTAACATCCACAGACCTTTTCTTCTTCAAGCTGACATATTATAGGACTTCAGCATGTGTGAGATGGATGTGTGTGTATGTATGTGTGTGGGTATGTGCTGTGAGGTATGTGATATAATAGATGTGGGGCTTGCTGTCACATTGAGGTAAGTCTCTATTTAGCTATATGGAGGTATAATGTGTTACTATTTTCATTTCACACACAACAAATTTCTCCTTACTTTTTATCTTTGCCTGTGTGGGGGGGGGATTGATTCCATTGCACCATATTCAGTTTACCCAGCCTGCTAGTGTACATACAGGAGTGTTATCTTATACTGTTATATATAATTTTTGTAACTCTGTACATATTGGGATGTGTGATCTCATTTGCTTGGGGTCCTGCACATATCTTTTACATTAGGCTAATATTGTAGTAATTTACTCAGAATTTCATTACAAGTTGTATTCCTTTGGGAACAATTACAGTGACTGAAGTTAATATAGGTTCACTAGAGAGAGATTGAGAATGTGTGTGTGTGTGTGTGTGTGTGTGTGTGTCTGTGGGGGACAGAGAGAGAGAGAGATAAGGAGGGGGGAGAGAGAGAGAGACAACATCTCGTTTAAGCTATGTATCTCCCCCACCCACATTATTGTGATGTGGGGTGGGTTAGGTTGTACTGTTTGTATGAGCAGGAGGAGATAAATTACTTTTTTATCTCTTTTTCAGATTCCCTAGACACTTGTGGTACATGTAGTTGCTACATTCTCAGTATATATTGACATCAGTACATATCAGGATGCATGGTCTGAATTCCTTGAGGTTCCTCTACTAGAGTTTTTTGTTTAACACTAATAGTATCAATTTATATTTATATTATCATTTATATAGTCCTGAGGTTTTTGTAATTTCTTGGGCCTTTTATTTAGCTTGAGAGATACAGCTGGGTGACATGTCTAGCTAGGTTTTACATCACACAGTGTGCACTGATGTTTTTAGACAACTTTACTGGTATTCTTGTCTTTAATGCATACATTGTAATTTCATGAGCCTTATAACTATCTTAGTTTGTCTTTAAGCTGGGTGGGGGTTGCCTTTCAGTAATCATATCCTTATACTGACTGTGACACTCATGGCTTGATTTGGGAGTTATCTGCTTCAGCAGTGTTATCTTATGTCAATTAAATTTATGTGCAGTAGGATTCTTTATGTTTGTTGCACCAAGCACATCTTAACCCAAGGTTCATTCGGACTGAGGGCAGTATTGTACTGTTTAACTTCTCTGACATCATCTTCTGTTTTTTTTTTTTTTAAATGAGTATTTTAAACCAATGGGGATTTTTTTCTGTTTTTCTCTGCATTATCTAGCTGTTATAAGTATTGTATTTTCTAAACAACTGCCATGAGCTTCTGAAGAAGGACTGGTTGGTCCGAAAGCTAGAGCACTTTGTTCTTGTTGTTACATCTATGTTGGTCCATTAAAAGGTATCAAATCATTTGCTTCTGGATCTATTCTTGCAAGGACCAATACGGCAACTACTAAATCAAGATTTTTATATTAGAAAAAAACATAGTTTTAATTTTTGAAGAATTCAAAACCAGCTTGTGAACATCAAACCATGTGTGAAGATTTCTGAAGTGCTTTAGTAAACTATGTTGTAAACTACGCATATTAGGCCCAGAACAGAACAAAAGAGCATCATCTGCTTAAAGTATGAGTTCAGTTTCCAAACAGACATCTGAAAGAGAGTTGACAAAAATTGAAAACAAAGGGAACCAAGAATGGACTCTGCAGAACCCCACAATGCAGACAAGACTCTTTAGAAAATTGTCCATTAATAATAGTTTTTTAAGTCCTATTTTCTAAATAATGTTTACACCATAGGATAACTTTTTCTGAAATATGGACCCTCACTAACATTTTTAACAGCTCCCCATGTTCAGTCAGATCAAATGCCTTGGTGAGGTCCACAAAAGCAGAGGCAACAAATTTATCATCATCAATGTCCTTGTATATCTGGCTGGTGAACCTCACCCAGGCAGTTTATGTATTATGTTGAGATCTAAAACTACGTTGGGAGTCAGTCCAAAGATTGTATTTATCCATTTGTTCTTTTAACTGGTCAGCTACTATCTTGTCAAGAATTTTAGAAAGGGGTGCCAATAATTATATAGGTTGATAGTTGTTTGCATCGGACCTAGCTCCTGATTTAAATATTGACCTTACTATGGCACACTTCCAGCATGTTGGAAATATGCCATGACATAATGAGTAGTTAAACAACTTCATTAATGGTAGTGCAATTGTTCTAGAGACTTTTTAAGTATTCTAAAATCTGTATTGTCAATACTCTTAAATGGGAGAGGATTAATTTTTTGAGGGTACCTAAACACATCATCTAAAGAAAGATCACAAAAGTGAAATCCTGCTACAACTGCAGAGGTAATCTTAACAGAAGATGAATCAGATTTTACATTAAGCTCACCATTAATAACATTATCAAATATCTGGGACTTGGGTCTGTACTTGTCTAAACTGGAAAAATGCTCATTAAAAGCCTCAGCCACTATAGAGGGATCATTAGCAATGTTCCCATCCAAGTCAATTGAATATGAATTGGATTTGATAGATTTACCCGTTAATAAATTCAAGTTTTTTTGTTTTGTTTTTTGTTTTTTTAACCAGGAGAGACACAGTAAGCTGAAAGCTTGTTTACAGGTGCTACCTGGGAGCACAAGGAGGTTAAGTGACTTGCTTAGGATCACACAATATGCAAGTGGTGGCTGTGGGATTCAAACCCAGATCTCCAGATTTGCAGTTCAGAGCCTGAAAGCACTGTACTATACTGTGGCTTTGGAATTACCTCTATCACCATTCAATTTTCTTTCAAAAAAGTCAGTTTTAGTTGCTGTAATAGCAGACTTACTTAGATTACATAGTTTGTTTTTATATTCAAGCAAATCAGGATTAAGTCTATGCTTTTTATATTTAGTCCACATTTTATTTGTTAACCTAAATAGTTTAAGCAAACTGGGTGTAATACATTCATTGGAATCACATCTAATGCTTGCCTTTTTAAGTGGCAGTAATTTGTCACATATTAAAATAAACTGAGTGCAAAACAAGTTAAAAGCATCACCAATATTACTTACCTTGTCCAAAAAATGACCAATCCACTGCAGTCATTTCCTCAGTAAAATTATGTTAATTCAAGTCCTTAAGGTTATGGTACAAAATTACCTTGTGTTCCCTCTTAATCATTTTAGCTGACCAATTACAAAACACCACGCAATGGTCACTAATACTATCTGGTAATACACTAGATAGTAGGATGTGAGAGGGTTTATTAGTAATGACCCAGTCTATGATAGATTCATAGCTGGAGTTCTAATTAGTGTGGATTGTGTCAGAGATGATTTGATGGAAACCAAGATCTACAATTGTACTCTTAACTTCAAGGGCCTGAGGCAAAGTCCAATTTAAAGTCCTCAGCAATAATCAATTCTCTACTACTAGGGACAAAATAAAGATTCTGAAAGAAAATATCTATGCCCTGTTTAGTATTGCTTGGGGGAATATAAACATTGGTCAGGGTGAGGATTTTATTATTACCCAAAGTGATGTTAAAGTAAGACATTCAAACAGCAAGCTTTCTTGGGTTAGGGTATATTCTGATGCTGATAAGTGATCTGCTACATACTGTAAATCAAACATCCAGCCCCATGCTTATCCATGCTATCCTTTCTAAATAATGTGTAACCTTGTGAATGTATTTCTTCATTAGAAATCTTATCAGTGAGCCATGTTTCTGTTAAAGCTACTATTTCAAATTTGTTTTCAATTACCCAACTTTGAAACACATCCTGCTTTGTCATTAGACTTTGAACTTTAAGAAGCACTATTTTTATAGTACCATTAGTACAATCTTTGAAAATGGACTTCCCCAAACAGGGGCCAGGATTTGGATGGACTGATCCAGATAACAATAACAACAGCAGGAGTATTCTTCTATGCCTGGGCCTATTATTATAGTATTTCCAATCAAATTTGGTAGATTTTATTTTATAACTGGTAACTTCATTAGATAGCAAAAAATTATAACTATGTAATGTACCTAATATATGTGGTACAGCCCTTGTTCTCTTGAAGTTTCGTGATCATGTACCCCTATATTGTAAATAACCAATACTGTCCTGATGCTTAGAATGTGGAAATAGTGTGGCTGTTGCACCATTTGCCAACTGAATAGGTTGACATACCTGTTTGACCCAGGCATTTGCTACAACAACTACTGTATTACCAGAGTTCCCCACATTGGTCTCCCAGGACATAACCAAACAGAGTATTAATAGTAAAATATTAATATAGCGTATACTTACAATTACAAAGCTGAAACTAAAACTGTATATAAAATGATAAAACAAAACAGAAAACTAAATTTTTTAAACACAGCCTGCCTGCAGCCTCCCACTGTAGACTTCCGCTGGTGATTCCTGCCACCCCTGTGGCAGCCACTAATGCAGAGAGCTGCACCACATTGAGCCACTGGGACAGCTGGGCTTTTAAATGTTGGAGTCCCTCCTTCAGCTGTCATTACCTCACATGTCACCAAACCACCGGCTCCTGCCACTAGCCAGTAACGGGGGAATGGAGACAAGGGACAACAGACAGTAGCAGTCACAGAGGGGCAGGAAAGCTCCTCACCCCACTGGGCAACAGAACAATAGTTCAGAAGGCAATGAAAGTGCAGGTGCAGTCCGGGTTCACTGTAACATCTGGGCTTTTAAATGTTGGAGCCCTGCATTCAGCTGTCATCACCTCACCCCCCAAATCACTGGCTCCTGCCACTAGGTGGTAATGGGGAATGGAGATGAGAGATAGCAGACAGTAACATTCACAGGGGGCCAGGAAAGCACTTCACCCCACCAGGCAACAGAACAATAGTTCTGAAAACAGTGAAAGTGCAGGTGCAGACCATTTTCACTAAAGGAGTCTAATCTTACCAAGATTTGCACCTGGCAGCTCATCGAGGCAGAACATATTCCTGGGGGCCTACCACAGGGCTTTCTAGCTCCATGTCAAAATTAATCTCTACCCCCAAGAGTAAAAGAGTAAAAAGAGTAAAAACCCTTACACATTGTCTAACATGAGTATGGCTGTGAGATCATCGGTTTATTTTACACCCAGAGGATGATCCCCTAATACTGAGTTGCATATGGGAGTTAGGAGCTTATGAGGCTATGTTTCCTTACATTAAACCTTGTTATGGTGGCATAAAGCTGTCATTCCATCTGTGGGAGAGCTATATTATGATGACTTTCTTAAATCTGTTACTGACCATAGGCATACATATGACATACAACCAGATGATTTCTTTGCCTATCTACAAATCAGACAATACCATTCTACTAGCACCTCAACCATGTCCCCAATAAAAGTAATTATCTGTACATTCACACCTTGCACTACACCACTTGTGGCTCTCTATAAACTATTTATAAGCTCCTTTCCCACTATAGAAGTTAAGGCAAAAGCAAACTGGGGAAAAGGCCTAGATACTTATAATGATCCTGTCACTTGGCAAATGGCAATAAAACACATCCATAGCTGCTCCAGGTCAAATAAACTACACAGAGCCCAGTTCAATTTTCTATACCGAGCCTACTTAACCCCATCTTAATTACACAGATTTAACCCAACTGGATCTAAAATATGTCCCAATTGCCGCACTGAAGATGGTGATTTCTTACATTTAGCCTTAACATGTAGTATGGTGGCCCCATTTTGGTTTGAAATGCATGCACTGATGCAAAACATATTAAGGACAAATCTCTTCAACACCCCATTGGAATTAATGTTAGTGGCAGAACCAAGAAATGGGGGATCCACACAGTACCAAAAGTTATGGGAGGTGACTAGTTTACACTAGAAAAAACAATCACCCAGCATTCAGTAAGTGATACAACACCTAGCATAACCCATTGGTTGGCTAATTTAGTACTGTATATATAAATCAAGAGGTATCAGTTGACAGCAAATGGACAAGAAACCCTATTCCAGAAAACCAGGCAATCAATGTTAGTTGTATTGAAAATGGTAGTATAAGTGTATAAACCTATTGTTATACTTGCAGAATAACTTACCGGGCTTTCTTACTCTCCCTTAATCTATTTCTGTTGCTACAACTCCAGTATACATCAATTCCTAAACTAGGGAATATTTCAGAAACTATTATTTCTCTCAGAGGATACTGCCATTGTAGTTTATGTTAACTGAACTGTCTCAGGCATCCCACCCTTTATTTTATGTATCTTTGTACAAAATTATGTGTTGCATTTGTGTGCTATATGATGCGAACTATAGATGAACTATGTTGAATACTCAGAAGCTTTTTTAATAAAATATGTTTACAGAAAAGTGCATTTATTTCCCATGTGCTGAGTGTGAGTTGATGTTTACTTAAAAGTTAATTACAATAAAAGCCAACTCATGCTGTACTCAAGGAATTTCACAAATGTTTGGTCTCATATTACTGTTGCTGTGACATCAGATTGATGGTATTATAACATCAGGATTGCATGATGTCATATTGATGGTGTTATGGGGTTTGGGTGTCTCTGTTTCCTTATGGGAAAGTAACCATCCATGTATTACAGGTGCAATAATGCACTCAAGGGTGCTGCATTTGTTGAGAGAAATAAATATCCTTCTGGTGTGTGCTGAGGTGCATCCAGTCTGTGGTCTTGTGCCTCAGATCACACTGGAGAAGTGCATCTATCTCCCAATAAATACACACTATACTATATGTTATTAGATACTTATAAAATGTGTTCTTGAATATCTGTCTGTCTGTCTGTCCGTCTGCCTATCTATCTATCTATCTATCTATCTATCTATCTATCTATCTATGTCTATCTCTATTTATAAAGCATCTGTTCTCTAACTCTATATATATTATGTATATGTATCTAGTCCTAACTGCCCATCCTCACCACCCCCAACCAGCAAAAGGACAAGACCACAAAAGCAACCATAGACAGCCAACATCAGGTAATACAAACAACATACCACTGTTTCCAGATGACACAAATTCAGCAGTGCTGATGTGCTACCTTCTTGGATTTGGTATCTGTGGCCTGCAAACTGCAAAATATACACATTCACTTATTTCTGCAGATAGGAATCCACAATACTTGTGGATGCCTGGAACATCCTCCCAATGTATGTGGTGGGGACAAAAATGGTAGCTGGGTTCAATAATACATGGGGTAAGCATAAGGGAACCTTAGTGGTAAGGAAAGGGGGAGCCGGAGATCAAGTAGGGTCTGTGGTGTTATAGTAGGTAGTAAAATAGTA
Source organism: Neoceratodus forsteri (assembly GCA_016271365.2). NCBI lineage: Eukaryota > Metazoa > Chordata > Ceratodontiformes > Ceratodontidae > Neoceratodus > Neoceratodus forsteri. Next base: position 1,164,883,959 of record CM057456.1, on the reverse strand, counting down.
AAATGACAGATTAGGTGGGCAAAGTAGTCCTTATCTGCCATCAAATTTTATGCTTCTGTGTTTCTATACTGAAATCTCCACACTGCTTCTGTATTCAGAAGCACAGGCCCCTCTAGCCAGATACAAATGCATTATATCCAAATTACAAGACTTCTTTTCTCTATGCTGCTATGGGACCAGCCTTTCTGTAGCAAAAAGGGTTCTGTGTCTCTTCAGCCGGAGGTGCGAGACATACAACAACTTCTAGCTCCAGAAAAGCAGGCCCCTTGCATATAGAAAATCTCTGAAGCAACACAGGACCCTCAGGGGATTTTGTTTCTGTAGACAGAAGTACTGTTGCACTTTTTGAATCATGGATTTTCTGGTATCTGCACTTCTGCACCCATAAGTCATTGTGTATGTATTACACTTGCAGATGCAGAAGCATAGGTCCATCAATTGTGTGTATGTTTTATGGTGTCCAAGGCTATGTGAGACTACAGAAAGGCTGAAAGGACCACTTTACCTATGTAGTCAGCCAATTTCCTACCTACTGTAACACCACTGATCCTACTTGATCTCCAGCTCCCCCTCTTTCCTGACCACTAAGGTCCCCTTATGCATACCCCATACATTATTGAATCCTTTTACCATGTCTGCCCCACCACCTGTGATCAGAGGATGTTCCAGACATCCACATGTATTATAGCTTTCTATCTGTAGTGACAACTATTGTATTTTTTTTCTTACCTGATGATGGTTGTCTTTGGTTGTTTGTGTGGTCTTGTCCTTTTGCTGCTGGGGGGGTGGGAGTGGGGAGTTAGGGTTTTAAACCTTAACATTGGATTTCCCAGCTTTAACACTTTAATACCAACCCTAACTGATGCATTAACATAGTCTTTTCAATGAATTTCCTTACTTTTTTAGAAAGTGTAAGCATACCCTTATTTGCTTGTCAGAGGGCTCTGCACTCCCATTAGTCCATAGTGTGTTGTGCAACCATAGGATCCTCTGAACCCTGTTCTCTAATGCATACATATTTTAATTGTTCCTGTTTTTTCATGTGGGAGTGAAGGGCCTGTGCTCCAATCAATCCATAACTGTAGTGACATTGTAATTAACCCTCATCTCACTGTGGGCTCAGCACTCCCATCACCCCATAATGATAGGCATATGTGGGTGTGCAGGGCCTGGAGAAACCTGTGCTAATTTCTATCCATAACTGTAGTGACATTGTAATTAACCCTCATCTCACTGTGGGCCCAGCACTCCCATCACCCCATAATGATAGGCATATGTGGGTGTGCAGGGCCTGGAGAAACCTGTGCTAATTTCTATCCATAAGTGTAGAGACATTGTAATTAACCCTCATCTCACTGTGGGCCCAGCACTCCCATCACCCCATAATGATAGGCATATGTGGGTGTGCAGGGCCTGGAGAAACCTGTGCTAATTTCTATCCATAAGTGTAGAGACATTGTAATTAACCCTCATCTCACTGTGGGCCCAGCACTCCCATCACCCCATAATGATAGGCATATGTCGGTGTGCAGGGCCTGGAGAAACCTGTGCTAATTTCTATCCATAAGTGCAGAGACATTGTTATTAACCCTCATCTCCCTGGTGGAGTACTCAGTGCATAATGGCAACATATCACAGGCACCTTAGCCCCATTCATAAAGATTTTCACCACAGTTGTAAAGAGGGGTTGCAAGCATCCATTACTGCTTAGTAAACCTGAAGATGTAATAAGCTGCGTTTCATAGAAAATCCATATCTCGAAGCCTTTTTGATATATAGCTGCTGAAAGGTACCCCAACCATTACAGTGCTATCCTATTGGAAACTTCAAATTCTTTTAACTCTGTGGTGAACTAATATTTTCCCACCAAACCATCAAAAGACACATCTATGGGGCAAGCCCTTTGTAGTCTTAAGTATGCATATAAGACTTACAGCATATGAATATTAGAAAATATAGTATAAGGCCAGCTAAATGGAACCTGATCCCAAACTATGGCAGGATAGAAGTATATCAAAATGAACTTCTGTTTGTAGTTTAACATTTTCCCAGTATAAAGGGTCTGACCACATGAGCATTGCTAAGAGACTCTTATTGAGTGTAGACAACACAATCTGACATGCTTGGTGTCAACAAGTCATCCAAAACATCTTGTAACTTGGAAATGCAGTCAGACCTGAAAGGTTTTTTATGGGCACACCCACTCTGTAAACTGAAATCACAGAGCATGTCCACATGAAACAGAGGCCGATAGGCAGTGTCTGATGCTCCAGGTAAAAAACTTACTTCCACTAGGCTTGATAAGAATATCTGAATGGCTTAAAGCACTGCCAAAGTTTGGATAGAAAATAAAAAACTGGGATCACTGAATTAGTGAGCGTTTCTCAGTCTTTGTACAGCAAATGAAAAATTAGCAATAAACAGCCTGCTACATGCTGGAACATAGAAGGCTTAAAGCACATCAGATAGCGTCTGATGCACCAGGTAAAAAAAAAAAAAAAACACTTCTTCTAGGTTTGACAAGAGTACCAGAACAGCTTTAAGCACTGCTAATGTTTGGACAGAAAATAAAAAAATGTGGGAGCTTTGAATTAGTGAGCATTTCTCAATTTCTCTTTACAGTAAATGGAAAATTAACAATAAACAGCATGCTACACGTCGTTACGTAGAAGGCTTAAAGCATGTCAGGTATGTCAATATATGAGAACGTAGGCTATGAAGAGAGTGTTGACTGTGCTTAGAAACATGAGAGCTGTGATTGTTTTGAAACAGCCAAATGAATAATTTCAGCATTTGCTTTTTCCATAGTGAGTGGCTTGTTTAAAACAAGGTGTATATATAGAGAAATGGAAGCTGGATTGTGAAAGTGAAAATCAGGTATGCATATACCGAAGGATTTCATAGGGAAAGATATGGTGTTATGGTTTTTTTCTAAAAACATAAATGCAGAGTCATTTTTGCAAAAAGTGTAAGAATATCCATTCAGGTTGCAGGGTGATAAGACCCATACACAGCAAGACATGGAACACAGCAATTGAGAATAAAAACATGGCTTTTGAGCAGCAGTTAATAAGATGAGTGCTAAATAGTGCACTAATGGAATTAACAAGGAAGGAATTTTGTAAATGAATGGATTTGCACAGTATTTAATAAAAAGGAATAGGAACTGTAAGAATTTAGGAGAACTGGTTTTCACAAAATGGGAATATATTAAATATCATAGTTTCCCCAATGTTTAATTATAAGTTTGTATTTATTTTTAGTTAGAACCTGAATTATGAGCATGATTATACTATAGTAGAATTCAACAAACAGAGTAAAGGTGTCCATGGGAAAAAGCAGGCACAGACATGAATTGCAGCAATAACAAATGTATTGGGGAAATATGAAGAAATATGATAAAGTTAATTGGAATAATTATGATGTATGACATTTAATGTGCAAATGGACAATTATATTATAGGACACAAATCCTTAGGAAACTGCAAAAGAGATTTGCCAATACAGAAGTAGTAAGTTTAGCACAGGTGTGTACAAATCATGGCACAGACTTACAATGTAAGAAATCATTTATGAACTAAGAATGAATTGTACATATGAATATAAATGTAAGAAATATTTTTTTGTGTCTATTTCAGCCCTTTGAAAAAGCACTGTCATAGTACGAAACGTCAAGGTGTCAGAAACAAGAATAAAAGTGAACTTTTTACTAATATAGTGGTGGAAGAGACCCTTATTTCCTTCCTTAATTTTTATACATGCACAATCAAGTATTGGTCCTAATTTTTTGGAAGGATGCAATTACAAAACCTGGAATAAGTGGATCCATTACCCATGGGGACTTATAAATTAATTAGCAAGCCCTTTGTACCCTGATAATTTCAGCCCAAAATTCCAAACCTTTTTTTGTTAAGGAATGGCAAATGTTTATTTACTGTTCAAACAGTAAATGGTTATTTAAATTAGGATGTATTTTTACAGAAAACTGCAAATGATTTCTTCCTAAATACCGTTCGAACTGTATTTACAAAATACAGTTTGAATATTTTTTCTAAGAGAGAGACCCACAGAATAATCCAAACTACAAATACAAATGTTTACCACATAAAACTTAATATTACATTGAACTAAACACACACTTCCCACAATTATCACGTCTACACTACTAATTACAAGCCTTATTTACAGCAAGAGAACATTTTAAACTGAACGGTAATTAAAAATACAGTTCAAACTGTATTTTCAAAATACAGTTTGAATGTTTTTTCTAATTACTGCTCAACCTGTATTTACAAAATACAATTTGAATGTTTTTTCTAAGTGAGAGACTCATGGAATAATCCAAACCACAAATACAAACATTTACCACTTAAATTAAAACTTAATATAACATTAAGCTGAACACACACACTTCCCACAGTTACCACATGTCTACACTATTAATTTCAAACTGTATTTACAGCAGGAGAACATTTGAAACTGAATGGCAATTAAAAATACTGTTTGAACTGTATTTTCTAAATACAGTTAAAATGTTTTTTTCGATTACCATTCAAACTGTATTTATAAAATACAGTTTGAATTGCCTGTTCTGCAGCTATCGCAAAAGTCAGTATAATTTAAAATTCATTATAAATTTTGTCACCAGACCATCCAAAGGCACACCCTTGATTCACACCCCATCATCCCTGAAAATTTCTGAAAAAAAATTCCATTCTGTGTGGGCTGTTAATAAGAGCAACAAATCCCATGTTATCCTCTGGAAAAAAAAATCAATTTTTGCATTTTAGATCACTTTATATCTCACAAACCATAAAAGCTGCCATCACAAAACTTTCCATATCTTGAGACACTGACAAAATAACAGCGCATCCCAAATTTTTGACTATTTCATTGAAACATGTCAGAGTTATTAAGGTGCAAAAACTGAGATTTAGCATTGAAGGGCTGTACCAATCCTAACTATAGGGATGCTATTGCACCCCTATAATATACATTCATTGCAAAAATCTCCATTAATGCATCAGTTAGGGTTCCTATTACAGCATCAAAAGTATGGAAATGTGGTGTTAGGGCTCCCAGCCCTAACACACCATCCCCCCAACCAACCCTACCACCCACCCCCACCCTTCACACACCAACAGGTGTCGGGGTGTGTCTTAGGTTCATTGACCATAATGCTCACCCCATTCCATGTGTAAGTAAGTTGAGATGGTACAGCATAGGAGAATGGGTGAGTGTTAATGGTTGACTACTCCAAGACACACCCCAACACCTGTTGTTGTGTGGAGGGTGGGGTGATAGGGTTGGTTGGGGAGGTGGGATGGGGTGTTAGGGCTGGGAACCCTAACCCCACATTTCCATACTTTTGACACTGTGATAGGAACCCTAACTGATGCATTAATGGAGTTTTTTTAATGAATTTCCTTACTTTTTGTGAAAGTATCACAATGGCTGAAGTTGTTTATCGGGGTCCAGCTCTCCCATCTATTTGTAAGTGTAGAAACATTGTAATTCACTTTCATCTACTGGTTGGAGTGCAGGGCCTGAAGGACCCTGTGTTCCCATGCCCTGTGATTTTCCTTATTTTATTGTGGGAGTGCAGGGTCCTTTGGAACCTGCATACCCATCCCTCTGCTGATGCATGACCAAATAATTGCCAAAGCCATCTGATTACCCCAGGACATGTACCTAGTATAGAAAATTCTCAAATCCCCACCAACACATAATTCTGTGCAACTGCAATGACATTTTAGTGCCACAAGTGCAAAAACACATTTTGGTCAGGATTTGAAAAATGACAGCTATGACATAGAACATAGAAACATAAAAGTTGATGGCAGATAAGGACAGCAAGGGCCCAGCCAGTCGTCCCATTTCTTTTTATACCTTATGAATGTGCCATTGGTGGTGGGGTAATAAGAAGGCTATGTTGTAAATTTGGGGGTCAAAATATTGAAAATTTCTATAGTTACAAGAGGCCATAAAGAAATTGCAATGAATGGTCACAATGTTGTCACTTTTCCATATTTTAACCCCAGATGTTCAACATAGTCTTCTCATAAACCCTATAAGTGAACATTTTGTTATCCATGGCAAAAAGCCTTTCCATGCCACAGGTGTGGAAACACATTTTGGGCAGGATGTGAGAAATGACAGCTGTACTGTGCATGAGGTGGTGTGGAAAAATGGCTATGTTGGAAATTTTGAGTGAAAATATTAAAAATTGCCAAAGTTGCATGCGTAGATAAAAACATTTCAACAACCATGTGTAACTCTGGCATTTATTGGTATTTTTGCACCAAATTTTCAACATGGGATTTTTGTGACCCCACCTTATGAACTCTGGCACTGCCACTTCATTACTCAGTCACAAAAGGTGCTTTTGCACAGTGACTATGCCATTCCACACCACAAGTGTGAAAACATATTTTGGGCAGGATATGAAAAATGACAGCGGCACTGTTCATGGGGTGGTGTTAAAAACTGGCAATGTTAAACATTTGAAGTGAAAATATTAAAAATGACCAAAGTTACTAGCATGCGTGAAAATTTAAATGGCCATTAATAACTCGGGCATTTTTATTTTGAATATTACCAAATTTTCAACATCGACACTGAACCCACCTCATGAACACTTGCACTGTCATTTTGTTACTTGGTCCTGAAAGGTGATTTTGCACAGCGACCTCAAAATCACCTTACAGGACCGATTAATGAAATGACAGTAACTGTGTTCCTGAGGTGGGGTCCCAAGAAGCACATGTTGAAAATTTGGTGAATAAATACAAAAATATTGCTGAGATATAAACATAAGTTCAAAATGCCATTAACAGCTGTTATATGGCACTTACCTTGATTCTTCAATTCACGATTCTGCTTTGAAGAGTGTAGACGTGTCCCAGTCCACAAAAGATGACAGAAGATGATCTTTGGTGGTAAGTGTAGGGCAAGGGGTGTGTGGGGTGGTGGGTTGCTCAGTTGGAGGGTTGGGATGGGGAAGGGGACAGGGAGATGAAGAGGGACTATTTTCTTTTTTTTACAGAAAAAAAACAGAAATTAGGGGACTCTTTCCTTTTTTTTCAGGTAGACATAAATAAAGATTTCAGGACACTGGGAGTGGACTCCCCAGTGTCCCACAGTACTGGTGGTGGTGGGGGGTATGACATACAGTAACTAGGGACACTAGGAGTGGGCTCCCCAGTGCCCCACACTAATGGGGGGGCAGGGACCTCTACCTCCTCTGACACAGGGATTTGGCACCCCGATGTCAGCAGAAACTTTTTTTTAACATGTATTGGCCCCATTAGAGACAGTAAAAGGATGATAGATCTTTATATTAGGTAAACACCAATAGGTGTTTACCTAAACTGGGGGCAAGGAATAAGATTCTGGTCTTAATTTACCCCAAAAATGGCCAGGAAAGATTCTGACCATTTATGGGAGCTGATGTATTTTTTGTTAAAGTAGTGCCACAAATTTACAGCCATTTTCATGCAACAGTGCCATTAGTCACACGAAAACTGCCCCAATTTGTGGCATTTCACAAAAGTAGTATCACAAATTTGTGACACTTCCAATGGGCAAATTTAAGAAACATATTTCCGACCATTATTTTTAAAAGCTAATGCCAGGATCATGTTCCTTGGGCCCCGATTAGGTAAACACAACTGTTGGTGTTTACAAAGGGACAGTATTTTTTGGATAACAGCATTTTTTACCCATTGTTAACTGAAAACAAGATGACAGCAGTACTACATGACCGAACCCATTTGCGACAGTACAAAGTGCTTTTGCAAAAAGCAAAAAGTTCTTTCAAGGCATACATATTTTTTCCCCATAGGCTATAATAGGAAACTTTAAAGTTTTATAACTTTTGAATGGATTAATATTTGTTCACCAAACCTTCAAAAGGCACATGTGCAGCCTAGACTCCATACACCTTAACAATTTCAGACCAGACCCCCAAGCCCTTTCAGAGATGCAGATGAGCAAAGAATTTGCATCTAAATGGTAAATTATGCATTTGGTGGCACTCTGGAGCTCCACAACCACAGAGCCAACTGGAATGAAACTTTCCAGATTCAGAGATCTGTCAGACAGCGCATGAAAAATGTTGAGAACATCAGTCATTTGGTTGCAAAGCTATTAAAGTGCAAAATTTGGGGCTTAATATAGGCATGACTGGGCAACCCTAACTATACTGGCACTACTGTGCCAGTATACTATATATATATATATATATATATATGCATATGTGTGTGTGCATGTGTCTATATATATATATATATATATATATATATATATATATATATATTATCTAGAGAGAGACAGAGAGATGTATTTATTTATTGCAAAAAAAAAAAAAATCTACCGTACACTGTTAGGATTCCAAAGCAACAAAACAAGGGAAATTTGTTAGGAATTTTACAGCCTTAATGCCGATACATGGGAAATCATGGGAGATCATGCTTACTTGATTCATTGTAAATTAAGGACCAGATTAATAATGACTTATGCTATATAACTGTGTAAATTGCTATGAATCCTATGAAACCCACCTCCCTCAGCACCTAGCCTTGTGAACCAAGGCCAAACTACTGGTCTGGGTCGATGGCCCACAGGCCTGCTGCTTTAAGCTATAGGTCCAAACATGTGTCCCACAAGTCTGCTGCATATCTTAGATCCTGCAGGAGTAGTCATAATTTCCTTAATGCAGGGTCCTGTGGGCCCTGCATAAAGCACAAGATTAGCTGTAACTTTCTTCTTATAGGGTTCACACAAGATCAATTATAACTTTCTTCATGCAGGGCCATGTGGTTCCTGTGTAAAGCAAGAAATCAGTCATACCTTTCTTTGTGCAGGAGATGAGTCCTAATTGTCATCAACCAGGGCCTCATAGCTGTAGCTTGATGCTGAAGATCTGTGGGGCATGGCACCTGACTTGCATTTTGATCATTAATTAATTAATTAATTCATTCATTCATTCATTCATTCATTCTTTCATTCATTCATTCTGTCTATCCATCTATCTATCTCTTTGTCTAGCCACCTGTTTCAAAAAGTTTCACCAGGAAGGATATACTGAGTTTATAGCAGCTCATTTCCACATGTGTCCTAGGGGCATGGGGGACAGGGAGTATGCAGTAAATGATGTGCAAGTGAAAATGCATAACGTACAATTCAGTACTAAAAAATTAAAAAAGTACAATAAAAATACAACGAAATAAAGTAAAAATAAATAGTGCACAGTCACAATTTCTATGCAGAATATTTAGGGCTAAACAAAATAAAGATGCTCTGTAATGCAAATTAAAATAGAAGTGCTATATAGTACAGGGATCAATGCCAGATATTAGAAGATTAGCACCACCCAGACTACTAAGGTGCGAGCTAACAAAATCAGCACAGGAGGTAGGCTCAGGTGCAGAATATTACCAGATTTTCACTAGTGTGTAAATGATTTACTCTATGCTAATAAAAAGATTAACTGTAAAAAAAGAATATTACAAGATAAGACACATTGATTTAAATGTAGTAGCTTGTTGGGCAGTATTTGCTCAGACTTGGCGGGGGGGACAAGCGGGACATCAACAGCATAGAAGAAGGGACTATATAATATTCTGGTGCCCTAGACAGACAGACTCAGACACAGCAAATCAGTTCAGTGGCCATTTTTATTCCTACCCAGGAGATACTGGTCACACACACTGTTGGGCACAGACAAAGAAATGCCCATCAGGCATAACAGGAATTATACATATATAGGACTACAAATATCTATATGCATGAAGTAAAGCCCTAATGGTGCTCTCTGTATTTCCCACTACAATATACATAGATACCCATATGCATATACTACACTTCTCCCCCTTAGACAGAAACTAGTCTAAAATACTTCAACATTATACAATGGCAAGAAATAACCTTGAGCTGTCATTGGTCACTGTGGGACTGGACCTGTGGTGTTATCCTGGCATAACACCATGGCTCTAGTGCCAACACAGGGATGACCACATCTCACAGTAAAATATACATCTCTCCGCTGCCTACAAGCAGCTTCTGTGGTACAGTACCTGCTTTGCCAGTCGGCGCTTCCCTCGCACACCCAGAAACCCACCCTCACCACAGACGATAACCCCGGAACGAAACCCACACATCACAACAAAACAAGTAGTCATATTTTTCTTTTAAAAACAAATTGCAGCCTCATACAGAAAGCGGCGAGTGCCAGTTAAGCGGCCGATCCAACATGATATTTTCACAAAGTCACCACGGCTGTCACTCGCTTCGCTAAATAAATGCACTTTCTTCCTCTCCTTCTTAAACGTACTTTGTATAACATCTCTCTGCCTCCCATGCAGGTATCCTGAAACAAGCATGTGGCTGGCAGTAACTCAGTTGACTGCGGGGTGGGGGGGATGGGGACGAGACCTACAGAAAGTGAGCACGTGGGCCAGTTAGCGAGCGAGTCAGCAACGGCATTTTCACAAAGTCACCGTAGCTCTCACTCGCTCACCCGTAAATACACTTTCTTTTTTTCCTTATCAAATTGTAAACAGAGTCAACACTAAGAGGATGGTTTGTAAACAGAGTGAACACTAACAAAGATTGCTACATCTCCACCTACTGGCTAAAGTAGAACTCTGCACTCACTGCAAAAACAGTAAAACATATATATATTTTTAATATATTTTCTATCCCTTTTTTTCACTTTTTACAATTGAGCCATTGTATAATAGGAATAATGCACTCCAGGGTGTGTGTCGTGCTGGAATAATGCCACGCCTGGCATGTTGGACGCTCTCGGCCTGTGGTCTTGTGCCCAACCAAGCCAGGCGTGGCGTTATCCCAGCACGACACACACCCTGTTGTGCATTATTCCTTTAGTAACATTTCCTGACTTCCAGGCCAAAGTTGACTATTCGGTACCCATAAACAAGTTTAGGGAATTATTCTGCCCCTTGGGTAGAACTTGTCACTAACTAACAGTACAGGTAAAAGTCCAGTTGCACAGATGTACAGGTTCAGTACAAGACTTTAAGGTCAAATCTTTGTGGTGGTCTTTAGTGCCTCATGGGATATCTGCGGACTGGAACAACCGCTGCTGGCAAAACAGTCATTGTGTTATTATTTGGCAGCAGCCCCAGTGAAACTTCATGGGCAGGAGCAAAGTCCTCTGTGTCACTGTCCTTACCTGGAGTGACATCTTCTGCTGCATGTGCTGAAATCTCGGAATGCAGCAGGTGATCCACATGTACATGAACAAGTCGATGTCCCATGTGAACTGCATAGGTCAAAGGTCAACGTGTTTCAATCACCACCCCAGGAATCCAAGAAACCGTGGGATGTCTACAGTCTCAAACCATCGCCCTCTCCCCAGGATGGAAAATCCATACTGGCTTGGTTGACTTGTCATGACCCTTTTGCTGTTGTAGTTGATGGTTTAGGAACAGTTCAGCAGGTGTTCATTCTGTCACTTTGTGAGGAGTGTTTCTGTAAGCAAAACTCAAGGCTTCTTTCTCAATCTGAGCATAGTTTCTTTCACTTGGGGATAAGGTCCTGGAAGCAAAAGCAATTGGGTGTTCCTCCCAGAAGGTAACACATGACAGAAGACAGCCCCCACTCCATATGGGGACACACCACATGCCAGCCTCAGAGGTTTGGCTGGGTCATAGTGTGCTAACCACTTGCTTTTTAGAAGATGTTGCTTCCAAGCCTGAAATGCACCTCACACTGTGGTGACCAATTCCATTGAGATTCTTTTTGTAGTAAGCCATGGTGTGACTGTAACAATGTGGACAAATGGGCTAGGAACTGTCCATAGTAGTTCAAAGGGCCTAAGAATGATCTTAACTCAGTCACATTTGTTGGTGAAGGTGCCTTCACTATGGCATCTGCCTTGCTCTCTGTTGGGTGCAGTCCTTGGGCATCAATCCAGTAGCCAATGTACTCAACAGAATTTTGCTAGCTTCACTGTCAGTCCATACTACTGCAGTCTGGACAGAACTTGGTCCAGGATTGTCAGAGGCTCTTCCACTGTGGATGCTGTTACCAATATTTCATCCATAAAGCAGACTACATAGTCCAGTCCATCCAGTATCTGGTCCATTGTGTTCTGAAAATTTCTGGTGCTATGGAAACTCCATTGGCCAAGCAATGATATTGGTGAAGTCCCTTGTGGGTATTGATGGTTAGATACAGTTCTGACTGGTTCCAATTCCTACTGCTGGTATGCACAAGATAAGTTCAACTTGCTAAAGAACTTTCCACTTGCTAGTGTGTCAATCATGTCCTCGGCATTGGGTGATGGGAGGGGCACAGCACTGGGCAATTACTCTTCCTTCACTCCCCATCCCCCTATATCCTTTCTACTCAATTAGTCCTCACCTAATTCTGTGCTCTGGCAGGGTTCTCAGCATCCTGGAGTGGCCTAGTCTTAGGCAAGCTTCTTCTTTCTCTCCTCTTCTCTCTTTTCCCTTCATCCTTTTTTTCTCTCTTCCCAACTTGTCCTCACCTTGTTCTGCCCTCTTGCAGGGTTTTCAGCATCCTGGAGGGGTCCAGCACTGGGGAATGACTCTTCCATCCCTCCCCTTTCCTCTTCATCCTCTCTACCTAACTTGTCCTCACTTGACTGTTCTCTCTGACAGGGTTCTCAGCATCCTGAAGAGGCCTAGTCTTAGGCAAGTTTCTCCCACCCCTCCTCCTTCTCCTTTCCTTTACCATCCCCTCTTCTATCTCTACCCAACTTGTCCTTGCCTACTCCTGCCCCTTAATCTAAGTCCTCACCTCATTCTGCCACTGGCAGCTATCTCTGCACTCTGAAGGGGCCAGTTCCAGATATGACTCATCCTTTCCTTCCCTATCCCTTACCACCACCTCTCTCCTGCCCTCCTCTACCTCTCTGCACTTAATCAAAGGAATTAGTTCATTTGAGCTAACAATTTGCACTTTTTGCTCTGTCTGAGGTGCTCCCAGATTGCACTATCACTGTGTTAACTTGCCCTTCACAACTGTTTTTTTTTCTTTTGCTCACTTTTCTCTGGTAATGTTCCCCCATCTTTATCCTCACCTTCCCCCAGCTTATTTCCCCTGTCTACCCCTCTACCCTCCTTGATGTCCCCCCACTGGACCTCATTTATACAATAATTGCAAAATAATATCCCCCTTAACTGTGATTCATTCCTGCATGGAATTGGCTCCAAGGCTACATTAAACATCTTTACTATGTTCCTCAGATATGCCACTTGTAATTAAATGAATATTCCACAGATATGATATATTTATTTGTATGTTATGTTACAAATGTGACTGTATGATTATTTATGATATTTTTTAACTGTATATCTTGTTACAAATGTAATTGAATGTTTAGTGTCTCAGATATGATAAATGTTAAACTATATGTCTAATTCTTCATCCAGTTGTACCACCCCCCCAGGTCACACCAGAAGACGAGCAACTTGTTGTTCAGTGTGCCTTCCTGGTGAAACATTTCAATAAATAAATAATTAAATAATAAATGGGTATGTATCTGGCTCTGTACAATGGTTCACTGCAGCCTTGTAGTCACCACACGGCCTCACTGCTTTGTCTCATTCGGTATCACAATGATAGGGGTAGCCCTGTCACTCCTTCCACTTATGACATAATACCATGGCTTTTGAGATGGTCCAGTTCCTTCTCCACCACTTCCCTTCAGGCATAGGATACTGGTCGAGGTTTGTGGAAAACTGGAATGGCTCCCAGTTGCACTCAGATCTTCACCTTGAAATCCCTGATTCTGCCATGGCTGTCCTGGAAAATAGGACAATGTCCAATACTTTCATTAGTACATCTTGCGGTGCCTTGGTCATGATATTTAAGCTGAAGATCTTTTCCCAGTTCAACTTGATTTTCCTGAGCCAGTTTCTTCCTAGTAATGCAGGTCTTTTTCCTTGTACTATCACCGGAGGCAAGGTCCACTTGCCTCCCTCATACTTGACTGGTACGTGAATCTCCCCTAGCACAGGGATTTGGTCTGCAGTGTAAGACAAGAGCTGGATGTGTGATGGTTCCAATGCGCAGTTGTGAAGATTCTCTTTGTAGATGTGCTCTGGCACAAGAGATACTGATGCTCCAGTGTCAAGCTGCATGCTGACTGGTTTTCTTGCTGACTCAATTTGGAGGCAAATTTTCTCTCTATTAGCTTGTGTTGTATAGACCATGAACAGTGGCAATGTCTCATCTTCTGCTTCAGTGGCTGGAGTGGTATCTGTGACATACTGTGCACAAGCTGTCTGTGCTGTAGTTTTGCATACTTTCTGTATGTGACCCACTTTTCTGCAGCCTTAGCATTTCTCATGTCAAAATCAGCAGGTGTTTTGCCGGTGGTTATCGCCACATCTGTTACACAATGGATTCAACCTTGTGGAAGTGCCCTGTGGTGCCGACTTGCTATATGTTTGGGGTTTGCTAATAAACAGGTGGCGAACCACTTTGTGGTGTGGAACATCCCTTGGATTTTGCTGTATAGGTCACTTTGGAACTTTACTTCTTTGTGGTTCAGAAAATCCTGCTAACTCCCTGGTGTCCTTCCAGGTGAGCTCCAAAGTGAGTGCAATATCACAGGCTGACTTGAAGGTTAAGTCCTTTTCTGATAACAGGCATTTGTGATAGTCTTCTCCTCTCAGACCACAGAAAAATTGATCCCATAGGGCATCATCCAGAAAGTAACCAAATTCACAGGTGCCTGCCAGACCTTTCAAAACAATAATGAAGTCAACAAAAACTTCCGCTTGTTTCTGATGATGGAATATGAAGCATTCTGCAATGAGAATCAGCTTGGGCTTGAAATGCCATGAAAGTGTCTTGGTGAGTTGGGCATACTGCACGTCCACCATCTTGACAGATGGAGTTAGACTTTTGAGGAGTCCATACACTGTAGGTCCCAAAACTGCCAGGAAGACATTAATCTTTTTGTCAGCAACAACTCCTTTCACTGCCAACCAGCATTCAAAGCATTCAAAGTAAAAATCAAAGTCCTCTTTTGATTCATCGAATTCTGGTACACGTCCAGTTTGTGCTATGTGAATAGGAATTCTGATTAGCTTACTGTGCTCAGGTGTGCTATTCTGCACAGAATTAGCCGCAATTATGCAGATCAGGCATTAGGTGCTGATGTTGTGCTGCGTGGTGCTGGAGAAGTGCCATTCCAGTTCTCCAGCCTAGATGGTACTGTGAGAGATGTAGTTCCAGTCCAGCAGTGTAGATGCTGCTGTGGGCAGGAAACTGTGTTGTGACTGTGCAGGCTTGCTATTTTCACCACTCCATGGAGTGTTGCAGCTAGTGGTGGATTTATGGCTCCCTTAAGTTTCGAAAGCCTGGAATTCCTTGGGCTGTCTGGATTACAATCTCAGACAGAACTGGGAGTCTGTTTATTTTAAGTGCTCTGCAGTTTAAAGTAATAGGCAGTTCACAGTGCTGCAGTGTGTTAAACTTCCTATATGTCTGTAGTTTAAGCAAGAGACAGCAGCTGGCAAGTTAAGCATGCTTAAAGTAGCTTGGCTGTTGGGAGGTTTAGCAGCCTGAGGGACCAACATGATTCAGCATGGAGGGTTACTTGTGCACTAAAAAACATGCATGATCTTACCCAAGCTTTTAAACAGCCATGGGGGATGTTGTTTCTTGTGATCCTTGTCACCAGTGTAATATTCTGGTGCCCTAGACAGACTCAGACACAGCACATCAGTTCAGTGACCATATTTATTCCTACTCAGGAGATACTGGTCATGCACTATTGGACACAGACAAAGAATTGCCCAGTGGGCATGACAGGAACTATACATACATAGGACTAAAAATACCTATATGCATAAATTACAGTTCTAATGGTGTTCCCTGTATTTTCCACTACAATATACATAGATACCCATATGCATATACTGCAGACTACAAGGACCAGGGATCAGGAGCAATTGCAGCAGGGGGTGGCAAAGTCATGAAGAAGGGATTTGTGAAAAGAGAAGTATAAGGCTGATCAGATGGGGGGAGGATCTGTGCTTAGGAAAATGATACAAGAAGACAGCTTGGCCAATGGATATTTTCCTGGGGGGAGATGGAATGGGAGGCAGTGTTCCAGAGGGGGTAGAAGGAAGGAAGGGTGAAGAAAGGAAGGCAGAGAGGTAGGGAGGGAAAGTGCCAAACTAGAATTTGGAGGTGAAGGTGGCACAGTGTATGAGACATCTGGCATTGAGGGGAAGAAAGGGAGAGGGAGGAGTAGAGACAGCAGTGGTGTGGATGAGGGGGGAGTCCAAAGTAAAGCAGCAGAAAGAATGGAGGAGGATATTCAGTCTAGAAAGAGTATATTGTACTTGGGAGCGACACTGTAGGCAATGTCGCTGTAGTCAGAGATAGGAAGGATAATCTGAATGACTAGCTTCCTTAGGCAGGAGAGGGATACTGGCATTTTTTTCTATACAGCACTAACAGTTTGGGGTGCAGCTTGTGGTGGATAGCATCAATGTATGCCAAGACGTCAAAGTGCTGGTCCAGCCAGTCCCCACGGTGCCTAAAGGAGGGGACATCTGCAAGCTCAGTACCATCAAGGGTGTGGAAGGAGAGAAAGGGAGGAGAGGAGAGAGTCTGGCAAGCCTCTGCTGGAGCCAAAGGTTGTGAAACAATTTTCTTGGCATTGAGGGACAGAAGGTTTGTATAGAGACAATACTGAATGCTGTCAAAATCCTGTTGGAGATGGACAGCAAGGTCAACAGCAGAGGAGCCAGAAGTAAACACAGTGTCATGTTCGTACATGTGGATGGACACAGATGAACAGGCAGAAGGCTGTGGTTAGTGAAGAGAGGTACAGCAGCTTGGGGTCAAGGCCATTTGGTATTGTACACCTGTGGAGGGTAGAAGCTAGAAGGGATTTAAGAGAGGCTGAGTGAGTGGTAGGAGAGAAGGAGAAGGAGTGTAAGGGGAGAGGGGAAGGGTGGGTAGAGGAAGATGAGCGGGGAGAAGATGAGAGATAGGGCACAGCAGGTGAAGAAGGAGTTGGGAGAAACAGCAGTAGCAGCATGGTCAGTATTGTGGGAGTTGCCAACCTTGAGGATGGGTGGGGAGGCATGAGTAGGAGGGATAACAGGTAGTGGATAACTTTCCAGAACTTGGAGGAGAGATTAAGGTTATTCTGGATTGTGGATGCAAAGTAATCAGCGTCCTCAAGCCTTGTGACTTTGGTGCAAGCTTTGCAAAGGGTCCACTAATTTAACAGGATGGTAGGAGATTTAACATTCTATCTATGTTCGTGCACTGAGGAGAGAGCCAGTTAGTGTTAAAATCCCTGAAGTATCAGCAGCTCACCAGAGGAGGAGTGGGAGCAGATGGAGCAGAAGAGCACTTTCCACCTCTCCCCTCCTCCACCATTCCCCCCCGCCAACCCCTTGCCTGCATTTCTGTATGTGTTGACAATGCCTTTTGCCAGCTTATACCCCCCCGTGTCCTAACCATGTCTTGTAATACTGTTGCACACCATTGATCATGAATGCTGATGCGCTACCAAAAATGTATACATCTTCTCTTGTATCTGATTGTGAAGCTGTTAAATATGCAAGTAATTACTGTTCATGTTCTTGCCACAACTGTTGACATCCACCTCTTGAAACTGCTTTTAAACCAGAGTAACCTGTCATCTCTGCCAAACTTTCTGCTGTACCACTTACATTTCTGTTGCACCTTGTACTGTTTTGACATTGCTGTGCTGTGCTCAATCTGATGTGGAACCTTTGTAAAACAGCCTTGGCTCAAAGGTACTTGTAATCCTAGAATTAAATAAATAAATAAAGAGTTCAGTGACCAAAGCAGGGGACAGGCCAGGGCAGCAGTACGCTCCTGCAATGAAAAGTGTGACTGTGTGTGGAGGGAGAGTTTGAAAAGGAACAGATCACAGGTTGAGGGGCAAGAGACAGCACAGGCAGAAATTGGAAGCTGAAGGAGGGGTAGATTGTAATGCCTCCAGCTCTCTTGAAATGATCTAGCCTAGCCAGTGGATGAAAAGCACCAGGGCAGATGTGCTGTTACTCCAGAGTTCCTAGTGTTCAGTGTGCTTGTCAGCCTGGAATTTTACAGCATTTCTCTAAATCACACTTTGAAGCTTTCTCACAGCTTATTAACTACCTCATTGAAAAAAGCAGGACTTGAAGGCTATTGAGCCATGAATTGTTTTTTTAATCAAGTAAACTTTCTTAAGTTTTTTTTTTTATAATTAATATTTTATTGCTTTTATACGCCACTCCAGCAAACATCAAGTAGTTAGAAACATACCTCTATGACAAATAGTGCTCAGTCATCCATAGAGAAATGCCGTAATACAATTAGGGCGTATTACAATAAACACTCCCCAAGACAGGACAGGAGAGGAGAAAGACAGGAGAAACAATACTCTATCTACCCTAAAATATCCCTTTATCCCACCCCCCAAGGTTACTAAGAAAAGGTGAGAAAAGAAAAAAAAAGCAGGATAATTGGCCCAAGCAACAAGAATTAAACTTTCAAGTTCCAGGATCTCAACAAGTGATCTAAACGACCCCATCGTGATGCAAAGGCTTTCGACTGGCCTCGAATATATGCTATATGCCTTTCTAGCTGTAAAGCTAATATACATTCACGATGCCACTCCAGTAGAGACGGGGAACTATCAGATGACCAGTGCCTTAAAATTATTAGTTTCATAACAGCAGCAATAAGTGACACTTGGGTTCTCCAAGACCTTAGAGTAGCATCAGGAAAGAGATGCAATAAACAGATTTCTGGAGTGTTCATAGCGTAAGAGCCAAGGATAGGGCATACAAGTTTATCAAGAGTCTCCCATAGAGTTCGTATCTTCGGACATGTCCAAAGCATATGGAGCAAAGAGCCCTCCACCAACTTGCAGTTCCAACAGAGTGGAGAATTCCATGCTTTCCATCTAAATAAATGTGTGGGTGTTAAATAAAGATGATGCAAAATATTAAATTGAATCAGCCTGAGTCTATCTTGTTTAACATATCGATAGATAGAATTCCAGAACTTCTTCCAGAAGTCCGGAGTATCCGTAAGGCTTAGTTCGCTGACCCAATAATAACAAATCCCTGATGGGAGTTTAGAATCCCACTCTTGAAGCAATTTGTATGCCTTGGATATTGCATGTGGTTGTATCACAGCTGTTAAGAGGAGGGTGATATTTTCCGACTTGAGGGTCGAAGATGAAAGAGAAGGGAGAAACTGGGACAGAGCCTTTCCCAGCTGCAGCCACTTGAAGAAGCAACTATCAGTGAAGCCATAATGCCTCTTTAGGTCATCAAAGGGCCGTGAGGTTATTCTGTTTCAAAAGGTCTGCAGCTGAGAAATGGCTTATCTGTGGCCAAAAAGAGGGTATTGTGGTACCACCAAGCTTGAAGTGGATATTTTCAAATATAGGTTGGGCATCCAAGTCCACCACCTAAATCCAAGACGTTGTTGTAATTGAAGAAGGCTTTCAGGACCATCCCATAGGATTATTCTTAAATAATCTAGGGATATCAGACGGAAAAAATAAAAGGGCTCAGAAAGAACAATTCGCCCTTTTCGCTAAATCATATTCTATGTCGTACCAAAGGGGCCTGTAATCTGAATGCATGTTGTCTCTATTCCACCAACCCAGCTTACAGACATGCTGTGCCACATAATATAAAAATACAGAAGGAGCTGCTAAACCACCCTTGTGCTTTGGGGCTGTCAGATTATGGTAGGACCTGTGAGTTCACTTTCCTTGCCATAGAAAAGAATCAAATATTTTTTGCAACTTGATAAACCATTTTTTCGGAAGGTATATCCCAAGCATTCCCAAGGGGTATAATAACCTAGGTAAAACATTCATTTTTAAAAGGTTTATCCTACCCCACAGTGTCAAGGAGATTGATCGCCATCTAGTCAGATCTTCTGATATAGTTTGAACAAGAGCATCCAAGTTCTTTTGAATCAACAGTGAAAGGCTTATACAAATGTTAATACCCAAATACGGTAAAGACTTATCTTCCCAGCCCAAACCCAGTGAGCGAAAATCAGCCATTATCACTTTGTTATTTAAGGGAAAGACTTTGGATTTTGTGCGATTTAGTTTATAGCCCGAGACCTTTGAGAAGTAATCTATTTCCTCGAGTATGGCTGGCATGGAAACATCTGGATCTTCAACGTGTAACAACACATCATTGGCATAGGCAGAGCAGATATAGGTATCTCTCCCCACCTTGATACCCCTTATGAACGGATTCCCCATTAATTTACACAGGAACGGTTCCAAATATAGATTAAATAAGAGTGGGGATAGCGGACAGCCTTGCCTGGTACCCCGTTCTAACTTAATACTTTGTGACAATACCCCATTGCATTTGACTCTGGCGGAGGAGGAGGAATATAGGATTTGGACCCATTTTTATAAAGCCATCAGGTAAGCCAAAAGCTGACATAGTAAGGAACAGATAGTCCCAGGCTACTCTGTCGAATGCCTTTTTGGCATCGAGAGAGAGAAGTGTGGCTGGGGCATCGGACTCTCTAACCTCCATCATAAGATGTAATAACTTTCTGAGATGGTCCTGAGGAAACCTCCCCTTCATGAAACCAACCTGCTCCCTGCAAATCAACCTATCCATTACTTTGGACAGTCTACATGCGAGGATCTTCGCTAATATTTTTACATCTGTATTCAATAGTGATATAGGGCGATAACTATCTAAATTTAAGGGGTCTTTACCTGGTTTCAAAATTAAAGTAATTGTTGCCTCGAAAAAGCTCGAATCCGATACCCCATGGTCATACCAATAATAGAAAACCTCTAACAGAATTGGGGCTAGATCTGACGAGAGGACTTTGAAAAAAATTACTAGGGTAGCCATCAGGCCCAGGAGACTTATCAAGGGGCATCTGCTGAATAGCTTGACAGATCTCTAAAGTTGTTATTGGGGCAACTAAGACTGTAGCCTCATCCGGGGAAATCTTTGGTAGAGAGACTGATTGCAGAAAATTATTAATATCCGATTTTGAGGTCTCAATCTGAGTATCTTTTGAGTATACCTTTGAAAAAACCCTAAAGGCTTCCGCCATGATATATGGATCCGTACAAATTTGGTCTCCTGAGAGGTACGAATTCCTGCAATATGTTGAGCTAAATCCATTTGTTTTATCCGCATTGCAAGCAACTTTCCGGCCTTCTCTCCTGTGTCCAGATATTGAAGTTTTGCTCGCAACAATGCAAGCTCAGCTTGATGCAAGGCAAGCCCTGAATATTGAGCCTGCAACTTATGCAGTTTAATCCTCTCTGTGTCGGATGAATGTTGAGACAAACTGTGTTCGATTTGGCTAATTTGGGTTAGCAAGGAGTCCATCTTATTCCTCTGAATAAGTTTTTTCCTGGAGGAAATCTTAATTAATTCCCCCCTTAAGGAACACTTCAAAGCCGTCCAGATCATATCCTTTTGAGTTATTGAATTTGGTTAGTCTGCAAAAACAAATTAATGTAATCTTTAATTGTTTTTAAATGCGTTCTTCCTTTAGAATTTGGCAATTTAATCTCCATTGCGGTGATCGCTGGACAGAGAGGATGGTCTAAACAATACACTAACCGGGGCATGGTCTGAAATGACCCTAGTTGAAATATCAGCCTCTATCATGTCAGGGATCGCTACAGAGCTAACTAAATGTAATCAATTCTTGAATAAGAATTGTGAACTGAGGAATAGAAGGAATACTGCTGTCTCCCAGGATTAAGGACACGCCATATATCCACTAAAGCTGCATTGTTTATAAGACCCTTCAAAGCCCTTTGTGCCGGGGATAAGCCCTTCCTCCTATTAAAAGTTCTATCCAGGTCGTTTTGCAGTACTAAATTCCAATCACCTCCAATGACTGTCAGTTGATGTGTGTCTGAAACTACCCGCTGCAGCAACATTGAGAAAAAGGAGGGGGAATCACTATTAGGGCCATAGGCAGAGCCTAACAATAAGGTTTGTGAGGCTAATTGTGCTCGTACAAATATATATCGGCCTTCCGGGTCCCAGTATTCATTCAGAAATTTAAAGGGGACGCCTTTAGCTACAAGTATGGCCACTCCAGCCCTTCTGGTCGAGGCCCCGTCCCATATACCTGGGCAACCCATGCCTCCTGAAATACTACACATCACCCTTCTTCAAATGGGTTTCCTGAAGGAGGGCAATATGTGCACCAAATGATGCAGATGCCTTAGAATCACTTGCCGTTTAGCCCTATCCTTGGCTCCTTAACATTCCAACTTATAAACTTATATATTTGACTCATCGTATATAAAAAATAAGAGTCGTTAAGTGCATAGAGAGAGAATCTGGAGATATTAACACTCTCCCAAAGGCCAGTTAAGTAGATAACAGCATTTTCATACCAAAAGAAATGTGCTTTCCCAACAAACTGTAACCTTGATTATTGTTGTACCTCCCAGCCCCTGAACCACCATAGCTTTAAACAGACTTCCCCAACAATTAGATAACACTGTACAAAAATACCCCTCCCCCAATATCATCTGCCCCCCAGTTCCATTGAACTGCTCTCCTAGAAGCAATCTGCCACATGATATACATCCAGTCAACCCAATATGTTCAGCTACACACCCCAAAGCCCCCGCCCGCCACATCAAGGAATTGTATCTACGCTATTAAGTTAGGAATAGCCCCCAAACTTTAATGTATTAAAAAAAAAAAAGGCAAGTCCACTTAGGTCTGATCAGGAGGTCAGCCCCCGTATCAGTTACATCTCTTCTCAAAGACGTCTAGTCTAAATCCAGAACAAGTAGAAGTCTAATTGGAGACCACTTCTCATGAAATAGAATCGGCCAATGACACCAGCATGTGGTCTGTATCAGAGATCGAGCCAGTCCAGCATCTCACAGTAATTGACCAAAACTCAGTTCCACAGGCCCCCTTATACAGACGGAAGTCCAGCAGGCTGATTACGAAATTTTCCATTGTCCATCATAAACTTTATAAAGGTCATTCTCAGGCCTTGTCCAGTCCAATCATGCTTCTGACCAGTATCCACTCGCTTCACAGAAAACGATAAAAGGTAAATACATGCCGCAATATTCAAACATTACCCTCCAGACGTTGCAGATAAGGCTCAAGGAGCACATGGCATATCCTCATTTAAAAAGGTCAGGGAGGAGCCGTTGAAGTTCTTGATGAGCTTGAGAGTAAGATTCAAATGAGAGCCAAGCCCCATCTAAGTTGACCATTAGAACAGCAGGATATTTCACTTTAAATTGCTTAGATGCAGCGATAAGTTTTGTTACAATCGGGTGCAGTTCTTGGCGTTTTACTCTCACTGAATGGGGGAGATCCTGAATAATGTGAATTCATTTGCCCTCCCATAGTAGCTCCTTCACTCCTCTCACTTTATCAAGCACATGCTGTCTATCCAGATAATTAAGGAATTTAATAATTAGTGGCCTGGGGGGCTGATCCTGTGCAGGAGGGGGCCGCAAAGCCCTATGTGCTCTTTCTATAATGTAGTCCCTCAGCCGGGGAGGCCTGCAATCTTGGGCATAGCTTTGGATAAATAAAATTGGGGCATTACCTCTTCTCTTTCAGGGACCCCAATTATAACAATGTTATTAGCCTGCTCTGCCCTCAAATCCTCTAACTTGTCCTCCAGATTTTAAATCTTCATTTTACCAATGTCAGCTCTGAATCATAATTTTCCTGTTTAGTTTCCAGTGAAATTACTTTTGTTTCAGTATCACCCACCCTTCGGGTCAAAGACTCCATTGACTTTATGATTTGCTGCATATCTTCAGCCACTGATGTAATTGCGGCCTGCAGGGGTTGTAAGAGCTCAAGAAACCTGGATTCCGAAAGCGGGGCATCTGCTGCAGGCAGGCTTGATAGGCTAGCGGCCTGTTGCTTCGCTCATTTAGCGGCCTTTTCCTTCTCTGGAGTCTGGGGAGGGGTGTGTTTCGGCCTCGCTTTTGATGTGCCCTCATGCTTGGTCGTCGATGCGGTTAATGGGGCTCTCCTTAACCTCCTTTGGCCAATTTGCGGGCTAAGTTTAATGGTAAAACATTTTAATCTGCAATATTATTCGGGTTGGCGACGGAGCTCCGCGGGTGCGCTGCTTCCACTCAGGCTGCCATCACGTGACCAACTTTCTTAAGTTTTTAAACAACAACAACATAAACAGCATAATGACTGTAAAGCAGATGGTAAGAATGACATAAAAATCAAAATATACAAACAAAATGTGAAGAAAAAACCTAAATGGATTCCCCAGGTAACCCCCATCCCTCCCATCCCACCCACCCTTTATCAATGCCTTTCCCTTGGGCCTATGGATTCCTGTTATGAGCCAATGTAAACCAAAGAACATAATGACAAATCAAAGTTAACAAATATCCAGCTTAGCAGGGGAAGGTCTGTCACCAACTCGGGGGGGAGAGGGATATTAAAGTGTATAAGGGTTCCCATATAGTACAGTAATGATGTTGATGATACCGTATAAATGCTATATGCTTTACAACCATTAAAGCTAGGAGAATTTCTTGGTGCCATTATTTATAGTGTGGCACCATAGTATCTCTCCAGTGATGAAGCATAAAGAATTTTGCGACTATTGTAACCAACACTATATGTGCTTTACGTACTGTATGTTAGGCAAGCAAAGATGGAAAGACCCAACTAGACAAACTTCTGGGGTAAATAAGTCTTCTTAGCCTAAGAGAGGATCAAGAGAATGTTTTATAGTAAGCCACAATGGAACAATTATTGGGCAGTCCCGCAATATATGTTTTAATGTATCATCCTCCTTTCCATATCTAAGACATGATGCAGACAGTGCCTTTCCCATTTTGAATAACTTACTCGGTGTAAAGTACGTGTTATAAAGTATATGAAATTCTGTAAGACAAAACCTGTCCTGCTTAAGAAATTTGTAAAACTGTCACCAGACAAACAGCCAATGGGGCACTTCATATTGAAGATCAAGGGCCTGTTGTCAGTAAAAAAATAAGATTGAGAGACTATGTGAACCCAAAGATTGAAAAAAAAAATGATACAGTTTAGATGCCACATGTGATTGGGAGATCAGTGAGAAAAGGGAGTCAGGAACAGGTGAGTCCTACATGATCCAAGCTTAAGGTCCCAAAAATGTAGATATAGAGTAAACGACCTAGAAATATTTGAAACAGGCTAAGTTGGGAAGATGTACACGTTCTTGAAATACAGTAAATGGTAACAAGGCATCTCCCTCTAATATGGATTTGTAGGGACAGACCATCTAGTTGAGGACAGAAGGAAATTTGGAGGGGGGATCCTGCAATAAGAATGTTAGGGTTGCCTAATATTGGCTGACTAGCTGCTCTATCCCATGTTCATCCCATATAAACACTTAGTTGAGAAAATGCCTTTAAAGACCAATGTAGCGGCACGTTTTGAAGAGAGCGGGATAACAGAGGTCTGATATAAAATAAACTGTTAAGGGATATACCCTGCTGACTACACAAGGCACATTCCATCCCTATTTATAAAGGAGTATAAACATTCGAAGGACGTTCCCGTTCTTGTACTACCCATGAAGTAATTTACCACTATGTAATGCCGCATAATATAGAAAAAAATTAGGAAGCTGGAGGCCTCCGTGCTCTTTCAACATTGAAAGCTTGAAGTACGCTTTTCGAATCATCCCACCCTGCCAAAGAAATTTATCGATCATACACTGTAAATGGTTGAACCAGGCTTTAGAGTGATATGCATTCAACATATCCAGTGGGTAGAGAATATGGGGGAGCACATTCATTTTGACTATACTGTACTGATATGTCCCCATAAGGAGAGAAAGAGAGAGGACACTCTAATAAAATCCAGCTGTATGGCATTCAGTAAGGGAGATAAGTTGTCCTTAATTAATCACAAGGAAAACTTGGTTATTCAAATTCCTAAGTACACAAGACTACATATTTCCTAGGATAAGCCTAATTGGACTTTTTCATGTTTACTCACTAAATTATTAAGAAGTAAAACCTTAGTCTTTTGTGGGTTCAATTTATACCCAGAAAGATCAGAAAATGTCTTAATTTCTTATAAGGCGGCCAGCAGACATTGCAAGGGATCCTCAAGGAATCAAGGTGAAGCAATAAATCATCTGCATAGGCTGATAGGACATATTTCATCCCACCAACTTGAATGCCCTTAATCTCAGGGTTATGTTGAAGGAGATACACTAGGAGTTCCAAATATAGGTTAAAAAGAAATGGGGATAGGAGACACCCCTGTCTAGTGCCCTGATGAAGTGGAAAGGGGTCCAAAAGAAGACTGTTGCATTGAATGTGTGCCACTGGATCAGTGCATAATCACTGAATCCATTTAATGAACTCTGGGGGAAACCCACATTTTCTTAGTGTTGCAAATAAAAATGGCCATGTGACCCTATCAAGTGTTTTTTTTGCATCTATGGAGACCAAAGCCTCAGGGGATCTGCACTCCCCAGAAATTGAAATAAGATAGTGTAGTTTCCAAAGATGGTCACTTGACAGGCGTTCCACTATGAAGGTATCCTGAGCAGGGCCAGTGAGCCTGTCCCATACCTCCATCAACCGATTAGCTAAGACCTTAGCCAATATCTTAAGGACAGTATTTAACAGCGAAATCAGGAGATAATTGTTGGGGAGGGTTTGATCTTTACCAGGTTTCTTGATAACAGTAATAAGGGCTTCTGTGAATATATAGTTAAAGAAGTCTGATTCATATTAAACATTATAAATCTTCAAATGAAGGGGAGCCAGCTCCTCGGCAAACTTAGTATAAAAATTATTGGTAGTACCATCTGGACCTTGTCTCATAGGAGCTGTTTAATAGCTTGCTGAATTTCCATAATGGAGAAAGGAGCATTAAGCTGGTCATGTTGAATTGGGTCGAGAGCTGGGAGGGGAACTTTATCTAGATAATTAGTTATAGCAGATTGAGCCATGAATTGTGCTTTTGGAGCATTTTGCACTTTTGGTAGACTTTTAGGACTATTTGTATGTGTTCTGCATTTTATTTGGAAACTATCACTGTGAGAATGGATTTTTCTATGCTGCATTTTGCTGACCACCTGTGCTGGGATATTGTGCATCAACTTAATAAAGTAAGCACTGCATTTACACTTTAAATGTTGTTTGCTTGCTTGTGTAGTGTCTCATGAGTGCTTCTAAGAGTTCTGATTGTGTGTTTCTGGAGGGTGGATTACCCCTCTTAGGAGCATTGACCCTACACTGCTTGAATCACAGTTTCTTCATACCTGGGTCTGTGTTGCACTAGCCATTTTTGGAAACCGCAGATCACAGGAGCTGCATTGCAGCATTGTAGGCAGTGGTTACATTGGAAATGTTTAGGTGGGGGAGTGCTTATGTCTAGATTTCTAGGTGGTAGAACTGTAATTTCTTGATGGTGGAACTCTCCTATAGTAGTCAATGGAGAAAGATGACAGAGGTGGTGGAACGATTGTATAGTTTTTTAAGAGGTGGTGAAACTGAGTTCCTGTGGGCTCCTGCCCAATGTAGCATCTAGCTGTAGGGCAGAGGCCACACAGCTCATTTTAAATGGGAGTAAACTTGAAAGAATCTGCATCACAATAGATTCACCCTGTTGGATAGGGTCTGGTCAAATACTCAAAGCGGTGATAGTAATTATCTATTAAAATGCAAAATGCTGATACCTCGTCAACACCTGGATCATGTGGGATTTAGGATTCTCTTTATAGAGAGTGGGGCTGCTGCTCTGACCTTGGGATTACATCACAGAGCTGCTGCTGTTTGGTTTCAATTCAGGATTCTCTTTACAGAGAGTGGGCTGCTGCTCTGACCTTGGGATTACATCACAGAGTTGCTGCTGTTTGGTTTCAATTTAGGATTCTCTTTACAGAGAGTGGGGCTGCTGCTCTGACCTTGGGATTACATCACAGAGCTGCTGCTGTTTGGTTTCAATTTAGGAGCTAAACACTGGGTATAGTAAGGGGTGTTGAGTAGGAGGGGCATACCAGGAAAGGAACAGCAGCAAGTGAAGAGGTGACTGCTCTCTCAGTGGAAGGGAAGTAAATGCAAATCTAGGAGCTTTCATTATTACTTCTTCGCATTGATATTGCATTGGGGAAAGGAGGAGTAGGAGTTTGAAGAAGGTTGTGCAATGGCTACTTAAAGCCTGTTTTTGAGTGTGGATAGGAAGGATAGGAATATAAAAAGCAGTTGCTCAATATATCTAAACGTGTGCAACAAAGGAGGTAAGGGAAATAAAGAAAAT
Organism: Neoceratodus forsteri; assembly: GCA_016271365.2. Lineage (NCBI taxonomy): Eukaryota > Metazoa > Chordata > Ceratodontiformes > Ceratodontidae > Neoceratodus > Neoceratodus forsteri. Next base: position 1,164,855,673 of record CM057456.1, on the reverse strand, counting down.
GTTTTGCACTGATAGAGGAGGGAGAGGGGAGACTTGGGGGAGTGTTTGGTATCCTGCATCTGGAAGGGTGGGGGGTCGCTGGTGGGCAATGACAGCAATGGGTAGGGTGGTAGGCTACAACAACTACGGTGCACCAATCTTTCTAAAAATTGCCTGGAGTGTGGGAGGATGTTTAGTGTGCAACCACATAGAAAAACTTAAAAAGGAGATTGAGGGTCTGCCGGAGGAACTAAGACAGGCAAGGCAGATTGGGGTGGGTTTAGCCCAATACTGGAGGGAAGAAGAAGGGGAGATGAGGGATGGTGATTTAAGCCAACAGCGGTGAGGAGAGGGTCAGAAGAGGGGATGCAGAGACAAAGGGGCACAGCCCAGGAAGAACAATTGCCGGGGAAACCAGGTCAGGAGACAAAAGACAAATGGAAGGAGGAGATAGGGACTTGTGAGGGGAGGCAAAGAAGTGGCAAAAGTCATGGAGTGGAAAGGAGAGAACAGGTCACTATGAAGAGAGAGGGAGCGGGCATTTGTGAAGGGCCTTCAGAAAATAGTTGTGCACTGCTAGAGAGGAAGAAGGTGGAGGAGGGAAATGATGAAATTAGAGGAGTAATTGATAAATGCCTGGACCAAACTGGAGCGGGGGGAAGTTCTGCTGGGAGAATTGCAACAGGGTAAAAGGGGGAAATAATGTGCAGGAGGAAGAAGAGGAGCTGGAAATGAGAGAGGGAGATGAATGGAAGCAAGCAGGGAGTAAGAGGGGTGGAATCTTAGTGCTGGGGGACTCAATACTAAGAGGAGTTAGGTGGGGTAGCAAGGGGGAGAGGCATAGTCGCATTTGGGTGGAGGCCATGCCAGGAATGACAGTGGAGAGGGTGGGACAGTCTGTTCTGAAATATGCTAGAAGGGGTAGTGACAAGCCTCATTTAATTATACATCTTGGGACAAACAACCTGGCTGACAAGACAGTAGATACAGTCCAGAGGAGGTTTGAGGAACTAGCACAATTATGTGAGGGAGCAGGAAGATCAGTAACTTTTTCAGAGATACTTCCGGTGCCAAAGGCAAACACAACAAGGAAGCTGAGAATAGAGGAATTTAATGGATGGCTAAGAACCTGGTGTTGTGCTAAAGGATATGGGCTGTTGGTGGGTGGGAGGGACCTGGGAGGACAGTAGTCTCATGCCAAGGACAGACTACACTTGAGTGAGGAGGAAGAAAGTGTTGAAACAGAGGATGGAGGAGTACATAGAGGAAGTTGGGAATTTAAACTAGGAGTTGGGGTGGCAGTTGGGAAGAGATATGCAGAGACCACAGGTTGGGAAATCATATGAGCTAACCCCCCATAACAGTGACAAAGGACAAATGGCAAGTACTGTTGGTGATGCTAGGAAAGGAGGGCAGGATGGGAGGGGGGAAAGGGTGGAAGGTGGTTACCCTTAATGCTAGGAGCCTTGGGAGGAAAACTGCAGAGTTACAGGTTCTCATGGCAAAGGAAGAGGTGGACATTGCAGTCATCATGGAAACATGGGCCACCCAATACAATGACTGGGACCTGTCTGTACCAGGGTACAGGTTATTTCGTAGGGACAGGGTGATTGGGAAAGGAGGGGGGGTGGCACTATATGTGAAGGAAGGACTGAAGTGTGTAAGGGAGGAAGGGGAGGAGGGTAGTATGGAATCACTTTGGATGCAAATCCAGGATTCCAAGAATAGGATTCTTAGAATGGGAGTGGTGTACAGGCCACCATCTCAGACGGAGGAGTTAGACAGGGAACTAGTGGGACAGATCAGGAGGACCTGTGAAACGGGTAGTGTGGTGATTGTGGGGGACTTCAACATGCCAGGAGTGAACTGGAGCACCCCAACAACCAGGAACAGAAGGGAGCAGGTACTGCTGGATGCCTTCCAGGACAGCTTCCTGCTACAAATGGTCAGTGAACCAACCAGGTTAGGGAATATCCTTGACCTTGTGCTGGCAAATGGGGACTTTGTGAGAGAACTTATAGTGGAGGAACCGCTGTCAGGAAATGACCACCACTCAATATGGCTCACATTGGATATGGGCAAGGAAGGAGTGGAATCTGGCACAATAGTGCTGGACTTCAGGAGGGCCGACTTTGGGAGGATGGGGGAAGTGGTAAAAGGGTACCTGGACAGAATTCAATCTAGTATGGACACTAACCAGAGGCAGGAGCTCATAAAGCTGGGGATAGTGGAGGCAACCGAAACCTGCTGCAAAGCCCAGAGCAAGAAGGCTAGGGCTAAGAAACTGATCTGGTTGAGCAAGGAGGTCATGGAAAAGGTAAGGAGGAAAAGAGCTGCCTTTAGGAAGTACAAGAAAACAGGGAGGAGGGAGGACAGGGAGGAGTACTTGACAGAATCGAAGGAGGTGACAAGGGCAGTAAGGGGAGCCAAAGCATCTATGGAACTCAGGCTGACACAAGGCATTAAGAAGGGGGAGAAGGACTTCTTTAAGTACATCAGGGAGAAAAGGAGCTGTAAGGACCACATAGTAAGGATTAGGAAGGAGGGGGGTTGGGTGGAAACAGGGTGCGATAAGGCCGAAGCACTAAATGAGTACTTCTGCTCAGTATTTACTAAAGAGAAGAGGGTGACACCCAAGGTGGGAGAAATGGCAGAAGCAGGGTGGGAAGTGGTGACAGATGGGGAAATCATGGAGAGCAGAGTTCGAGAGGGTTTGAAGGCACTGAGGGTGGACCAGGCGCCAGGCCCAGATGGCATCCACTCCAGGGTACTGAAGGAGCTGGCAGAGGTCCTTGCAGGACCTTTGGCAGACCTATTTAATGCCTCACTACATTCGGAGTGTGTACCTCAGGACTGGAGGATGGCTCATGTGGTGCCCCTCCACAAGAGTGGCCCCAAGGATGAACTGGAAAACTACAAACCAGTGAGCCTCACATCCATCGTGGGTAAGCTAATGGAGACTATCCTGAAGGAGAGGCTGGTGGCCCTCCCAGAGGCCAAGGACTACAGGACAGCAGACAGCATGGCTTCACACATGGCAGATCCTGCCAAACCAACCTGGTTGAGTTCTATGACTGGGTAACTAGGCAACTGGACAGGGGCCATGCAGTGGATGTCCTGTATCTGGACTTCAATGCAAAGGCATTCGACTCCAGTGCCACATGGAAGGCTGGGAAGGAAGTTAGTAGGCACAGGGGCGGGTGAAAAGCTGGTGAGATGGGTAGGAAACTGGCTGCAGGGAAGGCAACAGAGGGTGGTGGTGGTGGGTGGGGAGCTCTCACACCCAAAGGCAGTGACGAGTGGTGTTCCACAGGGCTCGGTGTTGGGACCAGTGTTGTTTGGGATATTCATTGCAGACATATCATGGGACATCAAAAGCAAGATCAGTCTGTTTGCTGATGATACCAAGGTAGGCACGGTGGTGGATGACCTAGGGGGATGGCAGGGGTTGCAGGATGATCTGGCAAAGCTTGAAACCTGGTCAGACACCTGGCAACTGGGCTTTAATGCCAAAAAGTGCAAGGTGCTGCATTTTGGGATGAAGAACCCAAGGAGCAGTTTCCAGCTAGGGGAGTGCAGCTAGCCCAGACAGAGGAGGAGAAGGATCTGGGTGTGCTCATTACAGGGTCAATGAACAACTCGGCACAATGTAGGAAGGCAGCTGCAAAGGCCAACAAAATGCTGGGTTGTATTGCAAGGGATATATCCTCGAGGAGGGAGGAGGTGATTCTGCCACTGTATAGGTCATTAGTTAGACCACACCTGGAGTACTGCGTGCAGTACTGGCATCCGTATCTGAAGAGGGACATTAAGTTACCAGAGGGGGTGCAGCGCAGAGCGACAAAGATGATCAAGGGGCTGGGGGACTTATCATACGAGAGGAGGTTGAAGGAGTTGAACATGTACTCACTGGAGGAGAGGAGAGACAGGGGTGACATGATTGAAACCTTTAAATACATGAAAGGAATAAACAAGACAAGTACAGAGGGGCTGTTCAAAATAAGGGAGGGGAGGGACACCAGGGGCCATGATATGAGACTGGAGCGAGGAAGGTTCAGGAGGGAGATGAGGAGACACTTTTTTACAGAGAGGGTGGTGGCTGGGTGGAATGCGTTACCTCCTGAAGTGGTATGCAGTAGAACAGTGGACTGCTTCAAATGAGGATGGGACAGGACAAGGGGGAGGGTTAATCAAGGGGAAGGGTGGAAGAGAGGGGCAGCTGCAGAATAAGGGGTGCTAGCTGCACATTCGAGCAGACTTGATAGACCTCTAGGCCTTTATCTGCTGGCAAATTTCATATGTTCATATGTGGGGATTTTTGCTGAGAGAAAACAGAAAACCTAGCTAGTGAGAGACAAAAGGCAAAGGAGAAACTTCAGGGTACAGAGGAAAAGCCTTCCACCTCTTGAGACATTAAATAAACTTTTAATAAATTAGAATGATTGCTGTCTAAAGAACTAGACATTATATGTAACATCATCATGCTTGAGGAGTATCTGGAAAGGGGCAGGCAGCTTTGAGCAGCTTAGACCTTTTCAAACATAGGGAGAAGCTAAAATATTTGTGGAAAAGAGGATGAAAATATACATGATGATTTAACAAAAGAAATCACTGAAGTGAAACAAATTGGGAGCGTGACATTACGCTCCCGTCATTTTGCTCCTGCCACTCTCGCTACCGACAGTTCGCTCCCATACAAATTCACTCCCAGACAAAATCGCTCCCTATCATTACGCTCCTGAAGCAGCTCCTGATCATATTACAAGACGCAGCAGTCCCATCAGTTCAATCTCCCTACATAATGCAGCAGTCATTCACCTTCAGCAGAAAAGAATGCACGAAGCAGCAGTCCCATCGGACACAATAAGCAGCACCTGATCACATTATAAGGCTTCACGTCTCACGTCAGTGCACATACCCATTAGTGTTCTGAGCTTCTGTGCTAGCAGTGAGAACTATTTCAAATCATTTTTCTTTTAGTGAAGTTGTCCTGGAGTAAAATGACAGGAGTGAAAGTGGTGAAGGTGAAATGATGGGAGTGAAATGTTGTAGACCCAAATGAACTGTTCTAAGATTTAAAGGGGAACAGTTTATGCTTAACACAAACTAGTGGCACTGTGTTATACAGCAAATGCCATAAAAATCCTTTTTATAAATATTGCAAGTGATAACATAGATCCAATTTTTACTTTTAATTATCTGCTCTATGCACCTTTAATTTTGGATTTAGTTAGACCTCTGAGGCCATTTATTGACTTGGAAAAGATGTCACTGATGTAATTTACTCAGAGCACCTTTGAAGCAGCCCATTTAGTGCACAGTGCAGCATTCCTCTTAACTTTCATTTTTCCCTATAAAGGTAAGCATTTTATTATTTTCATTCCATTCCATCCCTGATTGCTGCTCTCACTCTTACTCTGCTGTGAGTGTTCTGCAGAGCAAGGCCCCTTTACACCCAGAAATGCCACAATCCACGTGGGAAATGCATCAAACAGTTTTGTGTTTTGGATGTGCTGACTGATGTTGTCTGTAGCACTTTTCCCTTATTTTCAACTGCAACTGCAGTCCTCTTCCATCTTTGCTCCCATATTGTAGTGGATTCTTTTCTGTCCTTAGCTAACTAATTTGCAGTGGTGGGGAGTCAAGTAAGAGGAGAGCATAGCAGTGCACAAGGGAACAACTGACTGCAGTGTCGTATACCATAAGCACCATCCTCACCAGTGTCTGTGTCAAGACGGGCTGCCCAGCCCTCACTAACCAACACTTTCTGACCTTTCACAATTTAACAATTTGGGCTTAGGCTTATATGCCATTGAGGTCTTTTTCCCATTTGCTTGTCTCAGGAAAGGCGCTCCATCCATTCCCCGCGTAGCTCCCCCATCCTCAACAGCTAATTCTCCTGTCTCAATTTGAATCTCAGAAGCTGGAGCAGTGGCAAATGTCTTCTGAATGCTGCCCAGCACTGGTAACCCCCCATCATGACATTTTCATAATGCCAGTAAACACTCTCAGTAATGCTTTGCCATCAACGCTATGGTATTTAGAAGAGTTTACAGTCAGAAAATGGCAGTCAACTCAAGTCGAGATCATTTGGTGCCCCACTATCTCTTAAATTTATGTTTGCAATGGCTAATTCTTAGCTACATCTCACAACAGGGCTTCTGCAGACTGAGATGGGCTGGATGGGACTGTTTGTGAGGAAAGTAAATAAGTAAATACAGTGTGTCTTTTTTATAGGTTATTACTGTAATATCATAATATTTACCTGTAAGCAATCTCACATTTTAGTAAATTGACCAACTGGTGCCAGGACAAGCTTGAAGAGTTAGTGGTAAGGGACAGCAACTTTAGGGGATTTTAGCCATTTTAGGCAGCTGATAGATATTTGTAGACAATGGAAGTGAGGGTCTGCTGCCTGTGTTATGGACACTACCATCAGAGGTGTTTTCAAGGATAGTGAAGGTAAGAGCAGACTGGTTTGCCATAGATGGGGGAGGGGGTGATTCTGGTTTCTGTTCCTCAACAAAATAAACTCAGAGATTTTTTTTTTATGAGGCACTTTGAGGGAGAGGGAAGTGAGAACTAGTGGGTGTCTTGTACAGGAGGTAGTAATTCAAACTGAAACATTTTTCACTTGTAACAATGTGAGGAAAGTGGCAGTGAACTGGAACGGGCTTGCTGTAGAATGAGTCATCACAGGATTTCGGTGATGTCACCACTGGAGAGGCACTCCCACAATGAATCTCTAGTACTGCTTCAGGTAAGGGAAAAAAGTTTAATCTGTTTTATTTGTTATACATGAAACTTAAACAACAATATCAGGAACACTTGTGTAGGGTTTGAGCCTTTTGATTAAGAGGGCACAGACTTGAAAATTGATGACTGCTATCCTTTAAGGAACATAGGAAATACCTTGAAAATTGGTAACTGTTCCTATTTAAGAAACATAGTGTTTGAAACTGTAACTCTGCTCTGCAAAAAAGTTGACTAAATATGAAAAAGAGATTATGCAGAGAAACCAAGAAAAATTGAATGGGGACCAAGAAGACTACTATAAGGACCAGAGTTTTGAATGGAACAAAAATAAATCTAGCAAGAGGTCCAGAAGCAGGATGTTCCAGAGTGTGGATCCATGATAGAAGCAAGAGAACACCCAGTACTGATAGTAATGAGAAACAATCCTCAGATAGTAAGGAAGTTGAGGGCAGTTATACAAGTGGCATAGAATGTCAAGAGGATTTTTTAAAAGTGGGCAGGAAAACCACAAGAAAAAGGAAAGGAAAGCAAGACAAAAGTGGAGGCAGAAGGTGGTCAGGGCAGAACACTGATCAAGAAAAGGAATCAGAACTACACATATTAAATTTATCAAATATCAACTTAACAATAGAATAAACTGCAGTTTGAAGAAAAGGTTTGATCTTTGTGCCTGCAGCAAAAGTCAGTAGCATCCAATGTAGGTCTAGGCAGACTGGGGGGGCCAAGTGATCCTTATCCGCCATCAGATTCTATGTTTCTATGTACACAGGTTCTACAGGAAAATAAGACTGAGGATTTACTTCAACAAGAATAGGACTGAGAGTATTAACAGAGACATTCATGACACCAACATAGGATATACAGAGGCAGACCTGATAGAGTCAAGAGAATATCTGGATGTTTTATTTGATGAAATTCCTGGAATATAAGAGAACTAATGATAGAAGAGGATCAAAACAAAAGTACTGGAGTGGATGAACTCTCTGATGAGGACTTGGTTAATCTGTCTCATCTGGAGGCATTACTAACAGAGAATTGCTTAACTCTGGACAGAAGAAAAATAGGTGAACTACTGTTGCTTTATGATATATTGCATGATGACATACTAACCAAAAATATGAATTCTGAATTTCAGAACAATAGAGTGACAATAAGAGACTATCCATTACAGGTAAAGTTCATTAAGTTCAAGTCAACAAAAAGGAGGCACTTTTTTACACAGAGGGTGGTTAACCTCTGGAATAGATTGCCTACAGGAATAATTGTGAGACCATGGATACCTTTAAGAAAAGGTTAGACAAGTACATTGAAAATGGTGGTGATATAAGATACTACACAGAAATGTGAGGAGCCACTTGTGGGCATATCACCCCTTCTGCTCCTAATGCATTAGTGACATTAGGATGTGTTTCTTTGCAGACAACATAACAATCTGCAGCAGGGTGGACACTCAGAAGGGGGTGGAGGGAATGCAAAGAGATCTGGGGAAACTAGAGAAGTAGTCTAATGAGTGGCAGCTGGGTTTCAGTGCCAAAAAGTGTAAAATCATGCAACTAGTGTGGGGAAAACCAGTGGTAGTGTATACAATGGGGAGGTGCTTACAGTTGGTACCCTTCTGGGTTCCTGTGGCTCACTATCCTGACACTTATCTGCCTGGGCACTATTGCCCAAAAGGTGAGGTGTCCCAATACAGATAATCCTGATGGCTACATGCTCGACAGTGTTATGGGAGGGGTTAAGGTAGCGGATGTGACATGTTGCTACCTTACCCCTGAAAACACTGTCGGATCCAAAGCTGACTGAGTTGCCCCCATGGTGTGGAGGGCTAAAGCACAGCAACTTAGCCAGTGTGCTCCATTGGACCCGGGTTCTGGTCTGGCCACATTCTTTTGCCCCTCCCAACTGATATATTTTTTACTCTGGGGTCCGCTCCCCTTAGGAGTTAGATTTTTTTAGTTACGGGGGGTGTAGGGAGCAAAGCCCCCCCATTGTAACATACAGCATATGTTGCTGTGTTGCCCAACATTAGGTCGAGGAAGTGGTGCTGTTGGATCTGTGGATTTTGGGCATCTGGACTCGGTATCCTGAGCATCAGGATACTGAGTTTCCAGGTACCATGATATATCCTTACAGTTACCAAGCAAGAGAAGGACTTTTGGGTGACCATATCTAATGAACTTAAGGTGGCAGGTCAGCGTGACGTGGCAGTGGGCAAGGTGAGCTGGATGCTGGGGTGCATAATGAAGGGATCTCTAGCAAGAGGAAGGAGATGGTTTTGCTTCTGTATTGTTCACTTGTGAGACCCCACCTGGAGTCCTGTGTCCAGTTCTGGAGCCTAGACCTCTGCAAGGACATTGAGGGGGAAGAGGTGGTCTAGAGGAAATCTTCTAACATGGTGAGGGGATTACACAAGAAGCTATATGAGGAGAGGCTGTGGGAACTCAACATATACTCCCTGAAGGAGACAGGACTGAGAAGGGATATGATTGAGACAAATAACTACCTCACAGTGGTGAACAAGGTGCAGGATGAGATCCTCCTTCACAGGAGGAGGAGGAGCACCAGAATATGGGGTTTGCTGTGAAGCTTGGGGGGGGGAGTTTAAGAGGGATATGAAGAAATACTTCTTCACACAAAGGGTGGTGGGCACCTGGAACAGTCTGCCAGAAGAGGTGCGGGGAACAAAGACTGTGGGCAGCTTCAAACATGCATTGGATAGGTTCATGAGTATTAGTAATAGAGGTAAAGGAGAAGGGAGGGACACCTGTGACCTGATAGATTCCAGTGTGTAGTGCAGGTCAGAATCTCAGCTTTCTATAAACGTCCTCAAGATGAGAGCATTGTATCAAACACTGCAGGCCTTTCAGGAAGAAGTCACTCAAAAATAGGTACTCATAAGGTAAGACAACAAGGTGACAGTTGCTTACATTGTCAAGCAAGGAGGCACAAAAAGTCAGGCCACACAGCGGGAAGTAGCACAGGCAATGAAATGGGCCCAAGCCAATCTTACTCACACTCATGCTGTCCACTTGGAAAGGAAGCTAAACATCCAGGAAGGCTGGTTCAGCAGGCAGCAGGTACACCCAGGGGAGTGGCAGCTACATCCAGAACTCTTCCAGTCAATACACAAGCTATGGGGACCAGTGTCTATGGACCTGATGGTGTCAAAGACCAATGCACAGGTCAACAGATATTTCTCTCAGTACATGGAACAGCAGTCTCAGTGGGTTGATTCACCGTCCCAAGAGTGGATGCTCAACCGGGCCTACATCTTTCTCCTGATTCCCTTGATTCCACAATTGCTGATCAAGATACGCCAGTCAAGGAGGCTGATAATATTGATTGCTTCATACAGGCCAAGAAGAGCCTGGTTTGCATCTTGCTGTGGTGATGGCTCTAGACAAGTGGCACCTCCCCTTTACACCAAACATTCAAATTCAGGGTCCGGTAATCCACTTGGACCCAAGGAAAATCAAGCACATGGCCTGGCAGAGACTGCTGAAAGCAGGGTATCATGAGTCTGTCATCTCGACTATTCTACAATCAAAAGAAACATCAACTACATCCACATATCATAGGCAGTGGAACATTGTTTTATCATGGAGCAGGGAAAAAGGGGTAGATCCAGAAATAGCAGACATTCCCCTCATCCTTTTATATCTTCAACAGGGCCTGGACAAAGGACTGTCACTATCCTCCCTTTGGGAACAGTTGTCATCCATAGGTGCAGCTTTGGGCCAGGTCAAGCAATCCCTGCCAGGCTCACACCCTGATGTCCCCAGATTCCTAAAAGTAGCAGAAACCATCCAGCCTCGAAAAAGGTCACCAGTAGACCCTTAGGACCTCCTCTCTGGCTCCTCATTTGAATCTATTCAAGATACACAGCTGTACTGGGCAGGCCAAAAAATTTGTTTTCTGGTAGCAATATGTTTTGCTAGAAGAATCGGCAAGCTGGGATCTCTCTCCTGCAAGGAGCCATGTACAGTATTCACTCCAGAAGGGGTATCTCTGAGGGTGGTACAAGCTTTCAGTCCAAAGATAGTATCCTCCTTTCACATTAATCAAACTATTGAATTACCTACACATCATGATAATGCATTGGAAGGGGGGACCAATTTTCCTCATCTTCTTGATGTAAAGCGCTCATTGTCTACATACATTTCCAGGACCCAAGCTGTAAGAAAGACAGAAAGGATGTTTGTTATAGCACAAGGGCACAAACAGGGCATGGCTGCATCAAAATTGACAATAGCAGGATGGCTGAAAAGGATTATTCAGGAGGCCTACAAGAGAAAGAACCTAAGCCCCCCAGATGGCTTAAAGGATAATTCAGTTAGGGCACTGGCCACATCCTGAGCTAAGAGGACCAGTGTCTCCACCGAGGACATTTGCCGAGCAGCCACATGGATATCAATCCACACCTTTGCCAGACATTATAGGCTTGAGACATTATATAGTCAAGAGAGCTTTGTTTTGGGCGAAGATTCTGTCATAATGGGTTAGACCGCCTCCCTTTATGGCATGCGTGTACCGGATGATCCAATTGGATGGAAGGATCATTTACAAAAGAATGTAGTGTTTCTTAATGGTCCCTGCTGTGGTCTTGGCTAAACAACCAGACTTCTACTTTACTGCTCTTATTTTGTCTGCTGCATAGTGTCATTCTCTTACCATAGCTAATGCACTGCTGACTACTCTGCCTCCTGCATTTTAGTTTATTTTCATGCCATTGCAAATGTACTGCTAATTACTCTGCCTGCTACATGTTAGTTCACGTTCATGCCATAGTTAATATATTGCAAATTACTATGCCTCCTCCATTTTAGTTCCATTTTCAAGCTTTAATTATGTGTCAGTTATCAGTCCATTAGTGTATTGCTTATTTATTCTGCCTGCTGCTACAGTAATTAGCATCATTTTGTTTTGTTGTTGCTGTAGTTAAGTTACAAAAATCGAGCCTTTTAATTTACTGCTCATATAGTATCATACTCTCTATTGCTAGTAGATATGCAGTGGTCTAAATTCGAACCCAAAGTGCATGCCAAGTCATCCACTTCACATTTGTATGCACTTCGGATAATTTTCCCTCTGGAGACGCGACTTTGCTTTGACTTCATTTGTTCACTTTGCCTTATTTTGGTGCACAAGGCGAAGTGGCCAGGAAACCAGTAGTTTGGTCACATGTGTTCTTCTCTGCAGATCACATGACCACTTTCCTCTACAGGACATGTTTCCACTTGTTGAGTCAGTCTGAGTCAGGTTGTGGTGTGTGGAGGGCTGCAGGCAGCTAATACAGAACAAATCAATTCATTCATAGAATAGTTCTCATGGTTTCTTACTTTTTAGTACTAATCTATCTTTTACTTTTTCCTACTGTATTTTGCTAACTGTACTACCTGTTTTTTTTTAACTTGTGTACTTCACTCTCTCTCTCTCTCTCTCTTTCATTCTGTTTTTTTTTTCTTTGTCAGTTAGATCCTCTCTTCTCTGGCTGTTATGGATCATCTGGCCAGATGTCGTTTCCCAAGGACATGTGGTGGTTCATGCGTGGCAATCTTGAATAGGACAGTTTTTGGGGTGCAGGTCCAACAGCAACTAAAGGAGGTGGAGGTGCAGCAGGAAGATGAACAGCAGCAACTGCAGCTGGTGGAGCAGCAACAGCAGGAGCAGCAGCATTCAGGAGCCCCCACTGTGGTTCCATGCTCAGAGCATGATCCATCTGCTCCACCAAAACAAGCTGCAGAACAGACATCACCAGTTGTGTGAAAGCAACGCCAACCTCAGGCCCTAGGAAGAAGACCTCCCCTATGTGAACATATTTTAATTGTGACCTCAATGATCAAAGTGTGGCTAAGTACACCAAATGCCACCAGGTGGTCCATAGGGGCAGAGTTACAGGAGTATTGGCAATGGGGGGTGCAGTGGACACACAACCCTGCACCACCATGCAGAATGGCAGGAGGTGAAAACAGGAGCATCAAGCAGAAAACATAAACTGCAATCGGCAGTTGCCCCCCCCGCTGTACAAATACCAGTAGTTGCTTCAATGGCACCACCACCAGTAGCAGAAGCAGCAGCAGCACCACCACCAGTAGTACTAGCAGCACCACCACTTGCAGCAGGCAATGAGCAGCAGGAGTCAATGCACTGGGAAATTGTCGAGCTGTGACGCATGGTGATGGAGCTCCAGCAGACTGTTGCTCAGGTCCGTGACAATCAGGACTGTGAGACTGCAATTTTGACAGTGATCCAGGACCATCTTTGTAGTGGTGATGGTGACAGAGGTGCAACTGTGTAAATATGGTGCACAGTTAGAACTTTATACTCTATTCTATATCTGTATCCCTTTATCATCTTTCCTTCCATCTTGTCTTTCTCTAAGACCTATGCCTCCCTAAAAAAAACTCAAAAAAATATAAAAGTATCTAAAAATGATGATACAAAAAAATCTATGCTATCCTTCCTTGAGCTTTCCTCACCTTAACTGTTTCATCCTGCTTTATGCTCCTTTTCCTACTTTCCTTCTTCCCTCCACAAATGTCAAGTATTGGTCCCATTATAGAAAGGCTTACATGCAGCTCATACTGCTGCTGCTGCTGCTGTTGCTGTGATGATTCACTGGTGGTGTGCAAGTAAGAAGAGAATTCTAGAATAATAGAAAATGAACATCTTTTGTGTGAGCATTGAAACAAAAGTCTGTTCATGCTGATGTCTCCTCCTGCTAGCCACTAATGCCAAGTAGTGGCCCTATTACAGAAATGCTTACATGCTGTGAAGTAAAGCTGCTGCTGCACTAGTGTGCAAGTAAAAAGGGAATTCCAGAAGATTCCAAGTGAGAAAATGCTTACTGTTTAAATGTCAAGAAAAGTCACAACTTCAGTCCCGAGGAAGAATGATCACAAGAGAAACTATCCATAAAAGTCACAAGTATTTCAGGATGCACTGATTCAAGCATGCACCTACAGCCTCAACTCTCCATAAGTGTCCCAAGTGAGAAAATGATGTGTTGGCACTTGCTGATGCTGCTGTTGGCCTGGTGTTTAATGCTGCTGTTGATGTACAGTGTGTCGACTCGCTACTAGCTAGCTACTTGCTAAATGATCAAGCCATAAAAGATAAGTATTTTTTTGGGGTGTGGGGTGAGGAGGGGGTCATCATTTCAAAACAAGTTTCATTAATGTTTTTGTCTTCTTTCCAGGTTTTCGGTTCAAAACTGGGCTCACTAGCATCGTCATAATCATCATCTGTATCCACAGATTCAGTTTGGATGCTGTCCTGTGGCAAACATGTTCCTTCCAACCATGGCTGCAGTATGATCATCCACAGTTTTTTCATCAACATATGAATCTTTGGATGGCACATCAGGCATAACCTCAATATTGCTGGAAAAATTAGATTAATTTGTGAGTCATCATCAGACTTATGATCAGAATCATGTTCAACTACTGTGGGTATGAGGAATGTGTGTGACATCAACTACACTCTGAATCATGTCTTTGGACTCCACAACATTTTGGCAAAATGATAAGTTTGCACGGGTTGAACTTGGAGCAATAGTCATGCCGTCGCTAACTTCACTACCACCACCACCAGCAGGGGCAACAGCATCTCCAACCATCACTGAAGCGACTGATTGTGTTATGAAAAACATAGAGAAATCCCTTTACTTGCATCAACTATTCCCTTCTGCTGCATACTACCATGGCCATGGCCACTTTTGACACTGGCAGCAATACCACAACCAGAAACATCTTTGCATGCATGTCTCTTCACAGACATTTTTTTGGATTACACAGACAATTAACAACAAATTTAAATTTAGGCACTTTTGAAAGGATGGGAAACCAAAAAAAAAAACAAGTGTGACTTACAGATGGAGATTCGGCCCTAATGAAATGCAGCGGCACAGACAGATGGAGGTTGCCCACTAAAGAGGTGCAGCCGCACAGGCACAACAACACCTTAACCAGTGATCAGCAATCCCAAACTGGAAAATAATAACATTTTTGCCGAGGGGAGTTCACAGTGCCTAGCTAGAAAGCAGTAAAAAATAATGCAGACAGGCGAAGGAATAAAGAGTACTGCGATTACGGTGCCACAATAAAAGGCGTTTGAGTTGACAGCACGCACACACACTAAAGGTAATGGGCAGAACATTTAACAGTTTAGTACACTGTCTACAACCCAGTCTTTTAAACAGAGTGAAAAAGTGCAAAACACCACAGCAAACAGCAACAAATGATCAAAAGTTACTCAAAGTATTATGTGTGTATAATGTGAACACACAAATACTAAGACAGTACCCAACACAACAGTTGGAAAGACTGCCTTTCTCTCTGTGAATCTCCCTTCACAATCACCACAGATACACCCCTCCCTTGAAGCACACTTCTACAGTGTCTGTCAGTACAGAGACTGAATGTACTAAATATGCACACAAAAACAATAAACGCTTGATGATATAAACACACGAGGTTTCCCTACAATCAATGTACTAAAGTTGACACAAAATTTTGTCACAAAAATGATTTTTTAAAGATTTTTCGATGGTTTGATTATCAGAGCTCTGAGGACAAACTGTCTCCAGCTTTCCACTACACACACTATGCCGAACTGAGGCTATGCAAGACAATCTAGAGTCCATGTGACCTGCCATCCCATGAATCGCTTCAAAATTCACCTTAATGAGCAATAGAAAGGTGAAGTTAACACAAAGTCCCTTGAAATCAATGGAACTTCACATTAGAATTAAAGGGGGAGTAATAACAAAGGCGAAGTCAATGTGAAGTCCATTGAAATCAATGTAACTTCGCGTTAAAACCAAAGGTGAAGTTATTTGCTTTGCTTTGTGGAGTAGTTCATGAATTCCACATTATATGTGAGGTACTCAGTGTGGAGAAGTTTGGGAACTTTGCCCACCACTAATTTCCGGTTGTGCTACTACACTGCCCTACTACTTCCCTGTTCTACCCTCCCATGGCGTTCCATACAGTAGAGCCAACCAGGATGCAACACAGTAATGCTGCAATGTATCACAAGATGCTGCAGTATGCTGCAGGGAACAGTATAATTCAATGACAACTAAGCCCTTTTGTCATGCAGCATTTTGTGACATGTCACTGCAAGTTACTGCATTATGTCATGGCTGCCTCCACTGTATATTGTCCTCCCTATCTGGGTGCAGTTCACATCCCCCTTAAGTACTAATATTGCCACACCCTGGGTATAAGACATACTATTATCTTATCCCCTATCTGGGTGTAGCTCTCACACTCTTTCTGCCCTGGTTTCACCTCCCTCTAGTGAATTTGCTATACACCCCAACTCCTTGCAGGCCTCCTTTCTGGGCACAGCCTACTTACTGTTTTTGCAGTTTCCATACACCTGTTGTATTACTCAAGGCAGATGCATACAACCTATCTACTATGTTGTTAATTACCATCACTATCTCTTCTTTCTCCTTCTCCTAGCCCACCCTGTTTCTTCCTCATCTTTATTCTCCTCACCTCTCCCTCCCATCTCCCTTCCCTCTTCTCCTCCTCCTCCTCCTCCTCTCCCACCTTCCCTTATGCTAGCCTTCCCTCCAACACTCACCCTGGTCTCCTTAGTTCAGCCTCCTCACTTTCACCTGGATCTACTTTCATGTACTCAGGAGTCTTCATCACTCCTCCCTCCCTATTCATCACTCCTCATTCTCTCCCCTCCCTGTTCTTCACTCAAGCACCTCAGAGGCCCCTTTAAGCTTCTTGTTTCCTTGCCACTCATTCTAGAAGGTGACATTGAAATTAACCCTGGTCTTGCCCAGCTGATTGCTTCTCCTCTCCCCAAAGAATTGAGAATAGCATATGTTAATATCTGCAGTTTCCTTCTCAAAATTTAACTTCTATGACTCCTGGTTGTAAACCTCAACCGTAACATCCTGGTGCTCTCAGAGTCTTGGATCTTCCACAAGATCCCACATATTGCTGTAGCCATTCCTGGCTTCTCAATCATCTGACAGGATCATACTAATATTGGCAAAGACATAGCCATCTATCTGTCCTCCAGCACCCAACTGGAACCTGAGCTGTCTGCCTCCTCCCCTTCCGCCAATGAGATGCACATCTTGAAACTCTCCCTCCCCTTCTCTGTCTCCATATTCATTGTTGAGTTTACTGCTGCCCTGGCATATCCCCTCCCTCTGTCATTGAGCTCCTTATCACCTTGTCCTCCCATGTCTCCTCCAGTGAATTGCTCATCCTAGGTGATATCAACTTTAGTTGCATTTCATCCTCCCATAATAAATGATGTCAAAATAAAAAATTGCTCCACCACCAGACTCAACCCCAGAACCTTAAACCATTCACTTCTGAACTGGATCCTCACCTTCCACCCCACCACACTGTGGGTGCTGATACCCTTCCTGACTCTCTCAGGGACCATCATATGGTCTGCTACATGCACAAGATCCACCACTCCAAAGTCCATCCTAAATTCATCCCATTTAGATCTTTCCAATCCCTGGATTTAGCCTCTTTACTTGCCTACCTAATGGCAACTGACTGGTCCCCCATATACTAACAACCACCAACATTAACACAGCTCTTGAGTTTTTTAATTCCACATTCCTGTCACCCTGGGATCATCATGCCCACTAAGAGAAATTTGGGTCCAAAGTTCATACCTCCCTTGGATCATGGCCAAGTTGCTGGCCTGTCAGCATGCACGTGACCTCGCCTGGTGGACCCTCAAGTCCACTGAATTCCTATGTAACCTTACAAAATATGAATCCCTTCATAATGCCTGTACCAGAGCTATTATGCTTGTGAAGGCCAACTATTTTGCATCTACACTTCAATACAACCTTAACCACTTCTCAAAGTTCTGGAAGGTCATCCACTTCCTCTGCTCCCCATCCTCCCGGCTCTCTTCTCCCTCCCTTCCTCAAGATGGGCAACTCCCCATCTCTGATCCCCTACAGTCACCTCATCTTTAAACTCCTTTGTCAACACTAGTGCCCTCTCCCTCCTTCCCTCCACCCAACACCCCTCCCCTTCCAACTCGTTCCTCCCCCCATCATCCCTTCTCTTTTTCCCCACCACTACCTCCATGACCTACAAGGCCCTCATTGCTCCTAACCCATGCAAAAGGGGGGGAGAGCCCCAATGGCCTTGACCCCAAATTCCTGTCACTCTTTACCCCAGCTATTTCCCTTCCCATCACACACCTTCTTAATCATACCTCGTCACATTTCTTAGTCCCTAATCTGTGGAAGAAGGACACTGACAACCTCTTCCTGAAGGGGGAGACTACTCCCTCCCTCCCTGGCAGCTACTGTCCCATCTCCCTCCTTCCCTCCATTGTTAAATTTCAACCCCTTTCCTTGATGACCTTGCTGACCTGGCCAAAGTGTTTAATGCTGTTGCCCACACCATGCTCCAGGACATGTTAAAAGTGGCTGGGCTCTCCTCCTCCTCTGTTGAGTGATTTTGCTTGTACATGGAGGGTAGAACCCAAGCTCTCCATATTGGTGTTTCCTTCTGTCCTCTCCTTATCTGCTCTGCTGTCCCCAGTGGATCCATCTTTGGCCCATCCTATTCTCCATTTTCCTAAATAACCTTCCACTTGCCTGCTCCTTTGCATCTATTCCTATGTACACAGTAACGTGGCTCTCTACGCTGCTTCTTCCTCTGCCTCTGACCTTATGACCCATCTCTAACTTGGTTTCAGTAAAATCCAGCATTGGTTTGGGCCAACCAGATGTCCCTTAATGGCAGTAAAAGAAGGCAGAGACTTGCCAAGCTCCGCCTTCTTCCATACCCTTGATGATGTTGTGATTGAGGATGTCTCCTCTTTAAAATACCTTGGAGTATGGTTGGATTATCATCTGTACTTCTCTACTCATGTGGATGCCATCCACAAGAAGCTTCACCCTAAACTTGGAGCCCTTTACAGGAACAAAGCAGGTATCCTGCTTCCTGCTCATAGAGATTGTCATGAAGATGATTCTACCTATATTCTACTATGGAAACATTTTATACAGCAGTGCTGCTCTGAATTCCACCCTTTCCAGGCTGGATCCCTTCTTTTACTCATTCTACCACTTTGTCCTAGCTTGCTTCTCTAAAGCCCAACCCTGTTTCCTGTATTCCTCCCTTCCCTTGCCTTTCCTTGATGCCAGGTGCCTAACTCATTGTGTTAGCTTTGTCTCCAAATTCTGTCTGTGCTCCCTCACTTCTATATTTCCTCCCCTTCTCATCTGCTCCTTTCAGTTCCTACTCCCTTTATAGCTCTTCACCCACTGTCTCACTCTCCCCCCTGTAAAATCTTCTGCTGGTCAACCTGCTTTCTCCTCCCACTTTCCCAAATTTTGGAGCATCCCTCCTGTTGCTGTTCATAATGATCCCTCATCTCTATCACTAAATTCCTTTCTTCATGACTTCACTACTCACTCCTGCAGTTGCTGCTGATCCTGGGCTGATCCCACTGCTCCTCCCTCCATGCTAGTCTCTCCCCCCCTACTGCCCTGGTTTATTGGTGCCCTTTTTCCTCTGACTAGTCCCTCTCTGCACTTGCAGTCTCCCTTCCCTCCCTCATCTTGCTGCCAGTTGCACTTTGCTGAACTGTTGCTATTGACATGTTGGCCTGGATATTCAAAGGTTTTGCGCCCATGTGGGATTCTTGCTTGTCATGAAGTCCAAAATCGCCATTTAGCGATATTCAGAAGGAGGCAGTTGCGCCCCGAAAACATGCTGAGCAACAGCGCAATGAAAATGAAGGCATGCGCCAGCAAGGGGTGGATCCATGCATAAAGACCGCAATCGCGATATTCAAAGACTTGGCGATGCGCAATGATGGCACAGCAAATTGCGCTATGGAAATGAGCCAAAATAAAAGGCTCAAGA
Organism: Neoceratodus forsteri; assembly: GCA_016271365.2. Lineage (NCBI taxonomy): Eukaryota > Metazoa > Chordata > Ceratodontiformes > Ceratodontidae > Neoceratodus > Neoceratodus forsteri. Next base: position 1,164,836,054 of record CM057456.1, on the reverse strand, counting down.
GGGCGAAGAACGCTACAAGACTGCCAAGTGGGGAGAGAGAGAGAGAGAGAGACACAGACAGACAGACAGACCAGGCTAGGGCAGGCAAGAAAGCGTGGGCCATAGGCTGTAGAGGCCAGTGGGGGTGCCAGTGCAGTGGAAGTAGCAGTGAGGACAGCGGGGTAACACAGCAACACCAGCCGGGGGCAGAAGACAGGAGATGGACAGTGCCAGCTTCCACATGGAAGCTGTAATGAGGGGGGTGAGAATGCATGCTGCAGGGGGACATGGCCGTGGAAGGGCCCGTCGGCAGTATGCCCCCAACAGGCAGTACCGTGCCCGCATCAGCTTTGCACTGTACACAGATGTAGAGATCATGGGCCGGTACCTCCTGAACAGGGCAATACTGAGACAGCTCTGTGAGCTGTGCAGTGATGTGATGCAGGCACCCTCACGACGGAGTCACGCTCTGTCAGTGGAGACCAAGGTGACAGCCTGCATGTGCTTGCTCACCACGGGCACCTTCCAGAGGCCGACAGGGGACACCACAGGCATCACACAGTCAGCCACGTCACGCATCCTCACCCAATTCCTCAGTGCACTGCTGCCACATGCTGTGGAGTACATCCATTTCCCCAGCATCATGGCAGAGAGTACAGCAAACATGCAGGAGTTCCACAGGGTAGCACATATGCCTGGCATGCTAGGGGCCATAGACTGCACCCATGTGGCCATTCACACACCACCTGGCCTCGATGGGCTCACATATCAGAACAGAAAGGGATTCTCTAGTGTCAACTGCCAGGTGGTGTGTGATGCCACTGGGCGCATAATCAATGTCTGTGCCACACACCTGGTGGAGCACATGATGCCTTCATATGGTATCAGTCTGCGGCTGTGCCATCGATTTGAGTGGGGACATCCCCACAGGCCATCTAGTGGGTGAGTACCATGTATGGAATGCAAACTCGGGGCAAGGGTGGGAATGCCATAGGTGCCATGGTAGTGGCACACACGGGATATGGCCAATATGGACCTGAACATGAGACTGATCTCCACTATCTCCACACAGGTGACAGCAGATACCCACTCTGTCCTGGCTGCTCACATACCCGGCCCCATGACCCCATCACAGCAACGCTATAATGGACTCACGTTTCCATGCACCATCATAAGCGGGTGTTTGGGATGCTCAAGGCATGCTTCCGATGCCTAGACACCTCCGGCGGTGCCCTACAGTACAGCCCCCAAAGGCCTATGGGATATTCCTGGCCTGTTGCATCCTGACAACATGGCCAGACTATGGGATAGCTGTACAGGTTGAAGAGGGGGACAGCGATGGGGGCGCCGGTGGCGCCAGTGTTGATGGTGATGAGCAGCCCCTAGGATGGCGGGACCCCGACTGATCCGGCAGGCCCAGCTGCACGGGACACCATCACAGAGGAGCACTATGCACAGCATAGATAAGTCAAGGGGACATGTGCAACCAACACTGTCCATCGCAGAGCCACAGGCACACAGGAGACATACCAGGGTGCATGATGGTCAGGGAGTGGAAGGCTCCAGGCATACAAATGCACCATCAGGGAGGGGTGAGCACTCACTATGGACACACACACACCAGGCACAGACCGTACATGGGCAGATGCAGCAGCAGCAGAACCGACATTGCTAACACATTATACCACCGACCACCCCCACCACCTGTACTGTCCAAGTACATGTCAGATGCTGGGCACCTTGCACCTTGGTGTACAGTATAATGCAGGCATCATCATGCACAGCACCTGTGGACAGCAGTTGGGAGGGTGTGCAGGTGGTCCATGATCGGCGTGTGAGAAGAGCACCCAGCAGTGCACTGCCAACATGACACAATTGCACACATGGCAGCACCAGACAGGGCCCGCACTGGAGACAGCTCAGTCATGTAGCACTGTCCCACGGCCACCGCAGATGCGTGGGCAGCCCACTGTGACCCAACAGCACACAGCAGGCTGAGCAGGGGCCACATGGGGTGGCACTGTTGCTCCACCAGGGGTCCCACTGCGCGAACACGACCTTGCCTACACAGGGGTCTGCAGCATGCCAAACAAACCTGCACCAGGGGTGCTCGGGATGGCCACAGCAGAACCCAGCGTCGACAGGCCTGGTGTCACACGATGCTTGGAACGGGGAGTGGAGAGTGAACTGTGTGGGGTGTGCGGTACAGGGGCACCTGACTGTGTGCCCAATGCGTCCACGACAGAGACCACTGCCTGGGTCAGCCTGTCAATGGCGGCGGTCACATCCGTCTGCGTATGAACCAGCTCAGCACGGACCAGAGCACACTCCCTGCTGTGCCGCTCCACAGACACAGACAGTGCCTCCACGGACATTGAAACCCACCTCTGCAGATGTACTGATTCCTGCAGCAGGCAGGTGTGCTCGTCCAATGGGTACTGTGCCCCAACGGCATCCTGTCCCCCAGGGTGTGGAAGGTCCTGATGCACTACACCCCTTGAGGGTGGGTGCTGTTCACCAGGACCAGGAATGGGTGGATCAAAGGGCGGCGGACATGTGCCACCTCTTGACACTGTACCCCCAGACCTGGTGGGTGACTGCTGCTGCTGCCTCTCCAACCGCTGTGCCCCAGGGTCCACTCATTCCACCGCTGTGCTGGCAACAGTGCCAGATACCTGCACAGCCACTGTTGCTGCCCCACCGGTGCTGACAAGCACATCCTGGGACTGTGCCAGCATGCTGGTACACAAGTTGGAACCAGAAAGGCCCAGGGGCACGTGCTGGCCTGCTGTGTGTCCGTCATGGGACACACACCTATCACTGACCATTGCAGTCCTTGCATCATCAATGGTGCAGGTACGTGCTACAGCCATAGTCACCACGTGCTGGCATGCTTGCATGCCAGACTGCTGAGACACAGGCTGTGCACCCCTGCACCGAATCACCGACACCGAGTTGGCGGCCCAACGTGCATGCTGCAGCAGTGCCTGCTGGCTGGTGATAGAGGTGGATGGACCCTCCTCCATGTCCAGCAGGTTATCATCCCTGCCTGGACACACCACCACTGTCTCCTGAAGACGAACAGGATCTGTAACAGAAAGAGAGTACATGTGAGTGCATGTGAACAACCTTCCCCCCAACCCCCCCAACACCACCACCATGTCATACCGTGCAGTGATGGGCTTCCACCTGTCTGGAATCCACCTCCTGGTACGCCCTCAACAGCACTCCACTGCATTGATGTGACCAGTGTCTCCTCAGTCGGGGTCAGCTCCAACACCACTGGTGGGCCCCCACCAGTGCCAGCACGTGCTGCCCTGAAGGTTGCCACCGTCTCCTTCAACCGCCTGCGGTCTGTCCCCATCTTCTTCTTGCATTCCTGCACGGAGCGTTGGTGGCTTCTGTGCAGGTTAACGACCTGAGCTACCCCTCCCATGCAGCCAGCGCGACTGACAGTGCCCTCTGTCCACTCAGTACTGGCTCCTCATCAGGTAGGCCTGGAAGAGGCCTCTGTCTCTGCTGCTGTAAAGTTGGGCATCCTCCTACGCCCACCGTCCTCACCCTCACCTTGGCTCTGCTCGGTCATGGCAATCTGTATGGGGGGAAGTGGACACTTGTTACTGTGCAGTCTACAGCATTTTCCCATGACTATTGTCCAGAACATCACACAGCATGCAACTCACCTCTCACCTGCAGTAACCGAATCTGGCCAGGGCAGCCCAATGTCACACATTTATAGCGCAATGCATGCAAATGAGGAGTGTAGCAACTATAATGACATGCAAATCGCGCCACTGTGCCTTTGAATGGCTGATCAGATGATTTGCATGTGTCGGCTGAATATTGCAAATCTGCACTTTGCACAATACGGTTGAGTCGGCTGAGCCAATGGCGCAGATCTGTGACTGTGTGGTACACTGCATTGCTCATGCCCAGATAGCTGACGCAGGCATCTGCTGCACTGCTGACGTGCTGTGCGTGATCGGCAATTCAGGCCATGGCCACCATTGTGCCAGTGGTGCTACAGCAATGGGCACTATATGGCGCTGTGGCACTACTGCGCAATAGTCCACTGTGGCACTCGGTACTGCAGCGTGGTCAGTCGCACAGGATGCCTATACATCAGATGGTGCTGTCGTAGCCTCGTGCCATTGCCCATGACCTTGTGTCTGACCTTTGCCCCCTGGCGCTGTTCGCCTGCCATGTTTACATCCCTATTGCGCTGTCTGGTGACAGCGCTATGTGAAGTGCGTGCTGTTCGAACAGCACAATTGGAGCCTGTGTGGTCTATTGCGCAACATCTCCACGTGGGGTTACGGGGCAGCGGGGTGCCATATTGCCTGCTGTAAAGTTGGTACCATGGCTAGGAGGAGAGCTGTGTCCTGGAGCCAACTGGAACTGGCCAACTTGGTGGCCCTAGTAGAGCCCCACTATGGGGCACTTTATGGTGAGGTGCCCCTCACCATTGCCCGCACACAGGTGTGGCATCAAGTGGCCACTGACCTGGTGGGGGTCACTGAATGGTGCCGGTCTGCTGAGCTGTGCCGGCACCGGTATGGTGACCTCCGCTGGAGAGATCTGGACCTATTGGAGAGGCTGCGGTCACGTGCCAGGCGGGGCGTGGTTCCTAGGCCAGGTGGGTGTACCATCTATGCACCTGTATTCTCTGTAGGGGTGTGTGTGTTTTGGTGGCTGTGCATAGGTGATGGCTCGGCCACGGTTGGCTGTGCTGTGTGTGTGCAGCTGTGAGATGAATGGGTATGGCTGTGTGGGCAGGCACCTCACTGGGGCAGGGGGCAGTCTGCTTTTGAGTCACACTGATGTTTGTCTCAACATATGTCTCCCACAGGCCGAGATGTGAGGATGCAGGCCGGGGTTGAGGAGGGCCATGCCAGGGCCCCGGTGCCAGCAGGTGTTGCACCCCAGCAGCAGCAGTAGCAGCAGCAGCAGAAACAGCAGCAGCAGCAACAGCAGCAGACACAGCTGCTTGAGCAGTGTGAGTATCATGACTTCATGGATGCTATTGCATGCTGGGGGGGGAGACCACTAGCCCTGCACAATACAACCATGCAGGACAGGGGAGGTCATAATTCCACTATACAAGACACTAGTGAGGCCCCACCTGGAGTACAGTGTACATTTCTGGAGATCATACCTACGTAAGGACGAGAGTGGGCAGAGAAGGTTCAGAGGAGGGCAACAAAGATGGTGCATGGCTTGCATCACAAGTCCTATGAAGACAGGTTGAAGGAACTGAACATGTACTCCCTGGAGGAGAGGAGGAGAGAGGATATGATAGAGACATACAAGTATCTTACAGGGAGGAACAGGTGCAGGAAAACACTATTTGAAGTGAAAACATGTTCCAGGACTAGAGGCATGGGATGAAGTTGGAGGGAGGACGATTCAGAGGAAACATGAGAAAGAATTTCTTCACAGAATGGGTGGTGGACAAGTGGAACACCCTGCCAGAGGAAGTGGTGGGGGCTGAAACAATCACGGGATTTCAGAATGCACGGGATAGACATAAAGGACTTGTGGAGGTCAGGGGTAAGGGGCAACAGACTTCTAGGAAAACAAAGTGAACTTACAAGCTCAAATGGACAGACTGGGTTGGCCATAGGCCCTTATCTGCTGACACTGTCTATGTATCTATGTATGTATGCACGACACAGGTGACATGCATCACTGTCCAGTATCACAGCACGTCTGTGTATGCGTCACTGGTGGTCCAGGCATGCACTGGGCACATAGCTGTGTAACTGGCATCGCACCACGTTGCCACGTCACTTGACAGCCTTGTTTGTGCTGTGATGGACATGGGCAGTGTGTGTGTGCAGCGGTGCACATAGCTGGTGCCGCCTGTTTGTGATGGCCATGTGCATGTTCACTGTGGGTGGGTGCATGCCATCACAGGTGCGGACATTGGGCTATATGGCTTGCAGGTTGGGTGGTGTTCAGGGTTGTGGTCAGTCACAGCCATTGACTGTGTTCCCTTTCCTAGGCCTCGAGGTTCTCAGGAGGATTGGTCAGGATGTTCAGGGCCTCAGACAACTGTTGGTGGACAACCAGGCCATCCTGCAGTCCATCCGGCGCCATGGCCTTGGAGGAGGCACAGGATGGGCGCCACCAGGCAGAGGACGAGCAGCCGGCTGGCCCATAGATTATATTACTCTTCCACTTCTCCCATCCCTACCACCCTGCCTCCCTCTCCAAGTTTTTCATCCTCTTCCTTGAACACCTCTACCTTGTACCCGTCCCCCTTGTAAATAGTTTTTCTTGTTTTGGTTCTGTACTATATTTAAATATACATTTCTATTTTGATATGAATACTGTGTTGGTCTCTGATTTGCAGCTGGCTATGGGTGCTCAGTTGCAGAGGTGTACATCTGGGGTGGTATGGTCCTGGGTGTGTGTGTGTGTGTGTGTGTGTGTGTGTGTGTGTGTGCGTGTGTGCGTGTGTGTGTATGGGGAGGTATCTCCAGCATCGCAGTGACTTTCTGTTGGTCTTGCCATCTGCTGCCACCCACTGCTGGGTGCACAGGGTGTGTCTGGCTTGTAGGCTTCTGTGCTGCACGGGGTTGATGTGTGCTGGGGGGGATGCATGGTTTCCTGCAGTGCCAGTCACTGCACATAGGTGGTGTCTTGGGGTCACAGTGCAGGGTGTGCTGTGCGTACGGGGGGCTGATGTGCACTGTGGTTGTCAACCCCCTGTGTGTGGCACTCTCAGCCTGCCAGTGGTTGTGCTGGGGTGTCATGGCTCTGCTATGCTTTGTTGGCTTGTCCCCATGGGTCAGTAGATCATCTGTCACACCCCCAGTGATGCTGTGCTTGGGGTGTGCAGGTGTGGTGTTGGTTCTGCAGTGTGTTCCTGTGCCCATGTGTGGCATGGCTGGCGGTGGGCCCCAGCCTGCCTCCTGGATGTGCAGTTCCATTGCTCGGGGGACTCTGCTTGCGCTATGGCACCTCTGGACTGCTCAGCTGGGCTGCCCTGGTTGCGCCATAAGCGCCAAAATTTCTGCCAAGCTTCTCCTTCCTGGTTGTGCTATGGCGCGGTATGTGCGATATTCAGACGTTGGTTGCTTGCGCAATTTGTTCTGCTCCATGTTTGAATATCGCACCTGTTGCGCATATGCGCAATCGTTTGTGCTTGCTCCTGCTGTTGCGCTCATTTTGGGCGCAGGTTGAATATCTGGGCCGTTGTGTTTTGCACTATTTACTTCTACTTCCTCTCTGTTGTCTACTGCATAATTTTAAATTTGTATAATTATTATTATTGTTTTATAATTGTAACATTACTGATGTAACTTATTACTGCACTCTCCACATCCCCTTCTCCCCAGACGAAATCTGGAAGCAAACTGTTAGCTCAGTATGTTTTTACTGGAGAAACACTTGAAATAAACAAAGAAACAAACAAATAAATAAACAAATGACTAAATTAATAAAGGTACACCCAACAAGTGGCAGTGGTGGGAGTCAAACAGGTAAACAGTTTATAATGTCAGAAAGTGCAACAAATAGCATACATGAAGTATTTTTCACTTATCATAAAGTTTAACTTTATCAAGAGTTTGTAGGTTAACAATTCTGTGGTGCACTTAAAGAAATTGCATGTAAAAAATAAACATTTAAATAAGTGCAAAAAATGTGTATGAATGGCAATCTTACAATCAGTCACCAGTATTGACCGGGCCATGTGTATAGTATATCACTACTGAAAATTTGAAAACATTTTTCTCATTTTTAGCAAATTCAGTGTTAGTGCATGATGCCAAAGTGAAATAGACTGTGATGCAGAGCAAAAAATGGGGCACAAGGAAACTTGATGGTGATGGAAGCAAGCAACGAGATGAGTGATGGAAATGAGTGTCCAGGTATTCAAGAAATGCTGTGATCACCCCAGATAAAGTTATTTATTGCTTGAGACCATTGACATGGTGGATCTGCCTGCTTAAAAATTATTTAGTATCTGAAAATGACAAAAAACAAACCAATTAGACAACGAGAAGTAGGATTATTGGAAAAGAAAGATGGTGATAATGTAGGGTTTTGTTTTGTTTCATCTAATAATGGGAAAACTTGTCTTTTTGTTGTTTATTTCTATGTAGTCAGATTTTTATATCTGTTTTATAAGTAGGCTGCATGAGTGAAACAATACTGGAGCATTTCTAAAGCAAAATCAAAACTACAAAATGATAATTTCAGGTGGAAAGATAAAGGGGATATGGGTTGTGAATCTGATGCAGAAACCCTGTATCTTAATTAATTTTATTACATATATTTCTGTTTGGTGGTGTGTTAACAGCACATGTTCTTTACAAGTTGAATTTTTTTTTTTTTTATAATGGAAAAGTTTAATCTCCTGGAATACTGTGCTGGATCATGATTTTATGCTTTTTATTTTTTTTATGTTTCATGTAAGTTTTTATGTCACCGAAGTCCAGGGGAGGCTAGTCATCCATATCCCTGCTTCCCCAAGTTGTAAACTATCTCCCCCAGGACTTAGCCCAGTCTTGAAGCTCCCCCAAAAATTCTCCCTCGTGGTGCAGCTGGATGGAGGAGGTCCATCCTCACCCCAGTACAATAATCCAGAGTGGACAGTTGGTGTGTTCCCACCTGGGTGTGTAGACTTGGGGATGAGCAGGCAAAACTTCAGTAAAAACTATTTTCTATTGTAATAAAAAGCTTAAAACACTAGATTTGGGGAGGGCTGAAGCCCGTGTTTCAATGTGGAGGAAAAGCTCCTCCCGCATCCCCTATAAAAGCCAACCTCTCACAGCAGCCTATGCTTAGCATGTTTCCAAGCAATGAGTGTTTGGTGGATCTCTGAGCTCCTGCATGGCTCATGTTGCTGAGCCTCCTTGACTTTCTGCTGTTTCCTACTCTTTCTTTCCTTGCCTGTTTTGCTTCTCATGCTCCCATATTTTGGTTATGTCCCTGCAGATTGTATTGTGTTTTCGCTCCATTTCTCTTCCACGGGAGTTTGCTTGCTACTCTGGGTTTGGTCTCCCTGTTTGTCTGTCCTTTTTCATGTGCCTGTTGCCGCTGGCTGACTTGCTTAAAATGCTACCCTTGAATTGTATTAATCTGTAATCTGTTTGCAATGTCCACATTGTTATAATGTCTGTCTTGATGTTCCCCATAATTTGTATTTCTCTGACGTGGAACCTTTGTAAAAGAGCCTTGGCTCAGAGGTATTTGTAATCCTAGACTTGATAAATAAAATAAATAAAATAAAAAATGTTGTTTCCCCTTTGTTTTCCCCTTCTTGTATCATCTGTTTGTTCCACCTATTTCCTCTCACTCTGTCTTTGCCGTTCTGTCTGCCTCTGTTGTGCCCATGCACCCCTCGCTGTTTCCATTCTCCGTATTTTATTTCTTTGTGCTTCTTCCTTCCCCTCAATTCCCTTCCTGCTTCTGCCTCCTTGTTTTGTTGTTACCCTACTTCCTCCTGGCCATTTTCTAGTTAGGAATTTTCACACCCTCAGAGCTGCCGCTGATTCTCCCACAGCACTTCTGGGTTGTGCATGCTTCCGAAGTGCTCAAGCTGTCAGCCTTACATGGCTGACATGGTGCTTCTTTGTTGCATGACCTCATATTTTCAATTCCTTTGCACCGGGAGTGATATTCAACTCATTGGCAGTGACCATGCATCTTTAATGCATATTTATAATTCTACCTATTGCAGCAAGTGATCACATCATAATGCAAGCCCCTTGACATACCTTCTGGCTTTTCAACTCCATTTTGTACAACTTGTTCTCCCTGGATTTCTATGACTGGGAGTATCTGATTAGTAATACTTAACTATTCAATTCCATGACCACATTTGTTGACCCACTTTACACTGCATGCTTTCACTGCCTAGTCATCCAGTCCTATCAATCTGTCCTTCTGTCTGTCATATTAATCTATCATATTAAGTCTGTCATACCAGTCGATCATATCAGTTTGTCACACATCAGTCTCCCATGTCATCTGTCATATTTAGTTTGTCATATCATTCAGTAACAAAATGACTTTGTACTGTCTTCTCCTTCAGCCCTACTACATTCACCCACCTCTTTATGCTGCCCATTTCACAACCCAGTCACCCAGAATGTTTGGTATTGTATTCATCTCTCCTCCATGCATCCCAGCTTTCTTTCTCTTAATGCTGTTTTGTTGAACTTTTAGTTTGATATCTTCTGCTCTTGTCTTGTGGTATTTATTCTTCTTTCTTTCTTGCCTTCCTCCACTCTCCTTCTTGCTCCTGTCCCTATTTCCTCATGCTGTTTACCTCTGCCTTTCTAGCCTCCTTAAAGCAGCAGCATGCTGTGCTTTCCTTGCTCAACGATACTAGCAGTGTCATGGCCTCTGTCTCTTACTCTGCCTTGTGAGGTATTGAGTGAAGGTGGATTTCCCTGATCCTCCAGGATGGGAGCCTGTTTCAGTCAGTCATTATTTTTTTTTAAATATAATATACTTTATTGACTTTTGAAAAAAACTATAATACAACAAACTACAACAACAAAACAAAGGAAACACCCCACCACCACCCTCCCATCCCTCCCCCAGTGGAATGATTGGCAAGAATACCAAACAGTAATATAACACAGTCCTATACATGGGATAAATGAAATACGCAGAGAACCCAAATAAGTAGAAAATAAGGCAGGAAAGGGAAAATAACAAATGTTATCCATCAGGTAACATCCCAGAAGAAGACAGAGAATACAGAGTATGTAATCTACCCCATTTTTTTCATACAAGTCAAACCTGTTATGGACACTGGCTATATTTTTTTACAATCTTAAATTAAACAAAAGCTCCTGCAGTCACTCATGGGAGGAAAGCAACATTTGGTCAGTCCAATGGTGAAGGACAAGCCATTTGACTGACAAAGAGAGCATAGCTATATGGTACTTCCTTTCCCGTACCACAATCCCTGTATAATATCCAACTTTGCAGATTTCAGGCATAAAGGAGTCTTCCAACCCTAAAAGAGGGCCTGCTCTAGCTTTAATATGGGCACATAATGGAGCCAGTTTGATGCAGTTCCATAAAATATGTAGTAGAGAGCCCTCAGCTTACCCACACCATGTACAGAGAGGGGAATCCAGCCTACTCATTTTAATCAACTTCACGGGTGTCTAATAAATACTGTGTAAAATATAAAACTGAGTAAGGCAGATTTTATCGTTAGAGATAAATTTAAAGAGATCACTCCTTATCTTCCCCCATTAAAAGTATGATGTGGAAGAGCTGAGGACTGATATAAGGACTGTTCAGTAATAGTAGGGAACAGGAAAGGAAAAGGAAAAGCCTAGATATGGGACACTAAGTGTGGTTGTGTTGCGGTTGTGTTGCCAAATCCATGAGTGACTGCAAAAAAGCACTGTGCTCACTGAACCAAGACACAGCGCCAAAATGTTGGATAAGAACATGGTGAAGTTGAAACACCTTAAATATAAATTTAGTACACAACTGAAACAGCATTAGTATTTCCTGACAAGACATAAGTTGACCCTCTCGAAGCAAGCCACACACCCTTCTCCCAGCTTGCTGGGTTAGCCAAGTGCCCAGTAAAACAGATCCCCCTATTTTAAAGTTGGAATTATGGAAGATTGGCTGAGTAACATCTAAGAGAGGATTGTAGCATACATGCTTACAAAGTTGGGCATAAGCCCTAAAGGAGGTGCCTATCACAAAGTCTTGAAGGGTCACTGCCAAAGATTTAAGGGACATATGAAATATGGCAAAGGGGGAAAGAACAGCCTCAGCAATTAGAGTTCTTTCCAGTTTCAGCCATATTAAAATGTAAGATGGTGCTTCCTATATAGAAATATTTGCTGGCATGACTGGCAAGATAATAACGTAGGAAACTGAGCAATTAAAGTCCTCCCAAAACCTTAGGTGCTGATAAATGGGTACAGTATATGCCGGTCTTGGTGGTTTACCTTTCCAGATAAAGTCTGAGATGATTCCATGAACATAGCAAAACCAGGATAGGGTGAGTGTAGCACTCATAATAAGTAAAGGGTAAAAAATGCAGGGAAGTACATTCATTTTAATATTTATGCAGCTCCAGAGAGTAAGCAGGAGGGATGTCCATCTCTTTAAATCACCTTGAATATTCATCACCAAGTAATCCAAATTAAGCTTCTTGGACAGTGCAGTACTGTTCATAAGCATAATGCAGAGATACATAAGCTTCGTCAGGGCCCAGGCATATACATGATATCCAATTGAAGATATGGGAATTTAGAGGCATAACCGCAGTCTTGTCAATATTAAGTTTATACTGAGAATACTTCCCATATTCTTCAAGGAGTGACAGGGCTGCAGGGATAGAGGATTGTGGAAGGGAGGAAGAGAAGGGAAATTGTTTAACCAGGAAAGGCACACTAAGCTGAAGCTTGTTTCCAGGTGCTACCTGGGAGCACAAGGAAGTTAAGGGACTTACTCAAGGTCACACAGTGTGCAAGTGGGGGCTGTGGGATTCAAAACCAGGTCTCCAGGTTTGCAGCTCAGAGTCCTAAACCACTGCACTATACTGCCTCCTTGAGGATCAGTAAAGTGTAACAATATATCATCTGCATAGGCAGATAATAACATATCAATGTTCCCTGCTATTATTCCCGTCCTCAGCAACTTTAATATTAACTGGCGTGCTGCAGAGGCAGGGGCGTACATGGACTTGATAGTGGTGGCAAACCTTACTCAGATGGTTAGCTCTCCAACCAGGACAAACTGTAAATTGGGTACTAGCACCCTTCTGGATTGGATCCCGACAAGCCACCCCACTAGGATCACAAACACCACTGTCCTCCCTGACACACTTAGTGACCACTCACCTGTCAGCTGCTCCTGGTCCAATAAATTCATTAAGCCCCCCCAAAACTATTACCAGCCGAGTTCCTCCTAGAGGCAAGCTACCCCATCTCAAAGCCTTCCTTCGTCAACAGGATTGGTCCCCAGTCCTCACAGCAACTAATGTGAACACCTCACTTGATCACTTCATCTGGATCTTTAATCAAGCCTGCAATATATTTGCACCCCTCAAGAAGCTCAAAGTCAAAGCCCTTTGTAACCCCGGCTCACCAGAGACCTACTTAGGTGACTAAAAGCTCGGGACCACCTTCAGGAGGTTGCCAGAAACACTGGGAGACAATCTGATATTGCTAACTATAAACATGCACGAAATGACTGCACCAAATATATCCAGGAAATGAAGACCACCTATTTCCATAATGCCCTCACTAACTCATGGGGCAATGGTAGGGACTTCTGGAATAACATTAAAGAAGTCACTGGGAAGCAGTTTAAATCACCCCCTTCAGTACTCTACATTAATGGTGTATCTACACTCGACCAGAAACTCATTGCTGATACATTCAATGATGCCTTCACTGACCTCAGTGCTGTACTCCCCCACGGTTTTTTCGATGAGGAGGATCCACCTGCCTCCCCAGCCACCACCAGCCACCCTCCCTTCTACTTTAAAGCAGTAAAAATGCATCAAGTCTGCAGCTATGTCACCAAAGCCATTTGCAACTCCAGAGCCAGCAGTGACTCCCTCGACCTCAAACTGCTATCACTCATCCTTGAAGAAGTACTCCTGTCTCTGACCAGGATCTTTAACCTCTCCCTCAGCCTCAGCCAGTTTCTGGACATATGGAAATCCACCGCGGTAATCCCTATTCACAAAAGTGGTGACAAAACAGCTCATGATAACTACCGTCCAATTTCCATCCTACCTCCACTCTCCAAGGCCCTGGAACGGATTGTGTCAGACCAGCTCACTGACTTCCTAGACAAACACAACATCCTGTGCAAGGAGCAACATGGCTTTAGAAAAGGTCATAGCACCTCCATGTCACTACTTGAATTCAGAGGTGCAATCCGTCACTCACTAGATAACAGTCAACTTTCTGGGTCCACCTTCATTGACTTAACTAAAGCCTTTGATACCATCAACCATCATCTTCTACTTGCCCAGCTTCGGCTAGCAGGGCTGTCACCCAACTCGGTGAATTGATTCAAAAGCTATTTAGACAACCACTCCCAAAGAGTGAGAATTGCTGACACACTCTCAGACCCTAGACCAGTCTGGTCCTGTGACCTGCAGAGCTCAATCTTGGGCCCCCTCCTATTCAGTCTTTTCTTGAACTCACTGCCAGAATCCTGCCCTGAACAGATCCTATTCTATGTAGATGATGCTGTCATCCTGGTATCCCACCAGGATCATGTGCATCTACAAGGAAACCTCCAGCAGGCCTTCTCTGCAGTAGAAAACTGGTTCTCAAAACACAAACGTATTCTTAACCAGAAAAAAACAGATACCATGAATTTCTGCAGCTCCCACAACAAATACAAACAATATCAACTCTCCACTAAAACCAAGCAAGGAATCACCCTTGAACAAGTTCATATCTTTAAATACCTTCGCCTCACCTCAACTGTAATTTCTCCTATGTTCCACACATCAATAGCATGGCAAAAGTAGCCAACACCAGGATGGGCCTACTATTCTGACATAGGAAACATCTAACCCCTAAAGCTTTGTCTGTCGCTGTCCAGAGCTCCATTATCAGCATCATTGACTACGGTCTCATTATCTATGGATCTGTCACAACATCCTCTCTCAGACTTGCTTCAACTTCCCTCAATCAAGCCTGCCATCTCGTTACTGGTTTCCACTGTCTCACACACTCCTGTGACCGATATTCCAAAACAGGTTGGCTGCAACTGAACAACCAAATCAAATACGAAACCTGCATCACAGCAAAGAAAATTATGATGGGCAAGGCACCGCCAGGAGTCAGCACCCTCCTTAAACCCCAAATTAACAACCTCAACACCCGGAGCTCTAAGACCCAAATCCTTCAAATCCCCCTCTGCTGGACTTCCCAAGGCCAAAGGTTGTTTGCATACAGGGCGCCAAGTTGGCTGAACTATCTCTCTAGTGACACCTCCTCCACAGCAATGCTTGGTGCATTCAAAACAAAGCACCACCACTCCCTAACAGGCACCAACACCTGTGTTTGCACTGTATAACATCATTGTTCCCTACGTGGTCTGTGACCTCACTGCTGTCTGTTTTTGTCCTCTCCTCTTGCAATTACCTGTCCACTGCAACTTCAAATGCACTTACCCCGTGTCTGTCCTGACAAGGCCCCTCGGCTGCATCACCCTGCCCCTCTGCACCTATGCCACCCCCTTCTCTGAGCTCTCTCCCCTCCTTGCCTTCCCCCTCCTAGTGTTCTTTGTATAACGCATCACTTAATCAGATTATGTCAACCAAAGTTACTGTCTAATACCCTGTACCGTGTAAACTATTTTATGTTTACTGTCTGTAATCATGTAACCAGCCTGATGATAATTGCCTGTATGTCTGACGTGGAACCTTTGTAAAAGACCCTTGGCTCAAAGGTATCTTGTAATCCTAGACATAAATAAATACATAAATAAATAAATATAAAAAAAAAGGGGGGGAGCCCTTCAACTTAAGCAGTAAAGGTTCTAAATATAGATTAAAAAGGAGAGGTGACATGGGGCAGCCCTCCCAGGTCCCAGAATATAGGGGAAAAACTGAGGAGAATACCCCATTACAGTAAATTTTGGCACTGGGGCAGGAATAAATAACTTTAATCCAATCTGTAAATTTACATGGGAAGCCAAATTTATTGAGAGTAGTGAAAAGAAAGGCCCAACTCATCAAATCGGAGGCTTTCTCCACGTCCAAGGATACTAGAGACACAGGAGCTCCAGCGTCCTGGGACGCAGAGAAAATATGTGACAGTTTACGAAGGTGGTTGACTGAGGACCAAAACAGCATAAACCCAACCTGTTTATAACTAATAAGATTATCCCAGACTTTATTAATTCTGGCAGCCAAAATCTTAGCCAGTAACTTAATATCACAGTTCATAAGTGAAATAGGTCTGTAACAAGAGACTCTAGCTGGTGGTCTACCAGGTCTGAGCAGAACCACTTTCAGAGACTCGAGCAAGGTGGGGTCTGATATACCACAGTCAAATATATAAAGAAAAAAGCGATGTAATGGGGGGGCTAGTTCTTTAGAAAGGGCCATGTAAAAATTAGGAAAAAAGCCATCCTGCTGAGGGGCCTTGTCAGGTGGCAGGGACTGTATGTCTTCCAGAACTTTCTACTGGGTAATTGATTGCTTGAGAACTTTTTGGTGAATGGACAGTAATCAGGGAAAGGGTATCTTATCCAGATATGCTTCCATCTCCTCAACCAAAGGTGGATTAAGGGGAGGGCCATAAAGAGACCGATAGTTAAGTTCAAATTCTGCACCTATTTCCAAGGGGATAGTTTAGGAGATATATCTGCATCAGAGATGATGGAGGAGGCAATGCAGGAGGCCTCCTGCAGGCATAGATGCAAAGTAAGGAGTCGGCCTGCCTTCTCCTCCAATCTACGTACTGTATACTGAGCACATTTTAAAGATGGCATGCACCACCTTTTCCCTCAAACAGTCTTTGTGTTGGTCACAGAGAGTAATGAGCTTTCTCCGATCCCCCGTGGGAGAAGTGGGTGATAGCTGCTTCTCCAGGGCCCTAATACGAGTGAGAAGACAGAATGCATCAGCCTCTCTACTATGTTTCTTATTAGTGGCTAAGCAAATTAACTCACATAAGAGGAAGCATTTAAGAGCACTCCATTCCATGTCCCCTTTAGCAGTATATCACTTGTTCTGAGCAGTGAAAGTCTCCAACGACTCCTTGAGCTTAGTGATTATAGACTCATCTTTTAAAAGCTGATTATTCAGTTTCCAAATAGCGTCTTTTTGAGTGTGAGATGGAACCATATGTTGCAACCAAACTAAGAGTGATCCAAGAGGACCTGTGGAGCAATCTCACTACCCAATACCCCTCTCACAACACTCCGATTGAAGAAAAAATAACCTGTACAGGAGTAGGACCCATGGGCTGGAGAATAGTACCTATATTCCCAAACAGACAGGTATAAGGCATGCCAGGGGTCACAGAGAACTAATGTGTCAACCGTGTCATGGAGTGAGTGCTGGGCAGGAGACAACCCCATCTGTGTCCTATATGCCCTGTCCAAATCAGGAGAAAATGAAAGATTTTGGTCACCCCCAAATATGATGAGAAGGGAGAGGAAACGGACAGAAAAGGTGGTGAGATCAGTAAAAAAGGAGGGGGTATCTACATTAGGTCCATAGACACTACCCAGAAGTACCTCGGTATTATCAAGAATACCCTTCACAAAAATGTACTCCCCTTGTGGATCTTCAAGACTGTGTGAGATCATATCTTGAAGTTTAGAAAATTCCTGCAGAAATCTGTCCTCAGATAAAGCAGGTGAAGGAGGAGATGTCTTGCTTATACTGCTTGCATTTTAGGCCGCTTCGTGGCCTTATCTGCTGTAGTCGGTAGTGTGTGCCTCGGTGGCACCTGCTTCATTTCTGCATCCATGGAATGACTAAAAACGAATTAATCTGCCACCAAAGTTGAAAACAAAAACTAAGTAGTAGGATCACTTCAATTTTCCATCAGTGAGGTAAGATTTCTATAGCAAATATTAAATTTAAAGCCAGGAGGGTAGGAGCATGCAGAGAAAGCAGCTAGTGCCAGCAGCACATCATGTGACCTTCATCACTGGACAAGGCTAAGTCCTGGGAAACAGTCAGTCATTCATATCAGTCAGTCATATCAGCAGTCCAACAGCCTGCATCCCTAACTCTTCCTTCTGAGGTATTAAGTGATGGTGGCCTTGCTCAGTCTTCCAGGGATCAGAGTCCATTTCAGTCAGTCATTCATATCAGTCAATTGTATCAGCCAGTCATATCAGTCAATCATATCAGTCCATCATATCTGTCAGTCATATCATTAATTCATATCAGCTGTCCAGCTGCCTCCATCTCAAACTCATACCTTCTGGGGTAATTGAACAATGGTGAGCATGCTGTCTACCCAAGATGGGAGCCTGTCTCATCCAGTTTCAGTTCATTGTGCATTCCAGTCTATATCATTTATCTGCCAGTCTCCTTTCCTGGCTTCTACCCTCTGAGGTGTGCTGGTGAACTTGCTAATCTACCATGCTGGGGGTTCTGTCATCACTCCTTCCTGTCTGCCCTATTCTGCCTCTATAGCAATACACAGCATTTTAGCATTTGCACCTTCTACGCCTTTGACACTCCAACTGCAACTACCATTGAGATCCTGCAAGACCCTTGGACTTCTACTACTCTCAGCACAGCATGGTATCTTTCTTATTTACCAACTCTCTGCCTTCAATCATTCAACATATCCTCCAAGGTCCCCTCAGACTTACTACACTCTCAGTGCAATATACAGTGCTTTTGGTGTTCTGGACTCTTCTTCTTCTTCTTCTTCTTTCTGTACTTTGGCTGCATGCCTTGTTGCAGTCTTTGCAAGGTCTCCTTGGACTTCTTCTGGTTCCTCCAGCTTGTCAGATGGCTTCTCATCCAACTACTCCTCTACAGACCGGACCACTCCTGCCTCATAACTCACCTGGATTCCTCCATATCCTGCATTCCACTTCTGACCACGGATGGAGTCACATGCTTCCTCCAAAGCTTCTACATCTCCTCCTGTTTGGTGTCTTGGTCTAAATCAGCCATGCCTCTAGCAGAACCTGCTTCTTTGTCTATGATTCCAGACATCATAACTCAACTTGCCTCTTCAGTGTCCTCCTTGTTACCCCATGGGTGGATATCACAGTATGCTTTCTGGCTTTGCCTTCACCTGCCTTTGATCTATCAGCTTCAGCTGTACAGCAGTCTCCCAGCCATGCTCCTGTCACCTCTGGCCCCTTGATACTCTTCCAACATTCATTGCTCCATGTCATTGTTTCCCTGTGACAAAATGCTCTGTATTCTGTGGTATGAGATCATAACATTGCCAATCAGCTCTGCACAGAGCATACAGAGCTTCAACCTGCATCAGTTTCAGCTCAGTCATTCTCTCCTTCTCACTTACTCCCTTCATGTGTTGCCATTGGATGGTTTCTGGCATGAAATGCCTCATCATCAATTTCTCTGCTTCTCAGTCCTCAATCAGTTGGAGCATCACGTCCTCAAAATCCTTCCCCAACTATCTCCACTATGCACTAGCCCTTATCAGCCATTACGGCCATGGCTCCTGGATGCTGAGCTACCTGGCTCCTGTATTCATTTTGTTTCCAGTCATTTGCATCTCTTTGCATCACTGTGATAAGTTTGAGATGGACCGCTGTTACTGTACAGTTCATTTGGCCTTTGCAACAGCCCGTGGCTCTTCTCTCTGCTCTCTGCATTGTTTTTTGGGTCTTCTCCATGTTTGCCACTGTCCAGTAGTTGTTAATCTGTTAGATGTCCTTTTTCAATAGATCAACCAGAATTTTTCTCATGGCTGCATTCTAGCTGTTATTTAACTGTTCCAGGAGCTTTCAGTTTCTGTGCTCGAAAAGAAGACTTCGGCCCAGTGTATTACTCAAATTCCTCAGCACGACATTGGTTATAGAATGTATGGAAGCCTGGGTTACTTTCTATCATTGTTACAGGATATTATCTTAGTAATGTCCTTTTTGACCAGATGCTCTTGCCCAAAACAAGAACTTCTGTTCTTTCTATGATACCTCATCTCTTCAATCCAGATAATTCCTCAAGGTTGATTATTCAATTCTCACTTCCTGACTTGGACATCTTTATTTTCACATCCTGACTGCTCTAAATCTGATATAGCTAGCTGGGCCCATTTGTCATAATGGAACACCTCATTTAATTTAATTTCATTTTATTTTATTTGTTATTCAGGTAACTATACTGGAATACAATTCTGTTTGCAGGAGCAACCGAAGGTCAAGTTCAAAGGATTCTACTACAGTACAGCAATAAATAGAGACCATAAAGTTCCACGTCAGTTAGACAATACAACAATTTAGTACCGAATCTTAAAAAACATTTACATTTAGATAGTCCAGATAAGTGGGTTGATAATGCAGTAGAGAAGGCACTTTAAGTAGGCAAACACCTAATGTGAGAAGGTATTTCATTCCAGGTGGATGCCACAGAATGAGCAAAAGTGTGTTGACCACTTACTGTATGTGCAAATGATACATTTAGAAGGTATTGGTCTTGGGAAGAGCATGAGTTAAAACTTAGTACACAGTCCTTGAGACAATTAGGCAGAGTAGACGGGTGCCTGCCTATTGGATCTTGTAAACAAACTGGGAGAAGGTTAGCTTGTAATTCAGGGAGTCAGGAAGCCAACCCAATCTACCAAATGTCTCAAAGTGATGCATCGTATTTGGGGTTGTTAATGCAAACCTCCCAATTCTGTGAAATAAGACTGACTTCTTAGGCAAAATATTTGAAAGAGCAGTGTCAGTCACTATTGAAGCATAATTAACTATCAGTAGTAGATTTTGGTTGGCAATCACCATTCTGATTTCAGGCATTAGAAAATCTTGAATTCTGTATAATGTAACAATTTTGCATGAACTATCAATGTTATTATGTCCATATGAGGGCTAAAGCTCATGGTAGGGTCAAAAGCTACCCCAAGATATTTGAAGGAAGAAAAAAATGTCATACTTTGTTCCATCCAATGCCACCATGCTTAGACAGTTACCATTGTCTCTTAGCCTGGAATGAGTCCCAAAAACCATTGTGTTTGTTTTTGATAAGTTAAGTACCATGTTATTCCTACATAACCAGTTCTGTATTAAGCCCAGTTCTTTTGTCAAAGCCATTTCTAATTCAGTAGCTGATGACCAGTGACAGTATATAAGTGCATCATCAGTATAAAGTTTTATTTTTGATTCATTTACAACTGTAGTTATTGGGTCAAAGAACAAGGAGAATAAAATAGGTTTGAGCATGAAACCCTGTGGGACACCAAACTCCACCTTAACTTTACAAAGACCCTTCTTCTATTTCACACTGGTATACATCAGTGCGGAGATTCGGCTGATATTTGTGTCCCCTGAGCATGATCCCCCAGGACTTCAGAAGGATTGATTTGGGGTTTGAATGAAATCAGGGTGATCAAGGGATCATTGGGATAGAAACTATAGAGGAGTTTTGTATGTATTAGTTTTGGACTTAACTAGTTTGTGGAGAAGGCTAAGAAGAATCTGCAGTCTTTTGGAGCATTGGAATAAAAGTTGTGTACTGGTGACCGGCTGAACTTGGTTCTGGACCTTTATTGCTGAGGTCTGTGGAATTCCTGAGGTGCCCTAGGTGTGTGTCCCAGACAGGGGTTGGGGTGGAGCCTGTTGAAGGGCTGGCTTGGCGCTCCTTTTCCCTAGACTCCTGGGGTAATCAGTCGAGGGGCCAATTTAACTTGGAGTTGAGGTAGTGGGCCACTAGTATAGCCCTGGGTAATTACCTCCTGAATTATTGGAAGGAACCTGCGCCTTGGTGGAGGGTCTTTCTGGGACTTGGGCTGGAATTTTGAGTCTGGAAGTTTGGGCCTATTGGATACTTGTGATGATACTGGGGCCGGTATTTTGGAACTCTGCAACTGGAGTGTGTGAAAGGTCAATTGACTGAGGAGTCTACGGCTGGTCTAGATTCTACCTGGATTTTGTTGGATTTGGATTTTTACCCACCTGTGAACAAATTTGACTCCTTCCTTGTGGTTTGAAGACTTTCATTATTATTTTATGATAAATTTGATTTGGACAGTGAGGTGGTGAGAGGACCTTGTGTCCATTTATCTTATTTATTTAATTGTTTTCCTCAACTCCTTGGTCATGAGAGGACTGGGGGTGGGGAGAAGGGATATGTTATTTTATGTGTTAAGTTGAATTATTTGATTCTTAAAATATTTCTGCAGTGAGAGTGCTAAAATATTTTATGGTTTTTCACCACTTCCTGGTCATGAGAGGACTGGGGGGGGTGTTATTGTATATTTTAAGTCTGAATTGTTTGATTTTGAATGTATTTATATTTTATTTATTTGTTTTAAGAGTCTTCTCACTGGGTTTGACTTGATTTTCTTCCTGGTGGGGCTGGTAACTTATTTTGGTTTATTTGCTTTGGGGTTTATTTAATTTTAGTTAAATATTTTGTATTTTGTTTTGGTTTAATTGTACTGCAGTGGTATGTGTCGGCCCTCAATCCCCACGGTGGTGCACTACTCATCCTCCTTTCTTTGCGCCCGCCACCCTTTTTATCTCCCCCTCCATTATGATACTTATCAGCGTTGTAGAGCATTGGGAATTGCTCGAAGGAGAGGGAGTAGGGTTGGGGGATGCGAACAAGGGAGGAGGGACCGGGGGGCCTTTGTATCCGGGTAGTTAGATCCAGAAGGTGCCCTGGGGTGAAATGGAACCCAGATCATGGTTCACCATGTCTGGTGCCCATACCCAAGGGCACTACGGAATATAGTAGGCAGATGGACCTGACAACCTCCGAGGTTCGTTCAACTCGGGCACTGTTATGCAATGCTAGGTCCATCAGAAACAAGACTGGCATTATTGCTGATCTTGTTGGTTTGGTGGACTTGGCTTGCATCACTGAGACTCGGCTGGATGAAAACTCGGGCCCCACGATGGAGGCCATGACTCTGGCCGGGTACTCGGTGATACACCGCTCAAGATTGGACCGCAGGGGTGGGGGGGTTGCAGTCTGTTTTAAGACAGAATTGGGCCTCACGAGTGTGGTAGTGGGGGAGACTGAATCCTTTGAGTGCACTGTGGTAGCAGGTGTTGGTGTTTGAATCGTACTCATCTACTGTCCACCAGGGGATGGGAGACGATTCTTACAGGAAGTGGCAGACTTCATCGTTGACATGTCATTTGAGTCGCCCAGATTGATGGTTCTGGGTGACTTTAACGCCTGGGTCGATGATGAACTCTCACAATTTGGTAATCACTTCTTCCAACTAATGACCTCTTTGGGCTTTACACAGGTGGTTTCCACTGCTACCCATAAATCTGGGCACTCCTTGGACTTAGTCTTTCTCGTAGGGATTGATACTTTCGATTTGGGGGTGGAACCAGTCATTTGGTCAGACCACTACACCGTGAGGTTCAATTTTAGTGCCCCCTTGAGAAGGCCTACCCCTGTGGGATGGCAAAGTACCACCCTTTACAGGATATTACTACCCAAGGCCTCGTGGTGGTCCCTGACCTCTCATCCCCCGCGTTGGTAAGCAGTAGTCCAGAGACCTTGGTGACGGCCTATAACAGGGCCATTACGATGGCTCTGGATACTATTGCTCCTGCTCTTGTACACCCCCTTTCCCTTCATCCCAAGGCACCCTGGTTTGATGAGATGCTGAGGGACATGCAGAGACAGGGGAGAAGATTAGAACACTGCTGGCACAGGTCCGGCCTTGATGCTGACCACCTTAGATTGATGGACCATTATTCTATCTATAAATCTGCAATCTCCCATAAGAAGGCAGAATTACTGTCCAGGGAGATTGCAGCTGCTAGGAATTGACTGGCTCAGCTTTTTCAGACTGTAGACAGGCTGTGCAACCCAGCTTGTCTACAAGTTCAGAAAGCCTTTTCGCAATTAGAGTGCAAGGAGCTTGCTCGTTTCTTGGCAAATAAAGTGGCTGACATCAGGGTGGATCTGCATTCAACAGCCTCTAAGGGAGATGCTGTTGATCAACATAAGTTCACAGTACCTCAGTTTTCTTGGTGTTCCTTCAGCAGACCTGACTTCATTGATGTCATGAGGATTATCCATGGTGTGCGCCCTACGAGCTGTAGTTTGGATCCTGAACTGACCTCCCTGATATTGGGTTGTAGTGACATCGTAGGTCCAATCCTTGTGCCAATAGTCTGGTGCTCCCTGGAATCGGGTGAGTTTCCTAGCTCCCTGAAAGAGGCGGTGGTGGCACCTTTCTTGAAGAAAGCTACCTTGGACCAGGACTGTTTAACAAACTACAGACCCATCTCAAACCTACCCTTTATTGGGAAGGTGATTGAGAAGTAGTGGCGGTCCAATTGAAGAACCATTTAACCATCCATGACATCTACAAACCCTTTCAATCTGGTTTTCGTAAAAGACACAGCACCAAGACCACGCTGCTTTGGGTGTTTAATGATCTCCTGAGGGTGAGAGACCAGAAGAGAGGCTCCATTCTAGTTCTTCTTGATCTCTCATCAGCTTTTGACACTATGGATCACGTGGTGTTGTTAGCATGCCTGAGGCAGATCTGTGGAATATCGGGAATCGTCCTTCGATGGTTCACCTCATTCCTCACTGGGAGATCACAAAGAGTTGTGTCTAGGGTTTTTTCCTCAGGCCCAACTCCTTTGTTGTGTGGGGGTGCCTCAGGGTTCTGTGCTGTCTCCCATGTCATTTGCGGTGTATATGCTGCCCCTCGGAGACATTATAAGATGGTATAAACTGAGGTTTCATTGCTATGCAGATGATACCCAGCTATACCTGTCTTTCACATCTGACCAGGATGGAGCTCTCTCTGTGTTTAACAACTGTCTGAAAGAAATCCAGGATTAGATGGAATCTAGTTGGCTGAAGTTGAACTCAAAAAAGACAGAGGTTTTGGTTGTGGATCCGAGCTGTCGGATAGAGATGCTGCCTGCTGGTACACACTCAGGAATTTTTCTTGGCGGTGTGTCACTTCCGACCTCCAAACGGGTGCATAACCTAGGGGTTATCTTGGATGACAGGCTGACACTACGGTTACAGGTGTCAGCAGTGGTCAAAACTTCTTTTTACCATCTTAATAATATTGCTAGAGTGAAACACCTTGTTCCGTCTGACATGTTACCTATGTTGGTCCACGCCTTTGTGTCCTCATGTTTGGACTACTGTAACTCCCTATATTTTGGGCTTTCTAGGGTTGAAATCTGCCACCTTCAGCAAGTGCAGAATGCGACAGCCCGGGTTTTGACTGGGACAAGTAGGTCTTGTCATATTACCCCAGTGCTGCGCGATCTGCACTGGCTTCCTGTTCGGTGGCGGATCACCTTTAAAGTCTGTTTACTGACTTTGAAAGCCCTACATGATCAGTGTCCAGCCTATCTGAAAGACCTTCTGGCTCTTTACTGCCAGGGTCGATCGCTCTGGTTGGCTGATGAGAGGTTGCTAGAGATTTCAAGAGTGAGTCTAAATTAATTTGGTTGTAGAGCTTTTTCCTATGCTGCTCCCACTCTTTGGAATTATCTACCCCATTGATTACGGGAGTGCACCTCCGTGGAAGAATTTAAGAGGGGTTTAAAAACTAATTTTTATCAAAGTTCTTTCTCGGAGTTTTGATTATGTTTTAGCTGCTGATTAGATTGTAGTTTTATCTGTGTTTTATATTAAATTATAATACCTTATTTGTATTACTTGTTTTGTACAGTGCCTTGAAAATTGAAAGGCGCTTTAAAAATAAAATTTATTATTATTATTAATGCATCTCCACTGCATGGCTATGCTACTAATTTCGAGCAATCCTGGGCCTCTGCTCTCTGGCATTTCATCTTCATAAGACTGCCATCAACGTCTCCTCTTTAGACCATCTAATAAGAAATGCCACCTCCTATGGGATCATTAAGAGACACTCCAGTCAGTCTCTATTTATCTGTCAATCAAACATAATGGACATTTCAACAAGGGAGGTCTTCATCCCATTTGATTCTACGGACCATCTGAGGTCAACTGATGTTCTCTGTCTTAGTGTTACACTATATTGTTTTCCTGTTCCAGGCTATGCTAAACAAAGCAGCTGATTCAATATCTTGATTCCAGTTCCAGACCTTTCATCACCTCCATTCTTCACCAGCCTCAGTCAGACTCTCTTTTTCCATAAATGAACCCGTAATGAACATTTCAACAAGAAGTGTCTTCATCCCATTCGATTATATGGAACATCTGAAGTCAACTTGGATGCTCTGTCTTAAATGATACACCACATTGTATTCCAGACTATGCTAAATAGCAGCTAATTCATTATCTCGATTATAGTTGCAGTCCTTTCATTACCTCCATCCTCCAGCAGCCTCAGTCATACTCCCTCTTCTTTCATCCATCAAACTCAACTTTCACCAGCAGGTCAAACATTATCATGTGGGGCCACCCTAACTCCAGTCACCAAGATGCATATGCTTCAGTATACCAAAACACTCTTCCTTCCACATACACAAATCCTCCCAGAGTTCCTTGCTCATGTAAAACATGTTCTTGTATTCCTCACTACACCATCAAGCCATGAACTTCTCATATGGACTGTTAAGCTTACCTCTCAGATCATCAAGACCCTGAACTCCTTGTCATCTCCCTATAGATGGCTTTATCACAAATATCTGGATTCAGAGAAGCCAGTTCCATTCAAATATCATGGTTGCTCCACCATCTTGTAGCCTCTATGGATCCCTGCATCCTGGAGAATTATGTTCCATTATCTCACTCTGCTACATTTCTTAAAGATTCCAAATTCCAGAAGTAACTTACTCATTATATCCTTTAGCTCTTTCCTCAAGACTGACAGATCTCATACAAGAATTTAATAACATCATCAGACCTATACTAACTGACATTCAATAACGTATTTATCCAACTCATATTTTCCACATATGCTCAGATCCTTCCTATCCTCTCTTAACTATGGAAAACCAAACACTCAGGTCAACATACAGCGGTAATCACAAAAATGTTGACCGGTATCATGCAGTGCAGTAACGCTATACATGTTATTCAATGGGGTGCGGTGCTTGGGCACCGCCTGGTATACCAAGCTGCCAGTCAATGTTTGTGCAACTACCACTGTAAAAGGTTTCTTGAATTTGTTAAAACTTCACATCTACTTGGTCTCAACAGTTATGCCATTTTCAGACTTTCTTTTGACTTGGAGCAGTTTCTTCAATATTTGAAGATAACATTTCTTCACAGATCTTCAAGAGACTCTGAAAGATGGACTTTCCATACTTTGAACCAGTCACTCCTAATACAGAAGCAGTAATCAACAAGCATATAGAATTATCTCCTCTTAGTTTGCTCAGAGGATGGAGAGGTCAGTAGCCATGGGTCCTCAGAGATTTCCTCCATTGTTTTTTTTTTCCTGTCCTGCGTGCTGCTAGCCACATTTTCCATGTGTTGGAGGATGTAATCTGTCTGGGCCTTCTTTTCCCTACACTCGGCTCATCTAACAAGGGTGGGAATATAGAGATGCCAAAGTTTTACAAGTATACACAAGCACCGCGCTATTCACCCAGCATTGAAGCAAAAGCCTGAAGCTTGTATTTCAGTTTGGGAGAATAGCTACTCCCACATCACCTAAAAAATCCAGCCTCTCACAGCAGCCCATGCTTAGTGTGTTTCCAAGCACCCATCATCCTCCCCAGCCTTCTCCTTCGGCACTCTGCTTGGTATTGGGCCTTCTGTTCCCTACATGCTACCCGGCTTATCTACCAAAGGTGGGAACAGAGAAAGACCAAAGTTTTACAAGTATACACAGACACTGTGCTATTCACCAAACATTGAAACATCAATTTTGTTTTAACTTTACTTTTTTTTTTTTTACTTTCCCCTGATATTGGTCTACTAAATATTGTGGCTATTGCAGTACACGTATTTCACTGAGTCTTTCAAAATGTATCTGGCTGTTCCCTGCAAACCACACAGTTGCTGTTTGTGACATCACAGTCTGCTGGTGAGCATGATGATATCATAAACAAAAGGCACTGTGAGGTAAATAGGGTGGTGGCAAATGTTTTTTATACTGACTTTTATAATGACTACCTAGATGTACTGTAAATCTTGGAAAAGAACATTGAACATTAAAAAAACATATTTTCTAGTAAATTGTAACAGCTAAAACATCTTATTGTGGGGAAAAATCTCTGAAGCACTCCAAACCTTATTCACTGGGTCTCCAAGCCACCTGACAGGCCTTGATGCACATGTGACTTCTAAAGAAGTCTGGCCCCTACTAGAGCCCTCCTCTGCCCCTCTGTGGTCAGTTATTCATATGCATCTGACCAGGCTACATGCACAGGACCCAGCTCCTGAGCAATTCATCATAATATTGATAGACTAAGGTAAGACTGAATCTTGACATAGCCCCTCAAATAGGTACAGGTTAATGCTAACACTTGGCTATCATAAGACAATTCTGAGCAGGCTCTATTCTGACTCAGACCCATGTTTAGTGTCACTCAATAAAGGATACAGGGCTGATATACTATTTAATCATGAAATTCCACCAAACAGTTGTTTGTTGCAGGCAGTCCCATTGGCATCCCTCACACAGTGATCCTTTGGGGGTCAGTGGCACCAGACTCAGAAGCACCAGACTCAGAAATGGCCAGAACTTCTCCCTGCTAGTGAGGTGCTCTAGGACTTACTGGTATTGCGGGCAGCACTGTGCAGTCCTTCCTAGCGACTGCACCAGAAGTCTGCTTGCCATCGGAGGGGAACACTCAGACAAAAAGAGAGAAAATATAAGAGTTCTGACCTGGCAAGAGGAGGTCCTGATTTGAAGAGGGAGACCTCCTCCAGCTATGGAGCCCATCTGTTGGAGATTGAGAGTGGCCATTACCCCAGACCCCCACTGTGTCTTCTGCATCCATTTACAGGGATTTTTAGAACTTGAGTATTCATGCAACAATGCCACTGTTCCACGCATGCTTAACCACTGCCATCTTAAGGATGGCGATCCAGGTGCTGCACAGGAAATGGTGGCGGTCATCAAAGAACCAGAGAGTGAGGCGGAGGCATTGCTACCTCAGGAGGGCTACTGACCACACTACATTCTGGGACATTGAATGCAGGACAAAATAAAATGAAAACAGGAGAAGCAAGTAATATTAAATAAGGCATAGGGTAGGCAGCCATCATTGCAGTTCACATGGTGGTAGGCCATGACTGCATTTTAAACTAGGACTACACAGTTGGCCATTTTGGTAGTTTTTTGGTTCCCCTTCACCTCAACATAGGCAGATGTATATAGAGCCTGTACTAACCTATAGGTGAGTCAGAGGCAGAGAAAAGAGGACAGCAGAGCTCAGACTAGTTAGGGATCCAAACCATGCAGTGATACCAAGGGCATCTTATTTCGTTATAGAATAGTAGAATCATAGACCTCTGTCAGCAGAAAAGGACCCTGCAGCCCATTCAGTCTGCCCAATTCCCTTCCTTCTAGGAAGATCCCCTCTCTCCATTCCCAGCCCTCCCCTTGCCAGTTAGGCCCATGTACTTATCCCAGGCTCTTTTGAAGCTGTCTACTGTATCCACATCCACCACCCATTCTGGCAGTCTGTTCCATGGCCACACCACCCTCTCAGTAAAGAACCTCTCCCAGATGTCCGCTCTGAATCCTCCCCCCTCCAGTTTATAGGTATACCCTCTAGTGGAATTGTTCCTGCTCATTCTAAAGATGCTGTCAACCCTCACCCTGTTTATGCCCTTCAAGTAGTTGAATGTCTCCAACCTATACCCCTTTCCTCCACTGTATACATGCTCAGCTCTCCTGGCCTCTCCTCATATGACTTCCTATGCAGCCACCTCACCATCTTGGTTGTTCTTCTCTGGACCCTTTCCAGCCTGTCCTTGTCTCCCTGCAGATATGGCCTCCAGAACTGGACCCCATATTCCATGCGTGGTCTGACCATTGTTTTGTATAGTGACAGGATTACCTCCCTCTGCCTGCTCATGAATCCCCTCTCTATGCACACCAACATTTGGAGTGCCTTTCCCGCTGCTCTGTCGCACTGTCTCCTGACTTTCAGGTTGTTTGAAATAGTGATCCCCAGATCCCTTTTCTGTTCTGTTACCTCCTGTCTCCCCCCAAGACGGCATTCTGCCTTTGAGTTATTACACCCTATATGCATAATTCTGCACTTTTTTGTATTGAACTGCAGTTGCCACCTTTCTGACCACTCCTCCAGCTTAGCCAGACTCTCTCTCATACTCTCCACTTCCACCTCTGCCGTATCAACCCTATTACTAGGTATCTTCATGTCGTCAGCAAACAGACACACCTTCCCCTTTAGTCCTTCAGTGATGTCCCCAGTGTACATGCTGAAAAGTGTGGGTTCCAGCACAGACCCCTGGGGAACCCCACTCATCACCCTCTCTTCCTTTGAGTGCACCCCATTTACAACAACCCTCTGTGTCCTCCCCTCCAACCAATGCTTTACCCAGCTTGTGAGTTTGCATCCCACCCCTACACTGCCTACCTTGCCTATTAGCCTCCTGTGGGGGCAGTGTCAAAGACTTTCTTGAAGTCCAGGTAGACCACATCTACCGCCCCACCTTGGTTCCATATCTCCATCACTCTGTCAAATAATTCAATCAGGTTGGTCTGGCAGGACCTACCACCTGTGAATCCATGTTGATTGTCATTTAGGAGGCCTTCCCCCCTTGATATTATATCAATCTTTCCTTAATGAGCAGCTCCATTAGTTTTCCGATCATGGAGGTTAGGCTAACCGGGTAGTAGTTTCCTGGCTCCTCCCTTTCTCCCCCCCTTATGTAAGGGTACTACCTCGGTCCTCTTCCAGTCCCCAGGAACCCTTCCCTTATGCAGTGACAGGTTAAATAACCTCATGAGTGGTGTTTTCAATTCCTTAATTCTTTGATAACCTTTGGATGAATCCCATCCAGACCCATTGCTTTGTCTGTCTGGAGCTTACCTATTTCTCCCAGTACCCTAGCTTCTGTGAAGGGATTTGAGTCTATCTCCCTGCCCAGCCCCTCCCTGTTTTCTAGCTTCGGCCCTTTCCCCTCCTCCACCATGAGGACCAATGCAAAGTATTAATACAGGACATTGCTTTTCCCATATCTCCCTCCACCAGTGCTCCCCATCTCCCTTGAGCCTCATAATTCCCTGCTTCCCTTTCCTACTGTTGCCTATATATCTGAAGAATCTCTTGACTCCCCTTTTTGCCTCTCTGGCTATATGCTCCCCACTTTCCTCAGTTTTTACTTATATACCTCCCTGTCTTCCACCCTCTGGGATGCTTTATATATCCTGAATGCCCTTCTTCTCTTCCTGACTGCTTTCCTCACTGCTGGTATGAACCAAAGTGGTTTCTGCCCCCTCTTTTTCTTGCTCATCATCCTAATGCATAGTCCTGTTGCCTTCAAAATTCCTCTTTTAATTTCCCCAAAACCCCCTCCATGTCCTCCAAGTCATTCTTCACCTCTAGTTACTCCTGGACTATTGCCCTCATCCTCCCAAAATCTGCCCTTCTAAAGTCTAGCACCCTATTGTTGGAACTGCTCT
The DNA here is from genome assembly GCA_016271365.2 of Neoceratodus forsteri. NCBI lineage: Eukaryota > Metazoa > Chordata > Ceratodontiformes > Ceratodontidae > Neoceratodus > Neoceratodus forsteri. The sequence continues at coordinate 1,164,804,900 of CM057456.1, read as the reverse complement.
TAACCAAACACTTCCTAATTCTAAACTTTACTGTCCTATGGTCACTGTCACCCAAATTTTCCCCAACCTCCACCCCTTCGACACTGTCTCCATTTATCATAATCAGGTCTAGTATTGGCACCCCCCTAGTAGGTTCCCTTATCAGTTGATTGATGAACACTTCCTGCAAGTCTTCTAGAAGCTCCCTACTTTTTTCTGTGGCAAGCAGATTTAGATCTCCCACCACCATGACTTCTCCTTTGCTTGCCATCTCCTGTATCTCTCTACCCATCTGTCTGTCTACTTCCTCCCCCTGGTTTGGTGGTCTATAGACCACCCTTACCTTCCCTGGCCTCCCCCCATTTTGGTTAAAGTGACCCATAGGGTTTCTGCTAGTCTGTCCCCTCCCCACACACGATCACTGTAATCCTCTCTTTAATGTAAATGGCATCCCCCCCTCATATTCCTGTCTTGTCACTCCTGTAGAGGACATATCCAGGTATTTCCGCCGCCCCCAACTGTGGTTTTCAATCCACCAGGTCTCTGTAACTGCAATTAGGTCCAGGTCATCCTCTGCTACCATCGCCTGCAGTTCTCCCATCTTATTACTTAGACTTCTGGCATTGGTTAGCAAACCCCTCCATCCACCCTGCTCCTCTCCCTGGCCCCCTTCCAGCTTCTCCTGTCCCCTGCTGTGGGGGAGAGCGAGTTAGGTCAGTTCCTCCTGCCAGTCCCACTGGGCTACCCCCGGGGGGCCATATCAGCTTTCAACAGGTGGGCAACAACTGGTCAGAGGGGCTGTGGTGGTGGATCCAGGGGCTGAGAAACAAAAAAAAAACAACAGTGGTCTGCAATGCAGGGGGTGACTGCCCCCTCTTACCCCCCTAAATGGGCTACTCCCAGCTTCACCCTCCCCCTCCTAGTTTAAAGCACTCCCGTGTATTCTGTCTGTGTATCCCTGCAGTTTCCCCCTCAATAACCTAGTCACCTTGCCATTTATGTGCAACCTGTCACTTGCATACAGATACTGGTCCACCCTAGTGTCCTCCCAATCACGTATACATTCATAGCCTTCCATCCTGCACCACTGCCTTAGCCAGTGGTTAAAATCTTTAGTTCTTAATTGTCTAGCTGTACTAGCATAGTGTGCTGACAGGACTTCTGAAAAAGCTATGGAATCCACCAGCCCCTTGCACCCTTTTACTAGTTACATAAATCTATTCTGCACCACTTCCACCACCTCCCCAGCCAGGTCATTTTTACCAAGGTGAAAACCAGGTGAGATTTCCTCCAAATCAGCTAATGCACTCCTTAATTCTTGGAGGTGCCATGCCTGCCTATATCACTGTATCACAAAAAATCGAACTCCCCTTGAAGGCTATTCCTTTTCTCAACCAATGGATCCCTTTAATAATAGAGTCCCCATACACTACCACCAATTTTTCTTGCGGTACACATCCCCACGGCTGCCTTCACCTGGCTTTTCTTGATTCCTCCTGACCCCCGGGTCATCTCCTACCTCTCCATCCCTTTATCCCCTGCCCGCTGGATGGTCCCCAGCCTCATCCTCCCCTTGCCTCCTCTCTCCTCACCTGTTCCATTCCTGTTACCCACTATCTTCCCTCCCAGTACCTCATCCTCTCCCTGAACTCCTGGATTCTGTGCCCTTCTTTGTTTTCCCCCAGGATGGCCCCTCCTGCCTCCTTTCCCCTCTTCTTTACTCCACCATCTGGCACAACTTGACCCTTCTGTGCTATTTTTCTCTTTTTTCCTGGTGTCCCCCTTTCCATTCCCACCCCAAACCCCCATAGCTTGATCTGCCCTAGCTTCTGACTTTGCCTGCGTTTCTTGATGCAGCTCCCTATTCCCTTCAGCTTTTACCCCCATGACTTCCTCTAGTTCCAGCATCTCCATTAAGGACACTTACCTGTTGCCCACTGTGTATCTATGTTCATATACTCTTGCACTCCTACCCATCGTGCCCCTGTCACTTGACCTGGGCCCTCACTTCTTGACCCCCTGTGGGACCTGTTCCCTCCACCTCATGTCCCTTTGGTAGGCCTGTCCCCTGTCCCATACCTGATTGTTTTCTGTGGATCTTCTGCTGATTTCACTTTTTGTCTAGGCCAATTCCCTTTTTCAGCCTTGCTAGCTTGACCCCCAGTCTCCCCAGCCTTAGGCAAATTGGGCATGTCCTCAGCCTCCACTGAGTGCTCATGAACAATGTTGCTCCACAGTTATTACACCCCACAATCCTTCCTCCCCTGTGCCCCCTTTTTCTCTCCTCCCACCATTCAGCCCTCCCCTTATGATGCCATTGTCCCTCCCCCTGGTGTGCCCCTCCATACTTCTCCATCCCCTTATGCTGCTACTGACCCTCCTCTTGACACACTCTTCTGTACTGCCCTGTCCCTCTGCTCCCACCCTCCTTTCCCCAAGGCCACCCCCCACTCTCTCCCAAATGTATCCCTGGTGCAAAAAAAAAAACCAAAAAACATTTTTGACAGTTTGCAATTTAACTTCAACCAGAAATACAAGTGTGTAGCTTTAAGTCCCCCCTTTTTTGCCCCTCTTTTGTTAGTTTGTTTGCTCCCCAAGCTCCTCCCCCAGTCTTTGTATCCTGTTAGTTTACAGCTGACGCTCCACTGCCTTTAAGTCCAGCCCCCTCACCTGATAAAGTATTTAATTAAGGTCAGGGGAGGAGGTGGGGGGCTTTTTCAATTCAGCAAAAACAGCTCCTCCTGGAAAGCCTTGACTTTTTGGGCTGGGCACTGCTTTTAAAGTCTAGGTGCTCTCTTCCCCGATTGGTCCAACTGCCTCCAGATGTCACAGACCCTCCTTGCTGGTGCCACTGATTACGGTCACCAAGACCTCCTCCTGGACCTCTGCTCACCACTGCAATCCACCAGTTGCAGATCGCCTCACAGCCCTGCTGCTCCTGCCACTGAATGCTGCCACTTTTGGATCTCCACTCACTACCCATGATCTGCTGACTGCAGATTGCTTCACAGCCCTGCTGTACCCTGCCACCAAATGGGGCCACTCACCAGTAAAAACAGCTTCTCCTGGAAATGTCTCCCCAGAATGAATCATGGTAAAGACAAGGACCTGCAAGCTACCCCTGCTGCCAGCAAACTTGAGCCTGCTGTGCCTCAACTGCTTGGAAGAAAAATTGTCCTATCACTCTGACCATTTTGACCTAGATTAGGGTTCCTCATCTCAGGGAGCAGTACCAACCAGCACCCTATCCAGGGAGCATTGTCAGCCTGACACAGCAGCCTTGCTCATACAGAATCAGCAGGCCATGAACATGCTGATTCATAAGCAGCAGCAGTTCATGTTGTCCATCCTCCAGAAGCTGGCAGAGATCTCCCAGCTCAAGTAACCAGTGGGGCAACCCCATCCCTTCTGAGGCCACACAATTCCCCATCTCAACCGGAGAACCCAGATGAATCAGAGGAAGAGTCCAATGCTCAATCAAATGGTGATCTGGAACCACAGGAACTGATGGAGCAGGACCTGCAAACCCTGATGGCAAAATACTGTATTCCTGACCAGGCCCCTAACCTGGTAAAAACTATAAAGGAAACAGTAGGCTTTGCGGACTCCCTGAAAGAGCCTCCATCTAAGCTGATAGCTTCACTAAACCCAGCTCCAAAATCATCAACACCTTTCTTGGCTGTGTGTCAGTTCAGGAGGTTGTTCAGAAAGAATAGGAAGCTTCAGAACCCACTAGAATCCCAGCACGCAGGCTCTGGAACAAAATGTACCCCTTTCATGTGGTTGAACTGAAGTCACGGTGCACAGATCTGCAGGTGGACCCACAAGTTACTTCCCTAAGCAAGAAGATGGTGCTGCCAGCTGAAGGCACTTCGGCACCCAAGAAGCCAACAGACAAGAGATTGGAGGAACTACTCAAAAAGAATTTTGAGCTGGCTGGACTGGGGCTCAGAGCAGCCATTATGGCTATATACACAACCAGAGACTAAGTATGCTGGCTCCAGGAGATACAAAAGACACTCACACCTTACTCACCAGAGAGGGCCTTGATGGAGCTGTCCATACTGGCTACAGAGTACTTGGCAGATATGGCAGTTGATTCGCTGAGAATAAAAGCCAGATCTACAGCTATAACCAATATAGTGAGGCAACTCATATGGATGAAGATGTGGGATGTGGACTTGGAATCGAAAGCCATGCTTTTAAAGATTCCTTTCAGGGAAAAGTCTCTCTTCAGGGCAGGGAGATTGTGAAAGACCAGCCATCAGCCAACACATATTTGACAGACAGGTCAAGGCCCAGGAAAAGCCACAATTTTCGTGACAAAAGAAACAACTATAACTCAAATTACTACCCAGGGCAATGCCAGAAAAGCAATGGAAGTCATCAGTACAAACCCAGCAACAAATTCCAACACAACAGGAATTGCCCCAATAATTCATTGAAGCCCAAGCAAGGCAAACAATGACTTACAGGCAGGTGGAGGCAGAAGTGGGATACCCACTCATCAGGTCCCGACTGAAGTTGTTCACCCATGAGTGGGCATAAAACAATGACAGACAGATGGTTGGGGAAATTATTAACAGAAGTGTATGTGATAGAACAGGCAGAGACACCACAAAGGGACAGGTTGGTCACCTCCCGAATGTCCAGAAAGAGGGCCTCCCCAAAACAAGTCAAGGGCATTCTGGGCAAACTCATCAGAATGGGGGCATTAGCAGAGGTACCAGAGCACAAGCATGTCAAGGGGATCTATTTTCCATATTCTTTATGGTGCCCAAGAAAACAGGAGACCTTCACCAGGTGCTTGACTTAAAATTCTTAAATTGCTTCATCCAGTACAGGCGATTCAAGATGGGAATGATCCAATCTACTCTCAGGACTCTGAGACCAGGGGACTATCTCACCTCCATAGATCTAAAGGATGAGTACCTACACATTCCCATCAGATCATCCCACCACAAGTACCTGAGGTTCCACATCATGGGCCAACACTTACAGTACATGACACTCCCATTTGGTCTCACATCTGCTCCCTGTGTCTTCACCAAGACAGTGGTACTGTTGGCAGCAAAGCTGAGAGAGCAGTGCATCCAAGTGATATCCTACCTTGACAACTGGCTGATTTGCGTGAGATCCCAAATGCAGGCACTAAGGGACACAGGCATAGTACTACAATGCCTAGAAAGCCACAGCTGGGTGATCAACAGGGAGAAAAGCACCCTATAGCCCAGCCAGAGGATTGAGCACCTGGGCACCCTTATAGATACCACAGAGGGCAAAGTGCACCCAGCGGGCAGCCAAGTGCAAGCGCTGCTTCAACTCATCAAGAAGTTGATTATTCATGAGGCACCATCACTGCTTGAGGTATTCAGGCTCCTGGGCATGATGGCCTCATGCATAGATCTGATACCCTGGGCACATTGGAATATGAGGCAATTGCTCCTGGATTACATAAAGCAGGGCCATCGGGTGAATCAGAATTTGTCAGTTCAATTCCTCATGAGGTCACAGGTGAGAAAGTCCCTAACCTGGTGGTCAAAAGTAGACAACCTAACAAAGGGCACTCTCCTGGACCTACAAGCAGAGATGACCATAGAGATGGATGCCAGCTTGCAGGACTGGGGAGCATCATCAGACAACCATTCAGCTCAGGGCTGGTGGACTCCAGCTGAGGCAAGACTCCCCATCAACGTACTAGAAATGCGCACAGTGTTCAATGCACTGATGGCATTCCGGGATTGAGTACACCACAGAAACATAATCATAAACTCAGACAACACAGCCATGGTGGCCTACCTAGCAAAGCAGGGAGGCACCAGGAGTGTGGCAATGCAGAGGGAGGCTGTAAAAGTCTTTAATTGTGCACAAGCCAGTCTCTACTGCCTGGCAGTGATACACCTGGCAGGAAAACTAAACCAGACAGCAGACTGACTGAGCTGACAACTCATTCACCCAAGGAGGTGGCAACTAAATAGATAAGTATTCCATAAGATCAACAAATTTTGGGGCCTCATAGAACTAGATCTGATGGCAACCACAGAAAATGCACAGGTGCAGAAGTTCTACTTCAGATACAAGGAACCCAGGTCAGCTGGGGTGGGTGCACTATACAAGGAATGGAAGTTCACGATCACATTCATGTTCTCACTATCCCACAGGTCCTTCTCAAGGTGAGACAATCACTGGCATGTGTAATTGTGGTTACACATACTGGCCGAGGAGGTCATGGTTCTTAATGGCAGTGGCCGTGTCACTAGAGCATCCCTGAATACTGACAACCAGATGGGACATAGTCTACCAGGGCCCATTCCAACACCAAGACCCTTGCAGCCTACAACTTACTACTTGACTCATGAAAGAGAGAAACTGCTAGAGATAGGCTATGCAGAGAAGGTAGTAAATACCCTAACGATGTCTAGGATGGTCCTCGACCACAAACATGTACCAAAGGCAATGAGGAAAATGTGTCAACTGGTGTGAGTGGAGATGAATTGTTCCAGAGGAAGCCCCTATCCTGACAATCCTACTCTTCATCCAGGAAGGACTGAAAAAGGGACTCTCCCTTCATCGATGAGAGTACAAGTAGCAGTGATAGGAGCTACCAGGGGCCAGCTAGGTGGCACACCACCAGGAGCTCACCCAGATATAATCAGAATCATCAGGGCAGCCAACATCCTGAGGCCCAGGGCAAGGACAATTGCAGGGCAATGGGACCTTGTTCTGGTCCTGCAGACTCTAACATCACATCCATTCGAGCCCCTAGAAGAGATCGACCTGAAATGGCTAACGCTAAAGACAGTCATTCTAGTAGCCATATGCTCTGCTAGAAGAACATGTGAGCTACAGGCCTTAGCATGCAAGGCACCATTTATACTGTTCCACCAGGACAGAATTACAATGAGAAGAGTTCCTTCCTTTATCACAGAAGCCAACTCAAATTTTCATATGTCCCAAGCCATAGATCTCCCGAATGAGCTTCCCGATGAGGATACTGTACAACAAATTGAGCTTCATATATTGGGTATGAAGAGACTCTTAATGACATACCTGGCCAGAACAAAGGACTTCTGAAAAATGGACCAAATGTTCATATTATGGCATGGAAAGAAAAGGGGGCATCCTGCATCAAAATCCACTATTGCAACATGGCTAAAAGAGGCCATTACAAGCTCATACAAGGTCAAGAACTTGTTACCTCCTAATGGTATAAGACCTCCCTCGACCAGGGCAGTAGCTACATCGTGGGCTGAACATAACTTAGCTATGACCGATGAGATATGTGCAGCTGCAACTTGGGTATCTGCATACTATGATAAGACATTATAGACTGTATGCAATTTCTACTACAAGAGCAAACTTCAGCACAGCTATATTAAAAACAGCATTAAGTCACTCAGCTACTCACAAACTATCTTCCCCACCCTGATTGGGACCAGGTACTACTGATTAATGATCCAGTGAGTAAGGTTTGGAGTGCCTGAGAGATTTCTCCCCAAAATGGTAGTTTACTCACCTGGTAAAGGTGATTGTGGAAGAACATCTCTGAGGCACTCCACATCCCTCCCGATTGGGAAACAGTTTGCGGCTCTGATGCAGAATAATATTGGAATGTGGATGAAAAGGTTTTTTACTGGCATGCCATAAGGGCCAGTTCACATTAGAGTGTACATAACAGGAATTAAAAGGAAAACAATTGCACAAAATGAGAGTCTATGATATTTTGCCACAATAGCCATGACAGCATAATGTACACAGGTACATCTATAGAAGAGGTCTAACTGACCACAGAGGGACGGAGGAGGGGTCTAGTAGGGGACAGATGTTTTTAGACATCACATGTGTATCAGAGCTTATCAGGTGGCTTGGAGACCCAGTGAGTAAGGTTTGGAGTGCCTCAGAGAAGCTCTCCCACAATCACCTTTACCAGGTGAGTAAACTACCATTTGTGAAAGCACATGCTGAAGTGCAGGGCTGCTCTTTAAACTCCCGACTTCTCCTTTTTCTTTACTTTTTCCCTGCCCCTTGCAGTAAGACATCAAGTGCGTTTGTGAAGCTGCACCCACCTGATGTTTCCTACATCCCCCTCCTGTAATGCTTCCTGCACTGCACTGCCACTAGGCCTCCACCTGGTGGGAGACAAAGGTCAGGCCAACATACCTCCCCTCTCTGGGAGAGGAGAGCAGTCCCTAAGATGCTCAATCCTCTACAGCCCTGGCAAACCGGTGGTGACCCGAGTCCATTCCTAAACCCAGGTCGCCAGCATGGCAGGAGGTAAGGCCTCAGCCCTTCACGCCATTGGGCCAGCCTATGATTTTATTTTTATTCAAAAATAGAGTTGTTTAAGATATGTTTGGGTAAAATAATTTACATAATTCAAAAACAGAGTTGCTTAAGATGTGCTTAGGTAAAATATTTTATATAATTATTCATTACGTTGGGTCTACGTCAATTCGCTCCCGACAATTCATTCCACAACAACTCACTCCCAACAATCGGCTCCCCAGTCAATTCACTCCCACTAATCCCACTCCACTGCAGTTCGCTCCCGCTCACTCATTGCCAGAAAGTATGCAGTTTACAAATTACAAGTCCTGCTTATAAAAGACTAGTCCGACAACTCGCTCCCTCTCTGCACATTATAGTGTTTTTCACCCATGCTCTTGAAGTTGTAGCATGATAAAGTTTTTTCCCTTCCTCCTGTCACACGCAAGCCACTGCTGCTACACATATGCAATATTTTGCATTACTTTCTAGCCCCCCAGCTGCTGTGTCTAAGGGACTTATAGACCAAAGCTACTGCTTAATTCATTGATGGGATGGTTACCAGGCAAGCAGATGTGTAACCCAAACTGCCCACAGACCCTTCTTCCCCAAAATGCACCATTTCTTTGCCCTTCAGAAACCTCTATGTACTTTGCCACAGTCCACAGAATTAGCCCTCTGATGCTGCTGTCCTGTATAAATAAATCAGTCATCAAACAAAAACAAGACCCCTCCCAACCTCTGCCAAATTCATTGTGATTCAATAATGCCACCTGAGAGTTTGTCATTTTCTTTTACTTCATTTTCAGGATCAGGAGAGGATTCTACAGGCAGCCCAGTCATTCAAAGACATCCGGCATCTCAGGGTGCAATTCAGTGGAAGTACGTCAATTGCATTTGAGCTGACTTACTTTATCATTTTCTTTCACTTTTACTGGGAGCCCGGTTGTTAGTGGGGATCTAATGTAAATGCTGCTTCTGTCTACTATGTAATGAGTGGGAGTGAAAAGACGTGGTGCGAAAGGTGGTAGGGAGTGAAAATGACAGGAGCGTACTGGTAGCTCAGTGGGCTCAGGGAGGGTGAGGGTGGTGGAACAGAGGTGCATCCCTCCAGTTGTACCTCTCCATAATTTCTCTGCCATTCTGGAAAAGTGTGGTTCCTATATGGAGGCACCCACAGTGGAGACCAAGGAGGATGCTGGGAACCTCTACAAAGGAGACCCACAGGAGGGTGGCATGGGACCCCACAGGGGAAGGAAACAACTTCTGGTGGGAGACTCCATTGTTAGGAAGGTAGAACTGGGGAGGAAGGGGAGAGGGAGGTAAGGTGCCTGCCTGGTGCCATGGCTTGGATGGACAAGGAGCGAATCCTCAGGATCACAGGAGCAGCTGCACAGGGGAGGGAGCTGAATGTCATTGTCCACCTAGAGACAAATGACCTGGCTAAGAAAAGGATCAGAGCAGTGCAAGAAGCATTTGTGGAGATGGGAAGGGGCCTTAGACAAATAGCACACACAGTAACCTTCTCGGAGGTGCTGCCTGTCTATGGCATGGATGAGGCTAGGATGCTCCACACCATGGGATTCAATCAGTGGTTGAAAAACTGGTGCAGAGCTCAGGGATTTGGCTTCATTGTGGACTGGGGGTCCATCTTGATCGATGTAGGCCTATACTGGTGTGATGGTCTGCATCTGTCCAGGAGGGGAACCAGGATCCCAGGTGATAGGTTTAAATACTTCATTGGCAAGCATTTAAACTAGCCAAGAGGGAGAGGCACTGGAAAGGAGCAGGGAAATCCTAGCCCCCCAAAAAAATCGGGGTACTAAATGAGGTAGACACCAACATAGAGATGTCAATAGGGAGAAGCGCAGGGGTAAATAGAGAAAGTGACAGATGCAATAAGGACAGGGATTGGGCAAAAAGGGGTAAGGCCATCAAGAAATGGAGGGTAATGAGTACCAACACCCGTAGTCTGGGGCAACAAGCTCCTGAACTGATGGCCTTGATGGAAGAGGGATGCCTGATATCGTAGCAGTCACAGAAACATGGTACACAGAGAACCATGACTGGGATGTTAACATACCAGGGTACATAACCTACAGGAGAGACAGGGAGGGTAGAAGAGGGGAGTAGCTCTCTATGTAAGGGAAGGGATAAAAGCAACTGAACAAAAGAGTAAACAGGGAGGAGAGGAGGCACTGTGGGTCACCTTAGAGACTGGAAATGGCACCACAATCCACACAGGGGTTGTATACAGACCCCGATGTCAGGGGAAGGGAATGGACAAGGATATGATAGAAGGCATACTTGGGATGGCAGAGAAAGGGGAGATACTGTTGATGGGGGACCTTAATATGCCAGATGTTAACTTGAGCACCTTTGCTGCAGCCACATCCAAAAGCAGGGCCATTCTTGATGCCCTTCAGGTGGCATGCCTCAGACAGCTAATTTTGGAACCTACTCATGAGGGAGCAATCTTAGACATCATACTCTCAAATGGGCACAGTGACAGGATCTCAGATCTAGAAGTGGATAGCCATTTGGGAACAAGCGACCACCAAACAGTGTGGTTCATGATAAACTCAGCTACAGAGTCAAGCCATACAAAAGTGAGGGTTCTGGACTTCAGGATGGCTGACTTTGGCAAGATGGGAGAGTGCCTTAGAAAAGCACTAGCAAACAGGCTAGAAGGAGGGGTGGAGCAACAATGGGAAAATATCAAAACTGCCATCACAGAGGCAACAAGCCTTTGTGTGAAGCAAATAAACAAATCAAAATGAAAGAAAAAGCCACTATGGTTCTCAAAAGAAGTGGCGGTGAAGGTTAGAGAGAAAAAGATAGCATTTAGGAAGTATAAGGAAACACAGAAGGAGCAGGAGAGAGAACTGTACCAGTTAAGGCACTATGAAGCAGGGAGGGTAGTCAGAATAGCAAAGGCACAAACTTAGGAAAAGATAGCCAACTCTGTTAAGAAGGGGGATAAAACCTTTTATAGGTATAACAGAGAGCGTAGAAAGACAAAGGGAGGGATAGTGAGGCTGAATAAAATGAATAGTGGGTGAGCAGAGAGTGACAGTGAAAAAGCAGGGATACCGAATGAATACTTCTGTTCAGTATTCACAAAAGAGGAAGTGGGGGAGGTACCTAATCCAATTAACAGAAGCACTCTGGAGAGGGGAGTTGATCCCAGTCCTTTCACAGAAGAAAGGGTTCTGAAAGAACTCCTAAAACTGAAGGTGGACAAAGCAATGGGGCCAGATGGAATTCACCCCAGAATTCTAAAAGAATTAAGCAAAGAACTAGTGACACCACTGACTACCCTTTTTAACAAATCATGGGAGGATGGTGTGGTACCTGAGAACTGGAAGAAGGCTGATGTGATTCCCCTTCACAAAAGTGGGAGCAAGACAGAGACAGGAAACTACAGACCTGTCAGTTTGACCTCTGTGGTAGGGAAAGTGATGGAATCACTTCTGAAAGAAAGAATTGTTGAGTACCTAGAGGCCAGTGGGGCACAGGACCCAAGTCAGCATGGGTTCACAGCGGGAAGGTCATGTCAGATGAATCTAATTGATTTCTTTGACTGGGTGACCAAAGTAGTAGACGAGGGAGGGGCTGTGGACATGTTCTACCTAGACTTTAGCAAGGCATTTGACACAGTCCCACACAAAAGATTAGTGGTCAAATTAACCAGCCTTGGAGCAGGTCCCAGGGTGGTAGCCTGGGTAAAACATTGGCTGAACAACAGGACACAGAAGGTAATTGTAAATGGAGTCCACTCTGAAGAAAAAGGGGTTACTAGTGGGGTACCACAGGGTTCAGTATTGGGTCCAGTCCTTTTTAATGTCTTTATAAGTGACATCACAGAGGGACTGGAAGGAAAAGTATGCCTCTTTGCAGATGACACAAAGATCTGCAACAGGGTTGATCCACAAGGAGGCATGAAAAGATGAGAAGGGACTTGGCAAGGTTGGAGGAATGGTCAGAAGTATGGCAGCTTGAATTCAATGCAAAAAAGTGCAAAGTAATGCACCTGGGAAACAAAAACCCAGGGGAAGATTACACAATGGGGGGGAGGTAGTAACAACAACTAAAATGGAAAGGGTCCTGGGATAATCATATCAGATGACCTTAAGGTTGGCAAGCAATGTGAGAAGGTGGTAGGGAGGGCTGGGGGGATGCTGGGGTGTATTGGAGAGGCATCACCAGCAGAAAACAGGAAGTTGTTATCCCCCTGTACAGACAGTTGGTGAGACCCCATCTGGAGTACTGCTTCCAGTTCTGGAGACCTCATCTCTGCAAGGACATAGACAGGATGGAGGCAGTTCAGAGGAGGGCAACTAAAATGGTGCAGGGTCTGCAAGAGAAGCCATATGAGGAGAGGCTAAAGGAGCTTAATATGTATACCCTTGAGAAAAGGAGGGAGAAGGGGGACATGATAGAAACATTTAAGTACCTCAGTGGAATCAACAAAGTTCAAGAGGGTAGCATCTTTCAGAAAAAGAGATGTGCAAGAACAAGTGGACACAATTTGAAGATAGAGGGGGGACGGCTCAGGGGCAATGTGAGGAAGTATTTTTTCACAGAGAGGGTGGTGGACAAATGGAACAGCCTTCCTGAGGAGGTTGTGGGGTCTAAAACTGTGGAAGAATTCAAGAATTCATGGGACAGACATAAGGCAATTTTTGTTGGGGGGATGAAGAAATAGGCTGTTGGTTAAATAGGATCTGCAGCTTATCCTCTAGGTAGGGAAATGGGCAGACTAGGTGGGCGAAGCAGTCCTTATCTGCCGTCAAAGTCTATGTTTCTATGTTTCTGTCAGGACCAGATTTTCGGGGCACAAATTGTCGGAAGCGAATTGACGCGTTCCCCATTATGTTGATGGTGCTTATTCAGCAAGTTCACATGCCAGAGATAGGCTGACAGTGGATAAATTTCCCTTACAAACTGCAATTCGTTTTCCTGTTTGAATCTTGCTGTTTTTAATCAGACGTTCTGTGGTTGTGTAAGAATAGCCCCTGAAAATGATACAGACTACTGGCTGGAAGGATTATAACATTTATTTTAAATTTTTTGGCTATGAAAGTGCCCGAAATACTGTGATATAAATCTTCAGAGGAAATGACAGAACTATGACAAGCAGAGTTTTTATGAGCAAGGTATTACTGATTATAAAATGGTGAGAAAAATTCCTGAGCCCTTATTGGTTAGTGCTGACCTCCATCAGTGATGTTATCCCAGGACATCATGCCTATTCTAAAAGCAACTAAATAAGTGTTTTAAGAACTTGTTTTTTCACCTTTTCCTTTTTCTTTAACAAGCAAGCCATTTTTTAATTGCAATAATGCACTCCAGTGTGCATGTCGTGCTAGGATAACATCACTTCTCAGGTGCTGGACACACTCAGCCTTTGGTCTCATGCCCAACCACCCAAGGTGTGATGTTATCCCTCCATGACACACACACTGTCATGCATTATTGCTTAATTTAGTTTTTAGACAACATACTGCTATACAAAAATCATGTATTTTTTATAATTATTATTATGAGGAATCAGATCATAAAAATATATATATATGAACAGATCCTGGCACCCAATGGTAAAAATAGTTATACAGAGGATGGCCTTACAGTATGTTTCTGACTGAAAAATAAATTTGGAGTAAGCGAAGAAGGGATAAAGAACTTGAACAGGACAAGTGAGTGCTTATTACATTCTGGATGGGGATCTGCCAGTGTGGATGAGTGTTGATAAGTGTCAAAGCCATGATTATGCTTTAATGTTGAATGTATGCATAGATGATCTGACAGCATGTGTGGTTTTCCAGGTTTCATTCGACATGTCAGATACAGGATCAGCAGCGTTTTCTGTTATACATCATTCTTATTTGCTTTGTTTCCATTTTCTGTCAAATGACTTGAGTATGGTTTTGCTTCCTGATTGTAGTTGAATACATAATGGAGTTTTCGCAATGGCAGCACACTGAGGAGTAAGCAATTTGGCAGTTACATCTCCTACAAGTGTGAGGGACTAAATTTTTTTCCACAGGTAACTGAGCATAAGTCTTAAGTACCATGCTGGTAAATTGGAAATGGTACTGGTTCATACATGTGTAGTTAAGAAGAAGAAGAATCAGCATTTATATAGCACTTTTCATACACAATGTATCCCAAAGCACTTTACAAGCAATGCTAGACTGGTAGTGAAGTGACTGAATGTGTAGTGGCTGCCATATCAAACATCAGCACGCACACACAGCCTGGACAATTGCATGAACTGTTTTTCTGGGGAAGGGGACTATTGTCCAGGACACTGGGAATGTCCCCTACTTTTTGGGAAGAATGCCTTGGGTTCTTTTACTTCCACCTGGATACCCACCAGGACTGCACCAGGATGGGTTGAAGAGACCTCTGTTTAACGTTTCATCTGAAGAGAGCACACCCCAACAGTACAGCATCCCCCTAATACTGCACTCAGGTGCCAGTGTTTATGTACAAGTCCATTACTGGTGTGGGGTGAGAACCCATGACCTTCTGGTCCAGAGCTGGATGTGCTACCAAATGAGTCATGCTGACACCTAAGAACACGTAACAGGACATCAGACCCAGAATAAGTCTGCAGGTTGGACAGCAGAATCATATGTCTGTAATGACAGAGTGATTGGACTGGAAACCAAGTGTTTATGTCACTTTGTTCTTGTTGCTTTTGGAGATTGAGTGTATAGTGCCTAGATGTTTTTGTGAAATGTGGGCATGCTTCCTGGATGTTTGTGTGCCTGGATGCATGTTGCAAGGGGTGTTTTGTGGACTTGTGGCTTTTTTTTTTTTTTACTTTCTATTTATCCCTCCTTCCTACCCTCGGTGTCCACTACTTCGGGCCGCTCATGCACTCCAGCCCCCAAACATAGGATCTGCCCCTAGAGTGCCTCTTTCCTCCTTCTGTCCTGCACAGTGGGGTCTGTCCTGAAATTGGTGGTCTGGGTGACTTCGGAGCGGTCGTCATCTAGGATCACTGATGGTTTTTTTCCTATTTTCTGTGGTATCTTTCCCAACCCCCTGAGACACCGGTGCAAGGACGTATGTCCAGAGAGGTGACATGCTGACGCACATCTCCCTCAAGCTCCAAACAGCATCTCCCTTCCCTGACTCTGTGAAATGGAGCCACTAACCCTTCGAGAGCCTGTGTTCCCACTGGCTCTCTCAGGACATCGGGTGCATATTGCACCCCTGGTATCCCACCCCAGAAGGAGGAGAGCATCCGTTAGGATGCTCAATCCTCCCTCTCCCAGCGACCCCCACCGACCCGAGTCAGTTTCTGAACCTGGAGTGCTGTCGCTTCGAGGTGTGTCAGGTGTGCCTCAACCCTCAGCGCCACGGGCCGCTGGACTTGTGGCTTTATGGGAGATCTTGTGTGCATTCTGAAAGTCTGTTTGAGGGATGGTGGGAATGGTCTTGCAGTGTTTTGGGAATGGTATACATCTCCGACATCAACATTTCGACAGCAGAGTCCCCTACAATGACAACAGTGCCACATTGCTGTAGGGAACCTGCTGGAATCCGGCACTGTCTGTCGGGGGTCCTGCACCCCCACCCGAATCAGCTCTGACTTGGAGTTGAGAATACTCAGTGGGGGGGGTGGCTCGGGGGTGAAGCCCCCCAATGAAAACACTTGTGTCCTTTGGAAACTGGCAGCCAACTGCAAAATACAGTCGACTTGTGGGTTTCACTGTCAGGTCATTCAACAAATATTTTGTTGATGATCCATTGTGGATCCTTTGGGAATGATGGCATGGGGGTTTGGTCACTGTGCATGTTGCCATGGTGTTTGGGGGAATATGGGTATGAAGCTTGGATGTTTGAGATGCAGGTGGTACATTGCTTGTGTGTTTGAAGACTGGAGAGTGCTTGATGTTGGGATGTTTGATTAGGCTTGGGATGTGGTGCTAGGATGCTTTGGAAGACTGGGGGTATTTGCTGGACTAAATGAATGTTGCTGAGGAGGTTCAGGGGACTAGTTTTGTTCTACCAGTGCCTTTGAGGATTCACGGTGCCAGAGTGAATATGAGGGTTTGGGGTGAAGTGATGTTTGTGAGACTTTCCACATGGTACCTGGATGTTGCCAGTGTGTTTGGATGACTAGGGTTGGTGGCAGTTTTTTCAGTTTTCTTGGTTGGTGCCAGGTTGTTTAGTTTTCTGGGTGCTGCATAACATGGGTGACTGGTGGTATGTTGCTTGGGTGTTTGAGGAACTTTGCAATGTAGCCAGTGTTTGAGAGACTAAATTCATGCTGCCAGTGTGTTTGTGGGACTGGCTGCTTGGTGTCAGAGGTGTTTAGGTGGCTGTAGGAATGATGCAATGATGTTTGGGGAACTGAGTTAGTTTTGTCAGTGTGTTTTGGGACAATCCAAAGAATGCTAAGCATTCAGGGTTGGGTAGAAACAGAATAAATGATGAAAAATCCAATCCAAGTTTCAAAATGAAAATTTTTTCTATGTCTGGGGACTAACAGGCATGACTTTGGGGTGATTGGGGACTGGGGTGTGTTGATTGAGTGTTTGAGGGAACCGGGACTGATATGACAAGCATAGGTGGTTGTGTGCTGGGCTGCTACATGTGGGATCAGGACTAAATGATGATGATGATGAGTTCAGGGAGTTTGGGACATAGTGACATGGTGTTTTTGTGCATCTGGTCTCATAACGCAGTGTCTGAGGGGGTACTTGTGGTAATGTGACTGGATATTTGTGGGCTTTGGGCCTGGTGATGGTGTAATTTGTGGGGTCTTGGGTATGATGATGGGTTCTTTCGGTTGCTTTTTGCTGGTGTACTCCAGGTCTCTGGGGCTCATGGCATGATAATGGTGAGTCAAGGGGTGGGATTTTCATATGGTGAATTTGTGGTGATTGGGTCCTGATTGCTTGGGGGACACTAATACTGGCTGTCATTGCCTAGGGGGACTCAATGCCTGGTCATGAGACATTGGTGACACTTGGGGCCTGTTGATGTGGGGTTTGGTGGATGGGGACCATGTTATTGTGTGCTTGTGGGGTTCATGACCTGTCAACATTGAGTTCTTGGAACTTGTGGTCTGGATACAGGGTGTTTGTGGTATCTGGAGTCTTGTAAGTGTTGCTTTGGGTAGTCATGATCTTGTGATAGGGTGTATGGGGGGCTTGGGGCATGGTTACTTCTTGTTTATTGTTCTTGGAGTATGATGATGTGCTCTTTAGGTGACTTGGAGCTGGGGTGCTGTGTGTTTATGGGTCTGAGAACATGATAATGAAGATTTTAGGCTGCTATGATGGTGCATTTTTTAGTCCTTGGGTCTAATACTGTGGTGTCTGTGGGTCTTGAAACCTGATCCTGGGATGTGGCATGGGGAGCATAATACCTTATACTTGGTGCACTTTGAGGAGGGGTTGGGGCATGATGACAGGCTGTCTTGGTGGATTGGTTCTCGATCATGGGACATGTGCCTTGTGATGAGGTGTTTGGTTGTCTTATGGCTGTGTTATTATGTGTTAGTGAGGTGCAGGACCTGACAAAAATCAGTCTGGGAGTTGGTCGGGAATCTGACTGCATGGTGCTTGTGGTACTGCACTTGTAAAGCAATGTTTGCAGTGTTTGAGACATTGTGATGGGTATCTGGGGGATTTGGGCATTGTTACTCAGTGTTTGTGGGGCTTAGAGTATGGTGATGTGTTCCTTTGGTGTCTCGGGCTGGTGTACTGAGTGTTTGTGGGGCTAGGGACATGATTACAAAAAATTGGGGTATTGTGACCTTGTCATGGAGCATTTGTGGATTTAGAGGCATGATACAAAGATATTTGGGGGCCTAGGATCTGATACAGAGGTCACTGGCAGGCAGCAGACCTGATACCTGGTGTGGTGTGTGGGTTGAGTCCTGCCATGTGGGTGCCTGTGGGGCTTGCCTGGTCAAGACCTGTTTGTCATACTTGGTGACTTTGATGCTATGTTTTGGTGGCTGGAGGCAGTATAACTGCATGTTGTGGGGTTTCAGGACCTGAGGACAGCATGTTTTGGGGATCTGAGTCATGGCAACTTGATGTTTGTTGTACTTGGGGCTTAGTAACATCATGTAAATGGTGCTTGGGGCCTTATGATAGGGTGTTTGGGAGACTTGGGGCATGGTTTCTTAGTATTTGAGGGGATTAGGGCCTGTTGATGTCTTCTTGGGGTGGTATGTGACTGCGCTACTGTGTGTGGGGCTCAGTACATGATAATGGTGAGGTTATGGTACAGAGTCATTGTGATAAGCAGTGTGATAAGGCAGTGGCAAAGGCTAGCAGGATGCTCAGCTGCATAGGGAGGGCATCACCAGCAGAAAGAGGGAGGTACCACTGTAGAGATCACTGGTAAGACCCAATCTCGAGTACTGTGTCCAGTTCTGGGGACCCCACCTCTGAAAGGACATAGATAGGGTTGAGGCAGTTCAAAGGAGGGCTACCAAAATGGTGCAGAGCCTGCATCAAAAGCCCTATGAGGAAAGAGTCATAGAACTAAATATGTACTATACTCTCTAGAGGGAAAGAGGGAATAAGATAGAAATTTTCAAATACCTCACAGGTTTCAATAAGGTAAAGGAAGGTAGCATTTTCCATAGAAAGAGATGCTCCAGGACAAGGGATAATGCTATGAAGCTGGAAAGGGGAGGCTCAGAGGGGATATGAGGAAATACTTCATCACAGGGAGGGTGGTGGATGCCTGAAACAGCCTCTCAACAGAGGTGGTGGGTGCTAAAACAGTAACAGGATTCAAGCATGCATGGAATAGACACAAGGGGACCTTAGAAGTAAGGCAAAAGTGGGGGGAGGCCAAAGAGTGAGTAGGGTCTGTGGTGGCACAATAAGTAGGGAATATAGGGCAGACTAGGTGGGCCAAGAGGTCCTTATCTGTTGACAACTTCTATGTTTCTGTGTTTCTATTATGTGTAGTACTGCCATATTTCACTCTTGAAATTCTGCTGTCACTAATAGTCTATGAAACATCTATAAATGAGTGTTTGTTTTCATCCTGATAAAATACTAAAGAAGTTTGTCCTGTTATGTGACCTTTTTGATTCTTGACAGCTCAGAGGGTTAATACATGTGATTTTGGAGTGGGCATGGTTGCTTAGTGACAGTGAAAGGTGAGGGACTGCCTGCACTGTTGCCTGAGGCATGTTGTTTACCTGCATGGCTAGTTATAGTATAGGCTCCACTACACTGTGACAGCACAGTATAATGGAACATGCTCTGTAACTGACAGTTTGGTTAAACAGAATGCTTGAAGCAAAAATGCTGGCAGTCCCTGACAATTCACTATCACTAAGCACATAACAGTGTGGTGGAACATGCACTGTAACTGACACTGTGGTTTATCAAAGGGCATCAGCCAGCAATAATTGCAGTTGCTCACCTTTCATCATCAGGGCCAGTTACAGTGCAGTCTTCATCACACTATATTGTACTTTGTGACTGTGAAAAGTGAAGAACTGCCAGTATTTTAGCCTTGGGCATTCTGTTTAACAAACAAACTATGGTGGCACTCAGCAAAGATTAAATAAACTTATAAAAAAGATGGTAAATCCACCTTTATTCAAGATTAGAGAGCATGATACTAAGCCCTAGTGCTTCACCTCATATGCATAAGGCTTTGTCAGGGGCATGGCTACACAAGAAACAATTGCTCACTTTTATAGGAAATTTCTTAATGATACATAGCATATTTCTTATGTACACAAATACAAAAAAATGCAATTGATCCATGAAAGCACATCAAGCAGACAGCTGCAATAAAAATATGAGGTACAAGCAGTAAGAACAATTATTTAAGCACCCAATAAAGTGCAAAAATAAAAGGCTTGTACTTCAAATAATTAGAAAAAGCAGCTAAGAAAATTAGAGACAACTTACAAAAGGACTCTAATTGTACAATGTATTACATCAAAAATATGTGTGTGTGTGTGTGTATATGTATAAGTATCTATCTATATATATATATATATATATATATATATATATATATATATACACACATATATATGTGTATATGTATTCTCTTAAAAAAACTTTGTTTATGGACCAATAGGGTTCTAGCGCCAAAAGTAGGGAAATGACATCTTAGGGTTCTCAAAGCTAACACCCCACCATTGATTTCAAACCCTAACACCCCACCACCACTCTGCATGCAGGAACAGTTGAGAGTGGTGTGCCTTGGAGTTACAATCTATAATGCTCACCCCATTCTAACAGTAGGTAAGCTAAGATGGGTACAGAATAAGAGAATGGGGTGAGCAATAGGATTCTCAACTCCAAGGCACACACCTCACATCTGTTCCTGCATGCTGGGTGGGGGTGAAGAGTTAGGGTTGGAAACTGAGGGTGGGTCTTATAGTAGGGAACACAGAGATGTCATTTCTCTACTTTTGACACTGGAACCCTAATGGTCCATTAACAATGTCTTCTGCAGAGCATTTCGCTACTTTTTGAGAAAGTATAATCATAAGGAATCCTAATGGTGCATTAACAAAGTTTTTTGCAGAGAATTTCCTTACTTTTTGAGAAAATATAATCAAAGGCTTATTTGCTTGTGGGAGCGCAGGGCCCTCCAGTCCCTGTGTTCCCAATCCTCCATAATTTTTTTAAGAGATTGTAATTGTATTCTTATTTCTCTATGGCACTCCATCACTCCATACTCCTCCGCATATTTGTGAGTGGAATGCAGGGCCCTCTGGGCCCTGTACTGCGATCCATGTATCAGTCCCTAATAGTATCCGTAATTTGCGTGTGCATTCATGCATCAGTCCTTATTAGTATTCATGCCCTAAGTCACAAACGTCTTTGTAACACCAACCTGAACAGCTATCTCTAACCCTAAATCTGGAACAAGTAATATTTAATGGGGGGCACGCATGACAGAAAGTATACCTCAGCACACTGAACAATATCAGATGTATGCCCCCATTAACTCCAACAGACATATAACCTAACCCACAACCGAACCTGAATCCTAACACTAACTCTGGAACAAGTAATATTTAATGGGGGGAGCACACACAACAGCATGTGTGCCTCAGCACCCTGAACAACATCAAATATGTGCCCATAATCAACTTCAACAACTACATAACCTAACCCTAACCTAACTCTGGAATAAGTTATATTTAATAGGGGACATACACAACACAAGGTGTACCTCAGCACCCTGAACACTATCACATATGTGCCCCTCATTAACTCCAACATATATATAACCTAACCCAAACCTGAACCTGTGCAAATGCAAAAATTCATATAGAATAACATTAGAACTTGCACAGGCCATAGCTAGCTTAATATTTGTGGTTAACTGTAACACTATATATGAAATGAAAGATCTCACTGAGTACTACAGCTTTAATACATCATACCAAGGACAGTCATCGCAGGGTACCCACAACACCCTGATGTTTCCACCAAAATTAAACATGGTGCCAAATGCAGAATTCATGGCCAATCTTCACCAAATGTCACAAAAAGGTACCTCCTTTTGGACTATAAGTTCACCACGCTTCAGACGACTCCCTTAAAAATTGATGTAGTTATGCCCTAAAAACCTGAAACCAGAGTTTTACCCATAATTCCTAAACTACTGGGAGTTAAGTGTAAACTTCAATTTGTATTACTTTTTGAGGCAAGCCCCATAGACTGGTGGGGTCAAAGCCCCCCTACTACCTTTTCCTGAATGTTCACTTTTCCCTTAAGCATAACAGTAACCCTAACCATAATTCCTAAACTACTGGGAGTGAAGTGTCAGTCAACATATATGTTACTCTCTCTGTGTGTCAAGCCACACAAAGTGGAAGGGGGCAAGTCCCCCTCCTGAGCTTTCCTGAATATACACATTTCCCTTAACCCTCTATAATTTTTTATGAAATTGCAATTGTGTGCTTATTTCCCTGTGGGAGTGTAGGGCCCTGTGCTCCCATCACTCCATACTCCTCTGCATATTGGTGTGTGGGAGCCTGCACTGCTATTTGTCCATCAGTCCCCAGTAGTATCCAAAATTCTCTTTAAGACTGCAGGGCTCTCTGGGCCATGTACTGTCATCCATGCATTACTCCTTAATAGTATCTGCATTTGCATGTGGGAGCCCTGCTAATCCATCCATGTATCAGTCCTAAATAGTATCCGTATTTCTGTGTGGGAGCACAGGGCCCTCTGGGCCCTGCACTCCCATTCGTGAAGTGACAAATAAACAATTGCATGCACCTCACATTATAATATTATCTTATGGGAAATTAAACAAAATGTAAAGCTGCAGGACTCCAGAGCAAAGTAATATATTTTTACCAAACCAGCAAAAGGCACATCTGTGGGGCAAGCCCTCGGTATCCTAAAAATTTCACAGCAAAATTGCAAACGGTTTCCTAACACCATAGAGACAAAGAAATGGGCCTGTAAATCTCCCTGTACAATATTATCCTATGGGAAATCAACCAAAATTCAAATCTGCAGAGCTCCATGACAAAGTAATATATTTTCAGCAAACCTTCAAAAGGCACATCTGTGAAGCAATCCCTTTCTATCCTTAAAATTTCAGTACAGAATTCCAAACCATTTCTTTGCCATGAGGTGACAAAGAAACAGCTATATAAAATGTTTTTTTTCTCAAATTGCAATCAAGAATCATGAAAAGCAAAAAGCAGCTTGCACTCAGAAGATGGTGTGCATACAAAGGACAGTCTGAGGTGGGTGAAATGTAAGAACATTTCTGCACTGCAGCCTGCAGCTGACATGTGCTGCTTATAAACCAGATTGACTAAAGCAGCAGCCTGAGAATCTTTTGTGATGGTGGTGAGTGTGTTACCTGTTGCATGTTTTCCAAATCCTGTTTCATGATCAAGAATCCTGTTTCACGATGAAAGAATCCTGTTTCGTGTGTCACATCTAAATTTTCCCATAGGAAGTAATAGGAAACTTTGAAATTTAGTAACTTTTGAATGGATTAATATATTTTCTGCAAACCTTCAAAAGGCACATCTGTAACTCAAGACCTATATAGTCTGAAAAATTCAGACCAAAACCCTAAGCCATTTTTGTGCAGCAAAGTGATAAAGAATTTGACAAAAAGTGGTAATTTTCACATTTTTACCACTGTATATCTTTGCACCCATACATCCAACTGGAACAAAACTTCCCACATTAAGAGATCCTTGGTCCCCAAAACAGCATGCATGATTTCATGTGCATTGGTGAAACAGTTGCGAAGTTATTAAAAAAATTGTGGTTTAACATAGAAGTGACCATTGAACCCTAATATACAGTATATCGATATCTATCTACCTCTCTGTCTCTCTCTCTCTCTATATATATATATATATATATATATATATATATATAAAGGCATAAACTAGTGTTGGAGAGTTGATTAGCTGCCAGAGCTAATCAAAATGAAAAATGATTAGCAGTCAGCTAGTTTTGATTAACAGTTTTCTAAAATTGGCATTTTTACTTTAAACCATAAAATTACTACTTAACATTGTATATATCGATTACATAGATGGTCTACACATAGTTTGGGGACTGTGTGAACCCAAACCAAACTAAGGCTGACCTGGCTTGCAGCAGTAGAGTTCTCGACATAACCACATCAAGCCACTAGCCAACTGACACATTTTCTGGACTGAGGCTTCAGAAACAGGAGTCCTGAGTGTAGACAATGTGCAAACAAAGTTCCACTGTTTGCCCTAACTTGATGTGCTAATCTAAAAGTGCAGGATAAAATGAATAGTACCTCTCTCTGTTTTTTTACTTATCTAAAATTTCCACTCAGTCAACAATATTTGTAGATTTATATTACTGTTGAATTGTACTACTGTAGGCATCACTGTATATTCAACATGAATTAATTCTCACATTTAGCGAAGTGTTGTTATTACCTTGGATGCTACCATTTTTAAACTGATTCATAACCAAACACCCAAGTGTCAACTATCATTCAGTCAGTACCTTTGTTAGGATTCCTGTTTCAGTATACAGTACTTTTTAAAGAGAGTTTGGCTCCTAGCATGATGGGGCAAATGTCACTCATGTTACCCCTAACCAACCATAACCTTTAGCCCTTAACTCAAGGTGCAGAATTCTTATTGTGGCATCAGACATCTATCAGGGCAGCAGATTAGGGATTTTTTTTTACTTGCAGCTCTGGGGCAACCCATGGCAGTTCTCAGGCTCTCAAGCTCTCGGGTCCCAACACAGGTGCAGCAGTCTGAATCGGTCACTTCTATGGGTTTCACTTTGGGATGGCAGCTGCTCATGCTGTTAGTCCTTTACCACTGCAAACTTCTTTTGGCGACTCTGAATGTCACCTCGGTACTCACAAAAACAATGCTAACAACGAAAGACTGTCCCTCCAACCAACAGAGTTTGTCTTTCCCACACTTTCTAGCCATTCGGAAGCAATCAGAAAGGCTAAATCCAATCTCGGTGGCCACAAGATTCCCGGAAGTCATTTATGAAACTGTCTGCCAAGAATGTCATGGCCACTGAGATCAGGATTTGGCCCTTCTGATTCATTCTTCAATAGCATGCTGCTGTTTCCTTAGAGATTGCCCATACAAAACAATGATTAGCAATAACTGCTAATCAAGCCTATGATTGCCTCGTGATCTGTGGTTTTTGGGTCACAAATTGTGATGTGACCCTGCTTATTTTATGCCTTGTGTGTATATAAATATATATCCAGTATAGTTAGGCTGAAATTTAACTTCTATGTTAAACCTCAATGTTTGAACCTTAATAACTTTAGAATCATTCAATGGATTTGTGTGCAATTTGGCAAGTATAATCTCTAGGGATATGTCCCTTGATCTGCCAAACTTTGTACAAATCTGTCGTGTGGTGTGTGACATACAAAGTGTTACATGAACAGAAAAATCTGTGTTTTTTGCCATTTGTTTGTCCACCTGGGTCTCAGAAATGGCTTTAGGTTGTGGTCTGAAATATTCAGAGTAGAAAGCCTTAGCATCACAGACGTGACATTTGAAGGTTTGGTGAAAAAATATTAATCCATTCAAAAATTATTACATTTTAAATTTGTACATTATTTCCTATGGGAAAATTAATATGTCAAGCACAAAATATTCTATTTTTCACACAAAATAATACTTTTTGCAAAATTCAGTCCTTTTTTTGAAAGAAGGGATGTACTTTGCACAAAGTATCTGTTTTGATTGCAGGGGCTCTGTAGCATCAGGTATTTTGTTTTCCTGGTAGCGAGGACCAACAAGTGTGGAAAATATGTGAAAAAGTAATGTTATTTAAAAAAAAAGTGAGAACTTAGCTAATGGGGACCCATTTAGCTACATTCGTATGTTTGTTTGTTTGTTTTTTACTGAAAGTGTCCCAAAACAGTTTTTGTTAATACCCAAAATCTTGGGTGCTAGGTTAGCAAGAGGACCGCTTGTGTCCCGTTCTCTGTATGAGAACAATGGTATTTTCTTGACTTCTGCATTCACAGCTAAAACTTGTGCTGCCAGCTGCAGAATCAAGGTTGAAACATTCTGTTTGCCAATGCCCACCAGCAGCGTGGGACACTGGGGAGCCCAGTCCCAGTATACCCAGAGTTTCATTAATAACCCTCCACCTCTTTCTTGTAGGGACACTGGGGAGCCCATATCTAGTGTCTTGAATGTGTGTCCTTATGTGTCCATTGCTGTGGGACACTGGGGAGCCCACTCCCAGTGTCCTCATGTATCAGTCCTCTTCCTGCACTGGGGAACACTGGGGAACCCACTCCCAGTGCCCCCATATATTGTCCCCCCTTCCCACACTGGGGGGCACTTTGAGGACACTCCTAATGCCACAGATGGTTTTCTTTTTTCACCTGTGAAAAAGAAAACCATTCCCCGACATCCTGTTTTTCTTTTTAACCTAAAAAAAGGAAACCGTCCCTCACCGTCCTGCACCATCTTCCCCCCCAACCCTCACTATCCCACTGAGGACCTACCACCCGCACCTCTTTACCCCATACTTACCATAAGAGGTTGGGGGCTACGATCTTCTCTGGACTGGGACACGTTTGCACTCTTCAAAGGCAAACCGCAAACTGAGGAATCCAGGTAAGGGCCGTGTAATGGCTGTCAATGGGCTTTTTAACTTATGTTGATATCAGCCATTTTTAGGAATTTTGGCCCCAAATTTTCAACATGGTGTTCTTGGGACCCCACCTCATGAGTACTGGCACTGTCATCTCATTATTCAGTCCAGAAAGGTGATTTTGCAGTCGCTGCATGGAATCACCATTTGGGACAGATTGATGAAATGATAGCACCAGTGTTCATGAGGGGAGGTCCCAAAAAGCCCATGTTAAAAATTTGGTGGTAAAATTAAAAAAACACTGCTGCATTATGAGCATGCATTGCAAAGTTTCTATGCACGCTTGTATCTTGGCCAATTTTCAATATTTTCACTCCAGATTTTCAACATTGTCATTTTTTCAAATCTGCTCATGAACAGTACAGCTGTCATTTTTCACATCTTGCCCAAAATGTGTTTTCACACCCGTGGCACAGGACTGTGCAGTCATTGTATGAAATCACCTTTCAGGACTAATTAACAAAATGACAGTGCCACTGTTCATGAGGTGTGTTCCCAAAATGCCCATGTTGAAAATGTGGTGAAAAAATTCCTGCAAATGGCCAACATATGTGTGTTCATTAAAATTTTTCTATGCACGCCCATAACATTGGTAATTTTTAATATTTTGACTCCAAAGTTTCAACATAGTAATTTTTTCACACTACCTCATGAGCAGTACAACTGTCATTTCCAAAATCCTCTCCAAAATGTGTTTTTGCTCCTCTTGCATGGAATGGGGTTGCAGTTGCACAGAATTATGTTTTGGCAGTGATTTTACAATTTTCTCTACAGAGTACATATGTTGGGGTAATAATATGGCTATGCTGATAATTTTGTCATGCATCTATGGAAGGATGGGTGCACAGGGTCCCTGTGCTCCCACAGTACAGTAAGCAAATTCCCCAAGCATGGGAGTGCAGGGCCCGAAGGGGCCTATGCTCCCACTGTGACATAAGGACAGTTATGGAGGGTGGGGGCCCTGCACTCCCACAGGGAAATAAGGATACAAGTAAGCAGTCTGAAAAAGTAAGGAAATTCATTGCAAAAAACTTTGTTAATGCATCAGTTAGGGTGAGTACTATAGTGACAAAAGCAGGGAAATGAGGCATTAGGGTTTCAGCATTTAGGGTTTAGGCAGTATAGCGCAGTGGTTTAAGGCTCTGAGCTGCAAGCCTGGAGGCCTGGGTTTGAATCTCACAGCCCCTGCTTGCATACTGTGTGACCCTGAGCAAGTCACTTAACTTTCCTGTGCTCCCAGGTTGCACCTGTAAACAAGCTTTCAGCTTAGTGTGTCTCACCTGGTAAAACAAAAGGGGAAAAAAAACAACTAATGCCCCACCCCCATCCTACAGACACCGACAGGCATTTGTGGGGTGACTTGGAGCCATGAACCCTAACGCTCACCCCATTCTCATATGCTGTACCCATCTGAGCTTATTTGCTTATGGAATGGAGTGAGCATTACGGTTTATGACCTCAAGTCACTCCACCAATGCCTGCCGGTGTCTACAGGGTGGGGCGTTAGGATTGGAAACCCTAATGCCTCATTTCCCTGCTTTTGTAGCTATAGTTCTCACCCTGATGCATTAACAATGTTTTTTGCAATGTGTATGTATGTATATATATATATATATATATGTTTGTATTATTCTGGTGCAGTAGCACCAGTATAGTTAGGGTCAGTGCAAACTTTTATTTTAAACCTGACTTTTTGAATGGTTATAACTTTGGAATCAGTCAACAGATTTGCACGAAATTTGGCATGCTTAATTTCTAAGGGTAGGTCTCTTGGCATGCCAAATTTCTGGTGAATCCGTTTAGTGGTTTAGAGATAGAAAATATCCAAATATACTACATTTATGTGTTTTTTGATGTTTCTTTGTCCACCTGTTTCTCAAAAATGACTTGATGGTCTGGTCTGAAATTTTCAGGATAGAAAGCCTTTGCATCATAGGTGTGCCATTTGAAAGTTTGGTGAAAAAAATCTTTCTTCATTTAAAAGTTTTAACATTTTTAATTTTCTCTTTATTTAAATGTCCAGCATGAAAGATTGTTTTTGCATAAATTTCAGTTTTTTTGCACACATAGGCCGGGATATTCAAAGGGGTTGCACCTGGCGCAACAGAGTTGTGCCGGCACAACCCCACATTGTGCCCCGGCGGGATATTGAAAAGGCTGCCTGGCGCGGCGCAACTCCCTATGCACAGGGGTGCAATGTAATGGCATGCAGCGCAGATGCAGGGGGTGTGACCATGCACATGCGGCACATCTCAATATTCAGCCCAGGATGCGGGGTGCATATGCTGGTGCAACCCTGCAGTTCACCACATGGGGGGCTCAAAGTTGAGCCCTTGCAGAGTAGGAGCAACTCCCAGCCACCCAAAGGCAGGTTTCAGTACTGCAGGGTGCAACACAACAGCCCAGCCTTGGGTGGCCACCCGCCCACCCAGAACACCATCCACAAGCACACACTGACATGGACCCCCCTGGCCCATAGCCACAATCATGCGGTAAATATATACGACGACATCCCTGGCAGTCTAGTGGCCCCCTCAAGACCCTAATTCCCTGAGCTATGTTATTCATGTTCATCCCTGGTGGTCTAGTGGACCCCCTCCTGCCCGATTCCCCAATCGTGGTAAATAGCCCACATCTACTTCCCTGGTAATCCAGTGGCACCCCTACCCTCCCATCGACACAGGACTTCACCTACTCCTGCTCTCCCCATCAGCAGTAGCGTATTCTGCCTGCATGCTACCACCCCGCCCACCTGCCAAATGGTAGGTACAGTATGGTTTAGGCCCATTGGTCCCCAGTGGGACCAATGGGCTTGCAGGGCATACTGTATGAGACAGTCCCATATATGTGAATGATTCATTTCATGTTGGGACTGCCTAGTACAGTATGCCCTGCAAGCCCATTGGTCCACACAGGGGACCAAAGGGCTTACAGCCTATACTGTACCTGTCATTCAGTGGGCGGCCGGGTGGTATGCGGGCAGGATGTGGCTGCCTGCCAATCACAGGGGGGAGCAGGGTGGGAGATGGATCCTGTGTGGGTGGGAGGTGCCACTGGAGCACCCGGGAATTATGTGTGGGTGCTGTACTGCGATCGGGGACCCAGGAGGGAGGGGGTCCACTAGATTACCAGGGGCTGTTTTAATGTACATTTACCATGATCACGGCAATGGGCAGTAGGGGTTCCATTAGACCACCAGGGACAGTGGTATTGACATTGTTTGGGGAATTGGGGACTCAGCTGGAAGGGGGGCTACTTGACCACCAGGGTTGGTCGTGTGCTCGATTCTTCACAGAATCAGGGACTGGGGGGCCACTAGACTACAAGGGATTACAGTGTACACATATGCCAGTCATCAAGGCTATGGGGCAGGGGATGCCCCGGGATCCCCACTGTCCATGTCATGCTGTGCAGGGCACCAGGCGCAAGTCGCCAGGCTGCCCTGTGCAAGGCATGCAATTGGGGCCATAATGACATGCAAATGGCCCATTTGCACCTTGCATATATTATGGCCTAATTTGCATACCCTTAGCTGAATATTGCAGGTGATGCACCTAGAGCAACTGCACTTGTGCTGGCGCATCACTGTGCTTCCTGTCTGTGACTTGTGCTGGCGCAGTGCCACTATGCCATTTACAGTATGTGTGCCAACCTTGCCATATTCAATGGTGCTGCTCCATGGTGCATCACCATTGAATATCGCTTGGTCCTGGCCCCGGTGCAGCCCAGTTGCTCTGCACCCAGGCTTGTGCCACTGCCTGGCACAGTCTGAGTATCTGGGCCCTAATGTTTTAGGTTTTTTTTGCACAGTTTTTTGCATGGTGGGTCACTTTCAGCCATTTTTTCACAAAAAAATATTGTCTTTTCACATGCAGTGTCACACAAATCCTGCTTAACTTAAGCAGAGCTCTGTTCTCTACTGGGGCTAAGAACTAGATCTCTTGTACTGGAACCTTCAATTTAAGGTAAAAAAAGGAGGTAGTGTGTTTGTCAGAGGTAGTTGAAGTAAATTGTTATCTGTTATCTGTGTACTTATCTAGGTGCTTGTCACAGGTGTCAGAAGGGAATTGTTATCAGTGAAATTAACTAAGTGTAGAAAGATTTGCAAAGTAGGGGGAGTGGCTTAGCTAGAAGGAGTCAGGTTAAGACCAGATAGAAACACTGCCCTAGATAGCTTCTTTCAGAGAACAGACAGAACACTAGGAGGAAGGAGCTACTGGTATAACTTAAACTTCTCTACTGGGATTATATTGCTCTCCTTCCTTCCCCTCCACCCCCCCACCCTAAACCAGTTATACTTTTATAGGCACAGGATTTAATTGACAACAGGAACTTCCTGTTTGGGAGCAGGAAGTGAGTGATCACAGAGCCACAAAAGACTCACCATCCTAGAAGGGCAAGAGTAGCTCTCCACCCCCCCCCCAGCTGCTGTAGGTCTGACTCTGAGCAAGTAAGGAGACTACTGAGAAATATAGGAACTTCTTGTCTCAGAACAGGAAGATCAGGAGCTAAAAGGGTGCAGAGACAGTAAGTAAGTATGGAGAGAAGAAAAAAAAAGAAATAAACAAACAGAGGAAAGAATAAGTATTCCAAATAACAGTTAGGGGGCCAGAAAAAAGACATGTGGGGAGTGGTGCAGTGTAGGGGCTGTGGAGCAGCAGTCTTCCGGGAGATGTTCTTGAGGATGCAGTGTTGCCCCATCTGTAGGCACCTCTCTGGGCTGAGGGAGGAGGTTGCTCATCTCCAGGCTGAGTTGGCCAGGATTTGTGGGACCTCCTCTCCCACCCAGGGACCACCAGGGTCACTGCTGTTGCCTCAGAGGTTGCCAAGAAAGAGGAGTGGTTGGACCACAGTGGGCTCAGGGAGGCTGAAGGTGGTGGAACAGAGGCACATCCCTCCAGTTATACGTCTCCACAATTTCTATGCCATTCTGGAAAAGTGTGGTTCCTCTATGGAGGCACCCACAGTGGAGACCAAGGAGGATGCTGGGAACCTCCTCAAAGGAGACGCATAGGAGGGTGGCATGGAACCCCACAGGGGAGAAACAACTCCTGGTGGGGGACTCCATTGTTAGGAAGGTAGAACTGGGGGAGGAAGGGGAAAGGGAGGTAAGGTGCCTTCCTGGCACCATGGCTTGGTGGGACAGAGAGAGAATCCTCAGGATCGCAGGAGCAGCTGCACAGGGGAGGGAACTAGATGTCATTGTCCACCTAGGGACAAATGACCTAGTTAAGAAAAGGATCAGAGCAGTGCAAGAAGTGTTTGTGGAGATGGGGAGGGGCCTTAGACAAATAGCATACACAGTAACTTTCTCGGAGGTGCTGCCTATCTATGGCATGGGTGAGGCTAGGTTGCTCCACTCCATGGGATTCAATCAGTGGTTGAAAAACTGGTGCAGAGCTCAGGGATTTGGCTTCATTGGGGACTGGGGGTCCACCTGGAGGGATGCAGGCCTATACTTGCATGATGGTCTGCATCTGTCCAGGAGGGGAACCAGGATCCTAGGTGATAGGTTTAAATACTTCATTGACAAGCATTTAAACTAGCCAAGGGGGGAGGCACTGGAAAGGAGCAGGGAAATCCTAGCCCCCACCCCAAATATCAGGGTACTAAGTGAGGTAGACACCAACATAGAGATGTCGATAGGGAGAAGCACAGGGGTAAATGGAGAAAGTGACAAATGCAATAAGGACAGGGATGGGGCAAAAAGGGGTAAGGCCATCAAGAAATGGAGAGTAATGAGTACCAATGCCAATAGTCTGGGCAACAAGCTCCCTGAACTGGTGGCCTTGATGGAAGAGGGATACCTGGATATCAGAAGCAGTCACAGAAACATGGTACACAGAGAACCATGACTGGGATATTAACATACCAGGGCAAGCCAACCTACAGGAGAGACAGGGAGGGCAGAAGAGGGGGAGAAGCCTTTATGTAAGGAAGGGATAAAAGCAACTGAACAAAAGAGTAAACAGGAAGAGAGGAGGCACTGTGGGTCACCTTAGAGACTGGAAATGGCACCACAATCCACACAGGGGTTGTATATAGACCCCATGTCAAGGGAGGGAATGGACAAGGATATGATAGAAGGCATACTTAGGATAGCAGAGAAAGGGGAGATACTGTTGATGGGGGACCTTAATATGCCAGATGTTAACTGGAGCAACTTTGCAGCAGCCACATCCAAAAGCAGGGCCATTCTTGATGCCGTTCAGGTGGCATGCCTCAGACAGCTAGTTTTGGAACCTACTC
Source organism: Neoceratodus forsteri (assembly GCA_016271365.2). Taxonomy (NCBI): domain Eukaryota; kingdom Metazoa; phylum Chordata; order Ceratodontiformes; family Ceratodontidae; genus Neoceratodus; species Neoceratodus forsteri. The sequence continues at coordinate 1,164,772,267 of CM057456.1, read as the reverse complement.
ATGAGGGAGCAATCTTAGACTTCATACTCTCAAATGGAGACAGTGACAGGATCTCAGATCTAGAAGTGGGTAGCCATTTGGGAACAAGTGACCACCAAACAGTGTGGTTCATGATAAACTAAGCTACAGAGTCAAGCCATACAAAAGTGAGGGTTCTGGACTTCAGGAGGGCTAATCTATAAGATGGGAGTGCCTTTAGAAAAGCACTCAGCAAACAGGCTAGAAGGAGGGGTGGAGCAACAATGGGGAAATATCAAAACTGCCATCACAGAGGCAACAAGCCTTTGTGTGAAATAAATAAACAAATCAAAATGAAAGAAAAAGCCACTATGGTTCTCAAAAGAGGTGGCAGTGAAGGTTAGGGACAAAAAGATAGCATTTAGGAAGTATAAGAAAACACAGAAGGAGCAGGACAGAGAACTGTACCAGTTAAGGCAGAAAGAAGCAGGGAGGGTAGTCAGAATAGCAAAGGCACAAACTTAGGAAAAGATAGCTAACTCAGTTAAGAAGGGGGATAAAACCTTTTATATGTATATCAGGGAGCATAGAAAGACAAAGGGAGGGATAGTGAGGCTGAATAGAATGGATGGTGGGTGGGCAGAGAGTGACAGTGAAAAAGCAGGGATACTGAATGAATACTTCTGTTCAGTATTCACAAAAGAGGAAGGGGGGGAGGTGCCTAATCCAATTAACAGAAGCACTCTGGAGAGGGGGGTTGATCCCAGTCCTTTCACAGAAGAAAGGGTTCAGAAAGAACTCCTAAAACTGAATGTGGACAAAGCAATGGGGCCAGATGGAATTCACCCCAGAATTCTAAAAGAATTAAGCAGAGAACTAGTGACACCGCTGACTACCCTTTTAAAAATCATGGGAGGATGGTGTGGTACCTGAGGACTGGAAGAAGGTGGATGTGATTCCCCTTCACAAAAGTGGGACCAAGACAGAGGCATGAAACTACAGACCTGTCAGTTTGACCTCTGTGGTAGGGAAAGTGATGGAATCACTTCTGAAGGAAAGAATTATTGAGTACCTAGAGGCCAGTGGGGCACAGGACCCAAGACAACATGGGTTCACAGTGGAAAGGTCATGTCAGATGAATCTAATTGATTTCTTTGACTGGGTGACCAAAGTAGTAGACCAGGGAGGGGCTGTGGACATGGCCTACCTAGACTTTAGCAAGGCATTTGACACAGTCCCACACAAAAGATTAGTAGTCAAATTAACCAGCCTGGGAGTGGGTCCCAGGGTGGTAGCCTGGGTAAAACATTGGCTGAACAACAGGACACAGAAGGTAATTGTAAATGGAGTCCACTCTGAAGAAAGAGGGGTTACTAATGAGGTACCGCAGGGTTCAGTACTGGGTCCAGTCCTTTTTAATGTCTTTGTAAGTGACATTGCAGAGGGGCTGGAAGGAAAAGTATGCCTCTTTTCAGATGACACAAAGATCTGCAACAGGGTTGATACACAAGGAGGAGTGAAAAGGATGAGAAGGGACTTGGCAAGGTTGGAGAAATGGTCAGAAGTATGGCAGCTTGGATTCAATGCAAAGAAGTGCAAAGCAATGCACCTGGGAAACAAAAACCCAGGGAAAGATTACACAATGGGGGAGGTAGTAACAACAAAAATGGAAAGGGACCTGGGGGTAATCATATCAGATGACCTTAAGGTTGGCAAGCAATGTGAGAAGATGGTAGGGAGGGCTGGGGGGATACTGGGATGTATAGGGAGAGGTATCACCAGCAGAAAACAGGAAGTTGTTATCCCCTGTACAGACAGTTGGTGAGACCCCATCTGAGTACTGCTTCCAGTTCTGGAGACCCCATCTCGCAAGGACATAGAGGATAGAGGCAGTTCAGAGGAGGGCAACTAAATGGTGCAGGGTCTGCAAGAGAAGCCAGATGAGGAGAGACTAAAGGAGCTAATATGTATACCCTTGAGGAAAGGAGGAGAGGGGGACATGATAGAAATGTTTAAGTACCTCAGTGGAATCAACAAAGTCCAAGAGGGTAGCATCTTTCAGAAAAAGAGATGTACAAGAACAAGGGGACACAATCTGAAGATAGAGGGAGATGGCTCAGTGGCAATGTGAGGAAGTATTTTTTCACAGAGAGGGTGGTGGATACATGGAACAGCCTTCCTGAGGAGGTTGTAGGGTCTAAAACTGTGGAAGAATTCAAGAATGCATGGGACAGACATAAGGCAATTTTTGTTGGGGGGGGGTAGGAAGAACTAGGCTCTTGGTTAAATAGGTCTGCAGCTTACCCTCTAGGTAGGGAAATGGGCAGACTAGGTTGGCCAAGCGGTCCTTATCTGCCGTCAAAGTCTATGTTTCTATGTTGTGTTCAACATTTTGTTTTCTTGTTAGCGGCACAGAGAACAAATGAAAAATAGGTGTAATTAAAATATAAACATCAGAATTTAGCTAAACAGGCTCCAATTCTAGATTCTGATTTTTTTTTTATATACTGTGGCCTGAAACACCTTTTTTGGCCACCCAAAATGTTGTGTGGCAAGCTTAGCTAGAGGACTGCTTCTACCCCTGTTCTCTGTATGAGAACACCAGGGTTTTCTTGCTTTCTGCAGCCACAGCTGGAACTCATGCTGCTGGCTGCAGAGTCATCCTTGAGCCATCCATTTTCCCTGTTGTCTAGTGGCCCCTTTATCCCTGGTGTCTAGTGACACCTCCAGTCACATATCCCCTCCTCTCAGCAGTGTGGGATGCTGGGGAGCCCACTCCCAGTGTCCCGAATAATATATTTCCCCCAGCAGTGTGAGACATTTGGAAGGCCACTCCCAGTGTCCTGAAATTTTTTGCTGACATTGGGGTTCCCAACTCTCATGTCAACACTAGAACCTCCCCCCCCACCAGCAGTGTGGGACACTGGAGAGCCCACTCCCAGTGTCCCAAAAAATTTATTTTTTAAAATTTTAAACTGTTTTTGCTGACATCAGGGTGCCCAACCACCATGTCGGCACTAGGACCCCCCCTGCCAGCAGTGTGGAACAATGAAGACCCCACTTCCTGTATCCCCAGTTATGTCCTACCCCCAATACTGTGGGACACTGGGAAGCCCACTCCCAGTGTCCTGAAATATTGCTTAATTGTATCATGAAAAAAGAAAACAGTCCCCAACATCTTTTTTCCCTAAACAATTAAAGAAACCAGTCTCTTGTTGACTCCCCAATACCCCTCCACATACCGATCCTCCCACTGAGCAACCCACCACCCCACACCCCTCTTGCTCTATACTGTAGTTACCATTGTAGATCCTCAGCTGTCATCTTCTGTGGACTTGAACATGTATTCACTCTTCAGAGCTGAACCACAAACAGAAGAATCAAGGTAAGTGTAGTATAATGGCTGTCAATGGCGTTTTGACGTTATGTTGCTATCTCAGTCATTTTTTGGTATTTTTGTACCAAATTTTCAACATGGGCTTTTTGGGACCCCACCTTATGAAGACTGGCACTGTCATTTCATTACTTGGTCCTGAAAGGTGATTTTGTGGTCTCTGCATGAAATCACCTTTTGGGATCAAGTAACAAAACAGCAGTGTCAGTGTTCTTGAGGTGGGGTCCCAAAAAGCCCATGTTGAAAATTTGCTGCAGAAATACCCAAACATGCCCGAGTTATGCACAGTTGTTGAAATTTTGCTATGCATGTGTGTAACTTTGATAATTTTTAATATATTCACTCTAAATTTTCAACATGGTTATAGTTTCACACCACCTCATGAACAGTACAGCTGCCATTTTTCACTTGCTGCTCAAAATGTGTTTTGGCACCTGTGGCACTGAATGGCATGGTTGCTGTACGAAATCACTTTTCAGGACCAAGTAACAAAATGACAGCACCACTGTTCATGAGGTGGGCTCCCAAAAAGGTCATGTTGAAAATTTGGGGTCAAAGGTTTGAAAAATGGCTTTATTATGGTCATTCGTTGCAATCTCACTATGCACGCTCATAATATTGGAAATTTTCAATATTCTGACCCCATATTTTCAATATAGTCTTCTTAGTACCACACGTCATGTATGTCACAGCTGTCATTTTTCAAATCCTGGCCAAAATGTAATTTCACACCTGTGGCATAAACTGGAGTTGCAGTTGTGTAGAATTATGTTTTGGTGGGGATTTGAAAATGTTCTGTACTGGGTACATGTGTTGAGGTGATAAGGAGGCTATGTTGAATATTTTGGGTGAAAATTATTTAAGATGGCACAGTTATGACTATTTGTTGCAATTTTGCTACACCTGTTTGTAACTTTATGTATGGAAGTGCAGGAGCCAGAGGACCCTGCATTTCCACAGCTAGATACATATATGCATCTATGGAAATATGGGACTGCAGGGTCTGAAGGACTCTGTGCTCTCACCCCTAAAGATGTTGTAGCACAGGGTCTATGGGGTACTACATAGAAACATAGGAATTGTCGGCAGATAAGGACCACCAGGCGCATCTAGTCTGCCCATAAGCCCTGTACTTGATTACAGCTTCTGACCATCCCTCTGCTTTATTTCTATGGTTCCCCTTTGCCTGTCCCATGCAAATTTAAATTCAACCACAGTGCTTGCCCCCAACACTTCCTGTGGCAGACCATTCCATGCATCCACCACCCTCTCTGTGAAGAACTTTCTCACATTCCCTCTTATCTTGCCACCTTCCAATTTCATGTAATGCCCCCTTGTTCTTGTACCCCTCCTGTATTGGAAGATGTCTCCCCCCCTGCATCTTGTTTATGTCCTTGAGTTACTTGAATGTTTCTATCATGTCCCCTCTCTCCCTCCTCTTTTCAAGCAAGTACATACTAACATACTAACTGCCAGCAGATTAGGCCTTATGGTCTATTGAGTCTGCTCGAAACTCAGATCCCTAGTTGGGTGCCGAGGCCCTCCCCCCTTGTGTTCCAGTAACCCCTATCATCCATCCCCACCACCCTGGACCAGGCCATCATCTGATATATCCACTTTCTGTGTCTGTCCCACCCTCTCTTGAAGCCCTCCACTGTGGATCTCTGAACCAACTCACCAGGAAGTGCATTCCAAGGGTCCACCACCCTCTCAGTGAAAATCCTCCTCTTCCCCCCCACCCTTCCACCTTCCAACTTCAAACCATGCCCTCTGGTGATACCTCCCTGCTTTAGTCTAAAGATCCCCTCCATGTTTACCCTATTTATTCCCTTGAGGTACTTGAAGACCTCAATCATGTCCCCCCGTATCTCCTCTCCTCCAATGAAAGCAGGCAGAGCTCCTCAAGTCTGTCCTCATACATCCAATTCCCTAGTCCTCATATCATCTTAGTTGCCCTCCTCTGTACCTTCTCCAGGAGCTGTATGTCCCTCTTCAAGTGTGGTCTCCAGTACTGTACACGGTACTCAGGGTGTGGTCTAACCAGTCCATTGTAAGGCGGCAAAATCACTTCCCTGCTCCTAGAGGTGATCCCCCTTATGATGCATCCCAACATTGTGTTTGCCTTGCTAGCCGCTCTCCTGCACTGCTCAGAGTTATTCATACATGCATCCACCATGACCCCTAGGTCTTTTTCACCTGTTGAGACCTCCAGCACCTCCTCTCCCAGGGTGTACCTGTGTTTAGGGTTTCCCCTCCCAAGATGTAACACCTTGCACTTGGTGATATTGAAATTTAATTTCCATGTGTGAGCCCAGCTTTCCAGGGTGTCCAGGTCCCCTTGCAGTGCCAACCTCCCCTCTTCCCCCTCAACTACTGCTCCCATTTTGTAGTCATCAGCGAAGAGACTCATTTCACACCCGATACCCTCCCTGATGTCCAATATGTATGCATTAAACAGGATTGGACCCAGGACCGAGCCCTCCGGTACCCCACTACCGACCTCTCTAGGGTTCAAGAGCTCCCCACCGACCACTACTCTCTGGGTACATCCAGCTAGCCAGTTTTAAATCCATCTGACCATCAAAGGGCCTACTCCCAACCCCGTCAGTTTCTCCACCAGACCATTGTGGGGGACAGAGTCAAACACCTTACTGAGGTCCCTTAATCTCTCCTCATAAGTTTTGTGGTGCAAGCCCTGTACCATCTTAGTCACCCTTCTCTGAACTGTCTCCAGCCTTTTAATGTCCTTTCAAAGGTGTGGCCTCAAACAGTGCTCCATGTGAGGCTTGACCACTGTTTTATATAATGGCATTACTGTCTCCTGTTTTCTGCTGATGATACCCATGCCTATACACTCCAGCATGCCACTGGCATTCCCTGGTGCCCTTGTACTCTGCTTTGACATTTTCAGGTCATCTGAAATAATAACACTCTGATCCCTTTCTTCCTGAGTGACTGTCAGCAACTCCCCTGCCATCCTGTAGATCCCTCCAGGGTGTCTATGCCCCAGGTACTTGTTGCTGCACTCCTTTGAATTAAACCTCAGTTGCAACTCCTCAGACCATTTCTCAAGCTTCCCCAGGCCCTTCCTCATTTTCGTCACCCCTTCTGGAGTATCCACTCTATTACGCATCTTGGTGCCATCTGCAAACAGACAGATCTTTTCTTCCAGTCCCTCTGCAATGTCACTAATGAAAACATTGAACAGGACTGGCCCAAGGACTTATCCCTGAGGTAACCCCTGGTCATACCCCTCTCCCCAGATTGTATCCCATTTACCACCCCCTCTGCCTCCTGTCCATTAGTCAGTTCTAACCGAGTTAACCACCTTATCTCCCATGCCCAGACTACCCATCTTGTTAACTAGTTTCTTATGTGGGACAGTCTCGAAGGCTTTCATGAAATCAAGGTATGCAACGTCCACTGCCCCCGATTTACATCTTTCATCACCCAGCAAAGAAATCCATCAGATTTTTCTGACATGACCTACCCACTGTGAAACCATGCTGCCTAGGGTCCTGGGCACCAATGGCTTCCAGATGTCCCACTATCCTTTCTTTAAGCAGTGTCTTCATGGTCTTCCCTATTACTGAGGTGTGGCTGACCAGCCTATAGTTCCATGCCTGTGCTGCTTCTTGTGATACCGTGGGAGTGGAGGTGCTCTCACCCTTGAAAACATTGTAGCACAAGGTCTGTCAGCCACTGTGCTGGTGCCTCAGATACTGCGGGAGTGCATGGTCTGAAGGACCTTGCACTCCCACCCCTAAAGTCATTGAAGGGCAGGATCTGTGGGGCACTGTGCTGCTGCCTGACATACTGTGGTTCGGACCCTTGCTCCCACCCCCAAAGATGGTTCCACAGCTAGATACATATGCACACCTTTGGAGGGATGGGAGCGCAGGATTCGAAGGACCATGCGTTCCCACAGTAAAATAAAGATACTAATATACTGTCTCAAAAAGTAAGGAAATTAATTGCAAAAACCTTCATTAATGCATCAGTTAGGGTGCTTACTAAAGTGACAAAAGCAGGGAAATGGGATGTTAGTGTTTCCAATCCTAACACCCCACCCCCACACTTCAGACACTGACAGGCATTGGAGTGTGCCTTGCGGTCATCGGAGTAATGCTCATGCCATTCCAGCACACCCCTACCCTACAGACACTGACATGCATTGGGGTGTGCCTTGGGGTTGTTGGCCCTAACGCTCACCCCATTGTCCTATACTGTACGCATTTCAGTTTATTTACTTATGAAATGGGGTGAGCATTAGGGCTGACAACCACAAGGCACACGCCCATGCCTGTCAGTGTCTGTAGGATGGGGTTGTGCTGGAATAGCATGAGCATTATGGCCAGTGACTCTACAGCACACCCCAATGTCTGTCAGTGTCTGTGGGGGGGTGGGTGTTAGACTTTCAAATGCTAATACCCATTTCTCTGCTTTTGTCTACTTTAGTAAGCACTTAACTGATGCATTAACAAAGTTTTTGCAAGATATATATATATATATATATATAAGCTCCCCAGGATGAAACCCACTTCTGCAGCATTTTACAGCACTCTGCAGTATGCTGCAGCAGAGTTACTGCAGTAAACAATGTAATTTCAATGGGAATTAGTCCCTTTTGTCATGCAGGAAAATGTGATACTGCCAGGATGAAGTGAATGTCACAGTTTCCTGCATGACAAAAGGGACTAATTATATTGTTTTCCTCGGTAACTCTGCTGCAGCATGCTGCAGAGTGCTACAACCTGCTGAAGAATTAGGTTGACTGTATATGTGTATATATATATATATATATATATATATATATATATATATATACACACACACACATATACATATGTATTAACTGAACTGAGTCATTCTGTGTTCACTAATATAAGTGCTCATAAAGCCAAAAATACAAAAACTTTTTCTTTCACTTAAAGGTTTTATTAAGATTTTCAATTACAGACATTGAGAACATTAGTTACATGTGTATCATTCTCTGTTCAAAGATATAGCTTCTGTACTTTCCCACATGACTGCTATGACAGGGATCTGTGCAGAACAAGGACGTCAACATGTACAAACCTGCCTTATGGAGAGTAGAACAGTATCACTCAGAAGGTAACAAGACTGGATCATGTGCCAAGCCTGCTGTGTGATCGAGATGTCCTACCTACCTGAGATGCTGTAGTGTGTCTCCCACTCTGTAATGGAGAGAATATAACCACAAAGTATCACAGAAAACAATCATAGACATACATGCAAAAATTCAGAAAATTCAGAAAGTTAAGTAGTTAAACTATATACAAGTGCCTTGTATATTAACCAACAAGGAATGAGAGATGTACCCCCTTACTCAAATTCATGAGGGGGGTGTAGTCAGGCACCCTTAGTTATTCCCTGTAAATAGGGTTTCAAGTCCTTCTTATCCTATGCCTATTCTGGGAGCCAGGTATGCCTGGTATGGGGCCCAACACTGCTGAAAAATTCCCTTTTGATGTTGAACTATATGACAGCACCTGTCTAGTTCAAATATGGTTGAGAATGATGTAATAATGTCACTGATGGCCAGGATGCTGGTTGTTCACCATTTACTAATGATAAGGCATTATCTTGCATGCTAAGTAACATCAGCCATCTAAATTCTGGGAAGGTTAGGTGTGGTGCTTCTGCCGTCAATCCCAGTAGCAAGAGAGAAGCTGACAGTGGTACTGTTTTATGGAGCACCTTCCAACCTTCTTGAATTATTTGTCTCCAGAGTGTAAGCATTTTGGGATCATGTCCATAGTATGTGGTGTAGGTCCCCACCTAGTTGGTGACAATGTCAACAGTTGTCCTGGTTTATTAGTTTAGCTTTGTGGAGTGAAGTTGGGGTTCTGTACCAGGAGTGTAGAATATTATTATGTACAAGTCTACTGTGGGCATCCCTATGAGCTTTATAGCCTGCTGTCCAACATTGTTCCCACTGGGAGTCTGAAATATTTTTTGTTCAAGGCCTTCTTCCACTTATGTTTTGATTCTGATGTTTGGCTAGGTAATGTGTCCCTAACTTGGGAATATATGATTCTTGCAGTGCCTTTGGGAAGGGCTAATGACTTTATGATAAAAAAGGAGGGTGTGTATTGTTTATTGGCTAGGTAGAGAAGAGGCTTCAATGCATCTCTGAGCTGAAGATATCTCCAAAAGCTTTTTTGTGGTAGGCCCCATTTTTCTTGGATGCTTTGAAACGTGTCCACTTCCCCTGTCCTTGGTACTATGATGTCTTTGACTCAGTAGAGTTCCTGGGCAGCCCAGTGTGGCCAGTATATAGTTTGTACACCAACGATCAGTTTAGGATTATACCATAGTGTAATGTGGGAGTGTGGCCTCAGGATTATTCCCAATCTCTTATGTAGCTGCTTCCAATACTTAATTCTTGGGTCAGTAGTTGGGTGTGTGCAGCATCTATGTGGTGTGTCCGACCATAGAAGGGATGTGAGGAGAGGGGGGTCACCCTTGTTCCAATTGGACCCACTGGGGGAGATGAGTTAGAGACTGGTCTAAACCGGCACAAGGTTTGGGAGTTTTGGTAGTCCATCTTGTAGCCTTCCATCCATGGCAGTCCCCAGCCTCCTACCTTCCAGTGTGCTCTTATTTAGTTTTGGCTGTATCATGGCTTGTTGGATACCCATAGCAATGCTCCCAGCATTTTGTCAGTCTTCTGATACCAAATGGTAGGCAAGAATAGGGGGATATAAGACAGTAGGTAGAAAATTTTTGCCACCATCATCATTTTGATGGCAGCTATTTTACCAGCCATGGATAGTTATAGTCGTGACCAATGATCTGGTTCTCCCTTGCATTCGTTCAATAGGGAACCCGTATTTTTTTCCCATGTAAATTTTATTTTGGTTCCTATTCCAGGTATGTGATTTCATCCTGAGACCATTTTAAGTCTTGGGTAGGCATATTCTGGGGCTGGCATAACCGGTTGAGGGGGAGGATTTCTGTTTTATTTTGATTTACCTTCAGGCCGGAATATCTTGTGAAATTGTTAAGGAGATCCATCAGAGGCCCCAGTGAGAGATGGGTATCTGCTAGGGGAATTAATAAGTCGTCCATGTACATAACAGTCTAGTATTAGTGTTTCCCTATTTGTATATCCTTTTGCTGCTGGATAGCTGCAGCTAGGGGTTCTACCACCAGGATGAAAAGTAAGGGTGACTGGGGGCATCCTTGCCTGGTGCCTCTTTCTAACTCGAGAAGTTCGGACAAGTGGGAGTTAGTGAGAACCCAATCTTGGACAGTGGTCTAAATCGAATCAATCCAGGATCAAAATCTAGGACCAAACCCCATGAGCTGGAGCACTGTGTGAAGGTAGTCCCACTTCACCAAGTTGAACTCCTTCTCAAAGTCGACTACCAACATGATTGTCAGGGTGTTGATTGTCCTGGTGGAGTGATTTAGATTTAGCAGGGAGCAGATGTGGTCAGCACTATACTTGCCCTGCAGAAATCTGTCTTGAGATGGGTGTATTAGAGTAGGAAGAAGTGGGTTTAATCTTGTGGCTATGGCCTTAGTGTAAATCTTGCTATCGGCACTAATGAGGGAAATTGGTCTGTAACTGGCTGCTGAGGTAGGGGTTTTCCCCTTTTTTTGGGCAGTACCGTTATGACTGCCTCTCACAGAGTGGGTGGAAGTATGCCTTCTCTTCTGCTTTGGAGTATACCTGGCATAGAATTGCGGACACCAGGGAAGCAATGACCTATAAGAAGTTGACCAGAAATCCATTCCTTTTTTTAGTGAAAGTAGGGCTTTGCTCACTTCCTCTACTGTGAGTGGGGCTTTAAGCATGTCTTTTTGTTGTGGATAGATCTTGGGGAGGGAAAGGTTATCCAGAAAAGACTGAGTGTCCACTGGGATTTCTGGAGGAGAGGATGTATAAAACTTGGCATGAAAGGCTGACATAATCTTGCTGACCTCTTGTGTGTACCTTATTCACGTGTGGATCCCTTGGGCCTGCAATAAATCCACCCACTTGTTGTTTCCATATCTGGTATGCCAGCACTTTCCCACTCTTATCCCCCCCCCTCCCAAAAGAAGCACCTAAGTTTTAGTAGAGCTAGTTCTGCCTTTCTGGATATGAGTTCATTAACCTCAATACGCAGTTTTGTGACCTTTCGCCCTAAATCAGTATGGGGGAACTAGTAGTGCATATCCTTGTATTGTTGTTCCGCTAGGACCAGGTCCCCTTCTAAGGCCTGTAGATGTTGTTCCCTTTTTTCCTCTGGTATGCCGCATACCCTATGATTTTCCCCCAATGGTGGCTTTATAGGCCTCCCAAAAGTCTAATCGACGGTATGTTCCGTGTACACTGGAGTGAAAGGTATAGTCCCTCTCCTTTGATCCTTTGAGAGTAACAGGTGCCAGGTATCAGCCAGTTTGTACTCATGTAACAGCTGCTGCACCACCTACACTCAACTGGAGTGGGATTCCTTCCCTTTGTTGTTCCTATCTAGTACTGGTACCAGGGTTAGACTAAAGCCCCCCTCCCCGCCGCTAGGATGGGCATATCGCCATCCACCATGGCTCCAATCTTGTTGGACAGGCCATGAAAAAAAGCAGGGCTATCTTCATTAGGAGCATATATGTTGACCAGTAATATCGGCCCATTGGTGGTGGTCATTAGGGCTAAGGTCCACCCTTCCTGTGAGTTTGATCAACTGGCAGTTAGGATCCATGGAAGGGATTTCTGTATTAATATAACCACTCCTGTTTTCCTAGATAGAGCACAGGCATGTGTTTCCTTTCCTACCCAGTCTCATACCACGTAGGCATGGTCCTCCCTGATCAGTTTTGTTTCTTGCAGAAATGCCACATGAGTTTTTACTCTCTTCAGGTGAGACAGCACCTTTTTCCTCTTAATTGGTGTATTAAATTCCCTGACATTCCTGGTGATACACGATATTTCATCCATAGCCTGATTTGCTAATGATAATGACTTGCTTTGTGCTGAAATCACCTGAGGAGAGTGGATTTCAAGGACTGTGCACCTTATTGGTGCTGGGTAGGCTTGACAGGATAGGTATACTAGTAAGGAGTGAACCTGAAGCTCTGAGTAGTGATGAAGGGTGGAGCACCCCATGTATAGCCAGACATCTCTACATACATATGTAACATATATGACCTGTAGTATAACATTAACACTAACACAACAACGTATTTTCAATACACCCACATATTACTGCTAGAGAGTGGGCTGGAATATTGGGCTGGAGGCCATAAGCCACCTGAGATGAGTCCAGTCCAGCTGGTAGAAGTGTGGTTGTCAAGGGAACCTCCCTATTGGATTGGGGACTGTTCCCTAGCATTATACCACTAGTTCACAGAGGGTGTAAGGGCAACCCTGTCCTTACCCCTCATCACCCAAAGAGGATAGTGTATTTGTATACTGCGTGCACCATCAGTCCGCATGTCATAGCCCTTGTTCAGCTCTGGCTCCAAGGACAAATCCATACCTAATTCAAGAGTACCATATGCATCTAAGACTTCTGGTAGGGGGTAGCCTGTTAAAGGGGCAAGCACTCCCCTTGATGCCACACCTTGATTGTCATAACTTCATGCCAGCATGGGGCTCTGTGAGTGTCTGCATCACAGAAACAGGATCTTCTCCCACCCAGATTCTGGTGACTGTGTTAGGAGGTGCTAGGAGGTACCTACATTACGAGTAGGCCAGTGTCATAGGAGTTGTGGGGGTTAAAGGGGAGGGAGAGGAGGTGAGGGGAGGGCCTGCCTATAGGGCAATGCATAGGGTGATGGAAGCTCGGACAGTATTTATACCACCAGACCATGGTCCTTATGCTCCCTTGCCCCTCCCTTTTTTTTTAACTGTATTTATTACTCCCAGGATGGAGCATCTCTCAGAGGTGCCCACTCAACAACTACTGCTACTCCCTGCCCAAATCCTCTCTCTTCCCAGAGGTGACCATCCAGCCCCCCAGATCACCCCCCCAGGGAGGGCCTGCCTCACCTACCTGGCAGGCTATCTGGTATGAGTCTGTCTGGTGGAGAGCCAGGGAGACCAGTAGAGAGGTGGCCCATCACTGGGGATGTGGGTGGTGTCCCAGGAACCCTCGTTGCCTCCCCAATCCAACAAGGGTTTTTTCCTTAGGTGGTTCAGGAGCGCAGACATGCAATGATGTCCACTCAAAGTCCGCCATCACTCCTCCCTCTCACCATGGCACCTCAGATTCCTGGTGCTGCTCCTGGTCTCCACCAGGGGCTGCACAGGAGCAGTACAAGTCCCAATCCCTTCTCTCTCCTGCTGACCCATGATGACCCAAGTCCATTCCAAAACCCAGGTCACCAGCATGGCGTGAGGTGTGGTATCCAGCGCCTCAACCCTCAGCACCACCGGGTTGGCCCCCTTGTCCCCTTTTATTTATTTATTTCTTTTGTAGACTTTGTTGATGCACCCTACGGCCCCAGGCATCCTTCTGGGGTACACACTTGGCAGAGGTCTCTACTCCCTGCCTGATCATCATGCTACCAGCTTCCTCCCCTGAACACCCAGGCAGGTCTAGCCCCCCTGGATCACCCCCTGGGATGGGCCACCCTTGGCAGCCTTTCTGAAATTAGAGGGGCCTACCTGGACGTCGGGTCAGTCATGGAGTCCCCTAGTGTGCTGGGCCAGCGGTGGGATGTGGGCCTGCCCCTGGAGTGCCCTTCATCTCTGTGGCACCACAGAGGGATTTTTCTGTGATGTTTTTTCCCCCCTCAGAGTGCAGCGTGCGATGACGCCTGGGCATGGCTGCCCTGCTGGCGTCTGTAACACTCCAACCCCCATTACGCTGGCTGGTGTACCTGCAGTGCCCCCGATCACCATCAGGGGCCACCAGGACACTGAGCAACCCTGGATCCTTCCCCAGGAAAAGGAGAGTTGTCTTCCGGATGCTCCATCCTTGCTGCCCCCCTGCAACCCGAGTCTGTTACCAAACCCTGGTCGCCAGCATGGTTCGAGGTGTGGCATCCAGCGACTCAACCCTTAGCACCACCGGTCCAGCTCCCTTGTCCCCTTTTAGATGCTAAGCCTGCTGTAGCCTTGTTCAGCTAGAATGGCACCAGGATGCCAGTGGGAGTCCATGTGCCATGCCAGAGTAGGTTTGTCTGGGAAGTGAGAACAATTCATGGCTTATTGGTGTGAGCATTTCCCTTAGACTGAGCCTGGGGGTAGTGTCGCTGTAACATTTCACTGTGCAGGCCTGGAAAAGCATTGCTATAACCTTCTACAAGACCCCAGGTCCTGCAGCTGCTAATTCTGCAGCCAGTGTCAGAAAACAGTGAAGACCTGTCTGTCTGCCACCATATCTGGCTGTCTGTATGTCTGTATGTATGTTATATCATTGAGGACTGGTGCATATGCCTTGTTACTTATTGCTCCTCACCTTGGTCAGCCTTCTGGCCTACGCCTCTCACAGCATTCTGATGCTAAATGTACAGTATACGAGAGGCTCAGCTATCTGAATCGATCTCCCCCCCCATACATTGAACAACATTAATTTAATGAGCAACAGAAAATGTTTTGTCTGATTGGTAAATGAACCAGGGGTGAGACATTGTGACCATATGGTTCCATCTCCTGGGCATCAAAGCACAAGTTCTACAGTCTTATCCCGGGGAAGGGCTTGTGGGACAGCTGGAGGGAAGGAAACTTCCAAGGTTATGCCCTTTTCTTGCTAACTGGTTACAGGTACACTAATGGGAACTATATATTTCACTTCTCTGCCCTCTTCGTGCTATTGACCCCCAAGAGAACCAACAACATAAACAGTTATCTGACTGCCTTCATTCCAGTTCAGCGGGGTTGATTGCCTCTGGTGTCTGCAATTCTTGAGGTGCCCGCTTCCGAAGGCTATGATCCACTGAGGGCAGGTGGTCCAGGCTCAGCTCAGATGGTGGCTCATGTGTCCCAGTCCCTGCCCAGTCAACCTCTGCAGCTTCTGGGTCAAAGGGGCTGATCACTATTACTTCCTCGGGGTAGCAGGGAGACCGGGCTCAACTGCCATTTCCAATTGTAGGAGGGGTGCATACTTATTATTTGAAAAGTATGGGCTTATGGTTTCTGGTTCCCTCAGATCCTCCAGATGTCAGACAAAGGGGACATGGTGCTGGTGGAGTATTTTAATCTGCCTGACATAGATTGGAATACCTACACAGCGGCATCACAGAAGAGCAGGGAATTCCTAGTCGCACTACACGAAGCAGGCCTAAGTCAACTAAAAGTGACATCACCCACCAGGGTAAGCGTTCTAGATCTGATATTCACAAATAGCAATAGGGTTATGGGGGTCCAAGTAGGGAACCACCTGGCAACAGTGATCACAACATGGTATGATTCAGGGTAAAAAGGACTGTAGACCCCACACACTCCAAACTGAATGTCCTTGACTTCAAGAGGGCAGACTTCACAATCGAGAAGGCCTGCCTAAGAGACAACCTTAGTAACTTGACAGAAGGTAGTGTTGAGGAATATTGGACAAGATTGAAGGATACAATAACCATGGTCACATCACAGTGTGCTCATCAGGTTGGTAAGAGCAAAAGGAGGTAAAACCCACTATGGTTTTCCATGGAGGTGGCAACCATGGTGAGAGTAAAGCACATAGCCTTCATAAAGTACAAGAAGTAGGGGAACGAGGCAGACAAAACAGAATATAAACAGAAACTAAAAGAGACAGGAAAAGTGATAAGAAATGCAATGGCTCAAACAGAGATTAGGATAGCTCAGGAAGTAAAAAAGGGTAACTAAACCTTCTACAGGTACATACATGAAAAAATGAAGACCAAAGGGGGCACTGTTAGAATCACAAAAAAAGACGGTCAAACCACAGAGCAAGATGGGGAGAAGGCAGAGGCACTCAATGAGTACTTCTGCTTAGTCTTCACACAGGAAGTAGATGATAATGGACCAACAACAGGCATAAAGAAGTGTCCGACTGAAGGATTAGACACAGGTCACTTCACAGAGGAAAGGGTCCTAGAGGAAATAAACGAGTTAAAAGTAGATAAAGCTATGGGGCCAGATGGCATACACTCAAGAATATTGAAAGAACTAGGAAGGGAACTGGCAGCCTCCTTAGCAGTGCTCTTCAACAAATCATTAAGGAGTGGGGAGGTGCCAGAGGACTGGAAGAGTGTAACAGTAGTACCACTCCACAAGAGTGGAAGCAAGGAAGAGCCAGGTAACTACCGTTCGGTTAGTCTAACATCAGTCATGGGAAAACCGATGGAGTCCCTGCTGAAGGAAAGAATCATAGCTTTTTTGGGGCAAACTGGTCAGCTTGGCAAAAATCAACACAGTTTCATGGCAGGAAGGTCCTGCCAGACAAACCTGGTTGATTTTTTCAATTGGATCACCAAAACAGTGGATCAAGGTGGGGCAGTGGATATGGTTTACCTAGATTTCAGCAAAGCTTTTGACTCCGTTTCGCACAGGAGACTAGTCAAAAAACTGGAGAACATGGGAATTAGGCCCGAGGTTACAAACTGGGTCAGAAACTGGTTACATGGGAGAACTCAGAGAGTATTAGTAAATGGCACTCTGTCTGTGGAGGGGAGGGTAACTAGTGGGGTCCCGCTGGGCTCAGTCCTGGAACTGATCCTCTTCAACAAATTCATCAGCAACACTGTGGATAAACTGGAAGGAAAGGTGTGCCTGTTTGCAGATGACACCAAAATCGGCAACAGGATAGACACAATAGAGGGACAGCAAAGCATGGAAGCTGATCTCCGAAAACTGGACAAGTGGTCCAAGACCTGGAAATTGAAATTCAATGCCAAAAAATGCAAGATCATGCATCTGGAAAAGCGTAACCCAGGGAAACTATACTCAATGGGAGGGGAGCAGCTGGTGGCTACCAGGCAGGAACGAGACCTAGGGGTAGTGGTGGGCAAAGTGGGCTTAATTCACTCCGTGAAGTAATTTGCAGAGCAAAGGTGGATTTGTGAAGTGCTCCACAACGCAAAGCGGAGTAATTCGTGTTATAATGAATACTGCGAAGTCCATTGAAAACAATGACTTTACGTTACTCCGCCTTCCCAGACCGCTACTCCACCAAAATCTTAAGCGAAGTGCATTGAAATCAACACACCACGCCTCACTTCACCTTGTTTTTGAGCTCTGAAGATGAACTTTGCAGTGATTTATGGGATTTAAGGTCACATGGGTTCTATATTGATCTGCACAGCCTCAGTTCGGGGTAGTGTGTGTAGGAAGTAATAGGAAACAGTGTGCTCTGAGAGCTATCTGTGATTGAAACTTTCTAAATGCTGTTAAAAAAGCATTTTTGTGTTTTGTTTGGGGCACCAACTTTAGTTCATCGATTGCAGGAAACCCTCCTGTGCTCATATCATTGAGCATTTTTATTTTTGTGTGGATTTTGAATGTTAATGTACAACATTGAGTGTGTGTAGTGAAAGACAGTGAAAGTGTGCTTTGGGGGAGGGGCGTATCTGTGGTGTAGGTAGATTCAAGTTGGAGAAATAGGGATTTCTTCATTTTTTGGTTATATTTTTGTCGTATAACTGACTGTATTAATGTACACACAGTAATATTGTCAGTAATTGTTGAAATTTTCTTGCTGATTGTGTGTTATGTGGATCTGGTGCAGCAGTTCAAAATTTCTGGTTCTTTACATTACAATACGTGGTATATTACTGAATTTTTCAATTTGCTACGCAGTACTCATTCACCATTGTAGACAAACTGTTGTGTGTGTGTGTGTGTGTGTGTGTGTGTGTGGTGTTGCGTGACATCATATAATACGCCTTTTATTGTGCCACAGACTAGTGTAATTGCAGGCGTAGCAGTGTGAACCTGCTATCCACTGCAGCTGCCTGATTTTGTACTGCGATCGTGGTATCTGTTCTTTGTTTTGCTGCTTGTCCTGCCATAAAAATCTGCAGTCAATGCCCCCCCACCCCCACTGGCAAAAGGAATTTTTTTACTAGATTAGATTGTTTTTGTGCCCTCATCAGCACCACTGGTTACTGAAGTTCTTTTCATTGCATGATGGTCTCTATCTGCTGCTGAAGCCACAGTTGTTTTTTTGGCTTCACATCCAGCATCCTCCCAATCAGAGAGTGAATGTACCAACATCTAAATTTGTTTATAATATTGTTGTTGATCCCCCAAAATGCCTGCAAAGAGACATGCAAGCAAAGCTAGTTCTCGCCATGGCACTGCTGGCAGTAAGATAGTCTGTGGGCATGGAAATACGCAGACACAGAAGTGCATTGCTG
Source organism: Neoceratodus forsteri (assembly GCA_016271365.2). Taxonomy (NCBI): domain Eukaryota; kingdom Metazoa; phylum Chordata; order Ceratodontiformes; family Ceratodontidae; genus Neoceratodus; species Neoceratodus forsteri. The sequence continues at coordinate 1,164,753,642 of CM057456.1, read as the reverse complement.
ATGTGAGGAAAGGTATTTCTCCTGCAATTTTTTTTACAGCACAATCAGTAGCTTCACTCATAGTTGGAGGAGATTATGTTTTCCCAACCAGTGGTGTTAGTGTTAGTGGTGTTAGTGGTGGTGGTAGTATTAGTACTGGTGCCTCAAGTTCGAATTCTGACCAGTGTACCGTATCAAAAAATATAGTGGAGTTTGAAGGAGTGCAAGTGAGTGGCAGTGTAGATGATGTCATACTTCCCAGTAACATCCCAGTAACTGAACCTTAGGATTCTGATGATCATGTCAACGATAGTATACAATGTGATATTCTGTCCACCGTGGTGGTTAATGTCACGCATTTTGCATGCAGTGATTCACAGTGTGGTGAAAAAATATCAGGTGATGGTGGTGTAGATGATGATGATGAATGTGATGATGATGATGATGTTGCTGTTGTTGCAACATGCAGTCCACATGCTAGCATCCAAGCAGAAGATGTGGATGTGTGTGACATTGATGAATATGATGATGATGTAATTGACCCCAGTTGGGAACTGGAGAGAAAGAAATTCAAAGTGGCTGTGTCTGAGTCTGTTTGCAGGAATCAGCCTTCCCCCCATAAAAACTTGTGATATACCAGTTTTAGATGATGATGATGACCCAGTAATAATGATAAGTAGTTGTGGTGGTCAGTTGCAGTCCAGGTGTGCAGTGCCTGAAACATCACGTGCCCCCCCCCACATCAGTGCTTAAAAGAATGGAGTTAAATAAGCAGCATCATGGACATGTTAAAAGTAGAACATCACAATCCCTTGTTTGGGATTTTTTTGTTCAAGATGCAAATGATTAGTCAGCTGCAATCTGCCAGGTTTACCATGTGCGTGCGAGTCGAGGTAAAAAGGTGAGCCATCTGGGTACAGGAGGACAGCATATGCATCTTAAGAATAGGCACATGGCACTGTGGACCAAGCACAAGCTGGCAGCTAATACCACAGTGGGGCATTCACCCATGTCACCGGCAACCATAGCCAGCATGTTATCCCCTTCCATGACTGTTAAGTCCAGTAGTAAATTAAACGTGTGCAGTAGTCAGGTAATAAGAGCAGAGGATTACTACAAGCATGAAGAGGTGGAGGAGCATAATGACTTTGAAATGTTGTCCAGTGCTGGTGAGAGTAGCAGTTTTGGTGGTGGTGGTGGTGGTGAATGCAGTATGTCTAGTGCGAGTGGTACATCAACCCCAGTTGGCAAATCTGACAAAATAACTGCATTCCTGGGTTTGTCATCATCACCTGTGCAACCATCTTCATCAAACATCCACACTCCACCACCTGCCAATGCCATTCATCACAGAGCACAACCATTTGTGATCACACCCCGTGTAAGACGTTTGTTGGCCCACGTTACAGAGTGTTTTTACGCATAAGCTGAAGTACCCCCCCAATCATACAGTGTCACGTGAACTTAATGCTGCTGTAGCTGAATTGCTGGCAATTGATCTTTTGCCCTTCTCCTTTGTGGAGAATTCTGGGTTCCAGTGGTTTGCTGCACGTGCCTGTCCAAAATGGAAAGTCCCATCCAGGACATACAGTACTTTTCTACCCGTGCTGTCCCACAACATTCCGCGCTACATCCGACTCAGTAAAACATGCCCTTCAACATTCCTCCTCTACATTCATCCATTTAAGTATGGATATGTGGACAAGTGGCAAAACAAGGGGGAGTTCATATTTGTGTACAACTGCACACTGGGCGCAGGTGCTGGGGGTTGTTTGTGATGTTGGTAGTGTGAATAATCAGTGCAGTAAGGTGGATTGTCGAGGTAGCAATCTTCCAGGAATTCAACAGCATGCAACGATTGCTATGCGCAATGTGATCTGTTCACACACTGGTGAGAACATGCTGGATGTGGTATTGACTGAAATTGACAAGTGGCTAAACCCCCTGTCCCTGACAGCTGGGTTCATAGCAAGTGACAATGGGTCAAATGTGGTGAAATGCATCACGAATGGTGTTTTCTTTCATGTTCCATGCATGGCCCATTGTTTCAATCTTGTAGTGCAGGAGTTTCTGCAGCACCCTGATGTAAAAGAAATGCTGACCATTGCACGATGTATCTGCTCTCACTTTTCATGATCTGGAAAGGTCCATGACCAACTGCGGCAGTTGCAGATACAAAACAGCCTGCCTCAGAACCACTTGAAGCTGAAAGTTGTCACCCGATGGAACTCCACTTTATACATGGCAGAGAGGTTGTATGAACAATACAAAGCCATCTCAGAATATCTTGTGATGCACACTAGCCATGACAGTTCCGGGGCCTCCATGTCTATGATGAATGGACAGTGGCGCCTCATGGACTCTGTAATAACAATTTTGTGGCATTTTGAACATGCCACACAGGCAGTGGGTGGCGAGTCTGTCTCCATTAGCCAATCAATTCCACTACTGTGGGTGCTTAGGCAGACATTGGTGAATGTACAGAATGGGCTTGATGTTGCCGGAGACAGTGGTAGCAGTATGTTGCTGCAACACATGCTGACAGTATTTGACCAGAATTATCACATTGTGAGCATTCAGTGTAGTGACAACTTTGCCATAGCAACAATGCTGGACCCACGATACAAACATGGAATTGCATCAGTATTAGAGGGAGGGCCTGAACAGGTAAAAAAATATCAGTGGTCAACTGGTGCACTTGGTTCATGGGGCACAGAAGTCACATGCCAAGGTCAGTAAACCTCAGCAGCATAATCCGGCTGAAGGTGTACTTGGAGGACCATCAAGCACATCCTGCAAGGGGAAGGGGACTGCAGTTCCAGGTGGTCTGTCATCCAAAGTGGCTGGCGTCACCCGCTTTGGGAGGCTTTGTCCGAAGTGGGTATATGTGAAATAAATGATTTGGGAGAACAGGATGATGCATCAACAACTGCGGCACAGAGAATGGTTGAGGCATATTTGTCTGAAAACAGGCATCTGAAAATAACTGAAAATTCTCTTTTGTACTGGAGTGGAAAGGTCAGTGAATGGCCAGAGCTGACTGCAGTGGCACTGAAGTACCTCACATGTCCATCCTCCATTGTAAGTGTTGAGAGGGTATTCATTTCAGCAGGTGCAATAGTCAGGGATTGTAAGACAAACCTGTCTCCTGCAAATATTAGTTTGCTAACATTCATTAAAATGAATGAGAGGCACATACCAACACAAACTGCAACTTTGATATTCGTACCCCGGCCTAGTCATGGTGGTCTTGCTAATGTGGAAATGGAGCATCCTGGTGGCACTGGCAGTGGCTGCCTGAAACGGCACACCACTGACATAGATGACACAATGGAAAAATAATTTCCCAGTGGTCAGACCTCAGACATAGATGACTGTGAGGGAAAGCTTTCTTTATCAGGATGATGATGTCGTTAATGTTGGCAGGTTTTAACTGAAGTTTTAGAAAAGCAGTGTGCCACCCCAGACCACCACCACCACTGGGACTGATGTTAGCCACTGCCACCACTGGGCATGAGTCTGTCCACCCCCTGGCTGGACCACCACTAGGACTGATGTTAGCCACTGCCACCACTGAGCATGAGTCTCTTCCCCCCCCCCCGGCTGGACCAACACCACCACTGGGAATGATGTTAGCCACTGCCACCACTGAGCATGAGTCTGTCTGCCCCCTGGCTGGACCACCACCACCACTGGGACTGATGTTAGCCACTGCCACCACTGCGCATGAGTCTGTCGGCCCCCCAGAGCACCACCACCACCACTGGGACTGATGTTAGCCACTGCTACCACTAAGCATGAGTCTGTCCACCCCCTGGACCACTGCCACCACTGGGACTGATGTTAGCCACTGTCGCCACTGAGCATGAGTCTGTGCACCCCCCGGACCACCACCACCACCACCACCACTGGGATTGGTGTTTGCCACTGCCACAACTGAGCATGAGTCTGTTCACCCCCTGGACCACTACCGGGACTGATATTAGCCACTGCCACCACTGAGCATGAGTCTGTCCACCCCCAGACCACCACCACCACTGGGACTGATGTTAGCCACTGCCACCACTGAGCTTGAGTCTGTCTGCCCCTTGGACCACCACCACCACCAGGACTGATGTTAGCCACTGCCACCACTGAGCATGAGTCTGTCTGCCCCCTGGACCACCAGCACCACCAGGACTGATGTTAGCCACTGCCACCATTGAGCATGAGTCTGTCAGCCCTGGACCACCACCACCACCTGGACTGATGTTAGCCACTGCCACCACTGAGCATGAGTCTATCTGCCCCATCTGGACCACCACTGGGACTGATGTTAGCCACTGCCACCACTGAGCCCCCCATGGGCCAGGGACTCTCCTTGTCCAGGGTCCATCCCACTCAAGTCCCCCACTATAAACCCGACTATAAACAAGTCCAAAGTCGATGCCTAACCTTCACCCAGCAGCCGCACTCACACTGACACATACAGTCACATACACACACACACACAAAACAAAACAAAACTTATAAAAAAAAATTCAGTACCAAAAAAGCAATCACAAACACAATACAAAAACTAAATAAAGATGTAGCTTTTAAAAAAGCAGTTTTTTTTCTGGCACAAAAGCACTGAGACACAAACTGCTCTCCTCTCCCACGAAAAGCCTTCTCCCTCTACAATTGCAAAGGAGAAAGTGAAACTGCTTCTCTGACTCACTTGCTTCCTGCCTGGCTAAAGCATGTGACTTACCGTACTGTAAGCCATGTGATATGTGGGGGGCTGCCTATTTAGTTGTCACTTTGCCTTACTTCGCGTTAGTGCATAATGACAATGTGAAGTAATAATGAGAACGCAAAGTGAGCACTTTGTGGTGCCCATTTCGCATTGTGCTCCACCAGCATGAAGTGGCCACTTCGCGTGCACTTTGCCAGTGGATTTAAAATTCACTGCATCTCTACCTAGGGGTGATCATATCAGATGACCTCAAGGTCAGTAGACAATTTGAAAAGGTAGCACTAAAGGCTAGCGGTATCCTGGGATGCATAGGGAGGGGCATCAAAAGCAGAAGGCATGAAGTAATCATAGAAACATAGAAACATAGAAACATAGAATTTGATGGCAGATAAAGACCGCTTGGCCCACCCAGTCTGCCCATTTCCCTACCTAATGGATAAGCTGCAGATCCTAGTTAACCAGCAGCCTACTTCTTCCTACCCCCACCCCCTAGAATTGCCTTATGACTGTCCCATGCATGCTTGAATTCCACCACTGTTTTTGACTCCACAACCTCCTCCGGAAGGCCGTTCCATGCATCCTCAACCCTCTCTGTGAAAAAATACTTCCTTAAATTACCTCTGAGCTGCCCCCCCTCTATCTTCAAGTTGTGCTCCCTTGTTCTTGCACACCTCTTTTTTTGAAAGATGCTACCCTCTTGGACTTTGTTGATTCCCTTGAGGTACTTGAAAGTTTCTATCATGTCCCCCTTCTCCCTCCTTTCCTCGAGGCTATACATATTAAGCTTCATGAGTCTCTCTTCATATGTCTTACGGTGCAGACCCTGCACCATTTTAGTTGCCCTCCTCTGGACAGCTTCCATCCTGTCTATGTCTTTGCGGAGATTGGGTCTCCAGAACTGCACGCAGTACTCCAGATGGGGTCTCACCAGCTGTCTGTACAGAGGGATAATAACTTCCTGTTTTCTACTGGTGATGCCTCTCCTATGCATCCCAGTATCCCCAACCCTTCTTGCTGCCCTCTCCATTGCTTGCCCATCTTTAGGTCATCTGATATGACTACCCTCAGGTCCTTTCCATTTTGTTGTTGTTAGTATCTCACCCCCCATTGTGCACTCTTCCCTGGGTTTTGTTTTCCAGACGCGTTACCTTGCACTTCTTAGCATTGAGTCTAAGCTGCCATACATTTGACCATTCCTCTAACCTTGCCAAGTCCCTTCTCATCCTTTCCACCCCACCTTGTGCATCAACTCTGTTGCAGATCTTTGTGTCATCTGCAAAGAGACATACTTTTCCTTCCAGCCCCTCTGCAATGTTGCTTATAAAGACATTGAAGAGGACTGGTCCTAATACTGAACCCTGCAGTACCCCACTAGTAACCCCCCTTTCTTCAGAGTGGACTCCCATTTACTATTACTTCCTGTGTCCTATTCTCCAGCCAATTCTTTTACCCAGGCTATCATCTTGGGACCCACTCAGGCTGGCTAACTTGTATATTAATCTTTTGTGTGGGACTGTGTCAAATGCCTTGCTAAAGTCTAGGTAGGCCATGTCCACAGCCCTTCCCTGATCTACTACTTTGGTCACCCAGTCAAAGAAATCTATCAGATTTGTCTGGCATGACCTTCCTGCTGTGAATGCATGCTGCCTTGGGTCCTGTGCCCATCTGGCCTCTAGATACTCGGCAATTCTTTCCTTCAGAAGTGATTCCATCATTTTCCCTACCACTGAGGTTAAACTAACAGGTCTGTAGTTTCCTGCTTCTGACTTGCTCTCACTTTTGTGAAGGGGAATCACATCTGCCCTCCTCCAGTCCTCGGGTACCACCCCATCCTCCCATGATTTGTTAAAGAGGGTAGTCAGTGGTGTCACTAGTTCTACCCTTAGTTATTTTAGAATTCTGGGATGAATCCCATCAGGCCCCATTGCTTTGTCCACCTTCAGTTTTAAGAGTTCTTTCAGAACCCTTTCTTCTGTAAATGTGCTGGTATCAACTTCTGTATCCAGAGTGTTTCTACTGTTTGTTTTAGGTACCTCCCTCTTCCTTTGTAAATACTGAGCAAAATATTTGTTTAGTATCTCTGCCTTTTCACAGTCACCCTCTGCCCACCTCTCTCCCTTTATTAAGCCTCCTATCCTCCTTGGTCTTCCTTCGCTCACTGAGTGTACCTATATGAGTTTTGTCCCCCTTCTTAACGAGTTGGCTATCTTTTCCTCAGTTTGGGCCTTTGTTGTTCTGACTGCCTTCCCAGCTTCCTTTGCTTTCACTGATACAATTCTCTGTCCTGCTCCTTCTGTGATTCCTTGTACTTCCTGAATGCTTTCTTTTCTCTTGAACCTTCACTGCCACTTCCTTTGAGAACCATAGTGGTTTCTTACATCGTTTTGTTTTGTTTATTTGCTTCACACAAAGGCTTGTTACCTCTGTGATGGCAGTTTTTATTATTCCCCATTGTTCTTCCACCCCTCCTTCCTGCCCATTTGCTAGTGCATTCCTTAGGCACTCACCCATTTTGGCAAAGTCAGCCCTCCTAAAGTCCAGTACTTTTGCTTTGTATGGCTTGACTCTATTGCTGTGTTTATTGTGAACCATACTGTTCGATGGTCGCTAGTTCCCAGATGGCTACCCACTTCTACATCTGTGATCCTCTCTTCATCTCCATTTGAGAGAACCAGGTCTAAGATTGCTCTCTCTCAAGTGGGCTCCAATACTAGTTGTCTAAGGCATGCCCCCTGTAAGGCATCTAGAATAACCCCACTCTTCGAAGTGGCTGCTGCAACTGCACTCCAGTTAACATCTGGCATATTCAGATCACCCATCAGCAATATTTCCCCTTTTTCTGCCATTCTAAGTATACTTTCTATCATTTCCTTGCCCCTGTATCAGTCCCTGGTCAGGCCTCGCCTGGAGTACTGTGTCCATTTCTGGAGGCCACACCTCAGGAAGGACATAAATAGGATGGAGATGGTTCTGAGAAGAGCAACAAAAATGGTGCAGGGCTTGCATCAGAAACCATATGAGGCAAGACTAGATGACCTCAAATTATACTCTGTAGAACAATGCAGGAATCATGGGAACATGATAGAAACATTCAAATATATTAAAGGCAACAACATGGTGCATGTGCAGAATCTCTTTCAGGTAAAGAACTACAGCAGGACTAGAGGGCACAACCTTCCACATAAGGGAGGAAAGTTCAGAAGCAATATGAGGAAATTCTTCTTCACAGAGCATGTTGTGAAACCATGGAATAGCCAGCCGGAGGGGGTGGTGGGAGCCAAGACAGTGGGGGAATTCAAGTGGGCATGGGACAGACACTGTAGGATACACAAGCAGGCAGCTAAGTAGGGGAGATAAGAAGCCAAGGGCAGACTTGATGGATTGTACAGTCCCCAATGCCAACAGCTTCTATGTTTCTATGTTTTACAGGTGATCCTTCTCCTCTGCTGCATTCCTTGGGCCTTCTGTCCAACAGATTGTCTCTTTTTGCATGCTGGCCTGATTGCTGCCTTTTCTGTGGCCTGGTCGGGAGGGCTCAGGCCCCCGCAGACTGCTCCTGAGGGGAATATTGTGCTCTGGATTGCTGCTGTGATTTCATATTCTCTCTGTTTCACTTGTCTTCCCTGGACGTGGGATGCTGACCTTGGGTTGGTTCAGTATTCCTTGAACATTTGGGCCACATCTAATGTATAAATTCCATCAAGGCCTCCGGGGTTGCAAACATCATTGGCGCTCCATTGATCACCAGCCGCATGGCCGCAGGGTATCAAAGGGAAAACTGGATACCCAAGCAGTGCAACAATTGGTGGGCTTTGGTGAACTCCTTGCACTGATTCAATAGGTCTCTTGAGTAATCCTGGAAAATAACAATGCAGTGTCCACACCAGGTTAGGGCTCCCAACTCTGGGGCTTGAGACAATACCCAGTCCTTATCAGCATAATTTAGGATATGGGCCACAATGGGCCTCAGCCTCTTGCTAGGCTTGGGAGCTGGATTCAGCATCCTGTGAGCACATTCAATGCCCACTGCTGGTAGCAGGTCTTATTTAAGGATGTGCAGCTGCTCAAAGTATAGGTAATCAGCCAAATTCCATTTTTTGGCCCCCTCCGGGAATCCTAGGAGCTGCAGATTGTTCCAGTGGCTCCTATTGTCCAAATCATTGAGTTTGCTCTGAAGTGTTTGTATGGTATGAGGCTGTTCATGAAGTACCGAGGTCAGCACTTCAATGGCCTTGGTGTTGTTTGTGACACTCTGATCAGTGTGGCAGGTCCTGGTCTTGAGTTGATGAATAGTGAGGGTCATATTATTTGAGGCTAAGATAACCTCAGACAATTGTTGTATCAGTGTGTTAAGCAACCCATTGATTTGTTCTAAGTTCATGGCCAAATCTGTGGCCATGCTGTGCGCCAAGTGGTATTTCTTTTTCTCTGCCAGATTATGCTTCTAGGGCACCAGTCTGCTCCAGAAAAATTAGATACTGCAGTTCTATCACTCCTTACTTTGTGAATTGATCATGACTTGTAGAAATAATTTATTAATCCTCCATCTGGTGATTGATCAAGTTAGTCTCCCCAGGGTTAGCGGAGAAGCAAAGTCAAACTGCCATTACAAATACAGCTAAGCCACACCACAAACCTTTTTTAACAGAAAATATACTGCTAAATGACACACAGTGAAAACTGATGTATTTTTGTAAGTTACATTGAAAATGATGGAACACACAAGAATTACATGTGCACTCATATTATAATAATTCTTTAAAAAAAATACTGCGTTAATGCACCAGTTAGGTTTCCAGTCAATGCCACAAAAGTAGGGAAATGTTGCATTAGGGTTTTCAATCCTCACTCCCCATCCCATCCCACAAACAGCAAAAGGACAAGAATACACAAGCAACCACAGACAGCCATCATCAGGAAAGGCAAACAACGTACAACTATTTCCAGATTACAGAAATGCAGTAACACTAATGTGCTACCTTCATGGATTTGTATCTGTGGCTGCATAAGCACTGGCCACACGGGGACCTGTGCTTATGCAGTCACAGCTGTGTGTATGTTGTGTATCGTGCATGAGTATACATGGCTCCAGGAGACCCCATTGGGCCTGTGCCTTTGCAGTCAGAGGTACTCATGACATGATCCACTAATGCATGGTTTTCTATATGCAGCTGCATAACTGAAAAACTAATACCCCCTTGAAATATTTCTAGATCTACCACTGAAACCATGATACCCACATTGAAACAGTACTTATGTGTTTATGGAGCCTGCCCTTGTGGAGCCAGAAGTTAGTGTATATGTCTTACACCTGTGGCTGAAGAGGCTTAGGACCCTAAGGGGCATGTGCTTCTGTAGACAGAAGCACTGTTGCACTTTTGATATCATGGATTTTCTGGCATCTGCATTTCTGCAGCCAGAGGTTGATGTGCATGTCTTATGCCTGTGGCTGCAGAAGCACAGGCCCATCAATTGTGTGTATGTACTGCAGTGTCCATGAGTACCTGAGGCTGTAGAAGTGCAAAATAAATTGCAGTGCTTTAATTGGAAATGTTTAGGTGGGGAAACTCTTGTGTCTAGATTTCTTGGTGGTGGAATTGTCAATTCTAGCCTTAAGAACTCTCCTATAGTGGTCAATGGAGAAAGATGACAGAGGTGGTGGAACTATTCATGTTTTATAGGAAATGGTGGGACTGAGCCCCAGTGGGATCCTACCCAATTAAACCCTTGTAATCTGCATAGAATGGCTTTCTATATGGCTGCAGGCACCTACGATATGCTTCTGTGCACAAAAGCAGTGTTGTGATGTGAGTATCATGGATTTCTATCTGCAGTGACAAATATATATATATCTTGTAGGGTATACTGGCGAAACAGCAAAAAAAGTAGAGTGAAGACTATTACAGCTACAAATTCAAGATTGTTGCTATACTGGTACCGCTGTACTGGTTTCACCAGTGTTTCTCCCCCGGCCAAATCAACTCCACCACAGAGCTGATTATTAAAATATCGAGGGTTTTTGAGGCAGAGCTCCCTGCATCGGGGGTGTGGGGGGCACAAAAAAAAAAAACATTGATTTTACGATGGGTGAAATTTCGACAGTCGAAGTTTCACCTGTCAATGTCAGGGATTTCGACAGCCTTGTTGTCAAAGTGTTGACATGGTACAATCTTGTGGTGTGCATGCCATAGGTACAAATCCACAAAGGTAACATATCAGTGCTACTGCATTTGTGTAATCTGAAAACAGTTGTATGTTGTCTGTCTTACCTGATGATGGCTGTCTGTGGTGGCATGTGTGGTCTTGTCCTTTTGCTGCTTGTGGGATGTGGTGGTGGGGAGTTTGGGTTGGAAACCATAGCAACACATTTTCCTACTTTTGTAGCATAAACTGGAACCCTAACTGGTGCATTAATGCAGTTTGTTACAAATAATTTCCTTTCTTTTTGAGATAGTGGAATCGTACCTTCATTCACACAGGTCACTTTGGGACCTGATGCCTTGTGCCAAGGGATTTCCCCATCAACCTACAGAAGTGCACGGCCTTTGCAGGCCCTGCACTTCAGTGAAGCAACAGATGTGAAGAATTCATGGCACTGTCTGGTGGGCTGCAGAAGAACAGAGCTATATGGTCCTTCCACTTCCATGTGGCCACAGATACAGATACACAGGGCAAAGCATGCATCTATCAGCCAATGCACAGGACCCTCTGCCACTCATGGGTGCAGAGGTCCAGGGCTCTGTGTCAGAGGACAGTTTCCTTCACTATATGGTACCCAGACATGTGCAGACAACCCTACACCTTTCATTCTCTGGCTGGGGGGGGGTTGCATAACAGCACCATCCCCCCCCTCACCACATACAGCTAGGTCACTGAGCTCACTCCCAAAATTACTTTACGCCTCCATTGATACTATGGATTTAGCATGTGGATAACTGGACCTACAGTGAGAATAGCACTTATATTCTTACTACAGGTCACCACAGTGGCAAAAATATCACTGATATTTGTTGTTTTTTATCCTCTCTGGTACGGTATATTGTACATGGCTGGCTCTGTATACCTCACCAGTTATAGCTATATACTGTACCTCCCAATTAATACTATGTAATACTGTGTACCTCAGGAAGTATTTCTGTAGCCTCCCAATTAAGGTTCTACCTGTATAACATGGTGGAAAAAAACTCCCCTACGCCAAAGCCCAGAAGCACTCCCGCCCTCCAACACTTAAAATCTAACAGCCACCATGGTGAAAAATTCTGCCCAGTCCAGGAACACTCCCACCCAAGCACTCCAAATCTCTTTGTATGCAACTCTCCTGCCTCCCCCGAGTGCAGCACAGACAAAAAAAAAAACATTTTGATGAAATAAAGGTGAAAAATGTAAAAACAGAAGGACTATAATCAGGAAGTAGTGCTGTGCAGAATGTGGAATTCAGCTGGCAAAATTAGTGCAGAATGACAATTTCCGCTGGCAGAATTACTGCTAGAATTTTGTTTCTTCTTCTGCGGAGTTCCACCTGCTAAGATCCATGGAATGAACAGCATTTGTTTCTGTGGAAAATCATTCTGCAGTTATTTCCATGGAACATATTGATATATGTGGAATAAAATTCTGTGGCAATGTTGCGGAAAAACCTATTCTGCATTTCTCTGCTGCAGAACATTGCCATTCAGTTTCTGGTGAAATTCATCAGAATTTCAAAAATTTTGAAAAATATCATTCCATTGGAATTTGAAAATTCTAGACAGCACTAGTAAGAAGACAAAATAACAAGCTATAAAGGTGAAAAATATAAAAACAACTGAACTACAAACAGTCACATAGGAGGATAACATAACAAGAAAAAAAGATGAACATATAAAAATAAGAGGAGGGAGGATAAAATGAAATGATTTTCCAGTACTCAGTACAAACATTTCAAAATACAATATTCATTTATTTTGTGTAGCTCCCTGTTCTTTATTGCTGAGGACAATGTCATCACACTCTGACACTGTGGAAATGATTATCATATCACAAACATAGGATCATGAGAGAAATGCAGATGGAAGAGATGAAATCTGGAGGACTAAGATGCTTATTTTAAGTAAGTTCTTTCAGTAATAATGAATGAAAGACCTACATTTAAAAAAGTGTTGAAATAAAGTCCAGTATTGAAATATGAAAGTACAGTATTGAAATATAAGTTGTATTTTGTCTAATTATTGTATCTTTAAAACATTTCCCTGGATCCTGGAAAACTGTTCTATGCAACAAACGTACATAATATTAAAATAGTGACAACGTTATACGTAGGACAAGAATACAATAACTACATGAGCCACACAGTGGCAAATTAGGGCAATAGGCTGATAAAGGTGGTCCATGAAACTGCAAAGGCCAGCAAAGCAAGCCCAAATATATTTAGAGACACACAAGATTTTAGAATTGGCATAGGAAGCCCTGCCCATTCAAATTGTTTTTCCTGGGAATATGAGGCCTCATGGTGCTAGATATGCAGATTTGAAAAAGTGAGTGTCTTCAGCAAGTCTCTTGAAATGGGACTGAATCACTTGATTTTTAATATAACAAACATTTGTCAATGCTGGATGTTTGCCATAGTGTGTGTGTGTGTGTGCATGCATGCGTGTGTGCATGCGTGCGTATGTGCATGTGTGCGTTTGTATGTACTGGGAGGGTGCTCCTGGCTGCTCGTTCTTGTACTGTCAACTGTGTGATCACATGTGGATGTTAATGGACAGGGTCAAAACTGGCACTAGTTCACTAGCCAAATACTGTTAGATTTTCTTTTGAGATAGTCAAAAATCTTTTTGGCCAGGAGGCCTTGTACTAGAAAAGGTAATATTTCAATAAGTAGATCAGCTGGGCCAGTAGAAAGGTCTGTGGGGCTAGTTTATTTTGTAAGTCACTATGCTGCTGGCTAGTAGCTAAAAAACTTAATCTGACCCCTGCATGGATTAGCCTGAGATGGGATTTTTTTTATTCTGTTTATTCTTCCCTAGCTGGCTATTGGTAAGGAGCCAGTCTAAAAGGGAATGATTACCAGATTTAATATTGAGCCTAGTGGGTTCAGTTATTAATTGAGATAGGTGGGTTTCAAATACAGAGGTGTGAGTGGTACCAGCTCCTGATCCCAACCAACTGCTATTGAAATCCCCACATAACACTAAGTCGGGTGGTGGGGGGGCTAGACCAAGAGGGAATAAGGTAAAGGAGAGAGACAGATGGGGGATTAGGGGGGAGTTATACACAGCCTATAAGTTTCTTTACTTGGCTTAGGGTGATTTGTACATCATCAAACATACAAGGAGAGGCTGAGGTAACTGAACCTGTACACCCTGGAGGATAGAAGGGAGAGGGGGGATATGATCAAAACCTTTAAGTACCTTAAGGGCATAAACAGGGTTGGTACAGACAGCATCTTTAACTTAAGAAAGGAGGGTACAATAAGGGGACATAACCTTAAATTAGTGGGAGGTGTAGATTCAAGAAGGAAATTAGTCACTTTTTCACTGAAAGGGTAGTGAAGCAGTGGAATCAGCTGTGGGAGGAGGTGGTGGCAGGAAAGATGGTCGCCGGTTTCAAGATGGTGTGGAGTAGGGAGATGATGAGGATTAGGAACGAAGAGACTCCACCCGGAAGAGGTTAGGAGAGGGGAATGGGAAGGTGAGAGGTAACTCTGGGTGGAGTTGAGGAAGGGGCAGCTCCAGGGAAGTAACTGAGCTGAGCACTCAAGCAGATTCAATAGACCATTACGGCCTTTTTCTGCTGGAAGTTTTGTATGTTCATATGTAAATTCGGCCAATATAGCATTCACCTTGCAACAGCATAAACATTCTAGTGCTGTGTCCATAAAAACATAATGAATGCAGGAGCCCCAATATAAACAAAAAAGAAGTAATTGAAAAGAAGTAAACATAGGTTCATAGGTATTTACAAGTTTGAAGGCATGCCCATATTGAACTCGTCACCTAACGGTGATAAAGGAACTTTTTTCTCCCATGTACTGATCAAGTTTACACTTGAATTCTTCCAGGTTTTCACTTGCGACTACATCTGGTGGTAGTGAGTTTCAGATACAGTAGATGGCAGTCGCTGGGTTATAAAGTTGTCCCTTTTATTTGTTTTATTGCCAAAAGGTTTTAATTTTAGTTTATGTGACCTAGTGCAGCAGCAGGATACAGACTTTTCAAGACAGATAGTCTCACACAGTACATGATCTTGTGAGGCCCTATATGCCAGACACAGATTTCCCCTCAGTGATCTGTATTCAAGTGAATATAACCCTAAGGCCTGGAATCTCCCATTGTATTCAATGTCTTGTTAAAGTACACACAGAAGCAAAACCAACAACCACAAAGAGTATATATAACATGTGATGCAACAAAAGTGATGTGCATCTGTCATGTCCTTATGAAATTGCTGTTTTCACAATTTTTTTTTTACTATAGTCTCACCCTAATTCCACAAGCTTCTGTTTAGTCATACCAGATGGGAGTTGGGGAAACATGACTGCCCTGATGGAGGTGGGGAGCCTTGGTGAGCACTGGCTGGCAGGTAGGTGCCATTGTATGTCGAGGCTGTCTGGTAAGGGAGAATTAAGAAAATTAACAGGAACAAAAAAAAAACAACAAACACACAACATCATTGTGCATACCTGATGAACTCTGTCGACAACAGGTAACAACAAAACATCAACTTTTCATACTGATTCCTGCATCATGTCATGTAGTCACCAAGATGATGGCACAGAAATGGACAGCACAATCAACTTGATAGGGGTTTAGAGTACACTATTCTCTGTATACATATGTATACTCTCTCTACAACCTGTCATGATCCCCATAAGGGGGGCACACTGTACAGGTTACAGCTGTCTCCCATCAAGTGGTGTGGAGGGCTGATGTATCTGGGGACCATATGGTAGATAACTGCCAACTAGGAGAAGAATAAATAGAATAAAAAAAGAGAAATCCCATTGCAGGTTGATCCATGCATGGGTTGAAATTAAAGAGCTAGTGTACTGCCTAAAACTAATATTAGACTTTAAAAGCAACTAGCCATTACCTTTTATATCTGAGGTACTTTTCCTTTTCCCTTTGTTTAATTAGAAGATTGTTTACCTGATGTTCATAGGTGTGATATGTGAAACAGCTCTTAGTCTGGCAACTGACATCTAGCTCTACTGTCCCCCACTACATCATCAGCATTGTTACCTCACTGACTGTGACATCACTGTTGCTTGGGAACAGCCATTCAATGACTGCCAGATCATTCACTTGTGACGTCACTTTCAATGAAATCACCAGGCTGATTATGTATTAGCGGGTGATACAGATAGATAGGTCAGCTGACAGGATAAGAGCTGTTCCACACATCCAGCACAATATTATCACATAGACTTTCTAATGGACAAAAGAAAAAAGAAAAAAATGCTTCACAAATGAAAATTTAAGACTGACTACTTCTTATAATTTTATCATTTTCCTGTCTGTCTGCTTTGGCTCCACTAGCTCTTTAAGTTTTGCA
Organism: Neoceratodus forsteri; assembly: GCA_016271365.2. NCBI lineage: Eukaryota > Metazoa > Chordata > Ceratodontiformes > Ceratodontidae > Neoceratodus > Neoceratodus forsteri. Next base: position 1,164,737,414 of record CM057456.1, on the reverse strand, counting down.
GCCAGTAACCAGCAGGGCTAGTGATTTGGAAAATCCATTAGCCCCAGAGACATTTCTGCTGGCCCAGCTGATGTACTTACTGAAATATTGCCTTTTCTAGTACAGACTCCCATGGCTACTTAATAAGATTTTTGACTATCCCAAAAGAAAATCTGACAGCATGATATGTTTTAAGATGAAAAGGTGCATATGAACAGTCCACTTTAAACCTACACTGTAAAAAAAAAAATAAATAACTTACTCCAGCACCAATCAGAGCTGGGACAGAGAGATATGAGATCATTGCAAACACAAGGCTGGCTGCTTGAAACTTAACACTCACTTTCTTGTTTATACTGCAGCAACTATAAAATAAAGGGATACTGCATGCTACTAGCTACAACCTGAGGTGCATACATGCTGTTACAAATATAAATATATAGCATGGATGTTACTGAGGCATGTAAAAACATAAAGGTTGCAGGGATAATCACCTTTACCAGGTGAGTAAATACCATTTGCCAACAGTGAGAAAAAGAGAGAGAGAGAGACAGAAAGAGAAAGAGAGAAAGAAAGACACACATACACACATTATTTTTAACAGCTGGTGCCTGGAACAGCATAGGCTGTGGATGCTTGAAATATCTAAGCCCATCTGATAGGGAGAGATCAGCATGCTGAACAGCTACATCAAAGAAAACAGAAAACTTACAACTGGGTCAGCTTTTTGTTTTGAAGTAGGTGCAGTTTCCACCTACCAAGCTAAAACTCTGTCATAATTAGACTGGCTGATAATTGGTCTGCTGCAGACTTGCCCATTAAACGCTGCTTTGCATTGGAGGGACAGTATCACACCCCTCAAAAGCCACTATCACAGGAAGATGTTTGCTTGCTCTGTGTAAGCGCAGATGGCAAACATAAAAGTTACTCACATGTGACAAAAGAAGTGACAGAAAAGATTGAAGCCTTGTCCCAAGTTAACCATTATTCCTTCTGCCGCTACAAGCCAGGAGTTGTTTTATCATTCAAAGACCTAAAAATGCTACAGTTACAGAGACATATTGACAGAATCTGGAAAAAAATCAACATTAAAGTGAGCAGTTGCAGAACAACAAAGTGATTTTATTACTAACAGCAAATATGGATATTTCAGAAGTCGATTAATATGTTATCCTATAGGAAGTGTGAGACAAAACTGTAGCCTGCCACTTGTGGCTTCATTTAAAGAAAAGTTCTAGGAAACCCATACCATGATGGAGTATTACATCATAATGTGTCATTATTTATCTTCCTGCACATGACTTTGTGTGTCAGCAAAACTGTACGCATTTCTGGATTTTAATTCTGTCCTTCATATGTTATGGGCTAAAAGGAAAATAATACAGAAAAAGCTGGTGTGTGTCATTCTAAATATGCAAATTATTTTATATAATACACACATGTATAATATGCATACATTATATTATACACACATACAGTATATGTATATATTGTGCGTGTGGAGGGGGGCTCACTTGAAATATTTTAACAGATGGCAAGAACATCCATAATTATTTTGTATTCAGCATAGTGGGATTGCGGTGTGTATAAAACATTTTCATTTTAAATTCCCTAAATGTAGAGAATTCCTATACAAAATGGTGCATTATTCTGTCAAAAGTAATAGTTACTTTTCACATTGGTCTTATCAATTAAAAACCCTTATGCCATTAAAAAAAAATATATCTAACCCTAGATGATATTTTTTTATTTGAAAATAAAGTTTTGTTTGCCACCTCCACAATGGGCATTTTTAAAAATTCCTAACACGTGTATATCACAAAACCTTTTAGAAAAATTGGTTTTCACCCGTTTGCTGACCTAATCATTGAGTTAGACATACAGGTCCTGTTTGGTGTGAACTTCTGTGGACAAATAATGGAGGCAAGTTTGTACTCAACACTTTTGACCATCTTTTTACATTTGAATAAAACAGAGAAAACATAACAGAACAAACGTACTTCATTTGCTTAATGTTGTTTTTATAGATGAAACAAAAAGTGTGTGTGTGTGTGTGTGTGTGCGTGCGCGCGCGTGTGTGTGTGTGTGTGTACACAATACACAGGATCAAAAAGAGATTCATCATTGATGAATACAGCTCCCCTATAGTGCCACTCCCTCAGGTGAGGCATGAGCATCATTCAAGGCTGCCAGCACTAGCATTTTTCAAAGAAGGAGAACAGCACATTCTTTTACAGCAAGAGGACAATCAAATCAATAGTTGCTGGATGATTTTTGTGGTATTCAGTAGAACTGCATGGAGTCAGTGAAAGCTGCCTGCTGTCTATGCCTAATACCTCTTGTCAGAACTGTTAGTAAGGGATAAAAAACATACATTAGTAAACATACTGCTTCACCTAAGGGAGTGGCAATATAAGAAAGCTGTATTCATGAATGGTGAGATGTTAATATTTGCCCTTTTTATTATAGTACACTTTTGAGTTTTTTCCTCTGAGATGAAACAATTACCATGCCTTTGCTGCTCCAGGCTTGTCCTCAACTCTGTATAGGACCTGTTCCAAATCATATTGTCCACTACTGAATAATAATAAAAAAAGAGTTTGAGTAATGTTACAGTCTCAATGATGCATCTCTGCAGCACAAACACGGACAGGCTGAATGAGTGCTATGACGATGCTGCGAAACTGAAGGTCTGGAAAGTAATAAAATGTAAAAAAGGTTAATGAAATACACTCCAAAAGGACAAATATGTTTACAATATTAATGTTTTATTCTGGTTTCTTGCTTTTGTCATTGCTTGGTCACATTCACAAAGCCATATTTGCCAATGATCTTTAATTGGGGAAAATAACATTTATATTCAGTGGCAGACAGTTAAAAGTTATTTTTTATAACTTTTACTTAATGCATTTTGTTCTAGATCATTAAATGTGCAGTTCTAGCAGCACAGCTAGTCAGAGAACAGGAAAAAAAGGACACCTAAAAAACCCGATCAAGTATCGGTCTCCCTACCTCCCTATCTATCTCTCAAGCTAGCTAGCTATCTTGTCTTTGGTATTCCACTAAAGAAATCAAGACCTGCAGTTGATGGCTGTGCATTATGTTTTTGGATTTTTGTCACATTCTTTTGAGTTATTATATAATATTTGCAGTCTAGATAATGAATAACTCAGAAAGAAACATATAATAAACATTTAATAAATTTAAATATCTGCTATATACATTTGTTGGGGGGTGTCAGTAGACACCAGGGAAATGATGGCCCCCTGCTCTCATTGCAGCCTGCAACACAAGTTCCAACTGAGACTGCAGAAGTCAAGAAAGTTCCACTATTCTCATACAGAGAATGTGGGTCAAGAGCTCCTCTCACTAAGCTGGGCATCCTAGACTTAAGGGTGCCCAGAAAAGGTATTTCTGGCCATTATTATTAAAAACAAACATCAGAATCTAGCTAAATGGGTCCCATTTAGCTAGACTCTGGTGTTCCATTTTTTTAAATGACAGCATTTTTATGTATTTTTCTGGTTTTTTAGTTTGAAGTGGAGAAAAACAAGATGGTGGTCTCATGGCACAAAAAATGCTTCATGCTGTGAGAAGCAAGTGGTGAGAAACCAAAAACAGTGTCCTGCTACACAGAATTTTTGTTGTCACACCAGAATATTATTTTAAAAACCTACTGTGCATGCTCAGAGTGGTAAAACACACAACTTTAAAGCCTTATAATTCTGGAACCATTTAATATTTTTCCATCAGACCTTTCAAAGGCACTGACACCTGTGCCCTGCATGTTTGGGGAAAAATTCCATTCCATGTGGGCTGTAGGTGAGAGCAAAAAAAAAAAATGTGAAGTATAGGAAAGAAATTAGACGTTTACAGAAAATTACATATGTAGATCTCAGAAACTGCAAAAGCTGCCATCACAAAACTTTCCACAGATCAAGACCTTGCTTTCTAAACAACACATGTAAAATTTTAGCTGATTTCGTCAAATGGTGCCAAAGATATTAATATGAAAAATTAGGGATTTAACACTGAACACCCAACTCAACCCTAGCTATAGTGGTGCTGCCATGCCATTATAATATACAGCTATCACAGCATGAAGTATAAACTCACTATTAAAGAACTGTAACAAGAAACCATGGGGGAAGGGAAGGCTGGAGAGGGGAGGAAAAATGGGGTTGGATGAGGAGGTAGAGAGAGTAAATGGTAGGAAAATGTGGATGATAAGAGGAAAGGGTGATGAAAGAATAGCAAATGAAGGTGGAAGGAAATAAAAGGAAATAACAGGGAAAGGGGAAGTGTGTTTGTGGGACTGGTTGCTTGGTGCCAGCACATAGTTTTTGTGTTGATTTGCTTTGGCAATTTGCTGGTTTTGGTTCCATGCTGCCTGAGGAAGCATTAGCGATTGTAAAGATACAGCACTACTTGCCCTTCTGAGATGGTGAATCCAGCATTTACTGCACATATATTTTTTTCTCATCCAGGAGCTCAGACTGATGGAGTGGAAGAAGGCCTGTCAATCTTTATGGTAACTGTTTTAACATTCATTTTTTGGGTTGTTCTCAAAACATTATGAATCATTCACTGGCTACTATTAGTCAGAATAACAACATTTTTCATGCTCTGAGAGAACGGCAGTGTCAGTTAAATGCTAAATAGCAGTTACAGAAAAGTATGACACACTGCCTGACTGTGATTTTATATTAAAAGAACTAGTTCAGCATTAAGAAAAATTGAAGTTTAGAAAAATCAACACCTATTATAATAAAACAACTTCAAAACAATATAAAAATAAAGGCTGGTAACCATGTGGTCTGTGTATAGACAAAACCCCTACAGGTGGTTTCATGAAAGACACTTATCAAACCAGATGGGAGAAAGTACTAACAACATGCTTGAATAAATTAATTGATATATTAATTGATCAACACAAGGACATATATGAAATTGTATCTAAAGACATTGATTCTGCTAAAGAGGTGCTTTTGAAATATAAAGACCATCATTTATTCAAAAATATTGAAGTTGATCTTCAGAAAAAGCTTAAACAATAAGAAAATGAATTAGCTGAAAAAAAGGAACGTTGTAATGCGACTCAAAAGATTATAAATTTAATCAAATGTATTCATGGCAAAGACTGAACAGATCTCTCAGTTGGGGAAGAGCACCCAGTAGATCATGATCCCAAGTTAATACTAAAGGAAATCAATCAACAAATACTGCTTCAGATAGACAAGTACATTTTTCTACCCCCCTCAACCCAGCACATCAGGGCCAATAGAGCAAAATAAAATTCAAAAAAAAGAGTGAAGAACTAGAAGGAGCAGAAAAGGTCAGGACAGACATAAAGCATACCCTGATGGATGAATTGAGAAGCAGAGCACCCAAATAATGAATTTATCTAATATTAATTTAACACCAGCCCAAATTAGTGTTTTGGAATGAAGACTTTCATTTGTTCCAGACCCTGTTGTAAATGAGTTCCACATTTTCATTGATTTGAGATATTTCTTTAGAAAGTTAAACTAAACCATGGGACATGCTAATTTTGGCACATTATTCTAAATAGGACACTATGTCAACTAATGTTCAAGTTTTTACAGATTTACTTTTAAAATCTGACCATTTGGATATAACATTACCGAATTAATCAAACCCTGGCAATTTAATTTGGTGGAGTCACTGGACTCAGACTTGGCTTCTAACTCATAAGATGGGGTTTTACCATGTCTAATTAACTTTTATCCCCCTTCAACTTTTAATCTCCATGCAAACTCTTCAGCACTTATTGCATATCAGAATTTAGTTTTACAGGATTTTCATAAATTGTTTCAGTCTAAATGGCCTTACCATCATAGAAAAAGTTGACAAACGAAGAAAATTTAGTGTGCAAGAATTAAAGAATATGAAAAATCTGGAAATTAAAGCAGCTGATAAAGGTGGCAGAACTGTTATTTTAGAAAACAGCAATATGAGGCAGACATTTGTTGTCAGTTGGATGACACCATATGCTATAAGAGACTCCAGAAGGACCCTACTTCTGTGCATAAAGTTAGAATTGATACATTTCTTGATTACAGTGTTATGGCTGGAAATATTCAAAAAATGAACATGAACTTATGCAGGTAGATTTTCTCCACACTCCAATTACACTATATATGTTTCATCTAAAATGCACAAGAACCAACCCCCCTGGGAGACCAATTATTTCAGGACAGGGGTCCATAACAGAAAAAAATATCAATATTTGTATATCATTTTTTTGTAAAAAGAGAATTAGATTATTTTTGAAACAATTGATAGTTCTGCAGCCAACATATATTAGAGATTCCATGAATATTTTGTCTAAATTAGAGTCCTCTTGATAATTATGGCTTTCTGCGGATGTGGTTAGTTTATACATAAGAATTTGTCATGATCTGGGGTTGTTAGAACTAGAATACCATTTGATAATAGTCTGAAAGCAGCACATTTTCCCAAGGCATTTATTTTACAGGCAGTTGAAATTATTTTGACCAGCAATTTTTCATTTTTGATAATAAGTATTATTTGCAAATTTGTGGTACTGCTATGGGGACTACGATGGTACCCTCCTATATAAACCTTTTTTTTAGCTTGATGGGAGGATGCCATCATATTTGACCCATATTTGAAGTCCTTTCCTACCCCAAGGTAAATACTGGGGTAGGTTTATTAATGACATTGTTATTATTTTGGAGGGAGATGCTCAATCTGCTGCTGCTTTTGTTGATTTTTTAAATGGTAATGATATTAGTATGTGTTTTACCTATGACTGCAACCTTAGAGAAATTAATTGTTTAGATATCTCCTTTCATCTTCTGAGGGAGAACCCATATAGCCTGAAGCATTTAGAAAACCGATTTCTGGCAATAACCTTCTTCATTTGACCAGTGCCAATCCTCAACATTTAAAGAAGGGCATCCACTTTGGTCAATTTGTTCATCCTGAGCAAAAATTGTTCCATCTTAGCAAGTTTTGAAATTCATGCTAATGATTTGAAAAATAAATTTTGGGAGAGAGGTTAACTGGTAATGCTCCTGGATGAGGCTATGGCCAAGGTTAGCTCTATAATCAACAAGGTTGATTAACTACAAAACAGAAAATGGATTCAAAAGCAAATTTGGTAATGCTTGTAACTGAATATCGGGGGGAGGTTAGGAAAAAAGCCTCACCAAATGACAGGAGAGATGGGGTTTTCAGCCTTCACCCCCCAGAAAAGAGATGAAAAGTTAGGAACCGACAGGTCCAAGGGTAGGGGGAAGGGGAGATTTGGTGGAAGGGATTAACAGTCAACACCAGAAGCTTGGGCAATAAGATGGTGGACTAGGAGGCCATCATGGGGGACAAGTGACTGGACATAGTAGCGATAAGCAAGACTTGGTGGACAGAACATCACACCTGGGAGACAGCCATCCTTGGCTATAGACTGTTTAGAAGGGACAGGGCAGGTAGGAAGGGGGAGTCACTCTATAAATCAAGGACAACATAAGGGTAACAGAGGGGCAGGAGGATGATGGGGAGACAGAGCTCCTGTGGGTAACACTGGACAAAAGGACAGGGGAATCCTTGAGACTGAGAGTGGTACACAGACCACCTACACAGTTGGAGAAAGAGGATAGACAGCTGATGCAGGCTGTCAGGAGGATGGATCTCAAAGGGGAATTACTCCTGGTGGAGGACCTATACCTCCCAGATGTGGACTGGGCCATCCAGGATGCAGTATCAGCTAGAAGCAAGGAAATAATAGAGGCACTGCAGGGAGTATTCTTGCAGCAGCTGATCAGGGAGACAACAAGGGGCAACAACCTGCTAGACGTGGTCCTGACAAATGGGGAGAGAGTGGAGGAGGTGGAGATGGGAGACATACTGGGCACCATCGACCACAGGATTATAAGATTCAGGGTAAGGACAGGGAAGGAGGCAAACCATACCAACACAGTTATTGGCTACAGCAGCACAGACTTCCACAGGATGAGAAGGAGCATGAGAGAAGAGATGGCAGGAATGAAGAACGTAAGTGATGTGGAGGAGCTATAGTAAAGTATTAAAGGTAGGGTGCTGAAAGCAATGCAAATGTGCATAAAGAAGGTAAGGAAGAGCAGAAAGAAGAGGAGAACACTTTGGTTTACAAGGGAGGTGGCAAGAGTGGTCAGGGACAGGAGGAGGGCTTTCAGAAAATATAAGAGGACACAAAGAGAGCAGGACAGGGAGGCCTGTTTTGAGATGAGGAGGCTAGCAGGGCAGAAGATAAGGAGGGCAAAGGCAGACACTGAGGAGAGAATAGCTAAGCAGTCCAAAAGGGGGGACAAAATATTTTTGGGATATGTGGGGGAAAAGAGGAAGGCAAGGCAGGGGATTGTAAGGCTGAGGGGGGGAGAGAGGGATACAACTGGAAGGAGACTGTGAAAAAGCAGAAGAGCTAAACAAATACTTTTGCTTGGTATTTACAGAGGAGGAAGGCATGGGGACCTGAGCTTAGGGGAAGGGGGAGGAAGGACAAAAGGGTGGATCTGATCCCATTCAATATAGAAAGAGTTAAGGAGGAACTAGGCAGGTTGAAGGTAGATAAGGCAATGGTGCCAGATGGGCTGCATCTGACGATGATCCGGGAGCTGGCAGAGCAGTTGGTCACCCCATTGTTGAGGATATTCAACTTGTCTCTAGATTCAGGGATGGTGCCAGAGGATTGGAAAAGGGTGCACATGGTGCCGCTGCACAAACAGGGTAGTAGGGAGGTGACGGAGAACTAGTGCCGGTCAGCCTCATCACAGTGGTGGGGAAGGTCATGGAGGCACTCATAAAGGAGAGGGTGGTGGACTACCTGGAGGATAGTGGCCTGCAGGATGACAGGCAGCATGACTTCATGAAAGGTAAGTCATGCCAGCTGAATTTGACTGAGTTCTTTGATTGGGTGACACAGGTGGTTGACCCCGGGGGGGGGGGGCTGTGGATATGGCCTATCTGGACTTCAGTAAGGATTTTGATACTGTCCTCCACAAAAGGTTGGTGAGCAAGCTGGAAAAAAGTAGGGGTAGGTGAGAAAATAACCAGGTGGGTGGAGAACTGGTTGAAGGGCAGAAGTCAGAAGGTGGTGGTAAATGGTGTGTACTCCGGAAAATGACGGGTGATGAGTGGGGTGTGCCAGGGGTCAGTGCTGGGACTCATTTTTTAATATCTACATCAGTGATATAGAGGAAGGGCTGAGGGGAAAGGTGTGCCTGTTTGCTGATAATACGAAAATCTGCAATAGGGTGGACACCGCAGGGGGGTTGGAGGACATGAGGCAGAACTTGAGGACTCTAGAGGGATGGGCTGAGTCTTGGCAACTGAAATTCAATACCAGAAAGTGTGCTATGATGCACTTGGGGCACAGGAACCCAAAAGCAAGATACACCATTGGTGGGGAGGACATCAAGGATACAAAGCAGGGGTATCACTAATAGAAGGGGGGAGGTACTGATGCCCCTCAGCAAAGCCATGGTAAGACCACAACTGGAGTATGGAATCCAGTTCTGGAGGCCACATCTACAAAAAGACATAGACAGGATTGAGACAGTTCAGAGAACGACAACCAGAATTATGCAGGGTATACAAGGGAAACCATACGAGCAAAGATGTAAGGAATCGGATCTGTGCACATTATAGACTAGAAGGGAGAGAGGGTACATGATTGAAACTTTTAAATATGTCAAAGGAATCAACAAAGTAAAGGAAGGGTGTTTGCTTAAAAGGAAGGAAGGGGCTGTAACTAGAGGGCATAGCCTAAGACTTCAGGGAGGAAGATACAGAGGCAATGTGAGGGGATGATTCTTCATGGAGAGGGTGGTGGAGGCATGGGACAGGCTTCCAGAGGAGGTACTGTGGGCTGAAATGGTGGAGGGATTCAGGATGGCATGGGACAGCCATATGGGGCTGTGTAGCAGTGGGAGGGGGGTTCCAGAGGGGTGAGGGATGAGTAATGCGGGGAAAGGGGCAGACTAGATGGGCCGGTGGGGTCCTTTTCTGCTGCCAAATTTCTATGACTCTATGATTCTGTGAATATAACCATATTTCTCATCAGATCACTACAATTACACATATACATTGGCATGTGTTGGATGGTGATCCACTTTTGAAATGAGTAATAGGTGATAAATCCAGAATTTCTTAAGAATGTCTTATAGACATGGGGAAAATAATGGGAATTACTTGACACATGGTATATACAAAAAAAAAAAAACTGAAGATGTAATTAGACCCAAGTGTCTCCCCTCCTCCCAACCCAAAACCAACATGTTGTTTCAAATTTGGACATTGCAGTGTTTGTAATTGTTCTATTCAAGATTACATTTTTCAACTTACCACAATTATTAAAGCTATAACAGCTGGACAGTTCATTGTCAAACACCTTTTGTTGTTTATGTTTTGTTATGTCCTTGCCATAAAACATATGTTGGCCATACTATTAGGGCCCTGAAGGAATGAATCCAGGAACACGTATGCTCAATTTCCAGAGCAATTCCAAATGCACCTTTAGGGAACCATTTTGCAGAGTTCCATAACAGTGACATTAGTGGTTTTAAATGTATGGCAATTGTGCATATTAGTAGGAACATGAGGGGTGAGGACAGGAATAAGTTACTTTTGCAGCAAAAATCTAAGTGGATTTATACACCATGGGCTTTGGTTCAGAGGTTTGAATGCTGCCATTCTTACAAGTGTTTTTGTATTCCCTTACCTTCCTTCTACTTCCCCCCAACTTACCCTTTCCCTATTATTTATTTTCTTTCCATGCTCTTCCATTTACTATTCTCTCATCATCCTTCCTTCTTATCATCCTCATTCCCCTACCTTTTACTCCCTCCACCTCCTCATCTTCATCCTTTTCTCCTTCAACCATCCCCCCTTCCCTCCCCCATGGTTGCTTGTAACAATTTTTTAATAGTGAGTTTATAATTCATGCTGTGAAAGCCCTATATTCTTATAATATTGGTGCATATATATATATTTCTTGCGTGCTTCATAATTTTCTATTTAACTTACAAAATTACCTACATTTTCACTGTGTGTCATTTAGCAGTATATGTTCTGTTAAAAACGTTTTTGTGTTTTTTGTATTTTTGGCCTTACGAGCACTTATGTTAAGAAACACAGCATGTCAAACAGTTCAGTTTATATATATACTTTTTTGATGTAATACATTATGCAAATTGGGCAGGATTCACAAAGCAGATGCGCTGGGCACATCTGAGATGTGCCGCTGCATCTCGGAGATGCGCAACGGCACTATTCACATAGGGTAGAGATGCTCCAGTGCAACCCAGATGCGCCATGCAGCACAGGATGACCCCGAATATAATGATTTGCAGCACATCTGGAGGGGGCATGTAGCTGCTTACATGGTGCATCCCTATTCACAAAGCAAAATGAATGTGCAAACACAGCGCATACATACTGTAGCTCATCCACCCAAATGTGCACTAAGGAGATACAGTAAGTATAAAACAAGTAGACTTAAGTGCAACCCCCCCTGCAGGCAGACTGCAGGATAGCAGCAGCAGGCAGCACACCAGCAGTACAACAGAGATCACAGACATTGACTGATGCTGGGCATGATAATGAGAATGAGGAGATGGTCAAACCAAAAACACTGTGGCAGAAGGCACCATAGGCGGCCTGCCCCACAATGGTATTGTGCCAGACTAACATTTGAACGATTGACGGATGCAGAAACAGTCAGCCGATACCGCCTGAACAGGACAATTCTGAGGCAGCTCTGTGAGCTGTGCCATGATGAAATGCAGGCACCCACTGGAAGGGGTCATGCCATATCAGTGGAGACTAAGGTAACAACAGCAATGTGCCTGCTCACCACAGAAACCTTCCAGAAGCCAGCTGGAGACACCACTGGCATATCCCAGCCATCCACATCCCATCTCCTCACACAATTCCTCACTGCACTGCTCCCACATGCTTCAGAGTTCATTCAATTTCCAAGCACACAGGCAGAGTGGACAGAAGCTATGCAGCAATTCCACAGGGTGGCACACATGCCAGGCATCATAAGGGCTATTGACTGCACCCATGTGGCAATCTGTGCACCACCTGGCGATGAGGCCATGCCTTACATGAACTGCAAGGGGTTGTACTCCGTAAACTGCCAGGTGGTGTGCAATGCCACAGGGTGCATCAGCAATGTCTATACCACACACCCTGGGAGTACACAAGATGCCTTCATATGTCATCAATATGCCCTGTGCTGCTGATTTGAGACCCGTGATAGACCCAGCATCCACCTAGTGGGTGAGTGGGGCATGCACACAAACAGGACACCATGGCGCTACAAACATCAGGAGGTAGTGCAGGTGTGTGGGGGCCTCAGCAGAGCCTGTGCAGGGGAAGGTTCCCAGGTTGACAGTTTAGGTGGGCATGCTGAGGGGATGGCACATGCATCATGGGGCACAGTGCAGCAGCACAGTGCAGAATGGGAGGTGAGGTGATGAGGAACAGCAGGTACGTGTGACAGGGAGGAATGCACCACACGCACCCAGGCACAGGCAACTGCTGGGCAATGGAGGGTAGGCAATGCCAGACAGGACAGGAGTGGTCAGCAATGGTAATGGGCATGGGCAGGTACAATGCATAAGAGGGAAGCCAGGGCAAGCAGTTGCAGGTGAGTGCACAAATGTGACATCCCACAGTGGGGGAGGGAGATGCACCAGAAGGTGGGCTACAGGCACAGAGGTGGACAGGCATTAACCGCACCAGTCTGCCATGATGGGGGGGCTGTGGTACACAATGCACATGTATGCAGGGTACTAACAGATTCCTTTGTCCCTCCACAGGTGATGTTGCGTATCCCCTCCAACCCTGGCTCCTCACCCTCTTCCGCCATCTTGGCACAGAGGCAGAGGAGTGCTACAAGAAGGCACACATCACTACACGCACCATCAGTGATCGTATCTTTGTCATGCTGAAGATGCCCTTCAGGTGCCTGGATATGTCAGGTGGTGCTTTCCACTATAGCCAGAGAAGGCCTGTGGCATATTCCTGGCCTATTGTATACTGCACAACATGGCCATTGATTGTGGAATAGCTGTCCAGGCTGAGAAGTGTAACAGTTCCAGGGAGGAGGAGGAGGGGGAGAATGCAGCGGAGCAGGGGCACTGCGGTGGAGGTGGGCAACTGCCCCTGGCCCGCAGGGACCCACACCTCGTAGCCAGGTCCCAGTGGCACAGGGACAGCATTGTGGAAAAGCACTTTGGGGACTGAAGGTGAGTAACACAGGTGGGACACACTCGGCAGCCCCTCACACACAACCCACACCTACACACCACAGATCAGTTGACAACAACACAGCACTAGGATAGCACACCAGTGAGGGGTGACAGTGATGCACAGACACATGCACAGCAGGCCACACATGTATGGGGGAACACAGTGTCTGTGCTGGGGATGGTATGGATCAGTGCACATCTTCTGGCACACATGCACATCAGACACAGGGCCACACTCATCATGCCCATGCCACATACCACAACACTGGTACCTCTGGCCATGCGCAATGCAATACACAGGTGTTGTACCGGAGCAGGCGTGTGCCACCTCATGCCACTCCAGGCACTGTCAGCCTATTGTGTGGGCTACAACAGGTGCTGGTAACAGGAGCCATGGGGGGCTGTCAACCCAGGCATCAGAGGGAGCTACCATGGCCACCACGGACACGTGGGCAGCCATCCCCTCACCTGGTGATCACTGAGTCAGTACCACTGGCCACAGTGGGGGTGTCCGCCACCCTTGGTGGGGTACTGCCGTGAGACTGTGAATGAGTGCTCACTGCTGTGATGTCCCCAAGACTCAGGTTGGATCTGGGGGTGTTAGAGATGGCCATGTGTGGTGATGGCATCAGCAGCAATGGGTTCAACTGATGCTGTGACCTGGGGGGGTATGAGGCACTCCTGGGGGTGCAGCTGGTAATCCAGCAGCCAAAAGGTGCACTATGTGCATTCACTGCCTCGACAGTGAGTACAGTCCATTCCAGAGCACCCGCAGCAGGCGAGCCTCTGCCAGCATCTGGGTGCGCCACACAGCCGATGACTCATTTCTATGGCCAGCTGCATCAAAATGCCCCTCAGCTCTACCATGAGGGACACCTGCCCCTCCATGGTTTCCCGCAGGAGGCATCGTGGTACTCAACCTTGTCGGCGGGGATATATTCTTAGATACGGCACTGGGCGTTAGGTCAGCAGCCTGCTGTGCTGCATCCACCATAGGTGGGCACCCCACAGCAGGTCGCTCTATGGGTGGGGACTGGGCATGGGCAACCACTGCAAATCCAGGGACGCCCGCATCATGGTCCTCTGCCACCTGCTGCTGCACCACAGCACCCAGCTGAACAGTGATGGAGGTCCCTGTCCCTGCAGCAGCACCAGATACAGTGCCCCCAGCAATCACCACCATGTGCAGCTGTGCAGGCCTTGCAGGTGCGCCAGGGACCACAGGACTGCCAACCTTGCATGGTGCCAACTGTGCATGCAATTGTGCCTTGGACAGGCTGCTGTTGACCATGTCCCCCCGTGATGCAAAGGCCAGGTTGCTAACTGGTACTTCTAGATCAAGCCATATAACACCTGTGCTGCGTGAACTACACTGGCTGCCAGTACAGTGGCAGATAACCTTCAAGGTTGCATTGCTGACCTATAAAGCTGTACATGGCCAGGGACTCAATTACCTGCAAGACCTTCTATATCCCTACTGTCCCTCCCATGCATTCCGATCTGCCAACTAGGGATTGCTAGAGATTCCCAGGGTACATCTCAAAACATCTGGCGCATGATCTTTTGCCTTTATGGCACCTACCCTGTGGAATTCTCTACCTCGTTGGATATGAGATAGCCTGACTGTCAAGAGTTTTAAGTGTAGCCTTAAAACACATCTTTTTCGTGAAGCTTTTAATGGGTCTTGATTTCCTGCTATTTGTTTATTGTTAATAATTTTATAATGTTTTTATGTATATTGTGCAGGTGCCCTGAGCTTTGAAAGGGTACCTTATTATAAATAAAAGGATGATGATGATGATGATGATATCTGCGTGGTGTCAGGATCATCATCATCATCGTACAGCCCCTACATTCCTGATGCCAGCACCAGCAGGGCATCCACAATGTCCACCCTGTCCACTGGGTCATCATCATCTAGACCCAGTATGTTGACCAGCCATAAGTGATCATGGCCACCAGCTGTGGCATTGGACGTGGAGGGGTTTGATGGCCCTGCACTGTCCAATGCTGTTTCTGGTGTAATGGCTCATGCTGTTCCCCTGCCAGGTCATCGGGGAGTCCACCAGCTACGGCAGCACCCATGAGGTGTGATGGAGCTGTAAGAAAGAAGGGAAATATGGTTAGTGACAGGTGTAAATGGTGTGTTCAGATAGGCATGTACATGAAGACATGCACATGTGTCACAGGTGCAGCTATCATGCCATACATGGGAGTGCCGGATATAGGGCCACTGCTGCAGCATGCATCAGCATAGGCAGACATGTACCGAGGCCTGTACAGGCGCTCAGGGACATGTGTGTGACTGCCCCCCGGCCACCTCCCGTAGGTACATCATTCCAAATGATCACCTCCATCCACCATAGTTGCCCTCCCCACAGTGCAACACAGGGGAGGCATGTCATCTGTCTGCACCACACTGTAGCCGGACGGGGAGTATGGTGACATGCTCAGTTCACACCATCACATGTGTGCTTAGCAGCTCATGGTGGGGCTAGTCAGGGCACCCATGACACACACACACAGACCGGCACAGTGCTTGGGACATGTATACTCACAGTGCTGTGATGGGACTGCCACCTGTCTGGAAGCCACCACCCAGAATTCCCATCACAGTCGTCTAGCCCATGCTGGCTACCAGTCTCTCCTCATTGGGGGTGAGGTGCAACGCAGTCTGCAGCCCACCCCCTGTCACACCCAGGGAGGCCATGATGTTGGCCATCTTATCCTTGGCCCTCTGTTTCTCATCATGGAAGTGCTTCCTGCACTTCTGTGGTGTTCTTTTGTATGTGTCATGGGCATTCACATGCCTGGTCACCACCCCTCAGCCTTCATCCCTCTGCTGGTGGCTGCCACCCCCACCAGACAGGATGCTCTGCCTCCTGAGGTAGGTCTCGAGCAGGTCTCTGTCTTTGTCTGTTGTAAAATTCGGATGTCTCCATCCAGCTGCATGTGTGGTGACGTGCAATGGGCAGCAATCACGCATTGCCATGCTGCAATACCATGATGCACGTGACTAGGCCATTGCACTCCACTAAACTGTTCAGTGTAAATCTGCTCCAGATAACCCATATCAAGCCATACCATGTGCACAGGCAGCAGGGCCCAGGGCCATGAAATGGGGAGAGGTGAAGCTGGTGAACCTTGTGGCACTAGTCATGCCTCTGGAGAGCCAGCCATTTGGAAACCAGGACCCCACTGAACCATGCTCAGTGGTGTGGGCAAGGGTTGCGGAGCACATGGTGCACATGACTGGTGTGGAGTACAGGGGAGAGCAGTGCAGGCACCACTATGGGGACCTACAGCACCAGAACCCGGACAGGCTCCAGAGCCTACGTGATCAGGTATGCGAGGGTGCAGTGCCATGCCCAGGTAAGTCACAACAACCAACAGCAGTGCGCCCTAGTGCAAGGCCCCCCCACCCTCATATCACACACACACACACACATGCATGCACACATGCACATACGCATGCGCGCGCGTGCGCACACACACACACGTGTGGCATGCCATGCCCCTGCTGCATGTGGGATGCAGACATGGCCATTGTGTGTGGACGTGTGTGGCATGGTGCATGACTGGGGGTGCATGAGCACTGTAGTGGGTGCATTGTGGTTCAGACTGTAGCAGGGCACACGTCCAGCCACACACCACCATGGTGGGCATGGGCTGGGGTCCTGTGTGTTACTGCATGCTGACCAGGGAGCTTTCATTGGGTCACTGTGTGTGTGTGTGTGTGTGTGTGTGTGAGTCCAACACTGCATGCTGGCACCAGTGGTGTTGCTGTGGGACATGGGTGGGGGTGGTGGTACACACCTACTATCGCCTCATGGTGCTTTTTGCTTGTGTTTCCCTCACAGGGCTGACAGACAGGTGTAGCACCATGGCGTCACTGGATGCCAGGTTCACTAGGACTGGTGGAGGTGGCCGGGGATCCAGTTGTGTGGGTGCAGGTGAGTGTTCTGCTTGTGCATCCTCTGTGTGTTCATCAGGAGGGTGGAGGCAGTGCCTACTGAAGGCTATTGTCAGCCACATGTGCATGTCCATGTGCTGCATGTTGCACACAAGCATGGGGTGTCGCCATGGCGGCATGTGCTAGGGCCACAGTGCACATGGCTCCTGTGTGTCCGTCTACCTTGTGCACGTCTGCTGAGGACCATGAGCACACTGTGGTGCACCGTTGGTGTTCGGACGGGACCTGCACAGTTGTGCAGCCTGCTGGCATCAGCACATGCTGTATGGGAGATGGCTGCATGCCCCTCTGCGTGTTACTCTGCATGCACATGAGGGCCTTGTGCTGGTCACAGTGATGGTCACAGTGTGGCACTGTGTGCCAGTCTGTTGCTGGCATGTGGTGTGCTTGGTGGGCTGTCGGCCTTTGCCGTGGGAGCTGCCTCCTGTACACTCGTGTGGTGGGTGGGGGGGGTAGGTGTGGATCATGGCACTTAGTTGCTGTCCCCACTGTAGGTCCACGGAGAGTCCAGCCAGATGTGCTAGGGCAGCGAAGGAGAGGAGAGGAATCTTTGGGCGGATGGCAGGGTTGCAGTTCAGGAGGCACTCAGGAGGACATTGGAGCCACTATACTGATGGCAGGGTCAACTCCTGCAGGCCATCACCCTGCTTATCAGTGTATGGAGAACTGGGGACAAGAGGGGTGGCCTCCAGGCTGCAGCCCATCCAATGCACTAGGCCACTGGGCCACCTGTAAATAGCCCCTTTGTTGTTTGACTCCTGCCCTTCATGCCTATCCCATTGCCTGTTGTCATCCCCTGTTCCCCCACCACCATACCGTCCCCTTACTGTGTACTGTTTATTGTGTTTCTGTAATGATTCCCACACCATCCTATCCCTGTTCATACTGTTGTTTTAACATTGTAAATAGTCTATTGTGTTACATTTCTTGTTTGACTAAAGAGTTTTGTAGTGATAACGGTGTCTGTGCTTATTCATTGTACCTTGTGCTTGTGCTCTGTTGTGCTTGCTGGTTTCCACTTTACCTTAGTTCCCATTCACACATGTGCACCTGTGGTACTGCCACCCATGTGCCCTGTCCACCTTTCATGCCTGCTACAGTGTGTGCCCTCCTTGTTGCATCTGGCCTGTTGGGAGGCATTGCACCGTGCTGGCTTGCACATTGCCCCTATTCTGTGTATGGTGTGTGCTGGTTGTTTCTGTTGTACTAGTCCCCTGTTGTTGTGCCACTCTTCTTGCAGTTCACATTGCCTGTGGGCATGTTCCACCTGTGTGGGACATAGCTTTTGGCCTGTGTATCATTCTGCCTGTCCCCCTGTGTGCACCTGTGTTGCAGCTCCAATGTCCCCCCTTCTGTGTTCCTGTGCACCGGGACGTGTGTGACACCATCTGCCATGCTGCACAGTGCTCCTCTGCTGCTGTGGCCCATCTTACCAGTCACCCCTGTGCATGGCATCTGTGCCTTTTGGGTCCTTTTACTGGGCATGTGTCTGGTGCTTCCAGGTGTCACCATGTATGCTCTGTCTGTGCACCTCATCTGCTTTGGCCGCTCTCCGGCCCTTTGGCCCTCTGACTAGTCCCTGCCGAGCTGTTCACCTGCATCCTTTGTGCCACTGCAGTCTTCCCTTATTGCTTCTGTGTCCCTTGCTAACTTGCTCCTTATTCAGTGTTGTGTGGTCCAGGGTACTTCTGTGCATCCTGGTTGCACTGGTGCATCTCAGGTTGCGTAATGGCGCCTCAGTGATATTCACAGTGGGGATGCGCTTAGTGCATCTTGCGGCACATCCTTCTGTGGGGATGGTGCATCTCATTTGCACTGGACACTTCTGCTTTTTGAATCCTGCCCATTGGATCCTTTTGTAAGTTGCCTCTAATTTTCATAGTAGCTTTTTCTAATTCTTTGCAGTACAAGCCTTTTGTTTTTGCACTTTATTGGGTGGTTAAATAATTATTCTCACTGCTTGTACTTCATATTTTAATTGCAGCTGTCTGACTGATGTGCTTTCTTGGCTCAATTGCATTTTTCTATATTTGCATACATAAGAGATATGGGACAGGATTCACAAAATGGATATGCCCAGTGCATCCGAGATGCACCGGCGCATCCCAAACTTTCTCATTAGCATGATTCTGTAAGGGGACTGATACACCGACGCATTGCAGATGCTCCTCATACCACCCATAATGTTATCCGGCGCATCTCGAGGGATTGTGCAGGGGATATGCCCATGCATACGGTGTGCAGCTTCTTTCACAACCCAACTTGGAGGTGCATCCCCAGAGCCAAGTCCAGAGATATGCCTCCAAAAGATAAGTCTACAACAAGTAGACTTAAGTGGGAGTCCATCCACAGGCAGGCTGCCATACTGCAGACAGCAGCATGGCAGCCTGCCCACCCTGACAGGCCAGTGCTCTCCCCCCCACCTGTATCCCTGAGTCTGAGGCAAATCACCTGTTAAATGCCCTAGTGGGATGGTGGTAGCCCCTTCCTACCCATACCCCATAAGGTACAACACGTCCACATTCCCTGATAGTCAGGTTGAACCCCCCACCCTTCCCCTGCCTGCTCACAGTCCGAGTATGAACCATGCAGTATCCCTGGTGGTCCAGTGGTCCCACCTCTGCCTGAATCTCCGAAGACATAGAGCTCGGCAAAATCCATGGTGCCCAAGTAGACCCCCCCAACCCGCATCCAGGTAAAATATAAGAGCAATACGGAAAATTCCTCATTCATCTAGTAGAACCCCTCTTCATACCCAGACCTGATCTCATCACCATCGGCAGTCATGATGGCTACCTGGTGGTCCATCGGGCCCCACCCATCCACTCAGGCACCGCCACCCCACCCCGCTCCTCCCCATCCCAGCATGTCCTCACCATTGGCGGGCAGCTCAACCGACCTGCATACCGCTACAGCTGTCCGCTGACAGAGCTGTCTGTGAATGACAGCTACTGTACACCTGGAAGCCCATTGGTGGACCCTGTCAACCAATGGGCATGCAGTGTCTACTGTACTCTGTTATTCACATCTTTGTTAATGACAGGGTACAGTACTCACTGCAAGCCCATTGGTCAACAGGTTAACAATGGACTTCCAGACATACAGTAGCTGTCATTCACAAGCTCTCTGTTAGTGATAACTGCGGTGGTATGCAGAGTGGAGTTGAGCTGCCCGTCCGACGGTGGGACGCCCAGTGCGAAGGAGGTGGAGTGGGGTGGGGGTGCCTGAGTGAGTGGGGGTTAGAGGGGTCACTGGACCTCAGGGAGCCATCGTGACTGCTGGCGGTGTTGCGATTAGGTCAGGGCGGGGTGGGTTCTACTAGGCAACCAGTGATGTTGCGAGATGTCTGTCATATCTACTGGGGATGCGGGAAAGGATGGGGGGTTCTGCTTTACAATGGGCTAACTGCCGATGTACATGGCAGTATACCAGGGATGCAGGGAGGAAACTCTGGACTCACAAGGATGTTACTGGGTTGGGCGGGGGGGAACCACTGGACCATCAGGGATATGTTGTGGGGTCATCTCGGACAGCGATCGGGCCAGGGATGGGTGGGGGGTACACCATGCCTACCTGGGGCTATTTGTGTGGCCCACAGCCCTTGCAGGGCTCCCAGTTCATACTACTAGGCACATCCCTGCAAGACGCATGCAAATGGGGCCATAATGACATAAGAATTGCCCCATTGCCCCTTGCATGCCTAATGGCCCCATTTCTGTGTTAGTGGCTGTGAATGGCAACATTGGGCACTGCCCCATTTGTTTCCCAGGCAGAGTGGGGGATGCGCCAGCTGTTCTCAGGCTGAGCAAAAATGTTGTATTCACAGAGGGGTTGCACTGGGAGCATCCCCCAGCGCATCCTCTGTGAATAACATAGTTTTGGCTCAGCGTATCTCAGTTGTGCCAGGGCAGCCAAGATGAATGGAGTGCATATGTTTTGAGAATCCTACCCATGCTATGTATCTTTAAGAAATTTCCTATAAAAGTGAGCAGTTGTTTGCTGTGTAGCCACACCCCCGACAAAGCCTCATGCATATGGAGTTAAGCACTGGGGCTTAGTGCCTTGCTCTCTAATCTTGAATAAAGGTGGATTTACTATATTTTTTATGAGTTTATTTAATCTTTGCTGAGTGCCACCATAGTTTGTTGATGTCAAATTGATTCATCACATCTCTCTTTTCGTGAGTGCATGGTGTTTGTGTTGGTTTGCATTCGGTTTAGCCACTTGGCCAGTTACAGTGTATACTCCATTATCTTCGATTGTATTATTTGTGATGAAATGGGAGAAGCTACCTGCACTGTTGGCTGAGACACTCATTTTAACTGCATGGACAGCTATAGTACATTATAAGTCTAAATCATTATTCATGAGACTAGTAAGGCTCCTGATTGGCTGCGGGATTTGTCAATGACATCTTAGAAATGACCGATTCAGGTGCCAACTGGTGCTGTGTGGCACTCAATGTCTGAAATGTAAGACATACTCGTGATGTAAAGCTTGCACCACACTTCTGAAAAGGATAAAATAAGTAAAAAAAAATTAAAATGAAAAGTTGTTATTGCAATTAAACTTATAACCAAAATAACAACCTCAAAGCTGGTCATTTCCTTGGATTACTGATCAGCTGCAGGAAGGTGTCCTTGATTGTGCCTCAGGCCACCAATCCACAAACCAATTGTTAACCCTTCAGAAATGACTGGCTTCTCATTACTTATTGCTTAAGTCTCCACTACACTGTGACATCTCAGTGTAGTGGAAGTAGAGATGGGGCCAAGTATAAATTTGCTGGCAAAGTTCCAGCAAGTTGCTAAATTCACCTCCACAGAGCAAGCCACAAAGTTTTCCCATAGTCTTGGAAATTTGCCTAGGTAACTTTGCTTGTAACTTCGTTGGTAACTTTGCCAGTCATGGAACTTTGCCAGTAACTTCTCCTTACTACCTCCTGCCCATGAACTTTTCCTTACTCCCTCCGGCTCAAAACTTCTCCCTACACCCTCTTACCCATTACTTCTCCTTATGCCCTCTTGCCCGTACCTTCTCCTTACTCCCTCCTGCCCAAAATGTTTCCTTACTTCCTCCTCCCAAAACTTCTCCTTACTCCCTCCTGCCCATCACATCTTCTTACATATCTCTCTCCTGCCCATAAACTTCTCCGTACTCCCTCTTACCCATAACTTCTCATTACATATCTCTCTTATCCATAACTACTCCTTATGCCTTCCAGCCCACAACTTTTCCTTACTTATGTCTCCTGCCATAATTTTTCCTTATGCCTTCTTGCCCATAACTTCGCCTTACGAACTCCTGCCCATTACTTCTCCTCACTCACTCCTGCCCATAACTTCTCCTTACACCTTCTTGCCCATAACCTCTCCCTACACCTTCCTGCCCATAACTTCCCTTACTCCCTCCTGCCCCAAACTTCTCCTTACAAATCTCTCCTGCCCCTAACCTCTCCTTATGTCCTTCAACCCATAATTTCTCCTTACTCTCTTCTGCCCCAAAATTCTCCTTACATATCTCTCCTGCCATTACTTCTCCTTACGCCCTCTTGCCCACATCTCCATATTTTTTCCTGTCCATAACATCTCCTTACATATCTGTCCTGCCCATAATCTTCTCCTTACTCTCTTCTGCCCATAACTTCTCTTTACATATCTCTCCAGCCATAACTTTTTCTTATGCCCTCATGCCCATAACTTCTTCTTACTCTCTCCTGCCCATAAACTTCTCTTTACTCTCTCCTGCACATAAAATTCTCCTTACTTCCTTCTGCCCATAACTTCTCCTTATGCCCTCTTGCTCATAATTTCTCCTTACTCCCTCCTGCCCTTTACCTGTACTTTTGCCCTCTTGCCCGTAATGTCTCCTAACGGCCTCCTGCCCATAACATATCCTTACTCCCGTCTGCCCATGATGTCTCCTTTCGTCCTCTTGCTCATAACTTCTCCTTATGCCATCCTATTGATAAGTTCTCCTTAACTCCCTCCTGCCCATAAATATCTTAGTCCCTCTTGCACCTAACTTCTCCTTACTCACCCCTGCCCATAACTTCAACTTACTCCCTCCTGCACATGAAAGTCTCCTTACTCCCTTCTGCCCATAACATCTCCTTATGCCCTCTTGCCCATAACTTCTCCTTACTTGCTCCTGCCCATAACCTCTACTACACCCTCTTGCCCATAACTTCTTCTTATGCCTTCCTGCTGATAACTTCTCCTTCACTCCCTCCTACCAATAAACTGCTTAGTCCCTCCTGCACATAA
This sequence comes from Neoceratodus forsteri, assembly GCA_016271365.2. Classification (NCBI taxonomy): domain Eukaryota; kingdom Metazoa; phylum Chordata; order Ceratodontiformes; family Ceratodontidae; genus Neoceratodus; species Neoceratodus forsteri. Next base: position 1,164,713,916 of record CM057456.1, on the reverse strand, counting down.
CTTTTCCTTACTCCTGCCCATAACTTCTTACTCCTTCCTGCACATGAAAGTCTCCTTACTCCCTTCTTCCCATAATGTCTCCTTATGCTTTCCTGCCCATAACTTCTCCTTACTCCCTCCCTCCTGCCCATAACATCTCCTTTTGCCCTTTGCCCATTGCTTCTCCTTATGCCATCCTGCTGATAACTTCTTAACTTCTTCCTGCCCATAAACTGCTTATTCCCTCCTGCACATAACATCTCATTACACCCTCCTGCCTAAAACTTCTTCTTATGCATTCCTGCCCATAAAATTCTCCTTACTCCCTCCTGCCCATAACTTCTCCTTACAGATCTCTCTTGCCCATAACTTCTCCTTATGCCTTCCAGCCCACAACTTCTCCTTACATATCTCTCCTGCCATAAATTTGCCTTACACCTTATTGCCCATAACGTCTCCTTAAGCCCTCTTGCCCATTATTTCTTACTCCCTTCTGCCCGCAAATTCTCCTTACGTATACCTCCTGCCCATAACTTCTCCTTATGCCCTCCAGCCCATAACTTCTCCTTAGTCTCTCCTGCCAATAACTTCTTATTGCATATCTCTCCTGCCATAACTTCTCCTTACACCTTCTTGCCCATAACCTCTCCCTACATCTTCCTGCCCATAACTTCCCTTACTCCCTCCTGCCCCAAACTTCTCCTTACAAATCTCTCCTGCCCCTAACCTCTCCTTATGTCCTTCAACCCATAATTTCTCCTTACTCTCTTCTGCCCCAAAATTCTCCTTACGTATCTCTCCTGCCATTACTTCTCCTTACGCCCTCTTGCCCACAACATCTCCATATTTTTTCCTGTCCATAATGTCTCCTTACATATCTGTCCTACCCATAATCTTCTCCTTACTCTCTTCTGCCCATAACGTCTCTTTACATATCTCTCCAGCCATAACTTTTCCTTACGCCCTCATGCCCATAACTTCTTCTTACTCTCTCCTGCCCATAAACTTCTCTTTACTCCCTCCTGCACATAAAATTTTCCTTACTTCCTTCTGCTCATAACTTCTCCTTATGCCCTCTTGCTCATAATTTCTCCTTACTCCCTCCTGCCCATTACCTGTACTTTTGCCCTCTTGCCCGTAATGTCTCCTAACGGCCTCCTGCCCATAACTTATCCTTACTCCCATCTGCCCATGATGTCTCCTTTCATCCTCTTGCTCATAACTTCTCCTTATGCCCTCCTATCGATAAGTTCTCCTTAACTCCCTCCTGCCCATAAATGTCTTAGTCCCTCCTGCACCTAACTTCTCCTTACTCACTCCTGCCCAAAACTTCACCTTACTCCCTCCTGCCCATAACCTCTACTACACCCTCTTGCCCATAACTTCTTCTTATGCCTTCCTGCTGATAACTTCTCCTTCACCCCCTCCTACCAATAAACTTCTTAGTCCCTCCTGCACATAACTTTTCCTTACTCCTGCCCATAATCTTACTCCTTCCTGCCATGAAAGTCTCCTTACTCCCTTCTTCCCATAATGTCTCCTTAATACTTCCACCCATAACTTCTCCTTACTCCCTCCCTCCTGCCCATAACATCTCCTTTTGCCCTTTGCCCATTGCTTCTCCTTATGCCATCCTGCTGATAACTTCTTAACTTCTTCCTGCCCATAAACTGCTTATTCCCTCCTGCACGTACCTTCTCATTACACCCTCCTGCCTAAAACTTCTTCTTATGCATTCCTGCCCATAAAATTCTCCTTACTCCCTCCTGCCCATAACTTCTCCTTACAGATCTCTCTTGCCCATAACTTCTCCTTACGCCTTCCAGCCCACAACTTCTCCTTACATATCTCTCCTGCCATAAATTTGCCTTACACCTTATTGCCCATAACTTCTCCTTAAGCCCTCTTGCCCATTATTTCTTACTCCCTTCTGCCCGCAAATTCTCCTTACGTATACCTCCTGCCCATAACTTCTCCTTATGCCCTCCAGCCCATAACTTCTCCTTAGTCTCTCCTGCCAATAACTTCTTATTGCATATCTCTCCTGCCATAACTTCTCCTTACACCTTCTTGCCCATAACTTCTTCTTGCACCCTCCTGCCCATAACTTCCCTTACTCCCTCCTGCCCCTAATGTTTCCTTACAAATCTCTCCTGCCCCAACTTCTCCTTATGCCCTTCAGACAATAACTTCTCCTTACTCTCTCCTGCCCAAAACATCTCCTTACATATCTCTCCTGCAATAACTTCTCCTTATAAAATGGGCACAGGATTTTGAGCAACCTGATTGGCTCATAGCCAAGCATTAGAAGTGTCTAAAGCACAGCTCAAACTAGTCCAGCCAAACAGGGAAATTTACATGCTTGAAACCCTACAAAAATTATTATCACAGCCACAACTCCAACCGGCTGCTTTACCAGCTGACAGCTCCTTCCCCCCCCATCACTGAATATCTCCTCAAAACTTACAGCAACAGATAAACAAACAAAAAGTGAACACTACAGATACTGTAGTCTGCCATTAAAACTTGTGAAACACACTTATTTGACTTCTTTGTGTATCTCATAACCAACCAACAGCCCACCCGCTCCACTTCCGGTCTCCTACTTTGGTCCCATCTCGCTCGTGCTAACGGGGGAAAAACACAGTGGCTTGTCTGGTTGAAAATATAAAACTGTACCATTTCACCTGAAAACCAACAGAACTCTCTATTACCTTACAGGAAAACCCTCTTTCTTGCCTCAAACCATTTTTTCTTTACAGACTGATCGTGCATTCCCCAGCTCAGTTGCTCATTGACCCTCTCTCACCTCAACCAGCCATCTGCTCACTCCTCCTACCTCAGCCATTACACATACTGTAAGGACTTTTGAACATAGATGCTATAGGACTCAAAAGCTGGTTTACATTTTTTTGCCATTTATTTTCCTTTTTCTTTTAATCACTTACCAACACTTCCAACAGTGCTGCGCTCACTTGTGTCTCCAGCTTCACCTGAACATGCTCACTCACTTCTAACTGGCTCCTCAATGAAGCTTACAGTACAACTGGACAAATATAAAGAAGGGCATAAGTAAAATAAAATAAAACAAACAATATACACACACACATCCTCCTGGGCATCTCTGGATAATGAGGAGGGTGCTCCTCCTAACCATAGCAATCATGTTCAACTACAGTGGTCAAGAGGGGTTGGGACAGGGTGACGGGGTTGTGATGAAGAGGGTGGGAGGTGGGCAGCTGCGATTGAGGGGCTAGGTGCACAATCAAGCAGACTCGATAGACCATAAGGCCTGCTTCTGCTTGCATTTTCATATGTTTGTATGTTTGAATGTTCGTAAAATGGGACAAAAGTTCAAGTGGAAAAAAAAGAGTAATGTATTGCAGGCGGAGGAACTATTTTACATCAGAACACAGTAAATATTTTATTTTTTTCTATTTAAATGTAAAAATTATGAACTCTGCATCCATGTAATTTAAAAAAAGCCCATTTTATAAGTACAATAAGACACTCCGAGGTGTGCATTAGACAGTTCTAATGCATGGCTAGGGGGATGGACGCACTCGACCTGCAGCCTCATGCTCACTATACCCCCCTAGCCATGCATTAGAACTGTCTAATGCACATGTAATTGTGTCTTATTGCTTACCTATGCCCTCTTGCCCACAGCATCTCCTTATTTTTTCCTGCCAGTAACTTCTCCTTACATATCTCTTCTGCCCATGAAATGCTCCTTACTCCCTTCTGCCCATAACTTCTCCTTACATATCCCTCCAGCCATAACTTCTCCTTCTGCCCTCATGCCTATAAGTTATCCTTACAGTCTCCTGCCCATAAATGTCTCTTCACTCCCTCCTATACATAAAATTATCCTTACTCCCTTCTGCCCATAACGTCACCTTATACCCTCCTGCTCATAACTTCTCCTTACTCCCTCCAGCTCATAAACTTTACTTTTGCCCTCTTGCCCATAATGTCTCCTTACACCCTCCTGCCATAACTTCTCCTTACTCCCTTCTGCCCATAAAGTCTCCTGTCACCCTCTTGCCCACAACATCTTATGTCCTCCTGCTGATAACTTTTCCTTAACTCCCTCCTGCCCGTAAACATCGTAGTCCCTCCTGCACATAACTTCTCCTTACTCTCTCTCTCTCCTGCCAATAACTTTTCCTTACTCCCCCTCACATAAAATTCTCCTTACTCCCTTCTGCCCATAACTTCTCTGTATGCTTTCCTGCCCATAACTTCTCCTTACTCCCTCCTGCCCATAAACTTACTTTCACCCTCTTGCCCATAATATCTCCTCATGCCCTTCTGCCATAACTTTTTCTTACTCCCTCCCTCCTGCCCATAACAATTCCTTTTACCCTCCTGCCCATTACTTCTCCTTATGCCCTCCTGCTGATAACTTCTCCTTAACACCCTCTTCCCCATAAACTGCTGATTCCATCCTGCACATAACTTCACATTATACCCTCCTGCCTATAAATGAAGGGCCCTTCTCATAGTTCAGTGGGCGGGGATTCCTCTTTAAAACTTCCACACACCTAGCCTCCTTTGCTTAGCGTTCAAGTTTGACACTGGGCCGGGCATGTGGTTTTCTCCTCTCTGCATTTTTCTGTTGCCTGCTTGTCTTACTTGCCGCTTGTGTTGCTCCTCTCCTTCGTCTTCATTGCTTGTTCTTCCTCCTCCTTCTCACCAGTTTGCCAGTCCTCCACTTGCCGGTTGTTTTACTGGTGCGTCCCCCCCTCCCCTTCTCCTTGCCTTCCCCTTCCCTTTTCACATTTTCTAGCCTAGCCTCTTTCTTGTGCTGCTCTTGCCTTCTTTTTGGGGGGGATCGCCTCCTCTCCACTACTCAGGCATTGAATCCACCCTCTCTTCACTTCCTGCACAGCCCAGCCCATCCTAGCAGTCAATCCATGTGCTTCCAACGTCCAGTGTCCCACGATGTTTTGGGCTTGCCCCTGCTACAACGTTCCTCAGCACTGCAGGATATCTCAGGACTACAAGATCTTGCCTACCAGTGTTCAGCTTAAGCCTCAATACGACATTCTTGCCAAACAGCATTACATCCTATAAACTTATTAAATTCATTGCTGGCTACCTGTAATTTAGGCTTATATCCTACTACCTCCATAGGGCTGCAGAACCTATGTGGGGTTTCTGCACCTGTCAGCTGTTCGGTGCCTATGAGGGGCAACCTTCAGCTCCTACTCATTTTTTTTTCTTTCTTTTTCAATATTGAAATTTACTATGGCCAAGCCTGCTCCAACTGATAAACCTGTTCCAATTCACCCTACTCCATGGAAATGTACTGCAAAAGCTAAGCATTCTCTGAAAGACTGGACCGTCCCTCGTCTAACTGCTGAATTGAAGAAATTAGGCATTCTCTTCCATGCTAGTGCAAAGAAACACGAATTATACGATTTGCTACTTGAACATCAAGATCGTACTTCCCCTTCATTACCTGTCTCTCCTGCAAACCCAGATGCAGATGCCTTTTTCCGAGTTAAATGATATTCTCTCCCAAGTAGCAGCATCCATGGCAGATATTTCTAATTGGCTGGACAGTCTTGAAAATCAGCAAACTCCTCTTCCCTTGCATCCGACTCATCCCTTACATACCCCTGCTGTACCTAACCCATTACCAGATCCTGCTCCAGAACCTCTTCCATCCAATCCTGTTACTCACTCCTCGCCAGGTATGCCTGCCCCTGACTCCTCAGTACCAGCAGTGTCTCCTATTCATCTAGTACCAAGTCATCTCTGCAAGGATATCATTGACGGAAAGGATGTTAACCTAATTTCTTTGTTTTTTTCTTCCCACGATACCATAGAAAACAGGATTATGTCTTGTGGAGACTTTTCTGTTGTTCTACGTTCCAAGGACCCTAGACTTTCCGAGAAACTAACCATTCCTGAATATGTTTTGACCTTCAGTCTATACAGAGACATCCTTTGTTCTGCTTTCCCAGCTCGTAGAGAGGAGCTGGATGCCTACCTTTACCTGATCGTCGATCTTGGCGTCCACTACGGCGGTACTCATTTTTTGACTACCACAAGTCATTCTCCGCTAAAGCTGCTGCTGCCCTAACTCATTTTAACATTTGTTTGCACTGGGGCTCCTTCGATAATGAACTATTCTGCCACCACTTTACCAGGCAACAAGCCTTAACTTGCTAAATATGTGGCTCATTTTCCCATACAGCTACCTTTTGTCCTTTATCAGTACCTGATACATCCTCTTCACGTACAACTACCACTTCCGGACCCACCATTACTCGAACGGTTCATAATCCTAATGCCTTTCCTCATTTTTGTCATGATAAGTATGGTCGTCCCTTCACATTCATTGCTGGTAGACCTGTTTGCAACAATTTCAGTGCCATAGGCTGTACTGTTCAGGGCTGTCGTCTCTTGCATGTTTGCAGTCATTGCGGGGATGCCCATGCCAAATCTGTTTACCTAACCTTGAGGCAGGGGTGTAGCTAGGAATTTCAGATGTATACACCAAGTTGACACACTACTACCCCCCCCGTTGTCAGTGCCCTGCTACCCCACCCACTGCCCACGCCCTCCCACTCAATACAAGTGTCATTTATTCTGTATCATATGCTATAAATATTAAGGCATATGCCATAAATATAAAATATAAAGATGTAACACACATGCTCCCATTTGCATACAGCAAGAAGGACTTTCAGTCACCAGTGTCAGACCTACAGACTGGCTTTTAGTTACAATGTTGCATTGTGACAAGCCTATGTACCACATCCAGGTCCCACAGGTGACCCAGACTTAGTGAACAGGTAACAAATCTTACATACATAGCAATGTCTTAATACAGCCAACAAAGTAGTCTGTGCCTCAGAGCAAAGGGTGGTGGGAATGCATCTGAAACAATAAGGGAAAACAAAAAAGTCATAGTGACAGACATCTATTCCCAAGCTGGAACCCCCTTAACTTGGTAATACAAATACCTTACTAGAAGCTAGTGTAGGTCTCCCAACAGGCAACAAAATCCCTAGTATTTTTTCCTTTCTGCTTAGGATTGAGGGCCCCTGCCACTTGCAGGGCATCTGTTACATAAAGAGGAACACTGGATAAACCACCTGAGCCAAATCACATAGGCAGAAGTCCCCTAAAATAAAAATGGTTCTCTGGTACCTACTGTAATAACTAAACACATTTCCCATTATTTAAAAAATGCAATTGCTTGAAATGGAGGTATGGGCACAGTAAAGTTGCTTAAAGTAATAACTCTAGCATAGTTATCCAATATCTACACAAAAGGAGTGCCCCCTATGTATTTCTAGGTGATCTTAGCATACACAAACACACAGACTTTCACCAATTAAACCTTTTGCGACTCCACCTTCATTACGTTATTTATTTATTAATTAAAGTCTCAGAATTATAACCCTTTAAGTCAGGGACTCATTTACAAAGGCTCCATGTCATAATAGAAAACACAGACATACTACATTGATTAATACAGTACTGGTGGAATATCAGGAGCCCCTTAGAAGTAGGGACAGGCAGGTTATTTGCTTATTGTATAGTTCCTATATACGTTGATTACTGGTCTATTCGTCACAGCTATGGACACCCCACAAAAATTATATACATCTACCCTCAAGAATGCAAAGAAGGGTAATAAAATCCATTAAAGAACTACGAGCTAACCTGTGATCATAGGCTCCAGCAGTCAAAGTCACAATCCCTGGAAAAGCATTATATGGTGGGGGGGTATTTGTTATTTCTATCTGACTCCATTAACAGCCCAGAACTGATAATAAATATGAACCTTGAATTAATACGAAATGCCCAAGTCACCAGAGGGCATCCCCTACAGATTCAGAACAAGCATTTTAGGAGCCAAAAGAGAGGAAACTTCTTTACACAAAGGGTGGTTGGAATGTGGAACAACTTCCCTCTGGAAGTAGTTATAAGCAAAATATAATTATATTCTTATCTGGAATGTCTTTTCTGTGAGGGAGTTCCAAGTCATAAAACTGGAGTCATGGGCATAAATGACATTATTTCTTCCACTAGAGCTGGGCTCAAACAGTTACCGTACATGAAAAACTCCCAAACTTAACATTTATTTAAATGAAGGTACAATAAGCAGCATACTGCCTGCCTGCCTGCCATCTACCAGTGCACAATCACTCATTACATATTTGTGCTTATGCCCTGAAAAAGCACTGCTGTGTGAAATGTGCATTGGTAGATGGCAGGCAGACAGTATGCCACTTGTATCTTCATTTAAATAAATGTTTTAACTTTTTGGCAAGTTTAGAAGTTTTTTTTTTTTTTTATGTCCAGTCACTGTGTCCAACTCTTGTGGAAGGAAGCCTTATCTGGAAAGAACTGATTTAACCTGCCACTAAGAGGGGGCATGGTTAACATACATCAATGGCCTTTATCTACTCCTTACAAACCATAGTATAGGTGGCACACAGGTTCCACCAGTTATTTCAGCTCCCTCCCCCCAAGTCAAATATTTTTACCCTGTGTGACCCCTTCTCAGTATGGTTTACATTATAAAGAACAGCAGATGACAACAATTCAGTCTGATGAGGTACAGTTCAGTACATTTGAAGAATTATACAGTGTGTTATTCTGCATGGGGTAGAGGAAACAGAGGTCAACATGGGGGCTAACATTTATACTTTACTTTTGGCTCACCTACACACAAAGCACAGTACAGTAACTGCATATAGTGAGTTACATGGGGACGTTTATTACAGGTAAGAGTGTTCACCTGATCACACACACACACAAAAAAAGCATAGTACAGTAACTGCATGTAGTGAGTTACTTGGGGAAAAATATAGTTTTAAGCGTGTCAACCTGATGTTTTTAAAAAGTAGATATGACAGTAGGTCTTGAAAGGTAATCAGTTTACCCGATCATTTATTAAAAAAAGAAGCATTGTTATTCAAATAAAAAGCCTAGTTTCCTCTTCATATGTTTTCATTGAAAAGCTAAGCCTTTAGTGACTGGTCTGGCACAACGTAGTGTGCCTGGCTGACACTTCCTTACCCCCTTCCAGACTATCATTTTCTTTCAGTCCTTAAATCTTAAATACTTTCATGTTTTGCTCACAGTAAGCATTGCTGGTTTTCTTTCAGCACACCAAAAAATACTTCAGGGCTCACTAGATTAAAAAGAAGTGGTTACATTATATGTGCCATACTAACTCATAAAAAAGTGGCCAAAACAAAGCAGTATACTAGAATACCCGATTTCAGCTTGCTTCACTAAATGGAATAGGACTGAAACTTAATCTGAAATGTAGGCTCTGAATCCCTTTCCTTGCAGCTTTCCAAAAGCCCTGATGAAATTTAAAAGCTGAACGCACTCCTCTTTGAAGTTGGTGCCCAGTACTGTTCAGTCATGCAGCGTGCAAGGCAGCATGCAAGGGGACAGTGTATTGCTTCCACTATTTATTCTTGCACCAATTCTGGTTGATGACCTCCACACCACCACATGGCCTCTGACTGAGCACTCAACAACAAAGAAGCGACTGGACACCAGGGAGACACAATCACAAGCCAGCAGCCCAAAATGAAACTTTTAATTGTGCAGAACATGTGGGTTAGAAAACGGCTATAAATCCAGCAGCCCAAAATATAACTTTATTTAAACAGAGGAAAGGAGCATTGGAAAAAAAAAGATTATAATTCAAACAGCAGCACAAATGTAACTAGAAAAGGGCTAGACTTCAAACATACACTGTCCAGCTGATCTTAAATCAAAATGGAAATAAAAACAGTGCAAATAGCTGAGTGCTTGCTTGTTTTCCTCTCAGTCTGACTCCACACTCCACAGTACTCCATCCACTACTGACTAGTTGAAAGGCAGGATAGCCAGGGTCCAGACATTCCAGAGAAGTAGCGCTCTAGTCTTTTTGTTGCCACTTGCCACCAATGCCAAACAGTGAAAGTCCAAACATTACCGTGGTCACCAGATCACGGTCGCTCCCCTCACACCTGCTGCTCCTCTAGTCTCTGTCCTGATTCGAGTCCCCTGAGACTCCTCCGCATTCCACAATTCCTGACTTCTGGGCTGGCATGCAAAGCTCCTACATCTTTCTTCCAATTATTTAACCAGGAGATCTTGACCAACTAGTGGCACTCTCTCAGCAGCTCCAATTCCTTGCTCACTCGGCTCCCTAAATAACCGCACAACTGCACTTCTTAATTGAATCCCAGCTCGGCTTTCACAAGAACCATCCACACACAGAGTGACTACAGCTCTTTCACTCCCAGTGTGAACAACCAGCAGCCAGCTGTCTCTCTCGGCGTCTTACTGACTCATGACTGGAGGGACCGTCTATGACTGCTGCAGTGCTGATGTCCTAACTCCTTGTCCTGACTTCTCCTCCACGATCAAGCTCCAAAAGTGCTCGCTCCACACCTGCCTCCACTTTTCAGTTACAGCAGGAACAACAGACCAGACTCACCTTTCAATGGGCATTTAAAGAGCCCATGTGACCTGCCCTTTACTAGCTGCGCCTCCTTTCTTAGCAAGCGGACCTGATTGAGATGGCAAAATACATCTCAGTCAGGTCCGCTGGTGTCACATCAGAGATTTAGACCCCAATTCCACCCCCACCCTCCTTTCTTTAAAAAAAATTAAAAGGTTTACAATGGCTGTGAAAGCCTGCAAAAAAGAAAAAAAAGAGAGAATCAAATGAAGAAATGTGGAGATGCCAGCCGGCTCCAGCTACCCACCCGCTGATATTTATAACACCATGGCATGTCTGGCATATCGGTAGCTACACCCTTGCCTTGAGGCTTAGATCCTGACTTGCCAACATTCATCAACTCCTATTAATGCCAAGACTCTGTCCTAGTTGCTTGCTAGTCGCCCTTCTCAAGCACCAGTCCGATATCTTATCTCCGGCTTTACTTCTGGATTCCATACTGGAATATATTCTCTTCCCCATGAGTCCTTTGAATGTTCAGATCTGCAGACTGCCTTATCTCAAATAGATGTCATCAAGTCCCTACAGAAAGAACTGGATAAAGGCTACCTAATCTGACTATTTCTTCATCCACCATTTTCCGTATTTCATGTCAGCCCTATTGGTGTGGCTACTAAGAAGTTTTCAGGAAAGAAAAGACTCACCATTGATTTATCAGCACCACATGCTACTACTATTCCTAGTATCAATGCTCTCATTCCTTCTCAAGACTTCTCCTTAGCTTATGCTAGAATCGATGACGCTATCATTATTATTAAACAACTGGGTAAAGGTGCTTGGTTGTCCAAGACGGAGATTTCAGATGCATTTAACTTGCTCCCTATACATCCATCTCTTTGGCATCTACACGGTATCAAGTGGGATCATCAGTACTACTTCACCGAACGGGTTACTTTCAGATATAAAAGCAGTCCAAAATTATTTGACTTATTTTCTTCTACACTATGTTGGCTATTACTAAATTACTGCTGAGTGACTTCAGTCATCCACTCACTCGATGATTTTCTTCTCATCGAACCTCCCTCAGCTCCTCCTGCAGCAGCCCTGACTTCTTTGGCGCCATCTATTCAAACAACTGCAAGTACCCATTTCAGAAGAAAAGACTGTTGGTCCTACCACCGAACTGGAATTTCTAGGCATTACGCTCGCAGACTTCCTTCTGATAAACTACTTTGGATTAAAGACCTAGGGCCAGATATTCAAAACTTTGCCCCGGGGCTAAATTAGCACTGCCCAGTGGGCAAATTTAGCCCAGAGCACAAAGCAAGCTATATTCAAAAGGAAATAGCCTGGTGCTAATCCTGCTGAATATAGCAGTCTAAGGAAGCCGGGCAAACTGGTCTGGGAGTGCAGGGCAAAAATAGCCTGGGAATAAGACAGCACTGAATATAGCAACAGGGAAGTGCAAACTGCAACTGCAGCTCATTAGACTCTGTAGCAAGCCAGTGTTGCAGGTGGAGAACATTGTGTGTGATTGCACAGAACTGTCTCACATCTACTGCAAACACACCTCTCAACCTCCTGCCTCATAAATCAGGGACAAGACTTAAAAATATTAGGGACAAAGGTTTACAATCAGGGACACACCTTAACAATTGGTGATATCCACTCAGGAAGCTGGTAGAATAAGTGGTGTAGTGTAAAATGCATTTTCTAAGGAAGAACACGTCTGTAATATTAATGTCTGACATTATGTTATGCTTACAACCCCCCACTGTTTGGTCATAGAAACACAATTTGTAGGAGGGACAGAGTAATATTTTGAGGTAAAATCAGGGACGTCCCTGAAAATCAGGGACAGTTGAGAGGTACAATGTAAGCCACACACTGCAGAACTGAGCTATGCTGAAGTAAGGTTTGCCTGGGGCTAACCCGATTGCACAGTGCTAACACATTAGCCCGTTGCAACAGGTTAGCCCGGGGCAAATGGGAGCTATATTCAAAGCTCCTATGCAAATGAGCCTACTTAGGTAATCTGTGGGCAAACAGGCACATTTGCATCTCATTACGTGCTGCTTAGCATACATTACCATGCAGTTTGTCCGGTGCTACTGCGTGGTGCACACAGCTCCACCTTTTGGTCAGAATGGAAGTACAGGCTGGATGCTGCAGGTTAAGGCATACCCACAGCATCCCCTTTTGGTCAGAATGGAAGTACAGGCTGGAAGAAGCAGGAACTGTGTGCCAGCAGGCACAGTCAGTGCATACAGTGCACCCATGCATCTGTGCAAGCATGACCTGCATGTGTGTGTGTGTGTGTGTGTGTGTGTGTGTGTGTTTGTGTGTATATATATAATTAGAGGCAAAAAACTCCATTTAATGCATCAGTTAGGGTTGTTCCACAGCAACAAAAGTGAGGAAATTCGATGTTAGGGTTGAAACCCCCTTTGCACCTCTCCAGCCCACCCCCCAACTGGAATCGGGGTGCCCATTCGGGTCATCGACCCTAACTCTCACCCATCACATGTGGAAAGAAGCTGAGGCATGGAGAATGGGGTGACAGTTAGGACCGATGACCCCAATGCGCACCCTGATTCCAGTTGGGGGGTGGGCTGGAGGGGTGCAAAGGGGGTTTCAACTCTAACATCAAATTTCCTCGCTTTTGTCGCTGTGGAACAACCCTAACTGATGCATTAAATGGGGTTTTTTGCCTCTAATTATATACACACACATACACACTCACACACATATCCAGGTCATGCTTGCACAGATGCATGGGTGCACTGTATGCACTGACTGTGCCTGCTGGCACACAGTTCCTGCTGCTTCCAGCCTGTACTTCCATTCTGACCAAAAGGGGATGCTGTGGGTATGCCTTAACCTCTAATTTCCCTTCTTTTTGAGAATGATAACAAGAAATAGTGAATGTAATGCTGCTGTGGGAGTGATGGGCCCCGTGGGCCGCGTGCTCCCGCCACGTGATGTCTTGTCACATAGTAACATTGTGCCCACAAATGCAAATCGTAATGCGCATGGTGACGCAAGGCAAAACAGAAAGAGAAACAGTACTGTAGACAGAAATGTTAAAAACAACACAAACACAACCGCAAATGAAAACGCAAAGGGTAACGCACATGGTGGTGTAAACGAGAACGGTAAGTGAAACGGGAACGGAACCGCAAGTGGAAACGGTAATGGTAACAGTAATGTAAGTGCACAGGCTGGCTTTCCCCAAAAGCTGTATAGAGAAAGACAATGAGTACAAAGAATATATGCAAAATAATGACAGAAAAATGAGGACTTGGAATAGTAAATTGGTTATATCTCAGGAAACGTATGACATAGAAAAACAATATAAAAGTCATATGAATTATCACTTTCCTGGCTAGTTTTGTGGGGGGCTAAGCATTTTTTTAATGAAAAGTCCGTATCTCGCACCGTTTCCGAGATACGGGCTCTAAAAGGCGCGGCGAACGCTGTAATGTTATCCTATGGGAAAAAAACAGAAGTTCGGAGTGCCATAACTTTGCCTCCCTGTAATCTTTTTTCACCAAACCACTGAAAGGCACATCTGTGGGATGTTGGCTGTGTTCCCTGCAAATTTCAGCCCAAAAGACCAAACCATTATTTTGCAGCAGGGTGCCAAACGATTGCTGCAATGCGTCGTGCGCCATAATGTTATCCTATGGGAAAAAACATCAACTTTGGAGTACTGTAACTTTTCCGCCATGTAATATTTTTTCAATACAATACTGAAAGGCACATCTGTGAGATGCCAGCTGAGTTCCTTCCAAATTTTAGCCCAAAACTCCAAACCGTTCTTTTGCAGTGAGGTGCCAAAGAATTGCTGTCATTTTCCCACAGCCTAGAAAAGTACTGTCAAAATTTGCGAAAGCTTTCGCAAAAATTTGCGACATTTTCATGAGTGTGACACTACTTTGAGAAAATACTTTTTCCAGAAATCTGAAAAACATATTTCTGGGGTGTTTTACCCCAACATAAAGACATGGCTAGCATCCTCAGTGTCCGACTAGGTGAATGCAAAAATAATTAGGTTGCTAGAGGATCCCAAATTTAAATGCCAAGCATTTTTCTGATCACCAACTGAAAACAAAATGGTGGATTTGCGACAGTAAGAGGGCCATTTGTGAAAGTAAAAACTGCATTTGTGACACTGTCAAACTTTTTGTTAACTTTTCCCATTGACTTTTAATGGGAACTTGTTTTTTGAATAACTTTTGAACCGTTTAATATTTTTTCATGAAATCTTCAAAAGGCACATCAGGGACCCTGGCCACATGTTCCCTGAAGATTTCGGACTGGTCGTGCAAACTGTGCAACCAGTAGGTGCGACCGTAGAATTCCCAAAAAAGCGTAAACGCACACACAGATCACGCTTAATAACTCCGCAGTCATATATCTGACTGGTACAAAACTTGGCAGATCCCAAGGCGTATGGGTCTTGATTCTATGTTCCAAATTTCAGGCAAATCTGTTGAACAGTTGCAAAGTTATTAAGGTGCAAAATTTTGGGTTTAAAATGTAAATGGCTCCTCAACCCTAACTATGGTAGTACTACCGTTCTACCATAATATATATATATTTATGCAATAGGGGTAGGCATATATTCAGTGTGATAAATGTGTTTATCTGAGTCACTGTATGTATAAATAAATTATAATAACTGGTCAGCAATTTCTCTCAGTGTACTGACCAGGTTGATATTTTCCATAACAACCGGCTGGTTGTTATGACATTCATGAGCCATGCCAATCAAACTATGCTGCTGTCTCATTGGCCAACATTCTGTATGTGGGTGGGGCCAAACAGTCTCACAAACTGCTGGAGAAAAATTGCTGGTCTGTTATTATAAAAAATAAAAGATGGAAAGGGTGTTTCATATGAGAATTTAATGCACACTCTCGTTGTGGGATGCTTTGATAAACCCCTCGGGCTTCGCCCTTGGGGTTTATGTAGCATCCCACAACGCTGGTGCGCATTAAATTCTCATATCAAACCCTTCCCCATCCATTATTCTCTATTATACATACAGTAACCATTTATACACACAGTTACTATGTCACAGATCTCTTCAGAATTCATTTAGAATGTTCAGCCTCAGAAGCAGTAGTAACCATATTCAAATGGGAATAACTTTAAAATGAAAAAAGGTAGCATGGTACTGTGAGCACGAAAATTGTTTAGCACAAAATGATCTACAAAATGAGTGGTGTTTCATGTATAGATACCGTATAGATTTTTTACAATTAGCAAAAAAGCAGAAGAAAATTTTATTTTTTATTCAATTTTTTGACAAACAAATGTGAATAACTTTAAAACCAAAAATGATAGCATGGTACTGTGAGCACGAAAAATGTTCAGCAAAAAAAAATCTACAAAATGAGTGGTGTTTCATTTATAGATACCTTTTAGTTTTTTTTTTATAATTAGCAAAAAACAGCATAAAATTCAATTTTCTTTTCCCTTTTTCGACAAACAAATGTGAATAGTTTTAAAATGAAAAAGGTAGCATAGTACTGTGAGCATGACATTTGTTCAGCAAGAAGTTTTCTACAAAATGAGCAGTGTTTCATTTAATAGCAACCACTATGATAGGCGGACATACTCTAGGAAAGTTAACCAAAACTCCCAGAAATTATCATTTAAAATAAAGCTAAACAGTCAAAACCAAATGTTCCTGCACTGAAAGAAAGCATCCCTATTGCATAAATGAAATATACAATGGTGAGCTGTCAGATAAATGATTTATCTACACTTGTGCTGTTTGACCTCGGACACCTCACTCGTGGCTTACGCCACTCGTGAGGTTACCCAAGGTCAAACAACACTTGTGTAGATAAATCATTATCTGACAGCTCACCAATGTATATTCCTTATATACACACACACTCATAGATCGATAGCTAAACACAGACACACTGCCTGTGGCCACTGTGGCCATACATGACCTGGAGGATGCTCCCCCATACATAGGTACCCCACTGCAGTAGTGGGTGACATACAGTGGGGGGACTCAATGCATGGGACAGGCATAAGGTGAACCTGGTGGGGGCTGGAGGCCATAGGCCATAGGTTCACTAGGATATGCAACATATCCATTAGATAGGGAACAGGGCAGATTGGCTGGGCCGGGCAATTCCTTCCCTGCCATCAAGGTCACTGTGCCCATGTGTGCCTGTTACACACCCTGGCATACCCCTCAGTTCTTGTGTCACTGAAAAGAGGGACATGGACATATGTGGACACTCAAGAGGAGGGACAGGGCAGTAGCAAGGGGCAGAATGAGGGAATGTGCCTCATAAACAGGGCCAGTGGAGTGGTATGCACACTGGTAGGCTAGTGTCCTCCACCTCCCAGCACAATCCCCGACCCCCATAGCAAGTAATAAGTAAGATAATTTCCCCTGGTAGTCTAGTGGTCCCCCCACCCTCACACACATATCCTGACCCCGGTGTACATATTTAAATAACATTTCCCCTGGTAGTCTAGTGGTCCCCCCACCCTCACACACATATCCTGACCCTGGTGTACATATTTAAATAACATTTTCCCTGTAGTCTAGTGGTCCCCCCACCCCCAGTCACATATCCCAACCCCGTGCGCATATTTAAAATACATTTTCCCTGGTAGTCTAGTGGCCCTCCACCCCCATGCATGTATCCCGACCCTGTGCACATATTTCAAATAACATTTTCCTGGTAGTCTAGTGGACCCCCACCCCCACGCACGTATCCCAGTCCTGGTACACATATTTAAAATAACATTTTCCATGGTAGTCTAGTGGCCCTCCACCCCCACGCATGTATCCTGACCCCCAGTACAAATACATGACATATTCTTTCCCTGGTAGTCTAGCAGCCCCCCGGCGGTGACACCCCACTCACCCATAATCTCCGAGAACAGAGCTGGTGACCGGCTCAGCCCTCCTCTCACCACCATGGCCGGCTGCCGACTGAAGTAGGAAGGAGCGTTCCTTCCTACCTCCGGTTAGCTAGCGACAACCCGCTGAGAGGGCTGAAACCAGCCGCCCTGTTCTCGAAAATGGGCTGGCGGGTGTCACCGCCGAGAGGAGCCACTAGACTACCAGGGAGATGAATATGTCTGAATTCACAGTCGAGACAATATGTGAGGGTGAGAGAGACTGCTGAACTACCAGGGAAAATGTTATTTACATATGTGCTGAGGTCGGGATGCGTGTGTGTGGGTGGACCGACTAGACTACCAGAGATAATGTTATTTTACATACGTGCACCGGGGGTCGGGATACATGTGTGGGGGTGGGGGCACCACTAGACTACCAGGGAAAATGTTATATTTAATGTGTGCACCAGGGATCGGGAATCGTGCTTTGGGGGTACTGCCGCCACATTACTGCTGGCATATTACAGCTGGCCTTTTCTCAGCGGTATTCAGTGCAATGCTACAGGTTGCACTAATGCCTGTAGTGCAGTGCTATATCTTTGAATATGCCGGTGCACCGGCATTCAGGGACCCTCCCCTCAGTCCCTCCCTGGCATACATTATGATTTAGCGTCAGCGCTAACACCTGGCGCTGGTGCTAAATGTCCTTTTAAATATAGCAGTCAGGGGCAAATTCGGCGCTAATCCAGCACAACGGATTTGTGCCTGCGCTAATTTTTGAATATCTGGCCCCTAGTCTTGTCTTTTTCACACCTTTCATCATGTGCTAAAAGAGAACTCCTATCCCTACTGGGCTATCTCAATTTTACTACTCACATAATACCTCAAGGCCATGCCTTTATATCCTACCTACTTGAGTTACCCTTTCGTTTCAACGTTGCATCATTACATTTCTCTTACAGCCACTGCTAAATCTGATCTTGCCATATGATATCTCTTTCTGGATCAGTGGAATGGTTGTTCCATGTTCTATAAGGCTATATCGCTAGAACGAGCTCCCCAAATATATACGGATGCTTCTCCTGCTCACAGATTCTCTGCCATATTCTGAACAGCTTGGATTGCTTTGACATGGCCTTCATCTTTTCTTCAATTACCTGCAGCTACCACTTCTTCTCCTGTGTTCAAAATTTACCCCATTGTTGCAGCCTTTACTTGGGGGCACCTCTGGTCCATAACTACTGTATCAGTATTCATGGATAACCAAGCTACTGTCGATATCATTAATAAAGGCAGATCATCTGTTCCTGCAATCATGTTATTCTTGCGGAGATTGACATAGCTATCTCTCCTCCATAATTTTTGCTTTCAATGTTTTCACATTAAAGGTCATCACAATTCAGCAGCTGACTATTCACCATGTTTTCAGTTTCAGAAATTCCGCTCCCTGCTACCTACGGCAGATCTGCAAGCAACCCCTGCTCCTCAGTTTCAAGATCTAATTATGCCTTAACAAGTTACCTTAAAACTGCTCAAACCCTCATGTGGTCTGCTCTTTCAAACCGCACAAAATCAGCTTACACAACTGCTTGGAGAAAATACACCACCTTTTGTTCCATGACATCTTCTCCTTCCTTTCCAGCTTCTCTCTCTACTACCATTGCTTATATAATGTATTGTCATACAACTTGTAAACTATCTTATTCGACCATCCGCCAATACCTGGCAGGCATTCAATTTCACTTTTACCAGCAAAATCCGGCTTCCATCTCCTTCATGCTACATCCAGCAGTAAAATTATTGCTCACAGGTATCCAAAAACTGTCCGTTAAACAACATTCTCATCTGCCTATAGATGACTCAATATTCAAAAAACTGATTGACTTACTTACGAGTGAGCCTCAAAACCATTCTTCGATTATCTTGTCTGCAGCCATTTGTCTCACATTCTATGGATTTTTACTCCCGGGAGAATTTACTGTTCCTGTATGCTCTGCAACTAACTACCTCAAGGTTAAACATTTCTCCAAAGGTTCAGACCATTACGTTCTACATCTTCCTATGTCAAAAACTGACACATTCATGAAAGGTAACGATATACTATATTTTCCTACAGCCAATGCTTGGTGCCCTATCGTCATCCTGAACCAGTTGCTCCTTCTACGTCATCAATCATCACCAGAATCACCTTTTCTACCATCAATCAACAAATTACTTCTAACTACCAAAGAGCTTATGGATTCAGTTCGATCAATTCTACAACGTCTTGGATACAATCCTTTTGACTATTCTGGTCATTCATTTCGTATAGGTGCCGCTACATCTGCTTCAAGAAAGAAAGTTCCAGTTCATATTTTCAAACACTTAGGAAGATGGACAACATCATGTTTTGAAACTTATATTCTGAATCCTGAACTAGAACTCAGTTCCACTTTTCTTTCCATCTCCTTGTAGTATGCCCAGAAGGAGGGCAACTTGGTTGCCATGGTTCCTCAGAGGTTTCCTCCATTAAAGAGGGTTTTTCCTCTCCTGAGTGCTGCCAGGTATACTCTTCATGAGTTGGAGGAGGTGGATACTTATTCTTTTTTGGACCTTCAAAAATATCAAACATCAAAACATTTCATGAACAAGATGGGAATGAGTAAGGCCAAAACCATATATTACGTTACACTAAGCACAAATGGCATCAAGCATCCCGCACAGTGAACTTCTCTTTATGCCTTCCTGCCCATAACTTCTCCCTACTCCCTCCAGCCCATAACATTTTCTTTTGCCCTCCTGCCCTTATCTTATCCTTACTCCCTCCTGCACATAAACTTCTGACTCTCTCCTTCCCATGACTTCTCCTTACTCCCTCAGAGGGTGTAAGAGGTTTTTATGGACAGGTGGAAGTAAGATGTTCATGGGCAGGATGGAGTAAGAAGATAAGGCAGGAGGGAGTAAGGAAAGTTATGAGCAGGAGGAAGTAGGGAGAAGTTATCAGCAGGAGAGCATAAGGAGAAGTTATGGGTAGAAGGGAGTAAGGAGAAGTTACAGGCAGGAGAGATATGTAAGAAGAAGTTGTGGGCAGGAGGGAGTAAGGAGAAGTTATGTGCAGGAGGGAGTAAGGAGAAGTAATGGGCAGGAGTGAATAAGGAGAAGTTGTGGGCAGAAGGAAGTAAGGAGAATTTTATGTGAGGGGGAGCAAGGAAACGGTATGGGCAGGAGGGAGTAAGGAGAAGTTATGTGCAGGAGGGACTAAGAATTTTATGGGAAGAAGGGAGTTAAGGAGAAATTATCAGCAGGAGGACATAAGGAGACATTACGGGCAAGCGGGCGATAGGAGACATTATGGGCAGAAGGGAGTAAGGAGAAGTAATGGGCAAGAGAGCATAAGGGGAAGTTGTGGGCAGGAGAGTAAGGAGAAGTTATGGGCATGAGGGATATGGATATGTTATGGGAAGGAGAGATACGTAGGAAGAAGTTATGGGCAGGAGGGAGTAAGGGAAATTATGGGCAAGAGAGTATAAGGGGAAGTTGAGGGCAGGAGAGTAAGGAGAAGTTATGGGCATGAGGACATAAGGAAATGTTATGGGCAGGAGAGATATGTAAGAAGAAGTTATGGGCAGGAGGGAGTAAGGAGAAATTATGGGCAAGAGAGTATAAGGGGAAGCTGAGGGCAGGAGAGTAAGGAGAAGTTATGGGCTGGAGGATGTAAGGAGAAGTTATGGGCAGGAGAGCTATGTAAGGAGACATTATGGGCAGGAAGGAGTAAGGAGAAGTTATGGGCATGAGAGATATGTAAGAAGAAGTTATGGGAAGGATTGAGTAAAGAGAAATTATGGGTTGGAGGACATAAGGAGAAGTTATGGGCAGGAGAGATATGTATAGAGCAGCGGTACTCACACCGTGGCTCGCAAGCCACATGCAGCTCTTTAACACTACTCTTGCAGCTCCCACAATGATAGCCCCATATCCCTACCATGCAGCTCTTTATTTGCCCTACATCCCCATTTGAGTACAGCAACTGAAAATTGCCACGAGGTAGTGAGCGCGCAAGCTCTCTATTTGTCCCCGGCCCCCTACACGAGTCTGAATCAGGCATTCAGGGATTTAAATGGTGGTTTTTAATTTTTTTTCTGAACCTAGTGTAGTGGGCAGAATTTAGGGCTTATTTGGGCACTGCAAGTAACATCTACTCTCTATTTTCCCCCCACCACTGTACAATTCGGTGATTTTAAAGGTCTTGCTATCTTCTCTCAATCATTCTCCAGTATCAAGCAGCATCCCCCCCGTTTCATTTCAAACATTAAATGTAGCTTCCAGTAGTTCCTCCTTTTGCCTGACTTTGTCGAGAGCGATCCCTATTTGAGCTCTCTATTTGCCCACCGCGCCAGTCTGAATTGGACATTCGGGATTAAAATGGTGGTTAGTTAGTGATGTGGACAGGATTTAGGTCCAATTTGGACACCACAAGCAACATCTTCTCTCTATTTGCCTGCCAACACCACACCAGTCTGAATCGGGGATTTAAACAGTGGTCTTGTAAGTTTGTTTTTGTATTAGTGAAACAAGTGAAATGGGCAGAATTTGAACAGAAAATTCATGCTGTGACCACAACACAGCAACATTAGTTAATTCTCTATTTAAAAATTTTCTGTGGGGGAGCATGGTAAAGTGACTGGCATGTGCCAGCTTATTCTGAATGCAACTGAATGAAATTAACAGCTTACGGCTGAATCGGAGCTGTGAATTTCATTTCATTATCTGTTATATTCTGTTAATTTCAGTTCATTAAGGCCCTTAATTTAAGGATATTATGTACCACGAGTGAAACATGCTTTATTTTGTTGAATGGTTGTTTGTGACTCAATAAATACTGCAGCAGATCTTCCTGGACATTTGTTTTTTTATGAAGGTGGTTAACTGTTTCACTGGTGCTTAAGAGTTTGATCTTTATAATATGTGTAACAGTTTTATTTCTGATTTTATTGATGCCGTTGTTTATTAATTTATGTTTAATTGCAATAAATTTATTTTAAATGAATAAGTTTTGTGTGCACGCTTTATTTTGGAAGTGGAAAACATAGAAACATACATAGAAACATAGACTTTGATGGCAGATAAGGACCACCTGGCCCACCTAGTCTGCCCATTTCCCTACCTACAGGATAAGCTGCAGATCATATTTAACCAACAACCTATTTCTTCCTATCCCCCACAAAAATTGCCTTATGTCTGTCCCATGCATTCTTGAATTCTTCCACAGTTTTAGACCCCACAGCCTCCTCAGGAAGGCTGATCCATGCGTCCACCACCCTCTCTGTGAAAAAATACTTCCTCACATTGCCCCTGAGCCATCCCCCCTCTATCTTCAAAGTGTGTTCCCTTGTTCTTGCACATCTCTTTTTCTGAAAGATGCTACCTTCTTGGACTTTGTTGATTCCAATAAGGTACTTTAAAGTTTCTATCATGCCCCCCCTTTCCTCAAAGGTATACATATTAATCTCCCTTAGTCTCTCCTCATATGGCTTCTCTTGCAGACCCTACACCATTTTAGTTGCCCTCCTATGGACTGCCTCCATCCTGTCTATGTCCTTGCGGAGATGGGATCTCCAGTACTGGACGCAGTACTCCAGATGGGGTCTCACCAACTGTCTGTACAGGGGGATAATAACTTCCTTTTTTCTGCTGGTGATGCCTCTCCCTATACATCCCAGTATCCCCCCAGCCCTCCCTACTGCCTTCTCACATTGCTTGTCAACTTTAAGGTCCTCTGATATGATTACCCCAAGTCCCTTTCCATTTTTGATGTTGTTACTACCTCCACCCCTCCATTGTGTAATCTTTCCCTGGGTTTTTGTTTCCCAGGTGCATTATTTTGCACTTCTTTGCATTGAATCCAAGCTGCCATACTTCTGACCATTCCTCCAACCTTGCCAAGTCCCTTCTCATCCTTTCTCTCCTTGTGTATCAACCCTATTGCATATCTTTGTGTCATCTGTAAAGAGGCATACTTTACTTTCCAGTCCCTCTGCAATGTCACTTATAAAGACATTTAAAAGGACTGGACCCAGTACTGAACCCTGCGGTATCCCACTAGTAACCCCTTTTTCTTCAGAGTGGACTTCATTTACAATTACCTCCTGTGTCCTGTTGTCCAGCCAATGTTTTACCCAGACTACCACCCTGGGACTCACTCCCAAGCTGGTTAATTTGACTATTAATCTTTTGTGTGGGACTGTGTCAAATGCCTTGCTAAAGTCTAGGTAGGCCATGTCCACAGCCCCTCCCTGGTCTACTACTTTGGTCACCCAGTCAAAGAAATCAATTAGATTCGTTTGACATGACCTTCCCACTGTGAACCCATGCTGCCTTGGGTACTGCGCCCACTGGCCTCTAGGTACGCAACAATTCTTTCCTTCAGAAATGATTGCATCACTTTCCCTACCACAGAGGTCAGACTGACAGATCTGTAGTTTCCTGCCTCTGTCTTACTCTCACTTTTGTGAAGGGGCATCACATCCACCTTCCTCCAGTCCTCAGGTACCACACCATCCTCCCATGATTTGTTAAAAAGGGTAGTCAGTGGTATCACTAGTTCTCTCCTTAATTCTTTTAGAATTCTGGGGTGAATTCCATCAGGCCCCATTGCTTTGTCCATCTTCAATATTAGGAGTTCTTTCAGAACCCTTTCTTCTGTGAAAGGACTGGGATCGACCCCCCTATCCAGAGTGTTTCTGTTAATTGGATTAGGCACCTCCCCCTCCACTTATTTTGTGAATACTGAACAGAAGTATTTGTTCAGTATCCCTGCTTTTTCGCTGTCCCTCTCTGTCCAACCACTGCCCATTCTATTCAGCCTCACTATCCCTCCTTTTGTCTTTCTATGTTCCCTGATATATCTGTAAAAGGTGTTATCCCCCTTTTTAACTGAGTTGGCTATATTTTCCTCAGTTTGGGCCTTTGTTATGCTGGTTATCCTCCCTGCTTCCTTCTGCCTTAACTGGTACAGTTCTTTGTCCTGCTCCTTCTGTGTTTCCTTATACTTCCTAAATGCTATCTTTTTCTCCCTAACCTTCATCACTACCTCTTTTGAGAACCATAGTGGCTTTTTCTTTCATTTTGATTTGTTTATTTGCTTCACACAAAGGCTTGGTACCTCTGTGATGGCAGTTCTGATGTTTCCCCAATATTGCTCCACCCCTCCTTCTAGTCTGTTTGCTAGTGCTTTTCTAAGGCACTTTCCCATCTTGCCAAAGTCAGCCCTCCTGAAGTCCAGAACCCTCACTTTTGTATGGCTTGACTCTGTAGTTGAGTTTATCATGAACCACAGTTTGGTGGTCACTTGTTCCCAGATGGCTACCCACTTCTAGATCTGAGATCCTCTCACTGTCCCCATTTGAGAGTATGAGGTCTAAGATTGCTCCCTCATGAGTGGGTTCCAAAACTAGCTGTCTGAGGCATGCCACCTGAAGAGCATTGAGAATGGCCCTGCTTTTGGATGTGGCTGCAGCAAAGGTGCTCTAGCTAACATCTGGCATATTAAGGTCCCCCATCAACAGTATCTCCCCTTTCTCTGCCATCCTAAGGATGCCTTCTATCATATCCTTGTCCATTCCCTCCCCCTGACATGGGGGTCTGTATACAGCCCCTGTGCAGATTGTGGTGCCATTTTCAGTCTCTAAGGTGACCCACAGTGCCTTCTCTCCTCCCTGTTTACTCTTTTGTTCAGTTGCTTTTATCCCTTCCCTTACTCAGAGAGGTACTCCACCCCCTCTTCTCCCCATCCTGTCTCTCCTGTAGGTTGTGTACCCTGGTATGTTAACATCCCAGTTATGGTTCTCTGTGTACATTGTTTTTGTGACTGCAACAATATCCAGGCATCCCTCTTCCATCAAGGCCACCAGTTCAGGGAGCTTGTTGCCTAGACTATGGGCATTGGTGCTGTGTATGTGGGTAGTGGCTCCTGAGCCAAGTGAAGTCACATATGTGGCTCCTGTGCCAAGTTGGAGTGAGTATCACTGGTATAGAGAGAGTACGGGCATGAGGGAGTAAGGAGAAGTTTATGTGCAGGAGAGGTATGTAAGAAGAAGTTATTGGCAGGAGGGCATAAGGAGATATTATCGGCAGGAGGTCATAAAGAGAAGTTATGGGCAGGAGGGCATAAGAAGAAGTTTATTGGCAGGAGAGAGTAGTGAGAAGCTATGGGCAGGAGGGAGTAAGGAGAGGTTTATGAGCAGGAGGGAGTAAGAAGAAGTTATAGTCAGGAGTCATAAGAAGAAGTTATGGGCAAGAGAGAGTAAGGAGAAATTGAGATGGTTCATGTTTTAATTCAATGGCGAAATTGACAAATTTTAATTCGCTGGTGAAGTTATCAACTTAGCACTCCACAAAGTTACCAGATTAAGGCAAAGTTAGCCTTCGCCCAGTGGATTAACTTCGCGGATCTCAGCAAATTTGCAAATTAATGATAGACCCTTCAAATGGCATGCCTTATGGTCAAGATTCAGCTAAAATTGGAGGTCAGGTCATCACTAGCCAGGTGTACACAGCATAACAAAATCTCCAAGGGGATCTCCATAGAGGTCAGCCAATGGCTCACTCTAACAACAAATGCGAGGACTTTGGTGCAGTGCTCCCCACTACCTTAGTGCAGAGCACCTGGGCTAAGAAAGCTTCTAATCAAAGTCCTAGAGATGAAGGTGGTATTAAGAGCAATGCTGAGATTCAGAAACAAAGTCCAGAACTAGCTTTTATTTGCCTTCTATGACAACAAAGTTATTGTAGAATGTATCAGGAAACAAGGCAGCACCAAAGGAAAAGCAATGGTGATGGAGGTGTTTATGGATCAATAATGGGCAAAAGTAACCTGCTTCCCTTTCAGCAGTCCATCTGGCAGAGACTCTGAACAAGAAGGCTGACTGACTCGGCTGTTTGCTTATTCACCTGAGGAAGGTGCTCCAAATCAGGATGTCTTCACAATGACCTGCACCAAAGGCGCGCACCTCCTACTAGACCTGATTGTCACTAGAATTTCTGCCTAACCCCCAGGGTACCCCAGCTGGTATCATGTCATAAGAGCAACCCAAAATGAGTGACTAGAAATATAACGGCTCATTTTGGGTGCTTTTATTGTGGGCTACCCTGCAGAATAGTGAGGGTATAGGATAGTGACCGGGGAAGGGCAAACGGAAGGGAGGAATAGTGAGGGGAAGGGGAGGGACAGGGAAGGGGTTTTCAGGCATTGGTGTACCTGCTGACACTGAGCTAGTTGTGTGTCATGGTGGTGTGGGAGACTAGCTGTGGCAGAGCAGGTACTGGGTTTGAGACTGGGAGCAGGTTACATTTTGCCACAGCTGCGAGCTGTGGCACTTAATTTTTTGCGAGATTTGGATTTTGCCCCCTCCCTGACATGCACCCCCTGGAGCTTAGAATTGTAATTCAGGGAGGTGCAGGTGGCAAAGCCCCCCGTGAGGGGGGTCATGGGGAGCACATACCCCCCCACAAAAACACTTTTTTTTACATCTAGAAGTGGGGTCGCCTTAAAGTATATATTGCCGATTTGCTTTTCGGTGATATACACTCACCATAATAGCAATCACTGTTTTGCAATCATTATTATGAAATGGAACCCACCAGATACTTCAAAGAGAACCAGTCTCAGGAAATAGACTGCATGTCTCCTTTGTGGCTGATCCCTTTACCCTCCCCATCCAACAAACAATACCCCAAAGTTCTCAGAACATTACAAACAGTGTCAGAAACCTTAACTCTCAGCATTCCCAAGTGTCCTCACAGTTTGGGGTACTTGGAACTGATTCTTTTTATATTCCAGTTTCACTCCTCACAGAACAAGACTTTCTTCTTGGTATGCCTTCCTGAAGGTCAGTTCCTTGGTCGCCTCTCTGTTCAGTGCCTTAGATTTTCTGTGGCAGGGTCTACACAAGGGGTTCTCAGTTCTCTGTTGCTTCCACTGGTGGCTCTCTCTGATGGTTGTAATTACTGGGGTCCCTTCCTGCGAGATTTCCATCTGGATGTTGTCTGATTTTCAATACAGGCCACAAAATGTGTCCATCTTTTGAGAAGGTCACTTCTCCCTGGAAGTTAAACATGCTTTTGGAAGCCATATGGCTCCACCCTTCGAGCCCCTGATGTTTCCTCTCAGAGTGGCTTCTCTCTTTTCCCCCCTTTTATAGACAGCAGGAGTTTGTGTTACCTTAAATTTACCCAGACACTAAGGCAGGTTTTTGTTCTTTTGGGGTGGGGGAAGAAAGGTGTGGTCCTACTAAGTGTACCCTTGCCAAGTGACTTACTGTCTGCCCATAGTGAATGGTTCACCTGTTTCTGACCCTCCCTCTATTGCAACTAGCTTCAATGTGTTCTTCACCACTTGTGCCATCCCTCCTCCCCACTTACTGGCTCCTTTACTTTCCTTGCTTCCCTGTGTTCCTACCACTCCTCTGCCCAACTCCTCCCTTGGTTTTTATTTCCCCATCACTACTTAGAAAACTCTACTTGGACTTTCCTCCCTCAACCTGTCCAAATCCAGCCCTGATGGCCTAGATCCTAAACTCCTCCACCTTTTAGCTTATGCCATCACCACCCCTCATTCACCTTTCCAACCTTTCCTTCTCCCTCTGCACTGTTCCTCAGTCTTGAATGATTGTCAGAGTTCTTCCCCTCCACAAAGATGGTGACTCCTCCTCCCCTGTAAACTTCTGACCAGTCTCCCTGCTCCCCACACTTGCACAGCTGCAAAAGAAACTTGTCTGTTCCAGGCTTGCCGACTTCCTCTATTCAGCTTCCTCTGCACCTTCCAGTCTGATTTTTGAATGCACCACTCCACCATTTCCTCCTTGCTGTGTGTAACTGACTCAGTTTTCTCTGAAATGGATCAGAGGCACATCATGGCAGCCATTTTTATTGATCTGGTAAAAGTCTTTGATTCGCTGGCCCATCCACTCCTCCTGGACAAGTTGAGTTTTTCTGGCCTCTCAGGTACTGTTGTTCAATGGTTCCATTCCTACTGTACCTCATGGACAGTCAATAATCGATATAGGTAGGAGGCATCCTGTCACCTTTTCTACTCATCCAAGCTGAGGTCTTACAGGACTCCATCCTGAGTCCCATCCTCTTCTCCATTTTTCTGAATGGCCTCCACTTTATCTTTGCCAACTCACATATTCACATGTACGAAGATGACTTAGTCATTTTCACCTCTGTTCCCTCTACTGCCACAATGGAAGGCTTGCTCCAGTAAGACTTACACAACATCTTGTACTGGTTCCACTCAATTCTGGGTCAATGCTGGGTCAGCACTTAAAAAAACAAAAAAAAGTGTCCATGACCTTTAGCACCAGTCAGAAACTGGCCAGGCTCCCCAACCTCCCTATCTTCTCAATCTTAGACCCTACCCCCCCTTGAAGTGGGTAAGTCCCTTAGTGTGTTGCCAGTTATAAGCTTGACATCTCTTCCCACATGGATCCCATCCATGCCAAGTTCCATACCAAACTCGATGCCTTGCACTGCAACAAAGACTGCCTGTCTCCACAGGTCTGGTGGGGGATTGTAACCAAAATGGTACTCCTGGCCTTTGACTACATGGATGTGTTTTTTTTTTTTTTGCACCACATCATCCATTGTCCTTGCCAGACTGGACACCCTCTGCAATGCCTTCTGCCACTTTGCTACCAACTGCCCTTCCCCGGAACTCACCACTGCTTCCTTTACTCCAGTGGGACTTCCTCTACTCCAGTGTTTCTCAAATGGTGAGGCCAGCCTCCTTAGGGAGGCCCTAACCTGTTCCAAGGGAGGCCCATTAAAGCCTAGCAATGAACTGCACCAAAGTAGCAGTGCAAGTTACAGTGGAAATTTTGAACCTATAAACATTTTATTTTATTTTGGGTCACCCTGTATTCTGATTTGTGATGCTCTTTGTTACACATGTTTTGTCTGCTTTAACATTTAAGATTTGAAATTATTAAAAAGGGTGTTCTTTTTTTAATATGGCTAGCTCCAGATTTTTGTCAGTTTTCATAGCTATAGTATCTTTGAACACCCATTGTCCCATAAGGTTAGGGAGCGGAGTCTGTTGCATGTTAGTTTACCATAATCACAAGGAATGAGATGTTAATTTATGGATGCTCAAAAAAGAAACTGAGACTAGTGCTGAAAACCTAGGGGTAGCCATTTTAAAAGGTGTTTCTGGTTTTATTATTTATAATCTAAAAATACTAAAGCTTAGAGATAAAAAGTGGTTTGTACAAGACTGGTAAAAACAGTTATCTAAGATGGTACAAAAAGGAATATGTTCTAATTTTCACCATAACATGCACTGCTGCATTACATTTTGAGCTGTTGATTCTTTGTATGAGACAGGGAAAACTGAATGTGAATAGTCCCAGGTGAATGAACTTCATTCATTCATTCAGTGGCATTTCACATCATTCCTGGTGTATAGGGCAAAGTATTGTATAGCGTTGTTTGTATGACGAAGCATGCTGTCTTTTCAATTAATTAGGGGAAGCCTGAGATATCTTCCATATCTTGGAGTAGGATGACTATGGCAACTTTTCAGAACTAATGCTCTACTCCCCCCTATCCATCCTCCCCCTACCCTCACATTGTCTGTCCCACTGCACCTCTTTCATCTCCAGATACTGATTTGGGTCCCTTCCCTCTTACCTTTCCTTTCTTCTCTCTCTAACCCTCCCAAGCCTCCTACTTCCTCTGTTCCAAGAATCATTGCTTCTTCTCCATTCCACATCCTCACTCCTCTTCTGGGCAGTCAGCCTTCTCCTAACACCTTCCATCATTCTGGAGCCTACTCACTTCCTCCCTTTGCCTCTTCACCAGGAGCTGTTTTAGAACTCTACTGGTAGATTGCCTGGTCCAGGTCTCTTACCCAAAGTCAATGACCATATTGCAAATGATATCTCCTCTTCACATAACTGCAGCATCAAAATCAGCCCTTCTGCTATCTGAGATCTGGGGCACGAGCAGCGTGTCTACTTCCTGCCCAGGTGTGCTTTTCAGAGATTTTATTTATTTGTATTTATTTTGTTTTTCTTGACCGGGTAAGTGTGCTAGACAGCAATGCTGCCTATTTTCAGGCACGAACCTGGAGGTTACATACAATAAATGGGAAACAACAGTGAATTAAAAACAAATTAAATAAGGAGATAACAAGTAGTACACATTTTCAAAAATAACATACAATCATAGTAACAAACATTAGAAGCAAGAGGAGGCACTCAAATAACACAAATGTAGCACAGTAACAGTAGCATAGACAATGTTTCAACCACATTATCAACAATTATTATAAGGTAAAGAAATAGCAACCATTCTGAATGGCTACCACAATTCCAAGAGGTAAACATTAACCTACATTAACCTATCATGTACAGCCTGATCACACAATGTAGGTTTTCATATTATTATCAGAAAAGTCCCAGGCACTTGTTTAAAATAAAATTTCTTAAATGGCTGTCTGTACACGTTATCCAAACTCATCTTAACATCTGCCCACAACAGTAACATGTAAACTATGAACAGCAGTTAAAAAAACCCAGCATGTTAAACAAACCTAAACACGATCACCGTGAAGCGGTGCGGCATACCATATTGCCATAGTGTCCATTAATACCGCATTAGAAACTGTCACATTATACTGTATTCTCAGCAATTTAGCCCCCAAAAAGTGAGTTAAACAAAACTGTGAGCCACAAATCAATGACACATCTTAGGGATAAAAAACAGAATACCTCCACACGCTGCATGAAGCTGCCGAGAGCACTTTTAAATGTGCTGCACATTTCACGGTTAACAGATAGCCATGTGAGAGTCGTGGTTTAATTGCAGTGTTGAAGTAACGTGATGAAAAAACACACTCTTTATCCAAATGTAAACTTAATAGTGGATACAGTACACACCCAGCAATGATTTCAAGCGAGCACCACATTTAACTAAAAAGTCTTCGAGCGAGGGTGCCAGAGACGTGCACACTGGTGAAAGTACTACTGCGCGTGCTCATGTTAGAAAGCTCCTAAAAAAAACATATATTTCCACTTAAAAAATGCACAAAAATGAGGGTATAATGACACAACTTGCTGATAAAAAACAAAAATAGACTAATAAGAAACATCACTGACAAGATGTTATCACTATCCGCTCTCCATTTTTTTTATCGTACATAAACAGATCACGATTCTCAGAACACTGGTGCCAAATCATTATGAAAACGGGAGGTTCCTTGTAAAATGAATGCCCCATTTAAAAAATTAGTGAATGCTTTTGATGAATACCCACACTTATTAAAGCAGAAAAAAGAAAACAGTAGCTCTAAAAAAGACCACCAGCAAATGATGTACTGCCACCGCCCTTTCTGAATTAGCAATTTGCTCTTATGTCAATGTAATCTGCGGAAGGACTATTTTACATTGAACCAACATAGATTTGTAAATTAAACGTAAAAATAAATATCAATGAATTCAATAGACATGAACTTATTATTAGCATAGATCAGAGGTTAGATTAACTGTCAATCACCCCTTTGTGGCAATGGCACTTGGCTGTGCCTCGTGCCATATTACGCCAGAAAGGGGGTGATTAACAGACTGTTAATCTAACCTCTGGTCATACCTTATTGCTTACATGGGGTGGGTGCGGGAGAAAGAGGGATGGTGTGGGGAAGATCAAGAGAGGAACAATTGCCGGGGTAGAGTAAATAAAAGGGGTCAGGCAAGTGTGTGGGTGCAAAGTGGAATAGAAGTCCCTAAATACTCCCCTACTTCATCCTGTTGGATTACTACTATGCCCCTCCATAGTGTGTATCATAACAACTGCCAACTGTCTGCATTTTTCTTGTGGACTTGCTAAGAGAACCATCTTCTACATCTATCAACCTCAAAGTAAGACTGGACATGGAGATAATGAAGTTTTGTACGTGACGCCTTGGGGTTGTTTTGTACGGTTTTTGTCATTTATATAACATGAGGGGCACAGACATGGCTGTGGAAGAGGGTAGGAGGGATACAGGACTATTGGAGAAAGAAGGAAGTTGTATTATATGGGCAGTGGGGCCTACTGTCAGGGCAGTGGAGGGGGTCTACTGACTGTACAATGGGGGTATGGCCACTGATAGGGCAGTGTGGGGAGGACTACATATTCATACCAGGGAGGGAAGTTTAAAAGCCAGCACGGTTATTAAAAAAAAAACAGACATTAAGGAGAGAGGGTGAGGACAAAGGAAGGGGAACTCACAAGAAGGGGAATGGTATAGGTAGAAGTTGGAAGGCAATCTGTCTAAATGCCAGCACCCTAGGAAACAAAAATTAGTGAGCTCCAGGTGATTGTGACAGATGCAGGACTGGACTTTGTAGCCATTACAGAAAATGGGCCACTGGGAATAATGATTGGGACCTGGCAGCACCAGAGTTTACCATATGTAGGAGAGACAGAAGTAAGTGAAAAGCAAGTGGGGTAGCCCTCTATGTCAAGTAAGGCATAGAAGCAGTTGAGGATGGGTCCATCACGGGTGGAAATGGGGAGACAGCCTAACTGTGGTTACAGATCATGACAGCACCAGGAAAGAAGTTGCTCATGGGGATGGTCTATGAACCACTGGGACAGAGAGATGAGGTGGATAGGGAACTGGGGTAGAAACTGAGGCAGAGCCACAAGGGGGGGGGGTATAGTGGTTGTGGGGAACTCAGTCTACCAGACATAGATTGGGACATTACAGCAGCAAAGAGCACTAGAAGTCAGGCCCTGCTGGATATGTTGCTGGACTGTCTACTGGTGCAGCTGGTCAGTTAACCTACAAGACAGGATGTCATTCTCAATGTGATACCAACTCCAAAATAGTAGCTGGAGTGTGGGTTGGGAAACCATTTGGGTTCAGTAACTGTAACACCATATGTTTTGAACTGGCCCTGGGTATCAGTATACCCTCATCAAAGGCTGTGGTTCTAGATTTCAGATGAGCAGACCTTGATCAGATTAAGCTGATGGAGGGGGGAAGAGTAGTAAAGCAGGACAAGCAGAAGGCAGCTAGTCTACATGACTACTTTTACTCAGTAACACAGTGGGGGGATAGTGGACCTCTTCCAGAACGTGGTATAAAGGCTGTTGCAAGGGAAATCCCAGAAATGAGGCAGGTGGTAATTACAGGAGAAAGGGTTAGAGAAGAGCTTGCACCCCTGAAAATAGACAAGGCCCCAGGGTCTGATGGGATGCACCTAACAGTGCTCGTGAGAATTGGCATCTGAACTGGCTGAACTCTGACAGGGCTGTTTAATAGTTTACTACAACCAGGGGTGGTTCTGAGAGATTGCAGAATAGGGGACATGGTGCTGCTACACAAGGGAGGGGACAGGGAGGGACTGAGAAATTACAAGCCCATCAGTCTTACCTCCACTGTAGGTAAACTGATGGAGACACTAGTCAAAGAGGACCTAGTTGACTACCTGGAGAAAAAATAGTTCCAGGATAGTAAGAAGCATAAGTTCATGGTGAGGAGGTCTTGTCAGACTAACCTAATTGTATTCTTTGACTGGGTAACTAGGGTGGTGACTAAGTGGCAAGCAGTAGATTTACTTATTTTTTTGAGTTCAGTAAGGCATTAGACTCAGTGCCATGCAGAAGGTTGTTGAAGAATTTAGAGGCTCTGGGAGCGCCAAAGGACCTAGGTAGTTGGATGGGAAGTTGGTTAGGAGGGAGACAGCAGAAGGTGGTGGTGAACGGGGTCAAATCAGGGGGAAGGGAGGTGATGAGTGGAGTACCACATGGGTCAGTCCTGGAACCAGCCCTTTTCAATATGTTCATCAGTGACATAGGAGAAGGAGTACAGGGCAAGATGTGTCTCTTTGCAGATGACACTCAGCTCTGTGGCAGAGTACACAATGATGAGGGGGTAAGGGAGTTACAGAGGGACCTGCAAAGGTTAGAAAGGTGGTCTGAGGTATGGCTGTTAAAATTCAGTAACAAAAAATGCAAGGCAATGCACATAAGAAACAAGAACCCTATGAAAGAATACTTGATGGTAGGTGTTAAGCTGGCCACTAGTTCAGAGGAAAGGGACCTGTAGGTCATCATAAATGACTTCCTAAAAAAAACTAGCCAATGTAGCAGGGCCTACAGCTAGGCAACAACAATGGGGGGGGCTGTGTATTGGAAGGGGTTTCAATAGCAGGAGGAAAGAGGTAATACTGCCTCACCATAGATCACTACTGACACCATATCTGGAATACTGTACCCAGTTCCGGAGTCCCTACCAGAGGAAAGACAGAGGCAGGCTGAAGATGGTGCAGGGAAGAATAACCAAAATGATTCTGGGCCAACAGGCCAGATCCTATGATGATTGACTCAGGGCACTGAACACGTACTCACTGGAGGCCAGAAGGGAGAGGGGCATCATGATGGAGACTTTCAAGTTCTTGAAATGAATAAACAAGGTAAACTGTGAAGAACTGTTTTGCAGGAATAGTTGTTCGAACAGAAGGGGAACATGAATGTAAGCTGGTGGTGTGGAGAGATTCTGAAGGGATGTGAGAAATTATACTTTACAGAGACAGTGTTTGGGCCATGAAACAGCCTACTGGTAGAGGTGTTGGATGCACAAACATAAATGGGTTCAAGCATTACAGGGATGTAGTAAAGGGTTTAATAATGGTATACTCCCCTGACAGTGACATTTCAACCGTTGGGTCCTCTATAGCAACTACAGCAACACGTCACTGTAGGGAACCTGCTGGAACCCAGAACTGTCTGGCGGGGGTCCTGCACCCCCTTGAATCAGCTCTGACTTAGAGTTGAGAATCCTAAGTAGGGGGTGCGGGGGTGCAGCCCCCCCTTGTGGGGGGTTCGGTGGGTGAAGCCCCCCAAAGAAAACACTTGTTGTTCTCTGAAACCGGCGGCTGGCTGCAAAATGCGGTCGACCTGCCGGTTTTGCTGTCGGGTTGTTCGACAAAAATGTTGTTGACAACCTATCGTAGATCCTTAATAATTACTCAGTGGGGTAGCAGTAATGTTGAAGGGGGGGGGTCACAGCAAAACCCCCAAACAGGCAATAGATCATAGGGTATGATAGGGTAACATTGAGCAGACTGGATGGACTAATGGTCTTTTTCTGCTGACATTGTCTGCGTCTCTATGTTCCTATATTAGGCAGTCAGGGTGACAGCTACTGATGGTGCTGTAGAATGAAGAGAAGGGTTAACTTAAGGGTCTGTATTGGACAAGATGACTAATGAGATGACTGTAGTAGGGTACAGAGCTACTAGTTGGGATGTAGAGGAAAAGAGTTACTGAGTGTGCTACCTGGCTGGTAGGAGGTGTAATTGACAGTGCTGGTGAAGGAAGGCTAATGATAGTATTGGGTGCTGATGGATTCTGGGGCAGAGTGCAAGGCTGCAGCCATGAAGCTGATACATTTGGGTGATTGGCTTTGTGTTGAGGGAGGCACTGAAGGACCTGCTGCTATTGAAATTTTGCTGTCCGTCTTAGAAAGTGTTACATATAAAACATTTGGATACTTTTGTATGCTTTGGCTTGTGTATTTGGCCATTAATACAGTGTCATTTCTAGCATTACTTTATTTAATGTGTGCTGTTTTTTTGTATGCATTTGGGTTGAGCCATAGCATCACAGCCTAACAACAGCACCTGACACGTTTCCGTATTTGTCCCAGTGTGTGTTTGTGTTTGTTTTACTACTGGTTGGATACATAGTGATAGGGTGCTCTGCTGGTTGTGGACTTTTGATGGAGTGTTTAAGAGCCATGCTGGGGATTACTTGGTTGTCTGGGGGATTAGGTTTGTAGTACTGGATGATTTTCAGGATTGGGGTACAATGACAGTGTTTTTGGATAGTTGAGGGCAATGTAACTGGCTCTGTATGTGATTGTAGGTGTTCCATGCCTCCCGGTATTTGCTGTTGGGGGCTTCAAATGAAGTTTATATGTGTGGGGTTGTTAGGGGGTTGGAGACTGGGGAGGGAAGGAGGGTTACCAGTTGGCTGTGGGAAAAGAGTGGAGTGGCACCTTTAGGTCTGTTGGAGTCAGATGGCCACTGATGGTGCTAAAGGAAGAGAAGGATTGCAGGAGAGTTTGTGGAACAGTGCTGCTGATGTGGCTTTAGGATGGTAGAAGAAGGCTGCCATTGTGCCTGTAGTGGAGGATAGGAGTTCTGCTGATGGGACAGTGATAAGATAAGGTCTAGTGATTATGCTGCAGAGGGTAGGAGGATCACTAATTGGACTGAGAGTTGAAAGGAGGAATAGAGATGGGGCTATAGGAGACAGAATGATTTCCGAAGAGGCTGTGGAGGAGTGCTACTGGCAGAGCTTGGGTAGGAGGGCTGTCAAGGGGGCTGGGATGGAGAGTTAGCAACTGTGCTGTAAAAAGGGTGACGAGGACTATGTGCAGGCTGGTGGAGAGCACTACTAATGGCACTATGTAGTGGTGGGCCACTGACATGGCAGTGGGTGGTGAGGGCCACCGACTATACAGTATGGGGGTACTGATGGTGCATTGTGGAGAAAAATAGCTATCTTTGTGCTATATGGATGAGGAAGGCTATTGATGGAGCAGACGGTGGAAGGCTACCGATGGGCAATGTGGAAAATTGCTACCCATGAGGCAGTAGGGGCAGAAGGTCACTTACAGGGAATTAGAACAGGATAATAACAGTGCTGTAGGGTGGAGTACAGCTACCAATGGAGTCGTTAGGTGGTGGAAAGTTGCTTTTGGGGCTGCAGAGTTAAGTGAGCTAGGCTACAGGAGTAGTGTTGGTGCCTGGTCACAGGACAATGGGGCAGTCATTGCACTCTTTTCTGGAGTAAGTACTTGCACTATGATCAATTCTTAACTTTTTATGTAAGAAGTGAAGCATAACATAAGAAACAAACCCTGGGTACATTGTATGTAGAATGTAATTATAGAAAAAAAGTTGAGGCAGGTGTGGGATTCCAAAGTATAATGCCATTACTTATAACTGATGGGATTGCAGAACAAAGTCTGAATCCTTTGTCATAGTATAATATATCCAGGCTGTTAATAATTTCTATAGACTGGCAGTTGTGAATTCCAGAGGCTAGTTACCTTTTGCATTCTATACTATTACTAGGTCTATCCATTTCGCAAGTCTGGTTTCCACATCAATTACCCACCTTCTAGCAATCAGCTTCTTGTGCCACTAGCAGTACAGCCATTAATATTCTCTTATGTCTTGCTTTGAAGGCTGGAACTGTTGCCCCAAGAGAAAAAAATCCAGGATATGTTTATAATCTCCTCAGTTTTGCTGAAGCAGGAGCATCAATCAATCAATCAATCAATCAAACTTTATTTAACCAGGCATAAACACCATTGAGCAAGCTCATCTTCAGAGTGGTCCTGGACATCAAACAAATCACAGGCAGGAATAGGGCAGACAAAATAAATCATTGTACATCCGAGAGATAAATCAGGCCTATACATTCAAAGACAGCAAATAAAATGCTAATTATAATTCACTAAACAAACAAGCAAAGTAGGTTAACAACTTAGACCCCGGGCACTCTCTAGTACATGTAGACCGGTGCACTCACTAGTATATGTAGACCGGTGGACTGTGAAAGTCAGAGACAATCCCACATAGTATGTACAGTCAAGCCCACTTAATCGAATACCGCTTAATAGAAAATCCTGTTTAAATGACTAGAAACCCTATTCCCCGATTCATTTTCTATGTGAACCGTAATAAAACAATCGGTTAAGTGTATTTATTGTGCCCATATAATGGCATCATTTCTGGCCACACTTTTGTGATTGTTCTAGCCACAAATTGCTTAAAAACATACTTTGTTTAAACTACTGCTGCCATTAAGTCTTCAGTACCGACTTTCAGTTACTCGTTAGCACCTCTCAATGAGGTGTACCTGCATCTGATTTGCTAATTAACACCTCTTTCCCATAAATGAGCACTGACCCCTGCCACGCACTCAGATTGCAGCTCTTTGTTGTTGTGCTAGTGCTGGTGTGCCATCTTTAAACAATGGATGTTACCCCAAAGAAAAGAAAGGAAATTACCCTCGGCGATAAGGTAAAAGCACTAAATCTTCTTGATAGTCCTGGTGCCTGCCAGTCAGAAGTGACTTGCATGCTTTCTGTGTCTCAAAACCAAATCTGCAGGATTGCTAAAAA
This sequence comes from Neoceratodus forsteri, assembly GCA_016271365.2. Taxonomy (NCBI): domain Eukaryota; kingdom Metazoa; phylum Chordata; order Ceratodontiformes; family Ceratodontidae; genus Neoceratodus; species Neoceratodus forsteri. The sequence continues at coordinate 1,164,675,457 of CM057456.1, read as the reverse complement.
CAGGGACAAGATCCTGTATGACTTTCAAACAAATGGCAACACTGATCAGAAGCGCAAAAGGGAGGGGAAGGATAGTGCGGTGGAGGAGGCTTTGCTCCACTGGTTGGAGCATGCCCGTGGCTCGACATGCCAGTTTCAGGACCGCTCCTGCAGGAAAAAGCTAGGAAGCTAGCATATGTGATGGGTAGACCTAATTTCGAGCCAAGCAATGGGTGGTTATGCAGGTTTAAAGTGTGGCATAACATAATCTTTAAAAAAGCTAAAGGGGAAAAAAAAGATGCCAACACCACTTCTTCTGATGACTGGATCTCCACTGTTTTACCCTCCCTTTTAGCAGACTACCCCCCTGATCACTTCACTGTGCTCAATGTGAAATAAGCACACATGAACAGAAGATTTTAACAATACAGTATAAGGCAGCACTAAAGTAGCAATACAAATGCCTTTTTCGTACAAATACAGTACTCAAGCACAACACAACAAAAGAACTAGCACTATATCCCATTATGAGTCACTCCCATCTCATGCACATACCCAATACAGTTCTGTGTGAGATGCGGTTAAGTCCAAGACGGGCGAAAAAACCAAAAAAACAGCAGGCTCACATAATAGAATAGCCCGCTTAATCGCATAATCAGCTCCAGTCCTGAGCTTATGCTATTAAGTGGGTTTGACTGTACTGGGGTAGCCCACTGTTCTCCTCATTTCCTCCAACGGGCTCCTATACAGTACTTACAGTCTGGTGTTTTGCCTGCCTATCTGGCATGATAAAATAGCATGAGTTGTATTTCCAGGAGTATTGTTGATATGTAGAAGCCCCCAGCATAGATGCCGTGAGCATCAAATGCACATGGGGGTAGATAGTCATTCAGATGGTGAGTGTGGTTTTTGCTCTGGTTCCATTTTTTGCATGTCTGCAACAGCACTTTAATAAAGTACTTTATAATCAGCAACTACCTTTGAGTGCCATGCCTTTTTCTTGTTGCTCATCATGTAGGGGAGCTAGTTGTTTTGTGCTGATTGATACAGAATTTTTGACCAAAGTTTGTGTGGCAATGGACAGTGTGTCTCAGTCTACCATTTATGTCTTAGTTATTTTGTGTTGTTCCTTGATAGATCGTTATATATTTTATAGGGTCTCAAGATAAGCCAGTCCCTACATTACATTCCTTAGTTTCATATAGCAGGGATATCAATTGCTGGGGGAAGGGGGCAGTTTTTTTCAGTCTGCCAAATGTGATACATGGTGCCACAACTGGAGGTACCTGAAGAATTGTCTGTGGCCTATTCCATATTTCTGCCATTACATCTTTAACATAATAATTATTCCATCTCATACCAATTGGCTTGGTGTTGAGATACCCAGCCATTTCAACCTTCTAAACCTGGGTGAGGGGTATGTGTGAAGGAGTGAAACGGAAGGGTTGATATGGAGGGACTTGAGTGTAGAAAGAACTGGAAGGGGACAGGATCAGTTGTGTTCCAGGACAGTAACTGCTGCTGTTGTTTTCACAGGGTTCTTGTGGATTTTACTTGGTAGGTTAGTTCTTTTCTTTCTTACTTCTAAGGGGCTAGCAGGGTATTGTTTTGGGGGATGCTGGATGTTTGTAAACTGATTTGGTGGCTGTAAGTGGGGCTCTTTTTGTGGATGTTTCACTGTGTAACAGGCTGCGCTGGTAGAGGCCTATTTCTTCTGATTTAAAACTGATTTGGTGGGATTTGCTTGGACCTGGTTCTTTAGCTGCAGGGCTTGGAGGGGAGACACAGGGCTGATACACTCTCTCTTGTCAGGTGTCTGCCCAAGACCCGCCTCCCCAGAAGTCTGCAAATTTATAGGGAACATCTGCCCTGCAATTGAGGAAAAGGTCGCTGGTGCAGCTCATGTAGTTCTAGCCACTGGGGTTGGATTTGAAGGCTGGGAGAGAGGAGCTTAGGGAGTTGTTCATTTCCTTTATAAGTTTAATGTGTTGTACTGCACCTAGTAACAGAGTTACTGGTGTACAGGGACTGTCTCTAAGATTAGTGGGTGACCTGATTAGGCAGTAGGGGTATCTTGGACTAGGGGGGAACCTGGTGGCTCACCCAAGGAAACCTATTTGGAAGGGGATGGAACAACACATCATTAGGGCTGGCATCTTTGGGAGGGTAGTGGGGTGCACAGGGTGTGGAGCAGCCATGATACTGGACTGGGCTTGGAAGTTTGGTGGTTGCCCAGTATGCTACCAGCTAGCACAGCTTAGGGAGGAGGTTGTGGGGATGAGGAGAAAGCTGGGGGAAGGGGGGTGGTATGGTTGGGAAGGGGCTGGAAATCTCCACAGGGTTGCACCAAGCACTGGGGTGGGGGTATAGGAAAGGAGTGCAGGAGAATACCTAGGGGTCACATAGGGACCCTGGCAGAGGGGTCCAAAGGACACTATCAAGGAAGCAGGCAGGTAACTGGGGACCCCTCACAAGGGGGACGGAGGGACAACATTCTCAGGGAAGTAGGCAGATGGTCAGTGCTGGACAGAAGGAAGCAAGGGAGGTGGATCAGACCTTATACTCAGTAACCGCTTCAATTCTCTTCTTCTGCTCAAGGATGAGGGGGGGTGATGTAGCCACGACAGAGGTGGTTAGAGACGGAAAGGGTGGGAGTGGGAGGCAGGAGGCAGGGGCCAGATAGCAGGAAGAACAGGGGGGACCTGGAATGCAGGAGAATGGGAGGAGCAGTGAATCAGAGCAGGAGGGGCAGGGGGAAGAGGGAGGAAAGCGCAAGGAGAAGGACCAGTTGGGAGGAAAGGTAAAGGAGAAGGACCAGAAGTACAAGGAGGATTCAGTAAAGGGAGCTGAGGGTTTAGGCCAGGGGAGCACGACGAGCAAGGAGGAACTAAATGGAGACAGGAAGGAAGGGAGGATGAGTCAGGCTAGTTTAGCAGATGGGGGAGAAGGACCAGTTGCGAGCAGTGAGGGGGGAATTAGCAAGGTACAGAAGGATACTCAGGAGGAGGAGAGGCATAGGATTGGAGGGGAGGGAGTGGCCATGGTAAATAAGGAGGGGGTGGCATGTGGCACCCAGATAGGGGGAGGAACAAGGAGCCAGCTGGGTGGAGGGGCCGGTAGAAAGGATGAGGGACATGGAAGGGGGGAATGGGGAAGAGAGGGTGAGAGTGCCCTGCTGGGGGGGATCTCATGATCAGGGGTATCAAATGGATAGGGAGGGAGAAGCCTGGCCAGTTAGAACAAGATGCTTCCCTGGACTAACGGTGCACAGGGCTAGGCAAGAGGTATATCAGCTGGCAAAGGACTGTGGGGGTTCCCCAGACATACTGGTCCACCTGGGTACAAATGACATTGAGGGAAATAGCGAGCTAGAGATACAGGCAAGATTCAGGGAGCCTCGCCAGGGTCTGTCATGACATAGGGATGCACAATTTCTTCTCAGAAATCCTCAGTGCCAAGGGCTAGTGGAGAACAAAAAGGAAAATTAGAGAGATAAACCAGTGGCTCAGGGTGGTGTGAGGCCAGAGGGTATGGGTTGATGGGGATTGGGGAGACCTGGGAGGATAAGGAGCTGTATGCTAGAGATAGACTACATCTCAATTTGGAGGGAGGGAATCCTTGTTGAAAATAGAGGAGTTCATTGGTGAAAAGTGGGGTTTAAACTTGTGAAAGGGGTGGATGGGAGAAAAGGCTGTCAAGGGGTGCCGATAAAGGAGGGACTCTGTTTCCACCCCTCTGGGGACCGGGAGGATTGCAGGAAAAGGCCAACTGGCAAAGCGCAGACCAGGAGAAAACAGAATCCCCATGGGAACATGAGCAGGGGAAATGGAACTATAGGGAAAGGGTGGAAGGTAGTCCTGCTAAATGCCAGGAGCTTGGGCAATAAAATGCCTGAGCTCCAGGTGATGTTAACTGAGGGGGCAGTGGATGTGGCAGCAGTCACTGAGACTTGGGCCACTGCAAGACATGACTGGGACCTGAACCTGGAGGGTTACACTATGTTCAGGAAGGACAGGGGGGAGGGAAGGGGAGGAGGGGTAGCAATGATAGTCAAAAACTGCATTGGCATAGGGGGAGTAGAGGAGGCAGAGGGAACCGTGGAGGCGATTTGGGTCACCTTGATAACAAGGGGGGGCAAGAGAGTAAAAATAGGAGTGGTATATAGACCCCCTGCCCTGGCGGAGGAGCTGGAGGACAGTCTGGTGGCAGATGTTAGGAGATACTGCAGACTGGGCAGAGGAAAGGTGGTGGTGTTAGGGGACTTAAACATGCCAGGAACAGACTGGGAGACTATGACATCCTCTGTGACCAGGGAACAGAGGTTGTTGGATGTCTTTCAAGACACGCCTTAACTCAGCAGGTGAGGGAACCGACCAGGGAGGCACGGGTACTGGATGTGGTCCTGGCAGACAGTGACCAGATTGGGGCCTGGAGGTAAGGGACCCATTGGCGGGAGTGACCATGCCACGGTCTGGTTCTGCTCTGGACCTAGAGGGGTAGAAGGCTGCACAAAGACGGAAGTAACCGACTCTTCAGGGGCGGATTTTAAGGAAATGGAAGGATCCTTAAGGAGCATTTGGATGGGATTGTGTCAGACATGGACGCTGATAGTAGGTGGAAATCATCAGGAGAGGGGTGCAGGATGCTACCAGCACCTGTGCAAGAGTAAGACGAAAATGCGGTAGGGCCCAAAATTGTTGGTGGACCAGGGAGGTCCAGGAGGTGGTGCGGGAAAGAAAGCAGCCTATAAGAAATTCAAGTGCTCAAGGAGTGAAAGGGATCTGAGGAGTAACGAGCTGATGGCTGGGAAGGGCCACTAGGAGTGGTGAGGGCAGCTAAGGCAAGGAAGGAGCAGAGCCTAGCCAGGGAAATTAGGAGAGGGAAAAAGGGGTTCTTTAGATACATTGGGGAAAGACGAAGGGTGAAGGGGCAGATTAGCAGGATTAAATCAGGGGAGAGATGGGCACAAGACCCGGGGGAGCAGGCTGAGGTACTAAATGAGTACTTCACCTCAGTTTTCACCAGGGAAAATGGGGATGCTGTATCATACATGGGAGGAGACAGAGATAATGAGGAGGGGGGACCCTACTGATCGGCAGGTCTGGGGAGGGGGGATCACTGGCAGGTGGGGGAGGGCCAAGCAGGGAGAAGAGGTACCAGAAGTGGAAGTCACAGCAGAGAGAGTGAGGGAAGCCCTCAGCCCCTTAAGACGGAGAAAGCACCGGGCCGGATAAATTACATCCCAGAGTGCTGAAGGAACTTGCAGATGTCCTGGCTAAACCCTGGCAGAGCTTTCACCATCTCTGAGGACAGGGTGGGTGCCCCAAGACTGGAAGGTGGCACATGTAGTGCCCATCCACAAGGGGGACCAAGGGAGCTGGCAGGGAACCACAGGCCTGTCAGCCTGACATCGGTGGTGGGCAAGGTGATGGAGGGCATTGTCAAGGAGAGGCTAGGGGGACCTGATAAGTCAGGGTGCCTGGACGATAGACAGCATGGATTCATCCCGGGAAATCGGCTCAGACAAACCTGGTGGAGTTCTATGACTGGGTGACAAGTGCCTTGGACCTGGGTAGACCAGTGGATGTCCTCTTTCTAGACTTCAGCAAGGCATTTGACTCTGTTCCTCACGTGGGCCTGTAGGATAAGCTAGAGAAATGGGGGTGGGAAACCAGATGATCAGATGGATAGGCAATTGGCTCCAGGACCGACCCAGAGGGTCGAGTTGGTGGGATAGTCTCATCCCCAAGGAGGGTCATTAGTGGGGTCCCACAGGGATCAGTCCCTGGGCCCCTTCTGTTCAACGCCTATGTATCTGACATAAGGACAGGAATCAGGAGTGAGATGAGTCTCTTTGCAGATGACTCAAACTAGGGCGGTGGTGGATGGGGAGGAGGGGAGGGTGGCCTCGCAGGGGACCTGGAGGCTCTGGAAAGATGGTCTAGAAAGTGGAAGCTGAGGTTCAATGCAGGGAAATGGTACTCCACCTGGGGCCAGAAACCCAGGCCAAGTGTACACCCTGAGGGGGAATACTACAAGTCTCAATGGCTGAGAGGGACCTGGGGGTGGTGGATGTCAAGATGAACAACTCTGAGACTTGTAGGAGGGCAGCAGCCAAGGCCAACAGGATGCTGGGATGCATCGCTGGGGATCACCTCCAGAAGGAGGGAAGTGATACTCCCTCCGTATAACTGCTTGGTGAGGCCGCACCTGGAGAAGTGCTGCAGTTTTGGAGGCCACACTTAAAGAGGGACATTAACCTCCTGGAGATGGTCCAGAGGAGGGCAACCAAAATGATTTGGGGCTTGGGGACAGGACCTATGAGGAGAGGTCAAGAGCTAAATATGTACACATTGGAAGAGAGAGAAGGGACCGGGGACATGATAGAGGTCTTCAGGTACATGAAGAGGGTAAATAGGGGAGGAACAGTCAGGGTGCTTCGAAGGAAGGGAGGAAGGGCCACTAGAGGGCATGGGTGGAAGCTGGAGGGAAGATTCAGGGAGAAAGGAGGAGGTGCTACTTCACTGAGAGGGTGGTGGAGCCATGGAATGCACTACCTGGGGCTGGTGGAGGCAGAGACAGTGGAGGGGTTCAAGAGGGGGTGGTACAGGTACAGGGGAAGGGTTCAGGAAGCAAAATCCAATGCAGCAAGAATATCTGGAACTGGGAAGGGAGAAGCCAGAGAAGGCGAGGGGGACAGCAAGGTCAGCACCCAGGGTGGGGGCTGACCAAACGAGCAGACATGAAAGACTGTTAGGCCTATTCTGCTGGCATTTTAGTATGTTAGTATGTTAGAAAGAGGCCTACATGTTACCAAGTGAGGGGTATACCCGAATGATGGTGGCACAAGGGCTGGTTAGGTATGGTGTAAGTGCTTATAGGGATTGTCACGCCTGTAATTAACACTGCTGTTAATAGTGGTGTCCCCAACAACAGTGATGACAGTTTATCACCATTACTAGTCCTGTAAACACTGCAGACAGTCACTGACCTTTCAACATCATTATGTACAGTACATCAGTGTTGTGAAGCATGCACTGTAAATGGCACTGCTTGTAAGCACTAATTCTGCATCAGTGTGGTGGAGAATGGAGTTTTATACAGGTGCTATCCATGGATGGACCTCATCATACCTTTTCATCAGTTATGGTGTGTCTCCAGTCCATATACTGAAGGATAATTATCTTAGTGCTACAGCTACTGTCAGGAAATGATATGGGGAACACCAGGAAACAATATTTCAGTTGTTAACACAATTTTTCCTATCAGCCACACTTTTTTATAGTTTATTTCTATTTGCTTTCAGGTTGTTTTGATACACTTCAGTCATACATCAGCATAAGTTTAAAAATACTGTCTCATTTACTATGCATACTGGTTTGTGACTATGTGCCAAAATTAACGTTACAGTGGCCCTCATAAAATTATATGGCAAACTCCAGGAAACAATACTGAAGTTAAATGTTTTCTGTTTTGCTGCATGTTTTATTTTTTTTTTTCAAATTACTTTCAGGTTGTTTTGACACACTTCGCTCATATCCAGAAGAAGTATAAGAACACTGCATAACCTGCTTTACACACAAGTAAGTGACTTTATGCCAGCATCAGTGGTTACATCCATTTACAACAAAGCCATGCACAAAGGAGGTTGCATGATTTTCCATGTGTTGGCAGAATAAGTATTGCCCTAGCACAAATAAAATGCAACATGTATGATATACACCCACTTTGATAGCTTTCTTCTGCAAGTTATAAATTAGGCATTATCATTTTTAACTAATATACAGACTTTACCACTATGCTTATTGGCCCCATACATCAAGGGGCAGATTGGCTACATGCTGCAGGTTTGCAGCATGTAGGCAATCCTAAGTAACAATGCCACACACCAGAGGTCCTGCGGACCCCTAACAGCATGCACAGAAAGGAAATGTACCCCTTCTGCACTTGATCCCTGGTCATTCACATAGCTATGCATGTGGACCATTGGGGGTGTCTGGGGGTTTGTGCCTGTACACCACATCATTCATGGAGGGCTGGCTTGCTGGATGAGGGGGCACAGGATATGACAGCAGGACCTCTTCACACCCCACACAGAAGACACCTGTGGTTGGAAGTTAAATTACCATGCCATGCTGCCCCAACCCTCCAGTCAGCAAAGGAGGGTTGGGGGTAGTCTATCAGGCACTCACTCACTCATTGCATTTTGGACTATGGGACTCCCACCATCCCACAATTCCCTGTTCTACATGAAGCAAGGGATCCACTCAGGAACTGGGGAGCATCCTAATGGATGACCATCTAAGTCCTCTGATGTGCCCCTGTGCACTGGCATGCCAGGGGGAGGGGCCACAGACAGGCATTACATTTGTGCATGCCAGCCACTGCATGCTTGCCTGTGGGTGTGGAGCTGTGAGGCCAGGGTATGCACCTCTCACACATACCCTGTGCTGCTTGATGCAAAGGCACCATTGTGTTGGTGTAGTGGATGAAGGAGTGTAAACAGATGCTGCAGGAGGGGGCACAAATGAGGGCATAATGGTAAGTGAGATTCAGATATTGTAGAGCACATGATGATTCAGCATGAATCAGTTAGCCCATCTAAAGTACCATACTGTGTTGGAATGCAGTATACTAGAGAGTTTTTATCCCTGAGATGTTTAAGTGAGGATGACTTGACCATTGTAATGGGGTACAATAAAATTTAAACTCCAGATGGATGACTGTTGCTAGTCTGCTGGAGCTACCCTAATGCCTCTGGTAAGTGAGGGAGTTTATCATTTAGAATGCAATTGCCAACCAATTTCTTCCTGCCCCAAACCCCTTCTTCCAGCATCATTATGCAACTATGTTGGGAATCTTTCTTTTTGCCTTGTGTGTGCAGTTGTTGCACTGGTATAAAGTTTGGCATTTGAATTCTTTGGTATTGTAAATCTACTGATGTAATTTTTATGGCATAAAACTTGCACTATTGGACTGCAATGTAGATTGCACATTTTTACCACTCTTGAGCAATCTACGGTACAGTTTATTCGCTGGACTTGAGTCAGCCCTTGTCATCTGTGCCATTAGTTTTCACATGAGCTGAGGAGAGTGTTAGCTACTGCTCGCTTCCAATGAAGTCACTCAAAATGGTGTTAAAAGGTGAGGGCATGCACACAAACCTTGTTTTCTACATCCGCCTATATTCTAAGACTCAGACGGTTAAATTTTCAAAGGGCCCTTAGACTGACACACGGTACATCAGACAACCACCTTGCATCAGATCCAGGTGCACCAAATACTGTGTGCCATATTTTGCATGAAAAGCATTCTCTGTGACAAAGTTCCCCAACCTGACACAAGATGTCCGCTGCATCAAACAAATGATGCAAGGGATGAGAATGATGCAGGTTGTGTGTCAAAAGAAATGGTGCAAGTTGAGACAAAAAATGACTCAAGGAATGAGAATGACACAAGTTGAGTCAAAAAAATGGTGCAAAGTACAAGAATGACATAAGCTGAGTCAAAAAATACAGCAGTTGAAATGGCCAAGACTAAGCCCCCAAAATATTCTAAACTGCTCCTGCAGGGGAATATTGGCCCTTAATAGTACCACAGTCAGGTCTGCCCCTGTTATTGGCCTCTTTATATGCTCTAGTGTACATTTGACCAGCTCTGTCTGGTCTAACAGTGACATGCATCTTAGGCACAAGGACAGGACTCACGTTCTTTGCAAATCCCAAATAAGGGAATGTTGCGTCTTTTCAGTAATGCAGGCTTTCTTTCCGACATGGCACATGTATTTTTTTGTCGCAAGCTTGGCGCAAGCCAGTCTGGTGCATGCAGACCTGTTTTTGATGCAAGCACCATTTGAAAATCAGAATTGATCCACATTTTGACGCATCCTGCTCCTTGCGTCAGTTGTTTTTGACACAAGCATCCTGCATAATTCTTTTGCCTTTGAAAATCCAGCCCTCGACTGTATCCTATCCAGCATGGACCATGACCTGCCAACTGGCATCATATTCTTTGTCTTGGCCAAATCATTTGACATAGTAGATCACCCCTTTTTCCTTAATAAACTCTGCTGTTGGCCTCACTAGTTCCCCAGTGTCCTGATTCTCTTCATACCTTACTGGCAACCCAATGTGTGTCTATAGTCTCTACACTCTCTGACTCTTGGCAAAACTGCATTGAGATCCCCAAGCGCTCCTTATTTGGACCACTCCTTTTTAACATTTTTGAAAACAATCTCCTACGTGATATCAAATCCTAAAACATCCATATGTAAGCAGATGACAAAAACCTGTATACATTTGATCTTAACTCCATTGCTGTCTCTGATGCCCTGCAATCTGAATTCAGTATACTTTCAGACTGGTTCTTAACAAAGCCTCTATCACTAAATTGATCTAAATCTATTTCCATTCTATTTGGCTGTAAAATAAGTCTGCCAGGTTGTCTGAATCCAGTAATTAAAGCCACAGATGGTCCCACACTGATATCAGTAACTGAATATAAATACCTTAGCATTCTCATCAACAAAACCATGGATATTTTTGTACATATCCAGTCACTAGTTTCAAAGTCTGACAGGAAACTTTGAACTCTGTGTATGATGGTGGACTGCCTTTAGGCATGAGAAAGTGCCTTGTTAAACACAAGGGGCTGGATTTTCAAAGGGCCCTTAGAGCAACACCATCTTTAGGGTGCCAAACTGTCAAAATCCCACCCCCTCTCCGAGGTCTGCACCCCTGGAGTTGGTATATTTAGTTAGGGGGGGCATGGGAGCACAGCCTCCACATGGGGGAGTGCGTGGGGCACAGCCCCCCACATTTAAACAGATTGGCAAATTTAAATCCTTGTGCCCTAATGACAGGCGCACTTTGATGGGCGCATTTTGGTGGTGGAACCTCAAACAACCATCTTGCATCAGATCCAGGTGCTCCAATGCTGCGTGCCATATTTTGCAAGAAATGCATTCTCTGTGGCAAAGTCCCCAAAACTGATGCAAGAAGTCCACTGCATCAAGCAAATGAAGTGAGGGATGAGAATGATCCAAGCTGTGTCAAACAAATGGTGCAAGCTGAGTCAAAAAATGACTCAAGGACGAGAATGACACAAGCTGAGTTAAAAAATGGTGCAAAGCTGAGTCAAAAAAATGACGCAAAGGACCAGAATGACGCAAGCTGAGTCAAAAAATACAGCAGATGAAATTTTCAAGACTAAGCCCCCAATACATTCTAAACTAGTCCTGAAGGGGAATATTAGCCCTTAGTAGTACCATAGTCAGATCTGCACCCCCCCCCCCCCATTATTGGTCTCTCTATATGCTCTAGTGTACATTAGACCAGCTCTGGTTGGTCTAACAGCAGCATACATCATAGGCAGAAGTACAGGACTCACATTCTTTGACAATACGAAATGAGGGGATGGTGCATCATTTCAGTGATGCAGGTATCCCTTCCAACATGGCACAGGCATTTTTCAGTGCAAGCATGGCCCATGCCAGTCTGATGCATGCAGAACTGTTTTTGACCCATGCACCATTTGAAAATCAGACTTGACAGATGTTTTGACGCATTCTGCTCCTTGCATTAGTTGTTTTTGATGCAAGCAACCTGCGTCATTCTCTGACCTTTGAAAATCCGGCCCAAGGTGTTGCCGGTCATTGACTTTGGTGATGCGGTTTATGAAGTTGCCTCTAACTGCCAGCTTGTTTAATTTATTATTCACTTCCTTGCCTGGCCCACCGCTGCTCATTATATGACCACCTTAATTGGTCATCATTGAAAGATAGTCAAGTTCAGCACCTAGCATTTTATGGGTTCAAGTTCTAGCTAAACAAACTCCCCTTTTGCCTGACAACCTTGTTCAGCCCTGCTTAACCCTCTAGCCTCAACCTATGTGCTCACACAGGAAACAGGCTTCTTATTCTCAGGTACAGAAATATGGACAACTAGCCATAAGCCATAGACTCCTATAGATTTGTAACAATCTTACTTTGGGTAACATCCCACCCACCGGTATAGCTTTTACCAAACAGTTCCTCAAGTTTAATATTGCATCTTACTGTGACTACACCTGACACCTGTCTATGCATTTTCCTGGTTGTACTTGTTGCACTGATCTCCCTTTCACTGTTGCATAATTTGCCTGGTAAATTTCATACCTCTGTATAGTGATTGCAAATATTTAAATTTTTCATTTTTTTCTGTGATTATGTGATCCTCTAATCCCGTTACATATGTGAATAAGATTATTTTGTATCTCTGTATATTAACTTTGTGAAACAATTTCAATAAAGAAATAATAAATACACTCTGCATGCTGCATGACTGTTTTCAAAATCTACATGCTGCATGATATTTTTTCCCAAAATATTGTACAGAAATCCTTCATTATTGTTTTAAAAAGCTACACACTGTGGGACAGTTACCAAAATGTATGTGTTGCATGACAGTGTTCAAAATGCATGTGTAAGGCCCCTTTCTTTCACTCTGGCTCTCACTCTTCTCCCCTTACTTCCCAGACTAGATGGTGTGCAGACAAATAATCCTACTGAGCTGTGGCTGCTGTTACTGTTCTTTCAGTTGTGGGTTGAGGATAAGCCTCTCTTGGCATCAAGCACAATCTTGGGGGTGGGCATAGCTCCAGGTGTACTCTCCATATCTAGGGCTAGGTGGTAACTGCTCACAAAAGACACCCCCTATTTCAATTAAATACACAGAGCTCAATTTTAGAACGGGACACAGCAGCTCATTGGACTTGCAGCAGGGTGTTTGATGCAAGCTGTGGCTTGGGCCAGTCATTGCGGCAAGCAAGATTTTCAAAGAATCATGCTGCAAACACCTGCTGCAAGTCCAGAAGCTGGGATACAAGGAGTTAGACCACCATATCCTTGGTCTAACCTTGCATCCGGGATCACTGCACTTGTGCCAACCCTTTGGCGCAAGTAGCCGTAAAGTGGGGAAATCATTGGAAATGCGCCACCTATTTGAAAATCAGACCACTCTGAATCTGAGGGGCTTTTATGCATTTGTGACCCCCTTTGCATTGGATGCAGGGTTTATTTCAAGCCCTTCATCCACATTGTAAAATCAAGTCCACAGTCGCTAGCTATTTACATGTTCTTTTCTTTCCATTCACTTCTTGGTGAGCATTGCTTGGTGCCCTTTCTGTTACATCAGGAGAAAATCACTTGCTATGTGATGGGTTGCTGTCATATTTACTAACATATTTACAGTTTCACATATTGAAACATGGCTTCCAAAAAATTACTCTCCATGATAGCACTGAAAGACATAAGTCTGACATAAGTCTGAATCTTAAGGTCCTTAAATAAGGTTGTACGCTATACACATCTCTTACAGGAGCTACATGACTCCTCTTATTCCTTTCCAATACCTCAGTGGATGAGGTTATATCTTAGGACAGAGCCATTCTACTCTGCCATCTGAATTTATCAGCTCTCTTATCTTACTGTATGCCTTGGCTTCACCATTTCGCATATGCTACAGTGATGCTGCAGCATTAGTACAGCTGGTGTGTAGGAGGTAGCACTGCTGTATGGACTTTTACTCAGGCACTACTGGCTAATGGTCACCATGGCTCTGGGCATCTCACATCAACCTGGTTTTTGCTCTCACTGGATAGTGTGCTAGTCACCAGCACATTCTTCAGCCTGCCCCATGTCAGCAGCTGGAAATCTCCTCAGGCCCTCTGCCAGAGGAAACATCTCCAGTATCCATACCAGTTTGGGAGTCTTCATACATATAGTAGGCCCCTCTTCTGCCTGATTCAGCAACTCTGTCTTTGGTGCCATATCTGTCACCATCTGTCCAGTTGGCAGCACCTCTCAGACACAAACAGGACCACAATTGCCTTCTAAAGTGAAAACACCCACTTTGGTGAGATCCTCTGTACATCAGAAAGCCACCAGGGACTTCTCTTGAGGGGCAAACCCATAGCATGTTCACTACATCCTATTGACCCCTTACACTCCTACCAAAACTAATGTGATTTATACTAAATGGCCTTTTGACTCCATCTCTCCAGAGTCATCCCCTTGGTCCTAGTGTCTGTCTTTGGAGGCTACCTGATGACTAGGCAATGTGTTCTGCAGGTTGTATACACTAGATCCCTTAGAAAGTTGTAGCAAGTAAGGGGTCTCTGCCTCCTCAGGCTGCCTAGCAAAAGACCAGAGTCAAGGGTGCCCCAAAGCCACACCTGCACCCTCCTATCACTCTGCCATCATGACTCTTCCCTTGCCATCTTCCAACTGGCATTCTAAACTCCACCCATTGACTCTTAGTGGCTCTATCAATCAGTACAGTCTGTCACAAACACACTCATCAGGTCAGGCCCTCTGCTCCCACAGTGTTAATCTTAGAGCACAATAGTGTGAACAGATAACAGGCAGGGTAACCCTCCTTTCTGCTTTTGGGTTTGAATCACCTTTAGACTCAAGTTTTGGGGGGATTCAAACTATGAACCTTATGCTGAAGCACTAATGTACAGTTCAGACACGCATCTTCGGGATTGTGGCAATCTTTCACCAGGGCCACAAGCCAGGCTTCCAAAATGAACCCTTAAAACTCTGTAAAAGACCTTGGGTATATTCTTACCTTTTCCCAGTTTAGTAACACCATCAAGCTCTCTCGAACAGCTGCCAAACTTAACCATGTATATACATCACATGCAAAAAGGACTTGGAAGACACACCCAGGCAGTATTTTTCAAATAAAGATTTTACTAAAAGATAATAAAAATATGAAAAATGTAAACACAGAATAATATATCAAAGAGCTCACAATCACATAAAAGAACAAGGGAAGATTACAAAACAAAAACTCCTACCGCAATACAGTTAGACTTTTTCTATCTAATGTATTACCTCTGTAAGTGCCTTAGTAGATCAGAGAACTTGGAGTCCCAAAATAATATGTCATATTCCCCAGTTACAAGAATACATTTCAACTTCATCTCCCCACCCCCTTGGTGAGTAATCCAGCTCCTCCTTTTTAGAATAAAAAAAAGACAAACAATGATTTCCTGTCAGGACATATATTAAATAATGTGACATCAGCAAAAACTCCACTTCCTAAATATGACTCCTTACTTAAACATTTTCTATTTGGTAAGGTGTAGTTCCTATTCCCAAGATATAGCAAAGGGTTTTACAACTTTTAACACCAGGTTGGTATAAAATGTTCTTCCTGTAGGAATCATAAAACTTTAAGCCCTATATCCTGGCAGCTGGATCAGTTCTAATTAAGAAAGAAAAACAGGAGACCCTTAATTAAGTCTCTCTGGTCTTTTAATTACCTCCTGGTTTCAGGTCACTTGTCACTGTAGCTTCACTGAAACGGGGGGGGGCACCCATACGCACATGCTGTCTTATGTGAGATAATCACCTACTGTATTTTTTATATTACAAATATCATACAACAATCATAACCAGCTGGCCAAGCAACACAATCCTTCCCACCTACACTGAATTTGGGGCTCTATCCCCTGCATGGGATGAGCTCCCTAAGTCAGTTCACATAGACGCGACAGGCCATCTTTGTTCTGATAGGTCGCTCCAGCCCTATGTAAGATCATCATGTCATACCCTTGCAAGGCATGACTCCATCTTAATAGTCTACCATTAGTTTTTCCCATTTGTGCCAGCCAAACCAGGGGGTTGTGGTCAGTTTGTACCTCAAAATGCTGCCAATATAAGTATGGCTCTAACTTCTTTAGGGCCCACACTATGGCAGGACACTCTTTTGCCACAGTAGAGTAAACCTGCTCCCTGGGAAGTAACTTTTACTCAGGTACACTAGTAGGTGTGATCTTTCCTTGATTGGATGTCTGACTCAGTACTGCCCCAATACCCATGTCTGAGGCATCAGTCTGAACTATAAAGGGTCTGCTATAGTCAGGACTTGTTAATACAGGGGCACTGCACAGTGCCTCCTTCAGTCTGGTAAAGGCTTTTTCACAGGCTGGTTCCCAGGTAATTTTCTTAGACATCTTTTTCTTTACCAGGTCAGATAGGGGAGAAGCCAGGGCACTGTAACTGGGTACAAATTTCCTATAGTACCCTGCTGTCCTTAGAAAACTCCTGACCTGCTTCTATGTTTCTGGTCTAGGTCATGCCTTGATCACCTCTATTTTTACTTGGTTAGGATGGAGCTGTCCCCAGCCTACAAGATGCCTGAGGTATGCCACTTCAGCCATGGCAACCTGGCACTTCTTAGCTTTGACACTGAGCCCGGCCCTCTGTATCCTGCCCAGCACATCCCTAAGGTGGGCCAGGCATACTTCCCAGCTGGCACTAAAGATGGCAATGTCATCCAGGTATGCCATGGTGTACTCCTCAGCACCATTTAACACCTTGTTCACCAACCTTTGGAAAGTGGCCAGGGTGTTCTTCATTCCAAAAGGCATTACTTTAAATTGAAATAAGCCTATTGGAGTGATGAAGGCTGACCTCTCCCTACCTCTGTCAGTTAACTCTACCTGCCAATACCCCTTTGTCAGGTAAATTGTTGTAAGGTATGTCACCCCTCCCAACACTTGTCCAGGAGTTCATCCGTCCAGGGCATCAGGTAGGCGTCTGACTTAGTGACTGCATTCAGTCCATGATAATCCACACAGAAATGAGTAGAGCCATCTGGCTTGGGCACAATGACTACAGGTGAGGCCCAGAGGCTGTGGGATCTATGGATTACCCTTAAATCCAGCATTTCCTCCACCTCCCTACTAATGTCCTTTTGGACAGCCTCTGACACCCAATATGCTGTCCACCGTATGGGTGTCTGTGTCCTTGTCTCCACATCATGTGTCGCTAAGGGGGTTAGTCCAGATTTGATGCTAAACTGTGGGGCAAAGTCTGCTAAAACCTTCCTTACTTCATGGATCTTGTCCAGGGCCAGCTGGGGAGACAATTTAACTGCCTCCACAGAGGACTCTTACTTGCTTTCTTCCAGCAAGTCCAGAAGGGGGTCTCCTTCATCTGTCCCCTCCATAGGACTACATACTGCAAACTCCATGTCAGCCCTATCAGCATATGGCTTCATCATGTTGACATGGTACCTTCTTTCTGTATGTCTTCTGTCAGGTAATTCAATGATATTGTTCACATCATTTACCTTTCTAACTACTTTGTACAGTCCAGTCCACTCAGTCTGCAGCTTGTCTTTCCAGACCAGGATATGGACCATGACTTCCTGACATGCCATGTACGAGCGAGATCTAGCTCTGCAGTCGTACCATACTTTTTGTTTTTGTTGGGCAGCTGCCAGGTTGCTCTGGGCTGTTCCCATAAACTCCTTCAGCCTTTCCCTAAACCTATGGATGTAATCCACTATGGGAGTGCGCTGGGTGGTGTGCTTGCTTTCCCAGTCCTCCCAGATCAAGTCTAGGGGCCCATGCACCTGGCATCTTGGGGCACCTCCTTGTATGCAAACAACAGGTGGGGAAGGTATTTCTCCCAGTCCCTCCCATTCTATTCAGCAAACACTTGGAGCATTGACTTCAGGGTACCATTAAATCTTTACACAAGCCCATTGGCTTGTGGGTGATGAGGTGTCATGCACCTCTGCACCACCCCACACTTCTCCCATAAACATTTCATAAGGTCCAACATGAAGAAACCCCCTAGATCAGTGATAACCTCCTGCAGAACCCCAACACGGGAGAAAATCCCAAGTAAGGCATCTGCCACTTTGTCCTCAGTGAGGATAGGGTGACTGCCTCTGGGTACTGGGTGGCATAATCCATCACAGTCCAGATGAACCTCTTCCCAGAGGAGCTAGGGGGTATTTAAAGGCCCCACAATATCCATTCCCACCCTCTGGAATGGCTCCTCCACTATGGGCAATGAGATTAGGGTGGCTTGGGTTTTCTTACTCACCTTCCCTATTTTTTGGCACCAGTGAGAAGACCTGCAATACTCCTTCACCTGCTGGGTGAAGTTAGGCCAACATAAATTCTGGGCCAACCACTACATAGTACGTGTGATTCCCAGATGATCAGATGAGGGAATATGATGTACAATCTTGAGCAACTGCTCAAGATACCCCTGGGGAATGAGAAGGTGCCTGCCTATCACCCCTCCCTCTGCCTTCACAGCCTGAGTATACATCAGTCCATTTTCCCAGTAAACTTTATGTTTACCATCACCTCCCTGTGCTCCGTCACAGTCTGCCCAAGCCCTCAGTTTCTCTAGACTGGGGTCACTTTCTGAGCAGCTGCAAACTCCTTACACATTCCCAAGGCATGAGATAGGTCCCCTTCAGTCTCTAAACTAGAGTCCCTAGCACTAGCTTCAGGGCACTCAGGATCACTATCATCCCTAATCCTCTGACTCTGACGATGGGTCACCCCTCCTTCTTTGGAGTAACCCTTCATAGCTGTGTGGTTAACTGCTACTGGGGAAATTTTTACCCCCTTTTCATTAGTCTCCATATCAGGAGACACAGGCTGGGGAACCAACCTCCCAGGGGTTTCCACAATGGCTTCTTTGAGGTCCGGAGAACTAAACTTTTCCCTTGTGGCTTGGCTATGGGTAACTGCACACACCATCCCCTGTTAGAGATTGTTGCCAAGGATGACATCAACTGCTAAGGTTTTGGCTACAGCCACCTGTTGCACAGTTCCCCCTGTTTCACCCCAGTCTAGGAGAACACTAGTGAGTGGCAATGTGGTCTCCTCACCAGTGAACCCTTACACAGTTACAAATTCATTGGGTATAAATTGACCAGGCTGTACCAGAGCCCCTTTTACCAGTGTCAGGGATGCCCCTGTGTCCCTTAACCCCTGTGTCTGTACACCATTCACCGTGACTGGGTGCATGTGTTCCCTCATGTTCACAGGCATAATTCCAGGGACACACAGACAACCCATTTCTTTCTTAGCCCCATCCGGCGTATTGCTTGTCCTTTGGGACACTGTCTGGCAATATGCCCAGTTTCTTTATAAACCCAGCATTTGTTCCTTTTCTCAGAGAAATCTTTTCTTTGAAACCTGGGGCTAACTGGTTTCAGTGGAGGCAGTGAGGGTTTTAGCTGCCCTGAAGATGTGCTTTCCCCTTTCTGCACTGCCACACCTGCCCCATTCACTGTCAGAGCAGGTCTGTTCTTGGCATGGCGGTCCGAGAGTTCAGCAGCCTCTTGCACTGTTTTGGGATCTTGGTCCTCCTGCCAGGTTTTCAGCTCTGCTGGGCATGCCCAAAACACTGTTCTAACAAGACAGCATTTTCAATTTTATCTACAGAGTTTGTTTCAATTCCTTCCCACCAATGTTTTAAACACTGATGTTGTTTCATGGCTAGCTCCTCATAGCTCATGTCAGAGCTTCTTCTGAGCTTACAGAATTTAGCTCTGTATGCTTCTGCAGTTAAATCAAGCTTTTTTAAAAATGCAGCTTTAAGTTTGCTGTAATCATTACTGTCTGCATTGTCCATTTGACCCAATGCATCCCAAGCTTTCCTGGCAAGTAGTGGGAATAGCTGGAAGCTCCATGACCCTCTAGGAATGTTTGCCTGAATACAAACTTTTTCAAAGGAATTTAAAAAGGCATCCATATCTTCCCACTCTTTAAATTCCGCTATCAATTTGGAATTTAATTTGTAACCCAGTCCTGTAGTTCCAGTTAAACCCAAGCCACTTACCTGCTCTGGTGCTGGTGGTTTGAGTCATAGCTTCTCCAGTTCATGTCACCTCTGGTGCTCATGCTCCTCATGGTCAGCGTCCCACTGTTCATGCTCAGCTTCTCACTGTTCTCACTCCCTCTTCTCCTCTGTGGCTCATTTCTCTCACTCCGCTTCTCACTGTTCTCACTCCACCTCTCACCATTCTCATTCAGCCTCCATCTGGGCCTCCAGCTCCATTATGCAAAATTCAGTCTGCAGCCTGACTGCTTCTAGCTCCAGAATGCTGGTGACCTTCTCCTACTGCTCTGGCCCTTGGCTTGCACTGGCCCTGCTGCCCTCCTCACTGGATCTGGACACTGCACTGGCCACTAGCCCCTCCACACCCAAGGTTTTATAGTCACAGTCTGTGACTCAATGCTCTGGGCATCTGCTGCCATCAGGACATCCATGAGGTTCTGCCTGGTGGCTCTCCCCTCTTGCAGGACTCCTCTGTCCTGGCACAGCTGCCTCAAGTAGTCTGTAGTGTACCCACTGTAGTTGGAAGCCATCTTCTTCCCTAACTAGAGCTACTCTAACTTGCACTTTAGAAAAAAATAAAACAGGTAGGAACGTGACTGTAAGCAAAATGATATAGTTCTGTTTCCTTTTTATAAAAATAAATCACTGCCTTATTTTGCAAGTGAGCTGTACAGTATTAAGCTGACACACTGATCAGTGAAAGCTTGTGTTACCAATTTTATCAAACCACTGCTAACCAAATGTGTCACGAATGCACTCAACAGGTCAGGCCCTCTGCTTCCACAGCGCTAACCTCAGAGTGCAATAGTGTGAACAGATAACAGACAGGGCAACCCTCCTGTCTGCTTTTGGGTCTGAATCACCTTTAGTCTCAAGTTCTGAGGGGATTCAAGCTGCAAACCTTTGCTAGCGTACCCAATGTACAGGCTGAGATACGTACCCTCTTCAGAAATTGTGGTACAATCAAGCCAGGCTTCCGAAATGAACCCTTAAAACTCTACAAAAGACCTTAGGTATATTCTTACCTTTTCCCAGTTTAGTAACACCGTCAAGTTCTCCCGAACAGCTGTCGAATGTAACCACGTATACATCACATGCAAAAAGAACTTGGAAGACACACCCCGGCAGTATTATTCAAATAAAGATTTTACTAAAAGATGATAAAAATATGAAAAATGTAAACACAGAACAATATATCAAAGAGCTCACAATCACATAAAATAACAAGGGAAGATTACAAAATAAAAACTCCTACCACAATACAGTTAGACTTTTTTCTATCTAATGTATTACCTCTGTGAGTGCCTTAGTAGATCAGAGAACTTGGAGTCCCAAAATAATATGTCATATTCCCCAGTTACAAGGATACATTTCAACTCCATCTCCCAACCCCCTTGGTGAGTAATCCAGCTCCTCCTTTTAGAATAAAAAAAAAAGACAAACAATGATTTCCTGTCAGGAGATATATTAAATAATGTGACATCAGCAAAAACTCCACATCCTAAATATGACTCCTTAATTAAAAATTATCTCTTTGATATGGTGTAGTTCCTATTCCTAAGGCATATCAAAGGGGTTTACAACTTTTAACATCAGGTTGGTATAAAATGTTCTTCCTATAGGAATAATAAAACTTTACGAGCCCTATATCCTGGCAGCTGGGTCAGTTCTAATTAAGACAGAAAAACAGGAGACCCTTAATTAAGTCTCCCTGGTCTTTTAATTACATCCTGGTTTCAGGTCACTTGTCACTGTATCTTCACTGAAACCTGGGGGGGGGGGCACCCATAAGCACAGGCTGTCTTATGTGAGACAATCACCTACTATATTTTTTATATGACAAATATCATACAACAATCAAAACCAGCTGGTCAGGCATCACAGAGTCCATGATCTAGAACTGTAGCAATCAAGCCCTCTTCCCTTGCTAGAAGGAGAGGGTTGCTAGAAACATGCTGTGGGAAAGATTTTAGTTAGTGTTTAAATTCCAAATGAACAAAAACTTTAATGTGCAATAACATGTTAAATACTTAAATGTTAAGGGTGACACTTTACTGTTCAAAGGAATGAGTAAAATGAGCAAACTTCTAAATTTATTAGCAGTTAGATATTCTCAATTAAGCACAAAATGTTCATACTGAAATCCTTCACAATGATTTTGAAAATCTATATGCTGCATGAAGATGTTGAAGATAATCATTGTGTAAAAGTTTCTAAGTAGGGTTGAAGTTAATGCCACAAAACATGGGAAATGTGACATTAGGATTTCCAACCCTAATTCCTCACCCCCTCCAGCAGAAAAAGGATAAGACAACAAAGCAGCCACAGACAGTTATCATCAGGTAAGACAAACAACATACAACTATTTCCAGGTGACACACATGTAGTGATGTGCTACCTGCATGGATTTGTATCTGTAGCCTGCACAGTGCAAGACATTCACACTAACTTCTTTCTGCAGATATAAATTCACAATGCTCAAATCACAACACTACTTTTGTCTGCAAAAGCACAGGCTGCTACAGTCACAGATACAAATCCAAAATATCCAAATTACTGAACTTCTTTTGTCTGTAGAAGCATGGTCCCCTATGGGAATCAGTGCTTCTGTAACCACAGGTACTGATACACACTTCTGCAGCTGCAGGTGTAAGACGTACACACTGATCTTTAATTGCAGAAGTGCAGGCCACACAAACTTCATGATACTCAAATTGCAACACTACTGTCTGTAGAAGTGCAGGCACCTCAGGGGCCTGTGCTTCTGCAACTGCAGGTGTAATACATACACATCGACATCTGTCTACAGAAGTGTAGGCCCCTGTGGGGAAAGCACTTCTGCAGCCACAGGTGTAAAACACAGATACTGAATTCTATCTGCAAAAAATTCTGTCTCCAGAAGTGAAGGACCTTGTGGGGCTTGCATTTCTGCTGGTGCATATAGAAATCCATGACACCTAAATTGCAACACTACTTCTGCTGCTGCTGCACATAAAAATCCACCATTCCAAAATTGCAACACTAATTCTGTCTGCAGAAACACAGGCCCATGTGGACCATTGCTTCTGCAGCCACAGGTACTCATGCACACTGTAAGACACACACACACAAACACACACACACACACACACGAAGGTAGCACATCAGTGCTTCTGTATTTGTGTTATCTGGAAACAGTTGTATGTTGTTTGTCTTATCTGATGATGGCTGTCTGTTTTTGCTTGTGTAGTTTTGTCTTTTTGCTGGCTGGTGGGTGGGGAGTTAGGGTTGGAAACCATAATGCCACTGTTCCCTACTTTTGTGGCATTAAGTTGAACCCTAACTGATGTATTAACACAATTTTTTTGCAATGAATTTTCATTCTTTTTGAGATAGTGGAATTGTGTCCTCATTTATATAGGTTCCTTTGGAACCTGCATGAAGAAATGCAGAGGTGTAGAAAAATCTGTGCCCTGTGCCATGGGAAGTGGTGCGAACAGAAAATTCTAATATTGCAAATCTTTCTGTAGCGGTTTAGTGTTGCACTTAAATGTGAGTTACAAAAAATTATTTTGATCCTACAGCATTACCATGGTCATTAGAATGTGTTAAATCCTACCCAAATGGTGGATTTTGCAGAGTGACTGAGAAATTACCTTTTGACCAGTATTTAAAACTTCCTACCATCCTAGTTCATGAGGGAGACTCATGTAAAAAGTAAGTTTAGTTGCACACTTAAATGTGTCACACTAAAATTATTGACTCATGGCACAAAAATTGTCCATTTTTGCAAAATGACAGCCAATGTCTCAGTAGGGTACTTCTGGCTCATTTTAGGAAAATCAAACAACAGAATCTTTCTTAACAGATCCTGTTTAGCAAGATTAATGTTTTGGTTTTTCAAATTCTTCATTTTTATGTATTTTCAATTCATTAAAAAAACAAGATGGTGGCAATCACAACCACCAAAGAATCCTTCTCACAACCAAAAAAAACACTAATTTTGCAAAAGTAAAACACTTGCAAAAGTAAAATCTTAGTGTCATATCAGAGGGTCATCATAAAACCCTACCGAGCATGCTCAGAAGAAAATTTAAAATCTTTATAACTGTTGAACTAATTATGATTGTTTTCATGAATCCTTCAAAAGACACATCTTTGGCATGGGCCTCTTCAACCCTGAAAGTTTTAGAACAAAATTGTGCATCATCTAGACTGCAGATGAGAGGAAACAATTGGTGTAATGAAGCAAAAAAATGTGAGAGTTAATATATTTTTGAAATGTTGAGGCTGTTTTGTTGTCTCTGCAGTATATGCTGCACATACAGTATAGCGTTAAATGATAAGTATTTAAGCATGGTTCAAGCCATGTGTGTTACCCTTCTGATGCATGAGAGTTCTAGATTTTATGTTTCTGGACTATTGTTATTATTATTATTTAATGAGACTGTTCCTCTAGGAGTTATATAGCCTATAATATGTGACAAGATTGATTATACCAGTGCAATGAGACAAACTATTACATATAACATGCAAACATTTATTAAATCTAGCTTTCTTTTTTCTTACATTTTCCAGAACCTGTCCAAAGTAAGCCACAGTGACAGCTAACCCCACCCAATGCACTGAAGGTCCAAAACCTGCAGAATCCAACTAAGTAAGTATATGCCATATGTAAAATCAAGAATTCCACTATTTCAATACAGAAACCTTAGACAAGAAGTGTTTGTTGTATGGAATAAATCAAAAATTATACAACTGACTAATAGAGACATAGGGCTGGATTCAAGAAGGGGTTGCGATAACCACAAAGGACATGCAGCAGGGTGTTTGACATAAGTGGTGACTTGCACCAAACAGGGGGGAATATGCGATCCTAGAAGGCTGACTGCTGCAAGTCCCAGATGCAGCAAAGTTAGATCATTTCCCCCCAGTCTAACTTTGCATCTGTGGGGGTACCCTTTTTACAGAACTTGTGCCAAACCCTTTGGAGCAAGCTACCGTAAAGTGGGAAAAATGTCACAACTGCACCAGCCCTTCTAGAATCAGACTGAGTTGCATCCGAGGGCATTGTTGAATCTGCATCAAACTTTGTGGTGGATGCAGAGCTTGGAGCAAGCCCTGCATTCACCTTCAAGAATCAGCCCCATAGAATTAATAGGTGGGCAATAGTCTTCATTGTACCCATGACTACTACCTTTATTCCAGTAGTCACAGTCATTACACAACTATTATGACTGGGTAATGAGACTGTTCCCATAAAAATGTTATAGTAAAAACAATGTGAAAAGACAGAATATAGAGGCATTTCTTAATAAAATACAGTAGGTGACTATCAAAGTGTAAGTATAATACAAACAACAATGATTAATTAAATTGTTCTGTTTTTTTTCCATTGTACAGAACCCACCCACCACTAGCCAAAGTCCAGCCTACCCTTGCTATCCAGTCTACAAAATCTGAAAAACAACATAGTAAGTATATTTTATAAACATACTACACTTGCTACATAACCACGTTATGTACATTGTTAACAATAGTAGTGGCAGTGTTCCTTCACAGTAAACCAACCAAAATGTTTTATTTTTGTACAATAATAATTTAATTAAGTTTGACTGTTGTGTAACCAAATTTCTATTAAATAAATTATATCATTAGCTCACAGTGCTAAACTGAAACTGAACATACACTCCAGGCCTACATTACATACAATAAAGCTGAAAGGAGAGAAGTTAAAGAGCGATGTTCAAAAATATTTCAGCACTGAAAGGGTAGTTGGCATATGGAAAAGACTACAATCTACAGTAGTGGACACTAGAACATGAGCAAATGTAAACAATGTGTGGAATAAAAACAGATATATATTAAAACATAAGTAAGGAGGAGGAAAGGATGCCAGAAGCTAGTAATGGTGTACAAATGCAGACTAGGCTGGGAAGACTTCTATAGATTGGCTGGGCCTAGTGTTCCTTTCCCACTAACAGATTAAACCATTCAGTGTTTCCATAGATATATGAATCTATTAAAAAAAAATATTACTTATCTGATAAATGCAAGCCTTGTCTTTTTTCAGACCCTGACAGAACCCCACCACCCCAACAACTACACTTTCACATGGAACCTAGGAAATATGCTGAATATTCTTTGCAAAAAATCACATTAATGATTCAGTTAGGGTTGATATCAAACCAAAAAAGGAGGGAAATATGATGTTAGGGTTTGCAACTCTAACACCCCATCCCCACCCTGCACACACCAACAGGTGTTCAGGGTATGCCTTGAGGTTATCAGTCATAATGCTCACCCCATTCCATACTGTAAGTAAATAAGCTCAGATGGGTACAGTTTAGGAGAATGGGGTGAGCGTTAGGGCTGATGACCCCAAGGCACACCCCAGATGCCTGTTGGTGTTTGCAGGGTGGGGTGGGTTGTTAAGGTTGGAAACCCTAACCTCATATTTCCCTCCTTTTTGCAGTTTTATATCAATCCTAACTGATGCATTAACATAGTTTCTTGCAAAGAAGTTCCTTACTTTTTGAGATAGTGTAATCATAGGCTTATTTGCCTCTGAGAATGCAGGGCCCTGTGCTCCCACCCATCTACAGTTTTTGAGCTAGAGTAATCATATCTTTATTTGCCTGTGGGAGTGCAATGCCTTTTGGGATCTGCGCTCCCATCCTTCCATAGATGCGTATATGTATGTCACAGTGGAAGAGCCTTGTGCTTCCATTTATAGGACAACAGTGACCAAATAGTTGGCATAGCCATCTTATTATCCCACCTCATGTACCTGGTACAGAATATATTCAAATCCCCAACAAAATGTAATTCCTCACAACTACAATGCCATTTCATGCTACAGGTGTGAAAACACATTTTGGCCAGGATTTGAAAAATGACAGCTGTGACATACATGAGGTGGGGAATAAGAAGTCTACAGTATGTTAAAAATTTGGGGTCAAAATATTTACGATTTCCAAAGTTATGAGTGTACATAGTGAAATTAAAATAAATCCTCAAAACTTTGCCATTTTTACATATTTTGATCCCAAATCTTTAGCATAGACTACGTATGACCCCACCTCCTGAACAATATGACTGTCATTATGCAAATCCCACCCAAAAGGTGAAATCACCATGCAACCACAAAATCACCTTTCAGGCATGAGTTACATAATGATAGTCATATTGTCCATTAGTTGGGGTCCCCAAAATCTATGTTGAAAATTTGGGGTCAAAATGTAAAAAAATTGCTGAGTTATGAATAAAAGTCAAAACCCCATTGAAATACATTGAGCCACATTTACCTTAGTTTCTCATATTACAGTCACCGGTTTCAGCAGCAAGACGTGTCTTCAATTGGAGAGTGGATCTTGAACCTGGGACCTGTTCAGGTGAGTGAGGGTGTGTGGGGGTCTACTTGGGGGTAAGGAATGGTGGGTGCTGAATTGGTGTTGGTGTTGGGGAGATTGATTGACGAGGGACTGATTTTGTGCAGGACAAAAACCATAGATGACTATTTTCTTTATTTCAGGTTAATGAGAGCATCGGTGGGTGGGAGTGGGGCTACCACTAGATGCCAGGGCAAAATATGAAATGATAGGGGGCAGTGATAGGTGGGTGCAGGTGTCACTAGACACCAGAGAAATAATGTGCTGTAATAGGGACCACAATCAGGAGGTGGGGGTGCCACTAGACTCCAGGGAAAGAAAATATTTAGTGAGAAAACATCAGAGGATGGGAGGTGCCACTGGACACCAGGGAAATTAAGGGGCATGGATATTGGAGGGTGGGGGTGCCACTAGATATCAGGGGAGATCATTAGAGTACAGGGACATCAATCAAAAAAGCAGGCAAGGATTCTTGCGTCTTGAAAAAGGATCCTTTATCATGACTCATGATATGAAAAAGGATTCTATTTTTGTATCATGTGGTTATGAAAAAAAGATTCATAATAGTAAAAAAAAATTCAAGGGCATGTCTGCAACAGTTTTTTGCAGATTACACCAAAGGGTGTCCCAATCACTCCGACAGATGTGTTGGTGTTTCTAAATTATGCCACTGTTACACCTTTTGAAATTTTTTTTTTGGAAAAAACAGACACAAGATGGCAGCAAATGAAAAAAGAATTTTCCTATATGAAACAGGATTCCTTTTTCTTTTCATACAGCTATCTTTTAGTGCTTTCTGAGCATGCTTAGAAATTATTTTTTTCAAATTTTAAAAATGAAAAAACTTACAAATGGCTTATTTTTTTCACCAGACTAGCAAAAGGCACATCTGTGGGCTAGTCTCTTTCTGTCCTGGAAATTTGAGACCATGATTCCCAGCAGTCTGGGCTGTAGGCAAGTTCAAAGAAAAATCCCAGCAAAGTCAATGAGCTAAAAAACGTTTTTTTTGTCTCTCTGGAACTTAGAAACTGCACATCCAACTGGAACATAACATGCTACATGAAGAGATCTACTCTGGGTAACAGTGCATGCAAATTTGCATGCAAATCCGATGAACAGTTGCAAAGTTATTAAAGTGCAGATTTTCAAGTTTAATAATGAAATGCCTAGTCAACCCTAACTATAGCGGTGTGATTGTGCCCCATTAATATTGAGAACTGTATCATATAACATATGTATAACCCAGCTGACCAAGGGGTAAATCAACCACACTGTCACGTACCAAAGTTACAATTAAAATGTAGAAAAAAACTTCAGTGATGTGTTCGATAAAGACAGGCATATGTTGAAACATAGGCAAGGGAGACAGAGAAGGATACCAGAGAGGAGATATACTATAAAAAAAGGTAGACTAGGTAGGGAACACTTCAGCAGACAGTTTGACTAAGTAGTCCATTTTCACTTACAGATTACATCATTGGTGTATGAAAAGATATACAGATATATTAGAAATAGATCATAACTCATCTCATCAATCTGTATCTTGTCTTTCACTTTTCTCAGAACCTACCAAAACCGCACCATCCCATCCACCACCCATTCCCACCAACCCTGAGAAATTTGCCTAACTCCAACCTAGTAATGCTATTTCACATATTAACAACTATATCATATAACTAATGTATAAACCCACTAACCCAGTGATAAATCAACAATATTATCAACAACCAGACTTACAATAAACATATAAAGCTGTTATGCCATTAAATATTAGCTGTTATAACAACTGTTTTATATAATATACTCCTGTTCCAAAACAGGAAATCTTGCCTGCTTAGATGTTGATATGTAATACTGCCTTACCATAGATTAACTTACTACAATTGCAAAAATAAATGTTTATTACTGTCATACAATAAAATGTTACCTCTGATAATTTGTAGTTAGATATTTAAAACATATTCTTACTTAAAGTATTATATATTCTTTGTAAAAAACTGTTAATGCACTAGTTAGGATTCTGATTAATGTGACAAAAGTAGGGAAATGTGGTGTTAGGGTTTCCAAGTCTAACTGCCCGCCCCCCACCCCAGCAGCAGAAGGGAAAAAACATTATGGTTTTGCTTGTTCTGAGTCTTGACAAATCAGTGCTGGGTCTTCCTTCGATCTTAATCCTAATGCTCATCCCATTTTGTATAGTGTTCCCTGCCTGAAGAAAACAGACCACATCTAACCTTGTTTGCTCAAGGAATGGGGTGAGCTTTAGGGTTGAGAATCCAATGGAAATCCCCACCACTGATTCACCAAGACTCTGGACAGGTAAAAGTGTAATGCTTTTTCTTTGCTTGGGGGGGTAGGCTGGAAACCCTACCACCACATTTCCCTGCTTTCGTTGATTTAATCTGAACCATAACTGGTGTGTTAACATATTTTTTCCTAGCAAAGAAATTCCTTTCTTTTTGAGATAGTAGAATCATATCCTCATTCACTCAGGTCCCTTTGGGAGTAGGACCTGCATGAACACCTCCATCTGGCTGCAAAAGCACAGAGCCCTCTGAGCCCTATGCTTCATGCCACCATAGATGCAGACATCCATCCATCTGCCTGTGGAAGGGCCCTGCACTACTGTGCCTCAATGTGGCAGCATGGTGAAGTTACAAGGTAATATTGGGGTCCTGTGCATACCCCATGAATTTCTCGGAGGTATTGTGTGTCAATGTTCCTAAAGTCATTGAGACCTTCTTTTGATATATAGATTGTCCTTTAATTCCAAAGACTGATGGTGTAACAGCTTGTTAAAGTTGCAATGTTATCCGGTGGGAAGTTTCATTTCTGAATTTGTATGTTTTTTGTAAGGTAATTTTGGCAATGTGGGAAGCAATTTATTTACTTTGTTTTAATGTTTTTTGTTGGTCTCACTTGGAAGATAAAATATGTAAACTGTTCATTTTAATCCTGCTGGTTCATTATATATAAGCAAAAATGTGTTTTGCTATTTTTTTAGACACAACTTAGTCAATTTTTGTTGGTTTGGTCTCAAACTTTTGTTATTTGGACTTCAAAAGGAGATACACCTTTGGTGCATTTTTGATGATTATCAGATTTTAATTGTGGATTCTTCTTTCATGAGAATGGATCTTCTTTCATGAGATTTTGCGGAGCTCACAAAAGAAGACTGTTTCTCACAAAAGAAGAATATGGAAAAAAATAAGTCTAAATGCTTCTTTCTTGAGATTAAATCTTCTTTCATGAGATTTTGCTGAGCTTATGAACCAAAATTGGTTCTCACGAAAGAAGAATGTGAAAAAATGTCCAAATTCTTCTTTTGCATGACCCTATTCTTCTT
This sequence comes from Neoceratodus forsteri, assembly GCA_016271365.2. NCBI lineage: Eukaryota > Metazoa > Chordata > Ceratodontiformes > Ceratodontidae > Neoceratodus > Neoceratodus forsteri. The sequence continues at coordinate 1,164,645,117 of CM057456.1, read as the reverse complement.
TGGTGTTGCCCCATTCTTCTTTTGAGAGGCATATGAAAGAAAAAATAATCTCATCAGAGAGGATTTTTACAGTATTTTAAAACCAAATTTATGGGTCCTTTTTGGAAAAACTATCTCCATAATGTAGATAAGGGGCCCTGTTCAGCTAGATACAAATGTTGGTGTCTCTGCACTATATTATTTGTATGGGTTTTCAAAAAAGTTGTTTTTGAAAAAAAAAAGGAAACAAGATGGCTGCCAATAATTTTCTCTCATGAAGGAGGGTTAGGATTACCTCCTCATGAAAGAGAAATCTTCTTTTGTATGGCCAAATTATTCTTTCATATCAAACAGCTATCCAAAAGACCCTGCTGAGCATGCTCAGAACAGATATTTCAAATCCTTATAACTCAGAATTGATTAATATTTTTTCACCAAACTAATGAAAGGTACCATTCTATGGCAAGCCCTTTCTACCCTGAAAATTTCAGAGCAAAATTTCAAACCATCTAGGTGCTATGTGATGTAAAAAAAATAAAATAAAATAACACAGCCAAAACTCCCTATGTTTTCTATTTTGCACTATCCATATCTCAAAATCTGAAGATCCGACTGCAGTGAAACTTGACACTTCAAGAGATCGTCCCCCAGACTATGCATGCAAAATATCATGCAAATCTGTTGAGCAGGGGTAAAGAAATTAAACTGCAAAGTTAGGGGTTTAATATTAAGTAGCCTACCCAGCCCTAACTATAGTGGCACTACCATGCCACTATAGTACTTGTTTTTTAACCCTTATAGTACAAATGGATTTAGTGGGCAGGATTTTCAAAACCCAGATGTAAGCTACAATAATGGCAGCTTGCACCGAGTGTCAATGCATCTGGGACCGTGCGCCCGATTTTGCATTTGACAGGGTCCTGGTGCCTAAGTCCCTCAGCTTGTGGCAAAAGTGACTATGCACCAAACCGATAGTGCACCCACTAGGTGTGCCGTGACAGCTGCAGAGTGATGGCATGGCAGCTGCACCTTCTGACAGGGGCACATGACTGGCTAGCACCCCCCCACACACACACGTACCACTGAGGAGCTGCCTGTACCCTACACGGCTATACCCATTACCCTGGTGATCTAGTGCCCCCACCCACCTGATATGCCCTAATGGTATTAATGATAGAACTATTGGTACCTGGTAATATAGCGGCTGCCGACCCATATCTCTGATATGTCCCTGATGTGTAATAGTTGTATAAAAATGTCAAACTAGTCAGTCTCTGGTGCCCATCCCTGCCCCCTCCAGCCCAGGTATGCCTGTAATACACACAACACAGTGGTTGTGACTGAAAACAAGGGTCTCTGCCCCATCCCTTCCTAGTGGTCTAGTGGCCCCCCACCTGACAGGTAGTGCCCACCACCCTGCTCCCTCCCTCAACCCATACCCTGATCAGGTGACTGGCACAACCCTACTCACACCACCACCGATGGCCACCCAATGAAATGTCACAGTGCATACTTAACTCTGTACATGCTCTGACAGTTCATTGGGCAGCTGGCCATGGTGGTATGAGGAGGGTTGTGCCAGTTTCCCAATCAGGGTATGGGATGGGAAGGGAGCAGGGTGGTGGGCACTACCTGCTGGTTGGGGGGATGGACAGACACCAGAGACTGTCCAGTCTGACATTTATATACAACTATTACACATCAGGGGTGTATCAGGAATTTGATGGGCAGCTGCTAATTCACCAGGGACTGATAGTCCTGTATTTAATACCATTAGTGCATAAGGGGTTGCACTAGATCACCAGGGTCATGGGTATTGGCATGTAGGGTACCGGCTGATCAGGTGAGGGGGCAGTAGCCTATCATTGGCTACCCTCCCAGAGGATCTCTAAGTACCATTATACCAGCCCTTGGCTGGTCTAACAGTACTTAGCCTTTTGTCCCTGGGGAGGGTTCTGAAAATACCAATTTGGGGTTCTGGCAGTCTACATCTGCCACAAGCCCCCTAGTGCCATGCAGCAGCCACTTTTCTGGCACAAGGCTGGTGCAAGCACACTTTGGTGCAAGCAGCCTGCTGATTGACACAGGCTGCTTTACAAAATAGCTCACGATACAGCCCTTGCCGCAAGGTGCTTGTTGCATCCAACATGTCTGATGCAAGCACCTTGCACCCTTCTAAGGGCTTTGAAAATTCTGTCCTGTATGTTTAGAAATTCAGAACACTTATAAAAGTCTGTGTCAACATTTGAAATATAATAGAAAACATAGTGTACTTAAACACATTAGTTAATAACATAGCATAAGTATATTTTTGATTTTTTTAGTCCCCAAGGAAAGAGACTATCCCAACATAAGGAAACTCCAGAACCTGGACCAACAACCAAAAATTGTGAGTAAATGCTGTTATACCTACAGAAATATACTGGCACTACTGTACCACTATAATATAAAGCCAGTCTACTAAAAAGAATATCCTTCTCTCCAGTTGATGTCATCACTAGGCCTGACACAAGTTGTTACTTCCGTTACCCATCACTATGGCCACATGCTTGACCTGGTCTTCTCGCTGGGGCTTGAGGTTACCAACCTCAAGACTGATCAGGTCATTTAGTTTGATCATTGCACTGTGAAGTTCTTCTTTGGGGGCCCCTCTGGAAGTCCCTCCCCTGCTAAGATGGTCAGCTACCACCCTTTAAGGGGATTGTCCCCACAGGGACTCCTGGTGGTGGCTGATTTATTTAGTGTAGATGCTGCATGTGCAGTTGGCATAGGTGAGGCAGTGGCTACCTATAATAGGGTGGTCTTCAAAGGCTTGACACAATTGCACTAGTCTGTATACTACCCAGATCCTCTCACTTGTGATCCCCTTGGTTTGATGGGGATCTCAAGGAGATGAAGTCAAGGGTTAGAAGTTGGAGCATTGCTGGTGGAAGTCCCACTCAGAGAGGGACAAACTGGCCTTGCATGCTCATTACCATGAGTACCAAGGAGCAATCAACTGTAAGAAGATAGAATTCCTGTCCAGGGAGATTGCCGCAGGGAAAAACAGACCAGCTCAGCCCTTTCAGACTGTAGACAGATTGTTACATACTGTCTGTCTACAGCCCAAAAAAGCTTCTTCAACCACATTGTGTGAGAAGTTTGCTCAGTTTTTCTCTGACAGGGTGTCCTCCATCCGGGTGGAGATTCCATCAGTGAGACAAGCTTTGTCTCACAGTGATCCACTTGAAAGGAGCAGAGGCACTCCATCTGAATGGGATGAGTTTAAACCAGTAGAAGTGGCTAAGGTCATTGAGGTGCTCTCGAAGCTAAAGTACACCTATTGGAAACTTGACCTGGCTCCATCTCATTTCTGGGTAAGATGTCTCAGGACCATTGGCCCGGTGTTCGCTGAGATTGTCCTGTGTTCGATCTTGGAGGGAATCTTTTCAGATGCCTTGAAAGAGGCTCTGGTGAGACCCCTCCTTAAAAGCCATCTCTCGACCTGGATGTCCTGGTGAATTGCCATCCAGTCTTCAGCAAGGTTGCTGAAAAATGAGTGGTGCAACAGCTCGAATAACACCTCATGTCTTCTGACATCTATGAGCCATTTCAGTCAGATTTGAGGGTTAGGCACAGCACCAAAACAAAATTAGTCAGCATGCATAATGACCTCCTCAAGGCAAGAGATAGAGTAGACAGGTCAATTCTTGTTCTCCTCGATCTCTCATCATCCTTTGATACTGTTAATCACATTGTGCTTCTTGATTGCCTTCGAGAGTATTGAGGACTCACTGGTACTGTCATCAACTGGTTTGAGTCCTATCTCTCTGTCTGGGAGCAGCAGGTGGTGATGGATAATTTATCCTGCTCCCTGAGGCCCCTGTCATGTGAAGAACCTCAGGGTCTGAGCTTGTCACCAGTGTTATTCATGGTATACATGCTGCCCCTGGGAGAGCTCATTAGACAATACAATGTGGGGTTTCATTGTTATTCAGATGATACCAAGCTGTATTTGTCTTTTGCCCCAGGAACACACTATACCATGGAAGTGATTAACAACTGCCTGTCTGAGATCAATGACTGGATGTCCTCCAGCTGATTGCAACTGAACCTGGACAAGACGGAGGTACTGGTGATTGAGTTAGGTCACAGGCATGATGGGAGTGCCTCTGGAATGGGTACAGGTTTATTTCTGGTATCCACACCATTGATGGTCTCCCCTAGAGTGCAGAATCTTGGTGTTGTTCTGGACAGCAGATTGACACTTGAAGCTCAGGTGTCATCTGTGGTCAAAAGTGTTGTTTACCACTTGAGGAACCTCACCAGGATTATGCCTTTAGTATATCTAATGCTGTCACTGCCATCCAAGGTATTCAGTCTAGGCCCATTCCTGCTGAAATAGGCATGACAACATCTGCTGTCTCTAAACCCTCCCCTTCCCATATTTCACCTACCCCGTCCGATCCCTCTACTATAAACCTACCCTTCCTTCTGCCTCCAAACCTACTGCTCCTCAACACCCACCATACAGTCATCTTCCACTGCACTTCCTTTGTCTTATGCTGTCTCCTTTTTCCTGAAACTTGCACCTAAATCTACCCCCTTTGTTGCTTACAAATCTATCCTTAAATCAGAATCCTCCCTCTCTATGAAGACTCCCTTTTACCCTTTTGGTACTCTCACTCTTAATACTCTTCTCTTTATCTTCCACCAGGAATCCCCATCCCATCACCACCCTTTTCCATCTCCTCCCCTACTTCCATCTATTTCTATCTATTTTCTCCATATTTCCTCTGAATACTCCACTGCTTTATCCACAGCCTCTTTCTGAACCCCCAGCAACAAATAAACCTGTTCCACCTCTACCAACATCTGTCTTCCATCTTTCATTCCCACCATTTTTTGTAAATAACCCATGTAAATGCTTTCTCTCTGTTGTATGGTACTGTAAATAAAGATTTTTTTGCTAATTGATTTAAGGTAAATGACCCCATTTATTTTTTTTAAATAACATATACACTATTTTATTTTGTGGAGACATTCCCTGCCTTTTACTTTACTTTAATATGTATTTAAGTGAACAATTTTAGAATTATATAGATATGTAAATATAAACATAATAAAATAAAATGTATATATATATTTAATTTCTGTTCAATTATGCAAAAGTGCTCCACTGTTTTAATTTATATTTATAATAAAATGCATATATTCTGTCCTTCTGTTAACTTGTGGATAAGTCTTGCACCTTTTCGATTTGTATGTTTTTATATATTTGAATTTATTTTAAAAAGTAAAGTATATTTATACAATGATATTTTGTTGTAGTAGTCATTTTTTCACATTATTTATCAGTATAAAAGTTAAAATTGAAACAGTTATACCAAATTGCTAAATTATGGTACATGTGGTAGATTAAAATCCACTTTCCAATAGATAACTAACATTTCTAAAAAAAATTGCAAAACACAAAAACATCCTTAAATGTATCACTCACAACATGGATATATTAAATTTTATATATAAAGCTGATACACTTCATAATAAACACTAAATATAAACATATCTAACATGTGCAGTAAACCTATACCTATTAAAATGTACAGTATAAGCTGCCAAAATGTATTTAAAAAAATTATCAAACTACATGTAAACTTTTCATATTTTATGTAATTGCAAAAAGGACTCTCAAGTCAAGTCAAATTTTATTTAAAAACATTTATAAAACATAGTTTATCACATGATAATTGCTGGCTTCCCCTTTTTGCCATCCATAAGGAAACCATGGTGTAATTTGCCATAATAAAGCAGTGTTTATTATGGCAAACATGTGTGCATGGTTTCCCTCATTCTGCACATGTACCTGACAAAGTTCCTTGCTTCCCGACTGCTCTCCTCTGTTTGCCTTTTCAATGAATAACTAATAGACAGTGAACTACCACTTGGACTCAGTAGTGAGTCAAAAACAAAGTGTACCACAACAATTTGAAAAATTAACTTTCAGCTGGCCACAAAATGAAAAAAAATAAAACTATTTTTAAAGAAATAAAGAAAGTCAACTGCAGACTGCATGCTGCAAGTGGACCGCAACCGCACAACAACTTCATTTTATTTTGTATAACTGCTGAGGCAAAAAAGGGAAACTCGTCAATTATAGAAAATAAAATAAGGGGTGGTGTGTGTAAACTCGAAGTTTACACACCCCTCGGTGTTAGATGCTTTGATAAACCCCTCAAGCTTTGCTCTCGGGGTTTATGTAGCATCTAACATCTCAGGAGTGTGTAAACTTCTCATTACACTCATACTTTATTCTATTTTTAAAAAACATAATATTATTTCTAATATAAACACACATGTATTTAAACATTTAAAACATTTCTACCTAGACATGACACCTCTATCTAATTATGCAGCCTCTTATGTGCAAAATTTATAACAACAGGAAGGTATACCCTCACAATATTAGTGTTCCAGAGCCATTTCTCTCAGAAACAGGAGGCAGTATAATGCAGTGATTTAAGGCTCTGAGCTGCAAACCCGAAGACCTGGGTTTGAATCCCACAGCCCCCACTTGCATACTGTGTGACCCTGAGAAAGTCGCTTAACTTCTTTGTGCTCCCAGGTCGCACCTGTAAACAAGCTTACAGATTAGTGTGTCTCTTCTGGTTAAAAAGAAAAAGAAAAAAAAACTGTATCAAGTGGACACAGGGGGCCAGATTCAGAGACGTTTGCCACAAGCTGCGACAATGGCAGCTTGCGGCAATGGCCACTGTGTCCTGAACCCTGCGCCTGATTCAGAAAGGAGCAGGGTCTAGGATCCTGCTTCTCATGACTTGTAGTAGCAGTGCATGGTAAGGCACAGTCCCCATGTATGCCACAAGCTGTGGAATGGGGTGGGTGGCAGATGCACCCGCAGAACGGTGTTGTGGTGCCCCCCCATGCCTGCCCTGATCCACCCTCATTGGGTGTGCACTCCAGCCCCAACCCCATCTTAGAACAGCCCCCTCACTCCCACTGCTCCCTGGTAGTATAGTGGACCCCCCACCCAACTTGGTCAATTTACCACCCTCCAATACCCCTGCCAGTGACTGGCTCACTGCTCACCACCACAGTCACTGTCACACACAGGGGCGCAATAGTACAGTATGCAAGCTTGGTACAGTTCAGTTGGCAGCTGGCTGTGGTGGTGAGTGGAGGGCAGTTCCAGTCTCTGGTGGGGTATTGGGGGGTGTGGGGGGCTCGCACTCTCAGGTGGGGGTGGGGGCCACTAGACTACCATGGTTATGGAGATTGAAGGGGGCATTTTGCCCCAGGGCATGTGGGGGGCTCTCAACATGTGTATGTGGGGTTCCTGGCATTGGAGGTGTTCCACACACCCATCCTGGCACAGTGTGTGCCATGTCTGGGACCTGGAGTCTATGGGGGGCTATAACCCACAGGGGTTGTGGAGCTGGGGTACAGTGGCAACCTCTAGTGAACAGCAAAGACCACTTAGACCAGCTTTTTGTTGGCATAAATGGTCTTTGACAGATGTTCACTGGTGGTTGTCTCTGAATCCTTATTTGTGGACATAGCAGCCACCCTACCTGAATAGGATGCAAATGCTGCCAGAAACTCCCTTATGCCATGTAGCAAAGGGGTTTATGGCACATAGGTGCAGTTGAGTGCAGGCAGCCTGCAGCATATTGCAGGCTGCCTTTATGAATCCCACCAGGATGCAACCCAGGACGTAAGTACTACTTGCACCATTTTTTCTGCCGCAGGTAGCCTTGTGCCTGATTTGCCTTTTGTGAATCTGGCCCAGGCTGTTTTTACCATAGGCTGAGACAGATTAAGCTTTGTTGGTGTTAGCCTTCTTTCCACATCATAATTGCCAGGATAGTTCTCTATTACTTCCAGTGCTTCTAATACTTCAGTGCTATCTAAAACATAAACTACATGTTTATACCCGAAATGTAACTGAATTTTACTACTTTTTATTAATATTCCTTAGTGGAGAGGAGTTTAAAAGGACACACAATAGATAGTCATACTTAATGTCATGGAAGCTGACTTACTTGATCTTAATATCACCCAACCAGACAAACATCATTTTAATTATAGCATACTTTTCCATGATTGGACCTTAACTTACCCTCTGCTCTTACTGTAATTTTTATGTATTGCATTATTTTTGTGTAAATTTCCCAAGTGCAAACAGTAATGGCTCATCTTGCATCAACAGTAAAGACATTGCCATCTCCTTAATATTAAACCCTTTAATGTCCATATAAAAAGGTTTCATCCATCTTTCTCTATCCTTATTTAACTGTGGGCATTCTAGGAGTACATAACAAACCTCAAGCTTAACATTCTCATCACAAAAGCAGGACAATACCATACCCTGCCTTCCCGAACCCCTCCATATATTGTCTAGCTGTTCCAGCCTCAATCTACAAAGTGCTATCCTATGAACTGCGTTATCTCATAAGAGTAAATATTTTTAAGTGGTGAAGTTTTTTTGATATTTTTTAATATCTATAGTTCTCAAGTATCCTGTATACTTGTTAGATCCTGATTTATTGCCGGGTCTGTGATTCTTTGTAGGGCTTAATTTCTAAATATTTGGGGATAATTCTGTGGCTCTAAAATAAAATTCCTTTCCAGACCCATTTTATTATGCAGTACATTCAAATGAATAAGCCAAAATTGTTCCTCCACCCTACTTTTTGCATATTTTATGTAATTGCAAAAAGGACTCTCAAAACATTCACAATAATACTTTACAAATATTTGCAAATTTAGAAAACTAATTCAAATAACACACATAAATAAATACAATTGATACTCACCCGAATACCTGTAAAATCCTCCCCAAATTATGAACATATCGAGAAATATGAATATTATTTTAACAAGGTCCACATATTCAGAAAACAGGGCAAGTGCAGTGCATTTGTTTGCACAGCACTTGCCCTGGGCTCCCCCAGCTGCTCGCACCATTCAGAAGTATAGTGAACAGTGCTATTCAATTGAATATCGGTCCATGTCAGTGCAGTGCTTAGTGAATTTGTGCTGCCCTGACTTGGACCAGGGCTGCATATGGCCCACAAGGAATAATGCTGCCTAAAACTGGATAGCACCAAGACACCTATGGGCTATATTCAGCCACAGCATGCAAATCCGTCTATTGGGAATGTAAGATGCTAAGGAGCCATTTGCAAGCCTATTGGGGTTCAATTAGACGGGGCACAGCAGCCGCTTCATTTTTTTTTTTTATTTGGTAACCGGGTAAGGCCCACTAGGCACAGGTGCCTGTTTTCAGGGGCGACCCAGGAGCACTGGGGAGGTTAAGTGACTTGGTAAGAGTCATACAGTATGCAAGTGGAGATTGTGGGAATCAAACCCAGGTCTATCTGCTGGATGTACCAATCTTGTTCACAGCTCATTACTCTAACCTCTAGGCTATAATGCCGCTTATAACCTTGGAAGAGAACCCTGGTGGTCAAGTACTTCTCCCCAGCCTTGATCTCCAGTTCCAGAAGTGAAATGCAATATTTGCTGGTGGTTCAGTGTGTCTCCCCACCCCTCAAATTCCTGGTTCCTCTAACTACATTATTCCTTGGTGGTCAAGTGACCCCCCCCCCCATGTAAAGCCCACAGCCTGGCCCCAGGCTTTCAGTTCTATTACTGATGTCTTTGAGATCAAAATATAAATCTACAAACTAGGGCTGATATTTATTATTCTGCAAATGATTAAAAAATTGCTGTTAGTTGGGTTATTCAGTAATTATATTAATCATTCATCAAAACCTTCTGAATATGTTCTTTGCCAATAAGATGACACTGAAAGTGGTCTAGTGTCCCCCATTGAAAAGCCCCCTGCTTTACACACCAGCTCACATCCCACTACCCCCACCCCTTACCTGGGTGGCCGGAGCTCCACACAGCTAGATACTGCAACCAGCACAGCCTTCTTCTCACCTCCATGCTGGCCATGGTATGAGTTGCCAGTGAATGTGTGGTCTACTATTATTTTACAAATTGGGTAGAGGGGCAGGCGGCCTAGAGTGGAGGTGGTAGAGTAATGGTATCAGAGGTTGGCACCCCAATTCACTTAAGATAGTTAGACAGGATAGGTAGATTGACAGATAAATAGATATGATAAATAGAAAGACAGATAACACAGACTCACTAGACTGCCGACTCAGTTCTGCCACTCAAGCCGGCAGTAGCACACTATCTGCAGCTGCAGATAGCAAGAAAGTCCTTCTGTTCTCATACAGAGAATGCAGATGAAGGCTTGTCTCACTAAACTGGGTTTTTGGGTGACCAGCAACCTCATTTCCAGGTCTATTTTCAAAAAACTAACACCGGAATCTAGCTAAACAGGTCCTCTTTACCTAGGTTCAGAAATCTGTGTTTTGAAAATGTATCATTTTTATTTATTATCAATGTTTTAAAAAAAAAAAAAATTAAAAAACAAGGTGGAAGTCATCACAATTGATATTTTTTCTCAGCATCAATAAGTTGCTATTAAGTCTCACATACAATATTTTTTTATAGTTCATATGAGAGGCTTATCAAAAAACTCTACTCAGCATGTTCAAAAGAGCTTAAAATCCTTATAAACCTGGAACTGTTCATTATTTAAAATTGTGTACCATGAAGGCTATACTCAAGAATAAAAAAGTGTATTAGTTATAAGAAAATAATTGATGCTGCCATCTCAGAAACCACATAAGATGCTGTCACAAAACTTGTCACATTTTGATACACTTCCAACCAGACCATTCACGCTATATTTTGGGCTAGTTCATTGAATGCCACCAAAGTCATTAAGGTGTAAAATAAGTTTTAACATTAAATTCCTTACTGAATCCTAAGAATACTGGTGCTATCATGCCAGTATAATATATACAATATATATACATATATATAATTAAAATATACAATATGTAACACATATTCTTAGCAAAATCTTCACTAATGCACCAGTTAGGTTTTAAGTTAATACAACTAAAGTAGGGAAACATGGCATTAGAGTTTCCGACCTTAACTCCCCCCCCTCCAAAAGCAGCAAAGGGAAGACACAGGGTTTTGGGTCTCCAGAGTCTTAGAAAATCAGTGGTAGGGTATTCCTAAGGGTTGTCAACCCTAATGTTCACTGCCCCGAGCATGTAGCCTCCTGTCCGAAGCAGAAGGTACAGCTGCAAGACAGTGTCTCATAGTGGTACACTCTTCAAACGTACAATAGAGAATTATGTCTTGCAACATGTTGTCAACACAACCTATGTGAAGAAAGGAGATAATTTCTGACATTGTTTATTCAGGGAATAGGGTGGGCATTATGGTAGAGAACCCCATGAAAGACTCAACCACTGATTCGGCACAACTCCGGAGACCCAAAACTCTAATGCTTTTTCCTTTTGTTGTTTGAGGGGTGGGGTGGGGAGTTATGGTTGGAAACACTAACACCACATTTCCCTGCTTTTGTGGCATTAACTTGAACCCTTACTGGTGCATTAATGACGTTTTTTGCAAAACGTTCCTTTCTTTTTCAGATAGCAGAATCATATCCTCATTCATACTATACCTTTTTGGACCTGCATGATACATAGATACTGTCAGCAGATAAGGGTCTAAATCCCACCCAGTCTGCCCATTTGAGCTTGTAAGATCACTTTACGTTTTTCTAGAAGTCTGTTGCCCCTTACCCCTGACCTCCAGGATTCCCTTATGTCTATCCCATGCATTCTTAAATCCCATGTTTGTTTTAGCCCCCACCACTTCCTCAGACAGGGTGTTCTATTTGTCCACCACCCTTTCTGTGAAGAAATTCTTCCTCACATTTCCTCTGAATCACCCTTCCTCCAACTTCATCCCATGCCCTCTAGTCCTGGAACATCTTTTTTTCTTGGAAGGCACTTGTATGTCTCTATCATATCCCTTCTGTCCCTTCTCTCCTCCAGGGAGTACATATTTAAGTCCTTCAGCCTGTCCTCATCAGACGTGTGATGCAATCCCTGTACCATCTTTGTTGCACTCCTCTGAAGTTTTCCACCCTTTTCATGTCCTTACATAGGCAAGGTCTCCAGAACTGGACACTGCACTCCAGGTGGGGCCTCACTAGTGTCTTGTATAGTGGAATTATGACCTCCCTTTTCCTGCTGATGATGCCCCTGCCTATGCATCCCAGCATCCTATTTACTTTACCTGCTGCCTTGTCGCAATGTTTTCCTACCTAGAGGTCATCAGAGATGATAACCCCAAGGTTCCTTTCCTGCTTTGTGCAGGCTATATCCTCACCCCAAAACTGATATGTTGTTCCAGGGTTTTTGTGCCCCATATGCATTATTTTGCTCTTTTTTGTGTTAAATTTCAATGAATAGCTGGAGATGCACAGGGCCCTGTGAGCCCTGTGCCAAGGGAAGACTCCATCCACCAATAGAAGTGTCGAGTCATTGTGAACCCTGCAGTTCCATGCAGTGATGGATGTCAGAAATTCATGGGCTGTCCAGTGGACAGCAGAAGTGCAGGGCCCTCTGGTCCCTGTGCTTGCATATGGCCAGAGATACAGATGCACAGAACAAACAGTCCATATGTCATTCAATGCACAGGGCCCTCTGCCACTGACTGGTGCAGAAGTGCAGGGCTGTATGCCGAGAGAAGAGCTTTCCTCACTATATGGTACCCAGGCTAATACAGTCAACCCGACAGCTTTCATTCACAGGCTGGAGAGGGTGTCACATAACAGTGTCAAATCAGCACCCTAACCCCATGTAACTGGATCACTCAGCTTGCCCCCGAACTCAGCAATCACCTGCATGGGATCACAAAGCATATCCGTTGAGGTGAAGAAAGGTACTATAAACATAGTTTCTTAATCATTTAATATATATATATATATATATATATATACACACACACACACACACACATATATATATATATATCTTTATTTTGACCCTCATTTTCATGATGATAGTTTTATGACTCCCCTTATAAAGATGACATGTGACATATATAGTACATTATTCGAAATGTCACTTTATACCACAGCTGTGAAAACATGTCTCGCTCAGGATTTAAAAAAATTATACCTGTCACTTTTATGAGATGGTGTGGAAAAATATCTATGTTGAATGTCTGGAGGTAAGATATTGAAAATTAGCAACACGATGAGTGAACACTGTAATACTGTAATGTTCACTCATAACTTGCTAATTTTACTACACTTGTACACCACATTTTCAGCATAGCCTTACTGCTACCCCACCTCATGAACCCGGTAAGTGAAAATTTTCAAAGCTCCACTGAAACATCATTCCATGCCACAGGTTCAAAAACACATTTTGACAAGGATTTGAAAAATGACAGCTATCAAGTTTATGAGGCGGTTTGAAAAATGGCTACGTTGAAAATTCGGGGTCAAAACATTAAAAATTACCAAAGATAGATAACTAACATTTCTAAAAGTAATTGCAAAACACAAAAACATCCTTAAATGTATCACTCAAAACATGGACATATTAAATGTTATATATAAAGTTGATACACTTCATAATAAACACTAAATATAAACATATCTAACATATACAGTAAACCTATACCTATTAAAATGTACAGTATAAGCTGCCAAAATGTATTTTAAAAAAATCATCAAACTACATGTAAACTTTCCATATTTTATGTAATTGCATTATCCAGAAAATTTACTGAGCATGCTCAGAATATAAAACAACAACAACACACACTCACACAAAACTTTAAATCCTTGTAACTCTGGAACCGTTTAATATTTATTTCATGAAACCTTCCAAAGGGGCTTCATGTCATAATGACAATGATTAAATGGTGAGGTCCTAAACAGCGACTCTGACATAGCACATGCACTGAAACTTCAGTGACATTTATTTTTAAGCAGCTCTCTCCTGCAAGTCACCCAACACCTGGTGAACCCCTACTTCGGCAGCATCAGCCACATGGTTGTGGCTCTTCTTCACTTCTACAACCTCTCCATTTATGGTGTTCACTCAGAAGGTATGTGGTCATCATGGATTGCATAGTAGCACCTGACAGCTTCTTATGCTAGTGGGAGGCTCCTCCCCCCACACCCCCATGGGGGGCTGTACCCCCTGGCCTTCCCACTATTTCTAGGATTCCAACTCTGAGGTGCACATGGACACAGAGGCAGGTTAGCACCTCAGAGTCACTGTTATCTACCTGTCGCCTTTTAGACAGGGTCACCATTATTGCTGTCATTGTACTTGCTTTGCTGTTATTGACTCACCCTATTTACTTCACCTTTATGATGTGCTACCTCCAAAGGCACTACCATGGCAGAGCATGCTTTTACCCTTAATGATTTGGGGCAAATATTCCATGCTGTGTAGGCTGTACTGAAGAGCAAAACTAAAAATGCATGCTAAGTATAGGAACAGGGCTATCCTAGATCTAGTAATGACCAACAAGGAAATGATCACAGATCTCCAGGTAGGTCACCTGGATGCCAGTGACCATCACATGGTATGGTTCAATTTGGCCACTAGAACAAAATCATCCCATTCCAAGGCAAAAATATGGGACTTCAGAGGAGCTGACTTTGATAAGATGGCCAACAGAGTTAAGCTAGCCCTGGCAAAAAGAAATACAGGTGAGGGGGTACAGGTAAAGTGAGCAAGCATTAAAGATGCAATAATTGAAGCAACATCCCTTTGTGTTAGTGAAAAAAGGAAGTGCAAAAGAAGAAGGAAACCACTTTGGTTCTCAAACACAGTAGCAATAAAGGTCAGAGCCAAAAGGCTGGCCTTCAGGAAATATAAGGGAACGCAGCAGGATGAAGATAGGGAGGCATACCAAACTTCCCTAAGGGAAACAAGGAAGGCAGTAAGGCAGGCAAAGTCCCAAATCAAGGAAACACTAGCACAAACAGTAAAAGAAGGTGACAGACCTACTATAGATACATTAGTGAAAGGAGAAAGTCCAGAAGGGGTATGGCTAATATCAAAGGGGATAAGGGGCCGTGTGAGTAGGAGGACCATGTAAAAACATCTATCCTAAATAGATACTTCTGCTCAGTATTTATTGAAGAGAAGGTAGGGCAGAGCCCACAGCTCAGCACCATGGACACGGGGAAGGGAGGTGTGCACTAGTCCCTTCACAAAAGAAAGGGTCCTACAAGAGCTCGATAAGCTCAGGGTGGACAAAGCAATGGGACCTGATGGCATACATCCCAGGGTACTAAAGGAGCTAAAGGGGGAACTAGCAGAGCAATTATCGGAACTGGTTAGTGAGTCTCTAAGCACAGGAGTGGTCCCAGAAGACTGGAGAAGGGCTCATGTGATCTTACTCCACAAGAGTGGTAACAAGGAGGATGCAGGGAACTACAGACCTGTCAGTCTGACCTCAGTAGTGGACAAGATTATGGAGACACTCCTTAAGGAAAGGATAGAGCAACACCTGGAATCCATAGGAGCACAGGATCCAAGACAGCATGGGTTTACAAAAAGAAGGTCCTGTCAAACTAATCTCATATATTTCTTGTGGGTGTTAGCATGGCTCAGTTGGTAGCACATCCGCCTCTGGACCAGAAGGTCATGGGTTCTTGTCCCACACTGGGATGTGACTTGCACCTAAAAATCGCTGGTATCCGAGTGCAGTATTGGGGGGTGCTGTACTGCTGGGGTGTGCCGTCCTTCGGATGAGACATTAAACCGAGGTCCCTTCTGCCCATCCTGGTATTGTTCTGGTGGGTGTCCAGGTGGAAGTAAAAGAATCCAGGGCACTCTTCACAAAGAGCAGGGAGCATTCCCAGTGTCCTGGCCAACATTCCCCTTCCCATAAAACTGGTTCATGCAATTATCCAGGCTGTGTGTGGGTGATGATGTGTGATATGGCCGCCACCACTCATTCAGTTACTTCACTACCAGTCTAGCATTGCTTGTAAAGCACTTTGGGACTTTGGGATACTGTGTATGAAAATCGCTATATAAATGCTGATTCTTCTTCTTCTTCTTCTTCTTCTTTGACTGGGTAACAAGAGTGGTGGACGAAGGGGGAGCAGTTGATGTTGCCTACCTTGACTTCAGCAAAGCTTTCGATACTGTTCCACATAGAAGATTGATTAATAAGCTGGATAGGCTCAGGTTGGGTCAGACGTTGGTCAACTGGGTGGCAAACTGGTTGACGGACAGAAAACAGA
Organism: Neoceratodus forsteri; assembly: GCA_016271365.2. NCBI lineage: Eukaryota > Metazoa > Chordata > Ceratodontiformes > Ceratodontidae > Neoceratodus > Neoceratodus forsteri. The sequence continues at coordinate 1,164,628,973 of CM057456.1, read as the reverse complement.
GAGTGGTGGTAAACAGTATACAGTCAGAAGAGATACAAGTCACAAGTGGGGTACCTCAGGGATCAGTCCTGGGGCAAGTCCTCATCAATATCTTCATCAGTGACATTGCAGATGGACTGGAGGGTAAGGTTTGTCTGTTTGCAGATGACACCACAATCTGCAACAGAGTAGATGATCCAGATGGGGTGGGCAGAATGAGAAGAGATCTGAATAAACTAGCAAAATGGTCGGAAGAGTGGCAACTGGGGTTTAATGCAAAGAAGTGCAAGATCATGCACATAGGGAAGAGAAACCCTGAAGCCACCTATAGGCTGGAAGGGGAGTTGCTGGCAGTCACAAGGGAAGAAAGAGACTTGGGCGTCATCATAACCGATGACCTGAAATCATCCAAGCAGACCACTAAAGCAGTAAGTAAGGCTAGAGGGATGTTGGGGTGTATTAGGAGGGGTGTCACAAGTCAGAAGAGGGAGGTAATAATACCTCTTTACAAGATACTGGTTAGGCCCCCTCTGGAGTACTGCGAGCAGTACTGGAGGCCACACCTTCACAAGGACATTAACCAAATTGAGGCAGTCCAGAGAAGGGCAACCAAAATGGTGCAGGGACTGCATCAGAAAACATATGAGGACAGATTAACTGAGCTCAATATGTATACCCTAAAGCAAAGGAGGGAGAGAGATGATATGATTGAAACATTCAAACACTTTAAGGGCATTGACAATGTGAAATAGTCTAACATGTTTCAATATAAGAAAAATAGCAGGACAAGAGGACACAGCATGAGATTAGAGGGAGGCCGATTAAGGGGTAATGTGAGGAAGTTCTTTTTCACAGAAAGGGTGGTGGATGCATGGAACAGCCTACCTCAGGAAGTAATGGATATGAATACAGTGCAGGGCTTCAAACAGGCATGTAATAGGCATAAGGGAGCAATACAGATGAGTATGACTAGATAGGCCATTGACAGAGCAAAGGCCGATGGCACATTCATAAGGTAGAGAAAGAAATGGGCAGACTGAATGGGCCTTACAGTCCTCATCTGCCATCAACGTCAACTTCTAAAAAAACTTAGACACCTACAGGAAAATGTCATATGCAGATCTCAGTAACTGCACAAGCTGCCATCATGAAACTTTAGAATATTTTATCTATTGATATGTTTTACCAGGAAGGCACATTGATCAACAAGTTGCTCATCTTCTGGTGTGACCTGGGGGGGGGGTGAGAAGCAAAGAGGAAAGTGCAATAATACATACATACATACACTCACTAAATACAAGCATACAAGTTACATAAGTCTACTTTGCAACATTTGCAAAGGCATGTGAATTTACAGAACTTGTTACATTATTAATACATATATATGCTCAATACAGTGACCGTTACATTAAGGAGCATTGTTAGACAAGAGTTAGCATGCTCTCACGAAATACAATATTCAAGATATATAAGTCAACTTTGCAAACATTTGCAAGACGACTCCTAGGATCGCGTTCCATAAATTAGGGGCACCAAAGCTGAGAGGTGGCTTGCGTTTGCCTCATCTAGGGCTCTATTTCTGGGCTAGTCACATTAATAAATACCTGAGATGGACATTACCCGTAACAACAAGTTATACTCCATTATGGCTCAAAATAGAACTGGCTTAGATCTGTGAGTGCGGTTTAGACCCAGAAGCCCTCTTTTATATGAAGGAGAATCTCCTTCCCAGCAGATTAAAAACACCCATAGCACTGTCAATCAGGGTCCACTCAACTATGTCGCTTTCAAGATAATAATAAAGGAGACTTAAATCAACCCCTGTTCGGAAATCCTAATTTTAAAATCGATGATAAATGTATCCCCTCAAACTGGTTACCCCAATTAAAGGGTATTCCATTGCATACTTTAATAGGTGAAGATGATGCCTGGTTATCAGGCCAAAGTATAATGCAAAAGTTTAAGATCCCGATTAAATATTTTTTCAGAATCATTCAAGTGAGACACCTATTAATTAAAGTATTTGGGCAAAAGACAGACCCATATACAGGCCCTTCCCTATTATTAGATTTGATACAATTGGTGGGCCAGCAGAAAGCTGTCTCCAAAATTTACTGTATCTTGCTCGATCGGTTATATCCAGAATGTTACGGTCTGACCCATTATTGGTCCTCCTACTTTCCTGGTCACAACATTAATTGGGCCGACCTATGGTTTAACTGTCATAAATTCATAATGCAAGATAGATTAAGGCTGCTGCAAATGCATATTCTACATAATTTATATTTTTCCCCAGAAAAAATGTTAAAATTTGGTCTAACATCCTCTTCCCAGTGCGTGAGATGCTCTGAATATGAAGGCACCTTATATCATATTTTCTGGACTTGTCCCAAAATAGTACCTCTTTGGACCGCCATTCAAAATAAGACCGACTCCATTTTGGGACTAGAGGGTCTTTTTAAACCTGAAATATGTATCCTAGGTGATTTTTCTAGCATCAGATTTCTTAATAGGAAATACTACATGGCCTTGATATCCATGTCACTTAAGAAAGTAGTATTAAGACACTGGAAAGACCAATCTGAAATTACTTATGGAGAATGGTTAACCAAGCTTCTTGCAAACCTCAGAATGGAAAAGGCTATTGCAAGCTTAAATAATAGATTAGGAAGGTTTAAGAAGATATGGGACCCCTTATACACTTTATTCTCGATCTAAGGCTTCTCATAGTGAGAGTCTTTGTACCTAGTGTATATGTCATTATTGAGATGTCTGTGCTGTAGGGTTTGTAGGGAATAGGGTTAGAATAAAGCTGTATTAGAAGGGTGGGGAATTTAGTTGTGGGAGGAGAGGGTGGGGGTGACAGATTCAGACTGCTGTATACTGTCAATGTATAATGAAACTGTACTCTGATATCTGTCATGTATGGTTAAAATTATTAATAAACTTTAAATGGAAAAAAAATATTTGCAAGACATGTGAATGTACAGAGATCGTTACATTAAAGTTGCATACATATGATCAATACCGTGACTGTTACATTCAGGTGCATTGATAGAGCAGGAATTAACAAGGAATGAGGGGGAAGATATAGCAGCATAATAAGTTTAATTTATGAGTACAGGTATAAGAGCAAGTAGAGGTATAAGAGACATGGACAGATATGGAAAAGGGAGGGTTTCACAACTAAGAAGGAGGAGGGCAATAAAGGGGGACAACAATTTGGAAGGCATACAAGGAGGGGAGAGGAGTGAGGGGAAGGGAAGATGAAATGAGTACATAGACAGGAATAGGGGAAGGGAAGAGTAGTGGGGAGAAACCTAGAGTAATGGGGCGCCCCTTAGGGATGCTGGAACCCTGCAAGGGGACTGAGAGGACTAGGATGTGATGTGGGAGTGGGGGTTGCAGGAAGGACTCAGGGCTCGTTGAGGGTAGGGGGAGTGGGAAGGAGTGAGGCTTAGCTGGACAGATAGGAGTAAGAAGGGGAGGATAAAATTCTGGGGAGTTCTAAGGGAAGGGAAATGGAAGGAAATTTGGGAGTGTTGTAGCAGGAACAGTTGGGTGAGAGGTAATTTTGAAGTGCAGAACTGGAAGAGTTCATTGAGGGTAGGGGGAGGGGGAAGGAGTGAGGGATAAGCAGGGACAGATAGGGATTGAAGGTGAGGGAAGAATTATGAGGAGTTCTAGAGGAAGAGAAAAAAAAATTATGAGGAGTCATAGAGGGAGGGAAAGTGGAAGGGAATTAGGGTTGGTTGTATCAGGAGCAGTTGGGTGAGAGGCAGTTATGAAGTGCAGAACTGATGGAGTAGGAGGAGGAGGAGAAGTGGTGAATTTGAGGATGGAGAGAATTCCAAAGTTTTGGTAGGCGATAGGAATAGCTTGTTTAACCAAAGTGGGTGGACCGATAGGGGATGACCAATGTATGGTTGTTGGCTGATCTAAGGGAGTGGGATGAGGGTGGAGGAGATATAAATGAGGAAGTGAGGTAGGAAGGGAGTTCACCTAGCCAGTGCTTGGAGGTGAATTTAGCACAGTGGGAAAAGTGCCTATTTGACAGAGAGGGGAAGGAAAGGGCTTGATACAGAATGCAGTGGTGTGTATGAGAGGGAACATCAAGGGCAAAGCGACAGAAGGAGTTGAAGAAGGTGTCCAATCTGGTCATGGAGGACTTTGGAACAGCACTATAGACTACATTGCAGTAGTAAAAAATGAAAAGGACCATCTTTTGGACAATTTCTCGCAAAGCTGCAGGAGGGATACAGATGTGGTTCCGGAACAGGGCACCAAGATTGGGGCACAGTTTTTTCTGGATGGTGTTGAAATGTCCAAAGAAGTTAAAGCACTGGTCTAGCCAGACATCTAGGTATCTGAAGAAGGAAGTTTCCTCCAGTAAAGTCCCATCAAGAGTGTGGAAAGAGGGCAGGAAGGGGAGCCTAGAGAGTCTCTGCCTAGTGCCAAAGGTCATGGAGACTGTCTTTTTGGTGTTGAGGAATAATTGATGATTAACAAACCAGAGCTGGACCTTGTCAAAGTCATGCTGCAAGATGGATGTAAACAAGGTTGGGCATGACCCAGAGGCATATAGGACTGTATCATCGGCGTACATATGTATGGCAGTGGCGGGGGAGCAAACAGAAGGGAGGTCATTTAAGAAGATGGAGAATAAAAGGGGACCTAGCACAGAGCCCTGGGGGACTCCGGTACTAATTGGGGGAGTGAAATGGCATCACAGATTTTTATGGATTGGGATCTTCCAGTGAGGTAAGCTTTGAACCAGCTAGTTGCTTGGGGGGAAAGAAGACCAGCTGATGAGAGGGAATCAAGTAGGAGGGATTGGGAGACAGTGTTGAAAACCTTGGCTAAGTCAACAAAGATAGTTGAGGTGATTTGGTTATTGTCCATCCTGGTAAGGATAGAGTCAATGAGCTGGAGAAGGGAGATGTGGTGGAGTGTTTTTTTCTGAATCCAGATTGGAAAGGGGTGAAGAAGGAGGTGTCTGATAGAAAAGAGGTAAGCTGGGAGAGAATAAGGTGTTCCTGTAGCTTAGCAAGGGTAGGGAGAAGAGAGATAGGGTGATAGTTTCCAAGGGATGCAGGGTCACCGCCTTTGGGTAAGGGGAGTACCACTGCATGTTTCCATGGAGAATTGACTGAGGCCATTGCGAATGATATGTTTAGAATTAGAGAGAGGGAGTAGGCAATGGCTGGTGCTGAGAGAGACAGGAGTTTAGGGTTGAGGCCATCCAGGGAGGAGCTTTTTGAGGGGTTAATAGTGAGCAGGGCTTTTAGAGTATCATTTGGGGAGTTATAAGTGAAGGAGAAGGGGATGAGCAGGGAGGGTGGAAGGGAGGATGGAGAAGGGGGAGGGGAGGAGGATGGGAAGGTAGGGAGGGACTTTAATAGCTCATTTGCACAGGAGGTGTAATAGCAGTTGAATTCGGCAGCAACGGCAGACTGATCTTCCTCTAGAATGCCATTTATTTTACGCACAAGGGCTGGGGAACAGGGTGAATGAGTAAAGAGGGCTTGGTCCACCTTCCAAAACTTGATTATTTAGAACTTAACTGCTAGACAACACATGGAAAATGTCAAGTAATTTCATCAAACCTTGCCAAAGCCATTAAGGTGTAAAGTTAGGGGTCTAGCATAGAACCTGCTGCTCAACACATACTATACTGGTGCTACAGCAACAGCATAATAATACATGGTTGGGTCCTTGTCCCCATAGAAAAAGCCATCATATATTTTCCCATATATGATAGTAGCCAATTACTATATTATGATATCAGTTAGTTAGGGTGTGTTAACATGTTATTAAGACCTTCATAACCCATTAATACTTAACAAGCACTATATTTCTATACCACACATACATAATATGCTACTGCTGTATTAAAATAACACATTACTACCCAACACACTATGGACAACACCAATGGCACATGTAACAAGCCTTTTATTAACACAGGTAACATGCCCCTTAACAACTCGTTACAGCTACTGTATCAGAATGATTTTATGTTTCCCAAGACATTTGAATAAACGTAGTTTTACTGTAATGCATTAGGTTAAACACTCTTTTATGTGTCCTAAGATTGTCTAACCTAATGCATTACAGTAAAACTACATTTATTCAATTGTCTTGGGAGGCATAAAAACATTCTGATAAGTGGGATTTAGGAAAAATCGAGGGCCCTATACTTAACATTGCACCTGATCATTAATTCATCCCAGCAGCGACTATGAGCAACAGAACACTTGCAGCTCAACCCATTGATTCTCCTTTGTGCCTACATCCAGAACAAATCCATTCACAAATGAGTTGAGGATAACTCTGAAGACTTGGAGACTGTAATGGCAGCTTGCGGGAGCCAGGTCTTTCAACAGCAATACAGTACTGGCAGTGTTGCAACAGATAAGTTCATAGAGATGTTCCTTTTTTTTTGTATTCAGGAGTTCCCTGTCTCATTCGTACTTCAGTACAGTATTGTGTGACATCACAGACTGCAGAAACAAGTTAGAAATTTAAAAGACAGCCAAAGTTTTTTTTTTAATTTTAAGAAGGGGGGATTGCAATATTTCATGTCAGCCTGAACTGCTAGTAACAGCACTTTATCTCCTGCTTCCAGTGACTGCAGCAATGGGGGTGGGGGTGAGTGTTTAGTGTTAAGCTGTCATACATTAACAAGATATTAACAACCAGTTAGGAGACAGCACTAGTCACTCTGTTGCATTTGCGCTATGGATCAGCTGTTAAGCTGTTAAGATTTGTCAGGAAGAATGCTTGTTACATTCAGGGGACAAAACTCAGTTATCAATCAGATAACTGAGAGTTTTGAAAAAATGGAGTTTGGATAAGTGGAGTTTTACTGTATGTAAAATAAAAGATGGCAATGTCTGGCATACTCATGGAGTAATACCATCTTGAGGTTGAACAATCTCACAAAGGACACTCGCCCATCTGGTTCATGACTTTATGGTTTGTTTGACCACTCATTGGTATTATTTCTTTGCATGCCACTCTTTGCCATTGTTTATTCTAGATACAATAGTGGTGCATAGTGCCCCTATTGTTAGGGTTGAGTAGGGTGTTTAATGTTAACCCCTAACATTGCACCTTAATAGCTTTGCTCCATTCAGTGGAATTGCATGAAATTTTGCATGCTCTGTTGTGGGGGTGGGGGGTGGGGGCAAGGTCTCCTGATTTGACAAGTTTTATGTGGATGGGTTCCAAGATCTGGACTGCAAAGAGGGAGAAAATTAGGGTTTTGGGCTGTTTTTTTCTTTGCCCTCATCTACAGTCCAGACAGTTTGGGATTTTGTTTTGAAATTTTCATGTTAGAAGGAGCTTGCACTAGAAACAGGCCTTTTTGATTTGATGAAAAAATATTAATCGGTTCCCGAGTTACAGTATAAGGATTTGAAATTTTGGTTGTGAGCAGGCTTAGTAGTGTCTTTTATTTAGATGTCTGTTTTGAAAGAAGAATTTCCAGCTCATGAAAGACAAATTTTCTTTTGTGAGCTAAAATTCTTCTTTCCTGAGAAAAATTTTTTTTATATGGCTACCACTATGTTTTTTTAATTTATAAAGTTCTTTTGTATTTTTCTTTCATATGAGACCTTGCTAAGTCCACTGGCTCACTACTGCAACTGAAGCTGGATAGCATGATTCCAGCTGGGGCTTCACAGTTCAAGAAAGAAGCTGCAACTGGAGTCATGCTGCCATATTCAGTTAGAACAGTGAGTCTGTGATTGTCTGATCTCTCTGTCCTGCTCTATCTATCTGTCTGTCTGTCTGTCAATCTATCTAGCTATCTTATTTTTATTATTATTTTTATTCCCTCCACCTCCCAGGTCAGCCAGCCATTCCTCATTCTTTCCCAATCCCTTGAGTTTTATGTAATGAAAGCAGACCAAAGTGCCCACCCCTGATACCGCTTCTCCACCCCTTCCCCTCCAGGTCACCTGTCCCCCCTTTCAGAGAAGACAAACAATATACAACTGTTTCCAGATGATACTAGGAATACCACCAACAGCTTAATCTGGTTCAGTTTCAGTTGGTTACCATCTGTATGCCCCTCCCTCTGGTCGCCCCTGAAAAAGGGACTTCTAGTTTCAGTGGGCATTCCGAGTCAACAAAATTCAATAAATAAATAAATAAATACAGTGGCACTAATGTACTTCCTTTGTGGATTTGTAGCTGCAGTTGCATAAGCACAGGCCCTGTAGGGTGTACTGTATATCATATTGTGTGAATGAGTATTTGTGGCTGAAGAAGTGTAGGCCCCCGGGGCCTGCCCTTTCATAAACAGAAGGCCCATGGGTTCTGCACCTCTGCAGCTAGAGGTACAGCAGTGCCAGACAGGATACAACACAGTAATGTTGCAGTATATTATACAAATGTTGCAATATGCTGCAAGGACACTATAATTCAAAGGCAATTAAGTCCTTTTTTATTGCAGTGTTTTGTGACATGTCAGTTACTCCAAGTTATTGCATTGCTTCATGGCTAGCTCCACTATATGCATGAACGTTGTACGAGGTACCTTGCTAGATAGCATGATCCATTAGTGCATGCTATTCTATATGCATCTGCATAACTGAAAAACTGCTAACCTTTTAACAATTTCTTGATCCACTGCACAGGGGTCTGCCCTTCTGAAGCCAGAAATCAGTGTGTACTGTATGTTGTATACCTGTGTCTGAAGAGACACAGGCCCCTCAGGAGCCTGTGTTTTGGCAGACAGAAGTAGTATTGCAAATTTGGTATCATGGATTTAGTGGCACCTGCACTTCTGCAGCAAAGAGGTTGGTGTATATGTCTTACCCCTGTGGCTGCTGAAGCACAGGCCTGTCAAGTGTGAGTATGTCTTACAGTGTACATGAGTAGCTGAGGCTATAGATGCTCTGTCCCATTGGGGCATTTGCTTCTGCAGAGAAAGGCACTCTTGTAAGTTTGGTATTGTGATTTGTACCTGTTGCTTCAGTGCCTTTGTGCTTCTCTTCATGGAAACGGTGTTGTGATTTGAGTATCATGGATTTGTATTTGCAGTGACAAATGAATGTGCATGTTTTGCTGTGTGCATAACATAGATACAAATCCACCAAGGTATAACATCAGTGCTTCTACATTGTGTCATCTGGAAACACTTATATGTTGTTTGTCTTACCTGATGATGTCCAAGGCTACTGGTTTTCAGTTTTTACCAGAAAGTCCAGTAAATTCCAGAATTCTGACTGCCTGAACATTGGTAAAAACAAAGAATTTCATGGAATCTGACATTTTATATCAGATCAATAAATCTATAAAACTTGTATCTTTCTTATAATAGCTTCTGGTAATATTTTCACTGAGCCCTATGCATGAATGTGCAGAAAGTGCATGGAGACATGACATATGCATGGTGCGCAGCTGCATGGCATGCAGGACCACAGGAAAATGTGGCATGCACAAACAGAAACGCACCCGGCACAGTGTGAGTGGGCATTGCCATGCACGGTGCTAAGTGGAACATGCAGGCAGCAGAGGAAGGCCCCAGCTACCAAGACCCACCCCTTGACCCTGCCATATAAAAACATATGCACTGCCCACCACACATACGTGGATGTGAATGAGGACCGCTTTGGAGAAGTTGAGAGGATGGTGGAAAACAGGGCCCCTGTTGAGCAAGTCGTACACAACAACGTGGAGGGAGAGCAGGACAGGCAGGCAGATGGTCCAGCACACAGAGGTGGCTGCGGCTGGGGTACCAGATGTTCCTGTTCATTGAAATTTACTGGGCCACAAGTCACCATGATGGTGGCAGAGATAAGCGCCAACCATGACTAGCTATGCAGTGCTCTTGCACCATTCACCCATGCAGAGGTGAAGGTGCATCTCTGGCTTGATGTCCTGGCTGCCTTCAACACTGCAGGGCCAGATGCCTGGACCCTGACAGCAATTAAACACATATGGAGTGACCTAAGAATGGCCATTAAGAAACATCTGGGTACTGGGGCATGGGAACAGCATGGCACCAGTGGTGGATTGCCCACACCAGACACACAGCTCACCCCCATAGAGAAGATTGTGTCAGACACCCTAACCACTGTGAGGATTCATGGGGAGGCAGAGGGTGTGGACACGCTTGCTGGCAAGTAGGGCACACAGACACAGCATGCCCTGTCACATCATAGGCTGCAGAAAGCTTAACATTGTTCCATTGTGCCTACAGATTATGCCAGAGATTTTGGACACAGTAGTGGTGCACCATCATGGTGTCCGTACAACACTTTTGCCAACACCAGGCAAGGACAGGTGAGGAAGAACTGCATGGCAGGTGAGTATGGTGTGGGTAATGTTGTGGAGACAGGCATGAGAGATGTAGAAGACCAGTAACCACCCCACTCTCACCTCCCTCAGGTTTAATACAGGCAGCAGATGCTGTGCAGCCTGACTCACTGGACAACACCACTGCTGAAGGTGACAGTGAGGATGTGGAGACCCTTGTAGAGCATCATGCCAAAAATCGGGGTGAGGAGACCCACCTCACCATGCAGAGCAGCCAACCCAATATGCGTGGTCATGTGTACATGCCCACAGCGTACCAGGGTGGCCATGTGCATGTCACACAGTGACATGGTGGTGTGGTACACACTGTGGCCAGTGCCAACTGTGACAGTGGGGATGAGGTACCATCTGCCTGGCTGACAGGGTGCAGCAGGTAAACCTAGCCTTCAGTCATCTTGAGCTCAAGCTCAACTGCCTAGAGGCCTAGCACTGGCACACTGAAGCCCTTGTTCAGCTGACTGGTGTCATACGTGCCATGGGGTGTGACATTTCAAAGATGGCAAGGGCACAGGTGCATTCGATGGACATCCTCGCGATGGAAGACTAGGTTTGCTGACAAAGGCACCTAACTTCACCTGAGCTCTTTTCTTCTAGGTTGCTTGTATGGACAGAGCAAAGAACCTTACCAGATCAAGGAAAAGGATTAAGGTTTCTTTTGGCTAGGCAGATTTACTGTGTGTTATTATTTTCTTTTGTATTCACAGGGATTGTTACTATTTGTTGCTGACATTTTATTGCTTTATTTTTCTCTGATTCATATTGTTGTTGCTGGGTATACTTTCTGATGCATTATTACAGGTGTGTGCTTACAGATTACTGCTGTAATCCTCTGATTCAAATTGTCTTTTGCAAGGTATATCTTCTGTTGCTGCTTTATTTTTCTCTGTAGCAAAGTGTTTCTTACAGTGTATATCTTCTGTGAAATTGTTACAGCTGGTGCTTTACAGGCTTTACAGTCGTACCTATCATTAGGCTAAGCTTTCAGGGCAACTGCATTTGTTGCTGAATGATTGTTTCTGCTCTTATCTCCTTGTTTCTTTCATATGTGGTTCTTCCTTTTTGGCAGGGGAAGGGCCTAGACATGAGCCCCATCCCCAACTACCCCACACTACACTCCTTTTATAGGGTAGCACAGTCATGACAATTCATTTAGCAAAGCAGGAAGGGGTATCCACACAGTGAACTCATTTACAAGGGCACAAGTAATTTAACTTGTTATAACAAGTTATACAAAAACAAACAAAACACAAAATCAAACTTTTGCTTTCATTTTCCACCTTTTAATTACTCTGATCAGGTTATAAACCCAGCAACTTGTTTGGAATGGATATTATTAACTGCAGGTATTGTGGGACACTTTTCAAAAGGGCAGTTATAGAGCATTTATGACACTGTCCTACATGTTGGACCATTGGAGATCTAAGGGCTCAACTCCAGGCAGCATGGGCACAGATTGCATGCCTCAAATCACATATTCAGGAGGAAATATATTTTAAGAATCACCTGCCATTTCCCCAACATCTAACAGTAGCACCTTGACTGCAGATGGTAGTTGGTACAGGAGGTTGGCAGGTGGTTAGGAGGGGCAAATCAGGTGCCCAATCACTCAGGGCTCTCCAACATATCACCTCCACAAACCATATAAAAACTACAAACAGGTATCTGCCTCTATCTCCAAAATCAAACAGAGAGGCAGAGGACACTGCAGAGCAGAACACTGCAGCACAGGAGCTAGCACTACAAAACTTGCTCAAAATAGGAACCAAAACAAACAGAGCAAAAAGGAAATCCAAAACATTTCTGATCATAGGAGACTCCAAGATTCGAGGAGTTGATACAGATCTCCAGGCAGGGGTAATGGTCAGATGTCTCCCAGGTAGATCAGCGTGGAGAGATACTGACCACATTGCTAAAACTGTACAGGAAGCAGGAGAAAACATCGATGTCCTGGTATACATAGGACTAACGATCTTGCCAGCCGGTTGGTTGTGGAGACCAAGGAACACCTGACCAGGCTGGCTGACAAACTATCATCCATTTAATCTGACATCTCTTTCTCTGAGATACTGCCAGTCTGGGAGAGGGGAGCAGATGGACGGAAGGTCAGAGAAAGGGAGACAGGGAAGCTAAACATGTAGCTCAAAGGCTGGTGCCGGGAAAAAGGACACAAATTTGTAGGTAACTGGCAACAGTTTTGGGAGCGAAAGTTCATTAAATTTGATGGACTACATCTGACTAAGGAGGGAGTCAGTGCATTGGGGCAGAAGCTTGATGTCTTTGTAGAATATTTAAAATAGCAAATGGGGAGAGGGGTGCAGCACCCGATACGTCGAATGGGAAGAACACCCCTCCCCCCCTCAGCTAGTAATCAAACCGGAGTTCAGCATGTTTATAGTTCATTTGCATCACCAGGTAAGGAAAAAGGTCTGGCTCTCCATATGATGCACAGGGGAAATGCCAGACCTCACCCAACAACCAATACATCAAAAAATCTAGCCATTGGAAAAATCATGTATAGAAATGCTCACAGTCTGAGAAACAAGATCAGAGACCTGCAGGCAATAATGATGGAGGCTAAACTGGACATAGTAGCCATTAGCAAAACATGGTTCACCAGTAACCACACTTAGGAGACTTCAGTACCCAGCTATGTACTGTTCAGAAGAGACTGAGGTGCAAAAAGGGGGGGTGGAGTGGCCCTTTATGTCAATGAAAATATCAAAGCTACAGAAATTTGGAATACACATAAGGAGCCAGAAGAACTGTGGGTCACCCTGGAAACGGGAAATGTGACATCCATACGAATTGGGGCTGTCTACAGGCCTCCAGACCAAGGGAAGGACACAGACACATTACTGCTAAAAGATATACAAAACATGACAGCCAAGGTGGCGGTTCTGATAATGGGAGACTTCAATATGCCAGGTACAGATTGGTCAATACCAGCAGGAACATCTGCCAGAACTAGACACATAGTGGATTCCCTGCAGGGGGAGGGCCTCATACAACTGGTACAACAACCCACAAGAGACAGGGCTATCCTAGATCTAGTACTGACTAACAGGGAAAGGGTCACAGATCTCCAAGTAGAAGGTCACCTGGGGGCCAGTGGCCATCACATGGTATGGTTCAATTTGGCAACTAGAACTAAATCATCCCATTCCAAGGCAAAAATATGGGACTTCAGAGGAGCTGATTTTGAGAAGATGGCCAACAGAGTTAAGTTAGCCCTCGCAAGAAGAAATACAGGTGAGGGGGTACAGGCAAAGTGGGCAAGTATTAAGGATGCAATACTTGAAGCAACATCCCATTGTGTTAGAGAGAAAAGGAAGTGCAAAAGAACAAGGAAGCAACTTTGGTTCTCAAAAACAGTAGCAGAAAAGGTCAGAGCCAAAAGGCTGGCCTTCAGGAAATATAAGGGAACGCAGCGGGATGAAGACAGGGAGGCATACCAAACTTCCCTAAGGGAAGCAGAGAAGGCAGTAAGGCAGGCAAAGACCCAAACCAAGGAAACACTGGCACGAACAGTAAAAGAAGGTGACAAGACTTTCTATAGATACATTAGTGAAAAGAGACAGTCCAGAGGGGGTATTGCTAAGATCAAAGGGGATAAGGGGACCTGTGAGTAGGAGGACCATGTAAAAGCATCTATCCTAGATAGATACTCCTGCTCGGTATTTACTGAGGAGAAGGTACTGTAGTGCAGGGTCCACAGCTCAGCACCATGGATACAGGGGGGAAGGAGGTATGCACTAGTCCCTTGACAAAAGAAAGGGTCCTACAAGAGCTCAATAAGCTCAGGGTGGACAAGGGAATGGGATCTGATGGCATACATCCCACGGTACTAAGGGAGCTAAGGGTGGAACTAGCAGAGCCATTATCAGAACTGTTTAGTGAGTCTCTGAGCACAGGAGAGGTCCCAGAAGACTGGAGAAGGGCTCATGTGATCCCGCTTCACAAGAGTAGTAGCAGGAAGGAGGCAGGGAACTACAGACCAGTCAGTCTTACCTCAGTAGTGGGCAAGATTATGGAGGCACTCCTTAAGGAAAGGATAGTGCAATACCTGGAATCCATAGAAGCACAGGATCCAAGACAGGATGGGTTTACAAAAGGAAGGTCCTGTTGAACTAATCTTATAGATTTCTTTGACTTGGTAACCAGAGTGGTGGACCAAGGAGGAGCAGTTGATGTCATCTACCTTGACTTCAGCAAAGCTTTCAATACTGTTCCACATAGATGTTTGATTAATAAGCTGTGTAGGCTCGGGGTGGCTCAGAAGTTAGTCAACTGGGTGGCAAACTGGTTAACAGGCAGAAAACAGAAAGTGGTGGTAAATGGTATACAGTCAGAAGAGAAGCAAGTCACAAGTGGGGTACCTCAGGGATCAGTCCTGGGCCAGTCCTCTTCAATATCTTCATCAGTTACATTGCAGATTAACTGGAGGGTAAGGTTTGTCTGTTTGCAGATGACACCAAGATCTTCAACAGAGTAGATGATCCAGATGAGGTGGAAAGATTGGGAAGCGATCTGGATAAACTGGCAAAATGGTAGGAAGAGTGGTAACTGGAGTTTAACGCAAAGAAGTGCAACATCATGCACACAGGGAAGAGAAACCCTAAAGCCACCTATAGGTTGGGAGGGGAGTTGCTGGCAGTCACAAGGGAAGAAAGAGAGTTGGGCATCATCATCACATATGACCTGAAATCATCCAAGCAGACCACTAAAACAGTAGGTAAGGCTAGGGGAATGTTGGGGTGTATTAGTAGGGGTATCACAAGAGACAAGTAATGATCCCTCTTTACAAGATACTGGTTAGGCCCCATCTGGAGTACTGTGTGCAGTACAGGAGGCCACACCTTCACAAGGACATTAACCAAATTGAGGCAGTTCAGAGAAGGGCAACTAAAATGGCGCATGGACTGCATCAGAAAACATATGAGGACAGATTAAAAGAACTCAATATGTATAGCCTGAAGCAAAGGAGGGAGAGAGGTGATATGATTGAAACATTCAAACACCTTAAGGGCATTAACACGGTGAAAATGTCTAATATATTTCAATATAAGAAAAATAGTAGGACAAGAGGACACAGCATGAGATTTGAGGGAGACCCATTAAGGGGTAATGTGAGGAAGTTATTTTTCTCAGGGCTTCAAATAGGTATGGGATAGGCATAAGGGAGCACTACAGATAAGTATGAGTAGATAGGCCAGTGACAGAGCAAATGCCAATGGCACATTCATAAGGTAGAAAAAGAAATGAGCAGACTGGATGGGCCTTGCAGTCCTTATCTGCTGTCAACTTCAATGTTTTTATGTGCTGTATACCATTTGTGGTGACATTAGATGTAAATTTCCCTGCATATGATCTCCATGCCTCTGCACCCCTCTCCCTCCCTCATCAGCAGTTTTTTTTATATTTTTTGGAAAACTTAAAGTGAAATTTCTGAAATGACATTTCATTAAGTACTACATGTACTACTCGATCTCAGCAATCTAACTCCCTCTCCGGTCTCCATGTCTCCTGCCACAACATTTTACTGCAACCTACTATTGGGATTGGGTGAGTAGGTTGGGGGGTTGCACTACCATTGGGTCTCCACTTTGATCTTTTCTTCATTATGGTACAGTACTCCTCATTTTGGTGATTCTATTTGGTTTCCATTGCAGTGCTATTTGGATTGATATGTAGTGCTGTATACCAGTTGTGGTGATCTTAGAACTATATTTATCTGCATCTGATGTCCATGCCTGACTATCAGTTCTGCAGCAGTCCCATTCATCCTCCTTCATCAGCATTTTTTTTTATTTTTTGAAAACTTCATTTGTTTGAAAACTTAAAACTTATTTAAAACTTAATTTCTGAAATGACTTTGCATCAAGTACCATGTGTACCACTTGATCTTGGCAATCCAACTCAATCTCTGATCTCCGCTTCTCCAGCCACAACACTCTACTGCAGCCTACTGTTGGGGGGATGGGTTGGGGTACTGCACAGCCTTCCAGTCCCCACTTTGGTCTTTGCTTCACTATGGTACAATACTCTTCATTCCAATGATTCAACTTGGTAACCGCTCTGGTCTGCCCCCCTCTCCCACATTGAAGCACCCTAAATGACCAATAATCTTATGCAGGGAAGAAGGCTTGTATCAATAAATTTAAAAAGAATGTTGTTTAGGCTCTTCCCTGAGGACAGTATTGGAGTGGCAGGAATGAGAGAGCATGAGAGAGAGAGAGAGAGTGTTAAGGTGGGGTGATAGGCAGCCCAGCTCAAACTTCTGGAGCTGGCATCAAACTGAAAACAAGCATGCTTTCACTTTCACTCTCCCTGCTTTATTGGATGAATAAGTGGGTGGTAGGGGGTGAGAGTAAGAAGGAAGGGTATGTGCAAGGTCCTTCTCAATCGACTTGATGATTCAGTAGTACATGCTGGTAGCAGGTAGTTCTGTTGATATAGCTGTCTCATTGAGCTTTCCTTCTCTGGTGCTGCTGACAGAGCAATTGTCAGGTGGGGACAGATAAGAGGCGAAAGCAGTGATAATGGAAACCACAGAGGGATTCAAACAAGAGATAGAAATTAAAAAAAACAACATATAGAATAAAAAAAACTAATGGAAGATTCCTGCCACGAAACAGTGATGCATGAGTATTGTTATGGTAACTTTCACTCATGCAGTACTGTTTCAAAACTGTTAAAGCTGCAGACTCTCATTGCATATTTTATTAGATTCAGTGACAGCTTTTTGTGAAATAAAGTAAAACAAACAAAAAAAAGTTTTCATAGATTGTGTATGTTTGTAGGGGGACTACAGAAGCAGTGCTAGAGAATGAACAGCAACTTCAGCAAAATGAGGAGGCGTGGTGAATAAAAGTGATTGACAATTTGACTAGACAATAGTTCAAAAGACTATTGCGTGGTCTAGTGAACTATGGTTGCCTGGTCTACTGAACTATTGCCTATTTTAAAACTGACCAGTTAACCAATTTCAGTTTGAAACTGGTCAAAAGTTTAAAAACATTCAATGTCGTGAGACTGGCTCAGGACTAATCAGAGACCAGTTTTTTGTTTAAGGTAACATACAGTATATAAATATCTTTTTATGTCTCTGACTGTCTGTCTAGCTGTCTGCCTATGTTTATCTAGTCCATCAGTCTGTCTATCTATCTAGTTTTCTGTCAGTCTATCTGTGTAAATCTATATAGTGGTAGTGCCACTATAATTAGGGTTGAACAGTGGTTTCTATGTTACACCTCAAAGTTTGCACTTTAATATCTTCACAGCTGGTCAACAGAGTTGCACAAAAATTTGCATACGCGGTCTGGGTAGATCTCTGAATGTGCTAAGTTTCATTCCAGTCAGATGTGTAGATTTCAATATGCGGATAGTGAAAGAAGTTAAACAATCACTGCTTTTTGCTGTTTTTTTCTCATTGTCTAGCTCCCAGATAGTTTGAAATTTGTCTCTGAAATTTTCAGGGTAGAAAGGGCTTGGACCAACGATGTTGCTTTCACTATTGTGGTGAAAAATATTAATCCCTTTGAAAGTTATAAAATGTTTTAATCTTGGTTCTGAACATGGTCAGTACAGTCTTTTGATAGCTACTTGACCAAAAAAAACATTTGGTCCATGTGAAAAGATCCTTTTTCATGGGGGTCATCTTTTGTGAGGAAAAAATCCTTTTTTGTGTGGCCACCATCTTGTTTCTGTTAAAAAAAATTCAAAACCCACAAAAGTGACATCCTGGGCTGGCACCAACACATGTATCACATCAAATTCTATGTTTCTATATTCAATGCAAAGAAGTGCAAGGTAAGGCATCTGGGAAACAAAAACCCAGGGGTAGAGTACACAGTGGGGTGTGAGTTAATAACAACAACAAAAATCGAAAGAGACCTAGGAGTAATTATATCAGATGACCTAAAGGTGGGCAAGCAATGTGAGAAGGCAGTAAGGAGGGCTGGGGGGATACTGGGATGCATAGGGAGAGGCATCAACAGTAGAAGACAGGAAGTTGTTATCTCTCTCTACAGACAGTTAGTGAGACCCCATCTGGACTACTGTGTGCAATTCTGGAGACCCCATCTCCTCAAAGATATAGACAGAGTGAGGGTTGTTCAGAGGAGGGCAACCAACATGGTGCAAGGTCTGCACCAGAAGACATACGAGGAGAGACTAAAGCAGCTTAATATGTATACCCTTGAGGAAAGGAGGGAGAGGGGACATGATAGAAACTTTCAAGTATCTCAAGGGAATTAACAAGGTACAAGAGGGTAGTATCTTTCAGAAGAAGAGATATGAAAGAACAAGGGGGCACAAATTGAAGATAGAGGGGGGATGGCTCAGAGGTAATGTTAGAAAGTATTTTTTCACAGACAGAGAGTTGTGGATGAATGGAACAGCCTTCCTGAGGAGGTTGTGGAGTCAGAAACAGTGGGAGAATTCAAGAATGCATGGGACAGGCATAAGGCACTTCTAGTGGGGGGCAGGAGGAAGTAAGCTATTGATTAACTAGAATCTGCAGCTTATCCATCAGGTAGGGAAATGGGCAGACTGGGTGGGCCAAGCGGTCCTTAACTGCCATCAAATTCTATGTTTCTATGTATCTTGGTCATCGGGACCCTGTTAAGTGGATTCTGCACTTAGTGCTTGGAGAAAGCACCTCAAAATGTTTTTTTTTTTTCATTCTTTTTCATGAGCTTTTTTTTTATGTAAATATAATTTGGCCATAGAAAAAAGGATCACTTCATATGAAAAAAATAATCTGGAAGAAAACTAAGTCCAAATTATTTTTTCATATGAGGGCATCCTTTTTTAGCTGTGGTCATGACGGGAGGGCTGAGCCGGTCACCGGCTCTGTTCTGGGACATTATTGGGATGAGCGGGGTGTCTCTGCCAGGTTGGAGGGGGGACCACTAGATTACCAGGGAAAATATTTTATTTTTATTTGAAATGCGGGTCAGGATACATGCTGGGGGTGGGAGGACCACTAGACTACCAGGGAAATGTTTTTATTTTTATGTGTAATGGGGGTCAGGACACATGCTTGGTGGTGGGGGAACCACTAGATAACCAAGGAAACAATTTTATTTTTATTTGAAATGGGGGTCGGGATGCATGCTGGGGGTGGTGGGACCACTAGACTATCAGTGAAATAACTTCATAGGGTGGATACTTGGGATTGGGACTCATGATTGGGGGTTCACCACTGCCGCATTACCACTGGCCTTTTCTCAGCGGTATTAAGTGCATGCTACAGGTCGCGCTAATGCCTGTAGCACGGTGCTATACTTTTGAATATGCCGATGCGACAGCATTCAGTGCCCCTCCCCTCAGTCCCTCCTCTGCATACATTATACTTTAATGTTGGGGCTAACACCTAGCACTGGTGCTAAATGTTCTTTTGAATATTGCAGTCATGTGCAAATTCGGCACTAGTCCAGTGCAACGGATTTGCGCCCGGCGCTAAGCTTTGAATATCTGGCCAAATATGTCCCTCAATATTTGGACTTAAGGAACAATCTATATATCAAAACAAAAGGTGCACTACAGGAATAACACATGTTCTCCCTAAATGTATAGGGGCAACACACACAAAAAAAATAATGAAAATTAAAGAGGCTAACATTGGAACTTCAACAAGCCATTATTCCCTCAATATTTGGACTTAAGAGACAACATATATATGTATGTGTATATATATATATATATATATATATATGTATATATATATATATACACTAAGGTATTGATGAGTAGTACAAGAATAACATATATTCCCCCTAAACATTTAGAAGCAATATAAAAAAACATTAACAAATGGAAATTCAATAAGATAACATTGGAAATTCAACAAGCCATAACTCCCTCAATATTTGGATTTAAGGGATAATACATATATCAAAATAAAGCTAGGAATGAGTAGTACAAGAATAACACATATTCCCCCTAAACATTTAGAAGCAATATAAAACACAATAACAAATGAAAATTCTCATTGGATAACATTGGAACTTCAACAATCCGTAACTCTGTCAACATTTTGACTTGAGGGACACTCTATATATCAAAACAGAGGTCTTAATGAGTACTACAAGAATAACATACATTCCCTCTAAACACAAAGGGCAATATAAAAAAAAACAATAAAAAATTCCCATAGGATAACATTGGAAATTCAACAAGCCATAACTCCCTCAATATTTGGGCTTAAGGGACAATGTATATCTCAAAACAAAGGTCTTAATGGGCACTACAAGTATAATACATATTCCCCCAAACATTTAAGGACAATATAAAAAACAAACAACAAAAATTACAAATTCCCATAGGATAAAATTGGAAATTCAACAAGCCAGAACTCCTTCAATATTCTGACTTAAGGGATCAAATAAAAGTATTAATGAGTACTACAAGAATAACACATACCCACCGACATAGGGGAGATATAAAAAAGTACAAAAAATGCAAATTCTCAAAGGATAACATTAGAAATATAACAAGTCACACAGTGAAGGAAAGAAATTGCTGTTTCAGAAGAAATGGAAGGCCCTACACTTCCACAGCAACATAAATGTATGCAACTATGAAGGGATGGAAGTGCAGGGCCCAGAGGACCCTGCTCTCCCAAAGCAAATGAGGATGCAGTTATGTTATTTCAAAATGTAAGAAAATTCATTTAAAAAAAACGTTTTTAATGCACTGGTTAGGGTTGAACTGAAAGCATTTGGGAAATGTGGTACTAGGGCTGCCAACCCTAACACTCCACCTCCACTCTGCAGGCAGCAACAGGAAAAACTATTATGGTTGGACCTGTCCTGTGTCTTCATAAATCAGGTGAGGTGTGTGCCTCAAACCTAACGCTCACCCCATTCTCATATACTGTACACATCTCAGCTTGCTTACTGATGGAATGGGGTGAGTGTTAGGGTTGACAACCCTAAGGCACGTGCCATGCCTCATTTACTAAGACACAGGAGAGGTCAAATCATAATGTTTTTTCCTGTTGCTGCCTGCAGGGTGGTGGTGAGGTGTTAGGGTTGGCAAACTTAACACCACATTTCCTGACTTTTGTCAGTTTATCCTGAACTAGTGCATTACCAAAGTTTTTTGCAATTAATATATCTATCTATTTATCTATCTATCTATCTATATATATATATATATATATATATATATATATATATATATATATATCTTTTGCAAAAAACTGTGTTAATGCAACATTTAGGTTCATGCTAAAGTGACAAAAGTAGGGAAATGTGGCTTTAGGGTTTCTAGCCTAAAACCCCAAACCCACCACTAAAGCAAATCAGGGGTGCAGTCATCCTAGGGGTTGTCAACTTTAAAGCTTGCCCCATTAGGATTTTATGTTTCTGGAGTGTATAGAATGGGATGAACTTTAGGGTTGACAACCCCTAGGAAGACTCTGCCACTGACTTGCTTTAAGGGTGGGTTTGGGGTTTTAGGTTGGAAACCCTAAAGCCACATTTCCCTACTTTTTTCACTTTAGCCTGAACCCTAATGGTTGTATTAATACAGTTTTTTGTAAAGAATGTCCTTACTTTTTGAGATAGTATAATCATATCCTTATTTTCCTGTTGGAGTGCAGGGCCCTCTGGGCCCTATGCTCCCATACTTTTTGAGATAGTATAATCATATCCTTATTTGTCTGATGGGGCGTGGGGTCTCATCCTTCCATAGATGTGCATCTGTATGTTTATGGGGAAACACAGGTTCCTTTGGGCCTTGCACTTCCATCTGTAGGACAACAGCAATAAAAATGTCAACATAGCCTTCCTATTACTTCACTCATGAATCCAATAATAACAATTGTAAAATCCCCACCAAAACATCATTCTGTGCCACTGCAACATCATTCCATGCCAGGGGCATGAAAAACATTTTGGGCATGATTTGAAAAATGACAGCTGTCACATTCATGAAGTGGTGTCAAGAAATTGCTATGTTGATAATTTGGGGTTCTACTCTGTCCTCCACTGGTTGTCTTCTTCTTCGTGTCTGGCTTATTCATTAGGTCGCCTGACTGACAACATTATTCATTCTTCTATCCCCGCCACACTCACTGCTATTCTCACCCCCATGGACTGTCCTTGTTCCCTCCATTCCATGTCGTTAGCTCTGTTATCTGTCACAAAATGCTCTACTAGGATGTGTGAACTTGCCTTCTTCTATGCCTCCAAATTTTGGAACTCTCTCCCACTTGATCTTAGGCACTCCAGATCCCACCCCACTTTCAAGAAAGGCCTCTCCTATTATCTTGCCTCCCTTGACATTTGCAAATGTCCCTAGCTTCATGAGTCATGCAAATCTACCATTGTCCTGCACTTAAATTTCACTGTGGCCTCTTGATTTCTCCCATCCCCACTCTTCCTCAGCTGCAGCTATGCACTTTGTTCCCCATCTCTGCCTGGGAATTTTCTCTTTGCTGACTTACCAACAGCACTGTCATGTTTTGTACATTATTAACAGTAACTTGTGCATTTTTGTCTGTTTTGTTCCTATTATACTGTGTGATATGTACCTCCTCTATGTACTATGTAACTTGCACCTCTGTATAACTGTTTGGAATCTTCTATTGTACAACACTGTATACGTATTTGTTTTTGCCTGTTCCTTGATTTGTACTCTCCAGGGTCATGCCTAAAAATAGGCAGTTCTGTCTAGTGCACTTACCAGGTTACCAAAAGCAAATAAGTAAATAAATTATTGAAAATTAAGAAAGTTACAAATGAGAGTAGCAAATTGTTAACAGATGCACACAACATTGCCATTGTAGCCTATTTTGACTCCAAATTTTCAACATACAGTACTCGTCTTATGACCCCATCACATGAACAAGTATGGTGAAAAGTTTGAAATCTTGCCTGTAAGGTGATTTCATAAACCTACCATGAAATCACCTTTTGGGCAGGATTTGCAAAATGACACCAGCATTGTTTATGAGGTGGGGTATCAAAAAGGGTATGTTAAAAATTTGGTGTCAAAATCTTGAAAAATGACAAAGCTATGCACCAAAGTTGAAAACCCCATTAAAATGCACTGAACTGCACTTACCTTACTTTGTCATATTGCAGTCAGTAGTTCCAGCGCAAGATGTGCCTCCCCTATTGGAGTGGATCTTCATTGTGGGACCTGTGAGGGTGTGAGGGGGTCTGGGGGTTTGCAGGCTGGTTGGTGCTGGGTAGGAGGTCCAGGTGGGGGCTATAAACAGCAAAGGACCATTTCTTTTTTTTTGGTTAAGAAAAAAACCATTGAGGAATTGTTTTCTTTATTGAAAGCACACAATGAAAATGGAGGGGAGAACCACTAGACACCAGGGATACATCATTAATTACATGGACAGGCATCAGCGTGTGAGGGGTGCCTCTAGACACCAACCCTGAATCATACAATGAGGGGCACGCCAATTGGAGGGTGGGAGGTATCACTAGACACCAGGGAAAATGCCTTTAATAAAAATATAAAGCAAAAAAAAAATACATGAACAGTGATTGGAGGTGGGGTGTGTGATCAAATGGTGGGGAGGCACCACTCAGGGATGTTGTTAAGGTTGTTAAGGCTGGGACTCTTGGGCTAGGGCCCCGAATGTTTTTTTGGGGCTCCAAACCTTGTCCTGCATGCTCTCCCTCCTAGTACTTGGGACTCGAACCTTGTCCCAACTTCTGACTCCCTTGGACCATGTGTGGCTGCATGTATAATACCGTAGCTTGTCCACCCCCCTTTCTGAATAAACCAGTCTGGTTATTTTGTGCACTGTGCCTTTTCAAGGAATAGATGCCTTTAGTCCTGTCTCTCACCAGCACTGCTCCTCAGTGACTGACTGGACTGTGTCGGTGCATGTCTTGCTATCTCTCTCCTCCCCCGGTGCTGTCATGCTGTGTGGGTCAGAAATCTGCAGGTCTACTTTCTCCCCTGTAGACATGTGGACTTGCTCCTGCTTCCCTTGCATGTCTCGCTTGCTTTCTCTCCCCCCGGTGCTGTCTTGCTGGGTGGGGCAGAAGTCTGCAGGTTTACCCTCTGTCCCCCAACTAGAGAGGCAGTGAATTTAAATTCCGCCAGTGAAGTGCCTGTGAAGTGGGCTTTTCACATTGTCACTTTGCTTTGCAGAATGACCCATATGAAAGGCTCACTTCACCTTGCGATTACTACTTTGTGTTGTCATTCCACCTTAATGTGAATTAAGTCAAAGTGGCAACAATACTGGCAGCCCCACACACACACATTCACCAGAATTAATGTGCATCCCCAAAGTGCTACTGTCTTGTGTCCAGAAAACTCCCCAGTGATGACGAAGTGAAATGAGAGCACAACAAGATATGCAAAGTCTGCCAGAATTAATGGCGCACTCAGTCATGCGTGCAGTAGTCACACATAGTCACCTGAATTAAAGTGCATCCCCAAAATGCTACTGTTTTGAGTCCAGAAAATTCCTCAGTGCTGATGAAATGAAATGAAAGCGTAACAAGAAATGCAGTCTCCCAAAATTAATGGCGCACTTAGTCATAGACGCAGTGATCACATACAGTCACCAGATTTAATGTGCATCCCCAAAATGCTACTGTCTTGTGTTCAGAAAATTCCCCAGTGCTGACAAAATGCTACTGTCTTTTGTCTAGAAAATTCCCCAGTGCTGATGAAGTGAAATGGGAGCATAACAAGAAATGCAAAGTCTCCCAGAATTAATGGCGCACTCAGTCATGCGCGCAGTGGTCACACACAGTCATCAGAATTAATGTGCATCCCCAGAATGCTTCTGTCTTATGTCCAGACAATTCTCCAGTGCTGACGATGTACTACTGTCTTGTGTCCAAAAAATTCCCCAGTGCTGATGAAGTGAAATGAGAGCATATCAAGAGAGGTATACTAAAAGGCACAACAACACCTAACTAGTGCTCACAAGTCACAAATCCAAATCTGGAAAGGAATACCTTTTGCTGGTTGGGGGATTAGTACATGGCAGTAACAATCCACTACCAGTAAAGCTACCACAAAGCAGTACAAAATATTCATGCAGGTGTGGTGGATAGCAGGTTCACAGTGCTGCAATTACTCTGTGGCACAATAAAAGGTGTCTGATTTAATGGCACGCATCGCACACACACACTACAAGTAATGCGTAGCAAATTAAAAACCTTTAATAATATAACCAAATGTTTGAAACAAACAAATTATACACTGCTGCACCACAACAATCATCAAAAAAATCAAGAATTACTGAAAATATTACTGTGTGTTCATTAACACAGGTATACAAGAAAAATATAACCAAAACAGAAAGACTGCCTTTTTCTCCCAGTTAATCTACCTACACCACAAATATGCCTCTCCCCCAAAGCACACTTTGCATTACGCAAACTGACTGGTCTAAATTAACATTCAAAATCCACACACAAACAACAAACACTCAATGATATGAGCACAGAAGGGTTCCTACATTCGATGTACTAAATATTGAGCAAAAAAATTTACTGAACAAGGCATTTTTAACTGCTTTTAGAGGTTTTGAATCACAGAGCTCTGAGAGCAAACTGTGTCCAGCTACCACTACACACACTACCCAGGCCAGAACTAAGGTTGTGCAGAACAATCTAGAGCCCATGTGACCTGCAATCCCATGACTCACTACAGAATTTCATTTGGAGCTCAATTACAAGATGAAATAAGGCGAAGTACATTGATTTCAATGTACTTCACCTTGAAATTGGTGGAGAAGTGGTTTGGGGATGGCAGAATAACGCAAAGTCATTGGTTTCAATGGACTTCTCGTTCCTCATTATGATGCAAAGTACTCTGCTTCACATTGTGGAGTACTTCACGAATTCCGCATTACTCCGTGAATCACTTCACTGAGTGAATTGGGGCCACTTCGCCCACCACTACTTACAGTACAGTAACTCACATGCTGTACAGGAAGGAACATGAATGCCTATGGCTGTACTTCCCCGATGAGCAGAGCCTGTATCATAAAACTCCCCAATTTAAAAACTCTTATTAATGAGTACAGTGGTGCTGATTGGGTGAAGCTTGGAGAGATACTACAAAACAGGCTTACAATACATGCAAGTAACTAGAAAAAAAATTAATTTTGTGATTTGTGACATTATCGTGAATCGTGAATTGTGACTACATTTGTGATCGTGATGATGAAGAATGTGATTCGGTGTGAGATAATCAATATAAAACTGTATGGGAACATGAAAGCCTACAGCTGTGCCTCCAGATGAGCTGTAGTACAAAACTCCACAATTTAAAAACTCTTATTAATGAGTACAGTGATGGGGAGGTGAAGCCTGGAGAGATACTACAAAACAGGATTACAATACATCCAAGTAACTAGTAAAAAAATTAATTTTGTGATTTCTGACGTGATTGTGAATTGTGACTGCATTTGTGACCGTGATGATGAAGAACATGAACATAACATAGAAACATAGATTTTGATGGTAGATAAGGACCACTTGGCCCACCCAGTCTGCCCATTTCCCTACCTATTGGATAAGCTGCAGATTCTAGTTAACCAACAGCCTACTTCCTGCAACCTCCCACTATAATTGTCTTATGTCTGTCCCATGCATGTTTGAATTCCCCCACTGTTTTAGACCCCACAACCTCTCCAGGAAGGCGGTTCCATGCATCCACCACTCTCTCCATGAAAAAGAATTTCCTCACATTACCCCTGAGCCATTCCCCCTCTAACTTTAAATTGTGCCCGCTTGTTCTTACACATCTCTTTTTCTGAAAGATTCTACCCTCCTGGACTTTGTTATTTCATGATTTGTATCACGAGTGACTCGTGATGATGGCCCTGACTTAAAAACACATAGTAATGAGTACAATGTTCATGCAGAGATGTGCACCACACCAGTCCAGTACTCTGAAGGGAAGCCAAAGAAACAACTGTGAATTAAGTTACAGATAGGGACTGAGCCCAAAAGAGATGCAAATGCGCAGACAGATTAAGATTGCGCTGTGCACTGAAGAGATGCAGACAAAAAGGCACAACACCTAACCAGTGCTCACTGTCAGAAATTTAAATCTGGAAAAGAATACCTTTGCCGGTTGTGGCAGACAATGGGAGGGAGCAGTGTACTGCAGTAACAGTCACTCTAATACCAGTACCAGTAAAGATACCACAAAGAAGTACAAAAATCATGCAGCTGCAGTGGACAGCAGGTTTACATTGCTGCATTTACTACATGGTGCATTAAAAGGTGTCTGATTTGATAACACACATCACACACACACACACACACACACACACTAAGTAATGTGTAGCAAATTGAAAACTTCAGAAATATAACCACATATTTTAAACAAACTAAAATTATGCACTGCTGTACCACAACACTCAGCAAAAAAATTTTGAGAATTATTGAAAATATTACTGTGTGTACATTAACAGAGTTATACAAGAAAAATATCACCAAAACAGAAAGAACTGTCTTGTTGTCCAAGTCAATCTACCTACATCACAGATACGCCCCTCCCCCAAAGCACACTTCTAGTGTCTATCAGTACACAGACTGAATGTTGTAAGTTAACATTCAAAATCCACACACAAACAATAAACTCTTGATGATATGAGCACAGGAGGGTTTCTTACAATCAATGAACTAAAGTTTCAGCAAACAAAATACTCAAATAGGCTTTTTTAACAGCTTTTAAAAGGTTTGAATTGCAGAGAGCTCTCACAGCAGACTGTCTCCTACTGCTTCCTACACACACTACCCTGAACTGAGGCTGTGCAGAACAATCTAGAGCCCATGTGACCTGAAATCCCATGAATTACTGTAAAATTCACCTTTGGAGCTTAAAACAAGGCGAAGTGAGGTGAAGTACATTGTTTTCAATGTACTTCACCTTACAGTTTGTGGAGTAGTGGCTTGGGAAAGGTGAAGTAATGTGAAGTCATTACTGTCAATGGACTTTGCGTTGCCCATAATGATGCTAAGTACTCCACTCCGCATTGCGGAGCACTTTGTGAATTCGCCTTGACTTCATGAATTGCTTCGCAGAGCGAGTTGAGGCCACTTGGCTCACCACTACCCACAACTGGCATGGAAACCTGCTTCTACTTTCCTCCTCATTAAGTTCAATGGCATTGGCAGTGCAGGCTGGGCAGTGGTAACCAACTCAACTCCCCCCCCTGGGTGTCATCCAGCTCTTCACTGCTGCTGGTGGAATGGGATGGACTAGGAAGAAGAAGCACTGAAAGAGAGTGCGGGGTAGTAGTAACAGCAGAGATTGAGAAAAGGATGGAAAGCAGCAGCAGTACTTGAGAGTGGAGATGGAGAAGAAGTGTGAGTCATGCCTCAGAAATGGTCATGAAAGGTACTGCACTGTCACTGACCTCATCCTCACACACACAGCAGCAGCCTTCCCTAAACAAACTTAACCTCCTCTCTCCCTCCAGTTATCCTGTACACACTGTAAAACAGTGCACAGACTACTAGAGAGTTCACAGAGACTGAGAGACACCTGCATGAGTTCCAGTTTTTAAATAGTGTATGCAAACATGTTGTAGTTGCATGCTGCAAGAAGAAAATAATGCAGATTGGGGAAGGGATTATTCTGATTCAGTCATGGAATTGGAATTGGCATGAGACAAGAGTGAGAGAGGCAGTTCACTACAACCACCGAACACCGAAGACAGGGAGGGACTATCTGGGAGGAGACAGGATGGAGGCTGATGCTAATGGCCAGCCTGGAGACTCTGCTAGACACCAGGGAAATTTTTTTAAATAAAAATATAAAAGAAAAAAAAGTATGGGGCCAGTGATGGGAGGGTGGGTTCTGCCATTAGATATCAGTCAGAAATCATTTTTCATCAGACATGGTACTTTTTCATTTGAATGAAAAAGGACTCATGAAAAAGGATCTTAGCAAGTGACAAAAAAGGATTTAAAATATGTATATAAATATAAAAAAAAAAATTCAGGGATCATACTGCCAGCACAAAAGTGAGCTAGATACATGTTTTGCTGCCTCTGCAGAATGTCATTTTTGGGGGGTTTGACATTTTTTTGGGTGGAAGAAAACAGGAAATAGCAGAAAATGAAAAAGGAATGTTTCTCACAAAAAAGGATTGGCCCCTAAAGAAAAAGAATCCTTTTTCATTTCACCAACTTCTTTTTTCCTTCCAGGAAGCTATCCAGGAATATGAAATTCCCAATGAAAATAATGGGAACTTTAAAATTGACTCACTTTGGAACGGATTAATATTTTTTCACCTAACAAGTGAAAGGCACTTCTGTGATACATGCCCCTTCTTCTCTGAAAAATTTGGACCAAAATTCCAAACTATTTAGGTGGAAGACAATGACAAGAAACAGTGAAAAGAGCATTTTTCTACATTTTGCGCTATCCGCATTTCGGAATCCACACATCCAACCAGAATGCAACTTATCATGTCAGGAAAGCTACCCCAAGAGACTGCTTATGCAAAATATTGTGCACATCCATTGTACAGTTGTGAAGCTACAGTATTAAAGTGCAAAATTTGAGGTTTAACATAGAAGGCTCTGCTCAACCCTAAATATCAGGTCTCGCCCCTATAGTTAGGGTTGCGTAAGCACTTCAATGTTAAACTTGAAATTTTGCACTTTAATAACTTTGCAATAATTTAATGAGTTCACATGTAAATTCACATGCACTGTCACCCAGGGAAGATATCTGGATGTGGCAAGTTACTTTCTGGTTGGATGTGTGGTTTCCTAGTTCCAGAGAAGTGAAAAAGCATTTTTTCACTCATTGACTTTGCTGGGGATTTTTCTTTGAACTTGCCTGCAGCTCAGATAGTTTGGAATCTTGTTCTGAAATTTTCAAGGCAGAAAGGGGATAGCCCACAGTTATGTCTTTTGCTAGTCTGGTGAAACAATATCAAACCATTTTTAAGTTATTGCATTTTAAATATTTGAAAAAATACTTTCTGAATACGCTCAGCAAGCACTGAAAGATAGCTGTAGGAAATGAAAAAAGAATTATTTTTTCATGTGATATCATCCTTGTTTGTTTGAGGAAAATCATGTTTTATATGGTCTTGTTTTTAGTTTTGCCTGAGAAATTAAAATGTTGAACCCCCCAACAATGATATTCTGGGGAGGAGCCAACACATGTAGCTTGCTTATCAGAACCCCTTTAGCTGCATTCTACACTTTACTACTCAAGAAATACCCTCAAAATGCATTTTTTAACATTGAAATTATTTTTTCGTATTGGCATCATCTGAAAAAAGATTTTGTTTCGTATAAGGATGTCACTGAAAATCAGGGACAGTTGAGGGGTATGTGAGGTGATACTGAATATTCAGCAAGAAGGTCTCCATGCAGCAATGCTCTAGCATTTCACATATACCGTGCCGTGATTGAGAGTCATCCAGCAAGAACAGTTGATTGCTTTTCCAACTATCTTAACATTTTTCCTGCATGCCAGCAATGTCTGCATAATATAACATAACATAACACTGCTTTGTTTTCAGAGGTAAATCAAGGCATCTTTATAACAATGCACTGATCATAGCCTGGGAACAGGATGTATATTTGGGAATGGGGGAAGACTGCTACTCTGGGTGATCCCTATCTGTTTCAATTCTATGGTGTCTTTTGGGATGGTGTCAGGGGGAACCACAGTAACCATTATCACCAATTACACCATACGTGGTTTGTAAGCTTGGGCTATCCACAGGGAAATACACCACATTTTAGATATTAAAAAATGTATTTTACATGTTTTTCTGTGTTTATGATGCAGTTTATATTGAAAAAAAACTATAGATCCTTTCTTCAGCTGCACTGGGTGGAGCCTGTAGCCATCTTGTGATTGCCTAAAAAATGATTGACTGGAGCTAACCGACCAGTAAAGCTGGAGTCGCATCACGATCACTCCACAAGTTGGAACACTCCACTCTGTAGCTGCTCATTGGTCTAGCACCCCCCCATGGGCACACTATATTTTTTTCATGTACGATATAGCCTGCTGTGCCCAAGATGGCTGCTGGAGTTCAGTGTGCTTGTGCGAACAGAGGCACATGCACCGGTGGCCATCTTGTGCATGGTGGACTGTTCCGCCGTGAGCTCAGTGAGCACTCTTAAAGCACAGCTACAGCCATGTTGTATAGTAGCTTCCTTACTCCAGGTTGAATAGCACATGCCCTGTGACTGAGACTGAGATTAATTCAATTCCCTGTGCCATTTTATAACATGCCATAATGGAGAGGAATTTTGTCCTGGCCAAAACCAAACTTCATTCAAGAATAAAATAAACATCAAATACAGTTTTGTGTTGTTTACATCAATTGGTTTTCTTTATTAAATCTGGACCAGTTCTCTAAAACTCATCAGTTATGTCCCCCTTCAAAATTTGACAATACCGTCATCTTACACGATACTCAACAAATACCCTTTGCCTATAATTCTTAAAGCAAGACCTTTAACACACCTACATCCTAAGAGCTCAAATATAAAATTCTACCTTGAAAAAAGTTGTCCCATCTGATACATATTAAAAAATATTAAATGCAAATGCACATGTTTGATTATCAAGTGAATTACAATGTACTATTGGTGGTAGAATAGGTTTACATTACATAGAAACATAGAATCTGATGGCAGAAAAGGACTGCTTGGCCCCCCTAGTCTGCCCATTTCCTTACCTAATGGATAAGCTGCAGATCCTAGTTAACCAACAGCCTACTTCCTCCTATGCCCCACTAGAATTGCCTTATGTCTGTCCCATGCATTCTTGAATTTCCCCACTGTTTTTGACTTCACAACCTCCTCAGAAAGGCTGTTCCATGCATCCACAACCCTCTCCATGAAAAAATATTTCCTCACATTACCTCTGAGCCATCCCCCCCTCTATCTTCAAATAGTGCCTCCTTGTTTTTGCACGTCTCTTTTTCTTAAAGATGCTACCCTCTTGGACTTTGTTGATTCTACTGAGGTACTTTAAAGTTTCTATCTCCCTCCTTTCCTCAAGGGTATACATATTAAGCTCCTTTAGTCTCTCTTCATATGTATTCTGGTGCATTGTACATGTTTGCACAGCATATTATTCCCTGATTCTGAAGCAGGACAGCAGGGCAGACCTTATAGAGCTAGAATCCCTTCCAACCTTAACATAACTAAGTCACATTTTATTTTTAAGTTTATTTATTAGATTGTCAAGGAATATATACACTGCTACCATTGATGCAATTCAGTTTAGCTTGCCTTCAAAAAAACTTTGAGAATACAAGGAACAACAGGGCAGGATTGATCAACTTTTTGTCTTTTCATTCATATTTATTTTCTGTCATAGACAATCTAGGTTTCTATGTTTGTACCTAGCTAGACATACTGTACATAGATACATACTGTAGATGGGTATAGTGCAGAAAGAGACCAAACGCCCACTAGCTCTATCCCATTGTTCTTGGCTACCCTAGAATTCCTGTCCTGTTCTGCATAGCAATACTCATTGCCAAACGGCCTGCAGTATATTGTAAACTAAAATAATAGACTTGTATTCCAGGCCCTTTGATGTAAAACTGTACAGTACTGTATATCATAATATTAAAATAAGTTATCCAGCACACCCACCCCAGGGGTGTAGCTAGCATTTGGGAATTAGGGGATGGGAGTTCAACCAAAGAAATTCCATTATTTAGTCTAGGTGTACATTTTTTGTTTGAAAACATATGGAAGCAAAATGGTAGGGGGGGTGGGCACACAGTCCCCCTCCACCCACTAGGCTCATGCCCCTATACTGCGCACACAAGCACACACTCGTTCATGTTCTTGCAGATCTTTTCCCTTATGTTTAGGAAGTTTGGGTGCTGCAAGGATGCTACATAAAGTTAGATGAGCCTATCTAGTGACTTGGTTAATGCTGCCCCCACACACCGGCCCCACCTTCAGAGACAGCTACAGGTCTCTCACTCTCTCTTTCTTGCTCCCTCTCTCTATTTATAGGATTCATAGGATGTATTACAGATCAGTTAGCACTAGGCTTTTATGACCTGTTTCCAAACTGTCATACATGCAGATGCCTGTCATTTTAGTGCTTCATCCAATGATTTTTTTAAATTGACTAATAGTGGTGCTAGATACTACTCCACCAGGAAGACTGTTCCATATAGACAAAATCCATTGATTAAACCATCCATCTCTATCTGTTTTTCTGTAGTTTTCACCTTTCAGTGACATGTCATGTCCTCTTACGGTTATCGTTTTCTCCCTGGCTTTAAATCCTGCACGTTCCCGTAAGTCTCTATTTTCAAATGCCCTGTAAACCAAGCACAGATCCCTTCTAACTCATCTGTAATATAGGGTATACATTACAAGCTCATCTAGTCTTTCTTCATGGGTCAGTTGCTTTATGAGGAAGGAGGTACAGGAAGGGAAGGGAACATTATTTAACCAGGAGTAGCACACTAAGCCGAAGCTCATTTCCAGATGCGATCTGGGAGCAGAAAAAAGTTAAGTGACTTGCTCAGGATCACACAGTATGCATTTAGGCAGCTGTGGGATTCAAACCCAGGTCTCCAGATCTGCAGCTCACAGCCTTAACCCACTGTGTTATATTGCCTCCTAAACATGTTTGATATGTCTGGTATCAGCTTAATGGCTCTTCTCTGTACATGTTTCAGTTTCTTTATTTTTTCCTTTCTGTAGGGCACCTAAAACTGAGCACAGTACTCCATGTGGGGTTTCACCAAAGCTATGTAAAGGGGCATCAGCACCTCCCTGTCCCTACTTCTTATATTTCTTTGAATACATGCCAGGATGCTGTTTTCTTTATTTGACTACATTTGCACAATGTTTATCAAGCACCAGCTTATTGGTCACTAGTATTCTGAAGTCTTTTTCAGAGTCAATAGATACAATTTCCTTGCCATTTATGTAATATTTGGCCAACAGGTTTTTCTTTCCAAAGTGCATGATTTTACATTTTCCAGAGTTAAATTCTAATTATTTTTGTAATGGCCAAAGCAGTTAAGGTTTTTATAACCTCCTGGAACTTTACAACTTCTTCTTGATTCATTATTAAAGATCCTAGTTTTAAATCATTAGCAAATTTACTTTTCCAGGTAGTGCCTTTCTATTGAATTGTTGAAAAAATGCTAACTAAAACTGGACCCAAAACTGACCCCTGAGGAACTCCACTACCCACCTTAGCCCATTTTGAGTAATGACCCCTTATGCAAACTCTCTGGTTCCTCTTTGCAAGCCATAGCCATATCCAAATACTTAAGTTTTCATTTCATCCTATTTCTTCTAGTGTTTGGATCAGTTCGCTGTCTGTCACTGTGTCAAAGGCCTTTGTAAAGTCTACATACAGCATATCAACGGGTGTGTCTAAGTCCATGGCAATACTATCTGGTTCAAAAAAGTGTAATAAGTTAGTTAAATAAGATCTTCCTTTTCTGAATCCATGTTGGAAGTAGTGGTGGGCGAAGTGGCCTCAATTTGCTCCGTGGAGTGATTCACAGAGCCAAGACAAATTTTCGGAGTGCTCTGCAATGTGAAGTGGAGTACTTCACATTATAATGAGTAACACGAAGTCCATTGCAAACAATGACTTTGCGTTACTCTGCCTTCCCAGACCACTACTCCACCAAATCATAAGATTAAGTGCTTTAGGAACAATGCACTTTGCCTCACTTCCCCTTGTTTTTAAGCTCTGAAGGTGAATTTTTCAGTGATTCATGGGATTTTAGGTCACATGGGCTCTATATTGATCAGCACAGCCTCAGTTTGGGGTAGTGTGTGTAGAAAGCTGTAGGAGACAGTGTGCTCTGAGAGCTGTCTGTGATTCAGACCTTCTAAAAGATGTTAAAAAAGCCTTTTTGAGTAATTTATTTTGCTCAAACTTTAGTTCATTGATTGTAGGAAACCCTCCTGTGCTAATATCATTGAGCATTTTTGTTTGTGTGTGAATTTTTAATGTTAATGTACAACATTGAGTCTGTGTAGTAAAAGACAGTGAAAGTGTACTTTGGGGAAGGGGCGTATCTGTGGTGTGGGTAGATTTAAGTTGGAGAAATAAGAAGTTCTTTGTTTTTCAGTTATAGTTTTGTTATATTACTGACTATGTTAAAGTACACACAGTAATATTGTCAGTAATTGTTGAAATTTTCTTGCTGATTGTGTGTTGCTGTGTGGATCTGGTGCAGCAGTTCAGAATTTCAGGTGGTTTACAATATGTGGCATATTATTACTGAACTTTTCAATTTGCTACGCATTACTCATTGTAGACAAATTGTGTGTGTGTGTGTGTGTGCGTGTGAGTGTGTGTGCAGTGCTGTGTGACATCAAATAATACACCTTGTATTGTGCCACAGTGTAATTTCAGGCACAGCAGTGTGAACCTGCTATCCAGTGCAGCTGTGTGATTTTGTACTGCCATTGTGGTATCTTTTCTTTGTTTTGCTGCTTGCTCTGCACTGCCATAAAAACCTGCAGTCAGTGCTCCCCCCCCCCCACCGGCAAAAGGAATTGTTTACCAGATTGTATTGTTTGTGACCTCAGCACCACTGGTTAGTTAAGGTGTTGTTTTCACTTGTGAATTTGCTTCTCTATCTGTTGCTGAAGCCACAGTTGTTTTTTTGGCTTCACATCCAGTGTCCCCCCACACCATGCAGAGTGAACGTTCCAAAATCTAAATTTGTTTAGAATATTGTTGTTGATCCCCCAAAATGCCTGCAAAGAGACGTGCAAGCAAAACTGGTTCTCGCCATGGCACTGCTGCCAGTGGTAAGATTGTCTGTGGGAGTGGTAGTACGCAGATGCAGAAGTGCATTGCTGATGTGAGGAAAGGTATATCTCCTGCAATGTTTTTTATTGCCCAAGCAACAGCTTCACTCATAGTTGGAGGAGATGATGTTGTCCCAGCCGGTGGTGTTAGTGCAGTTGCTGGTGGTGGTAGTATGAGTATTGCTGCCTCAAGTTCCACTTCTGACCAGTGTACCATGTCCAAAAATATAGTGGAGTGTGAAGCAGTGCAAGTGAATGCAGATGATGTCATACTTCCCAGTAACATCCCAGTAAATGAACCTGAGGATTCTGATAATCATGTCACCGATAGCATACAATGTGACATTTCTTCCACCACAGTTCAGGTCATGCATTTTCCATGCAGTGATTCACAATGTGGTGTCAAAATATCAGGTGATGGTGGTGTTGATGATGATGATGATGATGTTGCTGTGGTTACAACACACAGTCCACATGCCAGCATCCAAGCAGCATCATGGACATGTTAAAAGTAGAGCATCACAATCCCTTGTTTGGGATTTATTTGTGCAAGATGCAAATGATGAGTCAATTGCAATCTGCCAGGTTTGCTATGTGCTTGTGAGTTGAGGTAAAAAGGGAAACCATCTGGGCACAGAAGCACAGCATATGCATCTTAAGAATAGGCACATGGCACTGTGGACCCAGCACAAGATGGCAGCTGATACCACAGTCGGGCGTTCACCCTCGTCATCAACCATAATGAGCATGTTATCCCCTTCCTTGAGTGTTAAGTTCAGTAGGAAATTAAATGTGTGCAGTAGTGAAGAAATAAAAGCAGAGGATTATTACAGGCATGATGAGGTGGAGGAGCAGAATGATTTTGAAATGTTGTCCAGTGCCAGTGAGAGTAGCAGTTTTGGTGGTGGTGATGGTGAATGCAGTACGTCTAGTTCAAGTGGTACATCAACCCTGGTTGGCAAATCTGGCAAAATAACTGCATTATTGGGTTTGTCATCTTCACCTGTGCAACAGTCTTCATCAAATATCTACACTCCACCCCCTGCCATTCACAGAGCAGAACTATTTGTCATCACACCCCGTGTAAAACGTTTAAGTCAGCCCATGTTACAGAGTGTTTTTTCGCATAAGCTGGAGTACCCACCCAATCATACAATGTCATGTGAACGTAATGCTGCTGTAGCTGAAATGCTGGCAACTGATATTTTGCCCTTCTCCTTTGTGGAGAATTGTGGAGAATTGTGGGTTCCAGTGGTTTGCTGCACATGCCTGTCCAGAATGGAAAGTCCCATCCAGGACATACTTTTCGACCTGTGCTGTCCCCGAGTTGTTCCGTACTGTGTCTGACTCAGTAAGACATGCCCTTCAACATTCCTCTTCTCCACTCATCCATTTAAGTATGGATATGTGGACAAGTGGCAAAACAGTGGGGAGTTCATATTTGTGCATAACTGCACGCTGGGCGCAGGTGCTGGGGGTTGTTTGTGATGTTGGTAGTGTGAATAATCAATGCAGTAAGGTGGAGTGTCATGGTAGCAATCCTCCAAGAATTCAATAGCATGCAACGATTGCTATGTGCAATGTGACCTGTTCACACACTGGTGAAAACATGTTGGATGTGGTACTGACTGAAATTGACAAGTGGCTGAACCCCCTGTCCCTGAGAGCTGGGTTCATAGCAAGTGACAATGGGTCAAATGTGATGAAATGCATCACAAATGGTGGCTTTTTTCATGTTCCATGCATGGCCCATTGTTTAAATCTTGTGGTGCAGGAGTTTCTGCAGCACCCTGGTGTAAAGGAAATGCTGACAGTTGCACGCTGTATCTGCTCTCACTTTTCATGATCTGCAAAAGCCCGTGACCAGCTTCGGCAGTTGCAGATGAGAAACAACCTCCCTCAGCACCATCTGAAGCTGGAAGTTGTCACCTGGTGGAACTCCACTTTATACATAGCAGAGAGGTTGTATGAACAATACAAAGCCATCTCAGAATATCTTGTGATGCACACTAGCTGTGGCAGTTCTGGGGCCTCCATGTCTATGACGACTGAACAGTGGCACCTTGTGGATTCTGTAATAACAATTTTGCAGCCTTTTGAACATGCCACACAGGCAGTGAGTGGAGAGTCTGCCTCCATTAGCCAGTCAATTCCACTGCTGTGGGTGCTGAGGCAGACATTGGTGAATGTACAGCATGACCTTGACGTTGCCGGATACAGTGCTATCAGTATGTTGCTGAAGCACATGGTGACAATATTCAACCACAATCGTCACATTTTGAGCATTCAGTGTAGTGACAACTTTGCCATAGCAACAGTGCTGGACCCATGATACAAATGTGGAATTGCCTCAGTACTGGAAGGAGGGGCCTGAAGAGGTAAAAAATGTCAGTGTGCAATTGGTGCGCTTGGTTCATGGGGCACAGAAGTCACGCACCAAGGTAAGCAAACCTCAGCAGCATAATCCGGCTAAAGGTGCACCTGGAGGAGCATCAAGCATATCCTGTAAGGTGAAGGGGACTGCAGTTCCAGGTGGTCTGTCATCCAAAGCGGTTGGCATCAACCCATTTTGGGAGGCTTTGTCCCAAGTTGGGGATTTGTGAAATAAATGATTCCGGAGAACAGGATTATGCATCAACCACTGCACTTATTGCAGCACAGTGAATGGTTGAGTCATATTTGTCTGAAAACAGGCATCTGTCAATAACTGAAGATCCTCTTTTGTACTGGAGTGGAAAGGTCAGTGAATGGCCAGAGCTGACTGCAGTGGCACTGAAGTACCTCACATGCCCACCCTCCAGTGTAAGTGTTGAGAGGGTACTCAGCTCAGCAGGTGCAATAGTCAGGGATAGTCGGACAAACCTCTGTCCGGCAAATGTTTGCTAACATTCATAAAAATGAGTGAGAGGCACATACCAGCACAGACTGCAACCTCGGTATTCATACCCCAGCCTAGTTATGGTGGTTTTGGTGATGTAGAAATGGACCACCCTGATGGCACTGGCAGTGGCAGAATGAAATGGCCCACCACTGACATAGATGATGACACAATGCAGAAAGAATTTCCTAGTGGTCAGACTTCAGACATAGATGACTGTGAGGGCAGCTTTCTTTATGAGGATGATGATGTGGTTAATATTGGCAGGTTTTAACTGAAGTTGTTAAAAGGCAGTGTGCCCCCCTGGAGTCAGACCACCACCGCCAGGACTGATGTTAGTCACTGCCACCACATAGAATGGGTTTGTCTGCCCCCCTGGACTACCACCAGGACCGATGTTAGCCACTGCCACCACAGAGAATGAGTTTGTCTGCCCCTCTGGACCACCACCACCACCAGGACTGATGTTAGCCACTGCCACCACAGAGAATGAGTTTGTCTGCCCCTCTGGACCACCACCACCACCGGGACTGATGTTAGCCACTGCCACCACAGAGAATGAGTTTGTCTGCCCTCCTGGACCACCACCACCACCACTGGGACTGATATTAGCCACTGCCACCACAGAGAATGAGTTTGTCTGCCCCCCTGGACCACCACAACCACCGGGACTGATGTTAGCCACTGCCACCACAGAGAATGAGTTTGTCTGCCCCCCAGACCACCACTACTATTGCTGTTATCCACTGCCACCACCCACCACCAGATGCAGGAAGATGTCACAATGAATGTCATCATGTGCTGCAGCTATCACCACCAGCACCCACCACCAGTGTCATTTAGCCAATGTTTTCCCATTACATTGACCATGCCAAGGCAGAGGAAGTTGAACAGGAGACTACTTCCATCAGCCACAGGTACAAGGCTTCTTAATATTAAAACTATAAAGTGAGTATGTGTACTAATGTTTTTTATGCTATTTAACTTCCTTTAGCTGTATGTTTTGTTTTCTGTTGCTTTTCTGAACTGCAATGGTCAAACAATACTGTAAACTTATTTAGTTTTTTTACAGGTTAACAAAAAAGGTACCGTACACAGGAACCTATGGAATATCCATTTCAAATCCATACTGGTAAGTATCAAGATTTTATTTCATCTGTTCAATTTTTTTTAAAAGAGTGCAGCAATGCGACTGAGTAGGATTCATAAACTAGGTGACGTGTACGTCGCCAAAACTATTTCTGCAAGATATCATGCACTGCATTCTGAACTTGCAGGTGTGCAGCCATGACAGTGTTCAAAAACTTGCAAATAGGTTGTGTTACTTGACAAGATGTGGTTTTGAAATGTAACTTACCTTGAGATTGAGAACCAGGGTCACTGGCACAGTGTATTGGCTACATAGCCTGGTACTATATTAACTTATGATTGATCTGCTGATTGCATTGTGACAGCTTGCTATCTGTGTTAATAATCTGGATACTCGTGGAACAGCCACACCTTAAACATAATGTGTTACTGCTGCAATCAAGTTGTAAGAAGTCCTTCATTTCTTTTTTTAGGAAACTTCCAGATGCTTTGTTGTGTCATAGTTGCCTTATCCAAAGAAGTTCTTCAACATCAGGCACCCCCGGACTGCAGCACACATGCAACACACTGCACGCAGAAGTCATTTCAATCGATGACCATGACCATCATTAGTACCAACCAGACTCGAGAAGGATGCAGAAGAAATCTGTGAAGAAATAACCAAATAAGAAACCATTAATGAGACCTACCTGCAAATATGCCCCCCTCCAAAAAAAATACTTACCTTCATTGGCTTGAGAGCTATCCATTTCCAATTTTCAATGCAAAAAGTTCTCATCAAGCACTAGAATGTGCACACCAACAGTATCTGTGACCTGTGATACCAAACAATACAATGAGTACATGTCTATATATGTCAATCCCCCACCTTCAAAATACAAAAATATATTTATATATCTATATAGATATATATAGATATATATATATATAGATATCAACTCACCTTGGCTACTATTAGTGTACAGACAAAAGGCACCCTTCCATCCGGTTGAGATGATAGCATTCGCATTTGTGGGAATCCCAGCACACATTGGACCAGTAACAGTTCACTCACGGTCATCATTTCTGATGGGACTTTGTATGTGGTGTATCACTCCCATCTCACTTTGTTACCACTTGCCAATTTTCTGGACACAAGACAGATGCATTTTGGGGATGCATAAAAAATCTGGAGATTCTGTGTGACCACTGCGCACATGACTGAGTGCACCATTAATTCTGGGGGACTTTGCATTTCATGTTATGCTCCCATTTCACTTTCTTACCACTTGTCAGTCTTCTGAACACAAGACAGATGCATTTTGGGATTGGGAATTCTGGTGAGTCTGGTAAATATTTTTGGAGCCTCAGTAATGTTTACTTTCTGTCATGATATCATAAAGTATTTGTCAAAAAGCAGGACTGAGCACTGCAATTATACTGTGCTAAACTACATGTGTGCAGCCCGTCTTCTTTCCTGTGTGTGCAGACACTGTCCATCATCAAGTTGCAAACATATATATATATGCTGAATGATGCTGACTTGTTGCACTGTTCATGGTGATGGTATAAAGAATAAAGATAAGAATATATATTTATATTTTATTTGTACCATCAATGGCAGCAAAGTTATATGTTTTCAGATGTCTTGGGCCAGTGTGCACCTCAATCATTTGTCACAGACACAGTGCACACATGACTTTGCGGAGTTAATAGCACAAAAAATCATGCTTTTAAACAAACCATACCCAACAGACATAAAATATTGCTGAGGTACCCAAAATATTTTATGGTGTACAGACATGTTCAAGTCAGAAAATGTAACAGGTCCTGCAGTCCACTGCCACCACTCTGTGCTACCACTGGCACCATGTCATGTTATGGTGTACATCAACTTGCTGAAAAACTGACACTGCTAGTGTAAACTAGAAAGACATATTCCAGAACAAATAATGAAAAGAAGGAATGTGGTAGTGCAGTGTGGTAACAGTGAATGGTACCTTATGTATTTTCTGACTTTATGATGTCTGTACACCATGAAATATGTTGGGTGCATCAGCAATACTTCATGTCTGTTAGATACGGGTTGTTGAAAAGCAGGATTTTTTATTGCTATGATCTCCTAACAAAATATATGTTACATATTCTTATCTTTATTCTTTATACCATAAACACAGCAACAAGTCAAACATCAATCAGCATATGTATGTTTGCAAGAAGCTGGACAGTGTCAGCAGTACATACATACACACAGAGGAAGGAAGACTGACTACACACATGCAGTTTAGCACAGGATAACGTCACTGCTTAGTCTGCTTTTCCACAAAAACTCCACAACAGAAAGTAAATATTAATGAGGCACCAGAACAGTGCATACACACACTTGACACACACACAGACACTTAACAGAAGGAAGGGGGGTAAGAATACAAAGTGTCATGCATATGGAAGAAAACAAAAAAGGGCATAATTACATACAAAGGTCGGGGAAGGTGGAGGAATACATTTTATGACATAGCAAGGAAGGTGTGGGGGGCACATGGTGTGAGGAAACAAAACTAATGTGGGATCCCATGGTGATCCAGCAGCAGTTCCAGCATGGACATAATTTGCAGCTGATGTCCCTCTATGTGATCCAGCCACTGTTCCACAGCACTCACCCTCTCATTGTTCTCCTCGACAGCACTCCAGAGAACTGCCAAGTCAGCCTGTGTTAAACGCAGTTCTCTGGGGTCCACATGTTCTACAGGCTGACCTGGTGGTGGTGGTGGTGGTGGAGGTGGGGGTGCTGGTGAAGCAGCAGGTGCTGCTGTGGCCCTCCTCATCTTAGGTCTGTTGCCATGCACAATTGCACCCTCTGCCACAGAACGGCCAGCAGGTGCAGGCTTGGCCCATTCTGTGGCAGCCTGCCATTCCAACTGGTGGTGATTGAGCATATGGGTGCACTGGCCCTCAGTCCCCAGGTTAGTCCCCTGGGGGCCACAGTGCACCTCCACCTCACATAGGCAGCACCTGATCATACTGCTGTCCCACTGACACAGTCAAAAAACTGCCAAACAACGGAGGTGTGGGAGGACCAGGCACAGGCAGAGGAGGGCCAGATGAACTGGCAGCTGGCTGGTCACGGTGCTGAACAGGGTTGGGATCCACACCTGGATCTGGGGGCACAGGCACATCCTGCTCCAGAGGACCTGGTGCTGTACCTGGTGGTGGTGGTGGTTTAACTACCTCAGAGTCAGGAGTTGGTGCTGGTCCTGCTTCTGGGGGGGGGTACTCAGAAGTTTAGAGTGGTCCAACAGGAATGGGTGCCCATGCCCCTTATGCATGCACATGGTATGACGCTTACCAGTACCACGCTGTCCCAGAGCTGCCCCCACCCCAGACATTCCCTCACCCTGGTTCATCTCTTCTACTGCGCTCCCTCAGTCCAGGCAATCACTACTCACACTGTCACACAACACACACAGACACAAACAACTAACTACTTATAAAGGTAAGAAAAATAAAATTTACAGAAAGAACAAATTAAGTAAATAAGAGTACAGAAAAGACAAAAAAATTTAGTTTTTAAAAAGCTGTTGGGTCTAAATCAAAGTTTAAATCTCCTCGCTCTGATCTCAAAGTATCAGCAGTCACAAAACACACTCCTCTCTCTCTCTGTCTGCACAGGAGAAAGTAAAAGTGTCTGCTTGTATAACTCACTTCCTTCCAGCCTGGCTAAAGAGCATGTGACTTACAGTACTGCAAGCCATGTGATGTGTGGGGGGGGCTGCCAAATCTGAAACATGAAGCGGATCACTTAGAATCATAATGAGGAACACGAAGTCCAGTAAAAACAATGACTCTGCTTTACTTCGCAATGCCATTCTGCCTTAACATGAAGTGGTAATGACAAGGTGGAGTGAGCACTTTGCATTGCCCACTCCACTGCAATGTGAAGTGCCCATTTTGCATTCACTTCACAGGTGGAATTTAAATTTGCTGCATCTTTAGTTGGAAGGGATCATTCTGACCACTTAGTCTAGAAAAAGTAATATTTCATCTTTAGTTATTGCTTCCAAAATTTTACCAACAATAGAGGTCAGATTGATTGGCCTATAATTTCTATAGTCTGACCTCACACCCTTCAATATTAGGTACCACTTTAGCCACTGGCCAATCCTTTGACCAGTTTACAGATATCGGATGAATTCTGAAAAAATGCTGCCAAGGGCTCTGATATCTCACTAGCCAACTTTTTAAGTAGTCTTGGATGTAATCCATCAGGGCCAGGGGATTTTGTTGAATCCAATTTGCTTAATTTGCACTTAATGTTCTCTGCAGACACTATAATATGGCTGGACCCACAGCAGACCTCCTCATTGATATCAATGTTCTCACTAATTTTGTAAACACTTTGAAAGAATTCCTTAAACAGCTTGGCACCTCTACCATCTCCTGATTGTAGATTACTGTGGCATTGTTTCTAATTATAGGGACAATCTGTGTTTTGGTCTTCTTTAGGGACCCAGGCCCGATTCTAAAATGATTTACGCATGGAGCAAGGTGCTTTACGCCAGACCCTATGGCTTAAATCGCACCTTGTGCCATGTGTTCTGCAAGTTGGGTTTCCAAGTTGCAGCTTGTTCCATGCCACATGCGGGTTGCACCAAAGGTGGGCTACACCCAAATGCCTGCACCACCTGGCCAGCCTCCCCAATGCCCCAAGGTGGTTGCGGGTGAATTTCGGGTGGAGGTGCAGTAAATCGTGGGCCGCACCCAGGTACCATGCAACATTCATATGGTGCTAGCCTACTGCCGCTGCAAGTCGCGGGTCATAGGTGCTGGGGACCCTGCCTGTCTTGGAATATGGAGCAGGGTCACCGGCATAGCACCGCATGGCGCAACTCACATTTTTTTCTTTGCCCTTAATGCTCTTCTAATACATTTAGTGAACCATG
Organism: Neoceratodus forsteri; assembly: GCA_016271365.2. Lineage (NCBI taxonomy): Eukaryota > Metazoa > Chordata > Ceratodontiformes > Ceratodontidae > Neoceratodus > Neoceratodus forsteri. Next base: position 1,164,584,025 of record CM057456.1, on the reverse strand, counting down.
CTTGTATCTTACCCCTATTATAATATTTTCTTCTGAAGGGAGGCAGTACAGCGCAGTGGTTTAAGGCTCTGAGCTGCAAATCTGGTGACATCCAGCAGACCAGACCTGGGTCTGAATCCCACAGCTTGCATTTGCATACTGTGTGACCTTGAGCAAGTCATTTAACTTCCCTGTGCTCCCAGGTCACTCCTGTGAAAAAGCTTTCAGCTTAGTGTGCTAATCCTGGTTAAACAACTAAATAAAAAATAAATATAGTTCTCTATTATACGAGTCATTACTGATCTAAATCTCTGCCACATGCCATTTACATCTAGACTGGTATGCTCATCTTTCCAATTCCATTCCTTCAGAATTTGTCTTATTTGTTCATAATCTGCTTTTTCATATCATCCGATATCTGTTATCCTAATTTGTCTAATGCTCTTTGTTTTGATGTAGAATTACACCATGTTGCAGTCAATACCTGCAAGGGGCTCCCTAGGACTGCAGTCTACTATGTCATCTGCTAAATTAGTTAAAACTAGATCAAAAATATGACCCTTCCTTGTGTTGTTCACCACATGGTTTTCTAAGTTTAACTGTTCAAATGTCTCCCGGAACTCATACTCAGCTGTAGTAGAGGCCATACCATCATTCCACCTTATAACAGGGACACTATCAACACCTTTAGGTCTCAAAGTGCCCCTAGTTTAAAAAACACATTTTATGATTGCCAACATTCTGTAAATAATTTGCTGATGTAGCTGGCAGTTTTATTCTGGCTCTTTTTTCCTTTAAAAAAGTGAAAAACAGGCTGCCGACCATGCTGGTGTTATCACACCAACACAGGTTTGTTTACATTCCTTGATCAGCTCCAGCTGCATCTTTCCTGGACTTGGAAACACCCACAACATAGTCTAGTCCCTCATAATGCAGTGGGAGTTTAGGAGGCTACTGCCTCATGAGTGGCTGCATTGTTTGGGTGTGTTTCTAATGCTCAGGAAATATGCAGTAAAAACAGATCCAGGACTGTAAACAAAACAATGTTGTTAATAAATATATGTTAGCATACATTTCAGTTCTACTAAACAAGGAGATAGACAAAACAAACAGCAACATCAATGCATTTTAGAGAATGTAAGCAATCATAAAATGTAGGTTTTTAACAAGAAATAATAATATGAAAAACAGGTTGACAGTGTCCCTTTAAAGTCATCCAGTATGATCATTTTGTTAGCCGGTCTTGTTCCTTGATAATGTTTAAGACGTCTAGTGACAAACTTGTAGGTAAGGTCAGTGGCCAGTAGCAGACCCCTAATATTATTTTTCATCCTGGTGGTAACAATTTAATCCACAGTTGTTCTAACTCCATGTCTTTGTATTTATCAATAAGCTGAATTTCTGTTCAATTCCTTACACAGAGTGCAGTTCCACCAACCTTTCTTATTTCTCTATCTTTATGGAAAAGTTGATATCTATTGATCTCTGTTTCCCAGCTCTCATTTTGCTACCATGTTTCTGTTATGGAATATATTGCAATTTTCTCTTCATTTAACATATTTTCCAGTAATTCCGTCTCATTCCTTATACTTCTATGCCCAGATATTCAAAAGAGTTGAGCCATGCGCAATAGGGTTGTGCCTGCTCAAGTCCAAAACTGCGCCATTCTGCGATATTCAGCAGGAGGCAGTTGCACCCCCCAAATCACACTGAGCAACAGCGCAATGCTAATGAATGTATACGCAACTGAAGGGGGAGGAACCATGCATAAATGGCGCAGTGTGATATTCAACAACATGCGCCATGCGCAATAGGGGAGCCAGCGGAAGTTGCGCCATAGTGGAAATGAGCCAAAATAAAAGGGAGCAAGGGAGAGGCACAAGAACGCTACAGGGAAGGCACATGAGGCCGAAGTCTAGCAGGACAAACTGGGCAGCAGGGACACACAGGGCAGGACAGAAAAGGGCACCTGGAATCAACAAGCTCAGGAGAAGGTGTGGGGAGCCACAGTGCAGAAGGGGGAAGTACACCACACAGCAGTGAGGCCAGCACAGGCAGGTGTTCCCGGTGCAGGGGAAGTAGCAGCCAGGACAGTAGGGAGAATACAGAAACAGCTGTCTGGGGGGGTGAACACAAGCCAGGGACATGACCAGTGCCACCATCCAGATGGAAGCAGTAATGAGGGGTGTGAGAAGGCGGGCAGCAGGGGGGGCGTGGCCGTGGAAGGGCCCAGCAGCGGTATGCCCCCAACAGGCAGTACCGAGCCCGCACCAGCTTCAAGCTGTATAGTGATACAGAGAACGTGGGCCAGTACCACCTGAATCGGGCAATTCTGAGGCGGCTCTGTGAGCTGTGCAGTGATGTGATGCAGGCATCCACACGATGGAGCCATGCCCTGTCAGTGGAGACGAAAGTGACAGCTTGCATGTGCTTGCTCACCACGGGTACCTTCCAGAGACCAACTGGGGACACCACAGGCATAACCCAGTCGGCCACATCATGCCACCTCACCCAATTCCTCAGCGCACTGCTGCCACATGCTGCAGAGTACATCCATTTCCCCAGCACATCGGTGGAGTGCACAGCAAACATGCAGGAGTTCCACAGGGTAGCACATATGCCTGGCATGCTAGGGGCAATAGACTGCACCCATGTGGCCATCCGCACACCACCTGGCCCCGAGGGGGCCGCATATATAAATTGCAAGGGCTATGCCAGCATCAACTGCCAGGTGGTGTGCAATGCCAGGGGGCGCATAATCAATATCTGTGCCACGCACCCTGGGGGAGCACATGATGCCTTCATCTGGCACCAGTTGGCACTGTGCCATGGATTCAAGAGTGGGGTTATCCCTGCTGGCCACCTAGTGGGTGAGTATCCAAACCACACGGACAATCATAGGGCCTGGGGGAGCATGGTCAGAGGTGGCATGGGTAGTGGCCTACATGGCCCGGGGCAGGGCGATGCTGATCACCACACTAACCTCCACCCTCTACACACAGGTGACAGTGGATACCCACTCTGTCCATGGCTGCTCACACCCTACTGACAGCCTGAGACCCCATCGCAGCAACGCTACAATGAGGCACATGCCACCACATGTAATGTCATCGAGTGGGTGTTCGGGATGCTGAAGGCACATTTCTGTTGCCTGGACACCTCCAGCATTGCCCTACAGTACAGCCCCTCAAAGGCCTGCGGGCTATTCCTGGCCTGTTGCATCCTGCACAACATGGCCAACAAATGTGGGATAGCCATACAGGTTGAAGAGGGGGACAGTGATGGGAACGATGAGGATGCCGGTGACAATGGTGATGGGCAGCCCACCCTTAGGCGATGGGACCCCTGACTGCTCTGGCTGGCACAGCTATACTGGGACACCATCACGGAGGAGCACTTTAGCCAACCCAGGTAAGTCATGGGGCCATGTGCAACCAACAGTGGATAAGGCACAACCCACAAACACACATGGACACACACGGGGGGTGCATGCCATTAAGGGAGCTGGCCGGGCATGGAATCACACACACAACCAGGGATGGGTGAGCTCTAACATGCCATGCGGACACAAACACACACACACAAAATGCACCAGACATGCACAAAGGGTAGGAGGCACACCGACACAAAACGCCACCCCTAGCCACACACATGTCCACAGACCACCACGCCCACTGCCTGTCCTTGTGCATGTGTCAGACGCTGAGCACCATTGCACATTGGTGTACAGTGCAATGCAGGCATCATCATGCACACGCAACTGTGGACAGCAGCCGGAAGGGTGTGCAGATGGACTGTGTGTCCGCGTGCAGGGCTGGGTACCCACCTGTGCAATGCCCGCTGAATGACACAATGCACACAGGGCAGCACCAGACAGTAGCCACATTGGGTGACAGGTCAGTCACGTGCCACAGTGCCCCAGCCACCACAGATGCATGGGTGGCTCCACCGAGCCCTGCCAGCACTGACAGGCTGACCGCTGGCCTCATGGGGTGGCATCGATGGTCCCCAAGGGGTTCCACTGCTTGAACGTGACCGTGCTCACGCAGGGGTCTGCAGCACACCAAACATGCCTGCACCAGGCATGCTCGGAATGAGCACAGCTGAACCCGGTGTCGACAAGGATGGTGTCGCATGACACCAGGAACGGGGTGTGAACAGTGCACCGCGTGGTGTCTGCGACGCATGGGCAAATAACTGTGTGCCCATTGTGGCCATGACAGCAGTGAATGCCTGTGTCTGCCTGTCAATGGCAGCGGTCACATCCTCCCACAACCGGTCCATCCCTGCCAGGATCAGAGTGGTGTCTCTACTGCGATGCTCCTCTGCCTGCTCCAGAGCTGCACGCAGTGCATCCACCGACGTCGCAAGCCGCATCTGCTGGTTGACTGATGCTTGCAATATGCGGGTGTGCTCATCCAAGAGGTCAACTGCCTCCTCAGCATCCTGTCTCTCAGGGTGTACGCGGCCCTGATGCTCAGCACCCCTTGAGGGTGGGTGATGCACACCAGGACCAGGTCTGGGCATGTCCACAGGTGGTGCACTGATGCCACCCCCTGACCCTGTACCCCCAAGCCCATTGGCCGACTGCTGATGCTGCCCCTCTGGCTGCCACTCCCCAGGGCTCACTGGTGCCACTGCAGTGGCCGCAACAGTCCCACTGTCCTGTACACACACCAGTGCTGCCCCACTGGTGCTGACAGGCACAAGCTGGGACTGTGATGACACAGAGGCCTCCACGGCGGCACCACCCACAGCCATGGCTGCAATGTTACCTGCTGTGTGGCCATCCCATGGCACACACGTGTCACTGCCCATGGCATTAGTAACATCATCCTCGGTGACGGACCCGGCACCAGCCCGAGTCACAGCATGCTGGCATCCGTGGATGCTGGCACACTGGGACATGGGCAGGACCTTCTCTGCACTTGTTCCAACAACATCAGTCTGGACAGCCAGGCGGGCCCACTGTCACACTGAGCTGCATATACCTGTGGAGGTGGATGGGCCCTCCTCCATCTCCATCTGACTGGCCGCAGTGGACAGGCCCACCACCGCTGACCCATGCAGATGCTCTGGATCTGTAAGGGAAAACAAAGTTGCGTTATTGCCTGTGACCTACCCTGCCCCCCCAATATACAGACCATGACCTACCATGCAGTGATGGGCTATCACCCGTCTGGAAGCCACCACCCGGGACACCCTCAATGGCACAACGCTGCATGCTGCTAGCAACCCTCTCCTCCTGTGAGGTCAGGTGCAGCACCTCCAACTGTCCCCACCTGTCGCAGCTTGTGCTGCCCTGATGGCAGCCACCTTCTCCTTTATCCTCCTCCTGTCTGTGCCCATCTGCTTCTTGCACTCCTGCACGGAGCACTGGTGGCTGCTATGCAGGTTCACTGCACGTGCCACGTCCTCCCATGCAGCAGCACAGGCCTGTGGTGTTCCCTGCCATCCGCTGAGAAGCAGCTCCTGATCCAGGTAGGCATCAAACAGGGCATCTGTCTCAGCCTTGGTGAAATTAGGCTTCCTCCTCCTCCTCCCACCACTGTGTTCCTCCTCTCCCACAACTCTCTCGGTCATGATTTAGCCTGTGAGAATGACAGTTGTTACCTGTGACTGTGCAGTCCCATGCATGTCCCAAAATCCACAGTCCACACTCCCAAACAGCATGCAACTCACCAAGAGACTGCAGTAACCGACTATGGCCAGTGCAGCCCAATGTCACACCTTTATAGCACACCCATGCAAATGAGGTGAGGCGCAACTTTAAGTGGATGCAAATTGCAGTGCTGCACCAGTGAATGATTGAATTGATTAGCTGATTTGCATATGACGGCTGAATATCGTGCTGTTGTGCTTTGCGCAATTGTGTTGAACGTGCTGAGCCAAGGGTGCAGTTCTGTGACATGCGCAGTACACACCTCACTCTGCATGCCCAGGTTGTTGATGCAGGTGTCTGCCATGCTGCTGATGTACTGTGTGTGGCAGACAATGCAGGGCATGGCCACCATTGTGCCAGTGGTGTTACAGCGATGTTCACCTATATGGCACTGTGGCACTGGGGCAACAGCGCGGTAGGCCGCTACTCGAGGTAGCACACAGGAACCCAATCACGCTACACACATTGGGTTCCAATGGCGCTATGCCTGTCCATGCGCCAGAGACCCTTGACCCTGTGCCTGACCTTTGCCCCATAGGTGCCATGCGTCAGGCATGGGTGCACCACTATCGAGCTGTTCAGTGACAGTGTGATAGGGAATGGCAGTGCTGTACCGCGCAGCATCTGCACGTGGTAGAGCCGCGCTGCAGAGTGCCATTTTGAACCTACTGAGCAAGTGAGATGGCGCAGAGGAGGGCTGCCCAGTGGACCCAAATCAAGCTGGCTAACCTGGTGGCAATTGTTGAGCCACTTTATGACCCACTGTTTGGGGAGGCACCCCTGGACAGGTCCAGGATACAGGTGTGGGAGGAGGTGGCCGATGCCCTGGAGGAGGCCGCAGGAAGGGGGCGGATGGTGGAGCAGTGCCGCCACAGGTATGGTGACCTGAGGAGGAGGGAACCAGACCTGCTTGCCCGCCTGCGGACACGTACCAGGAGGGGCATGGTGCCATGGCCAGGTAGGTGTTATGTCCACACACTTTGATCTTCCATATGGGTATCACAGTTACATGTGTCCAGAATATGGGGGAGGAACCGTCCGGTGTTGGCTGTGGTGGTGTTATCAGGGTGTGGGGTAGGTGGGTCAGGCTGGGTGGGATTGCACACACATGGGGGCAGGGGGACTTTGCTACATGATTGTACTGATGTTCCTCTCTCCATGTTTGCACCACAGGGCCAAAGAGAGGCGGCTGGCCAGGGAGCAGAGGCGCCAGCTGGAGGAGAGGGCCAGTAGGAGGGGTGATGGTCCACAGCACCAGAGGGACTGGCCTGATGATGGTGAGTGCCATACCTCCATGATTACTATTACATGCTGTGTAACAGGGCAGGCAGCGGGGCATGGCTACCATCCATTGACACTACTGCCATGCACGCAACTTGTTACAGTCAGCACTGTCCAGTGGCACTGCATGTCTGTGAGTGCGTCAATGGTGGTCCATGTGTGCACCGGGTACATGGCTGTGCCACTGCCTTCGCAGCACATAGCCATGTCACTAAACAGCCACGGTGGTGCTGTGCAGACTTGGCCGGTGGGTGTGTGCAGTGGTCCGCATGGCTGTATGCGCCTGGGTAGGCAGGTCTTGTGGACATGATCACTGTGGGTGGTCACACACCATCACAGGGGCATGTCCCACGGCCGTATGCCATGCACAGTGGGTGGGTTGTATGGGGCTGTGCATTCACACCTATTGACTGTGCTCCCTTGTCCTAGGTGTCTGCCAGCTGCAGGCTATCCATGAGACACTGCGGGAGATTTTGACAGTGGCGAGGGCATCGCTAGACATACTGCGGGGGTTTGAGCAGCTGAGTGTCTGGCAGAGACACAGAAGGCGGAGCAGCCGGAGCGGGGAGCAGGGCTCCCAGTGACCATCCCTATGCCTCTGATTTCCCCTACCCCCCTGGACCCACCCTCACACCCCTCCTTTCCTGTCCCATTTGTTCACCCCTGCCCCTTACCCACCCTCACCTTGTTTGTGGCCCTCCCCCCACACATTTGTACATAGTTTTTAAATAGTTCTTTTTGATATTTTTGATTACAAATCTTTTGATATGAATACTGTGGTGGTCTCTGATTTGCAGCAGGCTATAGGTGCTCAGCTGCAGTGGTGTGCATGACGTCAGGGGTGGTGCAGTCATGGGTATGTGTGTGTGTCCGTGGAGAAGTGACTATGGTGTGGGAGTAGCTATCAGTCAGTGTCTGTGGTGTGTGTGTTGTTCCCTGTGCACTGGATGACTGTGTGCAGTGGTCCATGGTGCATGCTCTGTGTCCATGGTGCACCTGTCAGCCCATCCATGGCCTGTGCAGCTGACACCCTTGCATGTCTGTGACCTGCACGGTCTGCTGGCATGTCAGTGGTGGCTGTCCATGCAGTGCAGCCACTCTATCCATCACAATGCTGGGTGGCCTCCTGTCACTGGTGTGGTGTATGTCTGCCTCGGGTGTCACTGTGACCTCCATGGTTATTGTCTCACCTCCATGCTGTGTCTTGTGTGTGTTGCAGGGGATGAGCACCACTGTCTGTGACTTGTGCTCTGGGCAAATGATGGTGGTGTACAGGTCCACAGTGCCTGCACAGGGTGGCTGGCACTCCTGTGCCATGGAGGACTGCTGGTCATGTGTACACGGTTTCCATGGGCCCATGCTGGGGGCTTGGTTGCCCTGCCACTGCGTCCCTGTGTTGTTGTGCCCTTGGGTATGGGTGGGTGTTTGTCCATGCACTGTGTTGCATCCGGTGTGGTGCATGCTTCCACACACCACTGTGGCTGTCTGCATTGGCTGTAATGGCCAGTGCTGGGTCGGGGTGTGTCCTTGGGAGGGTGTGCAGGGTGCTGTACCACTGGTGGTGGGGTCCGGGGCATGCCCTATCACATGTGGGGTACCTCGTGTGCCGATGCATGGTCGGTCTCTCAGCTGTACCTCAGAGGAGCTGTGCATGGTGGCACTTTGTATGCCGTCATTGCATCACTGTGTGCTGCCACCCGCTGATGGATGCTCATGGTGGGGCTGCCTTGCATGGTTCTGTGGTGCACAGGGTTGCATTGTCACAGTGGGGGTGGTGGCATGCATGGAGTATCCTGCAGTGGTGGACGCTGCTCCTGGGCAGGGTGCCTGGGGGTCATGGTGCAGGGTGTGCTCTGCATTGGTGGGATGGTGTGGCACGGGGTGGTTGGCCCTCCTTGTGTGCTGGTCACAGCTTGCCAGGGGGTGTGATGGGGCACCATGGCCCAGCTGTGGGTTGTTTGCTTGTCTCCATTGGCAAGTGGTTATTCCAGCCCTCCCCCAGTTGTGCAGTGCATGGGGTGTGGGGGGACGATGTCTGTTCTGCTGTGTGTTCCTCTGCCCATCTGTGGCATGGGTGGTGGGCCCCTGCATCCCTGTTTGTGCTGTTGCATTGCTGCCCTCCTGCTGGGGGCATCCCTGGTTGTGCTATGGCGCCTCTGGACTGCTCAGCTGAACATCCTTTGTTGCGCTATGGCGTATCAGATCTGCTCAGCTTACCCTCCCTAGTTGCGCTATGGCACAGGTGGTGCGATATTCAGTCGTCGGCTGTAGGGGCATCTTGGCCGGCTCAGTTTTTGAATATCGCGCCTCTTGCACATGAGCTCAATGGACTTGCACTTGCTCCTGCTATTGCGCACTTTTTGGGCACAGTTAGAATATCTGGGCCCTAGTGTTTATTAGTAGAGTTTTCCACAAATCATCATTCAGTTTTTTTACCCTTAACATCCTTAATTTACTTTTTAGAAGCTTTCAAATCTCCACCCTCCTTCCCCTCTCCACCTAGTTTAAAAACTTGCTGATTTTTTCTGTTAATTCTCAGTCAGTACTCTAGTTCCCAATCTGTTTAAAAGTAACCCATCTGTTGCACAGAGGATATGCCCATTTTCAAATCTTTTCCAGCTTTCAGAAAAAAGAAATCCTTCAACCATCCACTTATTCACTTTGTTTTTATTATTCTCATCCCGACTGCCCTAGGAACAGGCAACATTATTACAGTGCATTTTTGTTTTTTAATTCCGTACCCACGTTTGAATTGTCTTTGAATTTCTGTAATGTTTTTCTGCCTATATCATTGGTGCCTATATGCAGTACCACTAAAGGTTCCCTAGAATTTTTGAGGAATCCATGAAGTTTGTTGCTTGTACCTTTTATACCTGCCCATGGTAGGCTACAGAGTGCAGTTGTGTCTTTTCTATCCTTACATAGCACAGTATTCTATCTGTAAATGTAAGGATAGAATCACCTAGCACAAATATATCTCTTTTAGTTTTTTTCTCAGAATATGATCCTTGATTGTAGTATTCTGATCCATGTTAGAACATATTTTTCTATTTTGCTCATCAGTAGTCTCAGTGAAGATTTTTTGTTTTTATTCTGCTTGCCTGTTTAACAGAATTAATTCACCTTCTCCATTGTTTTCATTATTCACTGCATGTGTTCTATTGCCTACCTGATTTTGCCCAACCTCTGTCTGTTCATTTTCCAGAATGTCCCCATTCTGTTCTCTATATTCATTAATACCTCCTTCCTCCGTATTGTTCTCTGGTTGTAGTTCATTTCCTAGCTGTTCCATTTCCTTTTCTAATATTTCATAAGTATGTCTTTAACCTAATTGGGTAGTGTGCTCCCTTCATTTCTTTCTTGAACCTTTCTGCACATAGTATCATTCATCATCATTTATTGTATAATTTCCTAAGTCATCTTGCTCACCTGATCTCTATTTCCTCTTATCCCCAGTAGATTCATTTCTAGTGACTGTTTGACCATCTTCAGCTGCTGTAATTCCCCCATTTGTAATACTTCCCCTGATTCTCCTTGCCATGCCTTCTTGAGATTTTCTAGAATAGCTACTCTTACACTCAGTTGCTGAAATTTGGATAACAGTTTTTTTATTTGTGTGACACTTCTCACATCCATAGTTATCTTTGATAATGCCTTATTTTGTTATCATGTACATGGTGCATACTGAACCCCTCAGACCAACTTCCCCATCAAGAGTAAAGACTGTATCACTCATTTTTTTTCTAGAAAACCTGGGAATATGTTAAGTATACCAAGGGGGGTAGAATCCTTTTTTTTAATTTACTGTCAACTAGGGATTTGTATTTTTGGTTGCAATTTAGAGGTATAACTGTTAGTCATGGGTTTATGAACCCAAAAAAACCCAAATGAATGCAAACCCTACCTATCACGATGGAGACTGACACATATTAAAAAATACAAACATAGGTAAGTTCTTGATAAATGACCTTTACATCAAGGGTACGTTAATTAATTTTTCAGTGGCTTCAAAACAAGAGACCAGCGATCCCTTGTCCAGTGCATAAAGTGATAGAGATGCCTCTCTAGTTGATGTTGGGTGACAAGTTACCACCACTTAGATTTCCATGAATGAGGTGAAACCAGCCAGTTACTATTTAGCCTAAACAATGAAAGACAAGAATTACTACTTAGAGCTGCCTCCCAAAAACTGCTAACTGTGCTTTCAAAATTTAAAATGATTTGTCCCGAGCCACTGTCTCCCAAAGAGCTACGACTGTGCTTTTGTTTTACCCTAGTCACCTAAGGGGAAGATGACCACTGACCTTTTAGCAGCAGTTCCCTGCAACAGCACACACACAAATGACCCTCCCCAAGGGTGGTTCTCTGCTACCTGTTAAAAGCAAATTTAAAATGCCTCTTCTGGAAATATAGGATATAGCTGTATTTGTTTAGCAGCAGAACAGCAGGGGTTTAATTGTGCAAGCTGGAACCTCAGACAGGAGTTCCCGTGATTATCTTACCACTCCCGTAACTGCCACGGATAGTGGAAACCTGACTTGATTTTTAAAAACAATAAAAATCCTAGTACAGACACCCAGGATAAGCTGAAGAGTGGGACAGAGGCACAGTGAAGATTAAAACACAAATAACCCTCATTTTTAACTGCTACTATCTTACAAAACTAGTTAAAATAGCTCCTCGTTCACTGGGGAATTAAAATCTTCAACCCCGGTAGTGGTATCGTGGTAACTAGAATTACACAAATGATCACCCTTGGAGCAAAATGTCAATTGCTTGTCTGGAGAGGACCCAAAATATTTCTGTTCTAAATATGAGCTTGACAGTCCTAACAGTCCCCTTTGCACCGCTGGTGTAAAACTGTAGTCTCCTATTAATAGTTATTCAAAAAAAATAGGTTTAGCTTACTTTTTGACCTTCTAAATTGTTCTTTTAGGGCTACTTCATTTCTCTTATAATTCCTGGCCTCTTCTCCTGCTGATACCGACAGACACTACTTGCTTCTGCCAGTGTCACCTTCGCCCAGCACTCACCTCTGCTAGCTGAGGCTCACCAGATATAGAGGTAGGTGGGAAGTGGTGCTCCCTTACATAGAAACATTGAAATTGTTGGCAGATAAGGACCGCAAGGACCATCCAGTCTGCCTGTAAGCCCTACACTTGTTTGCGGCCTTTGACCCTACATGGTTAATGGCTTTCCACCACTTCTTTCTACCTCTAGGGTTCCCTTAGGCCTGTCCTAGGCATGTTTAAATCCCTCCACTGTGCTCGTTCCCACTACCTCCTGTGGCAGGCTATTCCATGTGTCAATCACCCTCTCCATGAAGAAAAACTTCCTCACATTTCCCCTCAAACTGCCACCTTCCAATTTCATGTCATGCTCCCTTGTTCTTGTACTCCTCCTATATTGAAAGATGTTTCCTCCCTGCACCTTGTTTATGCCCTTTAGGTACTTGAATGTTTCTATCATGTCTCCCTGATCCCTCCTCTCCTCCAGCGAGTACATGTTGAGGTCCTTCAGTTTCTCCTCATATGTTTTCTGGTGCAAGCCCTATACCACCTTTGTCACCCTTCTCTGGACTGCCTCCACCCTGTCAATGTCCTTCCAAAGGTGCAGCCTCCAGAATTGCACTCAGTACTGCGGGTGAGGTCTCACTAGTGTTTTATACAATGACATCACTACCTCCCACCTTCTGCTAGTGATGCCTCAGCCTATGCATCCCAGCATGCCACTGGCCCTCCCTGCAGCATTTGTACTCTGCTTAGACATCTTCAGGTAATCTGAAATGATAACGCCCAGGTCCTTTTCTTCCTTGGTGATTGTCAGCAACTCCCCTCCATCTTGTAGCTCTTCCTTGGGTTCCCTTGGCTAAGGTACATTATTTTGTTTTTCTTTGACTTGAACCTCAGTTGCCACACCTCAGACCATTTTCAAGCTTTTCCAGGTCCCTCCTCATCTTTTCTGCCCCATCTCGGTTATCCATCCTTTTGCATATTTCGGTGTCATCTGCAAACAGGCAGAACTTTCCCTCCAGCCCTCTGCAATGTCACTAATGAAGACATTAAACAAGACTGACCCCAGTACTGATCCCTGAGGTACCTTGCTGGTCACCCCCCTCTCCCTGGATTGAATCCCATTTACCACTACCCTCTGCCTTCTGTCTATTAGCCAGTTCCTAACCCAGTTTATCACCTTGTGCCCCATACCCAGACTCCCCATCTTGTTAACCAGTCTTTTATGTGGAATGGTGTCAAAGACCTTGCTGAAATTGAGGTAGGTGATGTCCACCGCCACCCCCCCAATTCACTTCCTTCGTCACCCAGTCAAAAATCATTATGAGGTTCATCTGACACAACCTTCCTGGTGTGAATCAATGTTGTCTCAGATCCTGGGCTCTGTTGAATTCCTAGTGTGCCGCTATTCTTTCTTTAAGCAGTACCTCCATGATCTTATCCACTACTGAGGCCTATAGCTCATTGCCTCTCCTCTGTTACCACTTTTGTGTAGAGAGACTACATGTGCCCTCTTCCAGTCCTCTGGAATCACTCCTGTGCTGAGTGACTCGGTGAACATGGCTGTCAGAGGCTCTGCTAGCTGTCTTCACAGCTCCCTTAATATCCCAGTGTGTATGCTGTCTGGGCCCATTGCTTTGTCCACTTTCAGTTTTGTGAGCTCCTCCAAGTTTCTCTCCTCTGTGAATGGACTTGTGCTCACCTCCTCCCTCCCTTCCTGTTTATTACCCAGCTGCAGTCCCTGATCCTCTCCCTCTTCAGTGAATACTGAACAGAAGTATTTGTTCAGTATTTCTGCCTTCTCCAGACCTCCTTGCTTACACTCTCCTGTATCTCCTTTGAGCCTTACAAACCTCGCCCCCAGTTTTCCTTCTTTTGCTGATGTACCAATAGAATGTCTTGTGCCCTTTTTTCACTGTCTGTGCTAATCTTTCTTCAGTCTGTGCCTTTGTGCTCCTTACAGTCTTTCCCACTTCCCTTAGGTTCTTTAGGTACACTTCCCTGTCTTCCTCCCTTTGAGTCTCCTTATATTTCCTGAAACCTGCGCTTTTGGCCCTTACCTTGTCGGCCACCTCTCTCGAGAACCATAGTGATTTCCTCCTTCTCTTGCTTTTGTTTGCCATCTTGATGAATTGGTTCCTCACCTCCTCTAAGGCTCCCTTCAGGTGTTCCCACTATTCTTCGACTCCCCCTCCGATCCCCCTCCTCTCCAGGGCCTCTTTAATACTCCTCTCCATTTTAGCAAAATCCACCCTCCGAAAATATAAGACCTTTGCCTTTGTGTGACTAGCCTGTGTCTCTGTCCTCACACTAAACCACACTGTGTGATGGTCACTGGATCCCAGTTGACCTTCCACCTGGACATCTGTGACTCTGTCCCCATTGGTCAGTATGAGGTCCAGAATTGCCCTGTCTCTGGTGGGATGAGTCACTAGCTGTCTGAGGCCTGCTCCCTGTATGGAATCCAGGATGTCACAGCTCCTGGTTAAAGCAGCTGCTGGGATGGTTCAATCCACATCTGAGATATTGAAATCAGCCAGCACTAATACCTCACCTTTCAATGCCATCTCATAAATTGGATCCACTTGATCCCTACCCCCCCTCCTCCCCCTGCACTGGAGGTCTGTAGAGCACCCCTGTGTGGATTGTAGTGTCATTGCTCGGCTCAAGGGTGACCACAGTGCCTCAGCCTCCCCTGTCCCCATTGCTTCCAGGTTACAGTCCAAGCAATCACTATCCATAGAACCCATAGTCACTGATAATTATACTTGCTGCAGCAGTAAACTGCCTTTAAAAAGCTGATTTCAAAGCTACCAGAGTGCTCTAATTGGCCCTCTGACTGCAGAGTTATCTACAGCAGCATACACATCTACCCCTCGCATACCGGGCAGTCAGAGGTCTCTCAGAGATTTTCCTGATGTCCTCTTTGCTCTATTCTAAGGCAATCACCCCAAAACACTCAAACACACAGTGCCCAGCACCTCAGCCAGACAATCTATCTGTATAACAGGTGCAATCAGTGTGCCAGCCATTACATAACCATGGGTCCCAGCAGAAAGAGGAGATTTAAAGGAATAAAACAGCCTCACTAGCCAGAAGAATGAAGCAGAGAGTACTTTGTCTGATCAGAAAGGAGCCACTGGAGTTTTGGAAACGTTTTGTCTGCTACAACTGCCTGGGTTCAAATACGCACACACAAAAAGAAACCAAAACAATTTAGAATGTCACAAACGATTGTGAAATGCAACCATGAAGGTTCAGCATCCCAAGGGATCATGTTGTTGCTACTCTTTTTATTGATGAGAATAATAAGTGATTAGACATCACTGTCAGCTACTTGTATAAAGATTTGTATTTTAAGGAGTTTGGTCACCAAATTCTAAACAGTAGCATAGTCATTTGATACATAATAGCGTAGCGCTACTTTTTATTTCAAATTGTATTTCCTGCTGCAAGATCGAATTTTGAGCATGTTAAGAGAATCTGAAACTTGTGTGACAGGATAAGAAAAGAACTGCTCTAGCAACATTTTCTTATTTTCTTAACAAGGTGGACCTTCATTATCTTCAACTTTTAACACCGGATGTCTTACAGAAGTTTGTAGTTCTGATCTTATCTATTCAGACCATGTTGACTTCTTTTTGTATTTTATCTTTATTTACATTTGTTAATGCCCCCATGCAAGAATATAAGCACATTCTTCCAGTCTTTGATGTTATGTAGTAATGCAGATCTAACTGGTTGATTTTCCAGTAGAAACTGTTTTATTGGGATTGAAAATGTAGCTGTTTTTATGGACTAATATCAGTACAAAGCAATATGATACAAAAGTAATATAACTATGGACCTGGTTACCATTGTGGATTAGCACTGGTATTAAGTCAGTTAAAGTTCCCACTACTGAAAGCATGGCAGACTGTTCTGCCATGAGCTCACTCGTCGAATGCTCTTAAAGTGCAGCTGCAGCCATGTCGGCTCTGGCTAGACTTTTTTCAAAGGCAGCCTCTATATTGTATTCCATATTAACTGTGGTTTTTACATACTACCATGAGTATACAGGATATATTTATTAATATAGTTTTATTTTATTTACCAGAGATAGCTTTTATTTCACTAATTATTTTCGTAACATGCCAGTAGCATACCATACCTATTTCATCCAGAACTGTCAATACCTTTCCTAAATGTCCACTACACCAGATATTTCATGATATGTCTAAATATATTCTCACTGGTTGCTGATAGTGGTACTGAAGGCAGGCAGAGAATTTCTCCAGAGATATCACAGAAATTTCAGGAAATATCTGACCGCGTCTATGGCTGCAACTGTATATCTCCTGCAGTGGAATTATTTCAGTCTGTCCCATAACTGTTTTATGCCATCAGTGAGTTCCTGTTTTGTCCATGGCTTGATCATTTGACAAATAAATGTTTTCATTTCATGCCATACCATCTCTTTTTGGTTCATGCATGGGGACCTTCATTAAAAAAGGCAAAATTAGTTACATCAACCACACATGCATGAAACAATACACAGAAGATAACATTTTGTAGCCTTTCTGTGATGGTGCTTTGAGTCATTTCATGCCATGTTCAGCAATGAAAGTGGTTGAGGCTGTACGTTTTGGGTCATTTTCCTAATACAAGCAGTGTGCATTAGGTAAATTGTTCTGGATAAACATAGTAGCAGCTTCTATTATGACAGTATCTCTAAAGAAGAGACCATCCATTGTGCCTGGTGGGGGGCTAGACACAAATAATCACTGTATGCAAATTACTGTATAACAGAACATATCAACAGCTGTATTGTAGCAAATTAAACTCACCTTCAAGAATGCAGACTAAGCCTGGGCCCAGTTTAATAACTGCAGCCCATACAGAAATCTTCAAAGGATGTGTTGGGTTGGATTTCATATAGTACCTGCCCTTCTTTTTAAAAGGCATAGTCACACACTGCTCCACAGATACTGTACTGTTTTCTCACCCAATAAGGTGACATAATGAAACATTATCTTTGCCTCAATCCACTCCCTATCCTGCTCCAGCCTTAATGTTTTGTATCATCAGGCACAAGTTCAGCAACAATAGCATTACATGGGAACAATTCTACACAGAACAAAGAATCAAATAATACAATAGTATTTATACCTCTAGGAAGACATTTCATACCATGCTCTTCCATGTGTCAAAACCATGTGCCTGCACATCATTTTAAATAAGGTCATACAAGTTGATACTCCATGTACCCTGCTCAGCAACTCAGACACTTCTCTGGTGATATACTCATCAGGTTCATTAAGGAGACCATCGACAGGAAGCATGTTCTTAGTGTTAAGTACAATAGAAAATTACTGTTGTGCAGTACAACTTGTATCAAAACATAGAAAGATTGCACATACACAGTACATTCTGCTCACTAATGTTTTGAAGCTAAAAATGAGAATTGCAATACTGTACCATACTACCTGGTGCAAACAGTGGTACACACACATACACATGGCTGAACAGGAAATGCTCTTGTCAAGTGTGTGTGGAACCCACTGTCCATAATGGTGATTCCACTACTTCTCAAAAATGCATGTATCCTCTTGATGCTTATCCCATTAGTATATATTTTCTTTATCTGAAAGTTCATCCCTTCATTGATCTTCTTCACCATTTGTTCTTTATAGAAACAGTAGAAAACAATAATAAAGATCATAAACACACATTGAGCCATATGCATGAAATTTTAAAGTGGTGTTTCACCAATTCAGATAAATGACTGTAACCTGTACAACTCCATTCACAGACATGGGCTTGCTTTTCATCTGAATTACAGTATACCTGAACAGAATGGTTGCAGTGTAGGTGTGTTGGGGGGAAGGGGGGAAGCCGATATTACAGAAAAAGAAGTTTGAACTTCATTGACTATCATGTCACTGGCATACTATATCTATGTTATGATGCCCCCAAATTGGTTGCATGTCATTCACACCTACATCACATCTAACCTGAAATTGGCCCTTGATAATATTATTTTTTTCCTATAGTTACAGTATTGTAACTCACATTGCATTACCTTCCTCTTTATCATGATTGACAAGCAGTGTTCTATAGGAGAAGAGCTGCAAATGGAGATACAGTGAACCCATGAAGAACTCCTGGGGCTTGTTTCTCATAGGTTGATGCAGGTCTTACACAAGCCCTGCATCAAACCCTGCACTGCACTGATTGCATTGGTGCACCTTGCACCCGATTCTAAAAGGTTGCATGCACTTATGACACTGTACCCTTTTTACGTGGCTTGCATCAAATATTTGGCACAAATCCTGTAAAATGATTTGCAAAGTTAGACCAGCAAAAGCTGGTCTAACTCATGGCATGTGGTACATGGGGGGGGGGCTCGGGGGATTGAGAGACTGAGAATCACAAATGCCAGCATCAGATTGCTGCAAGCCCCAAGCGCTGTGTGTTTGGTGCACCCAGAGTTTGCAGCAGTCTAAAGCTTTTGAGAATCAAGCACCAGGTAAGCAAAATTGGACAGCTGTCAGAAGAACAAAGTCAAAAGCTGTAAGGAAGGAGAATAATGGCACAGCAGTTAGAAGATGCCTTGTTGCTGTGAAAGAGAGAACTTCCAAAGCACCCCCACAAATGAAAGTAACTAAACCAAAGGTAATAAATTACACTTAATCTATTCTATGGCTAATTATAAATTATATTTCTATGCAACATCTCTGCTTAGAACAAGTGCAATACAAAAGAAATGAAACAATGTACCACAGTAAACAATCCTTTATTATACAAAAACACATCTGGGGTCATCTGGGAGAATGGTATAAACTGTGGCAGTTTGGGCAGTGGAGATGTTTGGGGCAGCAGCAGCAGCACACTTGAGATACTGTTACACAGGACCTACTGTACCTGCGTTAACCTGACAGAAAAGGCATCCTATCACAAAGTTAATCACCGCTGAAATCTGCTTTCGAGTAATATACCAGGCTCCACTGCAAGTATTGGTTCAGGGCATACTGTATGGTGCTCCTTTGAGTCTGCAGATCAAGCCTCTAAAGAGTTGCAAGAGCTTTTTCCCGACCTGTTTAAGGATCAGTGAATACAAGTCGTATTCAAATTGTTTCTAGAGGATGCGAATCAGAACCTAATTCCTGCATTGGAGATGTTTTTTCTGCCGGACTATAATCCTAATTTGAACTGGTATTATGCTTTGTAGCGGTAGATATTCCAGAACTTTCATGAGCATTAACTGCTCAGTTCTGAGGTTCTGTCTACTTTACTGCTTATACCAAGTATGAAAATAGTTTTTTTCAATCTAAACTTCTGTAGCAGCTGGCTCTGATATCAATTCTCCAGACTTGAGTGTTTGATGTGGTTCATCCTACTCTCACAAGGTGTTATCATGAACCAGGGCCTCCTAAATTGAACATGGATTATACAGTAAATTGTAGAGGGATCCTGATTCAAACAGGGATTCCACCTTGTATCTGATGCTTGAACTTCTGAGCTTTCTTGCCAGTTTTTTCATCATTGGGGTGATATCATTTTATTTTTATCATAGCAAGTCCCAACACCTAGACTAGGTCACCCTGTTGACAGAGACCTGGGCTACCTTTTCAATAGGTAATATCAACCCCAGAAGCTTTATTTTTGTTAGTGACCAAGAAGCCTCAATGGATAATGCAAACCCATTTTCTGCATCACTGTAGTATTTTAGTTTGGTTCTGAAGAAAGATCCATTTGTATACCAAATTATTGTTAATGAGCTTATTTTATTCTATATTATCACTAATACAATTTGAAGGGTTCTTCTTCATTTAAGTTATTTTCTCTGGGACTCAGTTGATTTCCCTGCCCTTATAAAGTTCAAAGGAGGATCTCTGTTTAATTTCAATGAGATACTTTGTTTTGAATCTAATGTTCCAATTCCAGGGTTCGAGTGTTCAACCTTGGAGTTCAGATTGCTGGGACACTTTATACCCTATGTTTTTGTTGTTTTTTCCAGGATGGACATTTTAGACATACATAAGTTATATCTAATGATTTCTCTTCTTGACCCCAGCTAGATTTCATTAATCTGTCTGGGGCAGATTGGGGCATTCTTTCCTGACTGATTATTATGAGCTGATGATCTAGTAGTTTCGGCATATTACCTGAATTGTAATTATTTATCTTTAACTATTTTCTCTATGTAATTAATCATTCAGGGCATGTTTCATAATAGGATACAACTCTTATAGATTATATGCTGTTTTTGTTGGTATACCTGGGGTCATAGGGGCGGGAGTGGGGGGTTTAAGGATAGCAGCTACTAGGTTTTGACGGACGTCATGCATCAGATTCAGGGGGCTGGGTCTTCTAGTTTTGCAAGAAAGGGAGTTCTTGATGGGTTTCATCCCTTAAGGTGTACCCCATATCTAATATTTATTTTTAATGGGGATGATATTTTGTGATTTGTTGATTTCCGGAAGCAGATTGGGCTTGGTTATTTTATCCCTTTTATATTATTCACTGTCATGTTCAACTGTGGAATGGGAAACCTGGGTAAAATTGGCATGATTGACTGGGGTAATTCTGGTATTTTTCATCCTTTTCTCTTCCAGGGGTATGCTAAGAGAATAGGGGTAAGGAAGTTTATTGTTTTAATATTGCAGGGGGGTGGGAGTTGAAATTTTGTGGGACAATAAGTAGAGGGATGAATTGGGAAATGGGGCAGGGGGATGGTGGAGTTGACTTTCACTGAAAGGTCTATGATACTCTTTGAGATGCAGATACCATTGTTTAATTTCTTGATGGGCTGTGATAATGGCTAGTTCTTTAGTATATGCTTCATGGAATATCAAAGGAGCTCAGTCCCAGGTCAAGCATTACCAAATACTTAACCGTTTGAAACAATTACAATGTAGTATAGCCTTTTTACAAGAAACCCACCTACTTACTGCGGAAGGTAATTTATTTCGCAGGCAGTCAGTAGGTCAGGTTTTCACAGCAGGGAACGGTACAGCTAGTAAGGGTGTGGCTATTTTAATTAATAGGAATATTAGCTCCCAATGCACCCAGAGTTTCTTATACCCCAAGGGGAAATACATCTTTGTTAGAGGGGTTTTAGACCAAGTGAAGGTTACGCTTGGTAGCTTTTATGGCCCCAACTCATACAGTCCTTCCTTTTTCATGGAGCTGGCTTCACTTCTTGCTCTGTTCCTTTCAGTCCCTCTGGTTGTTGGTGGAGATTGGAAAACACTCTTTCACCCAGGATGTAGATAGGACTGGCAGGCCCCTGGCTGTCTTGTCTCCCGCTCAACATTCCCTCCCTGATATGACTGAATCTTTAGGACTATGCGACCCATGGCAGGTGCTCCATCCTCAAGACAGAGAGTATACATACATTTTAATCTCCTGTTCATGGTTCATATTCTTGAATTGATTATATTTTGATTAGTCAGATAGAGATCAGTGGAGTGCTGGATGGTGGGGTTGCCCCCAGGGTCCTGTCGTACCACTCCTTGGTGTGGTTGAGACTGTCCTTGACCCCCAACATCAGAGGGACACCTCGTGGAAGCTGAACAACCAGCTTCTCAAAGATAAATATATTATCTCCAGAAATAAGGACCAAATTGAGATTTTCACCTCCCCAAATGCTGGTTCCATAGGTAGGGGAGATTTGGGTGGTGCGCCTTTGAATGCTTTCTTAGGGGGGAATTCATCCAGTTGGCATCTAAGAGGAAGCACATTTTGATAAGAGAAGCCACAGCTCTTTTACAATGCATTACAGATATAGAACATTCCTTATCTCCTCAGACTTCAGAAGAAGTCCATAAGGAATTAACACTCCACCAAGATAAATATGCTGATCTTATGAGGGAAAAGGCTGAGTATACTATTCTTAAAATGCACGCTAAATACATAGACCAAAGGGAGAAGGTGGGCCATTTGTCATTCTGTGTCTCCAAAAACAGGAAGCATCCTGTTTGATTTAATCAATTAGGTCAATGGATGGTACTGTTAAAACCCAACCCAGAGATATTGTGTGGGAATTTGAATCCTATTATAAAGATCTATATGGGCCCATGGCTAACCCCCCCCCCAGTAAATTTGAGAATCGAATACTATTTAGCCAGTATTTCCATTCCATCCTTAACTGAATATAGATAGATAGATAGATAGATAGATAGATAGATAGATAGATAGACAGACAGACAGACAGACAGATAGATAGCTACTTTATTTTTATAGCGCTCCATTCTGAAGACTCGGAGTGCTTCACATAACAAATTAAAAACACAGTATAAACATACAATAATAATAAAAAAAAACATATATTAATCCAATGGAGCTAGCAGCAACAGGCTTAAAATCTATCACTATACTTTAAATCATTAAAACATGTCTATTTACAAATTAAAAGCCTACTTAAATAAGAAGGTCTTTAAACCCTTTTGTAAGGTTTCCACCAAGGGTGCCTTCTGAAGATGGTTAGGAAGTGAGCTCCACAGGGCAGGTGCAGCAACCAAAAATGCTCGGCAGCCTGAGTGCCGAAGCCTAACCCTGGGAACCCTAAGGAGGCAACTCTCAGTGGAATGGAGAGCCCGGAACATAAGATGGGGCATGAGGAGATCTTGCAGGTAGACTGGTCCCCTTCATGTAGGGCCTTATAGGTCAGTAATCTGACCTTGAAGACAATCCTCCACCTAACTGGCAGTCAGTGCAGTTCACGGAGGACAGGTAGAATATGATCACACCTTTGTTCACCTGTCAATAACCTCACCACCATGTTCTGCACCAGCTGCAGCCAGTGGAGATTGCCTCCAGATAGCCCTAGGTACAGGGCATTGCAATAATCCAGCCTGGACATGACAAAAGTGTTTACCAGTGTGGTCAGGTCCTCAGATGGTATAAGGTCCCATATATGGGCAATATTCCTCAGATGGTAAAATCCACTTTTTATGATGGCAGACACCTGCATATCTAATGTCAAGCAATCATCGAGGATCATGCCCAGATCCTTCACCCATGTGGAGGGGGTCAATGGGACCCCTCCCAGTACAAAATCAGGGGGGTCTCCCAAATTCCCCCACCCACCAGGATGACCTGGATCATCCAGCACCTCAATCTTGTCACGGTCAATTCATAACCAGTTGTGAGTCATCCAAGTCTGAATCTACTCCAAGCAGTTTTTAAATACGGAGGCCACCATCTAGTTACCTGGTGCATAGGACAGGTATAGTTGGGTATCATCAGCATAGCAATGAAAACCCAGCCCATGCCATCTGATAATGTCTCCAGTGGCAGCATATACACCGTGAACAACAAGGATGACAAGGCTGATCCCTGAGGAACTCCACAGAGCTGAGGCTTCAGTTTAGAAGGGGTTGACCCCATCATCACCCTTTGCACTCTGACTGTCAAGTATGACCTAAACCATTTGATGACATTTCCAGACAGGCCACACCAGTATCACAGTCAGTCAAGCAGCACCTCATGGTCTACACTGTTGAATGCTGCCAAGAGATCTAGGAGTACCAAGATAGTATGCGCTCTCTTGTCCCTTACCATCAGGAGATCACTAAGCAACTTCACCAAAGTGGTCTTTGTACTGTGCCCAGCTCTAAACCCAGACTGGAAAGACTCATACATGGAGAAGGAGGTGAGATGCTCCTCGAACTGGATGGCTACCACTTTTTCTATAACCTTCCCTAACAATGGTCTGTAGTAGTTGCTGAGGCAATCTGGGTCCAATAAGGGTTTCTTCAATAGGAGCCTAATCCTGATCAGATGGCTTGCCTGATTAAATCCTTGTCTCCATCAAAAATTATATCAGCTATAGATAACGTAGCTCTTGACAAGGTGCCTGGTCCTGCTGGTTTCACCTCTAATTTTAATAAATTGTTTGCTAAAGAGCTGGTACCCTTGTTACATTGTTTCTTTCTTTATATATATGAGTTTGGTGCCTCAGATTCCTCCATACTTGAGGCCATGAGCGTTCTATTTCTTAAACCAGGCAAAACACCTGATAATGTATCCAGCTATCAGCCTATATCTCTATTGAATTATGATGTCAAAATTCTTACCAAGATCCTGGCCTCAAGGATTAATGCAGTCTGGGCTGGGCTCATTAGTCAGGAACAGGTGAGATTTATGCCTACTTGTTCCTCGGTAGACCATTTGTGCAAAATTAGTCATATTTTCTCCACATCCAAGGATTCTGACATTCCCCTGGTCTTAGATTTCCTGGATGCAAAGAAAGCTTTTGATAGAGTTAATTGGAACTTCCTGTTCCTTAACCTAGAAAAATTTGGTCTCTGACTTGACTTTCTCCACTGGATTAGGGTCATATACTCCTGTCTGAGTGCCAGAATTTATTGCAGTGGGATATTTTCCTCCAACCTTGCATTGTATTCTGGCACATGACAGGAATCCCCCCCTTTCCCCTCTGTTACTTAATTTATATCTGGAACCTCTGATTCAGAAGCTTAAATTTAATCCAAGAATAACTGTGGGGGGGGGGGAGGTGGGCTCCAAGACTCTCCAGATCTTGATGTATGCAGATGATATTCTGTTACATGTTACCTATCCTCAAGTTGCCATTCTAGCTACATTGGATGTTATTAAAGAGTTCAGTTGTCTTTCTAATTATAATTTAATTTAGATAAATCCAAAGTCATGCCCCTCAATTCAGCTGTCCTCAAATCAGATATCACATCCCTTGGTTTGAGCTGGGCTGACAGACAGATTAAATATCTAGGAATTTATCTTACAAGTAGCATGGCCCTTCTTAGGAAACTCAACTTCAATGACTTAATAGTTACTTTGCAACAAGCTCTCAACAGACGGAAGGCCCTTCCTCTAACCTTGTGGGGGAGGATTTACATTGTAAAAATGATCATTCTTCCCAGATTATTCTACCCCAGTAGTATGCTTAACCTTTGGATTCCCCTCTAGTGGTTTAAGTAAATTCATAGTTTACTTTCAGATTTCACTTGGGCTAGTAAAACCCTGAAGAGATCAAAGAAGCTGGTGACCTCTAAGCTGGTGGCCTTAGACTTCCATATTTCACAGTCTATTACTTTGTTAGCCATGCCAGTGAGTATTTCAGGTGGCTTAGTCCAACTCCTCAAGACCGGGTTTCTAGTTATTCCCCTATTTGGTTGAGGCTGGAACAGGAACTGATCTGTAAAGCAAGTCTTTCAATGTCATCTATGTTCTTTATTTCCACAAAGGCACTCGCTGGGGGTCTCAGAGACTCTTAAAGGCACATCAGCATGTGTTCATTCACAGTTTCGTTAATTGATGAAATATATATTCACTCAAGATATTATGTAACCTATTCTATGGAATCCTAACTTCAAAATTGATGGCTGAGTTGTGACTGAAGCTTGGCTACCTCAGTTAGCTACTACTAGGGTTTGTGATTTGCTCCAATGGGGGTCTTATGTTCTTCTAAGGATATCCTGAAGTCCTAACATCTAGGCAACACAGCCATCTTTAAGACATTTCAACTGCATCACACCTTGACATGGTGGTTTGGGCCTAGCCTTTGGGAGATTAAACAATCAGAGTTCTTGCAGTCTGTTAAAGATATAGTACTAAAGCCGTATGCAGTTGCTAATTTATATTCCCTCATGTTTTCTAAGTTATTCCTGGAACTAGATGGTAATTCTGCCTGTTGGAATAATCATTTCCCTCTTAGCTCTTTTCAGTGGCAGAAAATTTGGGAGGATCTTTACATTTATGTCTCCCAAGATAAGTTGAGTCTCACCCAGTTTAATATCTTGAATAATTTGCATTTTACACCCACAAAGCTTGTCAAAATAGACAAGCTACCATCCCCTCTCTGCACTAGGTGTGGTCAGGCAGATGGTACCTTAATAAATATTTTTTGGAATTGTTCTAAGGTGGCCCCTTGTGGAGTCTAATTGAATCCAAAGTAGATCCTCCTCTAGGTATAATTGGCCTTTTTGCACCAGAGATATGTATAATTGGTGATTACAGTTTGGTCTCGGTGAAAGAAAGAAGATATTATTTGGCCTTCATTTCTCTTCCTGTTAAGAAAGTGGTTTTACATCATTAGCTTGATCAGGTTTCTATTTCATATCAAGAATGCCTGCAGGAGCTCCTGTTTAAGCTCCATGTACAGCGCATGATTGTGAGTCTTTGCAACAGACCTACATTATTTGATAAGCGCTGGAGCAAGTTACATGCTTTGTATATGATTTAAGTTTTCTGTAGTGCTTCCAAGTTTCCTTATACAAGTGGAATTTTTTCCCATGAGTTGTGTGCCCCATGTCCCTTTTGGATAGGTTCACAGGTTGGATTTATGTTTCTTCACACTGTAATTTTATTTGTTTGTTACTGGGATTACATGGCTAAACTCTGACTGGTCACTCCACTGGAGCAGGGTGGGGGCAGCTGATGTGGGGAGTTTCTAATTGTTGAATTGTTGTGCCTTGTTATTTTGTCATGTTGTATTTCTTGTTATATTTTTAATTAAGTTTATTGAATAAAAAAATACATGCATGAGAAACATACTATAAGGAGAATGGAGATGGGAGGATGGTCAATCAGGGCAGGGGTGAGTGTCTGAGATGGGAGAAAGGCTGAGAAAGGAGGCCTGTCTCACACGCACAGGAGAATGGAGGTGGGAGGATGGTCAATCAGGGCAGGGGGTGAGTGTCTGAGATGGAAGCACGGCTGAGAAAGGAGGCCTGTCTCACATACAGGAGAATGGAGGTGGGAGGATGGTCAATCAGGGCAGGGCATGAATGTCTGAGATGGGAGCAAGGCTGAGAAAGGAGGCCTGTCTCACATACAGGAGAATGGAGGTGGGGGAGATCAGACAGGTCAGTCAGGGTGTGGAGTTAGCATCTAGAATGGGAGCAAGACTGAGCAAAGAGAACAGAGGCAGGTGAAGTTGAGCCCTAGCTCAGCGTGCCTTTCCCGGTCACCAACTTTCAAATAACTAAATACAGTAAATAATCTGGATCCCTGAGCTGTTTAAGGGATGGGGATGACTGGGCCAGTAGTGGTACACTTTTCTGCAGTAGACTAACCAGCACCAGCAAACAAAGGCTGTTTGGAGTGTGGCTGTCTGGGATGGGAGAAGTCTAAACAAGGAAAATCATAATATTTAGAAAATAGGCAAGTGAAATATTGTATTCTTAGTAGCTGCTGCCATTACATTGGTATAAGTTTATGTGCTAATACCACCCTGTAGAGAAAAAGGTTCAACCATTTGATCTGGATTAGGACAAATCACATATGTGAGCCATTTCATTCGTTCTTTATTTCCATCACAGACATAGCTACCACCTTAACTCTTGTATAAAAACCTTCAACTAGGACCGAAACAGTAAGCTCCCTTAAATAAAAAAAAAAATTATAATAATAATTGAATGCTATTTCCACATTATTTATACCCTCCTTGCAAATATACTTTAAACAAATTTAAAACATAAGTCACTATTCAAAGTTTTTACTTCTAGTATTTCCTTGATGAACATGAAAAATCTCCCTCATATCCTAACCAGTTTGACAAAGAAATATTGTATACCAGTGGGCAGTTCACACAGGAGACTAGCTGTAGGACAGGGGGAAAAGTCATTCAGGGTGTGGATGTCTGGGTGGGAGTAGGCTGAACAAGAAAACAGCAGCAGTTTTGGGGGTAGGTGGGGCCTCTCTGGGTTGGGAACTGTCTGAACTAGGAAAATAATAAACCTTGTACTGATGTAAATAGACTGCTGGTCCTACAGACAGTTCAGGGACTGAACAGATAAATTAACACAGATGAAGATATCACACAGGATCCCATGATATACTGTTAACTGCTTCAATAAAGTAAAGGATGTAGCATTAATAAATGTTGCTCTCTTGTTATCTCTAGTTCTTTTTTTTTAGTTGTTTAGTAACTGGGTAAGGCTCACTTGGCACAAAGCCTGTTTATGGGGCAACCTGAGAGCACAGGGGGGTTAAATAACATGCACAGGGCCACACAGTTTGCAAGTGGAGGTTGTGGGAATCAAAGCCAGGTCTGCTGGATGGACCAAGCTTGCTCACAGCTTATTGTGTGTGAATATTATAATGCAAGCAGTGGCAAACTATAATTCCTTCACATAGTAGTTCTTGTCTGTGGCAGCAGGACAACACAAGGAAAACAGCTTTATTTGGCACTAGCACCACTGGTGTCAACCAGGGTGACAGTGAAAGCCTGATAGCGACTGATGACTCCTTCAATTGACAGGACAATTGGTCCAATAAATAATGTGCCATACTTTAGAATACTGTAGAACCATGAACGTACATGCATAAATGTACAGACATTGACAGAAATGCATATAAAAAATGCTATATATTGGCAGTCCACAATGGCTGTGAGATCAGAGGTCAAACACAGAAACCAAACATACAAACTCAAAATGAAGCACACACAGAAATGCAGATCACCACTCCCACAGTAATTGGCCCCATGCCAGATGAATTCTTAGCTATCTATCTGACAGGATGAAGGGCAGATTACAGGGACCTGGAAGGGAAGACCTACAATAATGTAAACTCAACAGAAATGTGCTTAGACAATTTATTTGCATTTACAACACTATACAACTATGGTACTACATGTACAGGATAACAAAGAAGCCTGAATGGGTATAAATTTAATACACGTTCTACTGTTACATAATTTTAGGGCTACAAAGGTCATGGACCAGTATACTTTTACAGCAGCAGAGGGCCAAAGTCCTTTCCCATGGAAATTCTTTGTTGTGTCATTCTGAGTGAGTACTATATCCTATTATAGAGTTTAGCTATCTCTAATTGTTCCTAATCACCTAGTTTGGCAACTAATTTTCTGTTATGCATTATGTATTCATGACATTTTTATTGTATTACTGCCTGTTTACTAATGTAGTCCCATGAGCAGAGTCCATACCATCTGTCAGGATAGTACTCACCAACAGAAGGTGGAGAACAGTGTGAGTGAGTGGTAATGCTGTAGGAGGTGGAAGCTGAGACAGATGGTGCAGGCAGTCTCTAGACCACTATGGAGGAACGGTCATAGCAGGAGTCAGAAAATGCTTTCATATTTTTAATAAAAAGGATGCCACCGTTGCCACATTGATTTTACTATTTCTGACCTTTACAGTACCTTTTTGACCTACACTGTGTGGAAGTTGAAGAGGGAGGAGGCCCCAGGCCTCTGAACATCCCCTGGCCAGCCTGAGTCATTGGCAGTGGAAGGAGCAGTTGATGGTGTGGAAAGTTTCAGTAAGCTCTGCAAAGAGTTATCAGCCTGGTATGCTGTACCCCTGATTGCAGAGTACAGCACCTTGATTTTGAGAGGCACTATAAAAATAAAGTTGATCTGATTTAATTTGATTTGATTGCATCCTGAATCCTCCTGGTGTTTGAATGAATGAACAAATGAATGATAAAGCCCCATGAATGATAAAGCCCCATTTGAACTGAACTGAAAAGAGTTTTTGTATAGTGTTTTTATCTGAGCAGCTAAAGAGTATTTTCTTCTGTAGCCTAATTTTGTCTAAACTTTGCTGCAAAGGCTAAAAGACCCTAGTGCAACATTTTATTTATAACCGATACTGGCAAGCAATGAGAGTAGTTGCACTGAATTTGTCAAGCAATTTTGTGAGATTCCCTATTTATCCTTCACAAAATTTAGGGAAAAAAATCCACTAAAGTTATTTTTGTTATACCTACAGAAAGAGGCCAGTTCCTATTACAGTACTTAAGTGCCATCTGGCAGATTTTCAGCTACACTATCAGATGAGACAACCCTCTCTGGGTAGCAGTGAACACACTAACAAACAAAAAAATATCCCTAACTAAAGGTTTTCACAATTCTCAATAGGATTTTTAAAAATCCTTAAAAATCCTTTGACTAATTTGGTGTTACTACTGTAGCAACTAGCACTTTCAACTGGTGGTGTTGAATACAGATCATACAATATAGAACATACTGCCTATATGTGATTACTGGGTCACTGTTGCCTACCTATATTTTTGCATTTGAAGACAATATAGTTCACTGTATAGTATTTTAAACTCATAGAAGTTAAATAGAATATAATAAGAAACAATGCTCCTCATTTTTTTATTAATCCTTGGGGCCTGATGACTTTGTTTCTCTCTTTGTTTCTTTCTTTTGGTATAACACAACTGGTGAGAATCTCTAGTATATTTAGATTTTTTTATCTGCTTACCCAAGTTTAGGAAAGTTTTTGTGCAAAAATTAGCAGGCCACAGTGTAACAAGGAAGTGACTGTCTGCTTGGTTAACTTTGGCTTGTGATCCACACACATAAAATGTAGGTGTTTGCAGCTTACAACTCATACGTCACTTGACCACCCTAAGGGAAAGGCATCTGAAGCATTTAAAGTGCTTAAAGCTGCTTGTATATTTTTATCTGGCTAATGTTACTAGCAAGATTATGAGGCTAGAAGGCTAGATGGTTCATCTTCTGCTTCAGGCTAGTAAATCCAATGAAGTCACGTTCTTAAAAAGTGCAGCTCTGTGTAGTTGACATTTGTGAAGCTCATTACTGTGGATTCTGGATGAAATGCTTAGTGATTTCAGTGCTGGTTAACTGCAAGAGGCTAACTGCTAGAGAAGCCAGAGAGAAGCAAATTTGTAGCATTAAACCTCAGAACCTGTGTGCTACTGTCATCATTCTAGCATCTTTTCCACTACACAAGTAAAATAAAAGTTTAACTAAGCAAGTAAATAGGCATCCTAAATATTTAATATTGATATATTTTTGCAACATTACTACAACAGTGATTACAATAGTGATTTCTGGGTGACAGTGATTATGTCGTGATTACTCTTGTAATATTTATATGATTACTTTATCAAAATCAAAGCTAACTATAACTCATAAGTTTTAAAGCTACATAAAGCTACGTTGATTTTATATAAGGAAACAATCTGTGCACTTTTTAAAGTGTGCATCAAAAGAAGTGTGAAACTGGTACAACTGGCATTATAGGTAAAACTGATAATATTGTTGTACAGATTTATTTGTTTTATATTTTTGAAACAAAGTGACTATAGCGGCAGACTTTCAAGTCTTAACCAGAAGGGGAAGAGAAAAACATTTTTGAAATAGAAAAGGAAAAGGACATATTCCCATGGAACTCACAAGAGAAGATACTCTGAGCCACCTTGAAGCACTTGCTGGATATCCCATGTAAGGCCTCAAACTATTCTCCCATTATTAACTGGTTGTGTCAAATTAGTATAATTGGAATTCAGATATTAAGAACATCATTGTGCAATATGAACAGAAGAGTAGAACTGAAAAAAAGAAAGAAAAGAGAGTCTCAGAGTCAAGCAGAGTACTGCATTAATTGTATTATTTGTCTAGTGACTCTTAATTTAGCACTTGTTGAATAATTGATTAGTCTTTAATTAGCTATTTGCTTCAAATTTTTTTTACTTGCACAATTTTCACATCATACAAAGATTACATAGAGTAGTTTAAGGTTGCTATTACCTGCTACTATCTGCTATTACCTGCTATTAACCATTTCAAGGATTTCTAAGTCTCAAAGGATTATTTGATATTATTGTTGAGAACTGAGTTTAGTGAGAGCTATTTGGAAATTAGAACCTGGACACCCTTTAATACAGCAATTGAATAATTGTGTGATTGATTGATTGATAGTTTACACCCACTAACAGGAGTTAATACAGTGGTATGCGAGCGCAGCTAAGTGTAGTATGCACAGGCATTTTTCTGTGATTCTTAAAGTTCATGCAGATTACTTTCAAGATTTTCAAACTACTTTTAAGATTAGTAAGAGTATTTACGCAGGAATAACATGACAATGCCTGCTGAGATGAGAAGCGATAAGGGTCCATTTGAATTTAGTCACCATAGAGAAAATCATGAGGGATAAGGAGCAGGATACCTGAAGTTGTCCTTAAAAAAAAGAGGGAGACCTAATAAAAAAAGAGTAACTTTTAATGATTAATGCTGAGAAGGAGAATGGAAATGAACCCCAAAATAAACCCCAAAATGAGCCTAGAAGTGATTATACAAGAATTACATCAACCCCACTGGTAATCAGGATGGGGAAAATAGTTATACAAAAGAAAAGGGTGGAAACAACCATATAATGATTCAACCCTTGATTAAAGACATCTTTACAAAATGTAAATAGGATAGCTCGCATAACAAGCTTCACATAGAAAATTTTGGCACAATAAAAAATAAGCCACAAGACAGGATTATACTTAATTTTCCTGAAAAAGATAATACAAGGAAGATATCCCCACAAAGTATGGAAATTTTAGATTTAGTTAATAGAGAAGTGAATAAACTGTTGAGGAAATAAAGGAGACCTTTCAGAATAATAAGAGAATAGAGGAGAAAATTAAAGGAATAAAAGATCTTAAACAAGGACTTAATGGTTCATCTCAAGTCTATGGTGAGGCAATTATTAACAAGGACTATTCTAATTACACGGATTAATTGATTAATCTGTTTATGCCTCGGATGATAGCACTCAGCTGATAAACCCAATAGAACTGACCACAATATTAGTGGATAATCTCACTAAAGATGTTGCAAATGCACTGAAAGATCTCTATTTAGGAAATGTCCTGATCTACGAACAGCTTACATTAATTAAACAAGAACTGTCCATTGTAAGGGGGATTTGTTTGGACAATAAGATGCAAATAGATAATATAAATAAAAATGGCTTGAAACCAAATTGGACTGATGAAGAGTGGAAAAGAATCAGTAATAAGGATACAAGTTTTCCACCTGATCTTACAAGAAATAAATGTTCAGTTAAAAAACACTGAGGAACATAAAACAGATTAAGTAATTATCATAAATTTACAGGATTCAGAAATGGTAACAACAACAGACATAGAGGAAGAACTACTTATGTTATCAGATGACTGGGCAAGAAATGATAGCATTGCCCAGGAATTAAAAAGGGGTAATTTTAAGATATGGGAAAAAGGATTGAAGCAAGATATAACAAGGAAAAAAGGAAAAAACATAGAAACATAGAAGTTGATGGCAGATAAGGACCACAAGGCCCATCCAGTCTGCCCATTTCTTTTTCTGCCTTATGAATGTGCCATCGGCCTTTGCTGTCAATGACCTATTTATTCATACTCATCTGTATTGCTCCCTTATGCCTATCCCATGCTTGTTTGAAGCCCTGCACTGTATTCATATCTACCACTTCCTGAGGTAAACCGTTCCATGCATCCACCACCCTTTTCTGTGAAAAATAACTTCCTCACATTACCCCTTAATCAGCCTCCCTTTAATCTCATGCTGGGTCCTCTTGTCCTGCTATTTTTCTTATATTGAAACATGTTAGACTCCTTCACCTTCTTAATGCCCTTAAGGTGTTTGAATGTTTCGATCATATCACCTCTCTCCCTCCTTTGCTCTAGGATATACATATTGAGCTCCATTAATCTGTCTTCATACGTGTTCTGATGCAGTCCCTGCACCATTTTGGTTTCCCTCCTCTGGACTGCCTCAATTTGGTTAAGGTCCTTGTGAAGGTATGGCCTCCAGTACTGCATGCAGTACTCCAGATGGGGCCTAACCAGTGTCTTGTAAAGAGGGGTTATTACCTCCTTTTTCCAATGTGTGATACCCCTACTAATATACCCCAACATCCCTCTAGCCTTACCTACTGCTTAAGTGGTCTGCTTGGATGTTTTCAGGTCATCTGTGATGATGACACCCAAGTCTCTTTCTTCCTTTGTGACTGCCAGCAACTCCCCTCCCAGCCTATAGGTGGCTTCAGGATTTCTCTTCCTTATGTGCCTGATCTTGCACTTCTTTGCATTAAATCCCAGTTGCCAGTCTTCTGACCATTTTGCTAGTTTATCCAGATCTCTTCTCATTCTGCCCACCTCATCTAGATCATCTACTCTGTTGTAGATCTTGGTGTCATCTGCAAACAGACAAACCTTACCCTCCAGTCCTTCTGCAATGTCACTGATGAAGATATTGAAGAGGACTGGCCCCAGGACTGATCCCTGAGGTATCCCACTTGTGACTTGCATCTCTTCTGACTGTATACCATTTACCACCACTCTCTATGTTCTGCCCATCAACCAGTTTGCTACCCAGCTGACCAACTTCTGACTTACCCTGAGCCTACCCAGCATATTAATCAATCTTCTGTGTGGAACAGTATCAAAAGCTTTGCTGAAGTCAAGGTAGTCGATATCAACTGCTCCCCCTTGGTCCACCACTCTGGTTACCCAGTCAAAGAAATGTATGAGATTAGTTTGACAGGACCTTCCTTTTGTAAACCCGTGTTGCCTTGGATCCTGTGCTCCTATGGATTCCAGATGTTGCATTATCCTTTCCTTAAGGAGTGTCTCCATAATCTTGCCCACTACTGAGGTAAAACTGACTGGTCTGTAGTTCCCTGCCTCCTTCCTGCTACCACTCTTGTGGAGTGGGATTACATGAGCTCTTCTCCAGTCTTCTGGGACCTATTCTGTGCTCAGAGACTCACTAAACAGTTCTGATAATAGCTCTGCTAGTTCCACACTTAGCTCCTTTAGTACCCTGGGATGTATGCCACCAGGTGCCATTGCCTTGTCCACCTTGTTGGACCCTTTCTTTTGTGAAGGGACTAATGCACACCTCCCTCCCCCCTGTGTCCATGATGCTGAGCTGTGGGCCCTGCCCTTCCATCTCTTCAGTAAATACTGAGCAGAAATATCAATTTAGGATAGGTGCTTTTACATGGTCCTCCTCCTCACATGCCCCCTTATCCCCTTTGATCTTAGAACATTAAAAGGAGGCAAATGGGAGATAAAGAGAATGACAATATGACAAAAGGGGGTTTAGAGGCAAGGAAAAATAAAAGTGAAGCACAAATATGTCACAGTCCAAAGTCTATGAAAACCCAACCTCCAGAATTGAAACTTGGCAAGTAAAAGAGAGTTAAGAAAGATTTCAACAAGACAAATAGGAAGTATAGGAAGGACAAAACAGAAAGGAATCAAACTGTATTAAATAAAAATGGTAACATTGCAAAAAGGGTAAAAAATAAAGACAGTAATACCTGATAAAAAAAGAGCAGGATAACACAGAAAAAAAAAATACTAACGTAACTAAAGATGGAAATGGAGCAGAAGAAGTAAAGTGTATGGTAAAATCAATAACAAAGACAACGATTAATGTAACACTCAGCAATAATGACAGGGACATTAATATAATGAGAGATTGGTTAAAAAGAACACTAGGAACCAATTATGTGTTACCTCTGTATAAAATAATAGTAATACCAGATGAAACAGAGGATACATTAAAAGTACACTTCAAACGATTCTTGGGAACAGTATTAAAAGATAATAAAAACTATGAAGCAATGTTGAGACAATTAAGTGTAATTAGACCAGTGAAAAACCTAGAATTGGTCTTACTAATTTCAGATCAGTTCTATACCCTTAAAGCTACTGAAAATCAAAAGAATAAGATATGAAGCGTGGGATTTGAAATAGAGCCTGTGGTAAATATTCAAACTCTCTTCCCAGAATACTTTGAGAAATCTAAAACATTGGATAAGGCTGAGACTGATGGGATTATCTCTGCCTTCAGTATAAATTATTTTCTAAATGAAAATAGAAAGAATCTAAAGAACAAAACAATTGACCTTCTTCAAAATCTTCTGAGGATTAAAGATCTGAAAATAGCAATTACTAAAGCAATTCAAAGTGAGGAGAATGGTCAGTTGATGATGTGGGTAAAAAGTGAGCAAGAATATCAGCAAATACTCACTAAAGCCTCCATGTTGAATAGAATAGATATACATTTAATGGGAGAAGTGAAGCAGCCAATTATGGAAACACAGCCAGTGATAATAAACTCAGCACACTGTTTAAACTTAATCCAAACTACCAACAAAGTCCAAATTTTACAAGATCAGGAGGTAGTCTGACAATTAAACAATAACAAAGGTAATGAGCTGAATAAATAAGAAATCAGGGCAACTGACAAGGACACCAGCTATAATTTAATAACCTGGACTATAGCAGGCTTAAAAGAAAAATTAGTGGACCATCCTGTTTGGAGTATATTGAAAAGTTTCATTTGATTTGTTTACAGGAAACATGGACTAATGAAAAATGTAATATTGATGGGTATAGCACTTTTAATAAAGATGCTAAAAAGATCAGTAAATATGGTAGGTTATCTGGTGGTCTTGCGATATGGAGTAAAATCTCAAGATTACCACTCAGAAGAAGTTGAAGTAAACTCTGAGTACATCCTTGCTGTTAAAATTAGGGGGAAATATGAAACAGTCATAATATTAAATATATATACATATAATCCCCAGCCAATTCAAAATATATAGAAAGGCTGGTCTTATAAAAATTAGATACATTTATAGATACATGTATAGAAGAAAACTCAGAAATGGGCATTATGGAGTTAGGAGATTTTAATGCTAGGGTGGAAAATGCTTGAAGTTATCACATGAACTGACAAATTTACTTACATTAAAGGAAAATGTTCAAATAAAATTAAAAAGAGACTCTAAGGACAAAAAACTGATGAATAGAGGAATAAGATTATGTAATTTATTAAAATATATTTTGTTCTACTAAATGGTAGAACAAAAGGAGACCCAGAAGGTGACTATACATATCTAAGTCACAAAGGTGCATCAACAATAGACCTGTGTTGGACAAATTATGTCTGCCTCCCCTTTTCCCCTCTTACCCCTTCCATTGTTCCTTCTCTATCGTATTCCTCTGATCAGCTAGTACTGTGTATGCTAAAGTATTTTTTGTTCGAAGTTTGACATTACTGTACTGCATTATACTGGCTTATGCCACTTCATAACTTGTTTGTCTTCCTATGTATCTTTGACTTGTTTGTACACTAACAATGTGGAACCTTTGTAAAACAGCCATGCCTCAAAGGTAATAAATCCTAGAACAATAAACTTAAACTTAAACTTAAAATTATAATATGATTCCTAGCTGTAAAGACCCGAAGATAGGCGAGAAGGCAGAGAGTAAACATAGCCCACTGGAAATAGCTCTTGATTTCTGGCCAGAAGAAAACAATAGTAAGAAATTGAACAAGGTGATCAGGACTAAAAAGGATGTGAAATGGGAAATGATTGATAACTATTACTCCATACATCTTACAAAAGAATGTGGGGCTGAGGAAAAGATTAGGGCTATAGCATATAATAAGGAATCGGAAAGTAGTCTAAGAAAATTAGAAAACATCTTTGAAAGAATCTTTGCTTAGTTGGCAAAGGTGGCTGTAATTAAAGTTAATAAGGGAAGTAAATGGTTTGATCAAGAGTGTAAACAGGCAAAAGAAAAAATAAATAAGATCAGGTGAGTCAAAAATAACCCCTTGAGGCTCAATAAAAAACAATCTAAATTACATAAGGAAGGCATATAAAAAGCTTCTAGGGAAGAAGAGAGAAACCAGTAGAATAAAACTATGGAAGAAATTTGAGCAGGCAGTGTGGAGTAAAGATAATAGGAAATTCTGGTGGATGGTGGTGAATGAGTGGGACATCTACTCAAGTGATATAGAACATCATATATATATGA
Source organism: Neoceratodus forsteri (assembly GCA_016271365.2). Taxonomy (NCBI): domain Eukaryota; kingdom Metazoa; phylum Chordata; order Ceratodontiformes; family Ceratodontidae; genus Neoceratodus; species Neoceratodus forsteri. The sequence goes on along the minus strand of CM057456.1, from coordinate 1,164,546,513 downwards.
TAATCTGGGAAAAGTACTTTAAACAGCTTTTTCAGATTTCACAGGAGGCAGAAATAAGTATAGCTGGGAAAAACTGGAACCAAAAATTTCTGAATAAGAGATAATAGAGGCTTTGACAACAGCTAAAAGATATAAAGCACCAGGCCCAGATGGGATACCTATAGATATTATATTAAATGACCCCGAGCTATGGGTCCCTTGTCTCTATAAGATATATAAGTTTATCATAAATTCTGGTAAATTAATAAAAACATGGAATGAAAATATAATAATACCTATATTTAAAAAAGGAGACAAAAAAATCCTAAACACTACTGACCTATTAGCTTATTAGATATTTCACAAAAAATATTTACAAAGATTCTACATAAGAGAACTATGAAATGGATAATCATGAACAATATTATAGATGAGGCACAGGCAGGCTTCATGCTGGGTTCTACCTTAGATCAGTGCTTTATTTTAGTCCACTTAATTTACAAATATACAAAGACAAAGCAACAAAAACTCTATTGTGTTTCCATAGATCTATGTGTGGCTTTTGATAGGGTAAGTAGGGGCAAATTGTGGGGTGTTCTAGAAGAATATGACATGGATCCTGCCATATTAGACATAATAGTTGCAATCTATACAAATAATAAAACCTTCATAAGGTATAAAAAGGAAGCTCACTACTACAAAATTCACAACGAACATAGGATTAAGACAAGGTTGTGTTTTGTCTCCAATTCTTTTCAGTCTCTTCTTGAATAAAATATTAAGGAAGTTATATAAGGAGGACTTCCACATGCCTAGGGTGGGATCCAGTGGTTGCCCTTACATGGCTTGTGCTGATGATGTGGTTTTAATATCCTCCAGTTATATAGGTATCCAAAGGAGCTTACAAATATTTCAAGAGAAGTGCAAGGAAAATGCATTGGAAATTAATAATGACAAAATCAAATACATGATTTTCAATAAACATATGGTAAGACATGGTAAGGATCTCAGATTGTTCTGTAACAGACAAAAAATAGAGAGTGTTAATAATTTCTGTTATTTAGGAATAACTTTCTCCTATAATTTGAAATGGAATGAACATAAAAAATTGTTAAGACAAAAAATAAGTAGATTTATACTAGCGGTTGATGGATTCTGGTATAAATATGGTGGCAACTCCATCATTGGATGTATTAGTGCTCTGAATGCAAACATTAGAAGCCAGCTGGGGTAGAGATCTGGGGCACTGAGGGTCTAGAGACCCTAGAATTGGTTATGAACATATTTTATAAAAAAATATTGGGTCTCCCTCAGGGGTCTTTCTCAAACATGGTTACATTAGAATTAGTGCAATTACCAGTGAAATGTAATGCAGAACAAAGACAAGTCCTAATTTGGATAAAAACATACAAAATGAGCAGGACTAGATTGCCAAGGGCATACTTAGATGAAGCTATTGAATATATCAGCAAAGGGTTCTCATTCCCTTGTATTGAGATAATAAAATAATAAAACCTTATGGGCTACTAAATTGTTTAACAGGAAGCCTAATAAGGCCTTCAGAGTTAGTAGAAACTTATGTCAAAAATAGAATCAAAGAAATATTAATACATAAAGAATTAGATTTAGGCAAAAATAGTAAAATAAGCAATTGGTTATCAATAACTAAATGAAACTTTGATCTGGCATCTTACCTGATCAAATTAATGAACGAATCTGAGAGGAGAACACTAGCAAGATTCAGATTTGGATATTATGAGAGTCAAAGACTCAAAGGATTCTACAATAAAAAATATTTCACAAATCTGTAGATGTCAACAAGGAAAGGATAACCAATTATATTTGTTAATACTATATCCGCTGTATGCCTAAAAAAGAAAACGTTATTTGGGAAACATTTTATGCTCTTTAGATATGGATCCAAAACATCTATTAAATACCCTTCTAATCCTACGTTCATCTCCCTTCACTCCCTCATCTCTAATCTCCTAAAATCAGATAATCCTGAAGTTATGGAAAAAGTCATGCAATTTTGTAAAAAAATAGAACAGAAGAAATTACATTTGATGTAGATTGCATGTGCAGAGAGGGATTAGACAGAGGAAGAAGTGGACCAATAAACCAGGGCAGTAGGGGGAGAGACTAGCATGGAGAGAGGGGCAATGGGATCAGCCCAGGATCAGCAGGAACTGCAGGAGTGAGTAGTGAAGTCATGGAGAAAGGAATTTAGTGATAGAGATGAGAGATCATTGTGAACAGCAACAGGGAGGCTGCTCCAAAGTTTGGGAAAGTAGGAGGAGAAAGCAGGTTGACCAGCAGAAGATTTTACATGCGGGAGAGTGAGACAGCAGGTGAAAGAGCTCTGAAAGGAAAAGGAGGGGAGGAGAGGGGGGGGGGAAATGTTGAAGTATGGGAGCCCAGACAGAATTTGGAGACAAAGGTAGCACAATGAGTTAGGCACCTGGCATTAAGGGAGGGCACGGAGAGGGAGGAATACAAGAAACAGGGTTGGGCTCTGGGGAAGCAAGCCAGGACAAAGTGGCAGAAGGAGTGAAAGAGGGGATCCAGCCTGGCAAGGGTGAACTTCAGAGCAGCATTATATACAATGTTTCCATAATTGAAGATAGGTAGAATCATCTTCATGACAATCTCTCTATGAGCAGGAAGCAGGATACCTGCTTTGTTCCTGTAAAGTGCCCCAGGTTTAGGGTGAATTTTAGAACATTTGGCACAGCTGCAACATTTTCCACACTTTACAGCAGCTTGCACCAAAGCTTTTGCATGACCCCATAAAATGGGTCCCCAAATGGCACAAAGTTAGACTTGGGGGGAGCTGATCTAATTTATGTCATTTGGCACAAGGGTCTTGTGCCAGTGTTTGTGGCAGGCTTCATTCCAACAGTGCCATTGCAGTAATGTTTCAGGCAAGTGCCCCTCAAACTCTTAGATGCAAGTCCTTTGCATTGTTCCAAAGCCCTTCTAAAATTGGGCCCCAACTCTTTAGTTGTAGAGGTGAGAGTCCTGCCTTGGAGTCAGCCATAGCCATACAGTCTGCTTCCAAGGTACCACAGCCTCAGAAGCAGGGATGTCTTGAAGGCAACTTTCTTTGAAATATGTCCCTTAAGAGTGTCACATGCACAGTTGCCATCGAAATGGGCTTGTTTGGGGAATTTTTATTTTGAAAATATATTATTGATTAACTTTGTTCAATAATATATGAATACTGCCACAGAGACTGTAATATTCAAGCTGTTAAAGTATTTGCCTTTTAAGCCTTATAGGAACCTGTAGAGGACTGGTAGATGCACTAGGTGGGGTCAAAGAGCAAGTATTTTTTTTAGTATGATGTGAGCACTCTAGCAGTGTAGGAGTGTGGAAAACTCTCTGTGAATAAAGCCTGTTAAAAGATGTCTTGGAGTCAGTTAATACTTTACAATGGCAATGCATGATTAAATGTCAAACTAGTTTCCAAAGGATACCCCATACTGTATCTTACAAGTGAAGGTAAACAAAAAAAAAATATTTTAAATGGAGAATACAAATGGCAACAGTACTTCCAGTTTTTCCTCTTTTTGATGCGAGTTCAGAAGCAGGAGCCATTGGTGTAAAATGGAGAAAGTGGGTATCAAGATTTAAGAATCTGCTGCTTGTGTTGAACATAGAAAACCTCAAGAGACAAAGAGCTCTCTTGCTGCACTATGTTGTTGAGCAGGTAGATTATATTTTTGATATACTACCAAATACCACACCAGGGGAAGATGAGAATGAATTGGGTAAGGCAACAGATGCCTTGATAGCATACTTTATTCCTAAGCAGAACATAGAGTACTGTATGATGTATATGTATTTTGGCAGGCAAAATAGGAGAGTGGAGAAAGCTTGCCTTCCTGTCACACACGTGTAGGCAGTTGGCAGCAATGTGCAACTTTACTGATGTGGATAGTGAGGTAAAAACACAGATTGTGCAAAACTGCTTATCTAACAAGCTTCGTAGAAGGGTGTTGGGGGATCCCAACATGACTTTAACAAGCTGCTTGATGTAGGAAAAGCAATGTAACTAAGGCCCAGGCAGCTGGAAGTGAGGTTGATTACCATGCTGTAAACAAAGTGACACCAACCAAATCAGCAGACAACAAACAACCTCCCAAACAGTATTCACATTTTCCTAATAGAAATGCTGGGTCTATAAAATGCAGGAAGTGTGTTGAGGCATATCCACACTCTGGTGATAAGACAACATGTCTTGGTTTGGGGAAAGATTGCCGTAAGTGCAGAAAAGCAAACCATTTTGCAGCATGCTGCTACTGAAGCCACCAAACAACACTTGGAAGCAGAGAGTGAAGCACCAACCAGTTGTAAATCAGGTGTACACAGATGCCAAAGACCATTCTGGATTAAGATACATAGATTATTTATATAATCTACATCTACCATCACAGTACACACGCTTGGTAACAGCAAGTCACAGGTTTATCAGCATTTTGATTTAAAAATATTTGGGCAGCCCATAAAGATTATGGCTGATTCAGGTTCGACGATCAATGCGATTGGTGAATTTGACTTCCTTAACATGACCTAACAACCCAAATTTATGAAAACAGATGTAAAAAGCTATGCATATAACTCAAAATACCAGTCCTGGGGTAAATTTCATGATGCTGTTGATTCTAAAAGGAAAATCTGCCAAGAGACCTTCTATGTGGTAGAAGGGGAAGGTGGGTCATTACTTGGCTGGAAGACCTCACAAGACCTCGACTTGACCAACGTGATACAGCAGGTTACTAAACATGAGGAGGCTAGTAAATCACAGCCTACCAAAACATTTCCCAGATAGCTGCTCTATGAGTATGACAACCTGTTTCATGGATTAAGTAAGCTTAAAGATTTTCAACTAAAATTATTTTTTTTTTATAGTTGTTTAACCAGGAGTAGCACACTAAGCTGAAAGCTTTTTTACAGGTGCAACTTGGACGCACAGGGAAGTTAAGTGACTTGCTCAGGGTCACACAGTATGCAAGTGCAAGCTGTGGGATTCAAACCCAGGTCTGGTCTGCTGGATGTCACCAGACTTGCAGCTCAGTGCCTTAAACCACTGCACTATACTACCTCCCTCAAATTACATATTGATCCGATAGTTGAGTCTGTTGCACAACCCCATCGCAGAGTCCCATTCCACATTCGGAAAGAGCTGGAGGACCAGCTAAAATCAGATTAAAGGTTAAATGCTATAAAGAAGATTGAAGGCAAAACAACATGAGTGTCACCTGTGACAGTGGTACCAAAACCGAACAGCCCAGGGAAATTTTGTGTGTGTGTGTGTGTGTGTGTGTGATGCAACTAAAGCCATAAAGCAAGAATGCCATGTGACACCAACAATCAATGAGATCATTAATGACCTGAATAGTGCTAAAAGTTTCAGCAAGCTGGACCTCAACCAGAGGTATAATCAATTCGAGTTAGCCCTAGAGTCACGTTATGTAACTACGTTCTCCACTCATGTCAGTCTAAGGAGGTATAAGCATTTAAACATTGGCATATCAATTGCAGCCAAGATGTTTCTGAACACAATCCATGAAACTCTGAGTGGACTGAAAGGTACTTTAAACATTAGAGATGACATTCTTGTCTACTGTATATCCCCAGAGGACCATAACACAAATTTATGAGCTGTGTTACAAAGGCTGAGAGAAAGGACTGACACAAAAAAAAATGTGTTTTTGGCAAAAATAGTTTTGAATACTTTAAATATATTTTTACAGAAAGGGGTATGATGACTGACTCCAAAAAAGTTCAAGCAATCTGTGAACTCCCCACACCTACCAATCTTTCTGAGATCAGAAGCCTGCTTGGGATGGCTAACATTTGCTCTTGTTTCATTCAAAATTATGTAAAATTGCCACAACCATAATGAATTAATCAAGAAAGATGTACCATGGGAATGATCAGCAAAGCATGAGAAGGCAATGTGTCAGCTTTGGGAAGCACTCATCCGTCCAGCTGTCATGAGGTACTTTGATTCAGAGAAACAGACAGAAATTTTGGTGGATGCAAGTCTGTAGGCCTTGCCACCATCCTTGCACAAATAGGTGAAAGCAGTCCTGTGAGTCATGTTGTGGCATTTGCTAGCTGTGCACTTACACCTGTGGAACAGTGCTATTCACAAACTGAAAGGGAGGCCTTAGTAATGGTTTGGGCATGTGAACATTTCCACACTTTTGTATTTGGGAGACCATTCACAATACATACAGATCACAAGCCACCGGTATTCACATATGGCAATCCGAGACTGAAGCCTCCAACACGCATAGAGAGAGGGTCACTATGACTTCAGCCATATGATGTGACAGTTGTCTATTGGTCAGGCAGTGAAAACCTTACTGACTACATGTTACATCATCCACCAAAGCAGACAAAGCATCACAGTGAGAACAGAAAATTGCAGAGGAATATGTGAATCAAATTACAGAACATGCAACACTGGTAGCGATGTCCCTGGAAGACATTCAGTCTGTAACATATAACATTCAACTCTGCAAGCAGTAGCAGAAACTGTACAGTCTGGGATATGGCTTCTAGCTTCTTCATATCCTTAGATTAATGCCAAAGCATATATCTCATTTGAGCACATGAAAAACAAACTGACCATTTGTGCAAATAGAAGTTTTATTCAAAGAGAGAACAGACTAATCATACCCAAAAAACTTCAAAAGCAAGCAATAGACCTTGCACATGAAGGTCACTTAGGATTGGTAAAAACCAAAGCCTTACTGAGGGAAAAGGATTGGTTCCCTGGGATTGACAAGATGGTAGAAGAGACAGTGAAATCATGTCTCACGTGTCAAATAGTGACATCTGAGACCAAAGTGAACTCCTCATGATGTCAAAGTTACCCAAATCTCCCTTGCAGGAGGTTAGTGTTGATTTTGCTCAGCTTCTCCTGGGTAAGTACCTACTTGTAATTATTGATGACTTCTCCCACTTCTCCGTTGTTGATATAGTTAAATCAAGTTGTGCTGGGACTGTAATTCCTAGGACTGACAATGTGTTTTCAGAATTTGGCATACCCAAAATTTTGAAGTCAGACAATGGTCCTTCTTTCAATAATGGTGACTTCAAGTTGTTCTCCAAATACCTGGGATTCCATCACAGAATGATCACTTTTTTTTGGCCCAGAGCAAATGAGGAAGACAAAAGGTTTATGAGAACTGTCAAGAAAGCAGTCACAGCTGCAATTCCTGAAAAAAAGAGATGGAAACATGTGATGTACCAATTCTTGAGAAATTATCATGCCACTCCACACTGCACAACTGGTTTTCCTCCAGCAACTGTTTTGTTTTCTAGACCGGTAAAGACAAAGCTCCCTGAGATGCAAGAACAAAACAGGCCCACAAACCTGACTTTAGAGAGCATGATAAGAAAGCCAAAGATCGAATGAAAGCTCATGCTAACAGCATTTAAAATGTTGGCAAAAAAGGGTCCCTGATGAAAATTGTAGGGGAGCTCACACAATCGCATGGAAATCATCCTTCTTCAAGAAGATTAACAGTGATGCTTGTCAGGACTATGACTCAGAGGAAGGGGTAGAAACACAGGTAGAGCAGCCTATGCCATCTATGTCAGCTACTGTAGTTTAAAACCTGCAAAACCTGCAGCATCACCTATGCCCAAGCCACTTAATGACAGTCCTGAGTTACCAGTAGCACCTTTCTTGAGTCTACTCTGTGCAATCCCAAAAGACAGAACCAAGACCCCTGGAATGTTTTAAGGACTATGTGCCAGTTTAGTTCAGTTCACTGTGCTGTTCGTTATTTGTTTAGTTCCTTGTTCATTGTAACTGAAATGTAATTCCTTCCTGCAGCTAAAGTATATGTCTATTAATGTTTTTTTTTCCAACTAAGCATTTTTCCTAAGAAGAGGAGGGATGTAATGCTCAAGCTGTTGAAACAATTTGTCTTTTGAGCCTTATAGGAACCTGTAGAGGACTGATAGATGCACTAGGTGGGGTCATAGAGCAAGGTTTTTTTCTTAGTACGATGTGAGTGCTCTAGCAGAGTGGGTGTGTGGAAAACTTTCTGTGAATAAAGCCTGTTAAAAGATGTTCTGTAGTCAGTTAATACTTTACAGAGACCATTCTTACTGTTTGTGTGAGTGATATCACTTAAATTCTAAGGGTATTAGAGTTGCTCCTCATTGGTTTGCTGCTCTCCTACCCTACAAATGCATTTGAAACCAACTACTTTTACAACTGTAATAATGGTTTCTACAACAGCACTGTATTAACATACACAATGTACACATGACACTTGGGCGGTGAGCCTGACAGACAGCACAGGAGAGGAACAGCCCTCTGCCAACAAGGAATAGCACCAGGAAAACAACAGAGCTTGGAGAGCTAGGAAGAGGGAGCCAATCAAATCCAAGCCATGCCTCAAACCACCAGCGGCAGCCAGTCATAGGGACTGCACCAGAAATCCAGGAAGGATTGGACTGAATCAAGCTTTAAATTGCCCATGGGGCAAATAGAAGCCAGAAACTTGTGCAGTGAGCCAGACAGGGAGCAGGGGGAGAGGAACAGCCCTCTGTCAGCAGGGAAAACAGCAGCACTCAGAGGGATAGGAAGGCTCCAAGAGGGAGCCAATCAGATCCAATCCACGCCTCCAACCACTGGCAGTAGCCAATCACAGAAGCTTACTAGGGTAGGGGCAAAAAAGTGTTTGAAGTCAGTTAGGGTCACACAAAAATTTGGAAATAGGAGAAACACCCTATCTAGGGTAGGGCCAAAAAAGTGTTTGAAGTCAGTTAGGGTCACACAAAAATTTGGGAATAGGAGAAACACCCTATCTAGGGTAGGGGTAAAAAAGGGTTTGAGTTAAGTTATGATCACACAAAAATTTGGTAATAGGTGAAACACTCAATCTAGGGGGGTAAAAAAGGGTTTGAAATAAGCAAGTAAGAAAAACAAAAACAGGCTGCATAGTAGATATGCTGGGAGTGGTGCAGTGCAGTGGCTGTGGGGTGGCAGTTTTCAGTGAGATTTTTTGGAGACTGCAGTGCTGCCCCATCTGTATGCACCTCTCTGGGCTGAGGGAGGAGATTGCTAGACTCCAGGCCAAGCTGGCCAGGATTCGGGGGGCCACCACCCATGGACCACCAATTCCACACCGCTGCAACAAAGGGTGCCAAGGTGGAGGAGCCCTGGACTACAGAGGGTTCAGTAAGGGTGTAGATTGTGGGACAAAGGCACATCCCACCACAGTACCACTACACAATTCCTACGTCACACTGGCAGAGTAGGGCTGTCCCATGGAGGCACCCTAGTAGTGACCAATGAGTATGTGGAGGTACTCCATAGTAGAGTGCCTAGGAAGGGTGGAAGAGGACACAGCAGGAGGAGAAAGAAACAGCTTGTGGGAGACTCCATTGTGAGGGGGATAGATGTGAGGGCAGGAAGGGAGAGGGAGATTAGGTGCCTACCTGGCACCATGGCTTGGATGGATGGGAAACAGATCCTGAGGATCGCTAGGGCAGCAGGATGGTAGTGAGAGCTGGATGTCATTATCTACCGAGGGACTAATGACCTGGCTAGGGATGAAGTTAGGTTAGTGCAGGAGAAGCTCAAGGATTTGGGGAGGAGTCTTAGACAGGCAGCATGCTCAGGTAGCACATCAAGTCAGCGAGTTAATAACAGCGAATCAATTACAGCGATTCAGTCTCAGTGAATACAATTACAGTGACCGCACAAATATAATGAGTCCTACATTATAGCAAACCTCCAGAGTTAAGGTGTGACTCGGAGGATGTTATTTTTGAAATGGGGGTTCGGTGGGTGCAGCCCTCGGTGGGGAGTGCAGGGAGTGTAGCCTCCCGCAATAACAATTAGTCCGATTGCATGCAGGTGTGGAAGGGCTAATTAGGTGGCTCAGTGCTGTGGAGCCAAGTGGAAACAGATGGCAGCAGAGGTCGCAGTAAGTAAGGAATAGTCCGGTGTGAGGCTTTGCTGAGTAGGACTACAGGGGTGAATATGCAGTTTAGAATCTGATTGTATGCACTGAAATGTCTGCCGCCAAAATTGGTAGTTACTGAAAAAAGCGTCACTAACATAACTTAGCTGAAATTGCACTCGCTGAATTTAAATCGTTAAAATGACATGGAACCTCACACTCAGTGACCTTTTCTGAGGAACTGCCTGTTTACGATGGGGTAAGATAGGGTACTCCGTACCAGGAACTTCAACCAATTGTTAAAGTATTGGTGCAGAAAGGATGGATTCGGCTACACTGGAGACTTGGGACCCAGCTGGGAGGATAAAGGCCTATATAGGGGAGATAGCCTGCATCCATCTGGGAAGGGAACCACAGTACTCGGTGAGCAGTGTATATCATACATTGCTGAGCATTTAAACTAGCTGAGGAGGGTGGTAGAAGGAAGCAGGGAGACATAAACTGCCCCCTCCATAAGCTGAAGTAGCCAGTAGGGAGAACCCTACGGGAGGGAGGGACATTCCAAGGGGTACCTGATAACAAGAAAACCAAAATGGTAGAAATGAAGAGGGTTAGGAATGAGTGCAGAAGGGATAAGGAGAGAAGGCAACAAGGAAAAGAGGGGGCTGACAAGCAAGGTGGTAGCAGAATTTGGAAGGCCATATGTGCAAACACTCAATGTCTGGGAAATAAAATCCCAGACCTAGTGGCCATTATGGCAGAGGTAAGAAAGGGGGAGGAGGGACTCTTTACGCTATGTAAGGGATAGCATGAAAGCAACAGAGATATAGGGAACACAGGGAGGGGTAGAGGTACTGTGGGTCACCCTAGAGATGGGGACTGGAGCTGTTACTCATGCTTGTGTTATCTACAGACCTCTAGCACAGGGGGTGAGATGGATTAGGCTCTGGTGGAATCCATCCAAAAGATAGCAAATAAGAGGGAGGTGCTACTGCTAGGGGACTTCAATCTCCCGGATGTAGATTGGAGCATCCCAGCTGCAGCTTCAGCTAAGAGCAGGAACACCTTGGACTTCCTACAGGGGCATTCATCTGACAACTAGTAAAGGAGTCCACTCATGAGGGAGCAATAGTGGACCTTGTACTCTCCAATGGGGACAGTGTCACAGACGTCATGATGGGTGGCCACCTGGGGACCAGTGATCATCGTACAGTGTGGTTCAATATAAGAACTGTGACAGAAGCAAATCACACAAAGATGAGGGTCCTGGACTTCAGAAGAGCCGATTTTACAATGATGGGGGAATGCCTCAGGGATGCCCTGGTTGGGGGGGCTTGGGTGGTGTGGAAGAATAGTGGGCTAAACTAAAAGCAGGAATAGTGCAGGCACAAACTTCTGCATTGGACAAGTAAGCAAAAGCAAGAGGAAAAAGAGACCACTATGGTTCTCAAAAGAGGTATCTGGGAAGATAAGAGCAAAGAAGTTAGCATTCAGGAGGTATTAAGAGACAAAGAGGGAGGAGGATAGGGAGGTGTATCAGGAGAAGCAGAGGGAAGCAGGGAAAGCAGTCAGAAGCACAAAGGCACAAACAGAGAAGAAAACAGACCAGGCAGTAAAGAAAGGGAACAAGACATGTTTCAAATATGTAAGTGAAAGGAGAAAGACCAGCAAAGGGATTGTAAGGCTAAGGAGGGAAGGGGGAGAGGTGTGGAAGGGGAGAAGGAAAAAGCAAACACCCTGAAAGAATACTTTGTTCAATGTTCACAGAGGAAATGAAAGGTGAGGGACCACAGATAAGTGTCAGGAGCATCGAAGGAAGCGAGGTGAACACTAGTCCATTTACAGAGAAGAGAGTCCTGAAAGAACTCACAAATCTGAAAGCGGACAAGGCAGTGGGGACTGACGGAATACATCAAAGGATATTGAAGGAGCTCAGTGAGGTGTTGGTAGCACCTCTGACAGTCCTGTTAAACCACTCACTGAAGATGGGTGTGGTCCCGAAGCACTGGAGGAGGGCAGATATAGTCCCTCTTCACCAAAGTGATAGCAGGGAGGAGGCTGGCAATTACAGGCCAGTCAGCCTGACTTTGGTGGTGGAGAAATGAATGGAATGACCACGGAAGGGAAGGATTGTTTAATATATTGAATCCAGTGGGTTACAAGATCTGAGGCAGCATGGATTCACTAGGGGAGGTCATGTTAAACAAATCTGATCTATCTCTTTGACTGGATGACCTGGGAATTAGATCAGGGTGGTGTGGTGGATGTGGACTACCTAGATTTGAGTAAGGCCTTCAACACGGTTCCTCATAGGAGACTTGTAAACATGCTGGGCAACCTGGGAGTGGGTCCAAAAGTGGTAAACTGAGTAAGAAATTGGTTGGGTGATAGGCAACAGAAGGTGATGGTAAATGGAGTTCACTCGGAGGAAGGGAGAGTGACCAGTGGGGTGCCACAAGGATCAGTATTGAGACTGGTCCTCTTTAATGTCTTTATTAGTGACATTGCATAGGGGCTACAATGGAAGGTGTGCCGTTTTGCATGTGACACTAAGATCTGCAATAGGTAGAGACTCCAAGGGGGGTGGTGGAAATAATGAATAGGGGCTGAAGAAAGCTTTAGGAGTGGTCAAGAATGGGCAACTAAGTTTCAATGTGAAGAAGTGCAAAATGTTGGTAAGGTTATTGAAAAGGTGGTTGCTCTGCAGTTGGATGATCATCTTGCAACTCACAATGTCTATGATACTCTCCAGTCTGGTTTTAGGAAGAAGCATAACACAGAGACTGCTCTTGTTCGGGTATTGAATGACCTCCTAATGGCTAGAGATCGAAAGGCACGTACCATTCTGGTCCTTCTTGATCTCTCTGCTGCATTTGACACTGTGGACCATAGTGTGCTTTTGGAGCGCCTGTGTTTTTTTTTGTGGGCTGTCTGGTACAGTCCTTAAATGGTTCCATTCATACCTCACAGGCAGGTTTCAGAGAGTTGCCAAGGGAATTTATTCCTCTGGTGCTCACTTCCTGCCTTGTGGGGTGCTGCAGGGCTCCATTTTGGCCCCCACATTGTTTACAGTGTATATGCTACCATTGGGAGATATCATCAGGCGATACAGTCTGAGTTTTCACTGCTATGCAGATGATACTCAGCTGTATATTTCCTTTCTGCCTGAACAGAATGATGCACTCTCTGTGGCAAATAATTGCCTTGTTGAGATCAGATTCTTGGATGAGTTCTAGCTGGCTGAGACTGAATCCAGATAAGACTGAAGTGTTGGTAGCAGATCCAAGTCATCCAGGGGCCAATGTGGGGGTTGGACAACCATCAGGTTTATTACTTGGTGGTATGTCACTCACTACCTCAGATCAGGTGCGTAACCTTGGCGTTATTTTTGATGATGGTCTGACTCTAAAACCTCAGGTGTCAGCTGTCGTCAAATCCTCTTTTTATCATCTGAGGAATATCGTCCGGGTGAAACACCTGGTTTCTCTGGATGATCTTCCAACATTGGTCCATGCCTTTGTCACTACCCATCTTGATTACTGCAATTCCCTCTACCTAGGGTTACCAGGGGTTGATATCTGCCACTTGCAGCTGGTGCAGAACGTGGCAGCCAGGCTATTGACTGGGACTTCTAGAACCAGTCACATTACGCCTGTGCTCTGTGAACTGCACTGGCTGCCTGTTCAGTGGGGGATCACCTTTAAGGTTGGCTTGCTAACCTTAAAAGCCCTACATGATCAGGGACCCAGTTACCTGCAAGATCTCCTGGTACCCTACTGCCCCCTCCGTCCTCTCCGATCCACTGATGAGAGATTGCTACAGATTCCCAGGGTACGTTTGAAGACATCTGGTTGTCATGCCTTCTCTTTTTCAGCTCCAACCCTATGGAATTCTCTACCTCGTCGGTGGAGAGAATGCCCAACCATCGGCAGTTTTAAAACTGAGTTAAAGACATATTTATTTAACCTAGCCTTCCCTAGTTATGGATGATCTGTTTTAAATGTTATTCAATTTTATTTATATTTGACGTATCTGGTTTTATGTACAGTGCCTTGGTTTTGAAAGGCGCTATAAAAATAAAGTTGATTTGATTTGATTTGATTTGAAAATCATGCACTTGGGGCACAGAAACTCAGGGGCAGAGTAAAAATTGGGGGGAGAGGTATTGGCAATCACCAAACAGGAATGAGACCTTTGGGCAATCATATCTGATGACCTAAAGGTGACCAAACAGTGTGACAAGGCAGTGGGGTGAGCCAGTGGGATGCTAGGGTGCATAGGGAGGGATATCACCAGAAGAAAGAGAGAGGTAGTAATACTGCTGTATAAATTATTGGTGAGACCCCATCTAGAGTACTGTGTCCATTTCTGGAGACCACATCTCCTGAACGACATAGACATAGTAGAGGTGGTCCAGAAGAGTGCAACTAAAATAGTGCAGGGTGTGCATCAAAAGCCCTATGAGGAGAGACTGAAGGACTTCAATATGTACACTCTGGAAGAAATGAGGGAGATGGGGGGATATGATAGAGACTTTCAAATACCTCATGGGTATATATAAGGTTCAAGAGGGAAGCCTTTTTCAGAGGAAAAGGTGCTCAATAACAAAGGGCCATGCTATGAAGCTGGAGGGAGGTAGATGCAGGAGAGATGTAAGGAAGTACTTCTTCACAGAAAAAGTGGTGGATGCCTGGAACAGCTTTCCAGTGGAGGTGGTATGGGAAAGAATGTAATGGGATTCCTGTAATGGGATTCAAAAAGGCATGGGATAGGCCTAAGGGAACCTTAGTGGTAAGGAAAGGTGGGGGTAAAGCTGGAGATCAAGTAGGGTCTGCAGTGATACAGTAAGCAGGGAAAATGGGCAAACTAGGTTGGCCAAGCGGCCCCTATCTGCCGTCAGACTCTGTGTTTCTATGTTCTATGGATGTTTCCATCATTTTCTACATGCTCTGCTCACTGCTTGTTGTACAGTTTGCACTTTAGAGTGCAAAGAAAAATGTTTTTTTCCCAAAAAAGTTAGTTCCACCTACTGTTAATAATAATATTAGCATAGCTTTCAGATCTATGTTTCTATGTTCCTCTTCTGCCGTACACCATGAACTTTCTTTTTTTTTTTCTCAATACTAACACTTACCAGTCCGACAATGGTATTTCAATGGCAGATGGCAAGGTCATCTTATTTTCTTGAGAAAAAAATAACTTTTCTATAAAATACTTACTTTTTGGTGGAACTAGAATATTTTACCCCCGTATAAAACTGGAAGCTTCCTGGAATCTTTTATAGTGATAAAAATGTAGGGTTAAAGTTTCTGCCCAATTCCTTTGCACTGTTGCTTTAATTTTGATATAACTTTCCAAACGTCCTGCTCATTACTTGGTGTATATTGTAACTTACAATATGCTTCACTTTCCACAGGTTTCAACCCTCATGGTAATTGTTTTGTTACTTGCACTTTGCTTTCCAAAGGTTCTAGATATTATTACTTGTTGTACAACTTGTATTTTATTTTTTTCATAGGTCAGGGTTCTCATTTTTTTAGTTTGAGTTTCAAGTTCAAGTTCAAGTTTATTATTATTATTACCTGTTTGGCCACGGCCATTACAAATATAAATAAACAACAATTCATCCAGGGTTAAAATTACACAAACATAAGGAGCCACGTCATTTCAACTAAAGCCAAAATAGTGTGGACTAATGCAGAGTGGGAATAATAGTGCAGCCTAGTGCAGTGCACATCGGGGACAGCTAGTACAAACCTGCCTAACATCAAAAACAGTGCATAGCATACACAGACACAGCAGCATGCACACTGCACACCACACCACAGCACAAGAAGTACACAGGAGAAGGCAATGCAGCTGAAACACAAATATTTAATATAGGCCTACACAGATGTGTAGGACAGGCAGGCACATACAGGGAAGCCAGACCAGTTCCAGCCCTCAAACCTGCAACTGAAGGTCATGGGCCACCCCACAGAGGTATTCCATGTTGGTCTGCTTGCCATACTGGGCCAGCAAACTGGTCAGTCGAGCGACACAGTCATGATACCTCCTGCAGGGGGGAGGGGTGGCCCCAGAGATGTACTGCTCTATTTTATCTCATTGCACTTTTGCTCCATGTGGAGGGCATTGATGAACTGCCAAATGCAAGGGTGACTGATGCCCAGGAAGGTGTTGAAGGCATGGTGTCAGCCCTCCATCATATTGATGGTGTGCAGCAAACCTGTGAACACCGCATCGTGGCAGTTCCAAAAGTCAATAGCGAAAAGAGGCTTGCATCATGCACTGCAGCCCACCAGCCTACCAACCCAGGTCTCCTCAAAGTAGGTGAGGAGGGGCTCCAGAATGTCCTCGTGGACAATGTAAAACTCCCAGGACCAGATGCTCCCATAGACTGGCACCACATCACAGGGTGGGATGAAGGCCATAGCTGGCAGCATCCACAAATGCAGAATGAACTCTTCCTC
Organism: Neoceratodus forsteri; assembly: GCA_016271365.2. Taxonomy (NCBI): domain Eukaryota; kingdom Metazoa; phylum Chordata; order Ceratodontiformes; family Ceratodontidae; genus Neoceratodus; species Neoceratodus forsteri. Next base: position 1,164,530,123 of record CM057456.1, on the reverse strand, counting down.
TGCCACACACTTGTCTCACACAGCAGACATACCTTGGACCTTGTGCTACATGGACTGGTACATGTGAAAGAAGCAGCCCTGTATCTTCGCATGTGGGAATACAGTTGCAAAAGCCTTGATGGCGGCCTGCTCAGAGTCAGTCATTATGGTGTCTGGGGACAGTGTTGGTCTCAGTGCCTTGATCTTGGTGAAAACACACACATAGACATACACAGTCCTGGAGGACATGAGCATGTACAGGCTTGGGATCATGCTGCTGCTGTACTGCACAGTGTGGATGGTGTATAACTGAATGAATAGTGGTGGTGTCACATGGAAGTTGCCATCCCCAAACCAGTTTGCACAGCTGTCCATCAGGGCCAGATTGTGAGCAGTCCCAAATATGAGGTAGCAATCCATGGAAGGCTTATTGTCAAACAGCAGGAATGGGCTGCCTTCATGCACCAGCCTGTAGTGCTCATGGACATCCAGATCAGCCAGGGAGCTGGAGCATGCAGGTCTCTGGTTGGCTACCTTCCTGGCTCTCTGCACAGTCCTTTTCATGCATGGCATAGGGGGCAGTTGGCTGGCCACACTTTGGATGCTGTGGCCACAGCTGCCACCACTATCTCCTGCATTGATTCAGTGGTGGACATAGTGTGCTTCTTGATTGTATTGAGGACATGCCATGCAGCCACAGTCCCGGCATCTGGCACATGGTTGTATGCCTTCAGGCCACTCACAATGGTGTCCTCTCTTGTGTGACAACTTGCAGGGCACCTGGGCCTGTCATACTGGACTCAGCTCCAGTACATTTTTACACTGCACTCCTTCTCCTTCTCCTTCTCCTTCCCCTTCCTGTACAAGTTTCTTTCATGCAGCAGTCGCTGACAGCCCCTCTGGCTCTGCACAAATTCAAGAGACATGGCTCCACTGTACTGGTCTCCACATACAGCATGCAACAGTGCAATGGGATACCTGCACTGGCACACCTTCTACAGTGTTATGGGGTAGTGAATAGCTACAGCCCATTAGTACATCCTGCATTCCTGGTGTCCCGTGCCACAGTCCCCAATCACAAGCCCCACACCCGGTGCAGCCCATTTACACCTGGTTGCAGCACTGCATTCCTGCATTGCCCCACTGTGTGCACATGTCCACCCCCTCACTGCCATGCAGGGCACACCCCACCGCTCCTGGCTCAGCCCCACAACACATACATGGGGCATGCACCACTGCTGGGTTCAGAACACAACCTCCCCCCCCAACACTCATATGAGGCATGCAGCACTGCTGGCTTCTGGACACAACCCTTCCTAACACTCATATAAGGCATGCAGCACTGCAGATGTCTGTACACACCCCCTCCTTGGTGGCACTGGTCGCCTCTACCACTTACACTGCTTCGTACACTACCTTCCATCTAGTGTCCCCTGCACAGCTCTGCTCACCTGCTAGGGATCCTGTCAGCTGGCCTGGGTTCCCTGCATCTGTGCCCTGCACTATTCATGCTTTTGGTCCTCTTGGTCTGCTGCAGGTTGTCAGCACTCATTGTTGACTCTAGTGCTGGGGGCCATTGGGCACTATCCTACGTGATGTTTCCCTTGTGGTTTCCACAGTTGTGCAGCTGCCGTGAATCCCAAATATAACATATAGTATAATAAACTTATTGTTATCAATGTTAAATATATAACATCTGTATACATACATTTGATAAGGAAGATAAAAAGAGATGGTGTCTAATAGCCCTACTGACATAAAAACACTTCATCAACATGTATTAATGTTTACAAAAAATTAACAATTCCTTAACAATATGATGGTTAAGCACAGTGTGGAAATTGATAGGTAAGCCATGATAATATCATTTTTAAGCCAAAGTTTATTTATAATCAGAAGATATTCCACAACTTTATTTATTATATGGGCATCTTCTGAGGTGAACATTAAATTTAGAAAGATGTTTTTATCCTGAGTTAAAATCTTATCCCCTATTAGGAATTAAAAGAGATTGTCTGAGTTTAACATACTATGTACAATCGAATATAACATGACTCAAGTTCTCTAGTTCTGGATTCAAGCATGTACACATTGATGATACAGGATCACTTAGTTTATAATTTCTCTCTGGGATGACATTGCTCCTAAAATATTCCATACAATATAGTGGTATACAGCTGTCTTTTCATTGGGTCAGTTAGTACATCCAGGTAATAGCTGCAGTAGTGGCTAATATCATTATTGACCAACCAAGGTGAAACCTTTAAACTTCCAGTCTTTTCCAGATCCATTTTATGACTAATGTTTTCAACTTTATTTTTGACATAGCTCTTATATTTTGGGCTAAAAGTACTGCCCATCTTAATGTACTGTATTTCTCCAAGATTTGAAAGTCAAAGGTCTCAAGATCCTTATTTATTCTGGAAAGCCATTTAGATTATTTACAACCAAGTTGTTGCCATTTGTATTTTTCAGACAAACACTGTGCAGGCAGTCTATCTTTATGTAACCTAGTGAGTCTGATCCACAAGTTAATTCTCTTTTTATTGTTGCCATTGTACTGAGGCTAATTTATTTATTTATTACAGCTTGGGATTAATATTATATTAATATTTGAGCCCAGCTTTGAAGGTACTAATCTTGGTAGTATCAGGGAGGTCAGCAGGTAGTTCATTGTACCATTTCAGTCCTTGATACAGGATGGAGTTCCAGGCAAGTTTCGTTCTTTTGAAGGGAATCACCAACTTGTCAGTGAATGCACTATGGGTAGATTTCATTGGGACGGCCAAGTTAAGTGTCCACCCAGTGTGGGGGATGTCAGTTCAAGTAGTACTTTTTTTAGAAGTAGGCAGGTTTGGTATTGCCCTCTAAGATGGAGTGGGAGCCACCCAGTTTCATTGTACAGTGAGCAGGTGTGGGTATTGAGAGTAGCCCCCAAAGTAAGATGACAGGCCTTATTGAGGAGTGTGTTGAACCTGCTAAGAGCAGTTTTTGTGCCCGCCCCATATATAGGCAACCAATAATCTATGGTAGAAAGTATTGAGCTACTGGTGTCTAGTTTGAGTGCATCCGGTATCATTGAATGTCTGTGATGATAAAGTACACCAAGTTTTATATTTGCAGTCTTGATAACAGAGTCAATGTGGTTTGAGAAGGTGAGCATGTCATCAAAGGTAATGTCAAGATATTTGAAGTTAGATACTAAGTCTAGGATCTCACCCTTTTGTTCTTGAATACGAAGGGCCGGTATTTCTTTTTGCTTTGGGAGGTGGTGAAGTGCATACTCTTTGTTTTTTGATGTTTAATAGTAGCTTGTTTTCCGTAAACCAAGATTCAAGTTTATGGAAGCTGCTTTGGAGTTCAGTTGTGATGGATTGTTGATCTTTGCCAGGAACTGAGATCACTGCATCATCAGCATAGAAAACTGTGCTTGCTGAGCAAGCCACTGGGACGGAGCTGATGAAATGGCTAAAGAGTAGAGGACTGAGGATTGACCCCTGTGGAACCCCGAGGTGCACCTTCATAGCTGCGGATAGGGTATCACCAATTTTGACTCATTGTGATCTGTTAGAGAGGTAGCTGCCAAACCATAGTACCATTTCTGGGGATAGACTTGTAGACAGAAGGCAACTTAGGAGCAGGTTGTGATTAACAGAGTCGAGAGCCTTTGTAAGGTCGATGAAGACTGATCCAACTGCCTGACCACTATCCAAGGCATTATATAGTTGGGATGAATAATCAACTAGAGCAGTGAGTGTGGAGTGCTTTTTATGGAAGCCATGCTGTTGTGGGCAGAGTAGGTTATGGTTATCAAGGTATTCAGCAAGCTGCTCGGAGACCATTTTTTCGAGTACTTTCGAAAGGGGAGGAAGGATGGATATAAGGCTGTAGTTGGATGTCTGGGTTTCATTCCCCTCCTTAAAGACAGGCTTTATGTTAGCTGATTTCCATGCATTTTGAAATACTCTTGATTTTAGAGAGGCATTAAACACCATGGTACCTGTAAGAGGACCAGCAAGTTCATGAAGGAGTAGACCAACCAGCTTCATGTCAAGCAGATCCACCCCTATCCTGGTCTTGCTAAGTGCCCTTTTAATATACTTGATGGTTTTGGCTTTGGTGACACATCTAAAGTAAAAGGGTGGTACATCTTTCCTTGGGGGATCTTGAGGGGCAGTTGGGCATTGCTGAACATGAATATATTTGAAGTAATCACCCGGGAGTACACTTGAGAGGTCAGTAAATGCAGTCAATAGTAGATCTGGGGGGGGGGTCTTGGGGGGCTTTGCCCATTAAGGATTTAAGAGAGCACCAAAAGTCTTTTCCAGAACCCCAGGTTTTAGTTAGTAGATCCTTATGGTAGGAGGCTTTAGTCTGTCGGATGAGTTTGGTGCAGACATGTCTAGCTGCCTTGTAGATATTAAATGCAGCAGGTGTACCAGCTGCTTTTCTATATGCCAAAGATTGTCTCTGTTCTTCATAAGTCCAATAAGGGAGTTGGAGAGCCAGGTATTGGAGGTTCCCTTAATTGTTTTCATTTTGTATGGTGCAAAAATATCACAAGCACAGTTGAAAACCATTATGAAGTAGTTAAGTGCCTTATTACCATCTATATCCCCAGCTAGTGGGGACCAATCCAGTTGTATCACATACAGCTTGAAATGTTCAAGTAGTCCAGGCCTCAGGCAGTGGTTTTTGCACACCTTGGGTGAACTCTTGGGGAATTTTTTAGACCAGGTACACTTCACAGGGGAGTAGTCACTGAGGCTGTCAGGCAGGACAGTGACATCAGATATATGCTCAGGGTGTGTGGTCAGGAGCCAGTCTATGAGAGAGCTGTTCCCTGTTTTGTAGTTAAGCCGAGTGTCAGCAGTGACCATCTGTTTTAGGAAAAGGCTAGTAATTAGATCCTTGGCTTTTGTTTCTTTCTGTGAGTGCCAGTTTATGTTGAAGTCACCTACAATGATCTTCTCCCAGTTGTTGCCTAGTTGCTCTGGGCTTGCTATGACATGGTTTAGCCCAGCAGGTTGGTGCCCTGGAAGTATGTATACTGTAGAGACCAGCAGGACTTCATTCTGTGTCCCTATGTTTAATTTGAGGTTCAGAATTTGGGCCTCTCTTGTATTAAGACTGTTACAAGGGCCTGCACCTTTATTCCAGACCTGACATATACTAGACACCCAACCCCACGTTTAGCAATCCTGTTTTGTCAGAACGAGTTATAGCCATCAAGAGAGATAGATGCATCTGGTGTTTTGGGGGAAAGCCAGGTTTCAGTGAGTGCTATAATGTCTGGGTTGATCACCTGCACCCATGCCTGGAATTGTTAAAACTTGGCAAGGAGACTGTTAATATTTAATGATACTATAGTAAGTTGACCTTTAATCTTAGTCATTTTAGAGTGAGGGGGTCCAGGGTTTGGGTAAATATTCCTTGATACCTGTAGTAGCAGGAACAGCAGGATTAGAGAGCAGAGAACATGCCAAAGTATATGTTAAGCTGATTTAAAATGAAAATGCTGATGGTCAATTACATCCAGAGAAAATGATGAACTGTTGAGATCCAGGATCACATAATATGTTAAAATTCCTGAAAGGTGATAAACTGTGGCCTGAGTATATGCAAGGTGTGAAATCCTTTTGTCGGTATGTTTCCTTTGATCTTCAAAGTCCTCAGAGCCCACTTCATCCCATATGAGATGGGCTGGTACAGAAGGACCTATTCCCAGCATTTGACTGTAAAGTTTATTAAATGGAGTTTCTAGAGCTGTATGGGATGAGTTGAACCAAATCTCAGACAAATAAAGAGATAGGAGAATATATTTAGCCCTACAGGCTTCCAGAAGGTGTTTTACCGAATCGTCCTCATACTGTCTACTTAGGGCACCTAAAGTCTGATGTAACTTGTTATCAAGATCATTTGCACACTTATCCCAGCTCCCATTAGAAGACACAGTTCGGCAAAGGTAAGTATAGGAGTTCACTAGGCCGATATCCAGCTGTCCAACTTTCCATCATTTCCTGGATTTACTATTATTGATTTGACTTTTACTTGCATTTATTTTAAGATTAAAATTATTCACATATGTAAGCAATAATTTCAGATTATGCCTTAGACCAGCTTTTGAAAGTCAGAGAAGGACTAGATTGTCAGCATAGGCCAAGCCTGGACATTTGTTAGTGCTCTCCTTTGGGGCATCAAAAGATGAATCCAAAAGTTGGATTAATAAATTTTTAATATAAACACAAAATAGAGATGGTGCCAGGACACATCCCTGATGTACCCCTTTATTCATCAGGAACCTAGCTGAAATGTGGCTTTCTGGTCCCAATATTATCTGTGTCCAGGTATTGATGTAAAGTTCCCCAATGATGCTGACTAGACATGGTTCAATATGTTTCTTTATCATTAAGTCTCATAGGGAATTTCTAGAAATAGAATCAAAAGCTGAGCGAAAGTCTGTGAAGGCAACATATAGTTTATGTTTCCTTATGGAGATATATATTTCAAATAAATTATTCATAATAAAACAATTGTTGGCAGTACAATACCCAGGTCTGAACCCTGCCTGTGACTCTAATAGACCTCTCAGTAAGTTGATTTGCTCTAGTACTCAACTAAGAATAATTTTGGCAAACATTTTGCCCAAAATGTCCAATAGTGATATAGGTCTGTACATTTTAGGGTCTGTCCTGACCCGGTTTTTTGTAAACAGAGATAATTGTGACTCCCTTCCAAGAGCAAGGGATCTGTCTGTACTGTATACAAAGGTTAAAAAATGAGAAAAGTAATTTGGTCCATAGGAAAGGGGCCATTAGATAGATTTCAGGGAGAACTTTGTCAGGATCAGAAGCCTTATATCTTTTTAGTGTAGATATAGCCAGATACAGTAAATCTCTTTTTGTTGAATCGGTAGAAAATTAAGTCTAATATCTATTGTATCCCAGCTTGGAGAACTGGAGCCAATTTTAGGGTCATGGAATATAGCTGTGTAGTATTTTATCCAATCTTACAGAGATATATAAGACTCTAATTCAAGTTTACTTTTATCAGTGCATTTGGCAACCTGGAGCCAGAATGATTTACTAGCCTTAGAATTAATAACCTGTAGCATGTGTGTCCACTCTTTTTGATGAAATTCTTTCTTTCTTTTGTTGAAATAATTCATTATATTGCTTTCTTGCTGTATTTAATGCGTTATACCTTTCTCTAGTAAATGCTTTTTTGATCCTTCTAACTAAGCGACTAAGTGTGTTTTTTTTTTCCATTCTACAATCTTGATCAAATCATGTTACCTTTGAGGTCCGCCTACTAAACACCCTTTCTATAGGCCTATAGAGGACATTTTCTAAACTCCTGTATACTGCCTTTAACTTAGAGTTCAATGTTGAAATATTTTCAGAACTCCAAACTTTGGGCAGGAGTGGACCTAGAACATTTACTAGAAGGTTCAGCAAATCATTACCACAGTAGAATAACTTCCTGATTTTGACAGAGTTTCTAATTTCAGAGGAAACATTCTAAAGTATGGGATTTTGAGGTTCAGGAGTAGACCCAAGGTTACCCCAAGCAAGTGTAATAGGGAGATGGTCACCTTCCCCGCTGGTGCCTACTTCTCAATAATTCCAGATTTTCATACTACTATTCCAGAGCAGTAGATCCAGAGTAGAAGAATTGGTAGGACCAAGAAAGGTAGGCCTACCCAGCCTGTCACACTGAATTCTGCTGTTTATAGGTGCTAAATTATGAATTCTTAATAGTTCAATCAATTTATGACCTGTTTTGGAAATTTTGATATCTTAGGGCATTCTAGAAAAACTGGGAGCATCGATATACAAGTATTCATTATTGGAGTATCTGTCAAAATTACCAATTTTTGCGTTAAGATCACCACAAAAAAGGCAATTTTCCAAACCTGTAAGTTTAGAGGCTTTGGCCAGTAATGTATCCAAATCTTCCCAAATTAAGGGATTATAGTATTTCGAAGTAGCTGGGGGGGTTATATGAACATTAAAAAGACAAAATTTGAGGTGCTGTGTTTTAATTACCACAACTTGAGCATATTGTAGATTAAATAGAAGCAAAGCCTTAAGATTAGAATCAATTTTGATCCAAACTTCCAAGCTCCCAGAGGGTCTACCGGCCTTAACCACTTTTTTACCAGGGGAATGAAAGCAATCAGACCCATTAATTTATTACCTCCAATAGCTCCGTGTGAAGTCCGAACTATGCATTGTTTACCTGACAGAAAATGGCCACCCAGGAGGTAATGAGTTAAGACATAAGTCCACATCTGCAGTATGCCATGTTTCTTGTAGACAGACAATATTATGTTTGTTCAAATAATTGTGCCAATCCAGATCAGAGAGTTTTGAAAATAAGCTTGCTATATTCCATGAAATTAGAGTGAATTTAGTATTTTGACTGCTATGATCAATATAAGAACTTGGATAAGTTAATGTGCTGTCTGCTGTACCACTTAGTCAAGAAATCTGAGAAGCCAAAACAGAAAATCTGTTATGTGTTTCTATGTTAGGTAACACAGTTTGCAATAGGTAATTTAATGAATTTTGTGAATGAGGTACCTCAAACTGTTGGTCACTTGTTGCAGTTACTTGACAAATATGAGATAAAGACTCTATTGGTGCCAAGGGGGTATTATTTTCATCAACAAGAAACAAACCCATTTTGTCTAGTACTGGGAGCTGGTTCAGAATTTGCAAAAAAATGTTTTTTAGAGTTAACAGTAAAGGAAACCTGGTTCCATTCTGGGTTTTCTCCAAACCTAGCAGCATAACTAATCCCATTATTGCCCAAAGGTATCTGCAGAATTTGTCCAAAAACATTGTGTATAGTGTTTTTCAGTTTATGGTCATTTTCACTGGAAAGTCTGCATAAACCAAATACATTTAGGGGGAAGACTTCCACTGCACTAACATTGGAAACTTCAGTGGCTGGTTTATCAGTTGACTGAGTTAGTAGGGTGCTTGTCTATTATGTGAATTCCCATTTCATCTAAGAGCATGGCTTTGTTCATGATTATACTTTCTGTCTCAAAAGAGGTAGCGGGGAAGGTTAGGGAGAAAAAGATAGCATTCAGGAAGTATAAGGAATCTCAGAAGGAGCAGGACAGAGAAATGTATCAGTTAAAGCAGCAGGAAGCGGGGAAGCAGTCAGAATAGCAAAGTCCTAAACCAAGGAAAAGATAGCTCACTCATTTAAGAAGGGGGATAAAACATTTTATAGGTACATTAGGGAGTGAAGAAAGACCAAGGGAGGGATACTGATGCTTAATAAAGTGGAGGGGGGTGGGCAAAGGGTGACAGTGAAAGGCAGAGATACTGAACAAATACTTTTGTTCAGTATTCACAAAAGAAGAGGGGGGGAGGTACCTAAACCAAACAATAGAAGCACTCTGGATGGGGGGTTGATACCAGTCCATTCACAGAAGAAAGTGCCTTGAAAGAACTCCTAAAACTCAAAGTGGACAAGGCAATGAAACCTGATGGGATTCACCCCAGAATTCTAAAAGAACTAACTAGAGAACTAGTGACACCACTGACTACTCTTTTTAACAAATCATGGGAGCATGTTATGGTACTTGAGGACTGGAGGAGGGAGGATGCGATTCCCTTTCACAAAAGTGGGAGCAAGGCAGAGGCAGAAAACTACAGACCTGTTAGTCTGATCTCAGGGGTAGGGACAATGATGGAATCCCTTCTGAAAGAAAGAATTGTTGAGTACCTAGAGGCCAGCAGGACACAGAACCCAAGGCAGCATGGATTCACAGTGGGAAGGTCATGTCAGATGTATCTAATAGATTTCTTTGACTGGGTGACCAAAGTAGTAGACCAGGGAGGGGCTGTGGACATGGCCTATCTAGACTTTATCAAGGCATTTGACACAGTCCCACACAAAAGATTAATAAACAAGTTAGCCAGCCTGGGAGTGGGTGCCAGGGTGGTAGCCTGGATAAAATTGGCTGAACAACAGGATGCAGAGGGTAATAGTAAATGGAGTCCACTCTGAAGAAAGCAGCATTGCTAGTGGGGTACCACAGGGTTTGGTACTGGAGGCGGTCCTCTTTAATGTCTTTATAAGAGACATTGCGGAGGGACTGGAAGGAAACATTTGCCTCTTTGCAGATGACACAAAGATCTGCAGGAGGGTTTATACACAAGGGGGTGGTGAAAAGGATGAGATGGGACTTGGCAAGGTTGGAGGAATGGTTGAAAGTATGGCAGCTTAGATTCAATGCAAAGAAGTGCAATGTAATGCACCTGGGAAACAAAAACCCAGGGGAAGAGTACACAATGTGGGGGGGAGGTACTAACAACAACAAAAATGGAAAGGTACCTCGGGGTAGTCATATCAGATGACCTAAAGGTCGGCAAGCAATGTGAGAAGGCAGTAAGGAGGGCTGGGTGGATACTGGGATGCATAGGGAGAAACATCACCAGTAGAAAACAGAAAGTTGTCATTCCTCTGTACAGACAGTTGGTGAAACCCCATCTGGAGTACTGCATGCAGTTCTGTAGACCCCATCTCTGCAAGGATATAGACAAGATGGAGACAGTCCAGAGGAGGGCAACTAAAATGGTGCAGGGTCTGTACCAGAAACCATACAAAGAGAGACTAAAGGAGCTTAATATGTATACCCTTGAGGAAAAGATGGAGAGGGGGGACATGACACAAACTTTCAGGTACCTCAAGGGAATCAACAACGTCCAAGAGGGTAGCATCTTTCAGAAAAAGAGATGTGCAAGAAAACGGGCACAATTTGAAGATGGGGGGGCAACTCAGGGACAATGTGAGGAAATTTTTTTCATGGAGAGGATGGTGGATGCATGGAACAGCCTTCCTGAGGAGGTTGTGGGGTCAAAAACAGTGGGGAAATTCAAGAATGCATAGGACAAACATAAGGCATTTATAGTTGAGGGTAGGAGGAAGTAGGCCGTTGATTAACTAAGATCTGCATCTTATCAAATAGGTAGGGAAATGGGCAGACTGGGTGGGCCAAGCGGTCCTTATCTGCCATCAAAGTCTATGTTTCTATGTCTCTTTGTCCTTTAATATGATGTCAATTTGTCCATCTGGATTGCCCCAATTCCCCCATCTGTGAACATCTGTTATCTGAATATTATGAGAAGAAATCTGCAGAAAATGTAGAAATAAGTTGATTAACGACTTCTTAAGTTTTCTTTTAGTTTCGTTGTGCAAATATTTATAATCAAACATAATATTCAGATAACAGATGTTCACAGATGTTTTTAGATACATTGGGGAAAGACGAAGGGTGAAGGGGCAGATTAGCAGGATTAAATCAGGGGAGAGATGGGCACAAGACCCGGGGGAGCAGGCTGAGGTACTAAATGAGTACTTCACCTCAGTTTTCACCAGGGAAAATGGGGGTGCTGCATCATACATGGGAGGAGACAGAGATACTGAGGAGGGACCCTTACCAATCAGCAGGTCTGGGGAGAGGGAGGCATCACTGGCAGGCGGGGGAGGGCTAGGCAGGGAGAAGAGGTCCAGGTGGAAATCACAGCAGAGAGAGTGAGGAAGCCCTCAGCTCCCTTAAGACGGAGAAAGCACGGGGGCCGGATAAATTACATCCCAGAGTGCTGAAGGAACTTGCAGATGTCCTGGCGAAACCCCTGGCAGAGCTTTTCACCATCTCTCTGAGGACAGGGTGGGTGCCCCAAGACTGGAAGGTGGTGCAAATAGTGCCTATCCACAAGGGGGGATCAAGGGAGGTGGCAGGGAACTACAGGCCTGTCAGCCTGACATCGGTGGTGGGCAAGGTAATGGAGGGCATTGTCAAGGAGAGCCTAGGGGGGGACCTGGATAAGTCAGGGTGCCTGGACGATGAACAGCATGGATTCTTCCCGGGGAAATCGTGTCAGACAAACCTGGTGGAGTTCTATGACTGGGTGACAAGTGCCTTGGACCTGGGTAGACCAGTGGATGTCCTCTTTCTAGACATCAGCAAGGCATTTGACTCTGTTCCTCACGTGGGCCTGTTGGATAAGCTGGGAGAAATGGGGGTGGGAACCAGATGATCAGATGGATGAGCAATTGGCTCCAGGACTGGGACAGAGGGTCGTAGTTGGTGGGATAGTCTCATCCCCAAGGAGGGTCATTAGTGGGGTCCCACAGGGATCAGTCCTGAGGCCCCTTCTGTTCAACACCTATGTATCTGACATAAGGACAGGAATCAGGAGTGAGATGAGTCTCTTTGCAGATGACTTGAAACTGGGGCGGTGGTGGATGGGGAGGGAGGAGGGTGGCCTACAGGGGCCTGGAGGCTCTGGAAAGATGGTCTAGAAAGTGGAAGCTGAGGTTCAATGCAGGAAATGCAAGGTACTCACCTGGGGCCAGAAACCCAGGCCAAGTGTACACCCTGGGGAAATGCTACAAGTCTCGATGGCTGAGAGGGACCTGGGGGTGGTGGTGGATGTCAAGATGAACAACTCTGAGACTTGTGGGAGGGCAGCAGCCAAGGCCAACAGGATGCTGGGATGCATCGCTGGGGATCACCTCCAGAAGGAGGAAGTGATACTCCCTCTGTATAACTCTTGGTGAGGCCGCACCTTGAGTACTGCGTGCAGTTTTGGAGCCACACTTAAAGAGGACATTAACCTCCTGGAGAGGGTCCAGAGGAGAACCAAAATGATTTGGGGCTTGGGGACAGGACCTATGAGGGAGGCTCGAAGAGCTAAATATGTACACAATGGAGAGAGAGAAGGGACTGGGGGACATGATAGAGGTCTTCAGGTACATGAAGAGGGTAAATAGGGGAGGAACAGTCAGGGTGCTTAGAAGGAAGGAGGAGGGGCCACTAGAGGGCATGGGTGGAAGCTGGAGGGAAGATTCAGGGAGAAAGAGGAGGTGCTACTTCACTGAGAGGGTGGTGGAGCTATGGAATGCACTGCCTAGGGGGCTGTGGAGGCAGAGACAGTGGAGGGGTTCAAGAGGGGGTGGGACAGGTACAGGGGAAGGGTTCTGGAAGCAAAATCCAATGCAGCAAGAATATCCAGAACTGGGAAGGGAGAAGCCAGAGAAGGCGAGGGGGACAGTAAGGTCAGCTCCCAGGGTGGGGGCTGACCAAATGAGCAGACATGAAAGACCGTTGGGCCTATTCTGCTGGCATTTTAGTATGTTAGTATAGTAATCTGAGTGGTAGCGTGGTCTCCCTGTCTTGACTTGGAGTGCTGTTGTTCCCTATATGTTTGTGTTTCACTTTCCTATAGCCTAGGACATTGTTTGTTCTACAGCCTTTCCTAGTTCCTGCCTGGTTATTGCCTTCTTTTTTTTTTTCACTTAGCAGCTTGGCCTCTGGGTAACAGCTGCACTTTTCATTAAAACTTCACACCGGACCTCCCAGTACCATCCACCAACCCTGACTGTTGAGGTTGATGGGGATATACATGAGTACATGAGTCAGGACCCAAGAGTGCAAGTGCCATAATTCTGGTTGGCTAGTGTGTATTCAGGGTTTCTTTATTTATACCCCCTATTTCCAGGAGCATCCTGCCTCCCAATTTTGCTGATAGCCTGCTTTTGGCACACTCTTGGTATTTACCATGCTTTGCTCAGGAGCAACCTTACTGAGCAACCATGAGGAGCTGCTGCAGCACAGTATGTTGTTGTTTTTAGTTTTTTTGTTGACCAGAAAAGGCGGACTAAGCAATTCTGCCTATTTTTAGCATTGTGGGGGGATAGAGATGCAAACTGAAATACTGAATCAGGTTAAGCCATTGGTGGTATTAATGAATGAGGGAAATTTGGCCAGGGCACTGGCAAAATTTCCCATATCTTTTAAGAAGTGCCATGGGATCTTTAACATTCACCTCTACAACTAAAACTACAGGCAGACGGGACCTTGGTTTAATGTCTCATCTGAAAGGCACCACCTCAGGAGTGCATCCCATCTAATGCTGTGGTGTTGATGCCCCCTCCAGGCCAGTATGCACCACACTTGGCAGCACTCCATAGCCTATGACTGCACTGATCCAGATCCACAGGTTTGCTGCTGAACCCAATTCACCAGCATGGATGTGTATCGTGCTTCCACTGGGCCATCAGGTGACTGTCCTAGTTATTTCTTTTTGTACAGTTTCTTACACTGTGCACCTGCCTGCTACAACACAATCTCAGGAAACATAAAGGATGGCTCCTCTTAACTCTCAACTTAAAGCAAGGCTTTATAATCACTTTAGTATGCCTCATACCTGCCATAAGTAATGAGTCAGCATGTTATGCAGCCATGAGTTTATTTACAATTTTAAGTTACATAGAAACATAGAATTTGATGGCAGATAAGGACCGCTTGGCCCACCTAGTCTACCCATTTCCCTACCTAACGGATAAGCTGCTGATCCTAATTAACCAATAGCCTACTTCCTCCTACCCCCCACTAGAATTGCCCTATGTCTGTCCCATGCATTCTTGAATTCCCCCCACTGTTTTTGACTCTATGACCTCCTCAGAAAGGCTGTTCCAGGTATCCACAACCCTCTCTGTGAAGAAATACTTCCTCACATTACCTCTGAGTCATCCCCCCTCTATCTTCAAATTGTGCCCCCTTGTTTTTGCACATATGTTTTACTGAAAGATGTTACCCTCTTGGACATTGTTGATTCCCTTGAGGTATTTGAAAGTTTCTATCATGTTACCCCTCTCCCTCCTTTCCTCGAGGCTATACATCTTTAGTTCCTTTAGTCTTTCTTCATGTGTCTTCTGATGCAGACTCTGCATCATTTTGGTTGCCCTCCTCTGGACAGCCTCAACCTATGTCCTTGCAGAGATGGGGTCTCAGAACTGTACACAGTACTCAGATGTGGTCTTACCAACTGTCTGTACAGAGGGCCAACAACTTCTTGTTTTCTACTGGTGATGCCTCTCCCTATGCATCCCAGTATGCCCCCAGCCCTCCTTACTGCCTTCTCACATTGTTGGCCCACCTTTAGGTCATCTGATATGACTACCCCAGGTCCCTTTCCATTTTTGTTGTTCTCAGTATCTCACCCCCCATTGTGTACTCTTCCTCTGGGTTTTTTTCCCCAGGTGCATTACTTTGCACTTCTTTGCATTGAATCTAAGCTGCCGTACATTTGACCATTCCTCCAACCTTGCCAAGTCCCTTTTCAGCCTTTCCACCCCACCTTGTGTATCAAGTTTTTCATGTAATTTAGCTTTCACTAAGGTACTGCATAGTTTTGTAACATGCTAACCTCTGCCACTGTTGTTTGTGCCCCCTGGATCTGTTTGCAACTGAGGTGCTATATGCAAATAAGGATAGATGGGTGTTGAGAACTAATAATAAATTTAATAAGTAAACATATGCTTCACTTTCTATAAGCCCTTGCTACTGCTTGTTGCACAGCATACACATAACTTTCTTTATATCTGAGCCATTGTCTGTTGTACATGTGCTTTGTATTCTACAGGTACTTATCAATGCTTACTGCATGATTTGTGCTTCATTTACGATAGTGCTGGTTATTGCTTTTTAAAGAATTGCACTTTGAGGTCAATACGTCCTGGTCATTGTTTGCTGTACAATTTGTACTTTATTTTCCATAGATTCTGGTTGTTGTTTTATGTACAACTTACATTTCCTTTCCATAATCCCTGCTCATTGCTTGTTTGACATGATGTGCCTCACTTCCTCTGGGTCCTGACTATCGCTTGTTTTGCAACTTTCACTTCACTGTTCATTGATCTTGGTGATTCTTTGCCACACAATTTGTTCTCCATTGTATACGCAGCGGGTCCTGGTCATTGCTTGTTATGCAATACTCACTTTACGTTCCATAGATCCTGGTCATTGATTCTTGTACAAGTGGTGAGCTGGGCAAAAGCTATGAATTCGGAATTTGCATAAATTTCATGAAATTTCACAACATTTTCAAAAATTCCAACTTTGGCAAAATCTGAATCATCTGAATGTGTTTTGTGAATTTTTGCCCCATTCCACAAAACGTTTCTGGCAGAAATGCATAATAGTAGACATGAAATTCAGAATGACAGTTCTGAGGAATTCCATTCCACAGTTTGACACATTAATCCCCAATACATGTTATCACTCTGCAGTTCAGTGATCAGTTCTGCAGAATTTCTTTCAGCAGTTTAAAAGAGTGATCCACAGTTCACACATTCATTTCACAGATACGTCACTGCCAAACATGAACAACATGAGCTCCACTAACCATTGGTCTTCATTGACACATTGTTATACATCATTTACTTCACTTTTCATAAGTCATTTTTATTGCTTGTCAGTTACTAAGCACAGAAGAAAAGGAACCAGAAATCCTGACACTCAGCAGAACAGCAAAGTTAGCTGTTTGGGCCAGGAGAAGGGGTTATTTAAGTTTTTATCAACATGTTTGTAAAGTCCTGTTTTGTGCAACTTTATTTGATTTAAGAAAACCTCAGCTCATTTCACATGGGCCATTTAACCACCATTAGATGACGGTGGACTATGAGCACTGTCAACTTAGGCCTGATTCAAATCGGTGACCCAAAGGCAGAAGACTCCATAACTTGCAGCTATTCTACTGTACTTGTTGAAGCTGGCTGTTGGATTTCTGATTTGGAACACTGTAGCACTGCCTGTAACTGCATGACTGCATTGCTGTTGTTGATGATGATGATGATGCTATTGATGATAATAAAGTTGTCTGATAAAGTAACATGTTTAATTGCTTAATTTTTGTAATTATTTTTATTTCATTTTGTGGTGTGTTATTTTATTGTGTATCTTTGTAGATCACTGTTACATGTAACAGTAATACTATTCTACGTTGTACTATGGGACCTCGCTGAAAATGAGCCTTGGCTCAATCGAATATTTCCTTTGTTCATATTTGATATGACTTAAAACATTTTATTACTACTGCATAATTTGTCTTGTTTTCTGTGCCATTGAGTATAATCTTTTATGACACTTGATGGAACAGGCACTATTTACTGCTAATTTCAACTGATGGTATTAATGTGGTCTAGTGGTTTGAGCTCTGTACTGGGAAAAAGGAGGTCACCAAGGATTCACATGTTTGAGTCCCTCCACAGTCATTGACTTGCTGCATCTTTGAGCTGTGCTACTGAGCTGATGCAACACTCCATTGAAATCAGATGGTACGTCTCCATTGGGTTAATACATTTCAAAATAAAAGTATATCTTTTTGGATCCAACAGATTTAGTGAATGTGTTAGGTTTTGCGCTAGACTCCTTGACAGGCAAAACAATTAATAGATTTATGAGTATTACATTGAAGAACGTTCCACCATTTTTATCTGATGTGGTAATTCTGCACTCATTATTTGATAAAATCATCACCTTTGTTTGTCTGCTTGATGCATGATTTTATCTGTCATCTGCTAATGCTATTGTGTTTTCATCTTCACAAGATAATGGTTCAGACAGACAGATGTTTGCATCACATAGACAAACATGGGGTAACTACTAATACATCTATTGATGCTAATAACTGTTACTTACTTTCTTTGTGAGCTAGCAGAACCTCCTGATTAACCAGAAATGGAGTGGGAAGCTGTCAAGCTGACTGTTGCCTCTATGAGGTGTATGCTTCCATGTAGCTGTTATTTTATTGCTGACACATGAATGCTGTTGCTAGCCCAGAATGTCCTTATGTTGTGTGTAAACAAATGCTTGATAAGAATAGAACATGTTAAACCCAATACAGTATAGTCTTTCAGGAGGAGTAATACTTTCTAACTAAATGAATAGGAGTTTTAAAATACAGTTGACCGTCTCCACATGGCTACTATAATTAAGCTTGCCAAATAAAGGGCAAGCCAGGTTGTCCCAGGCCCCTTCCAGAAATTAAAGGTGTAAGCAAGGGGCAGGAGGGAAGAGGGGGAGGAGCCACTGACATCACACAGAAGGGGCGGGGACACTGAAGGGCATCTTATGACAAGCAGCCCAGGGACCCAGGGGACTGCGCGGGGGAGGGGCCAACAAGGGTCCTGATTGGGGTCCTAACTGGCTATTTAAGGGCAGCCCACAGGCAGCTTGCCCTCTTTTGTTGGGAATTTGTTATTTTCAGCACATCATTGGCAAACTTGTGAGGGAAGCACAATCTAATTAAGTAGGCCACTTTTAGGCCATGAGGCAGAGAAGGGAGCATGGTGAGGCCTAGTGGGAATTGTGGTGTAAGGGGCCAGCCACGCTGATCAAGTTGGTAATTTTAGAAATGTTGTTAAAACTGCTCTGGTTATAGTTTAGGAGTTGTAAGACAGAAGGCTGGAGGGTACACTACTGAAGGAGGAAGGCACAACATTGTTTGGCTAGGCCACTGGCGGACCACACGGTGGTGGGCAGCCACAGGTTTGGAGTCAGAGTGATGGCGTGGCCAGGGCCAGCCATCCTGATTTTAAAATGCATTTCCTGTCATTTTGGCTGCTGATTAGCTGAGTTGTTTAAATGTCTTTCATGCTGTTTTTAGTGGCTGTTTCTCCGAGTTCAGAATGCCCAGTTTCAGGGGTTTCTGCTGTTTTTTGCTGAGTAGTCATGCCAGGAATGTTGTTTGCTCCAGTAATGTCGTTTGCTGCTTTTTTGTCATTGCTGCTGTGCAATGTGTTTAAAATGCCAATGCATGTTTTTTACTATTGCTTAGTGGAATGGAAATACCAGCGTGTATCACATACTGCTGTTTGCTGTACTGGGAGAAGTTGCAATGAGGATACAGGGTGCCCTGAGGGGTTCAGGTGCCAGAGGGGGATAGGGAGGTTGTTTGTATGCTCACAGTGGGAGGCACAGGGGGTTGCACATTGGGCCCACATTTGCTCCAGGTGGATTAACCAGAGGACCCCCGCAGCGGGGCCAGCAGGGTCTGGCAGATGAGACATGCCAAATGGGGTGTTTTCAGCGCTGCAGCACCATGAGGTAGTGGGCCACATAGCAGGAACTGGGCCTGTGAGGGGGGGGAGAGCAGCAGGAGGTGTTTCTTCTAGAGCATCTGCAGCACTCAATGAAAGAGGTGCAGCAAGGGATTTTTTGCTGGGTTGTCACCCATGTGGCAGAAGCCAGGGCCTACAGGTGCAGTGTACAGGAGCCGCTTGGTAGAGTGGCTGTGGCATGGAAGATAGGGCTGGTGGGGCACTGATTTTCAGTAGTGCTCCACATGGGAGATGGTTTTGAGCCGAGGCATGGCTGAATCCTTGGGGGAAGAGCTTCGGCGGCATGGCATGGGGGTGAGTCAGCCACTGAGGTGGGAGGCCTCAGAAGGAAGGAAAGAACTGGTCCAGAGGGCATGCGCAGCTGGAAGGGGTGCCAGGCAGCAGATGAGCAGCCATGCAGTGGAGGTCTGGGGCAAGCTGGGACCATAGGGAATGTGGCAAGATGGGCAGGGGGCTTTGGGAAAAATGGGACAGAGGGAGCATACAAAATGGCATGGTGGGGCCACCGTGGGTTGACAGTGAGCAACCACATGTTGTGGGGGGGTGGTGGCTCAGGACAGAAGTGGAGGCAGCGCATACAGTCTGGCCCACGCAGTGGGGAGGTGATATGAGGGCGTTTCCCCCAAGAAGGCCAGCTGTTGTTTGCCTGGGCATGAGATCAAGAGGCCCATTACATATGTGGACCCAAGTTCTGGGACTGGGCACACCCGATGGCATTCCACAAGGATGTGCCCGGTGGAAGAGGTGGAGGACAATGGGGTCGGGTGGGCCCAGCAGGAAGGGCTTTCAGGCACCTGGCAGGGCCTAGGCCCAGTGGGCAAGCCACACTAGGAGAAGTAAGGGGGTGACTTACAGGGTCCCAAGACCAGCAGAAGCAAGACACCTGGCATCTTACCAGATGAGCATTTTGGGCCTACAAGCAGAGCTGGGGGGAACTCCCCTAACACCCCAAACAGTGGGGTGGAGATTCTCGGGACACAACAGACACAGCCAGTGCAGGGGTAAGGAGCAGCCAGGTGGATAACTTCATCATCGGTCACGGGAAACCCCCAGCAAGAAGCAAGGTTGGCCCCAACTGGAGGCATAAAACGGGGTGAGCCAGTAGAGGAGGACCAGAAGGAGTGTTCTGACATGGTTTTTATTCCACCCATAGTAATTTTACAGAGATGGCACCCAAGAAAACCCAGATGACCAGCAAGAAGAAGATGATGGAGGAGGCAGCAAAGCTGATGAGTCAGATGTCAGAACTCATGGTGGTGGCAAAGCGGAAAGAGGAGGAGGAGGAGGAGGAGGAGAAGGAGGTGAAGTGAAAGTGGAAGGAGCAGGATGAGTGGATGGGGAAGGGGCAACCCGCGAAGAAGCCATGAGTAACAAGGGCCAACCCACAGCCTGCGACGGTCCCGCAGCTGGAGCTGGAGTCAGACATTGGGAACCTGGATGGGGTAAGGATACGGTGGATCTCACCAAGGATGGCAACCTCAAGGAGTACTTGGAAGGGTTCCTGGGGGATATGGGGGAAGTGGGGATAGAGAAAATGGAAATGGCACTGCAGGACATACGGGGAAAGAAGGAAGGCAGGGGAGCGGGGAGGTGGGGACAAAAGCCGGGGGCCAAAAATACGACAGGCCCCTGGGCCTCTCATTGGGTGACCATGTGCCAGCCTCACTGAAGGAGCAGATATGGAAAGGGGAGTTTGTGGACAAATTTGGATTGATGGATGAGGACACTGCCAAGAAGCATGAACAGAAGGAGTTGGTGGGAAAATCAGAGATGGCTGTGGCACTTGTCATGGTAAGCCACAAGGCAGAGGAGGCTAATTGGAAAGGGAAAACCTTCAATAATTGGCAGGCGGGCTTCACGGTGTATAGCGCCATAGTCTTGGAGAAGAGGTTGGAGCTGACCATTCCAATGCTGACATACATGGCAATCATCAGGGACACATATTAGGCTCAAGTTGGCTCAAATATGATGAAGCCTTCCGGAGTCAAATGGCAGCAAGGGGGGACTTGAGGTGGGATAGTACGCACTCCGAGCTGTGGGTGAAGATAATGTCTTTGTCACACCAGGGGATCTCAAATAGGGGTGATACTGGGAGGTGGACCACGCCAACCGCAGGAGCCAAAACATGTTGGGGATTCAACAAGGCATCCTGCAACTGGGCAAACTGTAAATTCAAGCATGTTTGCTCAAGGTGCGGGGGGGCACACCCAGTGTCAAGCTGCAGGCAAGGGGGGAGAGGGGAGGGCAGGGGAATGGCCACCAACAGGACCTTCCCTTTTGGGGAGCAGGTGGGGAGGCCCTGGCAGAGGAAGGGGGGAACATAGCAGGGGAGGCCACAGGGCTACCTATGGGTACTAGACAGGAAGGGAAAACAGGCAGGTGGAGGTACCCACTGGCATGCACACCATCTCACATGAGGTGGAGGAGGCATGGACCTGGGATTACACAGACAGAGAAGAGAGCGAAAACCTCCGGGTGTGTTTCAGGGAAGGTTTCCTGCTGGGTTTCCAAGTACTATGGAAGGGGCTGAGGGTCAAGAACCTTGGGTCAGTGAAAGGAAAAGAGGGAGTGGGCAGAGAAAAGATAATGAAGGAGGTAAAGGCAGGGCAGGTGGAGGGGCCGCTAGTGGCACCTCCTTGCCCTGAATTCCGGGTAACCACCATGGGGGTGATACCCAAGAAACAAGCAGGTGAATTTAGGTTGATGATTCAGCATTTGTCATACCCAGAAGGACAATCTGTGAACAACGGCATACCAGACTACCTAAGAGCGGTATTCTACGCCTCATTCTACCAAGCAGTAGAGATGGGCAGGGCTATAAAAGGGGTTTGGTTTGTGAAAATGGACATACAGTCTGCATTTCGGCTGCTGCCGGTCAGCCTGGTTGACTGGGACCTGCTGGGTTTCCAGGTCGAAGGGGAGCTGTATGTCCACAAGGCTATGCCCATGGGCTGCTCGTTGGTCTGCTTGACTTTGAGGCTTTCAGTTCATGTGTCCAGTGGGTGTTTGGGGAGGAATATGGCCACAAGAGGGTTGTGCACTACTTGAATGATTTTCTGATCATCGGGAAGAGCCACACAGAGATGCTGAGCATGTTGGGGGTCTTCACAGCAATGTGCAAGCAGACTGGGATCCTGCTGGCATGAGCGAAAACAGAGGGTCCCACATGCAAGCTGGAGTTCCTGGGGATTGAGGTGGACATGGAGTAAGGGTGTTTCCAGCTACCAGGTGACAAGGTAGCCAGGTTATGGGGCCTACTGATGCAAGTAATAGGGAGGCGGAGGGTGCTGCTGGTACAGGTACAGCAACTGCTGGGGCACCTTAATTTTGCATGCAAGGCAATCAGCTCAAGGAGGACATTTACAAGGAGACTCGGGAGGGTCCCCAGGAAGGTGAAGAAACTGCACCACTGGGTGGACATATCAAGGGGGATACAAGAGGATTTCATAATCTGGTAGGAGTTCCTAGAGCAGTATAACAGGGTAACGTTCTGGCAGGCAGAATGGAGCGCAACACTGATCTGGAGCTCTACACTGACGCCTCAGGGGCACTCGGGATGGGAGCGTATTTTAAAGGGGAATGGATAGCGGAGGCCTGGCCAAGCCAGTGGGAGGCATGGGGCCTTTTAAGAGATATCACTTTCCTAGAAATATTCCCAATCTGAAAGGATCTGGAGGTTTGGGGAGAGCGGATGAAGGGGAAGCGCATCATGCTGTGGCGTGACAACACAGGGGTGGTGGAGGTCATCAACATGCAGAGTGGGAACACAGAAACAGTGGATTGAATAATGAGTAGGCTGGTACTCTTGGAGCTGAAGTTGAATGTGACATTCAAAGCACAGCATATACCAGGGATCAAGAACGAATTGGCTGACAGACTTTCCCTCTTCCAGCTCGACAGGTTCCCGAGGCTGTTGCCTCAAGCAGTGACATACAGGACCAGGGTCCTGGGACCAGATGTGGGAGATTGGAGGTCCACTGCAAGGTCACTGTACTGGGAATCCTGGGCAAACAGCATCCTGAGGGCGTAAGAAGGTGGATGGCTGACATGTGAATGCTGTTGCTAGCCCATAATTTCCTTATGTTGTGTGCAAACAAATGCTTGATAAGAAGAGAAGATGTTAAACCCAGTATAGTATAATGTTTCAGGAGGAGTAATATTTTCTAACTAAATGAATAGGAGTTTTTAAATACAGTTGACCTTCTCCACATGGCTACTATAAGCATACTGTGATTGTGTGCTGCATGTATGCGTCTGTAGCGGAGCCAGGTTTGGGATCATTTGGGAGCCAGGAAGGGCCATTCAGTCAATGACAGGCTCCACAACGGGCACTAAACAGTGACTAAAGATGGTGGCAGGGTGCCACTACTCAGACTGGGGCAGCCAGGAGGGGCGACCACCCCCTCAGCCCCCCTACTCTGGCTCCACCACTGATATGCGTGTGTCTGTGGGGGGGCTGCTCATCAATAACTTCTTTATAAGTATAAAGGAGGAGAGTGAAGATTAGTGGTGAGAATAATGTACAGAAAGGCAGCAGGCCACAGATTAAAACACTGCCAAAGTCGTTGTATGACCTTCACTGTGTGACCTTCAGGAAAGCAGTGTCAGTGACTCAGTAGACTGCAGGCTGGCCTCTGGGGCTGGAAGATTTTACGATCAAGGATTCTAGGTACACACCAGGAAATTGCACATATTCCCAATATTGACAACATAATGCAGCACAAGATGGGGTGCTACACTGCTGAGGTGCCATCCTTTGGAATGTATGCTAGACTGGTGACCCTTCTGACCATCTTTGGTGACTGCTCAGGTGGAAGTTAAAAGATTCCATGGCACTTTTCTAATGAATAAGACATTTTTCCCAGTGTTCTGGCCAACATTACTTCTGTCAATAAAACAGGCCCACATGACCCATACTCAGCATGTATCTGGAAACAAGTTGTCAAAAATCTGGGCACCTTTCCTGGATAAAAAAAGAACTACAAATGAATGAATAAAGTCAGTTGATCTCCTTGTGCTTCTGTTCACCTAGCAGTACTGTAAAACTGGGACTGAAGCAGGGCACTGCTGAAAATAAGATGCTGTTTCTCAGCTGGACATCCTGGATAAATACAATGCAACTGCATTGTAACTGCATTGCAGTTGCAATGTAGTTGCGTGCAACAAACATGAAATGACAGTGTAATTGCCCTGCTGCATGTAATTAATGATTAGTTACATTCAAACCGACATCGAAAGTAAAGTGTAACCTAAAAACCCTCACTGTGAAGAAGAAACTGGTAGCTCAACACCGAGTTAGTGTGGTGACATCATGGGCACAAGAGTGAAGCTTGAGTGCCGTTATGATGTCAAAACACTACTGAGATGTGAAGTTAATGGTAAGCTCTTCACAGTGAGGAGGTGTTTTGTATATATTACAAAAATAAATATGTTTCTTTGTTTAAATTTGTGTTTTAAATGTTAAAAAGAAATAGTGACTTTTTAATGCAGTGTTTGAGTAGGTAATACTCTGTGTGGTATTTTTAAGCAATATACCATGACAGTGTGTGGGTTATGCTGGGATTTACCGCACCAGAAATGGACAAATCCCAGCATAACCCACACCCTGGAGTGGCATATTGCGATTATACAATGCCCCCTTTATTGTGAGAGAAAAATATAAAAGAAAATAAAGAAAAAAGAGTTTCTTAAATTATTGTAATCTATTTTCTTTGACAGTTGTTCTCGCACCCAGCAAACACTACACTTTCTCACTCCCACTCTCCTGTTCCACAACTGCCCACCTCCCCCCCTCCACCTCCCACCACCTACTACCTCCCCTTGACAAAGCCTCACCGTGGCTGCTAAAGCTGCATTTCTGCAGACTGGGAGTGCCTCGCCTGAACTGTAACATGATTGTTAAGCACTGTACCGCACTTAATTAGTGCTGCATTAATATATTTCTCCACAAGTGTGATACTGTTTCTCTTCACTTGTTGTACCCTGCTTAATGTTGTAACTGCACACTAATACTACTTGTTAGTTGATGTCTTTCTGTTCTGCAATGTTTTATCACATGTAAATGTCTTGTATTCCTTGTTGATTTAAAGCTTTTGTACACGAGGCCCCTGCTTAAAGGTATTAATCTGAATTTGAAATAGATAGATAAATAAATAAATACATTTTATTGCACTGCCATAAAAATAGTTCCTTGTTGCTAGGGGAGTCTGCCTAGCGCCCTCATTTCTACAGGCCTGGGAATACTATGACTACCCCTTCCCCTCCCCATTGTAACCATCTGCAATGCCCCTCACACAGCAGGTAAAGTCTGTACCACAGATTGTGCCCTTGCTGTTTATCCTCTTCTTGTTTACTGTGCCTCTTGCCAGTTCTGCTGCTGCTGCTGCTACTGGAGGTTCTATAGGGCAGTGAAATGCTAAGAGGGTCCTGCACACCTCCCACCATCCCCGTTCAGCTAAAGATATAATTTAAGACTGTGATGAATGCTGGAGCCACATGATGTGTTTGCTGAGTTAAAACACAATTTCTGCCCTGGCTCTGCTCCCTAACCTGACTAGTTGTTTTAAATTGGCCTTTTTTTGTGGACTTTTTAGTCTTTATAGTCCCCCTGTATCTGCTATGAAGGGAAGGAAATTGACAAGAAAATGATAGAAGACATTCTCAAAATGGCTGAAAAAGGGGAGATACTGTTGATGGGGGACCTGAATATGCCTGATGTTAACTTGATGACATGTACTGCAGCCACATACAAGAGCAGGATCATTCTTGATCCCCTGCAGGGGGCAGGCCTTAGACAGCTAGTGTTAAAACCCACTTGGGAGGGAGCAATACTAGACCTGGTACTCTCAAATGGAGAGAGGATCACAAATTTAGAAGTCAGAAGACATCTGGGAACAAGCGGCTTCTCAATAAGCACAACCATGGAGACGAGCCATACAAAAACAAGCATACTGGACTTTAGAAGGGCTGACTTTGGCAAAATGGGTGAATACCTGAGGAATACACTAGCAAATGGCCAAAAAGGAGGGGTGGAAGAACAATGGAGAAAAATAAAAACTTCCATTATATAGGCAACAAGCCTTTGTGTGAAACAGATAAAGAAAACAAAGTGGAGTAAAAAACCACTATGGTTCTCAAAAGAGGTGGCAGGGAAGGTTAAGGAGAAAAAGACTGCATTCAGAAAGTAGGAGCACAACAGGGAACTGTATCAATTAAAGCAGAAAGAAGTGGGGAAGGCAGTCAGAATAGCAAAAGCCCAAACCGAGGAAAAAATTGCCAATTCAGTTAAGAAGGGGGATAAAACCTTTTATAGGTACATTAGGGAGCAAAGAAAGGTTAAGAGAGGAATAGTGAAGATTAATAAGGAAGAGGAGAGGTGGGCAGAGGGATACAGTGAAAAGGTAGAGTTACTGAATGAATACTTTTGCTCAGTATTCACAAAAGAAGATGAGGAGGAGTTACCTAAACCAGACAATAGAAGCACTCTGTGTAGGGGGGTTGACATCAGTCCATTTACAGAAGAAAGAGTCCTGAAAGAACTCCTAAAACTCAAGGTGGACAAAGCAATGGGGCCTGACAGGATTCACCCCAGAATCCTAAAAGAACTAAGGGAGGACCTAGTGACACCACTGACCACACTTTTTAACAAATCATGGGAGGAGAGGGTGGTACCTGAGGACTGGAGGAGGGCAGATGTGATTCCCCTTCACAAAAGTGGGAGCAAGACAGAAGCAGGAAACTACAGACCTGTAAGTTTGACCTCAGTGGTAGGGAAAATGATGGAATCACTTCTGAAAGAAAGAATTGTTCAGTACCGAGAGGCCAGCGGGGCACAGGACCAAAAGTAGTATGGATTTACAGCAGGAGGGTCATGTCAGATGAATCTAATAGATTTCTTTGACTGGGTGACCAAAGTAATAGACCAGGGAGGGGCTGTGGATATGGCCTACCTAGACTTGAGCAAGGCATTTGACACAGTCCCGCACAAAAGATTGATAATCAAATTAGCCAGCCTGGGAGTGGGTCCCAGGGTGGTAGCCTGGGCAGAAAACTGGCTGTACAACAGTACACAAAAGGTAATAGTGAATGGAACACATTCTGAAGAAAGGGGGTCATTAGTGGAGTACCTCAGGGCTCAGTACTAGGTCCAGTCCTCTTTAACAACTTTATAGGTGACATTGCAGAGGGTCTAGAGGGAAAGGTATGCCTCTTTGCAGATGACACAAAGATCTGTAACAGAGTTGATACACAAGGGGGGGTAGAAAGGGTGAGAAGGGACTTGGCAAGGTTGGAGGAATGGTCAGACATATTGCAACTTAGATTCAACACAAAGAAGTGCAAAGTAATGCACCTGGGAAACAAAAACCCAGAAGAAGAGTACACAATAGCAGGGGAGGTACTAACAACAACAAAAATGGAAAGGGACCTGGGGGTAGTCATATCAGATGATCTAAAGGTGGGTAAGCAATGTGAGAAGCCGTAAGGAGAGCTAGGGGGATACTGGGATGCATAGGAAGGGGCATCACAAGTAGAAAAAGGGAAGTGGTTATCCCTCTGTACAGACAGTTGGTTAGACCCTATCTGGAGTACTGTGTGCAGTTTTGGAGACCACACCTATGCAAGAACATAGACAGGATGGAAGCAGTCCAGAGGAGGGCAACTAAAATGGTGCAGGGTCTGCATCAGAAACCATATGAAGAGAGACTGAGAGAGCTTAATATGTATACCCTTGATGAAAGAAGGGACACAAGTCCAGGAGGGTAGCATCTTTCAGAAAAAGAGATGTGTAAGAACAAGGGGGCACAATTTAAAGATAGAGGGGGGACGGTTCAGGGGTAATGTGAGGAAATTTATTTTCACGGAGAGAGTGGTGGACGCATGGAATCGCCTTCCTGGAGAGGCTGTGGGGTCTAAAACAGTGGAGGAATTCAAACATGCATGGGACAGACATAAGGCAATTATAGTGGGGAGTGGCAGGAAGTAGGCTGTTGGTTAACTAAAATCTGCAGCTTATTCAGTAGGTAGGGAAATGGGCAGACTGGGTGGGCCAAGTGGTCCTTATCTGCCATCAAAGTCTATGTTTCTATGTTTCTATGTTATGAGCGGCTGGCGATCAGTTAAAGTATGTGTACATCTTTTTGTGCGATGGAGGCTGAAAGGCACCCGGTGGGCCAGCGTGCACTCCCCCCCCCCCAGACAAGGCCAAGACCACCAAAAGGAGCAAAACCAAGACTCCAGCTGCTTCCAAATCTGCAATGGTGCCAGTTCCTCTCTCCGAGGAATGGTTTCTTCAGGAACTGTCTCTACTTAGAGATGCTCTTGCAAACATCACAGAGCAGCTATCTTCCTTGCAGCAGATCTCAGATGGGCTTACCCATCGGACTGGAGATCCAGAGGTGCAAGTTAGCTCTTTGGGAGGTTGGTGCCCTGCCATGAACCAGATGCTGTGTCCCTCCATAAGAAGTTGGTTAAGTTGGAGGAGAAAATAGAGGATCTGGAGGGACACAGCTGGCACAATAATTTGCTTGTCATTGGGCTACCTGAGGGCTCAGAAGGGTACAATGCCATATTATTCACTCAGACATTTTGCAAAAAAATCACTGGGCCCTCCCCCAATAGCCCAACCAATGTGGTTGAGCAGGCCCACCATGCATTGTGGCTGACCCACACCCACCAAACTCTCCACCTTGCCCTCTAATTTTCAAATTCCTAAATTATTTGGATAAAGTTAATGTTCTGATGAGACTAAGGGATGCTAAAAAGCTTCAATGGGAGGGCCATCTGCTTAGAGTGATGCAAGATTTACCCCACACCATGAGTCTCAAGAGGGTGGAATATGTACCCATTGTCTCAAAGCTACTTGCTGCTGACCTCTGGTTTTGGGTGTTATACCCAGCTAGACTGCAGGTCATTTGCAAAGGTTCGCCAAGATCCTTTGACATTTGCTGACCAGGCCAGAGAGGAACTGCCTACTCTGTTCCCGGATTTGTTCCAAGTGCCTAACTGACCATCGTGGAAGACAGTCTTTTTTGGCCCTTATTTCATGTGCTGGGTTTTTGTTTATTGATTTGTGACTGATGTAGAAAGCATAGGAAGATTACTGTTACTGTCTGGGATTTTGCACATTTTTCTTTGACTTGTGTGTGAACTTTTGGAACTTTACTTTATATTTTTTGCAAGCTTCCACCTCTCCCGTAATTTCACAAACTATGGACTTTATGTGCATGTTGGAGCAGTTGCTTCCCCATAATTTTGCAAATTTGGACTATGTGTGGCAGGTTTTCATGGCTCTTGGAATTTTGTGGAGATAGGCACATGAATGCTACAGTCTGACCCATGTGCTCTCTGTGGCTGGTTTAGGATAAACAGGGTTGTTTTGTTGCACAAAGGCCAATTGCCTCATTTGTGTGCAGTCTGGTCTTGACAACATATTTCAGCAGGATCCAGGCCTTGCCTGTGCCGGGGCACCTCCCTCCTTGAACTCAACTGGCTCAAGAATATCTTTTAGGCTTACTGTCTCTGAAAAGGATATGGAGCTCACAATGCGGGCTTTCCTACACTTCCCCCTTGCTGCTGCATTGATTTCAGGACCCAGGGAGTTCTGGCACTACTTGTTAGGTGGGCTGTGGCATATTCATACTACGCTGTCCAACTATTTGTGGTGCCGCCCATGTTAGGGGCTACTGAAAGTATGCCACAGTCATGGTGATGGAGAGGTGGAAGCCCTGTTCTATCTAGATGGCACCAATGGAAGAAGTGGTGAAGACTAGGTATCTAGGTTCGCATTGGTGGAGGTTACTGGACTGCCTTTCCTGTAGTTGCCCATGTCTGTGAACCTAGCTAAATGTGTTATGGAAGTTGAGGAGCTCCCCTTGCTCTTTTGTCCTTCCAGCTCATACCCCCGCTATGATATCTGCCAGAGGGGCTGCTGCCCCAACATACTCCCATCAGAATTTGTTCCTTATTGGGTCTTGTTTTGGTGCCTTAGGGGAGGAGGGTGCTGCCTTGTGGCACTTCCCGTGCTCAGTGTTGGGTTAGGGGGCTGAGAGCTGCCTGGCATTCTACATGGCTTGGTTTGGGCAGGAAGTGGAGGGTGCATCATCATTGGTGGAGACTTGGTTTGGCCCCTATCTAGTTTCTTTTATTTATTGTTAATAATGGGGGCTTGGTCACCTGAATGCATGTGGTCCATTGACAACACGGGATTGCATGGCAGCTGCTCCATTTTCTGTATAGTGGGTTGTGCTTGACTTTTCTTATATAGCAGTTTTCATATAATGTGGTATGGATATCAGCTTTACTGTTCTTTGTGATGTGTAGTTGTGGTATGTTGGGTTGGGGAGTGGGCTGGAGGCTTGATGGGTTACCTCATCATGGTCCTGAGCTGTTTGGAGTGGCAGTCATTAGGACAGGGGGTGATTAGTTCTTTTGGGGGTGATTAGCTCTTTTGGGGGGATTGGGGGTGTTTCCTTTTCAATTTTGGTTTGGTTTGATGGTTTTCTGCTCTGGGTGGAAGGGTGGTAGAAGTGTGGGGGTGTGGGTAACAGCCCTGGGTGGGACCCAGAGCACAAATTATTTTTTTGGGTTGCACAGATGGTACGGTCACACTCTTTCAAACACTTGTTGTATCGATATGGGGACTATTTTAGGTCACATTGGTCAAAATGGTGGGGGGATATAAGAGGGCATGAGACAGACACATGGGGTTGGCAGGAGGGGGGAAGTTCTGAGCCAGTAAAAGGAGGAGGGGTGGATATAAGGGCAGGTTAGATGGGCTGATGTGGTCCTTTTCTGCCATTAAATTTGTGATTCTGTGATTTTTATATCCAGGAATGTAAAGGGAGCTAATGATAAAAGGAAACATTACATGATCCTGCGTCACCTTAAGAAATATCAACTTGAGGTTGTCTTTTTACGAGAGACCCACCTCAAGCAGGAGGATATTTCTTATTTTAGAAGGGAATTGGTAGAACAGGTCTCTGGGGCAGGGATTAGCATTAAAAAAGGGGGAATGGCCATCCTGATTCGTAGGGGGGGTTCCCTTTCACTTATTGAAAGAATGGTGGGATCTGGAGGGTCACTTTCTCTTTGCACATGGGTGTCTGGGCCTTACTGAACTTCTCTTGGGTGTGGTTTATGGCTCTAACTCAGATTCGCCTCTTTTCTTTTTCTATCTTTTAGCCCAGCTAGCCCCATTCTCCCACCTTCCCATGGTGCTCAGTGGTGACTGGAATCTGGTGGTCCATTCGGATTTGGACAGATCTGGCACCCGGCAGAAAGGGTTTTCGCAAGCACGAAAAGGTCTGTGGGACCTCATGAACACTCTAGGTGTGGGAGGCCCTTGGTGGATCTTGCACCTCGGGGGAAAAACAATACACCTTCTTCTGCGCGCCTCATGGGACATATTCCTGAAATGATTATTTCCTGATTAGTATTGCTGGTCTATCTGGTCTCTCTTCCTGTGAGATTTTGCCTTCAGTGCTTTCTGGTCATTCACCCGTTTATTTAGAACATTCCTTGAAAGGACTCAAGGAGCAGGATAGGGTGTGGCGCCTTAACTCTACTCTACTCTACCTCGGGACATGGGATTTATTTCAACCAGCACTGATTTTTTACACACTTTTTAAGGGAAAACGAAGGGTCAGTCCAAAGCTTGGATGTCCTGTGGGGGTCCACAAAATGCACCATATGGGGCTAGTGTATTTGCCTCGCCTCTAAAGCCAAAAAATAACGTGCTGAAAAGACCTCCTCTCTGTTGTCTCAGATTCATGATCTGGAACATCTGTTGTCATCTAATTTGGACCTCAAGAAATGGGTCCGGCTCCACTGTTTTCGGGCCCAATATTATGGGCTTCTAGCCGAATAGGCAGATCTAGCCCTTCAGCGTGTCCAGTTCAGATATCTAGAATTGGGACAGTGGGCGGGACAACTCTTGGCTCTTTGCCTACGTCAGCTGGAGGCAGGCAGGTGATTCCCAGTCTTCAGCCATCCCTGGGAGGGCAAATTCTTACTCACCCCGTGCCATTGCATCTGCTTTTCAGACTGTCTCTAAGTCCCTGTATACTTCTGAGGCAAGTGTCTAATCAGACAATGACTCGATTGAGGCATATCTGGATTCAGTACCTCTTCCCCACCATTCTGATAGCCACCAGGAAGTGCTGCAGGCTCCTATTTCCCTGTTGGAGGTCTGCCGGGTTATTGAATAATTACAGAAAGAAAAGGTTCCTGGGCCGATGGCTTTAACAACTCTTTCTATACCACCTTTGTAGATATACTGGCCCTCTTCTTAACGAGGTTATTTAATTATCTTCACTCCTCTGGACTGTCGGATAGCTCATTCACACAGGCCTGGATCACTTTAATACTTAAGATGAATAAATTAGAACTTCTCCCCTGGAGCTATCATCCTATATCTCTACTAAACTCAGACATAAAAATCCTGGCCAAAGTGTTGGCGAATCGTTTACTTGTGATCTGGGAGGGCCTTCTTAGTCCCACACAAATGAGCTTTGTGGCAGGCCGTCTATCCTCTGATCATTTTCAGTAGGTGCTACATCTGATTTTTGCATCTGGGGAGAGCAAGATTTCTTCGGTCCTGGTCTCCCTATATGTGGAAAAAGGCTTTGATCAGGTGTCCTGGCTCTTCTTATTCACCAAACTTCACAGATTCACCTTCTCTATCTCCTTCAGTGACTGGCTCAAGGTAATTTATCACCACCCCTCAGCCAGGATTCATTGTAATGTGGTCTTCTACTCCCCTTTCCCCCTTCTGCGTGGTATGAGGCAGGGTTGCCCCCTTTCTCTGTTTTTGTTTAACCTGTATCTGGATCCTCTCCTTTGTTCTATTCAACTTAATCCGGCCATCAGGGTATTCAGGTGGGAGGAGTGGGATATAAACTTTCTGCATATGGAGCTGACCTTCTTCTGCATCTGGAAGACCCCTGGTCTTCAATCCCTGCTGCTCTGGAGGAGATCAACAGGTTTCCCTGGGTAGCGGGCTACAAGCTGAACTTAGACACATCCAAGGTTATGCTGCTGAATTCATGGGTGCATCAACTCTGGATCGATGAACTTGGCCTTTCCTGGGAACTAAGGCCCTCACCTACTTAGGTAACAGGATTTCCAGATCCATAACTGGGTTGGCCAAATCTAATCTATGTTCACTATGTCAAGTGATCAAGCAGGACTTTCTACAATGGAGATCCCTGCCCCTTTCCCTGTGGGGTCATGTAAATGTAATTAAAATGAATGTGTTGCCCCAGATTTTATACCATCCTGGGAATGATTGATACCTATCTTCTGAAGGCTTAGTTCTCACACCTCCAGAGCTCTCTCTCTCTTTTTTCTAGAATGGGCAGGCCATCCAAGGGCCTACTATAAGCTTATCAGTGTGAAGGAACTCAGGAACTTATTGTGCACAACTTTTTCTTTACTGCTGTGCTATACATTGTAGTAAACTTTTTCAATGGGGTTCCACTTTTTTGGCTTCCCCTGAGCACCTGTATATTCATTTGTGGCTCTCATTAGAATGGTGGCTCTGTCAGTTGCACGGTATTTCTTTAGGTAGTTTGCTGTATGCCAAGCCTTCAGAGCTCCCTATGCAGCTCCAAATTTCTCCTATTTTCTGGTCTCTCAAAGCCCTTCACCAGATCTATTCTCACCTGGGCTTAGATCCATGCAAAGAGCTTACTCAATCACTTATAGGTAAACCACACTTTTGTATTAGAAATCATCCTATACCTCCTAATTTCTGACTATCACTCTAGTGGGTCTTGGTGACCTCCCTACTTCAGGATGGCAGAATGCTCCCAGTCAGTGTACTCCAAGCTCATTTTGAAATCCCCCTGTTTCACCCTTTCAAACACCTATTGAAGGTCAAGGCCTTTTCCTCCTTTTTGGGACTGCCTCCTTGGAGAGCGGATACCAGTCCCTTGTTGCAAACTCTCATAGAAACTGCTTCTTGAGCCAACTCTATTTCCAGATTTTATGATTTGCTTCAGCAGTGGGACCTGCGAAAGCCCTAATGGGTGCTGCTTTTACTGGCAAAATGACCTTGGGCTTGCACTGGAGGAGGGAAGCTGGTGAAAGATTTGGCAGCAACTGTATACGTACATCAAGCAGGACCGCCTTTGCTTCCTTCAGTTTTGAATTCTCCACAATTTATATTTTATGCCCTCTAGTCTCCACAGGATGGGTAGGTCTGCATCCCCATCTTGTATTCATTGTGGTGGTTTGGAGGGTACTCTAAAACACATTCTCTAGAACTGCTCCTTAGTGGCTCCCTTCTGGCGGGCAATCCAGAATTCCTTAGATCCACTTTTGGGCCTGGATCAATATTTTACCCTGCAGATTTGCCTAGTGGTCCATTTCCCATAGGACATGATCGGTTGCCACAAGGCCTTTATGTCCTTGATCTCTTGTTTTGCTAAGTTAATTATTGTCAGGCACTGGTTGGATGACTCAGTCCCCCACTTCAGGGAATGGCATTCAGAAATACTCCAGGCTCTTGAAATGAAGAAACACATTGCCCTCTGTCAGGCACGTTAGGAGCAGTTTATGGAAAGATGGAATCCCTTGGTGGCCCTTCTGCCCCTTTCTCAGGCTCGGTAGGAAGAATTGGCACACCTGGGTGGTGAGGATAGACCCCTCTCCCTGTGGGTAGAGGGCGGTGAAGGTAACTGGCTCCAGTTCTCTTTTCCCTTTTTGTCTGTACTTTTATCTGTCATCACTTTTTGCCTCATCATCTGCTACCATTACTTTGCCCATCATTGTGCTCTGTCGGTAGGGGTAAAAAGGGAGGGGAGTGGGGGGTTTTGGTGGGGTGGGGGGTTGTTATGTATTGTTGTTTACATTTGTTATAGTCTTAAGTACCTCCTGCTATAGTCTGGTTCATGCTCATGACCTTATGTGCTGATTTGTTTATGTTATACCATGACATGTAATGAGATAGTGTTTTCCTGGTTGATGTATGTTTGTTCTTTAAAAGTTTAATAAAGCATTTTAAATCGGAAAAAAAAGACTGTGTGAATGCTGAACTGAGAAAAGCATTTTTAAATGTAAAAGGAGAGCTAAAAGTTGTAGAAATAATGGCCAAAAAGCTGAGCCATAATACTGGGCATGTGCTTATGCATAGCCGAGTGCCCAGTATCATGGCTGGGCTTTTCGGCTGGGAATTTTGTAACTTTTAGCCCTCATTATGCTTGCTTGTGCACATGCACAAGAAACATGTTGTGGCAGCTTGCTGGAGTAGTGGGTTGTGGTGGTGCGGCAGTGTTGTGGACAATGCTGGCAGTGCTTTTTGGGGCTGGTCTCTGTGGTGCCAATAGAGGAGCATGTTGTCAATGACAGCAGTATTGCAGCATGCCACCAACTTGAATGAAATTCACTGCTGCAATCAGGGAGTGCCCTGTCATTTAACAATCAGCTATTTTTGCTGCTGGGGTGGTCCCTGATTCCAGCGGCAAATCACAGCTTGCCTTGTCTCATGTCCCATTTCAATAAACATGGCGGTGGCTGTCGACGGCCACCTCTCACAGTCCTCATGGAAGCCGATGGGGGTGCCCAGTCCCCCTGTCAGCATGCCCCCTCCCCACTTCATTTGCCATTGGGGGAGCCCAATCCCTGTGGGCATAATGTCCCCCATGTAATAGTTTTGTATGCGGTGCCCAATCCCCTCGATCATCGACCCTTCTAAACACAGACCTGTTTTCTGTGCGATGGGGGCCCAATCCCCATTGGCTTCAGTGCCGCTCCCCAAAAATACAGGTGGCACACTGGGAGCCCACCCCAGTGTACCAAAAACAAACCTGTAAAAAAAAACCTTCCAACGATGTTATTAAATTTTTTTAACCTGTGAAAGAAAAAATCGGTCCCTCATTGTCTCCAGAACCCCCTTCCCCAACTCGCACCCACCTTCTGTGCACTTGACTTCCCCACACCCCCCTCACCCCATTCTTACCTCCAGAGCCTGGCATGATGATCTTCGGTGGAGTGGGAAAACGTCTCCACTCTTCAAAGCCGGCTGCGAGCTGGCAAAATGCCAGTATGCTGTATAATGGCATAACTTGTATTTTTTTCCAACTTTGGTGGATATCTTGACCATTTTTGTGAATTTTGGCACCAAATTTTCAACAGGGGGTTCTTGGGACCCCACCTCATGAATTCACTCACTGTCATCTGGTTATTCAGTCCTGAAAGGTGATTTTGCGGTCACTGTGTGGAATCACCTTTTGGGACTGATTAACAAAATGACAGTGTCACTGTTCATGAGTTGGGCTCCCAAAAAGCCAATGTTGCAAAGTTCATGAAAAATTCCAAAAAATGACTGTGTTATGAGTGTGCATTGTGCAGTTTCCATGCACACTCTCAACTTCTTGAATTTGTAATAGTTTCACTCCAGATTTTCAACACTGGCATTTTTTCACACCTCCTTATGAACAGTCATTTTTCACATCCTGGCCAAAATGTGTTTTTGCACATCTGACGCACAATAGCCCGGTTGCTCTGGGAAATCAGTGTTCGAGACAGATTACGAAAATCACAGTGACACTGTTCATAAGTGGAGATCCCAAAATGCCTATGTTGAAAAGTTGGTGACAAAAGTTCATAAAATGACTATGTTATGAGCATGCATGGCACAGTTTCCATGCACACTCATAACTTCGAGAATTTGTAATATTTTTACTCAAGGTTTTCAACATTGCCATCTCTTCGCACTTCTATATGAATGGCGCAACTGTTATTTTTCATATCCTGCTGAACTGTGTTTTTGCACATCTGGCACAGAATGGCATGGTCACTGTGGGAAATCAATTTTTGGGACAGATTCACAAAATCTCAGTGCCACTGTTTATGAGCAGAGGTCCCAAATGCTTTCATGAGGTGGGGTCACAAAAAGGCCATATTGAAAATCTGTAGTGCAAATACCAACAAACACCTGGGGCATTAGGGTTTCTAACCATAATGTCCCACCCTGTACAGACTGATAGGTGTCAGGGGTGTGCCTTTGGATTGCTGGCTGTAATGCTCATGCCATTCCACCCGCACCCCCACACTGAAGCCAGTGACAGGCATCAAGGTGTGCCTTGGACTCTTTGGACTCAAAGTTCACCCCATTCTCCTATACTGCACCCATATCAGTGTATGTTCTTATGGAATGGGGTGACTGTAAAGCCAAACTCCCCAAGGCACACCTCAACACTTGCCAGTGTCTGCAGGATAGGGTGAGGTGACATGGCATGAGTGTTATGGACGACGACCCAAAGGCACACCCCAATGCCTGTCCATCTCTGCCTGGTGGAGGTAGGGTTGGCGTGAGTTCAGTACTTTACTGCCATTCCTATTCTGCATCTGTCTAACTCCTGCACTTCCAATGCTAATATCAGCAAGCAAACATTCGCCATTGACAAATGCTTGTTTTTTATTTAAAAACATTTTCCCCAGTTCAGCATTCATCATAGTCTGAAAAAAGGTGTTTAGCGGAATGGAGATCATGGGAGGTGTGTACAAACTGCTGCCGAACTTTGGCCTGGGAATAGCCTAACAGCAGCCTTTTGTACTTTTAACACTTTTTTTAAATGATGAAGGGTCCATGGAGGCAATAGTAACTGGGAGGGAGACAGTGCTAGTTGTCCCAGCCATTACTGGGACTGAGGCCAGAAGGAGCAATCTATCACAGGAGCCAGTGGTTAATGGCTGTAGTTTAACAGGGATTGAACATAGCGGTTCCCCGCTTTGGAGTTCCTGGGCTCAGAGAAATTTCACAGACTGGGGTTTGGAGATGCAGCTCACTGGCATCTTTTTCCATGGATTATGCCAGTATTTACCATGGGTAAAAGGTGCCATCCAGTCAATCAGATTAAAGAATTCATGTACCCCATTGAATAATTTTAACTAAGAGGCATCATTTCCGAATGGTTGGTGCTCTAAAATATAGTGCAGCTGTGTGAAACAGCTTGCACTCACATCCCATCTATCAGTTTGGTTGGTTGGAGAATGACACTGATTAAAGCAGCTAAGAAGTAATTCACATTTTAAAGTGTGATATATTTCTTTGAACATTTCAAACTGGGGATTACATGGTTTGGAAATCACCTTGGAAACAGTCTTATTGTGTATTATAAATGATGACTTCTTTACACTTGCAGAATCTACTGTAGTTAAATCATGTAGACAAATACTGCAGCCTTCATGAACATAAATGCAAGGTTTAGAATCTCTTGTAAACCCGAAGCAGTTGTTTCAGCTTGTTGTGAATCAGATTTGTATTTTGAGAATGAAACTAATGTGATAACATTTGGTTAATTTTCTTCCTTAAAAACAAAAGAAAGTATTCTTCCCTGAAATGGGGCTAACTCCATACCACAAAAAATAAAAACAATATTTTTACTGTTCACAAATGCTGACAGATTTTAGTAGACCTTGTTTCTTCTTTGATGTATTTCCTAATATTCAGTAAATGAGAATTTTTCGGGCCTGTAAGGGAAAGGAAAATGACGTAATTTACATGAGGCAGCATTGTCAGTGGCTAGATTACAGGTTAGGAAATGAAGCGGCCCAAGCTCAAATCCCACTAGAGCCACTTCTTCACTGTGTAATCCTATGCATGTCACTTAACGTCTCAGTATTTCAGTTTATTACCTGTAAATATGGGTAAAGGCAGGACTCCACTAAAAATGTGATATTACTTTTCAGCTGGGCTATCCTGGGTAAACAATTTCAAATAAATTCCACACTGTACTTGCATTATAAGGTAATCACTTCTAAGTTTTCAATGGAGTGCATGCAGGGACTTTTAATAAGGACAATGTGAGCAGAAGTCAAGTTCTAACAATGTTATGTCAGAAACTGTGCTGTAACAGAAAAATTTATAATGAAGGGTGTGTATAGAGAAAATATAACTTTTTTTTGTGTATATATATCATGCAACCTTTTTTGAAATTGAAGTGAAATGCCTCACCAGCAAAAGTTTGAGAATGCTACCAACAATGATCACAGTGTACACCAGATAAAAAATGATATCGATCCTAGAGATTCACCACTTCATGTTTTTTAAATGTATTTTTATTGAGGAAGACAAAGATCAACCTAATAAAGTATACAGAAAAATTAGATAACTTCAATAAATAAACTCTTCTTTTATAATACGAATACAGGTAAATGGATAAAAATGAGAAGACAATTCAATATTATCTATTATACCATCAACATTAGATTTAGAGATGCAGTAAAGTTTTAATTCACAGGCAAAGTGAACCCGAAGTGGTCCACTTCAAATTCTCATAGAACTACTTAAATTGTCCATTAAAAACTTGAAATTCACCTTACTTCAAATTGTCCACTTCGAGCTCACTTTGAGTTACAGTTTGATAAGGCAAAGTCATTAAAAAACAAGCCACTGATCACATGACTGACTGTCTCTGCAGGTCTGCAGGTCACGTAATTCAGGGAGGCAGTTAAATAGGCAGGAAGTCAGTGTTCAAAGTACGAAGTGGGCACAGAGGCAGCATGCAACAGTCAGCATTTGCTTTATTTCAGGGTACTGCAGAAACTCCTCTACCACCAGATTTAAACAGTGGGCCATTCAGGGAACCTGTACAAAGCCACAATTGATGATACATTTCACAACATTTGATCCATTATCCCTAGCTATGAAGCCAGCTTTTAGCGACAGGGGGTGTAGCCACTCATCAATTTCTGTCAGTAGCAAGTCTAGCATGTGTTTGCCAGTATGCGACCCTGCTACACTATGCATTGCAAGCATGGCATGCTGTCTAATGCCATGAAGGTTGCTACCACCACCACAGTCTGACTTATTACACTGCTTTCAAATCCCACCATGACAGACAACCCCATGTAGCTGCACCCAATGTGCAGTAATACACAGATAGGAACTACCTGCTGTTTTGCCACTTGTCCACATATCCATGCTTAAATGAATGTAAGGTGATGTGGAATGTTCAAGGGCATGTCTTATAGACTCTGTCACCATCTTATATAACTCAGAGACAGCACGGGTGGAAAAGCATGCCAGGGACAGGAACTTCCATTTCAATCAATCAATCACTTTATTTAACCAGGCATAAACACTATTGAGCAAGCTCATTTTCAAGGTGGTCCTGGGCATTAATACATTACAGTACACTTCATAAGATTACAATTACGGTGGACAGCGGTGCAAAAAAAACCAACAAAAAAAACATTGTAAAGGTGCCAGTCAATATGGGTCTATACATACCGGTAACATAATTAACATGCAAAGGTACATAATGATAAGCTTTACAGGAATAAGAAGAGACAACAATCCCATATAGTCTCCGCTAAGTAACAGCTCATACCTAAATGATAAAAAATAAGGAGGTATTAAGGAATAGGGTAGTAACTGGGGTGAAAGAGCAGGCAGTGAAGAGGGAGGCCAGAATAGGTAAAAGGTAGAGAATAGGCAGGGCCATCTCAGATTAAGGGAACTAGGCTTGTAGATCCTAGGTTTCTGTTGTTAGGAATGTGGGGTGGATGAGATAATTAGGCGTAGGATTTGAGAGTGGCACCTGGGGCTTAGGGGTCATAGGCGTCTGAAACAGGTGTATGATTCCTTCAGATAATCTATTAATAGAGCTTTGAATGTGAAAATGCTTGGAAGTGAGGATAATTTTAATGAGTCTTGCATAGTGTTCCAAAGCGATGGAAGTGAGAAGTTGATTGCTGCCGAGCCAAGGGTAGTTTTTACTCTAGGAATCTGGAAGCAGATTATGGAGAAGCATCAAAGGCCATAGGAACCTTTAGCCCGTTTGAAGAGGTTTGAGATGTATGCAGGGAGGTTATCAGATAATGCTCTAAAAAAACAGAGGACAGCATTCCTTTCTCCTAGTTGAGAGTGAGGTCCATCCCAAAACCTGGTATAGATGATAGTGATATGGGTACTAGGTAGATTTAGATAAATCTTAAAGCCCGTGGTAAGGGTGTCCAGTTTGTTTAGCATTGTTGATGGGCAATGACTGTAAAGGAAGTCAGCGTAGTCCAGTATAGGTAGGAATGTAGTTTGTACTAGTCTCATTCTGTCTTCTAACGTAAGTAAGTATTTAATGCGATAGAATAAACCTAATCGCTGTCTTAGTTTCTTCAAGGTTTCGTTTAAGTGGCACAGAAAGTTAAGCTTGTTATCCAGCCAGAACCCTAGGTATTTAAAGTTATCAACTACTTCAAGGGGTTCATCTAAGAGTGTTTGGATCTGTGTGATATGTGGACATCCAGAAGTAGACTTTGGTGAGAGAATCATTGCTTTAGTCTTTTTGGTGTTGAGGAGGAGCTTATGAGTGATAAGGTTGTATTGGAGGGTGATGAAGTCTTTCTGTAAGTACTCATGGGCCAAATCCAAGGACGAATTTGTGGTATAGAGTACAGTATCATCTGCAAATAAGTGCACATTGGCTGAGCCCAGCTGCGAGTTCAGATTATTGATGTATAATGCAAAGAGGATAGGGCCCAGGATGGAGCCTTGTGGGACTCCTTGTAACAATGATTTTTGTGGGGACAGATCTCCTATGGCTTTGACTCGTTGTAACCTATTGGTTAGGTAGCTGGTGAACCATTTAATGGCAGAACTATCAAGACCAATGTTACTCAGTGTAGTAAGCATGATGGTATGATCCACAGTATCGAAGGCCTTACTTAGATCAAGGAAGAGGGCAAATACATGCTTCTTAGAGTCCAAGGCCATTTGCTAGTCTGTAGTTACTTTGGCAAGAACTGATACTGTACTATGTTTGGCTCTGAAGCCAGACTGAGCCGGGTTTAGCATTTTTGTTAATCCAAATGTTCTCTAAGTTGGATGTTGACAATTTTTTTCAAGTAATTTAGAGAGGACGGATAGTATAGAAATAGGCCGGGAATTGTTCAGATCACTTGGATCCCCAGTCTTGAATAATGGTAGGATGTGGGCAGTTTTCCACAAGACAGGTAGCTCACCTTGAATCAGAGATGTGTTGAGTAAGTGTGTAATGTGGGCGGTCAGATAGGTATGGCCAAGTTTTAGGAAGTAAGGTTCAATATTGTCTGCACCTGCACTCTTTTTTGTATCCAGAGAAAGGAGGAGGTCCTCCACTTGCTTGAACATAATTGTGAGGAAGCTGAAGGAGGTGGGATGTGGTTGGTTATGGTTGTGGTTATCAGTGAAGCCAACAGTGTAGTCTCTTGCCAGGCTAAGTTTGTTGATAGGTGAGGTGTCAAAGGCAAGCCCTGCAGTGGCAAAGTGATCATTAAACTTCTCTAGTATATCAGCTTTGTCCATATAGGTGGTACCATCAGACACAATTTTGTTTGGAAGGGTGTTGCAGTGGACTGACCTTCAACTTCTTTGAGGATGTTCCAAATTTGTTAGAGTTGTTTTTATTGTCTTCTAGTTCTTTTTGGAAGTACCTAGCTTTTTATAACGTAATTAGCTTGGTACAAGCATTCCTAGTGGTACGGAATGCTAACCAATCGGCCTCCAGTTGGGATTTCCTCACTTTTTTTCACCAGTAGCCCCTATCCCTAAGTGCTTTCTTCAGTATGGGAGAGAACCAGCCAGGAGTTTTATTTTTTGATTTGATCAATCTTAGTGGGGCGTGTTTGTCTATTAGCCCCAGTAAGAGGCTATGAAAGATGTTAAATGCCTCGTTAAAGGTGGGGGCTAGATAGGAATCCTGCCAATGAATGTTGCTTAGATCTTTCTGGAAAGTGTACTGGCAGAACTTTTTCAGGCATGTTTTCAGTTTGAATTTGGAGGGCGTTTTTATTTGGGAAGGATGTCTGATGCAGGCAGTAGCACAATGGTCACTTATATCATTGAAGAATACTACAGTATGCGAGATGTTGTGAGGTTTGTTTACTAGCATAAGGTCCAGGAGGGTGCTGTGCTCAGGGTTTTCTCTGTTAGGTCTGGTTATAGCAGTCGCCATTTGTAACAGACCATTAAAATTGCATAGATCCTTCAATTTCTTAGAGCAGTCATCATTCCAATTTATAGATACATAGATACATAGACAGTGTCGGCAGATAAGGGCCTATGGCCCACCTAGTCTGCCCATTTGAGTTTGTAAGTTCAGTTTGTTTTCCTAGAAGTCTTTTTCCCCTTACCCCTGACCTCTAGAATTCCTTTATGTCTATCCCATGCATTCTTAAATCCTGTGATTGTTTCAGCCCCCACCACTTCCTCTGGCAGGGTGTTCCACTTGTCCACCACCCGTTCTGTGAAGAATTCTTTCTCATGTTTCCTCTGAATCGTCCTCCTCCAACTTCATCCCATGCCCTCTAGTCCTGAAACATCTTTTCGCTTAAAATAGTGTTTTCCTGCACCCTGTTCCTCCCTGTAAGATACTTGTATGTCTCTATCATATCCCTCTCTCCTCCTCTCCTCCAGGGAGTACATGTTCAGTTCCTTCAACCTGTCTTCATAGGACTTGTGATGCAACCCATGCACCATCTTTGTTGCCCTCCTCTGAACCTTCTACCTGTCTATGTCCTTACGTGAGGTATGGTCTCCAGAACTGTACACTGTACTCCAGGTGGGGCCTCACTAGTGTCTTGTATAGCGGAATTATGACCTCCCTTTTCCTGCTGGTGATGCCCTGCCTATACATCCCAGCATCCTATTTGCTTTACCTGATGCCTTGTCACACTGTTTCCTACCTTGAGGTCATCAGAGATGACAACCCAAGATCCCTTTCCTGCTTGGTGCATGCTATATCCTCACCCCCAACTGATATATTGTGCCAGGGTTTTGTGCCCCATATATGCATTACCTTGCACTTCTTTGCATTGAATTTCAACTGCCAAACCCTTGACCATTCTTCAAGTTTCTGCAGGTCCCTTCTCATTCTGTCTACACCTCTGGTGTGTCTACTCTTACAGAGCTTTGTGTCATCAGCAACAGTGAAATTCTGCCTTCTATATCCTGTGCAATGTCACTGATGAAGATGTTGAATAGGACCGGTCC
Organism: Neoceratodus forsteri; assembly: GCA_016271365.2. NCBI lineage: Eukaryota > Metazoa > Chordata > Ceratodontiformes > Ceratodontidae > Neoceratodus > Neoceratodus forsteri. Next base: position 1,164,486,244 of record CM057456.1, on the reverse strand, counting down.
CAGCACTGATCCCTGTGGTACCCCACTGGTCACTCTTCCCTCTGTGGAGTGACAGCCATTTACCACCACCCTCTGTGTCCTGCCACCCAGCCAGTTCCTACCCACCACACTACTGTCCTGCCCACACCATATTCCCCAGTTTGTGTAATAGTCTTCTATGTGGCACAGTGTCAAAGGCCTTGCTGAAGTCCAGATAGGCCATGTCCACTGCCCCTCCCTGATCCACCTCCCTCAGTCACCCAGTCAAAAATTCAATGAGGTTGGTCTGATGACCTCCCTGGTGAAACCATGCTGCCTTGGGTCCTGTAGTCCATTGACAACCAGATGTTCCACCAATCTCCCTTCAGTAGTGCTTCCATGATCTTTCCACCACCGAGGTGAGGCTGACTGGTCTGTAGTTCCCTGCTTCCTCTTTGTTCCCACTTTTTGTATAAGGGGACTACATCTGCTGTCCTCCAGTCTTTGGGTACCTCCCCTGTTTCCAGTGATTGGCTGAACAGGATAGCCAGAGGTTCAGCCACCACCTCTCTTAGTTCTTTAAGGACCCTGAGGGCACCCCATCTGGCCCCATTGCTTTATCAGCTCATTACTTCCAGTTCCTTTGGGACCCTTTCTGTAAAGGGACTTGTGTCCATTTCTGCACCATTCTCACCCTCGTACTCCTTGCAGACCCAATTACCCTCTTCTTAGTAAATACTTAGCAGAAATACTGTCTCAATATGTCAGCTTTACTGTTGTCATCCCCCACGCCGGTTCCCCATCCTCCCCTTCAGTCTCACTTATCCCTCCTTTGTCCTTTCTTTTTCACTTATGTACCTGTAAAAGGTTTTGTCCCCTTTAACCACTGATTTTGCAATGTGTTCTTCTGTCTGGGCTTTGGCTTCCTACTGACTTCCCTGCCTCCTTTGTTTCTCCTGGTACTTCTCCCTATCCCCTCTGCCTGTGTCTTTTGTATTGCCTGAATGCAATCTTTTGGCTTTCACTTTTGCTACCTTTGGAAACCATAATGGTCTCCTTTTTCCTCTTGCTAACCTGCTTAATGCATAATTCTGTTGTTCTTATAATCCCCATTTTAAATACTGCCCACTGTTCCTCAATCCCTGATTCCTGTCCCATTCCCTTAATGCCTCTTTCAGCATCTCCCATTTTCCCAAAGTCTGCCTCTAAACTAGTATAGGATACGTGTTTTTGTGTGGTTTGGTTCTGCTCTTCTGTGATTTCAAACCACAATGACTGGTGGTCACTGTTACCCAGGTGCTCCCCACTGTTACCCCATCACACCTGTCCCTGTTTGTGAGCACAAGGTCCAGTATTGCCTTCTGCCGAGTTGGTTCCATGACCAGTTGCTTGAGGAAGGGCACCCTCGAAGGGAGTCCAGGATAAATCTGCTTCTAGGTTGATGCTGCTGCTGGGATGCTCCAGTCCACATCTGGTATAAGTTCCAACCAGTACTACTCACTTCCTTGTCTGCCATCCTTGGATGGCTAGCATCAGCTCTCATCTGTTTCTTCCTTCCTGGGCTGGTGGTCTTATCAACTTCAGCGGATGCTGGCCCCATTTTCCTTTCCAGCTTAACCTACAGTATCTCTATCCCATTTTGTTCCTTCCTGGATCTGTGTGGCCCTTATGTCATTTTCACATACAGTGCCACTCCTCCCTCCTTCCTGCTCTCTGTCTCTTCTGAATATGTTGTAGCCAGGTATGGCCATCTCCCAGTCATGGTTATCACATTACACCAGGGTTTCAGTGATGGCCACAATGTCCAGGTCTGACTGTACCATGACAGCCCAGATCTTCCATCTTGTTGCTAAAGGCTCCTGGCATTTGCAAACATGGCTTTCCATGATTTGACCTCCTAGACTGTTTCACTGTTCTGCTCAGCCCCTTCCTTGGTTGTCATTTATCCCTGGTTCTCCTTGCTGTCTGCCCTTCTGCTGAATTTTTCCCTTTTCTGCTTATCCACCTTTTGGACACTAATCTCCATCTTTTGCACTCGCTTTGCAGAGATAGCCACTCCTCTGGTTCACTGGTTCCATTATTAGCTGTGGGGTGAGCAAGTAGGTATCATCCTTGCTGGCCTGCCACCCTTTGCTAGGTTTAAATGCTTTACCAATGTAGTATTTAAACTTATCATTGAAAGTGCTTGGATTACCCTCCAGGATGGATGCAGCTCGTCAGGTTTGAACAAACCTCCATCTCTCCAATGGGTCCCTAGTCACCAATGAATCCAAACTCTTCCTCACAGCTGAAGTTCTTCAACCATGAGTTAAAGTTCTGGGCATGCACTCCTATGCTCTCTCCTTGCCTCTCACAGGTAGTACTTCTGGAGAAAGTGACAGAAGTAGCTACTTGCTTGAGACCTCCCCCAGTTTCCTCAAACTCTTCCTGAACTTCCTTTGCTCCCCATTTGCCAAGTCACATACTTCAGGTGGACAATGACATCCAGCTCAATTCTCCTGTCTTGCCTTCCCAGTGATCCCTCAGTATCTTCCTTCCATCCCTCCATGCCGTGGCACGGTAGGACACCTCACCTCCTGTCCTCCCCTCCTGTGTTCTAGCTAGGATCCCTCTTATGATGGAGTCCCACCAGGATTCGCTTCCTCCTCCTCTGGGGTCCACTGCTTTCCCCACTGAGGTCACCTTCTTGCCTAACCTCCACATCCTTTCCTTCTACTTCCTGGGTAATTTATTTGGTTGTCCTCATTTGCACAGTGGCATATGAGTCTCTTGAGAGGAATAGATCTGGGATGTGCCTCCTGCCTGACTGCTCTAACCCTCCCTGAGCCCACTGTCATCCAAGTGCTCGCTCGGTTCTCGCATCTTTGAGGCAGCTGCATTGGACTGGGTGGTTCTGGACAGGTGATGGTACTCCTGACCCAGTTTACTTCCGCCTCTCAGTCCGGCTACTCATCCCTCAGTCCTGAGAGATGATGCAGATAGGGTAAAACCCTTGGTGTCCAGAAGGTCTGCCTGAATAAGGCTTCCACAGCCACTGCATTGCACCACTCCCATAATTATACTGCACCCACCACTTATCTGCTACTGAAGCTCTTTAGTTCTCTTTTTATTTATTTACAGTAATTAAAAACTCTGTAACTGATCCTCAGATATATATTTTTAAGGAAAGAAACAACAACAAATAAATGTGAGTCAAAACTGTCGTGTTGAGGGTGGTCTCTTCCCCTTATGCCCCTCCTACTTCACACCTCTTTACTATAATTCTGTGTTTAGCCCTGTCAATCAGATTTACTAGCATATAATTAAGAGTTGGGGAAGGGGTGGGAGGGGGGGGCGAAATTTGCAGCAATTAAAGACAGCACAGAATTACACCACCACTATTTTTAAATTTTCAACAGCCCAAAAACAATTATAAGTAAAGACAACACAGAAAGAAGTATAGTGTCACTACAAGCCTACAATCTAAGATTAAAATAACTGCTGTTACCAGTTCTCTGAGCACTGAATTGAATATGTTTCCTTCCTTCACTTAGCTTCTTCTGAAGATGAACTTCTGTTTGCTGCTTTAACTGTGACTAAGCCCCACCTCCAGTTATCCGTGGCGCTGAGGTCAGAGGCGAACAATTAACACCCCTTCACCCAGCTACAGGACAGTCAGACAAGCCAAGATAAATTTGCAACAATTAAAACGGCACAATTACACCACCACTATTTTTAAGTTCAACAGCCCAAAAGCAATTATAGTAAAGACAACACAGAAAGAAAGAATAGTGTCCTACTAAGCCTACAATCTAAGTTTAAAAGAAAATACAGTTACCTGTTACTCTGAAGCACTGAATTGAATATGTTTCCTTCTTCACCTTCTGGCTTCTTCTGAGAAGATGAACTTCTGTTTGCTGCTTTAACTGTGATAAGCACCTCCAGTTATTCATTGGCTGAGGTCAGAGGCCAGACATTGCACCTTTCCCCAGCTACGCTGCAGTCAGATAAGCCAAGATAAAATTTGCAGCAATTAAAGATGCACAGAATTCGCCACCACTATTTTTAAATTTTCAACAGCCCAATAACAATTATAAGTCAATACCATGCAAGAAAGTATAGTGTCACTACAAGCTACAATCTAAGTTTAAAATAAGCTATCAGTTACTAGTTACTCTGAAGCACTGAATTGAATATGTTTCTTCCTTCACCTGAAGCCTTCTGAAGATGAACTTCTGTTTGCTGCTTTAACTGTGACTAAGCCCACCTCAGTTATCCGTGGCTGGGTGGGCTGAATTCAGTCTTACCCTCACCCAGCTACAGGACAGTCAGACAAGCCAAGATAAAATTTGCAGCAATTAAAGAAATCACAAATTACACCACCACTCTTTTTTAAATTTCAGTTCAAACAATTATAAGTAAAGATAACACAGAAAAGTACAGGTTGCCTGTTTCACAATCGGGGTTTAAAAAGAAAATACCGTGCTAGATACTCTGAAGCACTGAATTAATATGTTTCCTTCACCTCTGGCTTCTGAGATGAACTTGTTTGCTCTTTAACTTGACTAGCCCACCTCGATATCACGTAGCGGTCAGAGGCAGACAATTAACACCTTCACCAGCTACGACGGTCAGATGGCCAAGACAAATCAGGCATTAAAGACGCTGGAATTGTTCCGCACTATTTTTAAATTTTCAATGCTCAAAATAATTATAAGTAAAGACAATAGAAAGAAAGTATAGTGTCTACAAGCCTACATCTGGGTTTAAAAGAAAATACAGTTACTATACTTAGGCATGAATGAATATTTTCTCCTTCACCTTCTGGCTTCTGAGAAGATGAACTGTTTGCTGCTGACGAGACAGTCTCACCTCCAGTTATCCCGTGGCTGAGTCAGAGGCCGATAATTAACACCCTTCACCTTCTGGGACATTGTGATGTCAGATAAGATTTTCATAATTAAATAGTATTGAATGTACCACCACTATTTTAAATCAACAGCCCAAAAACAATATATGAAAGATAACATAGAAAGAAAGTACAGTGTCTGATGCTTACAATCTAAGTTTCAAAGAAATGCAGTTACCAGTTACTCTGTAACTGATGAATATGTTTCCTTCGTACCTTCTGGTTTATAGAAGAACTTGTTTGCTGCTGCTGTGACTAAGCCCCGCCTTAGTTATCACGTAGCTGGTCAGAGGCCGACAATTAACACTTTCACCCAGCTACAGGGCGGTCAGATACAAGATAAATTTGCAGTATTAAAGACAGGGTACACCACTATTTTTTTTTTCAACAGCCCAAAATAATTATAAGTAAAGACAACACAGAAAGAACAGGTGTCACTATGTTTATAATCTATTAAAAAGAATATAAGTACGTTACTCTGAAGCACTGATGATTATGTTTCCTCTCACCTTCTGGCTTTTCTGGAAGATGACTTCTATGTGCTTCTTTGTGATGTTCCCAGCTCCATTACGTGAGGTCAGAGGCCAGATAATTAACACTTTCACCCACCAGGACAGTCAGACAAGCCAAGATAAGGTACATTAAAGACAGCACAAATTACCACCACTATTTTTAATTTTCAGTTAAAAACAATTATAAGTAAAGACAACACAGAAGAAAGTATAGTGTCACCAAGCCACATCTAAGTTTAAAAGAAATACTAGTTACCAGTTACCTGAGCACTGAATTGAATAGTTCCTTCCTTCACCTTCTCTTCTTCTGAGAAGATGAGCTTCTGTTTGCTTCTTTTAATGTGACTAAGCCCCACCTCCGGTTATCGCGTGCCGAGGCTGATTGAAAATTAACACCCTCACCAGCTACCTTGATCAGGCAAAGATAATTTCATTCAAAGACAGTACAGAATTACGCCACCACTATTTTTTCATTTTCATATTAAAAATAATTATAAGTGAAGAACATCGAAAGAAAGGTATGTCACTATGTTTCTACAATCTAAGTTTAAGAAAATACGATTTTTCGTTGCTGGACTGAATTGAATATGTTTCTCCCACCTCTGCTTTTTAGAGAGACTTTTTGCTTTGCTGTGACTATTCCCTCCAGTTATCAGTAGCTGAGGTCAGAGGCTGACAATCACTCTTCACCCAGCTACAGACATCAGACAAGTAAGATAAAATTGCAGCAATTCAAGACAGCACAGAATTGCCTACACTGTTTTTAAATTTTCAACGGCCAAAATAATTAGGGTAAAGATAACACAGAAAGAAAGTAAGGTCTTTCTGTTTAAATCTAAGTTTAAAAGAAAACAATTGCTATTTACTCTGAGCACTGAATTGAATATGTTTCCTTCCTCACCTTCTGCCTTCTGGAGAAGATGAACTTCTGTTTGCTGTAGCTGCACTCAAGCCCCACCTCCAGTTATCGCGTGGCTGAGGTCAGAGGCGAATACTTAACACCTTCACCAGCACCGACAGTCAGACAAGCCAAATAAAATTTGTATCAATTAGACTGGTTGTAATCATACCTCCCTTTTTGTTCTTTTCAACAGCCCAAAACAATTATGATAAAGACAACAGAAAGAAAGTATAGTGTCACCATGCTTCAATTAAGATTAAAAAAAATACCATACTGGTTACCTGAGCACTGAATTGAATATGTTTCTCCTTCACCTTCTGGCTTCTTGAGAAGATGAACTTCTGTTGCTTTATCGTGATAAGCCCCTCGTTTATCACGTAGCTGGGGTCAGATGCTAGACAATTAACACCTTCACCCAGCTAAGGACAGTCAGATGAGCTAGATAAAATTTGCGGCAATTAAGGAGCAGAATTAAACCACCACTTTTTTTAAATTTTCAACAGCCCAAAACAATTATAGTAAAACAACATAGAAAGAAGAATAGTGTCGCTATAAGTCACAATCTAAGTTTAAAAAAAATACCAGTTACCTGTTACCTGTTCATTGAATTGAATATGTTTTCTTCACCTTCTGGCTTCTTCTGAGAAGATGAACTTCTGTTTGCTGCTTTTTGTATTCGTCCCTCTAGTTATCGTGCTGAGGTCAGAGGCGAACAATTAGCACCTTCACCCAGCTACCACGACAGTCAGACAAGCCAAGATAAAATTTGTATAATTAAAGATAGCATGAATTACGCCGCACTATTTTTTCAAATTTCAACTGCTTAAAACAATTATAAGTAAAGACAATATTGCAGAGTATAGTGTCACTACGTTTCTACAATCTAGGTTAAAGAAAAATACCAGTTACCAGTTACCTCAGCACACCCAGCTACACGGCAGTCAGACAAGCCAAGATAAATTGCGCAATTAAAGACAGCACAGAATTATACTCACCACTATGTTTTTCTTTTTCACCAGCCCAAAAACAATTATAAGTAAAGACAACAGAAAGAAAGTGTGTCACTACAAGCCTACAATCTAAGTTTAAAGAAAATACCTTTACCAGTTACCTACTGAATTGAATATGTTTCTCCTTCACCTCTGGCTTCTGAGAAGATGAACTCTGCTTGCTGCTTTAAATGTGACCTGTTCCACCTCCAGTTATCACATAGCTGAGGTCAGAGGCCAGACAATACCTTCACCCAGCATTATGATATAGACAAGCCAGATATAAATTGTGCGTTCGAAATACAGCACAGAATTACACCACCACTATTTTTTAAATTTTAACAGCTCAAACAATTATGTCAAGACAACACAGAAAGAAAGTACAGTGTCGTCACGTTTCACAATTTAAGTTTAAAAAGAAATGACAGTTAGCAGTTACCTGAAGCATTGAATTGAATATGTTTCCTTCCTTCACCTTCTGGCTTCTGAGAAGATGAACTTTTCTGCTTTAACTGTGACTAAGTCTACCCAGTTATCACGTGAGTTGGAGGTCAGAGGCCAGACAATTAACACCCTTCACCCAGCTACAGACAGCCAGACAACAAGATAAATTTGGTAGCAATTAAAGACAGCACAGAATTACACCACCACTATTTTAATTTTTTCACAGCCCAAACAATTATAAAAGACAACACAGAAAGAAAGTAGTGTCACCATGTTTACAACTAAGTTTAAAAGAAAAATACCAGTTACCTGTTAGAATTGAATTGAATGTTTCTCTTCACCTTCCTTTCTTCTGAGAAGATGAACTTGTTTGCTGCTTTAACTGTGACCAGCCCACTTAGTTATCACGAGCTGAGGTCAGATGCCGACAATTAACACCCTTCACCCAGCTACACGACAGTCAGATGCCAAGATAAATTTGCAGCAATTAAATACAGCACTGAATATGCCATTACTATTTTTAAATTTTCAACAGCTCAAAACAATTATAAGTAAAGACAACACAGAAAGAAAGTATTGTCACTACAAGCTTACAATTAAGTTAAAAGAAAATACCAGTTACCAGTTACTTGAAGTACTGAATTGTTATGTTTCCTTCCTTCACCTTCTGGCTTCTTCTGAGATGAACTTGTTTGCTGTTTTAACTGTGACTAAGTCTTCATTGTCTTAGTTATGAGCTGAGGTCAGAGGTGTGACAATTAACACCTTCACCCAGCTACACTACAGTCAGACAAGCAAGATAAATTTGCAGCATTGAAGACAGCAAGAATTACGCCCACTATTTTTTTAATTTTCAACAGCCCAAAACAATTATAAGTAAAGACAACGTTGAAGAAAGTATATGTCACTACAAGCCAATCTAAGTTTAAAGAAAATACCGTTTCCGTTACTTGAAGCACTGATTTGAATATGTTTTCTTCACCTTGGCTTTCTTAGAAGATGAACTTGTTTGCTGCTTTAATGTGACTAAGCCCACTTTCAGTTATCACGTGCGAGGTCATAGGCCGACACCAACACCCATCACCACACATGACAGTCAGACACAAGATAAAATTTGGTACCAAAGACAGCACAGAATTACACCACCACTATTTTTAAATTTTCAGCACAAAACAATTATAGGTAAAGACAATTACAGCAAGAAAGTATAGTGTCATCATGTTTGTAATCTAAGTTTAAGAAAAATAGTTACCAGTTACCTGAAGCACTGAATTGAATATGTTTTCCTTCACTTCTGCTTCTTCGAAAGATGAACTTGTTTGCTGCTTAACTGTGACTAAGCCTCCACCTTAGTTATCACGTAGGAGGTTGAGGCCAGACAATAACACCTTCACCCAGCAAGGACAGTTAGACAAGCTAAGATAAATTTGCAGCAATTAAAGACAGTACAGAATTACACTACCACTATTTTTTAAATTTTCAACACTTAAACAATTATAAGTAAAGACAACATAGAAAGAAAGTATAGTGTCACTACGTTCACAATCTAAGTTTAAAAGAAAATACCAGTTACCAGTTACCTTAGCACTGAATTGAATATGTTTCTCTTCACCTCTGGCTTTTCTGAGAAGATGAACTGTTTGTTGTTTTAACTGTCTAAGTCTCACTCCAGTTATTACGAGCTGAGGCTTAGGTCAGATACTAACAATCTTCACCCAGCTACAGGATTTGCCAGGTAAGCAAGATAAATTTGCAGTACTAAAGACAGTACAGAATTACACCACCACTATTTTTAAATTTTCAACAGCCCAAAACAATTATAAGTAAAGACAACACAGAAAGAAAGTGCAGTGTCACCATGTTTCTACAATCTAAGTTTATAAGAAAAATAAGAATACAGTTACTTGAAGCACTGAATTGAATATGTTTCTTCCTTCACCTTCTGGCTTCTTTCTGAGAAGATGAACTTCTGTTTGCTGCTCTTAACTGCACTGCTTCCCACTTCCACTTTATCATTTAGGAGGCTCAGGCCAGACAATTAACACCTCTCACCCAGCTACAGATGCCAGCCAGATGCTAAGATAAATTTGGCAATTAAAGACAGCACAGAATTACACCACCACATTTTTAAATTTAACAGCCCAAAACAATTATATAAAGACAACATGAGAAAAGTATATGTCGCCATAAGCTATAATCTGTTAAAAGAAAAATGTGTTACCAGTTACTCTGAATCATTGAATTGAATATGTTTTCTTTCACCTTCTGGTTTCTGAGAAGATGAATCCTGTTTGCTGCTTTAACTGTACTAAGCCCCACCTCCAGTTATCACGATTTGCGTCAGAGGCCAGATACTAACACTCTTCACCCAGCTACAGACTAACAGACAAGCCAAGATAAAATTTACAGCAATTATAGTATTGAGAATTACACCCACTATTTTATTTTTTCATTTCATAAAACAATTATATGGAAGACAACACAGAAAGAAAGTATATGTCACTACAAGCTCACAATCTAAGTTTAAAAGAAAATACCAGTTACCAGTTACCTGAAGCACTGAATTGAATATGTTTCTTCCTTCACCTTCTGGCTTCTTCTGAGAAGATGACTTGTTTGCTGCTTTAACTGTGGCTGTTCCACTTCCAGTTATCATGCAGCTGAGGTCATAGCCAGACACTAACACCCTCCCAGCTACACGACAGTCAGACAAGCCAAGATAAAATTGCAGCACTAAAGACAACAGAATTACACTACCACTATTTTAAATTTCAACAGCCCAAAACAATTATGGGAAGACAACACAGAAAGTGAGTGTCATCATAAGGTTACAATCTAAGTTTAAAAGAAAAATACCAGTTACCAGTTACCTGAAGCACTGAATTAATATGTTTTTCTTCACCTTCTGGCTTTTTCAGAAGATGAACTTGTTTGTTGCTTTAAATGTGACTAAGCCTCACCTCCAGTTATCACGTGCTGAGGTCAGAGGCCAGACACTAACACCTCACCCAGGTACAGAGAGTCAGAAGCTAAGATAAAATTTCATAATTAAAGACAGCACAGACCACCACCACTATTTTTAAATTTTAACAGCCCAAAACAATTATAGTAAAGACAACACAGAAAGAAAGTATGTGTCACTACAAGCCTACAATCTAAGTTTAAAAGAAAATACTACCAGTTACCTGAAGCATTGAATTGAATATTTTCCTTCCTTCACTTCTTCTTCTGAGAAGATGAACTTCGTTTGTTGCTTTAACTGTGACTAAGCCCACCTCCAGTTATCACGTATGAGGCTGCGTCCGGACATAATACCAATCACCAGCTATACCATCCAGATAAGCCAAGATAAAATTTGCAATTAAGACAGCACTGGTATCGCCACCACTATTTTTAAATTTCACAGCCCAAAACAATTATATGTGAAGACAACATGAAAGAAAGTATAGTGTCATAAGGCTACACCTAGGTTTAAATAAAATACCAGTTACCAGTTACCCAGCACTGAGTTGAATATGTTTCCTTCACCTTCTGGCTTCTTCCGAAGATGAACTCTGTTTGTTGCTTATCTGTACTGCCCACCTCCAGTTATCATGCTGAGGTCAGAGGCCAGACAATTAACACCCTCACCCAGCTACAGTGACAGTCAGACAAGCCAAGATAAAATTTGCAGCAATAAAAGACAGCACAGAATTACGCCACCACTATTCTTTAATTTTCAACAGCCCAAAACAATTATAAGTAAAGACAACAGAAAGAAAGATATGTCATCATGTTCTCAATCTAAGTTTAAAGAAAAATACCAGTTACCAGTTACCAGCACCGATTTGAATATGTTTTTTTCACCTCTGGCTTTTTCTGAGAAGATGATCTTCTGTTGCTTTAATCAGACTGCCCCACCCAGTTATCACGCCGCATGAGGTCATAGGCCAGACAATTAACACCCATCACCCAGCGCTGTTACCTACAGTCACAAGCCAAGATAAATTTGCAGCAATTAAAGACATAGAATTACACTACCACTTTTTTTTAATTTTCAGCACAAACAATTATATAAAGATAACACAGCAAGAAAGTATAGTGTCACTACAAGCCTATAATCTAAGTTTTGAAGAAAATACTAGGTACCAGTTATTTAGCACTGAATTGAATATGTTTCCTTCACCTTCTGGCTTCTTCTGAGAAGATGAACTTCTGTTTGTTGCTTTAACTGTGACTAAGCCCCACTCCAGTTATCATTTATTGAGGTCAGAGGCCAGACATCAACACCTTCACCAGCTAGGACAGCCGATGTAAGATAAATTGTACAATTAAAGACAGTACAGAATTATACCACCACTATTTTTTAAATTTCAATAAGCCCAAAACAATTATAAGTAAAGACAACAGAAAGAGTATAGTAAATACAAGCCTAGAGCAATCTAAGTTTAAAGAAAATACTGTTACCAGTTACCTAGTTAATTGAATTGAATATGTTTTCCTTCACCTCTTTGTTTGAGAAGATGAACTTGTTTGCCTTTAACTGTGACTAAGCCCCACTCAGTTATCACGTAGCTGAGGTCAGGCTGACATTAATACTCTTCACCAGCTACAGGACGGTCAGACAAGCTAAGATAAATTTTGGCAATTAAAGACAGCACAGAATTACACCACTATCTTTTTTAAATTTTCAACAGCTCAAAAACAATTATAAGTAAAGACAACATAGAAAGAAAGTATAGTACATGTTTCATAATCTAAGTTTAAAAGAAAATACCAGTTACCAGTTACCTGCGCACTGAATTGAATACTTCCTTCACCTTCTGCTTTTCGAGAAGATGAACTTGTTTGCTTAACTGTGACTAAGCCCACTTAGTTATCACGTAGTTGAGGTCAGAGGCTGATACCACACTCTCACCCAGCTATAGGACAGTCGACAAGTCAAGATAAAATTTGGCAATTAAAGACAGCACAGAATTACACCACCTCCTTTTTTTAAATTTGAACAGCCCAAAACAATTATAAGTAAAGACAACAGAAAGAAAGTATAGGTCATGTTTGCCATCTGTTTTAAAGAAAATACTGTTACCAGTTACCTACACTGAATTGAATATGTTTTCCTTCACCTCTGGTTTCTGAGAAGATGAATTCTGTTTGCTGCTTAATCAGACTGCTCCCAGTTATCACGAGCTGAGGTCAGGAGGCCGACAATTAACACCCTTCACCCAGCTACAGTGACTTGGCCAGACAAGCAGATAAAAATTTGCAGCAATTAAGACAGCACAGAATTGTACCACCACTATTTTAAATTTTAACAGTTCAAAACAATTATAAGTAACAACACAGAAAGAGTATAGTGTCACTACAAGCTATAACTAAGTTTAAAAGAAAAATACTAGTTACCAGTTACCTGAAGCACTGAATCAACATGTTTCCTCCTTCACCTTTCATTTTTCCTGAGAAGATGATTTGCTTATTGCTTAACTGGGGTGGCTAAGCCCCAATCTAGAGTTATCACCGTAGCTGAGGTCATAGGCCAGACATTAACACCTTCACCAGCTACACGATAGTCAGATAAGCTAAGATAAATTTGGGGCAATTGAAGACAGTACAGAATTACACCACCACTATTTTTTAATTTTCAACAGCCCAAAACAATTATAAGTGAAGACACCATAGAAAGAAAGTAAAGTGTCACTGGGGCCTTTAATCTAAGTTTGGTGAAGAAAAATACCAGTTACCAGTTACTCTGAAGCACTGAATTGAATATGTTTTCCTTCACCTTTCTGGCTTGAGAAGATGAACTTGCTGCTTAACTGTGACTAAGTCTCACCTCCAGTTATCACGTAGGAGGCTGGAGGCTGACAATTAACACCTTCACCCAGCTACACGACAGTTGACAAGTCAAGATAAATTTGGCACTAAAGACAGTACAGAATTGGTTTCACCACTATTTTTTAATTTTCAACAGCTCAAAACAATTATAAGTAAAGACAACAGAAAGAGTACAGTGTCACCATGTTCTACAATCTAAGTTTATAAGAAAATACTAGTTACCAGTTATTTGAAGTACTGAATTATTATGTTTCTTCCTTCACCTTCTGGCTTTTCTAGAAGATGAACTTGTTTGTCGTTAAATGTGACTAAGCCCCACCTGCAGTTATCACGTAGCTGAGGTCAGAGGCTGGGGACCATACCTCTTTCACCCAGCCAGGACAGTTAGATGCTAAGATAAAATTTGGGGCAATTAAAGACAGCACAGAATTACACCACTATTTTTAAACTTTAACAGCCTAAAAACAATTATAAGTAAAACACAGAAAGAAAGTTATGTCACCATGTTTCCAATCTAAGTTTAAGAAAATACCAGTTACCAGTTACCTGAAGCACTGAATTGGATATGTTTCCTTCACCTTCTGGCTTCTCTGAGAAGATACCTGTTTGCTGCTTAATGTGACTGCCCCACTCGCGTTATCGAGCTGAGGTCAGAGGTCAGACAATTTAACACCTTCACCCAGCTACAGGACAGTCAGACAAGTCATGATAAAATTTGCAGCAATTAAAGACAGCACAGAATTACACCACTATTATTTTTAAACAATAGCCCAAACAATTATAAGAAGAGAAGGGTGAAAGTATAGTGTCACAAGCCTACAATCTAAGTTAAAAGAAAAATACCAGTTACCAGTTACCTGAAGCACTGAATATGTTTTCCTTCACCTTCTGGCTTTTTCTGAGAAGATGAATCTGTTTGTTGCTTTAACTGTGACTAAGCCCCCACCTCCATATCACGTAGCTGAGGTCAGAGGTTGGACACCAATACTTCTCACCCAGCTACACTTATAGTCAGACAAGCCAAGATAAATTTGCAGCAATTAAAGATGTACAGAATACGCCACCACTATTTTAAATTTTCAACAGCCCAAAACAATTATAAGTAAAGACAACACAGAGAAAGAAGTGTCACATGCTCACAACTAAGTTTAAAAGAGAATAATACCAGTTACCAGTTACCTAGCACTGAATGAATATGTTTCCTTTCCTCACCTTCTGGCTTCTGAGAAGATGAACTTGTTTGCTTAATGTGACTTTGCCCACCCAGTTATCACAGTTGGGTCTGAGGCTGGACAATTAACACCCTTTCACCAGTTACACGATAGTCAGATGCTGATAAATTTGTATAACGTTAAAGACAGCACAGAATTACGCCATCATATTTTTAAATTTCAGCCCCAAAACAATTAGGTAAAGACAATAGAAAGAAAGTATAGTGTCACCATGCTCATAACTAAGTTTAAAAGAAAATACTAGTTACCAGTTACCTGAAGCATGAATTGAATATTTTTCCTTCACTTTTCTTTTTCGTGAAGATGAATTTGTTTGTTGCTTTAACTGTGACTAAGCCCACTCCGTCACGTAGTTGAGGTCATAGGTCAGACACTAATTCCTCACCCAGCTACAGGATGGTCAGATGTCAAGATAAAATTTGCAGCACTAAAGACAGTACAATTACACCACCACTATTTTTTAAATTTTCAATACCAAAACAATTATATGAAGACAATACAGAAAGAAAGTTCATGCAAGCCTACAATCTGTTAAAAGAAAATACCAGTTACCAGTTACCTTACACTGAATTGAATATGTTTCTCTCACCTTCTGGTTTTCTTGAGAAGATGAACTTGTTTGTTGCTTAACTGTGACTAAGCCCACCCAGTTATTACTTAGCTGAGGTCAGAGGTCAGACACTAACACCCTTCACCCAGCTACAGGACATCAGACAAGCTAAGATAAAATTTGGCAATTAAAGACACAGAATTATTACCACTATTTTTAATTTCAGTCTTCAAAACAATTATAAGTAAAGACAAGACAGAAAAAATATAGTGTCACATGTTTTACAATCTAAGTTTTCTAGGAAAATACCAGTTACCAGTTACTTGAAGCACTGATTTGAATATGTTTCTTCATTTTCTGGCTTCTGAGAAGATGAACTCTGTTTCTGTTTTAACTGTGACTAAGTTCCCCTCCAGTTATCACGTAACTGAGGTCAGAGCCAGACATTAACACCTTCACCCAGCTATGGACAGTCAGACAAGCTAAGATAAAATTTGTGGAATTAAAGACAGCCAGATTACACCACCACTATTTTAAATTTTCAACAGTCAAAACAATTATAAGAAGACAACACAGAAAGAAAGCAGTGTCATAAGCCAATTCAGTTTAAAAGAAAAATACCAGTTACCAGTTACTCAGTTAACTGAATTGAATATGCTCTCCTTCACCTTCTGGCTTCTGAAGATGAACTCTGTTTGCTGCTTTAACTGTGACTAAGCTTCTCCCACCCAGTTATCACGTAGCTGACAGAGGCCAGACACTAACATCTTCACCCAGCTACACGACAGTCAGACTCAAGATAAAATTTGCAGCACCAGACAGCACAGAATTACCCTACTACTATTTTTAAATTTCAACAGCTCAAAATAATTACAGAAAGACAACACAGAAAGAAAGATATGTCACTGCAAGTCACAATCTAAGTTTTAAAGAAAATACCAGTTACCAGTTACCTAAGCACTTAATTGACATGTTTCTTCCTCACCTTCTGGCTTCGAGAAGATGAACTCTGTTTGCTGCTTTAAATGACTAAGCCCTCCCGTTATCACGTAGCTGAGGTCAGAGGCTAGACAATTAACACTCTTCACCCAGCTACAGGACAGAGTTAAGATAAAATTTGTAGCACTAGACAGCACAGATTA
Organism: Neoceratodus forsteri; assembly: GCA_016271365.2. NCBI lineage: Eukaryota > Metazoa > Chordata > Ceratodontiformes > Ceratodontidae > Neoceratodus > Neoceratodus forsteri. Next base: position 1,164,469,814 of record CM057456.1, on the reverse strand, counting down.
CAATCACTATTTTTAAACTTAACAGCCCAAAACAATTATAAGAAGACAACACAGAAAGAAAGCACAGTGTCACTACAAGCTACAATCTAAGTTTAAAAGAATACAGTTACTAGTTATTTGAAGCACTGAATTGAATATGTTTCCTTTCTTTCACCTCTGGCTTCTGAGAAGATGAACTTCTGTTTGCTGCTTTAACTGTGATAAGCCCACCTCCAGTTTCTGTAGCTGAGGTCAGAGGCTGACATTAACACCTCACCCAGCTACAGGACAGTCAGATGCTTTCAAGATAAAATTTGCACTAAAGACAGCACAGGAATTACACCACCACTATTTTTTAAATTTTCAAACAGCTCAAAACAATTATAGTAAAGACAACAGAAAGAAAGTATAGTGTCACTATGTTTAATCTAAGTTTTAAAGAAAAATACCAGTTACCAGTTACCTACACTGAATGAATATGTTTCCTTCTTCACCTTCTGGCTTCTTGAGAAGATGAACTTGTTTGCTGTTTTAACTGGACTAAGCCCCACCTGTTATCACGAGCTGAGGTCGAGGCCAGACACTAATCTTCACCCAGCTACACACAGTCAGACACAAGATAAAATTTGCAGCAATAAAGACAGTACAGAAATACGCCACCACTATTTTTAAATTTTCATTACTCAAAACAATTATAAGTAAAGACAATACAGAAAGTACAGTGTCAATAAGGCTATAATTTAAGTTTAAAAGAAAATACCAGTTACCGTTACTTAGTAATTGAATTAATATGCCTTCTTCACCTTCGGCTTCTTCTGAGAAGATGAACTTGTTGTTGCTTAACAGACTAAGCCCCACCTCCAGTTATCACGTAGCTGAGGTCAGAGGCCAGACACTAACACCTCACCCAGTTGCACTACAGTCAGGTCAAGCTATGTAAATTTTGTACAATAAAGACAGCATTAATTACGCCACTATTTTTAAATTTTCACAGCCAAAACAATTATAAGTAAAGACAATACAGAAAGAAAGTATAGTGTCACTGCAAGCCTACAATTTAAGTTTAAAAGAAAAATATTACCAGTTACCTGAAGTACTGAATTGAATATGTTTCCTTCCTTCACCTTCTGGCTTCTTCTGAGAAGATGACTCGTTTGTTGCTTTAACTGTGACTAAGCCTCACCCAGTTATCACGTAGCGAGGGGTCATAGGCCAGACAATTAACACCTTCACCCAGCTATGGCTTTGGTCAGATGTTGCAAGATAAATTTTGAGCAATTAAAGACAGCACAGAATTACACCACCACTATTTTTTAAATTTCAACATTCCAAAACAATTATAAGTAAAGACAATACAGAAAGAAAGTATTCACTACAAGCCTGTAATCAAGTTTAAGAAAAAATACCATACCAGTTACTCTGAAGCACTGAATTGAATATGTTTCCTCCTTCACCTTCTGGTTTTTCTGATAATTGAACTTGTTTGTTGCTTTAACTGGACTAAGTCCACTTCCTGGTTATTACGTAGCTGAGGTCGAGGCCAGACACTAACACCCTTCACCCAGCTACAGGACAGTCAGATAAGCCAAGATAAAATTTGGCGCAATTAAAGACAGCACAGAATTACGCCACCACTATTTTTTATTTTAACAGCCCAAAACAATTATAAGTAAAGACAACACAGAAAGAAAGTAAAGTCACTACAAGCCTACAATCTAAGTTTTTCTAAAGAAAAAATTGCTACCAGTTACCTAGCACTGATTGAATATGTTTCCTTTCTTCACCTTCACAAGCTTCTTCTGAAGATATGAACTGCTTTGCTGCTTTGGCACCAGCTAAAAGGCCCCACCTCCGGTTATCACGTAACTTTGAGGTCAGAGGTCAGACATCAACAATCTTCTTCACCCAGCTTGGTGATGTAGTCAGACAAGCCAAGATAAATTTGCAGGAATTAAAAGACAGCACAGAATTGGCACCACTATTTTTTAAATTTTCAGCAACAGCCCAAAAAATTTATAAGTAAAGACAAATAGAAAGAAAGTACAGTGTCACTACAATTCTACAATCTAAGTTTAAAAGAAAATACCAGTTACCAAGTTACTTGAAGCACTGAATTGAATATGTTCCTTCCTTCACCTCTGGTTTTTCTGAGAAGATGAACTTCTGTTTGCTGCTTTAACTGTGACTAAGCCCTCACCTCCAGTTATCACGTAGCTGAGGTCAGAGCAGGACAATTAACACCGCACCCAGCTACAGGACGTTGTCAGACAAGCCAAGATAAAATTTTGCAATTAAAGACAGCACAGAATTACACCACTTACTATTTTTAAATTTCAACAGCCCAAAAACAATTATGGTAAAGACAACACAGAAGAAAGTACAGTGTCATACAAGCTTTCAACTAAGTTTAAAAGAAAATACCAGTTACCAGTTACCTGAAGTACTGAATTGAATATGTTTCCTTCCTTCACCTTCTGCTTCTTCTGAGAAGATGAACTTCTGTTTGCTGCTTTAAATGTGACTAAGTCCCACCTCCAGTTATCACGTGGCTGAGGTCAGAGGCCAGACAATTAACACCTTCACCCAGCTACGGACAGTCAGACAACAAGATGAAATTTGCAGCAATTAAAGACAGCACAGAGTTACACCACCACTATTTTTAAACTTTTAACAGCCCAAAACAATTATAAGTAAAGACAACACAGAAAGAAAGTACAGTGTCACTACAAGCTGCAATCTAAGTTTAAAGAAAATACCAGTTACCAGTTACTCTGAAGCACTGAATTGAATATGTTTCCTTTCACCTTCTGGCTTCTTCTGAGAAGATGAACTTCTGTTTTTGTTGCTTTAACTGTGACTAAGCCCACTATCACGTAGCTGAGGTCAGAGGTTGTGACAATTAACACCTCTTCACCCAGCTACAGGACAGTCAGACAAGCCAAGATAAAATTTGGCAATTAAAGACAGCACGAATTACACCACCACTATTTTTAAATTTTCAACAGCCCAAAACAATTAAAAGTAAACGACACAGAAAGAAAGTACAGTGTCACTACAAGCCTACAATCTAAGTTTCAAAGAAAATACCAGTTACCAGTTACTCTGAAGCACTGAATTGAATATGTTTCCTTCCTTCACCTTCTGGCTTCTCTGAGAAGATGAACTTCTGTTTGCTGCTTTAACTGTGAGTAAGCCCCACCTCCAGTTATCACGCTTAGGTTGTGGTCAGAGGCCAGACAATTAACACCTCACCCAGCTACACGACAGTCAGACAAGCCAAGATAAAATTTGCAGCAATTAAAGACAGCAGAAATACGCCACCACTATTTTTAAATTTTCAACAGCCCAAAACAATTATAAGTAAAGACAACAGAAAGAAAGTATAGTGTCACTACAAGTCTCCAGAATCTAAGTTTAAAAGAAAATACCAGTTACCAGTTACCTTGAAGCACTGAATTGAATATGTTTCCTTCCTTCACCTTCTGGCTTCTTCTGAGAAGATGAACTTCTGTTCTGCTGCTTTAACTGTGACTAAGCCTTACTTCCAGTTGTTATCACGAGCTGAGGTCAGAGGCCAGACAATTAACACCCTTCACCCAGCTACACGACAGTCAGACAAGCCAAGATAAAATTTGCAGCAATTAAAGACAGCACAGAATTACGCCACCATCATTTTTTTTAATTTTCAACAGCCCAAAACAATTATAAGTAAAGACAACACAGAAAGAAAGTATAGTGTCACTATGTTTAGTAATCTAAGTTTAAAAGAAAATACAGTTACCGTTACTCTGAAGCACTGATTTGAATATGTTTCTTTCTTCACCTTCTGGTTTCTTCTGAGAGAGATGAACTTCTGTTTACTGCTTTAACTGTGACTGAAGTCTCTACCTCCAGTTTATCGCATGCTAGGTCAGGAGGCCAGACAATTAACACCTTCACCCAGCTACACGACAGTCAGAGAAGCCAAGATAAAATTTGCAGCAATTAAAAGACAGCACAGAATTACGCCACCACTATTTTTAATTTTCAACAGCCTAAAAACAATTATAAGTAAAGACAACACAGAAAGAAAGTATAGTGTCACTACAAGTTTACAATCTAAGTTTAAAGAAATTAGTTACCAGTTGTACTGAAGCACTGAATTGAATATGTTTCCTTCCTTCACTCTTCTGGTTTTCTGAGAAGATGAACTTGTTTGCTGCTTTAACTGTGACTAAGCTCCACCTCCAGTTATCACGTAGTTGAGGTCAGAGGCCAGACAATTAACACCTTCACCCAGCTGCAGGACAGTCAGACAAGCCAAGATAAAATTTGTAGGAATTAAAGACAGCAGAGCTTACACCACCACTATTTTTAAATTTTCAACAGCCAAAACAATTATAAGTAAAGACAACACAGAAAAAGTACAGTGTCACTACAAGCCTACAATCTAGGTTAAAAATACAGTTACCAGAACACTCTGAAACTGAATTGAATATGTTTCCTTCCTTCACCTTCTGGCTTCTTCTGAGAAGATGAACTTCTGTTGCTGCTTTAACTGTGACTAAGCCCCACCTCCAGTTGTGACGAGCTGAGGTCAGAGGTCAGACAATTAACACCCTTCACCCAGCTAAAGGACGGCCTGACAAGCCAAGATAAAATTTGCAGCAATTAAAGACAGCACAGAATTACCACCAGTATTTTTAAATTTTCAACAGCCCAAAAACAATTATATGTGAAGACAACACAGAAAGAAAGTACAGTGTCACTACAAGCCTACAATCTAAGTTTTCTTAAAGAAAAATACCAGTTACCAGTTACCTGAAGCACTGAATTGAATATGTTTCTCCCTTCAGCTTCTGGCTTCTTCTGAGAAGATGAACTTGCTCTGCTTTTAACTGTGACTAAGCCCCACCTCCAGTTATCACGTAGCTGAGGTCAGAGTCCAGACACCAACACCCTTCACCCAGCTATGACAGACAGACAAGCCAAGATAAAATTTGCAGTAATTAAAGACAGCACAGAATTACGCCACCACTATTTTTTAAATTTTCAGCCCAAAAACAATTATAAGTAAAGACAACACAGAAAGAAAGTATAGTGTCACTACAAGCTTCCACAATCTAAGTTTGTGAGAAAATACCAGTTACCAGTTACTCTGAAGCACTGGAATTGATATGTTTCCTTCCTTCACCTTCTGGCTTCTTCTGAAAGATGAACTTGTTTGCTGCTTTAACTGTGACTAAGCCCCACCTCCAGTTATCACGTAGCTGAGGTCAGAGGCCAGACAATTAACACCCTTCACCCAGCTACAGGACATTGAGACAAGCCAAGATAAAATTTGTAGCAATTAAAGACAGCACAGAATTACACCACTCACTATTTTTAAATTTTCAACGGCCCAAAACAATTATAAAACAAAGAACAACACGAAAGAAAGTACAGTGTCACCAAGCCTACAATCTAAGTTTAAAAGAAAATACCAGTTACCAGTTACTCTGAAGCACTGAAATTGAATATGTTTCCTTCCTTCACCTTCTGGCTTCTTCTGAGAAGATGAACTCTGTTTGCTGCTTTAACTGTGACTAAGCCCCACCTCCAGTTATCACGTAGTTGAGGTCAGGAGGCCAGACACCAGTGCTGTCTTCACTCCAGCTGGTTAGGACAGTCAGACAAGCCAAGATAAAATCTGCAGCAATTAAAGACAGCTACAGAATTACACCACTACTATTTTTTAAATTTTCAACAGCCCAAAACAATTATAAGTAAAGACAACACAGAAAGAAAGTAAATAGTGTCACTAGAGCCTACAATCTAAGTTTAAAAGAAAATACCAGTTACCAGTTACCTGAAGCACTGAATTAATATATTTCCTTCTTCACCTTCTGGCTTCTTCTGAGAAGATGAACTTCTGTTTGCTGCTTTAACTGTGACTAAGCCCCACCTCCAGTTATCACGTAGCTGAGGTCATAGGCCAGACAATTAACACCGTTCACCCAGCTACGGCAGTCAGACAAGCCAAGATAAAATTTGCAGCAATTAAAGACAGCACAGAATTACACCACCACTATTTTTTAATTTTTCAACAGCCCAAAAACAATTATAAGTAAAGACAACACAGAAAGAAAGTATAGATGTCTCTACAAACTGCTTTAGTCTAAGTTTAAAGAAAATACCGGTTACCTGGTTACTCAGTAGCTACTGAATTGAATATGTTTTCTCCCTTCACCTTCTGGCTTCTTCTGAGAAGATGAACTCTGTTTGCTGCTTTAACTGTGACTAAGCCCCACCTCCAGTTATCACGTAGCTATGAGGTCGAGGCCAGACAATTAACACTCCTTCACCCTGTACCAGACAGTCAGACAAGCCAAGATAAAATTTACAGCAATTTAAGACTGCACAGAATTACACTACCACTATTTTTTAAATTTTCAACAGCCCAAAAACAATTATAAGTAAAGACAACACAGAAAGAAAGTACAGTGTCACTACAAGCCTACAATCTAATTTTAAAGAAAAATACCAGTTACTAGTTACTCTGAAGCACTGAATTGAATATGTTTCCTTCTTCACCTTCTGGCTTCTTCAGAAGATGAACTTCTGTTTGCTGCTTTAACTGCGGACTAAGCCCCCTCCAGTTATCACGTGGCTAGGTCAGAGGCCAGACAATTAACACCCTTCACCCAGCTACAGGACAGTCAGACAAGCCAAGATAAAATTTGCAGCAATTAAAGACAGCACAGAATTACACCACCACTATTTTTAAATTTTTAACAGCCCAAAACAATTATAAGTAAAGACAACACAGAAAGAAAGTACAGTGTCACTACAAGCCCACAATCTAAGTTTAAAAGAAAATACCCAGTTACCAGTTACTCTAAGCACTGGATTGAATATTTTCCTTCCTTCACCTTCTACAAGCTTCTTCTGAGGAAGATGAACTTCTGTTTGCTGCTTTAACTGTGACTAAGCCCACCTCCAGTTATCAATAACTGAGTCAAGCCAGACAATTACCCTTCACTGCTTCACAGGACAGTCAGACAGCCAAGATAAAATTTGCAGCAAATTAAAGACAGCACAAAATTACACCACCACTATGTTTTAAATTTTCAACAGCCCAAAAACAATTATAAGTAAAGACAACACAGAAAGAAAGTATAGTGTCACTACAAGCCTACAATCTAAGTTTAAAAGAAAAATACCAGTTACCAGTTACTCTGAAGCACTGAATTGAATATGTTTCCTTCTTTCACCTTCTGGCTTCTTCTGAGAAGATGAACTTCTGTTTGCTGCTTTAACTGTGACTAAGCCCCACCTCCAGTTATCACGTAGGCTGAGGTCAGAGGCTGATACTAACACCTTCACCCAGCGCCACGACAGTCAGACAAGCCAAGACAAATTTGCAGCAATTAAAGACAGCACAGAAATACGTACCACAATTTTTTAAATTTTCAACAGCCCAAAAACAATTATAAGTAAAGACAACACAGAAAGAAAGTATAGTGTCATCATAAGCTACAATCTAAGTTTAAAAGAAAATACAGTTACCAGTTACCTGAAGCACTGAATTGAATATGTTTCTCCTTCACCTTCTGGCTTCTTCTGAGAAGATGAACTTCTGTTTGCTGCTTTAACTGTGACTAAGCCCCACCTCCAGTTATCACGTAGCTGAGGTCAGAGGCCAGACAATTAACACCCTTCACCCAGCTACCGACAATGATCAGACAAGCCAAGATAAAATTTACACAGCAATTAAAAGACAGCACAGAATTCATACCATTTTTTTTTAAATTTTCAACAGCCCAAAAACAATTATAAGTAAAGACAACACAGAAAGAAAGTATAGTGTCACTACAAGCCTACAATCTAAGTTTAAAAGAAAATACCAGTTACCAGTTACTCTGAAGCACTGAATTGATATGTTTCCTTTCTTCACCTTCTGGCTTCTTCTGAGGAAGATGAACTTGCTCGTTTGCTGCTTTAACTGTGACTAAGCCCCACCTCCAGTTATCACGTAGCTGAGGTCAGAGGCCAGACACATTAACACCCTTCACCCAGCTACACGATAGTCAGAAAGCCAAGATAAAATTTGCAGCAATTAAAGACAGCACAGAATTACGCCACCACTATTTTTTTAAATTTTCAACAGCCCAAAAACAATTATAAGTAAAGACAACACAGAAAGAAAGTATAGTGTCACTACAAGCCTACAATCTAAGTTTAAAAGAAAAATACCAGTTACCAGTTACTCTGAAGCACTGAATTGAATATGTTTCCTTCCTTCACCTTCTGGCTTCTTCTGAGAAGATGAATTTCTGTTTGCTGCTTTAACTGTGACTAAGCCCCACCTCCAGTTATCATGTAGCTGAGGTCAGAGGCCAGACAATTAACACCCTTCACCCAGCTACAGGACAGTGAGACAAGCCAAGATAAAATTTGCAGCAATTAAAGACAGCACAGAATTACACCACCAGTATTTTTAAATTTTCAACAGCCCAAAAACAATTATAAGTAAAGACAACACAGAAAGAAAGTACAGTGTCACTACAAGCCTTCAATCTAAGTTTAAAAGAAAAATACCAGTTACCAGTTACTCTGAAGCACTGAATTGAATATGTTTCCTTCCTTCACCTTCTGGCTTCTTCTGAGAAGATGAACTTCTGTTTGCTGCTTTAACTGTGACTAAGCCCCACCTCCAGTTATCACGTAGCTGAGGTCAGAGGCCAGACAATTAACACCCTTCTCCCAGCTACAGGACAGTCAGACAAGCTAAGATAAAATTTGCAGCAATTAAAGACAGCACAGAATTACACCACCACTATTTTTTAAATTTTCAACAGCCCAAAAACAATTATAAGTAAAGACAACACAGAAAGAAAGTACAGTGTCACTACAAGCCTACAATCTAAGTTTAAAAGAAAAATACCGGTTACCAGTTACTCTGAAGCACTGAATTGAATATGTTTCCTTCCTTCAACTTCTGGCTTCTTCTGAGAAGATGAACTTCTGTTTGCTGCTTTAACTGTGACTAAGAACCACCTCCAGTTATCACGTAGCTGAGGTAAGAGGCCAGACAATTAACACCCTTCACCCAGCTACACGACAGTCAGACAAGCCAAGATAAAATTTGCAGCAATTAAAGACAGCACAGAATTACACCACCACTATTTTTAAATTTTCAACAGCCCAAAACAATTATAAGTAAAGACAACACAGAAAGAAAGTATAGTGTCACTCAAGCCTACAATCTAAGTTTAAAGACAAATACCAGTTACCAGTTACTCTGAAGCACTGAATTGAATATGTTTCCTTCCTTCACCTTCTGGCTTCTTCTGAGAAGATGAACTTCTGTTTGCTGCTTTAACTGTGACTAAGCCCCACCTCCAGTTATCACGTAGCTGAGGTCAGAGGCCAGACAATTAACACCCTTCACCCAGCTACACGACAGTCAGACAAGCCAAGATAAAATTTGCAGCAATTAAAGACAGCACAGAAATACGCCACCACTATTTTTTAAATTTTCAACAGCCCAAAAACAATTATAAGTAAAGACAACACAGAAAGAAAGAATAGTGTCACTACAAGCCTACAATCTAAGTTTAAAAGAAAAATACCAGTTACCAGTTACTCTGAAGCACTGAATTGAATATGTTTCCTTCCTTCACCTTCTGGCTTCTTCTGAGAAGATGAACTTCTGTTTGCTGCTTTAACTGTGACTAAGCCCCACCTCCAGTTATCACGTAGCTGAGGTCAGAGGCCAGACAATTAACACCCTTCACCCATCTACACGACAGTCAGACAAGCCAAGATAAAATTTGCAGCAATTAAAGACAGCACAGAATTACGCCAACACTATTTTTTAAATTTTCAACAGCCCAAAAACAATTATAAGTAAAGACAACACAGAAAGAAAGTATAGTGTCACTACAAGCCTACAATCTAAGTTTAAAAGAAAAATACCAGTTACCAGTTACTCTGAAGCACTGAATTGAATATGTTTCTCCTTCACCTTCTGGCTTCTTCTGAGAAGATGAACTTCTGTTTGCTGCTTTAACTGTGACTAAGCCCCACCTCCAGTTATCACGTAGCTGAGGTCAGAGGCCAGACAATTAACACCCTTCACCCAGCTACACGACAGTCAGACAAGCCAAGATAAAATTTGCAGCAATTAAAGACAGCACAGAATTACGCCACCACTATTTTTTAAATTTTCAACAGCCCAAAAACAATTATAAGTAAAGACAACACAGAAAGAAAGTATAGTGTCACTACAAGCCTACAATCTAAGTTTAAAAGAAAAATACCAGTTACCAGTTACTCTGAAGCACTGAATTGAATATGTTTCCTTCCTTCACCTTCGGCTTCTTCTGAGAAGATGAACTTCTGTTTGCTGCTTTAACTGTGACTAAGCTCCACCTCCAGTTATCACGTAGCTGAGGTCAGAGGCCAGACAATTAACACCCTTCACCCAGCTACAGGACAGTCAGACAAGCCAAGATAAAATTTGCAGCAATTAAAGACAGCACAGAATTACACCACCACTATTTTTTAAATTTTCAACAGCCCTAAAACAATTATAAGTAAAGACAACACAGAAAGAAAGTACAGTGTCACTACAAGGCTACAATCTAAGTTTAAAAGAAAAATACCAGTTACCAGTTACTCTGAAGCACTGAATTGAATATGTTTCCTTCCTTCACCTTCTGGCTTCTTCTGAGAAGATGAACTTCTGTTTGCTGCTTTAACTGTGACTAAGCCCCACCTCCAGTTATCACGTAGCTGAGGTCAGAGGCCAGACAATTAACACCCTTCACCCAGCTACACAACAGTCAGACACGCCAAGATAAAATTTGCAGCAATTAAAGACAGCACAGAATTACGCCACCACTATTTTTTAAATTTTCAACAGCCCAAAAACAATTATAAGTAAAGACAACACAGAAAGAAAGTATAGTGTCACTACAAGCCTACAATCTAAGTTTAAAAGAAAAATACCAGTTACCAGTTACTCTGAAGCACTGAATTGAATATGTTTCCTTCTTTCACCTTCTGGCTTCTTCTGAGAAGATGAACTTCTGTTTGCTGCTTTAACTGTGACTAAGCCCCACCTCCAGTTATCACGTAGCTGAGGTCAGAGGCCAGACAATTAACACCCTTCACCCAGCTACAGGACAGTCAGACAAGCCAAGATAAAATTTGCAGCAATTAAAGACAGCACAGAATTACACCACCACTATTTTTTAAATTTTCAACAGCCCAAAAACAATTATAAGTAAAGACAACACAGAAAGAAAGTATAGTGTCACTACAAGCCTACAGTCTAAGTTTAAAAGAAAAATACCAGTTACCAGTTACTCTGAAGCACTGAATTGAATATGTTTCCTTCCTTCACCTTCTGGCTTCTTCTGAGAAGATGAACTTCTGTTTGCTGCTTTAACTGTGACTAAGCCCCACCTCCAGTTATCACGTAGCTGAGGTCAGAGGCCAGACAATTAACACCCTTCACCCAGCTACAGGACGGTCAGACAAGCCAAGATAAAATTTGCAGCAATTAAAGACAGCACAGAATTACACCACCACTATTTTTTAAATTTTCAACAGCCCAAAAACAATTATAAGTAAAGACAACACAGAAAGAAAGTACAGTGTCACTACAAGCCTACAATCTAAGTTTAAAAGAAAAATACCAGTTACCAGTTACTCTGAAGCACTGAATTGAATATGTTTCCTTCCTTCACCTTCTGGCTTCTTCTGAGAAGATGAACTTCTGTTTGCTGCTTTAACTGTGACTAAGCCCCACCTCCAGTTATCACGTAGCTGAGGTCAGAGGATAGACAATTAACACCCTTCACCCAGCTACAGGACAGTCAGACAAGCCAAGATAAAATTTGCAGCAATTAAAGACAGCACAGAATTACACCACCACTATTTTTTAAATTTTCAACAGCCCAAAAACAATTATAAGTAAAGACAACACAGAAAGAAAGTATAGTGTCACTACAAGCCTACAATCTAAGTTTAAAAGAAAAATACCAGTTACCAGTTACTCTGAAGCACTGAATTGAACATGTTTCCTTCCTTCACCTTCTGGCTTCTTCTGAGAAGATGAACTTCTGTTTGCTGCTTTAACTGTGACTAAGCCCCACCTCCAGTTATCACGTAGCTGAGGTCAGAGGCCAGACAATTAACACCCTTCACCCAGCTACACGACAGTCAGACAAGCCAAGATAAAATTTGCAGCAATTAAAGACAGCACAGAATTACACCACCACTATTTTTTAAATTTTCAACAGCCCAAAAACAATTATAAGTAAAGACAACACAGAAAGAAAGTATAGTGTCACTACAAGCCTACAATCTAAGTTTAAAAGAAAAATACCAGTTACCAGTTACTCTGAAGCACTGAATTGAATATGTTTCCTTCCTTCACCTTCTGGCTTCTTCTGAGAAGATGAACTTCTGTTTGCTGCTTTAACTGTGACTAAGCCCCACCTCCAGTTATCACGTAGCTGAGGTCAGAGGCCAGACAGTTAACACCCTTCACCCAGCTACACGACAGTCAGACAAGCCAAGATAAAATTTGCAGCAATTAAAGACAGCACAGAATTACACCACCACTATTTTTTAAATTTTCAACAGCCCAAAAACAATTATAAGTAAAGACAACACAGAAAGAAAGTATAGTGTCACTACAAGCCTACAATCTAAGTTTAGAAGAAAAATACCAGTTACCAGTTACTCTGAAGCACTGAATTGAATATGTTTCCTTCCTTCACCTTCTGGCTTCTTTAGATTGAAATCCTCCATTAGAATACACTCAGTATTAGCAGAGTCAAGAAGGTTTTGAAGGTGTGGCAGAAGTGCCCAGCCATCAGACGGTGGTCGGTAGCAAGCTGCCATAAGGAGTGACTTCTCACTGGAAAGTGATCATTTTAGAGCCAGGCATTCAAATTCCTTAACCTTTGAGGTACAGTCAAAGACTGTGACTGTGAATTTGCTTTAGACATATATTGCAACCCCTTCCCCTCCAGTCGGTCTATCACAGCGGTAGATGATATATCTGGGTACGTTGATAGATTTGTCCGGGGTTGAGGGTGTGAGCCAGGATTCAGTTATCAAGAAAAAATCAGGAGATGCATGTAGAGCCCAGGTCTGTGTAGAGTCAATCGTTTTTAGCAAACTACAGACATTGATATGGAGAAAGCTAATCCCTTTATATTGAGGGAGGTCCACAGGGGCATCCAGAGAAATAAGTGGGCCTGGGTTTAATTCAACATTTCCCAAACAGAGTAGGAGAAGCAGTAATAGTTTTTTAATGTGGTGTCTTAGCCTGCTAAATAGTCTTTTGTCCTCCATTTAGGACATGTGCATGCCACAAAGTGCCAGAAGTCTGCATTCTCCACAAAGGAAAATGACAAAAGGTCAGTTGTTAGCATTTGCACTATGGCAGCATTGAGTTCATGCGCATCTGCATGATTGGGTGGGTATTTAGTGTTGCACGCAAAAAGGCTGTACAATGCGGGCTGCATTGTTCGTTGCTTTACACACGGTATGCCAAATGACTGTATTCTACTAATTGACATAGAAGGGGTATCTTGGATGTTTGATGGTGGGTGCACAGGTGACAAGTCAAAACATGCAGTTATTTTCCTTGTTTTAAGCACAGGGATTGATGTAGTAGAATTACTACATGGACCGCCGATGCTACTCTGACCACTGCTTGAACATTCCAAATCATCATCCTCCTCATGCCTGTAGTAATCATCTGGTGTTATTTCACCACTTTTATGGACATGGTTACTTACACTGATGGAAAGGGATACTATGCCCACTAAGATGGCTGAGAGTGAACCCCCAACTACAGCATTAGCTCCCCTCTGGTGCCGTGTCCACAGTGCCTTGTGCCTGCTCTTTAGATGAGTATGCTGGCACGCAGTGCCCAAATGGCTACCCTTTTTACCACACTTCTCATGCACTTGGCAAAGCTGGTAGATTACCACTGTTTCATTGTTGCATCTTGTACAAAAAAATCACAAAGTAGGGATTTGGATGCCCTGCTCTCCACACGTTGCTGCCGGTGCTGCTGCTGCTGCATATCTAACTGAACTTTTGGTGGTAATGAAATGGGGGGTGTAAGGCATGATTTTTGCTGTTGTGCACAATTGGACTTTGACTGAACATCACAGTCTATGACTATTAATTTAGGGTTATCATCAACAGATACAACTACAGCAGAACTTTGAGGAGGGGGCAATTGACTAACAGACTGTTTACAAACAGCCATCTTCACTTTCTTTTTTTCCAGTTCCCAAATGAGGTCGTTAGCATCATCATCATAATCATCATCCACTAATTCACTTTGGAGGCTGTCCGCCTGTGGAGAAATCCCAAGTTCAACAGCAGCCTCAATATTATCAGCCACACTTTTTTCATCAATGTCTGAATGTTTAGATGGCTTATCCTCAACATCAGTGGAAACATGAGACTGTGAGTCATCATCTTGATCAGAATCATGTTCAAGTACCATAGGTAGTGGGACATCAACTGCACTCAGTTTCTGCTGCTTCAACAACATTTTTCCCACATGATAAGTTCAACAGGGTTGAACTTGTAGCAATGCTCATGTTGTTATCAACCATGCCTTCACTAACTTTACTAACAGCAGGGACAACACCATCTCCAACCAGCATTGAAGCAACTGATTTCACTGTGAAAAACATGTTGGACAAATTCCTTTACTTGCACCAACTACTACTTTCCCTTCTGCTGCGTACTAACATGGCCACAACCACTCTTAACACTGCTGCCATTGGTAGCCCCTGATGAACCTAACTCATCTTCACAACAAGTTCCACTGCTAATAGTCTTCTTGGCAGCAGCACCACAGCCAGAATCTACTTTGCCTGACTGTCTCTTCACGGGCATTTTTTCAGATGACACAGACAATTTACAACAACTTGATATTTCGGCACTTTTGGGTGGCTTGGAAGCAAAACACTAAACACAGGCACAACACAATACCTGTCTTTGAATCCTTAATCAATCTTCAAAAAGCCAACACTCAAAAAACAATACCTTGTTTTGATTGGGGGGGGAGGCAGTACCTAGTTACACAGAAGCAGGGAAATAAATTGCAGACAGGCTTAGAAATTCAGAGTACTGCTATTGCAGTGTCGCAATGAAATGCATATCATTTGACAGCACACACACAAATTAAAGGTCAGGCACAGAAACTTTAACTGTTCAGTACAGTATAACACAGACAGTCCTGTAAAAAGACTGAAAAACTGCCCAACAAACAGAAAATATTTATAAACAATTCAGTGAAGTTGTACTGTGTCTACCTGAACACAAAAATAATAAAACAATAGCCAACAACGGTTGGAAAAAATGCCTTTCTCACTACTCTCCCTTCTACACCACAGATCAGCCCTTCCCCAAAGCACACTTCTACAGTGTTTCTCAGTACAGAGACTGAATCAATTAAATTAACATTCAATATTCACAAAACATCAATAAATACTCAATGATATAATCACATCAGGGTTTACTACAAGCAATCTACTAAATTTTGTCACAAAATTCTGTGGCAAAAAGGTATTTTTAAAGGTTTTTAGAGGGTTTGAATCTCAGAGCACTGAGAGCAAACTGTCTCCAGCTTTCCACTATACACACTACGATGAACTGAGACTATGCAAGACAATATAGAGCCCATGTGACCTTACATCCCATGATTTACTGCAAAATTTTTCTTAATGAGCACAAAAACAAGGCAAAGTAACATGAAGTCAATAGAAAACAAGGCAAAGTAATGCAAAGTCCATAGAGAACAATGGGAACTTCACGTTACTTTGAGATGTGTAGTTATTCGTTTCACTTTGTGGAGTAGTAAGTGAAATTCCAGTTCTACATGAAATACTATGCATAGCGAATTAGCGAATAGCAATCGCCCACCACTAATCAGATTTACAATGATCATATGTACTGCATGGGGGGGTCAGAAGCACATTCATAGCATCACAGAAAACAATATGCCTGGAAAGTGTAGCATGCACTGTGCTTTGGATTTACACCAGAATAATTTGGAGAAAGGGTCCCCAGGCAATGTAAAGTCTCCTCATGTTATGAATAGCCAAGTGGGCCAGCCATCATGTTCTGCCAGCTTAGAAAGGGAGGGTAGTCAATCCTCAAAGGGGGGATTTAGATGGCCAGCTGGCACAGCAAGAGTGCTACACCCGGTGGCGCCAACAACTGGAGTTCAGGAATGAACCTTGATCGTCGGAGGGTCGGCTGGGGGGGGGACTGGGCATCCATGGGACTGCTTGCCTTCTCCGGGAAGGTAGGGACTATGGTATTCGATGCCTTCCAACCCCTAGTGGCTGCTAGAGGGGGCTCGGGAGTCTGGGACCTGTCAGTCCTGTAAGTGGGGCCTGTCAGTGGGGCCTGTCAGGTAGTAGCTGGTGGACCTCTGCACATCGGGGGAGGGTATGTGCCCAAATGTGCGCCAAGATCATTGCATGACTGTATCCATCCCAGTGACTGTGGGTTTTAAAGGGGAAGAATCACCTCAGCATGAGCCCTGTCAAGCCCAGGATCTCAGCATAAGCTGGGACCCAGCTGATGTGGGGGGATCCCCCCCAGCTGCCGATGAGGGACAAAAGGCACATTAAAATGGGGGGGGGGATTTGAACACCAGAGAAGGAGGATCTGACATTTCACTTCCAATGCCTCTGGAAGGGGCCAGTCTCTGTTTGCAATGAGTAACTGGCAGGGTGATGTGTACTCCCAGAATGCAAAAACTATGGTGTGGCGGTACCCTGGTTCCCATAACTTGGTCACAGAACTTGGATACTTACAAGCAGAACTGCATCAAGTAGGGGCAAGACCAAAGAATGTGAGATTGGAATCCCATGCCCATATAGCATCTCCAGCACATGTCAGTGGACATCAATCCCATCTTCTGAAGTGCTTCTGGGGTATGATACTAGTGATGTAGGATTTTTTTATTAACTATTATCTCATGTCTCTGAAATCTATATGTGCTTTTTTGAACATCCCAGTCCAGACATCGTCGGGGATGCTGATTTGAAGCTCTGCAGCCCACACTTTCCTTCATTTACTCAAAGCAGGGCAGTAGGGGGAATTATAAGTTCTCCCTCTCAGTTGAAGAGGTGGGCAGTCCATCTTGAAATAAGGTCTAAGAGAGTGCCAACTTCCAATGTTGGACTGCAGGAGCTCCTTTTCTGAACAGCATGTCTAATCTGCAGAAAGCATCAGAAGTCTGACAGTGGGAGCTAAAATATGCTAGCCAGAGCCTAGAAATAATCCAGAGTCCTGGTCCTGGGATTGAGCAAGTGACCCACTGTGTTTATGCCCTTGTCTGCCCAGAGCGCCAGTAGACTGCCTTACCTTCGATAGTTAAATGTGGGGTATGCCAGAGTGGTTCCCAATTTCCTAAGTGTGCCTTTTTTTATCCTGCTATTTAAGCATTGTGTTCCATGACTGCTTGATGAACTGATGAAGTGGGGAGATATTCCTGCTCAATCCTCCCCTCGATTTCTTTGATCCTGAACTCCACGGTGGTAGTTGAAAACAACCTGATTACAGAGGTAGCCATACCAGGGACTGGAAATCTGGTGTGCACAGCCAATGGAGATTGTGTCTAACACCTGAGGTTTGATAGTATGCCTACAACCATAGTAGGATTCCCCACTTCTTAGTTTTAAAATATGAGAACTTACTTTGTTATCCTATAAAGTGAGGTCAGAGTTGGAATTTGGGACCCAAGTCTTCCCTCTGTACAAAAAAAGTGTAATCATTTTTTTTTTGTGTGTGGCTGCAGCCAACATGTTTAATCCTAAGTGAAATATAAGGCATTTATGCAATATGTGTCACTCAAAAACCACATACATTTATTTATTTATTTTTATTTATTGAGGTTTCAGATAATACCTTTGAGCCCAGGGCTCGTTTACAAAGGTTCTACGTCAATCATAAACATACAGATACATTTTTAGAGAAAAAAGGTACAGACAAACAATTGGTTACAAATTGCCAGGAGCCGTCAGAGGCTTTGTCATTCGCAGCAGATTACACTAAGTAGAACACCAGGCAAATGTGGAGTAAGCCCTAGGGTAGACCCTGTGAATTGAGAGGGTGGTAAAGTGCATCCAGGGCAAATAAGTAACAAAGGGAAAGCCAAGTGGTAAAGAGAGGGGAAGGAGTAGGCATCACATTGCCATTACATAGAAAAAGTACGAGGGTGGGAGGGGTAGGTGGGGAGGGCAGGGGGGAATGCCTGCAATAGACAGGCACTCTCCCCTGCCCTATTTCACTTGGAACCCACCTGTCAATCACGTTCCTTATTGAACTACATTCTTAACAGCACCCGTACTCCATCTCACCTTCGGTTTCATTACATCCCCAGACACACACATGGATAACTCTTCTCCCCCAGCTCAGCTTACTTCCTAAAAAAGAATAATACTGTAACTCTTCAACACCCACACACCACATAGCAAAAGCTTCCTTTCCTCCAATTGGGTTGTTTGAAGGCATGGTGTAATCTGCATTTAATTAAGTCCTCCTAGTGGTTCACGAATGCTGCAGTCCTCCCATGAAGGATGAACATAAAGGACATTGGAGTCTGCCTTAGTGTCAGCTGTAGGAGGCTTCTGGAGGCTGGGCAGGCTGTCTCAGCTGTCTATTGTATTGTGTGTTTCCTGGCTCTCATAATCCTAGAAGGTACTTTCTTGTCTATTGCAGACTCGATCTCTGAAGGTGCCAACCATAGTCACTGACTGGAATATGTCAGTCAGAGTTTTCCTTGTTAGTACTGTGTTGTATTCTATTTTTGTGCTAGTTGTATGTGTCCCATTTTAGAGTCATTAGTTTGGGTCTTATAACCTGTGTAGTTGATTTAATTCATCATACATCCAATCAAGGACTACCTATTTTTGGATTCTTAGTGTCCTGGTAGCAACCAATTAAGGAACTACACATCTCTACATTTTTAAACTGCTTTGTTTTGTTTTACTGATGCCTGTAAATTATCTACAGTACTACATCTGCATTTGTTGAAATTGTATAATGTCCCACTTTTAGAATTTCTGTTGCATTTGCACAGTCTATGATTAGAAGACCCAGCTATGTTTTTATGTGTTAGGTTAGTTAGTCTCCTTGGTAGGCTGGTGCACTCACTCTAATTTCTCATAATATATTTCTGGCAGTTTAGAAAATGTGCTCATTTATCTCTTTGGGGATTACTCTAATAGTCCTATTAGCTCTTACAGAATGTATCACCCTGGTCTCTGGCCACCATCATATCATGAATAATGAGACTGCATTTTATTTCTCAGACATTATAGAATACAGTCCTCCAAACTGGCTATGGTGCTATGTTCCTAATCGAGGCTCACTTACTCGCTACCATTTGTTCAAATATTCCTTTTGCTGGCCTATGGGAAATGTATCAATACATTGTCTCACTAGTGTGTGGCATCACCTTCTATGCATTGCCTTCCCTGGTGACACTGAACCTAACCCAAGCCCCCTCCAACTCAACTAATCTTGCACCTCCACCAAATGGTTTGGAGCTGAGGGTTCACCTGAATGTCCATAGTCTTATGACTAATTTTGCTGAGCTTGAGGCCTGGGTGAGTTACTAAACTCCTGATATACTTGGGTTAACAGAGACCTGGTTAAAACCTACTATCCCTGGTTTGGTGTGCTCCTTGTCTGGCTATAAGCTACTTAGGTATGAACACTTAACCTTTAAAGAGGGGAGGTGGTGTCGCAGTTTATTTTAAAGAACATCTGCATCTCTCTGTAGTAACTGGAAACACCCAAAGTTCCTGTGAAGTTCTGCACTCACTTCTTGTTCTTGGTAATACAAAGAAATTACATATTGTATGTTTTTAAAATCCGCCCCCCCAAACATGGGCTGTCTGGGCTAACTTATATTATACAACAAGGTCCAAAAGTGTTGCTGCGATTAGCAAAGGTGTATCAGTGTTCACTACTGCAGGGTGTCTGGCCCAAAAAGTGTACATACAAACCTCCAACATTTGTAGTGGCACTCAAGATCCAAATGATACTCCAACAATCTTTGCCACAGATATTTCAAACAATTTTATTGTGCTGTGGAACACATTCAAAATGGATCCTGCTGCATCTCCTTCTCCTTTCTCACCACCCAGCGCTTCAACTCCTTGTGAGTCTTCCTCAGGGGTGTGGTTAGGGGTGGGAGTGCATGGCTTTTAATCACATCCATACGAATATTCATGAGCAATGTCAGCATTAATAAAAATTAAATAAAACCAAATAGTTTTTTTTTCATTTTCATGATTCATTCTAATACAAAAAATAAACTGTCATAAAACATATGAATTCAACTGCTAATGTTTTAATCTGTGAATTAAATTATTTAAGTTCAAATACATGTAAAGCATCTGCTCTTAAAAGCACTGCTTAAAATTAAGTGAAATAACAGTGTAAAACTAAGCTAAGCAAAAAAGGGATGAGTGTTGTCTCTGGACAGAATCTTTTGACCATCGCAAGGCATCAAAGTCAGTGACCCCTGAAAAAATTCAGGTGAATTACCATGAAGGATCTTCATGTCAAGGCAACAATCAACTCCCTGTGTATTGTAGAGAGATCTGAAAGAAAGAAAGAAAGAAAGAGAAATAACATTAATTACTTCAGACACATGCCAAAATACCTTTATACCTAGGCTTAATGTTTAAAGTTTAAAGAAGGATCTATTATTTCCATCAACAGTGGTTTCAGCTCCCATCTGTCCTTAAGTCCCAAGGGTTTAACACAATTCAATTTATAGATCCACATACTTTCTTTCTGCAATAAGGTGTTAGATCTATCCCCCCCCCCTCGTTTAGGTGGCAGTATCCACTCTATGTCTGTAAATCTTAGGCCTTTAGAATTTGGTTGATGTTGTAAACAAAAATGAACTCCTCCAGGTGTGTCTTGTTTGTTGTTGATTATGGAATGTATGTGTTCCTCTATTCTCTGTTTTAGAGGACGTACCATTTTACCAACATAAACCATATTATAGTTGCACCATAATGCATATACAACATAAGAAGTGTCACATGTTATCAAATTTTTAAACATTCATGTGAACATCAGGAAAAACTGGATGCTGAAAATGCTTGCCTGTGATGGCATACTTGAAAATATTGCATCTAAAGCATTTGTAGAACCCAATAAATCTGCATGGAAGCCATGTGCTATGAATGTTTCTGACTGTCGGTAATCTGCTATGCACAAGTTTATCTTTTCAATTCCTAGCCGTGCTGTAGGTGACACGGGGACATGGCCCTACTGCTGTGCTCACTTCATTGTCGTTCTGCAAATAGGCCAATTCCTATGTATAATGTTGCAAATTTTTCCAGCTTTATGATTAAACTCATTGATAAATGTGCATGGCTGTGTTGGATGTTGTAGATGTAGCTAATAACAGATTACCTCTGGCTATTTTGGAAACTTATTCTTTTACATTCAATAGCAGATCCAGTTCATAGCCTCTATTATGGAACCGTTTAATTAATTCTTTTACTTGTTTCTCAAATGTGTTGTCTGGACAACAATTCCTTCTCAGTTTATGTAATTTACTGTAGGGGATGAAATCTTTCAAGTTTGAGGGGTGGGCACTGGTTGCAAATATAACTGAATTTGAGGCTGTGGGTTTATGATAAAATTTGGTGTCAGTCATTGTGTTATTATTCTCATTGACTGTTAATGCCAAATCTAGGAAGTTTATAGTTTTTCTATCAGTCTCATATGTGAATTTTAAATTGGTATTATTGTCATTTAGCCACTTGATGAAATGTGGCACAGTTTGGATGTCTCCTTGCCATATGCACAGCATGTCAGCTATAAAATGACCCCAATATCTAATACTTTTTCAGATATGGGTTTAAGTTGGAGTTAAACACAATAGTGTGCTCCCAGTGTCCCAAAAATAAGTTAGCATAACTAGGTGCCATGTCCACACCCATGGCCATGCCATAAGTCTAAAGATAAAACTGGTCTTCAAATTTAAAATAATGTCTTAATATGAATTCAAGGGCTTGTAGAATAAACTCACTATGCACCTCATCAGTTAAAGACATCTCATCCAGAAAGAAACTTTACAGCTCATATGGTAGTCCCTGATTGTGTTGGATGGTGGTGTAAGAGCCTCCACATCAATTCCTATCCAGGTGAAATCATTTTACCAAGTTTAACTCTGGAACTTTTTCAAAAGATCTTTAGTGTCCTTGATATATGAGTGTAGTTTAAGTATGCCAAATTGCAAAAATAAATTAATAATTCTCCATAGATTTTGTGTGATATCCCCTACTCCCTGATCCAGACACTATGGGCCTTCCTCGTGGTGGGGTTTGTTTTTATCCTTGTATATTTTGGGGAGGACATACAATCCAGGTATTACTGGGTATTCACACCATATGAATCTGTACCCTTTCTCTTTAATTGCACCATTTTACAAGGACTAGGATAATAAGCTGTGCGGTTCTTTTCTGAACGTTAATGTGGGATAAAAAATAAGTTTGCTGTAAATCTGTTCATTATCTAAAAGTGACAGTGCTATGTTTTATAGTGATCTTTGTTCATGATGACTATGTTGCCCCATTTGATAGCCTGTTTTATAACAATGGTGTTGTTTTTGGACAATTCCTCAACAGCAGCTTGTTCTTGTTTTGTTAAATTGTACATGAGGGCAGTCCTGTTATCAAGAACTTCCTTTACTTGCTGGTATACTATTCTCTCAGATGTATTTACTGTGTTATTATATACATTGTGGTAGAAATCTGAACATTTTAAACCTGCTCTTTCTTATTCTGTGTATGTAATCACTTGCAGTGGAAATATTAATACCTCCTGAATCATGGAAGATCAAAAGGTCATCGGGGTCAGAATTATCTAATAAAAGTGATTTAAGTATCTTAAAATCTTGCAACATAGTATCATCAGTTTCATTGTCAATTCCAAACATGGTACCAGACTGAAAATCATCCTGACAAACCATTGAGGGTGAAGAAATCAAGATATCATTCACAAAGTCACTGTTAAGGGTGATATCTGACTGTCTGGTACCCCCCACTGGCAGTGTTTCTGAGGCTTGTGTAGCCTCCATGGCATCTATTGCCCCATGGGCAGTGGTCACAATCCAGCCATAGCACCTCTACGGTGCAAGGAACCTGATCCACCTACCCCACCCAAAGAGATAGATAAGGTGCCACTTTCCCCCTCGGGCAATGGTCATGATCCAGCCATAGCACCTCTATGGTGCAAGGAGCCTGATCCACCTACCCCCCCAAAGAGATAGATAAGGTACAATGCTTGAAAAATTGCCATGATTTCTCTGGGCTGTGTGAACGCTGAACCAGATCATTACTTGCAATTTGCTGTTTTCAATTTCAGCGCCTTCTCAGGGTAGCGCTAGTGGCTCCATGCCTGTGTAGAGATCCCTGATTGGCTGGTCTCACTCACCTGAGACAGGAGCACACGAGACGTGTGGCTTAATGTAAGCCTGCATCCCTGTACTCGGCTTCTAATTTATATATTTTAATTTAGCCTGTTCTGCTCGGCCTGTGTAAAGTAACTTACCATTCCCCCCCTCTGCAGTTTCCTCTCCAACTGTATGTGCACTGATTCAGTGCTAGCTCTGCAAACTTCCCCTTGATTTTTCATCTCACTCCCTCCACCTCCCAGGCCTCCTTTAAATGCACACAGTCTCCTCCCACTCTTATCTGATGTTTCAATTTATTGGTTACTTACTGTCAACAACTGCAATTCCTCCCTTCCCCTTTTTGCAACTAAGCGTTCTAGCAGCTTTATCTCATTCTGTCTTGCTGAGGCATACCATTTTGGTACTTTAGATTTGTTTATTGCTGACTAACATATCCTGTCTTGCTTACTAGCATATCCTGTCTTGCTAAGGCACTGTTTTACTTGAAAATTGTGCTACAAATTACTGAGCTGTGACTGATTTGCCAAAAAACTGTGTTTATTGTCTAAAAATGTTCCCAGCAACCAAGTGTTACAGCCCCTTCATGACTTTGTAGCTCTCTCCAGACTGCAAGGCACCAAGGAAATCACTGCCTTTTCAGTTGCTAATGGAGCTGTTTTCGCTCAGACTGCTAGCCTTTGTGTTGCCCCACTGTTAAGTCAAGCTCCTCTCTCCTTTCTCTAGCTGAGAACCCGCTAGGGATCCCAGCTCTGACACCCTCCGTGTGGACCATGGACACTGGGCGGTCGGCGCTTCTGAAGCCGCAGCCCAAGACCTCCTCATCGGACTCCACCACTTGAGAGGTACGGCAAAGACACAATTTTTCACCCACCCGCTCATCCCCCCTCCTTTATGCTATTATATAGACCCGTTAGCACCGCCCACTCCCATCCCTGATGAATCTCCTGCCTTCTCTTTTCTTACTAAAACAATTTTCTACTGCCAGGGTTCCGCCAGGGGTATCCTGCAACCAGCAGCTGGCAAGCTACCCTTGTTATCAAAATTCTGTCATTTACCCAACAACTGCAATAATGGCAGCCTTGTGGCAATTCCTCCACCTGACTGCACTGTGTATCATACCCCTTACTGGCTTATTATCTGAAAAATTTGAGACTGGGGGTACACCACATCTTCATCCTGAAGACTGCTCACCCAATCTAACTCTACACATCACATGTCATGCCAAGGCTTCTTACCAACTGATCCAGGTGGACTACCTTCCTCGAAGTGCAACTACTGCAGGTTTGTCTATGCCTCCTTCCTTATCTCTAATTAATTTGAGTTACTCCCACTGGCATTACACAGCCAGAGTATTAGCCTCAGTGTCCTTTGGCTTGCATAAATTAAAAAAACAAAGTGTGGCACCTCAGTTCCTACTCCATGCCAAGCCAGAAAAAGCCTCAAGCTTATTGCCTTTCACTCCCCTACTAAGTCACTATCTCTTAAAAGTATTAGTTTTATGCACATTAACATGTGCAGCCTGCTGAAAAAATTCACCCTTATCCAGGCCTGGACCACGCATACAATGCTAGATGTGCTTGTTATCTCAGAATCCTGGCTACGGCCCTCTATGCCAAATAGCGTGATTAATATACCTAATTACCAGATCTTTAGATGCGATAGGCAATCCAGAGGAGGTGAGGTTGCCATCTACATCAAAGATAGATTTGTGGCACCAACACTTAATTCTAACTCACTGGTAGTGGGATTTGAGTGCCTGGACATAAAAATCGACCTATCCCCATTGTTAGCACTCCAAGTCATAGGATGCTATAGACCACCATCTGCTGGTACTCAGCTCTTGTCTTATCTTACAACTATCTTGGACACTAGCCCCCTGGAAACAATTATCCTCAGGGATCTAAACTATGATTGGCTATCGGAAGCTGGTCACCCATTTAAATCTTTCTGTAACTCCCTTGGTTTCACCCTACTCAATGAAGAGCCCACACATATCAACAAAAAGAATACAGCCAAAAGTACCCTTCTGGATGTCCGGCTTATGAATAAACCCCATTCCTTCTCCCACGTTGGAACCTTTGACATGGATATTAGTGACCATTGCCTAATAGCTGGAGTTTGGGCAGCCAACAAAATGCCAGCTATGGCCAAATTCTCCACCAAAAGGTCAACCAGGTCATTCGACCCAAAGGCATACCTACTTGACCTAAAAAACTCCCCCTTGTGGCAGAGTTTTTACCTTGCTAAAACAGTGGAAACTGCATATTCTATACTAAATGAAATCATTACCTATGCCATGAATCTACATGTGCCTCTGTCAAAAATATGCATAAAGGCTAGGAAATGCCATTGGTTCACTCAAGATCTCAAGGCTGCACTACTGTCCAGGGATAAACTCTGGAAAACTGCCTGCAAATCTCAAAAAGAGGAAGACTGGTGCCTCTTTAGAACAGCCAGAATCTCTGTACCAAACTGATTAGGGAAGCTAAAGCCTGCTATTACCAAGCAGAACTAGATACTACAGCTAGTTGTCCCTTCAAATTCTGGGCCACAATCAAAGAACTGGCGGGAGCCACATCATAAAATATGCTCCCTACAAAAATTACCTCTGACAATACAGTAATCAATGACAAAAAAGAGATACTGCAGGCATTCAACACGCATTTCACCACAGCAGGCTTAGCCTTCGATAACTCACCTGCATGTAGCCTGCACAACCATCTTGGCATGACCCTAACAAATGTTGGCTCCGTTAGTCAACATTTATCATTCTCATCGGTTTCCCTCAAGGAAGTGGAAGGCTTGATTCTCCACCTGGATACTAAGAAAAGTACCAGCGCAGATGCACTTGACCCATACTTCCTAAAGATAGCATGCCAGGTATTGGCAGTGCCTATTACTCATTTATTCAACCTGTCCCTAACACAAGGTACCCTCCCTCAAATATGGAAGATCACACACGTTATCCCACTATTTAAATCTGGAGACCCTTGTGACCTTAATAACTATAGGCCAATTTCTCTCCTACCCACACTCTCAAAGCTACTGGAAAAATAGTAAATGGCCAACTAAGATCCTTCATCGACAGAGACAAATTACTAAACCCCCTTCAATCTGGATTCAGAGCCAACCACAGTACAGTCTCGGCATTAGCTAAAGTAACCAATGACTGGCAACTGGAGTTGGAGCATAGAAAGTCAGTATGTGCTGTGTTTCTTGACCTCAGCAAAGCATTCGACACAGTTGACCATGACCTGCTTCTCGACTTGCTAAAAAAACTAGGACTGGATGCTATTTCTCTAAACTGGTTCTCTGAATATCTGACAGACAGATACCAGCAGGTGAAAGTGGATGGCAAACTATCTGCCCTAAAACTCTTACAAAGAGGTGCCCCTCAGGGATCCATATTAGGTCCCCTCCTTTTTGCAGTGTATATCAACAACATTGATGAGGGAATCAAGGATGCAAGTATTCACTTATTCGTGGATGACACAGTGCTGTACCGGAGTCGTCCCACACCAAAAGAAGCTTGTACTGACCTACAAAAAGATTTCAACCTCCTGCAACTCCAACTAATCAATAAAAAACTGCTATTAAATGCTAAGAAAACTAAAGTCATGTTTTTTTCCCCCGCAAACTACACAAGTGCTACTGACTCCCTTCCCCCAACAACCACGATGCTGGGAGAGTGCTTAGAGTACGTTCTGAAATTCAGATATCTTGGGGTCTGGATCGACTGTAAACTCTCCTTCGCTGTCCACCTGGAAGACTTGCTCAAAAAATTAAGGCAAAGACTTGGCCTTTTTTACAGGATAAGAAGACTTCTTACAGCAGATGCAAAGAAACGACTGGTCCAAGCCACGTTCCTGTCCTTACTTGACTACGCAGACTTCATATACAGTAGCTGTGTGACTTCCTATCTTGGAAAATCAGATACACTCTACCACAGAGCTATACGCTTCATCACTGACTTCCCCTTCTCTACCCATCATTACACACTATATGCCGCCATGGGCTGGACCTCACGTCACTATAGGCGCAACTTTAATGCAGTGCTCAGGACACTTAGAGACCTCAGTGGCAAACTCCCTCAATACACTGTTGACTGTCTGTCTCCGATTGTGCCCAGGAATTATTCCCTTAGAAGCTGCTCACAACTCCTGCTAAATATACCCAGAGCACTCACATGAGTCGGGAGAGCCACCTTTGGATTCTCATTCCCATCAATATGGAATAAAACCCCAAAAATACTTTAGCTGAAAACCACAGTAAGTACCCTTTTGTTCAAAAGGCTTTACCGTGACGGCATTACGGAAATTTGCAACTGCTTTACGAGACACTAACTAACCTCCCTTCCTCAAACGGCAGCCTGCAAATGGCAGCCCCCAGCTGAAATGTGTGCCTTTGCCTCTAGCATGCCCACCAACAGATCCACAGGACTTATTGCCGAACTCCCATATCTTATCCTTTGATGCTCTGAACAGCTGCAGCCTGATTCTAGCACATGCTACCGCACTTGGGGATAATTATCATCTTTTGCCCCAAAAAATATTCAGTCCCTCGTCCATCCAACACCTCCCTCTGCCCTAACTTCCAGGACCCTCCCAGTTATGCCCCTGCTACTATATTCCTCCTCTTGCACTTAGTACAATGGTAGCTTTTCTCCTCCATATGTCGCCATGTTTTGGGGCAAAAATCACTTTGTCACCTTTCATACGGTCCTCCACCTTCCAATCCCTCACTCTGCTCTAACAATTGGGTCATCTTCGCTTGCGCCCCTATTCCCCACCTCTCCCTACATTATGCGCTTGATATCTTCAATCTGGTATGCCTGCCCTCTCCCTAACATTTCCCACTACAAAATGCACAGTTTTTGGGCTTGGATCCAGCATAAGTTCATTATCCATGACTCCTTGTAGTTCTATGTTCAATGTATATTACCTGTAAATGTGCATTTTTACTATAATAGCAGCTATTTTCACTGTTTGTATTATTGTAGCTTGTCTTTCTGTATTATTACTGTAGGACCATAGGTCCACCTTGTAAATGAGCCTGCTCAATGGTGCCCACCTGGATAAATAAAGATATTGATTGATTGATTAGGAAATCAATGTCTTCCGTGCATTTTGGGTTTGTTATTAGCGATCTCCCCATGTTTGAGAGTATTTGAAAATTAGAATGAGTGGTGTAATTGGTCTGCAGAAAATAAAGTCTTAATCTTAATTTTCTGAAAAACTTGTGAAGATCAACGAATACCTGGAAATCATTCTCTGCTGGTACGGGGATAAATCTTAATCCTTTTAGTAATGCAGCCTTTTGTGGGCTAGTTAAAATGAGGTCAGATTAATTTATGATTTGTAATTCAAATCCTTCTTTTTCCTCATAGAGAACATTCTGTTTGCTTTTCTGCACCCTCGCTTGCCCCTCTTTGTTTTGTGGTACTTTTTCCATTTTTCTTTGTTTAACCTTTCTCTAAAAATGGTCTTGATTTTTCACCAGTGTTTGTATTGATTTGATTTGTTCTTCTAAAGCCTTTTCACTTTTATTTTTGCCCTTACTTGAGCTTCTATTTGTTTGTTGGCTTTCTGAAATACACTCTGGAGCATCCTCAGCTGGTAGATCTACTTGGTCTGTTCCTAGCCTAGCTGACAATGTTTCCCTTCTCATAGTCAATTTGGTCCCTTAACAGTTTTTTTGCTTTGCATTCTGTTATAATTGTCTCGTATTTTGTTAATTTGTTTTGCAGTTGTGGATCTAAATCATTGAACTGTGAGCTCCCCTTAAAACCCAAGACTTTATCTTTGGCTGCGTTAAGATCTTGGTAAGTCTTCATAGTTTTTGCATCATTTTTGATAAACCATTTAATTAATACCTTAGAGCATTCTGATATAGCTTTTAACCATTCTTCTTTGAATGGAAATTCTTCTATGCCACTAGACTGTACCACGTTAATTTGCAAACCACATGGTGCTTGCTCTGTTAGGATATTCATCAAAAGTTGAAATATTGTAAGAGATAAGAATTTCTTTAAATAATAACTTTTTAAGCTCATTAAATGCTGCTTTAATGTTATTAGTAGTTTCTGTGAGTACCTCTGCTCCTTGAAGACAATGTCTCACTATCCTTCTATCTACCAAATCATCTGTGTCCTCCCAACTGCACTCTGTGTTCCTCAGTAGAAGTTTCTTCTAAGTCATACTTTCCATGAAAAATCCAAAAAATCACAGTGAAACAGGAGTTGTAGAGAAGCAGTCAATCGATAATGCTGCTATCCAGATCCAACTTCCACATAGCTGCCACTATGCTGCTGTCAGCAGGCTATGGTTGCTCTTTTGAAATTAGCACAGCCCAAAAGTGTAGCCATGATCAGCAAAGGTAGATCAGTGCTCACTACTGTGGGGGGGGGCAGCCCTAAAAGTGTATGTATGAACCTCCAAAGTTTGTAGTGGCACACAAGACCAAAATGATACTCCAACAAGCTATGCTGTACATATTTCAAACAATTTTATTTTGCTGTGGCACACATTCAAAATGGGGTCTGCAGCATATCCTGCTCCTTCCTCACCACCCAGCACTTTGACTCCTTATGAGTCTTCCTCAGGGGTATGGTTAAGGGTGGGAGTGTATGGTTTTTAAACACATCCATATGAATATTCATGAGCAATGTCAGCATTAATGAAAGTAAAATAAAATAAAAACAATTTTTTTTCATTTTCTTGATTAATTTTAATGCAAAAAATAAACTGTCATAAAACATATGAATTTAACTGCTCATGTTTTAACCTGTGAATTAAATTCAATTATTTAAGTTCACATACATGTAAAGCATCTCCTCTTTAATGCACTACTCAAAATTAAATGAAACAACAGTGTAAAACTGAGCTAAGCAAAAAAGGGGATGAGTGTTGTCTCTGGATGGAATCTTTTGAGATGTAGCAAGGCATCAAAGTCAATGACTCCCTGAAAAAATTCCAGGTGAATTACCGTGAAGGGGTTGTCATGTCAAGGCAACTGTTTGTCCAGAGACTTAATCAACTCCCTGTGTGTTGTAGAATGATCTGGGAGAAAAGAAGGAAAGAGAGATGATACTAATTACTACAAAGACATATGCCAAAATATCTGTCACTGTCATTTCATTTAATCTTAAACAGTGCTTTAAAGAGCAGATTTGAATTACAAATCATAATTTTATCTGACTTTATTTGAACTAGCCCACAAAAGACTGTGTTACAAACAGGACTAAGCTTTATCTCCACACCAGCAGTGAATAATTTACAAGTATTTGTGAATCTTCACAAGTTTTTTAGAAAGTTAAGATTACGTGAGTCACGTAATGCTCTCGGTCTAAGTGGTCGCTCTCTCTGCTGCTCCACTAACTTCATTCGGAATTTTATTTATTATTTCAGTATAATGGACAATTGTTACTTTGTTGTTGTACATACCTGTGGAATTGGATGGGAGACCTCATGCAGCCTATGTTGGTGATGGAAAATGCCATCTGTAGTAGCTTCTCCTGATCTGTCTGATGCTGCACCACAACTCCCACCATGGCCTAAGCCTGCAAAGAAATGCCATACACTAGACTCACCTTATTTGGAGCAAGAGCCTGACAAACTGGATCTGCTGCTCGTGGACATGGCCGGCATCAAGGCCATTCTTTCTCATGTTCTCTACTCAAGCCAACCCTAGATCAATTTCATCAGTGACTCTGGGATTCCAAAACCCATATATACTTCCTTGAAGATATCCAGACTCGAGAAGGGAAAGCTATTTCAGAGCTGCAGAAGAGGGTCACTAAACTCGAGCTGAAAGCAGATAATTTGGAAGCCCAGAGCTGTTGTTCTAACCTGGTGATTGTCAGCATCCCTGAGCAAGCCGAGGGTAATGACATTATTTCCTTTATTCAGACCCTTCTTAAGGAGATTGCTGGCCCACCGACTATGGGGTCAGATTAATATGTAGAAAGGGTGCACAGGTCACTTTGGCTGCTACCTTCCCTGCAAGACAAGCTGAGAGTGATTATACTCCACCTTCTCTTTTACCAGGAAAAAATCTGCATTCTACAAAAAGTCAAGTTAAACAAACCTCTGTTATGGAAGCAGAAACAATTTATGATCTTCGGAGATGAAACCTCCTTGGTTAGAGAAAGACAGACAGCTTATTGCTCCATTGAACAAACCCTTTATCAGGTGGGGATAAAATTTTACATGAGGTACCCAGCCAGACTGTTTGTAATCATTTCAGTGGGTACCTTAGAATTTTCTTTGGCAGAGCAGTCACAGAAAGACCTTGTGAGACATTTCCCTCAGCTCACCTTTGCGGTCTTCAGAAGTCCCTATACCTGAAATGCCTCAACTAGTTCATGAAATGTTTTTCTTACTTAACTCAGCCCAGCTGACTTTTTGGTGAACTGTGACATTATGAATGTCCTGGACTAACTGAGTGGCTTATTGAGGTTTTTTTTATTTGTTTTATTGGTTCCGTTTCTTCAGTCTCTAATGTTGTGGATGCACCATCGCCAATATACTTCATTTACTTTCCTGGAACTTGTGACTTGGGACATTTTACTTGTGTTTTAGTTCATATGGCAATGAATAGTACAGCCGTTGTACTTTTATGCATTTTATGATAAGACTGCCTTTTAGTCTTTTCTTTTTACATATTTGGCTTCGCTCCAAATTTACATGAAACTGGTATATCTCTTGATTATAAGTTTGCATGCGGATGATTTCTGATCGAAGAAGGATCTGGAAGGTTTCCTGTCACTATAGTTCTGGGCAATATTTCATGCCTCATTTGATTTAATGATTGATGTTCTATTACCACACATAGTTTGCTATCTCCTTTTGGTTCATTTATTATTTTATTATTTACTGTAATTTGTTGTTTTGTGACCCACTGGAAAGTCATTATTTTTGGTTATTTATGGAAGCCACTTCAACAAATTCTTTCATAAGTGGGGCCATTTTTATGACATAATTTTAAAATATTTTTGGCCTCTCATATGTCAGTGGGGGATGCTGCTACAGAAGATAAAGCCATCAAGAAATGGAGAGCAATGAATACCAATGCCAGTAGTCTGGGTAACAAGCTTCCTGAATTAGTGGCCTTGATGGAGGAGGAACATCTGGATATCGTGGCAGTCACAGAAACATGGTACACACAGAACCATGACTGGGACATAAACATACCAGGATACACTATCTACAGGAGGGACAGGGAGGGTAAAAGAGGAGGAGGAGTAGCTCTCTACATAAGAGAAGGAATCAAAGCAACAGAACAAAAGGGTAAACAGGGAGGAGAAGAAGCACTGTGGGTCAATTTGGAGGCAGGCAATGGCAACACAATCTGGACAGGGGTTGTATACAGACCACCCTCTCAGGGGGAGGAAATGGACAAGGAAATGATAGAAAGTATACTTAGAATGGCAGATAAAGGGGAGATATTGCTGATGGGTGATCTGAATATGCCAGATGTTAACTGGAGTGCAGTTGCAGCAGCCACTTCTAAGAGTGGGGTTATTCTAGATGCCCTACAGGGGGCATGCCTTAGACAACTAGTATTGGAACCCACTCGAGAGGGAGCAATCTTGAGACCTGGTCCTCTCAAATGGAGATGGAGAGAGGATCACAGATGTAGAAGTGGGTAGCCATCTGGGAACTAGTGACCATCGAACAGTATGGTTCACAATAAACACAGCAATAGAGTCAAGCCATACAAAGGCAAAAGTACTGGACTTCAGGAGGCTGACTTTGCAAAATGGGTGAGTGCCTAAGGAATGCACTAGCAAATGGGCAGGAACGAGGGTGGAAGAACAATGAGGAATAATAAAACTGCCATCACAGAGGTAACAAGCCTTTGTGTGAAACAAATAAACAAACGATGTAAGAACCACTATGGTTCTCAAAGGAGGTGGCAGTGAAGGTTCAAGAGAAAAAGCATTCAGAAAGTACAAGGAATCACAGAAGGAGCAGGACAGAGAATTGTATCAGTTAAAGCAAAAGGAAGCTGGGAAGGCAGTCAGAACAGCAAAGGCCGAACTGAGGAAAAGATAGCCAACTCAGTTAAGAAGGGGATAAAACCTTTTAGGTACATCAGGGAGCGAAGGAAGACTAAGGGAGGGATAGTGAGGCTTAATAAAGGGAGGGTGGGCAGAAGGTGACTGTGAAAAGGCAGAGATACTAAACAAATATTTTTGCTCAGTATTTACAAATGAAGGAGGTAGGTACCTAAAACAAACAATAGAAACACTCTGGATACAGAAGTTGATACCAGCCCATTTACAAAGAAAGGATACTGAAAGAACTCTAAAACTGAAGGTGGACAAAGCAATGGAGCCTGATGGGATTCATCGCAGAGTTCTAAAATAACTAAGGGTAGAACTAGTGACACCACTGACTACCCTCTTTAACAAATCATGGGAGGATGGGGTGGTACCTGAGGACTGGAGGAGGGCAGATGTGATTCCCCTTCACAAAAGTGGGAGCAGGGCAGAGCGAAATTACAGACCAGTTAGTTTAACCTCAGTGATAGGAATCACTTCTGAAGGAAAAATTGTCAAGTACCTAGAGGCCAGAGGGCACAGGACCCAAGGCAGCATGGATTCACAGCAGGAAGGTCATGCCAGACAGAATCTAACAGATTTCTTTGACTGGGTGACCAAAGCAGTAGATCAGGGAGGCCATGGACATGGTCTACCTAGACTTTAGCAAGGCATTTGACTCAGTCCCACACAAAGATTAATATACAAGTTAGCCAGCCTGGGAGTGGGTCCCAAGATGATAGCCTGGGTAAAGAATTGGCTGGAGAATAGGACACAGAGGGTAAGTAAATGGAGTCCACTCTGAAAGGGGGTTCCTAGTGGGCACCGCAGGGTTCAGTATTAGGACCGGTCCTCTTCAATGTCTTTGTAAGCAACATTGCAGAGGACTGGAAGGAAAATTATGTCTCTTTGCAGATGACACAAAGATCTGCAACATAGTTGATGCACAAGGTGGGGTGGAAAGAATGAGAAGGGACTTGGCAGGTTAGAGGAATGATCAAATGTATGGCAGCTTAGATTTAATGCTAAGAAGTGCAAGGTAATGCACCTGGGAAACAAAACCCAGGGAAGAGTACACAATGGGGGTGATATACTAACAACAACAAAAATGGAAGGGACACTGGGGTAGTCATATCAGATGACTTAAAGGTGGGAAAGCAATGTGAGAGGGCAGTAAGGAGGGCTGGGGGGATACTGGGATGCATAGGGAGAGGCATCACCAGTAGAAAACAGGAAGTTGTTATCCCTCTGTACAGACAGCTGGTGAGACCCCATCTGGAGTACTGTGTACAGTTCTGGAGACCCAGTCTCTGCAAGGACATAGTCAAGATGGAAGCTGTCCAGAGGAGGGCAACTAAAATGGTGCAGGGTCTGCACCGGAAGACATATGAAGAGAGACTAAAGGAGCTTAATATGTATAGCCTTGAGGAAAGGAGGGAGAGGGGGGACATGATAGAAACATTCAAGTACCTCAAGGGAATCAACAAAGTCCAAGAGGGTAGCATCTTTCAAAAAAAGAGGTGTGCAAGAACAAGGGGGCACAATTTGAAGATAGAGGGGAGGCGGCTCAGAGGTAATGTAAGGAAGTATTTTTTCACAGAGAGGGTTGTGGATGCATGGAACGGCCTTCCAGAGGAGGTTGTGGAGTCAAAAACAGTGGTTGAATTCAGCCATGCATGGGACAGCCATAAGGCAATTCTAGGGGGTGGGGATAGAAAGAAGTAGGCTGCTGGTTAACTAGGATCTGCAGCTTATCCATTAGGTAGGGAAATGGGCAGACTGAGTGGGCCAAGCGGTCCTTATCTGCCATCAAATTCTATGTTTCTATGTTTCTATATGGATATAACTCTGCCTGTTTCCTGAGCAGTATTGCCATTTTGTCACTATTCCTATTACTTACATGGACTTGTTTATTCCTGTTCAGTTTTGTTCGCAATGTGATGAGGTAGTACTGCTTCCATTTACTTATAATATCACTTGTTAGATTTGGGATTTTATATTTACCTGTAGTTCTGCTACTGTTTGGATTTATTTAGCCAGTTCTTATTTGTTCATGTAATGTTTTTTTTCGAGCTGTTACATCAAGGTTGTTCAAATAGTTGCAATTCTCAACAAGTAATGCTTCTATTTTAAATTAGCTTTATTTGTTGTCTGATAATTTTAAATACCCAGTTCTGTACTGTTCGGTGGCTATGCTATTTCTTTAGACTGGCTTTTCCAATGGAGAGGGCGAGCTGGATTGCTATGATGCTCACCGAGCCACCATGACCCACTGTTTATCTGGGGGATCTGTTCCCCAGACTTTAGTTGTGTCCCCTACCCATTCTTCCTCAGCTGTTGAAGAACATACAATGTATTCGTTTCACACTGTTTACCTATCTGTTCTTATACAGTTATGGACCTCAGTTGTTTTACCACTGATTATTCTTTTTTTCGCAGGAGGTTTATGCTACTTTTGTTTTAATTTAGCTTATACCTTAGGCACAGGGTGGTCTGATTTTTCCAAGGCTCACATTTTATGCTGTATTCTCATCAAATATCCTTCCTTTTTTGTTCTACTGGGTCCCTACTAGTTTCTACCTGGTACAATATGTTAACAATCTCAGCTGTTATATGGCTTTAACCTCCTTGAAATGTATTTCTTGGAACATGAAAGGGGCAACTCCCCTATGAAGTGTATGCAAATTCTCAAGCTTTTAGCTACCTTTCAACATGATGTTGCCTTTTTACAGGAGATGCACTTATGTGCTTTAAAGGCACATTTATTCCACAGACTCTGGGTGGGGCAAACCATAGGGGCAGGGATTAATTCCTGCCAGGCAGGGGTGCTTTTATTGTTTCATTGGTGGTATAGACCCACAAATTCTCACTAAACATTGTGACCCAGACGGGAGATTTCTTCTCATGCATGTTAAATTGGGACTGTTGGAATTACTTCTGGGTTCAATATAATGTCCAAACTCAGATAACCCTGCTTTTTTATGCAACTTCTGACACTTCTTTCTAGTTATGATAAAATGTCCAAAATTCTTATGGGGGATTGGAATTTGATGATTGAGAATACTTTAGATAGATCCGGTTGTTCCCGAAAAGGTTTCTTTCTGGCTCAACGAGTAGTGCAAGACCTTATGGATTGGGGGGTCAAATAAATGTTTGGAGACTTCTCCACCCTATTGTGCAAGAGAATTCTTTTCATTCAGTGGTCCATAATACAAACTGTCACATAGACTATGTCCTAATCAGTCCTGCCTTATTATCGGTTGTGCAGGTTTGCAAAATTAATAACATTTTGATCTCCGACCATGCCCCTGTTACACTTTCAGTAAACCTCTCCTCTACTTGTGAAACAGATAAGAAATGGAGGATTGATAATCATATTCTGTGGGATGAGTGGTGCCTTAACAAGCTAAAACAAATGATGGTAGACTTTTTTGACATTAATCTCCCATCTGTGACCTCTCCAGCTACTTGCTGGAATGCTTATAAATGTTTCTTATGTGGGGAATTAATACAGCTAGCCTCTACACAGCTTAAGTGAAAAGAAGGACCATCACAGGAACTTTTACAGGTCATCAGACATCTTGAAAGAAATTTTAGTGTATCTTCCCCTAAGGCAGAATGGCTTCTTAATAACAAGAGAGCAGCTTATGCAGAACTCAGCTGAGAGCAGGCAGAGTATGCCATTTTCCGCTCTCAATTTAACTATGATATATATGGGGCAAAGGTCAGTAAACTGCTTGCCATAAGACTCAAGCAAATGGAAATGTCTCGTTTAATTCAAGGGGCGTGGTCTTGCACAACCAACGCTATTTTGACAACCCCACGTGAGATTGCAGAAAAATTTAGACAATTCTATGCCGAGCTCTATAGTGCAGAATCCCCTTCTTTGGTGTCACAAAGTCAGATACAACAGTTTTTGTTGGATGCCAATCTCCCTCATGTGGACCCAACAGCTGCTTTAACCATAACGGCACACATTATCACAGTAGAAGTAGATAGAGCTATTTCCTCCCTTTCCCAAGAGAAGGCTCCTGGCCCTGATGGGTTTTCACCTAACTTTTACTTTACTCTTAAAACAGAATTGGTTGCTTTTTAGCTAATTTTTATAATTATTATTATAAAATAATGCCTTCCCCCCTGTTTTTAGAAACTTTAATTACCTTTATTCCCAAGCCTGGTAAAGATACTTTTGACGTGAGCAGTTATTGTCCAATATCTCTTTTAAATGTGGATGCTAAAATTCTTTCTTCCATATTAGCCCATAGGCTTGAACAAATTTGGCAGCCACTGATAGGGCAGGAACAAACTGGTTTAATGGAGGGTTGTTTGGTCTCTGATCACATAAGAAAATTGTTTCACTTAACTTTGGCCTCCAAGGAGTCCAATATCCCTACGGTACTGGCCTCCCTGGATACCGAAAAAGCTTTTGACTACGTTTCCTGGTCTTTTTTGTTTGCTACTTTATCTGTATTGGGCTTGCCAGAGGTATTCTTAAAGTGGATTTGAATGTTATACTCCACCCCTACTGCAAGACTTTCTTGAAGTGGGATTCTATCCTCCATCTCTCCCTTATTTAGAGGAACGCGACAGGGCTTCCCCCTTTCCCGTTATTTATTTAATCTTTATTTAGAGCCCCTAGCTAGGCATATTAGTAATCACCCCTCGATAACAGGAATACCCATAGGTCCATAATCTTTTATATACTCCTCATATGCAGATGATATTTTACTTTTTTTTTGTTTCAACCAGGAGAAACATAGAAACATAGACTTTGACGGCAGATAAGGACCGCTTGGCCCACCTAGGAGAGACACACTAAGCTGAAGTTTCTTTACAGGTGCAACCTGGGAGCACAAGGAAGTTAAGTGATGTGCTCAGGGTCACACAGTATGCAAGTGGAGACTGTGGGATTCAAACCCAGGTCTCCAGGTTTGCAGCTCACAGCCTTAAATCACTGAGCTATGCTGTCTCCTACTTCATCTTTCAAACCCAAAGGTTTCCCTACCTTCTGCTTTATAAGTCTGGCAAGACTTTGGAAGGTTATCTGGATTTAAATTAAACATTTCCAAAACAGTTATTTTCCCACTTAATTCTGTTACTAACAAATATGATCTTCCTTTGCAACTGCAATCCTGTTGGCTGGCTGCTGGGCTGAAATATATTTCGGGATACATATTGTTTTGGAAACTAAAAATCTGTTGGATAAAAAACTCCAGTACGTACTTTGTGATATTAAAAATTACTTAAAATGCTGGCACTGTCTACCTTTATCATTGTGGGGCAGAATATCTGTGGTTAGGATGAATATCCCCCCCAGAATTCTCTATCCCCTTATTATAATAGGTATTCCATTGCTGCAAAAATGTTTTTCTGGCTTCCATAATATTCTTTCATAATTTCTTTGGGAAGATAAGAAACCGAGAACAGCTTTTTCAAAATTGTTTTTATCTAAATCAGTTGGTGGCCTTCAATTGCCACACTTTTATTGGTATTATTAGGTTACACAGGGTAGTACATTTTAGTCCTGGATCTCCCCAGATTTTGGCCGGTGAGGCCATGGAGCATCCCTATCTTGGCAATTAATTAAACTATATTACTGTTCTTAATATGGTATTGTCCTCCCCGTGCTCTCCCACATATTTCTGGAAACAGCTACCACCAACCTTAAGAGACACCCCATTGGCTGGTCAGTTAAGACTAATGCACAGTTATGCCACCTTCTTAACTATGCACCATGTAGAGATATATGTCAGCCAATAAGGTCCAACCCTAATATACTGATTGCATCTAAACCTATATCTGTTAGCTTTTTACAGACTGACTGACTCTAACTGATAGCTGATTTATTTGACAAGGACCAATTTCTCCACTTTGAATCTGCTCACATCAAATATCAGCTACCTCCTACAGCAGGTTTTAGTTTTTACCAACTTAAACATGCCATATTGGCATTTATAAGCCCTCACCCTTGGACCTTTTCAGATGGTTCTTTGTATCGTCAACTTGCTGACCTAACCTCACAACCACACTCCATGTCTGTTCTTTACAAAGCTTTGCAGGATGAATTAGGGAAAAATAAACCAGCAAAATGTGGTTATTGGACTCGTGAGTTCCCTGACTTAGAACACGTTTTAAATTCCTCTGCCCCCTAGGAATTTACCCACAGATATGTTAGATTTGATAAACTTAGCCTGATACAGTATAAAATTCTTCATAACACTTATTATACACCCCATAGATTATTTCAGATAGGCAGGCTATCATCTCCTATATGTGAAAAATATAAAGGGCAAGCTGGCACTCTGTGGCATATGTTGTGGGATTATTATTATTATTATTAAATTTTGTTAACCGGGTAAGTCCACTGGGCCCTGAAGATCCCTTTTACAGGGGCAACCCGGAGTTAGTTACATATAATTTTGTACATACAGTCAGGTAGTACTGTGTCAGACATACTGTACAGGATTACAAGGACAGTATACAGTTTCACAGTTTTTGTGGAAGAGGGTAGGATGTACATGACATTAGTGAATACAGAAGTACAGTGCAGTACGTCTATTACAGTAGTACGTCTAATACAGCAGTACAGTACATCTAATACAGGAGGTACATTACATTAATGAGTACAGCAGAACAGTGTAGTACATATAATATGGAGTTATGAGGACAGTATACAGTTTCTATAGAAGAGGGCAGTAAATACATTACTATACATAGTACCGCAGTGATGGCAGATAGATAGAGATATATAGAGGTGAGGGTGATAAGTGCCCCTCAACTCAAACTTTTGGATGCATATTAAAAACAAGCTAGACCCTTTATTAGGGTTTTTTTATTGATTCACTCCTGAACTTTGTTTGTTGGGTGTGGGAATTAAGGAGCTGACAGGTGTGCTGAGATTCCACATGGTTCTCATTACAGCAGTAGCTAAACTGATAATTTTACGACACTGGCTTTGTGATAATCTGCCATCTTTTAAGGAATGACATGTTGAAATATTAGTTGCTCTTAGAAAGAAAAAAACTTTGGCCAATTTAAGGCTTAATGCCAGTTCTTATAGAGCCCGATGGGAAACATTAGAGGTTTTATTGCAAGAAACAATCCCCCGTTCAGCCATTGCCTCAAAATAAGCAAATTCATAGAATTAGTATTCTGTTCTATGGGGGAGGCCAAAGTCCAGTATAAGCTTTCGCAATAATGAAAACACCCTGTATACTGGTAGGCTGGCTCAGTCACCCCTAAAATAACAACAACTGCTCACTGTTCTGTTTCAAATTCTAATTTATTACATCAGTAGCATCCAGTCATAATTCATTCTGACCTCTGACCAAGGCTGCTACAGCTCCCAGTGGTCGGCAGGCTCCTCTCCAGCTACCGACCAAGACCAGGACCCCAGGCAAAATCAGGCTCAAGCAGCTTGCCCTCTGACCAGGGCTGCTACAGCTCCCAGTGATTGGCAGGCTCCTCTCGAGCCGCCAACTGAGACCAGGACCCCAGACAAAATTAGGTTCAAGCTGCTTGCCCTCTGACCAGGGCTGCTACAGCTCCTAGTGGTCGGCAGGTTCCTCTCCAGCTGCTGACTGAGACCAGGACCCCAGACAAAATCAGGCTCAAGCTGCTTACCCTCTGACCAGGGCTGCTACAGCTCCCAGCGGTTGGCAGACTCCTTTCCAGCCACTGACCGAGACCAGGACCCAGGTCAAAATCAAGCACAAGCTGCTTGCCCTCTGACCAGGGCTGCTACAGCTTCCAGTGGTCAGCAGGCTCTTCTCCAGCCACCGACTGAGACCAGGACCCCAGGCAAAATCAGGCTCAAGGTATGGTGAAAGTGCACCTTATCGGAACGCAGGCGCTGCCTGGCAGTCACAGCTGATTGGCTCCCCTATTCTCTCTCTGCTGACAGGGCTCCAACTGTGAAATTATATACATTTTTACTGTTTAAACTGAAACCTGCCTGTGTAAAGTAAAGAAAACAATATAAATCTGTGTTTGAAGTTAGAGTGCTAAGTGTTTGCAGCTTCTTTCTGAATCTGTGAAACCCCACACCTCCCCCCCTCTCCGAGCCAGCTGACAGGGCTCCAACTGTGAAATTACATTGATTTTTACTGTTTAAATTGAAACCTGCCTGTGTAAAGTAAGAAAAAAATAAATCTATGTTCGAAGTTAGAGTGCTCATTGTTTGCAGCTCCTTCATGAATCTGTGAAACCCCATGCCTCCGACCCTCAACCCCACTTTTGGTACTTTGGTACTTTGGTAGTATGGGACAAACAAAGGCGATATGCCCATCATGGTTTGTCCTCCACGTTTGTGGATCATTAAGTAAATCCCTAATTTATTAACCATTTGTCTAGTTTATTTTTAAAAATCAAAATATTGGGTGAGTCAACTATTTCCTGAGGCAGTTTGTTCCATATTTTAGGTGCTCTTACAGTAAAGTAGTTCATTCTTTTATTTGTTTTTGCTTTCATAATTTCTAGTTGTCTATTGTGTAATCTTGCAACTATTTTTCTAGTAGAAAATTTTAGTCCACAATTTTGCATTTGGTCTGGATGTTTTGTGATTTTAAATAATAGTAACAAATCCCCTCAAAGTCTTCTTTGAGACAACGATTGTAGACCTGTTTGTTCTAGTCTAGTGGTGTAATCAAGCTTAGAGAGGTACGGTATTAATTTTGTTGCTCTATGTTGAATACTTTCGATTTTATTAATATCAGAGATTAGGTAAGGGTTCCAAAAGAACAATAATCCAGATATGGTCTGACATGAGATCTGTAAAGTGGAGTAAACACTGTTCAGTTTTATTTATGAATGTTTTATTGATCCTTCTAAGGGTGACTTTTGCTTGATTGGCTATCTTAGTACAGTGTGATGAAGAAGACAAGTTGTTATTGATTAAGACACCTAAATCTTTTTCTACCAAGGAGGTTTTAATAGCCAAATTATTTAAGTAATATGTTTGTAATGGATTGTTTTTTCCCAGGTGAAGGGTTGCACATTTAGAAACATTGAAATACATTTCATTTGTGGATGCCCATTGTTCAATTAGCAGCAATTCTGCTTGTAAGCCAGAGTCCTTGGTTAGACTAATAGCTTTTCCCCCAATTTTAGTGTCGTCAGCAAATTTCACCATTTTATTATTACTGGATATGTACAGTACATGTCCCCTATGAAAAGATTAAAGAGAACAGGCCCCAACACAGAACCTGGGGGAACCCGCTACTCACCCCCCTCTCTCCAGACATTACATTATTAACCCTGACTCTCTGTGTTCTATTATTCAGCCACTGATTTATCCAGGAAGTTAATATTGGTGATAGTCCTATTTTGATGAGTTTTATAATCAATAAAGAATGAGAGACTTTATCGAACGCCTTGCTGTAATCGAGTAATATGACGTCCATAGGCGTATTATTATCTAAATGGTAACTGGTATACTCGTAGAAAGAAATAAGATTAGTTACACATGAAAAACCATGTTTAAACCCATGCTGGTATATATCAGTTATTTTTAATATTTCTAATTCGTGCTCAATTTTGATCTTGATGGTTTTTTCCACAAGTTTGCATGGGATGGACATCAGACTTATGGGTCTATAATTTTCAGTCTTTGAGAGCCTTTTTTTAAAATTGGTGTAACTATTGCAGTGTGCCATTCGTTTGGCACTGATGACTCGTTCAGTGATTTATTGAATAATAATTTTAATGGTAGGATGATTTCATCTTTTGTTTCTATTAGGAATCTAGAGCTGATTCCATCAGGTCCTGGGCTTGTGTGTTTTTTGAGAGTGTTAATTGCATTTTTTATATCATCTCCTGAAATCTTTTCTGTGTTTGTGTCAGTAATAGGGGGAATAGTTATAGTATCTGACTTATGTGTGTAGACAGTAGAGAAGTAATTGTTAAATTCAATAGCTGTTTCTATATCAGAGGTAATGGTTTGCAAGTTTACAACCAGGGGTCCAATTTGGTTATTGCAATTCTTTTTTTTATTTAAATAAGAGTATAAAGTTTTATGGGAGTCTTTTGTATGTGCAGTCTTGAATTCAAGATTGTGTTTTGCTATTTTTACATGTTTTTTGAGTTTTTTAACTGTTTGTATGTAAGACATTAGTATTTTGTCAGTTTTAGATAGTGTTGTCTTTTTAAGCTTGGAAAACAATTTC
Source organism: Neoceratodus forsteri (assembly GCA_016271365.2). Taxonomy (NCBI): domain Eukaryota; kingdom Metazoa; phylum Chordata; order Ceratodontiformes; family Ceratodontidae; genus Neoceratodus; species Neoceratodus forsteri. The sequence continues at coordinate 1,164,426,160 of CM057456.1, read as the reverse complement.
TTTTTACGAGATATTAAAGTTTTTATGTGTTTATTGAACCATTGGGGAATTTTTCCTTTATTGTTGTACTTAAAACTCTCCGGAATATATTTGTTGTCAAGTTTTAGTATCTTTTGTTTAACTGTTTCCCATACTTCATTCGTAGTGGCACCCAAATCTGGGACCCTCGACCACCACATTCTCACCAACCTCAGCCGGCACCCCCACCCCACATCCCATCCCTCCCAACTTCCAAGTTACCCCATCCACAAAGGCCTCCATCTCCTTCACCTAAATATTCATAGCCTACCACTTAAAATCGACCAGCTACAAGTTCTCACTGCCCTACATGCCCTGATGTCCTCATCCTCTCTGAAACTTGGCTTAACAAAAACATTCCCGACTCCTCAGTTGCAATCCCTGGTTACACAATGGTCCACCAGGACAGGGCCATGAGAGGTGATGGCGTAGCCATCTTCATAAGTTCAGACATACGCTACAAAATAATCTTATCTAAAATTGAACCTAAAGAGTACGAACTCTTGCTGCTCCAGCTCACACTACCTTTCTCGCTGCCCATATTCTTTGCCAGAATCTACTGCTGACCAGGCACCCCTGCCACAACTGTTACTGACCTTCTTACACAAATCAGTTCATGAGCACCCACCGGGGAATTATATGCTAAGGGTGACCTTAACCTAAACTGGTTAGCCCCGGCCCTCAACAAAACCTGGACAGATGTCACTGCCCTCAATTTAACCCAACTCATCACTGAGCCCACCCACCTAAACCTTAAATCAGGTAACCACTCCCTTATCGACTGGGTTCTGACCTCCCATCTTCACAGAGTCATCCAGACAGGCCTACTCCCTGACTCTATGAGTGATCACCATGTCATCTACCTTGTTTGCAAAATCCACTGTCTCAAATCCCCCCTTAAGTTCTTAGTCCAATGGTCGTTCAAATCCCTAACTCTCGCTCCCCTCCTAAATGACCTTGTCCTAGCTAATTGGCTCCCCTTCCTCCCCTCTAACCTGATAGAATTGCATTTTTTATATCATCTCCTGAAATCTTTTCTGTGTTTGTGTCAGTAATAGGGGGAATAGTTATAGTATCTGACTTATGTGTGTAGACAGTAGAGAAGTAATTGTTAAATTCAATAGCTGTTTCTATATCAGAGGTAATGGTTTGCAAGTTTACAACCAGGGGTCCAATTTGGTTATTGCAATTCTTTTTTTTATTTAAATAAGAGTATAAAGTTTTATGGGAGTCTTTTGTATGTGCAATCTTGAATTCAAGATTGTGTTTTGCTATTTTTACATGTTTTTTGAGTTTTTTAACTGTTTGTCTGTAAGACATTAGTATTTTGTCAGTTTTAGATAGTGTTGTCTTTTTAAGCTTGGAAAACAATTTCTTTTTACGAGATATTAAAGTTTTTATGTGTTTATTGAACCATTGGGGAATTTTTCCTTTATTGTTGTACTTAAAACTCTCCGGAATATATTTGTTGCCAAGTTTTAGTATCTTTTGTTTAACTGTTTCCCATACTTCATTTGTTTTTAGAGGGAATAGAATATGCTTCCATTTGGTTGTTCCCAGTTCTTGTTTAATAAGGGGAAAATTTGCTTTATGGTATTGCTTTACTTTAATATTGTTTATTTTCGGTTGTGAGGGTAGTTGGATGGAAAAGTGTATTGTCATATGATCACTATTTCCAATTGGTGGTAGGATTGTTATATCAGATAATGGAGTTTCTAAATTGGTAATGACGAGGTCCAATATGTTCTTTTCCCTGGTTGGCTCCCTCACTTTTTGTATTAAATCTTGTTCTGTCACTACCGATAGAAATTGGTTGTCATGCTGATTTGATCCAGTTAATGTATTCCAATTAATGGTTGGCAGATTAAAGTCTTCTAATATTAATTTATCATTTCTATCAGAAAATTGTTGTATTTCTTCAGTTATTAGTCTGGTGGTTTCTAAATCAGAAGCTGGTGGTCTATAGCAGGTCCCTATCAATATTTTATGTGAACTTGTAACTTGAATGTATGCCCATACACTTTCTAGGCAGGGGTTGGAGTCTTCTTGATAAGGTTTTAGATCGTCTCTTATATATACTGAGCCAGCTTTCTTTGGTGTCCAGTTTCTCCAGGGCTATTGTTTTGCTAAATCTCCCCAAACCCCACGCCTCTGTCTTCTAAATTTTCACCTTTGCCTCCTTCCCTTATTTAACCTCACTTCTCTTCTCTCCCCCCAGCTGCTTGCCCTTTGACCAGAGATGCTATAGCTCCCAGTGGTCAGCAGGCTCCTCTCCAGCTGCCGACCAAGACCAGGACCAAGGACAAAATCAGACTCAAGGTACGGTGAAAGCGCACCCTATCGGATTGCAGGTGCCGCCTGGCAGTCGCAGCTGATTGGCTCCCCTATTCTCTCTCTGCCGACAGGGCTCCAACTGTAAAATGACATTGATTTTTACTGTTTAAACAGAAGCCTGCCTGTGTAAAGTAAGGAAAAAAATATAAATCTGTTTTCGAAGTTAGAGTGCTAAATGTTTGCAGCTGCTTTCTGGATCTGTGAAAGACCATGCTCCCCACCAACTGAGCCAGCTCTCTTTGGTGCCCAATTTCTCCAGGGCTATTGTTCTGCTAAATCTCCCCAAACCCCATGCCTCTTACTGTCTTCTAAATTTTCAGCCCCCCACCCCCTCCACTGATTAAATACTCTCTGCTCACCCTCTTCCTTGACCCCACTCCAGCCTCCTGCAGCCTTCCATCGGCTCGCCTCTACTCTAGAATTCCCAATCTCTCTGTTTCACCTCCTAGGCCAATTGGCCATTCGCCCTTCTAGGGGCCAACCAACACATTTATCCCAGCCAATCTCAGGCTCCTTTCTCCTTGTAATTACCTCCTTGTCTAAAAAGCTGCTACCAAATCCCAGCACCATGTCCACCGTGGCTAGTGTTTTACCTCTACTCAGTTGTATGTTCTCCTGCCTCCCACCCCTCCTCTCCACCATGCTGCCTACCTTTCCCATGCCCTCTCCCCCTACTTAGCTCATATTGTAACTCCTCTTTGCCCCTCCACCCCTGCACTCTCTCTCCTACCCACTCTTACCTGGGCACACTCCATTATATGTCCCCCCCTTCCTAATCAGGCCCTCCCCCTCCTGGACTCTCCTGCACCTACTTGTTTCTCACCCCATCCCTGTTACCCACACAAACGTCCATCCTTGCCCCTACTCATGGCGGGGCTCTCCCGTTCCAAGCTACCTCTGTATACTGGCTCAACACCTATCCTTCACCCTCCTCCTTCTCGTAGTGGCACCCAAATCTGGGACCCTCGACCACCACATTCTCACCAACCTCAGCCGGCACCCCCACCCCACATCCCATCCCCTCCCAACTTCCAAGTTACCCCATCCACAAAGGCCTCCATCTCCTTCACCTAAATATTCATAGCCTACCACTTAAAATCGACCAGCTACAAGTTCTCACTGCCCTACATGCCCCTGATGTCCTCATCCTCTCTGAAACTTGGCTTAACAAAAACATTCCCGACTCCTCAGTTGCAATCCCTGGTTACACAATGGTCCACCAGGACAGGGCCATGAGAGGTGATGGCGTAGCCATCTTCATAAGTTCAGACATACGCTACAAAATAATCTTATCTAAAATTGAACCTAAAGAGTACGAACTCTTGCTGCTCCAGCTCACACTACCTTTCTCGCTGCCCATATTCTTTGCCAGAATCTACTGCTGACCAGGCACCCTGCCACAACTGTTACTGACCTTCTTACACAAATCAGTTCATGAGCACCCACCGGGAATTATATGCTAAGGGTGACCTTAACCTAAACTGGTTAGCCTGACCCTCAACAAAACCTGGACAGATGTCACTGCCCTCAATTTAACCAACTCATCACTGAGCCCACCCACCTAAACCTTAAATCAGGTAACCACTCCTTATCAACTGGGTTCTGACCTCCCATCTTCACAGAGTCATCCAGACAGGCCTACTCCCTGACTCTATGGTGATCACCATGTCATCTACCTTGTTTGCAAAATCCACTGTCTCAAATCCCCCCTTAAGTTCTTAGTCCAATGGTCGTTCAAATCCCTAACTCTCGCTCCCCTCCTAAATGACCTTGTCCTAGCTAATTGGCTCCCCTTCCTCCCCTCTAACCTGATAGATGACACCCTACTTCTCTTCAAAAACACATTCCTTAAGATGGGATTCCCACACCCAACTACGATGTACTAGGGTATGCGGTACTCACCTGCCTTGGATCCCCCAAAAGCTCACAGCTTGTATGAATGCCCATGACTCAGCATGGCGAGCCTTCAAGGCATCAGCCCTACCTCTGGACCTCTCCCACTATTGGTATCTGCACAACATGTGCACTAGAGTAACTTGGCTAGCTAAAGCAGAGTACTTTAGATCCTCCCTCCAATCTAACCTTAATAGCCCCTCCAAATTCTGGAAGGTCATACACTCCCTCTTCTCACCCCCAGTGACCAAGCCCTCGCCTCTTCTTAGTGTAAACAACTCCATACTCTCAGAGCCTATCTCAGTCACTGCTGAGTTTAACTTATATTTCTCCATCTGTGCTTCTTTGCTCCTTTCCTCCTTACCCCCATGTCACCATCTCCACCACCTATAGGGCAAAAACTACCTCAAAATATAGGTATTTTCTCCTTCAGGGAAATATCTCTGGATGAAGCTCTAGAAGCCCTGCTAACATTAAGACCCTCAAATGGGAATTCCCCAGATGGACTAGACCCCAAACTTTTGTTCCTCTCAGCCTCTGCCATAGCCATCCCTATTGCCTACCTCCTAAATCTATCCTTCGCCACTGCATCTGTCCCTCTGTCCCGGAAGCCCACCATTGTCATCCCTCTCCACAAAGGGGATGCCTCCTCCTCCTCCTCCACCTCAAACTATTGGCCAATCTCTCTCCACCCTGCTCTGGCGAAGCTGCAAGAACACTTAGTGCTTAGCCAGTTAACCTCCTATCTTGCCGACTCAAATTTCTTCACACACTATCAGTCCAGATTCAGGAAAGCTCACCTCACTGCGTCATCTTTACTAAGGTTCACTGACACCATCCAATCTGGAATGGATAGAGGTCTCATCATCTCTGCCATTTTCATCGATCTGGCCAAGGCCTTTGATACAGTCTCCCACACTCTGTTGCTATCTTACCTCTCTGACTCTAGCCTCTCCACATCTGCTACTGCCTGGTTCAGTGCCCATCTTACAGACCACACTCAGTCTGTCAGGATTGCAGATGCCATATCCCCTTCCCACCCCATGCCCACTGGTGTCCCCCAAGGATTGTGCTTGGGCCTGTCCTAGTCTCTATTTTTCTAAACAACCTGCCCCAAACTTGTTCTGCCTCCTCGATCCACATGTATGCTGATGATACTGTCCTATTTTCTTCTGGCTCCTCCACAGCCTCAGTTGCCTGTCCCTCCAGGCAGATTTTAACAAAGTACAGCTCTGGTTCAACTCTCACCAGCTCTCTCCAAATGCTAAAAAAACTGTAACTATGACTTTTGGTACATCCCAACGACAAGCCTGGCTCCCCTTCCTCCCACTTTTCCACACCCTTGATGGGTCAGAGCTGGAGAACGTCACCTTCTTCCAGAATCTTGGAGTTTGGCTTGACCGCCACCTCACCTTCGCAGTCCATGCTGACTCTGTACTAACAAAACTCCACCCCAAGCTCGGAGCTTTATATCAGAACCATTCTAGCCTCCCACTATCTGGTCTGTCGTGAGCTTATCCAGAAAATGATACTTCCCTCCTTCGATTATTGTGATATTGTTTACAGTGCCACCCACAAGTCAGTTTTATCCAAACTGGATACCCTTTTTAATGCTTTCTGCCGGTTCGCTCTTGACACTCCTCCTCGCACCCACCGCTGCAAGCTATACCGCTCCCTTGCTCTCCTCTCCCTTGAGAATTGCTGCCTAATACATTGTGGCAAGTTTATCTTGAAGAACTGGTTTGGTACCTTCCCAGTGTATCTGACCGCCAAATTATCACCCCCTCTGGCACCCACCTATGCTCTGAGGTCCCTAGACTCCCAGCTCCTGTTTTTCCCCAGACGTCGGACCCAAGCTGGCCAGGCCACCTTCTCTCACCGCTTCTCTCAACTTTAGAATTTTTTCCCCTCTGAAATTCTCCACTCTTCCTTTGTCAACTCACTATCCTATGCCCTTGCCAACCATTGCTCAGTAAACTGCTCCTGCAGCTAACTCTCCAATCTATTCTACCTCAGACACTCCTATATTTCTTCTCCCAGTAGGTCCAATGGTGATACTTTTCTAACCACACCCAACTACTGCACTTGATCCCAACTTTTGAGCTAGCTAGCTTGCACTTACCCCATCTCATTATATACCACAACCCAATACCTTAGCAGGATTTCCTCATTGTAACTGTTACTCTCGACTATTAGGGTATATGTATTAATCCACACTCACCCATTCCTGTCAAACATATGCAGCTGTATTATCTAATTATATGTTTTCAAGGTATAAAGCATGACTTCCCCATGTAATTGCTACTATACTATAAGTAAGGGTAAATTGTCATCTACGCCCAACTATTTCTATCACATGTTTTCAACCGTATTGTAATTGTATGTATATATGTCAGGACCTGGACTATCCTTGTCCTATCCCCCACTGTACCCCTTCCCCCATGTCGCACCGGGAGACAAGCAGTTCTTGCTCAGTGTGCTTTTCCTGGTGAAACAATTTCAATAAATAAATAAATTCTACGTTTCAGGAAGTATCCCTTCATCAGGAAGACTGATTCCTTTATAAATTATAAAAACATCAGCATTATATTTAAAACACCGTACATTCAAAACATTATCTTATATGAGTTTCCCAAAACAAGGAATCTAGAAACTGATCCTTACTTATGTTCATCTTATTTCTTTTCATATATTCTGTTTCATTTTGTATGTTACATTTGACTCCAACCACTTACTCCTAGTATAGAAAAATAAGATAATATACATTACACTGATGATTTTCAGAATAATATTGCATCATTCTATCAGTGTCTAAACTAACCAATTCATTCCATCTTATAATCTTTCATTTACCTGCTAACAAGATATATATGTGACGCACCAACCTGTGTATGCTTTCTTATTATGTTGATTCCGCGCATACGCAAAAACATGTTGCATCAGCTTTCTCCGCAAGCAGGTTGTGGAGGTGTGGCACTGTTGTGCCCAATGCCCCCACAGCCTGCAAAGGCTTTTCCCCCATCCCCCAATGCCTTGGCATGCTGCTGCTGACAGTAGTTCAGCCAGCGTGCCACAACCTTCTAAAAAATCAGCCGCTGCAATCAGGGGCCGCCTCATCATTGCAGCGTCAGCCATCCTCTGCAATGAGGGAGTGACTCGTCATTGTACGGAGGTTGTAGGATCCCTGATATTGTTTGTGAACATGGCAGTGGCTTGCCACCCTATTCACAAACAATATTTACCCCCCAACCATGTTTATTTGCTGACAGGGGAGCCCAGTCCCTGTCGGCATAATGTAACCCCCAGGTTTATTGTCTGCTGACGGGGTGCCCAATCCCCACTGGCAGAAAGGAATTCCCCCCCGTTTGTTGTTTACTGATGGGGGTGCCCAATCCCCCATTGACTACAGCTGCCTCCAAAAAAGCAAGACTCTGGTGGCACTCTGGGAGCCCACCCCAGCATGCCACATGCCGCTGTAAAGTTAAAAACGGTCCCACGACTTTTTTTTAATTTTTACCTGAAAAGAGGAAACGGTCCCTCGTAGTCTCCCTGCCCCCTCCCAAAACCTGCACCCACCCACTGCGCACCCTGCCCCCACACACACACCCTTACCCCATACTTACCTCTAGAGCTCGGCATGACGATCTTCGGTGGACCGTGAACACATCTGCACTCTTCAAAGCCGACCGCGAACTGAGGAAATGCTGGTAAGCTGTATAATGTAATAAATAAGGTTTTTTCAACTTTAGTGCATATCTCGGGCATTTTTGGGAATTTTTTCACTACATTTTCAACATGGGGTTTTTGAGACCCCTCTCATGAATTTTTGAACTGTTATGCATGCGCACCGCCCTGGAAGGTGGTTTCGCAGTCACTGCGCAGAATCACCCTTCTGGGCTGATTAATGAAATGACAGTGCCAGTGTTCATAAGGTGGGCTCCCAAAAAGCCTATGTTGCAAATTTGGTGGAAAAATCCAAAAAATGACTGTTTTACGAGTGTGCGTTGCACAGTTGACACGCACGCTCATAACTTCGCGAATTTATAATATTTTCACTCCAGATATTCAAAATTGCCATTTTCCCAGATCTACTTATGAACAGTACAGCTGTCATTTTTCCCATCCTGGCCGAAATGTGTTTTCACACTTCCAGTGCAGAATAGAGTGGTCGCTGTGGAAAATCACTGTTCAGGACAGATTAAAAAAATGACAATGATACTGTTCATGAGCAGAGGCCCTAAAATGCCTATATTGAAAATTTGGTGATGATAGTCCATCAATTGACTGTGTTACAAGTGTGCATTGTGCACTTTCCACGCACCCTTGTAACTTCGCAGATTTGTAATATTGTCACACCAGATTTTCAACAGTGGCATTTTTTCACACCTCCTTATAAGCAGTACAGCTGTCATTTTTCACATCCTGACCAAAATGTGTTTTCACAGTTCTGGATCAGAATAACGTGGTCACTGTGGCAATCAGTGTTCGGGACAGATTAAGAAAATGACAGTGGCACTGTTCATGAGCAGAGGTCCTAAAATCCCTATGTTGAAAATTTGGTGATGAAATTCCATAACATGACTGTGTTACAAGGGTGCATCGAACTGTTTCCATGCACCCTCGTAACTTTGGAAATTTGTAATATTGTCACGCCACATTTTCAACAGTGGCGTTTCACACCTCCTTATGAACACTACAGCTGTCATTTTTCACATCCTGGCTAAAATATATTTTGCACTCCTGCCGGTGAATAGTACGGGTCACTCTGGGAAATCAGTGTTTGGGACAGATTAAGATCGACTGAGTGAGAGGGGGTAGTGACAGAGCTCAACTGAGCTCTGTCGGGACTGCTGTGGATTTGTTTGTGGGCAGACAAAGGCCCCAACACAAGAGCCCAGTACAAAAGGGCAGCCTGCAGCACTGGGAGAAACAGAATGAGAGAGCGACTGAGGGAGGGGGAGTGAGCAAACTCACCAAAGTGCTGTTAGGACTGCTGTGGATTTCTTTGTGGGCAGAAAAAGACATCAATGCAGGCAGGGGCACAGTATAAAAGGCCAGCCTGCAGCGGTGGGAGAAACAGTATGAGCGAGTGAGGCAGGGGAACTTAGTGAGCTCAACGGAGCTCTATCAGAACTGCTGTGGATTTCTTTGTGGGCAGAAAAAGGTGCCAATGCAGGCAGGCGCCCCGAACAAAAGGGCAGCTTGCAGCGCCAGAACAAACAGAATGAGCACATGAGAGAGGGAGACTGAGCGACCTCAACGGAGCTCTGTCGGGACAGCTGCAGATTTCTTTGTGGACAGACAAAGGTGCCAACACAGCCAGGAGCCCCATACAAAAGCACAATCTGCAGCGCCAAGAGAAACAGAATGAGCGAGTGACAGAGCGGTAGTGAGCGAGTTCAACGGAGCTCTACTGTGACTGCTGCAGATTTCTTTGTGGGCAGAAAAAGCAGCAACACAGGCAGGAGCCCAGTACAAAAGGCCAGCTTGCAGCGCCAGCAGAAACGGAATGAGTGAGTGACTGAGGGGGAGTGAGCAAGCTCAATGGAGCTGTGTTGGGACTGCTTCAGAATTCTTTCTGGCCAGAAAAAGCCACCAATGCAGGCAGGAGCCCAGTACAAGAGGGCAGCCTGCAGCACCAGGAGACACAGAATGAGTGAGGGAGGGAGGGGGAGTCAGTGAGCTCAACGGAGCTCTGTTGGGACTGCTGCAGATTTGTTTGTGGGCAGAAAAATACAGCAATGCATGCAGGGGCCCAGTATGAAAGGGCAGTCTGCAGCGGCAGGAAAACCAGAATGAGCGAGTGAGCGAGCTCAATGGAGCTGTATTGTAAGTGCTGCAAATTTCTTTGTGGGCATAAGAAGTCAGCAACGCAGGCAGGAGTCCAGTAGAAAAGGTCAGCCTGCAGCACTGGTAGAAACAGAATGAGCAAGTGAGAGAAGGGGAGTGAGCGAGCTCAATGGAGCTTTGTCAGAACTGCTACAGATTTCCTTGTGGGCAGAAAAAGGCATCAACAGAGGCAGGAGCCCAGTACAAAAGGGCAGCCTGCAGTGCCAGGAGAACAAGAATAAGTGAGTGAGACGGGGGAGTGAGTGACCTCAACAGAGCTCTGTTGGGACAGCTGTGGATTTATTTGTGGGCAGAAAAAGCTACCAACACAGGCAGGAGCCCAGTACAAAAGGGCAGCCTGCAGTGCCAGGAGAAACAGAATGAATGAGTGAGAGAGGGGGAGTGAGCCATCTCAATGGAGCTCTGTTCGGACAGCTGCGGATTTCTTCCTCAGGAGAACAAGGTGCCAAAGCAGGCAGCAGCCCAGTACAAAAGAGCAGCCTGCAGCACCGGGACAAACAGACTGAGCCAGTGACAGAGGGCCACTGAGTGAGCTCAACAGACCTACGCAATCAACATTCAGCATTGACAAATGCTTGTTTTTCTAGCTGTTATCGCTTAGTCATTTCCTGGCTTTACTCAACCTGTAAAACATATAGGTGCAGCCATGTTTTAGCCTTCTAAAATGTTACTACATTCACTAAAATAATTAGTTCCACTCCAAACATTCATTTCTTATATGCCTACTTACTAGTGTTAACCACTCAGTTACACATATCTTTAACTCAGACAGAAGCTTAGCATACTCGTATTTTATATTTCTCCATGGTTCCTTAATGTTCTACTTACAGCAGTGCCATCCATGGAGTGTTCCTGGTGGGAGTAACGTGTGGGCCTCATCATTCTGTTTAAATAGGATGAGCACCACCTCTGAATCTGGCTGATGACTCTGACATCACGTGCAGGCTAATTAAGCCTGCTTGAGTGCCAGACCCACTTCATTGCTGCACCAAATACCCTAATACTCAATGTCAGAGGTGCCTGGATGTTACATTCATTAGTTTATTTGAACTATAAGTTAATATTGAACAGTTTATATACTGTTTCAACTAATAAAATAATAGTTTCTACACTAAGAATACTTCCCCAACTGGAAAGCCGAAACCGAGTGGCACTGAATCAGTGTCTGTAACCCTTGAAACATGGCTATGATTATAATATGGGTTGCCATTCTATTACTTTATTAAGGCCATACTTAGGGTTATTACTGTAGTTTCAAAATCATTGATCAAGAATGCTTCCCTACAAAGTAATTTTTCATTATAATTACCTCCTCTCTGGTTTTTAGAAACTTTTTTCTAGTCCACAAAACCGTAATGTCAGAATTTGATGTCCCTGTTCAATAAAGTGTCTTGCTATAGGGGAGGTTAAATCCTTATTCCTTATATAACCCTTATGTTCCCCTATTCGCTGTTTTAAAGGTCTTTTCATTTTGCCTATGCACATTAAATAGCATGAACACTTTATGCCCTAAATTACTCCCTTCCTTTTACAATTTATAAATTCTTTGATAACAAAATCTTTACTTTTACTTTGATTCCCAACAGTTTTTATTTTGTGTGTATTATGACAATGTACACATCTCCCACAACTAAAATTACCTCTTAATTCTTCTTGTGGTTTGGCTTTGGCTTTGACTCTGGTATTTTATGTTGTGAGTGTGTAAGTCAGTCTGACAAAGATTTTACTTTGTTTGCTACTACTTGTGCTCCGTTAGAAAAGGCATTCTCCCCAAAATGTGTTGGTTTTAAAATATACCAATGTTTATTTACTGTTCTTTTGATATCATAAAATATTTCACTATATTTCAGAGACAACATTATTTTTTCTCATTTATTTATTATTGTCTCAGTCTTGTTAATCAATAGCTCTTCTCGCTTCTTCTCTAATACTCTTGATTTAGCCTTATTCAAAAGATGGTTAGAATAGCCCCTGTCTCTAAATCTATCCACCATTTCCCTACTACATTTCGATATATCTGCCTCCTCTGAACAATTTCTTTTCACTCTCAGCAACTGACTATAAGGTATTGAATCCACAAGTTTCCTAGGATGAAAACTGTCAGCTCAAAGAATAGTATGCCTGTCAGTCTCCTTCCAGAACATCATGTTACCCGGTTTGTTATTATCTTAACATATTAACAAATCCAAAAAAGGAATTTTCTCTGTATCTTGGTTTATTGTAAACCTCAAATATGATGTTCCACTATCCAAAAAAATCATGAAACATCTTCAAGTTCTATCTCTGTTCCTTCTCACATCAGGAATATATTGTCTATAAAGCGATTCCACTGTAAAATATTGTTTTTATAGGGATTATAATAAACAAAATTTTCTTCAAACCAATTCATAAATACATTTTGCATATGATGGGGCCATACTTGACCCCATCGCCTTACCCTTTATATGGACAAAGTAAGTCTTTTCAAATCTAAAGTAGTTCTGTGTTAAAACTAAATTGGCTAGTTGTACCAAAAATTCATTCAGCGGTTTTGTCTCTGTTCCATATTTTTCTAGAGTAATTTTCAAAACCTCACACCCTTCCTGGTGTGGAATAGACGTGTATACATCTTTCACATCCAATGTTGCTAAAATAATAAATTTACCATCTAGAGAGTGATTCAGATTTAATTCACTTAGCAGATTTATCATATGTGTACTGTCCTTTATAAAGGGTCTATTTAACTCTACTAAGTCTTTTATGTGAAAAGCCTTAAATACTGACAAGGGTTCCAGCACCGAGCCTATGCCTGCCACTATAGGTCTACCTAGGGGTTCACGGGGTCTTTGTGAATCTTAGGGAGTGTGTAAAACACTGGAATCAGAGGAAATGTTTTATAAAGCGCATTCTGTGCCCATTCATTTATCTAACCTCTGGCCAAAGCTCTTCCTAATATTTTCTTAATCAAGGAGGCTATATGAATAGTCGTATCTGATGTTAGTTTTAAATAGTTTTCCTTTACCTCTAACATTTTAAGACATTTATCCCTGTATACTGTATAATCCTCCATGACTATACCCCCTCCTTTATCCACTTTTTTGATGACTATATTTGGATCATTTTCCAAAAGTCTCAATGTCCCAAATTATTTTGAAGTTAGATTAAACTTAGTCGATCTATCTTTATTAGTTTCATGTTTCAAACGTTTTCTCACATCCTTATTCACTAAGCTGATATAAGTTTCAATGATATGAGGAATTGGACCAGGTGGGAGGAAATGTGGCTTCAGTTGTAATCTATGGCTCAACTGCATTTTTTTATTTTTATTTTCCAAGCCTGCTTGTTCTCCTAATCTATTGTAAAAAAAAATCTCAACCTGAGTTTTCGTAAAAATCTAATTTATTTTCAAAGTCACTCACTTTTTCACTCGGACAAAAAGTTAGACCTTTACCTAGTAATGTTATCTCATCTTGTGTGAATTATCTGCTTGATAAATTGAAAACCGTTATTTCGTTAGTGACCTTGTTACTACTTGTAGCTGTACTTCTTTTGTTTTCTCTTTCCTTTTTCCTTCAGCTCTGATGGGCATTTCTAAACCTCCTTCTTCTGGATCTGATGTCTGATATTGAGCTTTCTTTGTATATATTTCAGTTAGTTTATTGTTCAATCTAAAAAGATCTTTACAAAAACAGAGAATAAAAAATGGACATATGCATAGTACCTTTAAAAAAAGGACATACACAAATTATAAATATCGATTGCATATATATATATATATATATATACTTACTCAAGACAATCTATAATTGTTTATTGTTTATTTATTGAAGTCTCAGATTACAACCTTTGAGCTACCAGCTCATTTACAAAGGTTCCACGTCAGGAAGAAAAATTACAAACGTACAAACGTATGTATATAATAACTTAATTTCTCCCTGAATTTTAATCTTTTTAGAGTTTTATAATCATTGTCCTAATATTACTAGCCCTTATTTCCCTAATATTAATTAAAAATGTTGCTGTTTTCCTTATTATGTATTCACCATTTGTTGTAAGGAGTATGTTAATCTTTAATTCAACATCACACCCTTAAAAATCAGATAGAATATCTGCCAGCCATTTATTTCTGACTTTCTCATACCACATACACTTTAATATCATATGCAACATGTTTTCTGTCTCTAGAGCTCCACATAGGCAATGAGAATACACCGGATCTACTTCTCTATTGAATCTTGCTGTTAATTTATTTGACTCCTGAGACTCAATTCTAAATTTGGCATAAACTGTTCTTAGTTCAGGTTCTTCTAGCACATCCAAGTAATATATATATTAGCTAGTTTGAGAATAATATTACTATACCAGCAAATACCAAGACTTTTATACAGTGTGGCGGGCGCGGCTCGCACAAATCAGGAACAAGCGTTATTTCCTTCACCGGTGCGTCCGCGATCTTGTTGTGCTGCACAGTGCGTCACCAGTGCAGCACGGCAAGATCGAACACATTTGCGCATGCACAATAGGCGAGGCGACGGGTAAACACGGAAGGCGGCACTTTGGCGGCAGACACAGAAGTAAGCTTTTTTTTCCCCCCGAGTGGTATTTATGGTTGCCCATACATTATAAAGATTGTGTATGAGCAATTATACACAAACAAGGCAGTTTTGCGATCTTGAGGTTTCGTGGTAACGGACCTCTCGAGCTACGCCTTTGAGGTCTCAGGTTACCACGGAAACCTCTCGATCGCACTGCCTTGTTGTGTATGCTTGCGCATACACAATCCTCTATATTTTCTATATCTATATTGTTAAACTTCTTGATTAACAGTTTTTTAATGTGTTTCTTATATTGAACAGAAATCACCACATTCTGAAATGTCAAGTCCAGTAATTGCTCTAATTCTACTGTCTTCAAAATCCTTCTAACTTTCTGCAACCATGGTGACTTTATACCATTCATAACCCAGTATTTATTTTCTTCCAAACATTTCCTGGACATTCTACCATCCTCTTGAGTGTTTAATCTTATCCAGAAATTAATAATATTTGACTCAACTAGTGCCTTGTGCCTCAGGTTTGTTAATCCTGTTTCTGCACGTACATATGAAGCTGGTACCATTAAAGGAAAACCTGTGTAGACCTCAGCAGCCACATTACTGTTTTTTCCATGTTTTTTAAATACGTATGTTCACTTATTTCTAGTCCAAATAATATTTGGGAATTGTATTTTGCTTCAATAGCTTTTAATAATGGTTTTATAGTATAACCCTCCAAACTTCAGATTGCATCTGTTTAATGCCAGTACTGAGCTTGCCAGCTTATTATAGATTGTGGTATAATGTGTTTTCCAGCATAAATTTTTTGAGAGGACCATCCCTAATTAAGTATATTCATTTATAATTTGCAATGGTTGTAGATTTATATACCATTTCCCATAGTATTTTTTCCCAAACAAAATTATATTAGATTTGGACATATTCACCTTTATATTCCTGTCCTTTGCAAATATTTCAAGGAGATTCAACTTATCCTGAAGACCTTTTGCCATTAATGAAAATTATATCAGGTCATCAGCATATGCAAGTCCTGGACAATGATCTGTTCTAATTTTAAGAGAATCTGTATTAGTAGTTTGCAAAATTCTCAACAGTGGATCTAAATAGATTGCAAACAAAGTTGGGGCAAGTATACACTCCTGTCTTACTCCCAAGTTTGTTGGAAATTGTTGAGAAAAATTTCCTCTCATATCCAGTCTAAACTGTGCCTATGTATAAGAATACAATAATCTTATACTATTTATCAGTACTGGTTCAATACCAATGCTGTACATTGTATCCCATAACTTAGTTCTAGCAATTGTATTGAATGCAGTAGAAATATCTATATATGCTGCATATAACCTATGTGCCCTTATCTTAACATATTTCTCACATAAATGATGTAATATAAAACAATTATCCATAGTAGAGCATGTCCTACGAAAACCAGCCTGAAGGGGAGATAAACCCCAATTTTTTTTCTAAGCTTATCATAATGCAATCCAGTAATATTCTCACAAAAATCTTTCCTACAAAATCCAGCAAACTAGTTGCCCTATAATTTTTCGGTCCATACTTATTACCTTTTTTATAGATGGGCACTATTACTGCACCCCTCCAAGACTCAGGGATAAAATTATTATGTATACATTTATTAAACAATGAAGCTAAGAACTCTGCCCAATAAATATCCTTAACTTTAAATAACTCACCCAGCATCATGTCTGGTCCTGGCACCTTGTTAAACTTAAGTTTTCCCATTGCCAAGCTAACTTCAGCATTTGTAATTGAAATAAAATTCATATTTATCACACTCCTTTCCATAATTGGCCATGAATTCTCCTCAGTCATATTATACATTACAGTTGAAAAATACTTCATCCAACCATCACCATCTATATAATTTACATTTTCTATCAATAATTTCTTACAGCCTCAGGCTACTAGTGTCCAAAATGTCTTATTATCCTTTGCTTCTATTGTTTCTATCATTTGTTTCCACTGCTCAGCATAAAATTATTTTTTCCTAGATGACAATAAATTCCTATGTTCTTTCCTTACCACCTTTAACGTATCATATGTTTCTTTTCTAACATTTTGTCTGTATACTCTCAAACATTTCATAAGTTTTTTTTTTTACTTAGTCTACAGTCTTTAACAAACCATCCATAGCTTGCATATTGGGTATAAAACCTCCTTCTTAATATAATGTAGGCTGAATATCTTTAAAAAAGTTTTTCAATCTACCATAAAGTGTGATAATATCTAGCTTATTTAATTGTAATTTAATCTTGCCAAAGAATGCCTCTAGATGTCCTACAATTTGCATTTCTAAAGTCACCATCCACTTAATCCATTTCTTAGATCTAATTTCCACTTGGGTTGGTCTTATTTTATTATTTGCTATAACCATTTCCTCCTCCAATTGTTCTGTATAAACTATTACTGGTAGATTATACCTTTCAAGTCTTAGTGGTATAGTTACTGACTTCCACCAATCACTAGGAATTCTCCAGCATATTAAATCAAGTACTGTATTTCCAGGTTTTGAAATATAAGTTGTTGCTCCATCTTCATCCTCCTTTAATCTCCAATTCAAAACATAAAGTCCATTATTTTTTAATATTTCACAAAGTTTTCTCCCATTTAAATTCATTTTTTCATCCTTTGTTTTTCTCTTAAAATTTTCGGTGTCCGGATATATCCAGTACATAACTGTATTATCTGTTAGGCCATCGAACCTTCCGACTCTGACATTGAGGTCTCCAAGTAGTATTAGAGGATCCTCTGGGTATTCCAGAGAAATCTCAGAAATATTACTTTCTTACCTTTGGCATACCAATTCTTTATAATATTTAGACCTAGCTGGTGGTATATAACAACTAACTAATATTATGGATATTTTATTTGAAACCAATCTAAGGGTCATATAATAGTCATCTTTAGACAATTCTGTAATAAACTTAACTATTCCATTTCTTACATGCATAATTAAACCACCAGCTCTTCTCCCTAATTTAATATCCTTATAACTTGGGCATTGCAAGGTTTGGTACCCATTTAAATTTATATCTTTTTTAATATCATGCCATGTCTCTTGTAGACAAATGACTGAACTTTCTTTAATAAATGTCAACCAGTCCTGATTATATGATCTGGTGCCATAACCTGCTATATTCCAAGTTATAAAGCTAATCAGGATTTGTTCTTTCTTGATTGCATCATGTCTGTCAATTATTATGTCATTACTATATTTTCCAAAGTCACTATTTAGAATTTTATCTTCTGGTCAACTGTCTTCTTCTAACAATTGATACCTATTATAAGTCTCAATTGATTCATTTATAACAAAATGTTCACTACAACTCTCTTTCTTCCTTTATATCTCCTTCCTTGGTACCTGATCACTTTCTTTAAAGAGGGCATTCATATCCACTACATAAATTCCCATCTTATCCATCTTCCCACAACATTCCAGTATTTTCCGTGCTACTTCTTCATTTTTACATACTATGTCCACCTGACTATCTCCACTTAAGCTTTTATGCCTATAAGTGCTCATAATACCCATGTTTCCTAATCTGATCTGAAAAACATTGGAAATCAGGTTATTAATAGACCATGTCAGCTTTCTTGATGTCTCATTATAAATTCCTGGATAACCAAACATTGTTATTATCGCAGGTTTCTCTTGCTGATTTACTATCACATTCTCTTCTTTGTATACAGTTTCTGATTCCAATTCCATACTTAATTTCAGACAGTTCAATAAATGACCATTTCTCCACAGATATTGTGCCACTCTCTTATGAGTAATCCTTATCCATACTATGTCAACAAAGCCAGGATTTGATGGCCTAATTACGTCAAGAATATTTACATCTTCAATTGCCATTTCAAGTACTTCGTTAAATATTTTCATTACCCGATCCTTCAAAGTTGTTTCTGATTCATCATCCAATCTCTTTAAACCATACAATTTTAAACAACAATCCTTTTCCCACTTTTCACACCTTTCCCGTTCTTCTTGATTTTTACCTATTACATTTTGACCCTTCTTTAACTTTCCCTCCATATCTTTTATTTAATGTTTTAGGCCATTCATCTCCTGCCCTTGCTTTACAATATCAACATACATAATCTTTAGCACTGGTCCAACTCCTATCCTATGCATATCTTCATGTTCCTCAAGCCCTCTTTCTTCCTTCCTTCCTTTTTCCCCCTTTCACATCTTTATTACTCTGTAAACAACTCCTATCACTCTTTAGCTTGATCGTATTATGGTCCTTCCCCTTATTTTTTTCTTTTCTTCCTCTGAGCTATAGGTTCATTGTTCTTAATATCATCTAATAATAGCAAGGAGGAAAAATCTGGTCTTATTCTTTTTTCTTTATGTTCTATCTCATCATCCAGCACCATAATTGATGATGATTCCTTTGGGGGCTGAATTTTATTAAAAACACCCAATATTTCATCCATTCTATATCCATTAATGGCTATATTCTCCTTAAGTGTGTCAATTTAATTTCTTATTGCTAATAATTGCTTCATTAATATCCAATTCACAGCATGTTGACTTTTCATGATTGCAATTATCTCTTCACTAATTGCTGTAGGATAATACATCATGAACTCTTCCACTATCTCTCGCTTTCTTTGTTTATTGATTCCCCTGTCTTTGTCCCTCCTGAGATGGCCATTATTTCCTGTCTCTTCCTCTGAAACCTCTTCTCCCTAAAAAATGCCCAACCCTTGCCCCTCTCCCAGATTCCTCCTCAGTGTCACTACTACAAGCATATAAACTTGTGTCTGAATCAGGATTATAAACATATTGCCTCCTGTTATTAATATGCTTATTCATAGACCATGTATATACTTTGGCAGTCATTTAAATCCCATTGAACTTAGTAATTTTTATTGATCTAATCTCGTTTTCATACTCATCTATCTGTTTGTTCACTTTATCCAAATAATTGTTAAATTCATCCATAACAAATAGTTTTTTTTCACTTCTTCCTCTAACGTTGTGATTTCCTTATCAATTTTATCTAATTCTTTTGTCAAAGCCTCTACCAGGATTAGCATGAAGTCTTTCAAGCATTTGTTTCTTGCCCCATCCCATTTCTCCATTAGTTCTTCCATTGTGAAACCAGATTAGGGTCTACTAATATTCTTAACCCACAGATATCCTTTTTTGTTTTAAATACTTAGTAAGAGATAGTGCACACCAATCCCATTTTAATTGCTTTTATCTACTAAATTCATAATCATGAAGCACTGTTTTAGATGAGAGAGGGCCTGTAAACTGTCTTTTTTTATTTATATTTGTCTAAAATAGCATGCTCTTCTGACTTCGTGATTATCCTTGGTAAGGACCTTTTATCTGTAATTGCCCCTATTTCTTCAAAATTACTCATGTTTACCTGTTAAACGATATAATACAATGAAAGAATACAAATACAAATAACAGAGTACTTCATACATGAAAAGAATGTCAAAAATGTCCAAACTCAGTTCAAAACATTCCTCCTTCTTATGTACAGGTAGGTCTTTATTATAGTGGGAAAATCTTTTTTGAAAAGTCTCATTTTGCCAAGTTCAAACAATATTTTATCTGTTCCATCCAGTTTCCAAAAAAAGCCTCTTAAATCCCAAGACATTCGTGCTCCCCAATGTGAAAAAACAGAAAGATGTTCTCTTGTCTTGGCCTGGCCCAATGGAATCCTGCACTTAAGCACTATGCTGGAAATTCTTCAAGAAACGAGTCTCCTCAGTTCAGCCATCACCTCAAAATAAGCAAATTCATAAAATTAGTATTCTGTTCTATGGGGTATGCCAAAGCCCAGTATAAGTTTATTCAATAATGAAAACACAGACTATACTAGTAGGCTGGCCCACTCACCCCTAAAATAACAACAACTGCTCACTGTTTCATTTCAAATTCTAATTTATAATAAATAAATTCAAAGATAATATACATTACACTGATGATTTTCAGAATAATATTGCATCATCCTATCAGTGTCTAAATTAACCAATTCATTCCAACTTATAATCTTTCATTTCCCTGCTAACAAGATATATATGTGAAGCACCAACCTGTGTATGCTTTTTTATTTTTCTAGCTGTTATCACTTAGTTGTTTCCTGGCTTTACTCAACCTGTAAAAAATATAGATGTAGCCATGTTTTAGCCTTCTAGTATGTTACTACGTTCACTAAAATAATTAGTTCCACTCGAAACACTTATTTCTTATATGCCTACTTACTAGTGTTAACCACTCAGTTACACATATCTTTAACTCAGACAGAAGCTTAGCGTACTCATATTTTATATTTCTCCATGGTTCCTTAATGCTCTGCTTACAACAGTGCCATCCATGGAGTGTTCCTGGTGGGAGTAATGCACTGGCCTGTTCATTCTGTTTAAATAGGATGAGCTCCACCTCTGAATCTGGCTGATGACTCTGACATCATGTGCAGGCTAATTAAGCCTGCTTGAGTGCCAGACCTGCTTCATTGCAGCACCAAGTACCATAATACTCGATGCCAGAAGAAGGATGTTCAGGAATAGAAAGAACAGAAATACCTATCTGAGCTGAAGGAAAAAGGAAAGATAAAACAAAAGAGGTATAGCTACAAGTACACATATGATAAATCTGCTAAGTGAATTCAATCAGAATCACTCTCTGGATGGTAAATTTATTATTTTAGCAATGTTTGATGTTAAAGACTTATATAGGTCTATTCCGCTTCAGGTGGGGTGTGAGGTTTTGAAAATTACTCTAGAAAAATATAGAACAGAGACAAAACCTCCAAATGAATTTTTGGTACAACTAGCCAATTTAGTTTTAACATAGAATTACTTTAGATTTGAAAAGACTTATAATGCCCAAATAAAGGGTACGGCGATGGGGTCAAGTATGGCCCCATCATATGCAAGTTTATTTATGAATTGGTTCAAAGAAAATTTTGTTTATGATAATAACCCCTATAAAAACAATATTTTACAGTGGACTCACTTTATAGATGACATATTCCTGATTTGGGAAGGAACAGAGGTAGAACTGAAGGGGTTTCATGATTTTTTGGATAGTAGAACATCATATTTGAGGTTTACATTAAACCAAGATACAGAGAAAATTCCTTTTTTGGATTTGTTAATATGTAAATATAATAACAAACTTTGTACCAAGATGTACAGGAAGGAGACTGACAGGAATATTGTCCTTCAAGCTGACAGTTTTCATCCTAGGAAACTTGTGGAATCAATAGTTTTAGTCAGTTACTGGGAGTGAAAATAAATTGCTCAGAGGAGGCAGAAGTATCAAAATGCACTAGGGAAGTGGTGGATAGATTTAGAGAGAGAGGCTATTCTAACCATCTTTTGAATAAGGCTAAATCAAGAGTATTATAGAAGAACAGAGAAGAACTATTGGCTAACAAGACTGAGACAATAATAAATAAAGGAGAAAAAATACTGTTGTCTCTGAAATACAGTGAAATCTTTTATGATGTCAAAAGAACAGTAAGTAAACATTGGCATATTCTAACAGCAACACCTTTTGGGGAGAAGGTCTTTTCTAAAGGAGCACAAGTAGTAGCAAAAAAAGTAAAATCTTTTTCAGACCAACTTACACACTCACACCAGAGTCAAAATCATTGGGTTTATTTACACAAGAAGAATTAAAGAGGTAATTTTAGTTGTGGGAGATGTGTACATTGTCATAATACACATAAAATAAAAAATGTTAGGAATCAAAGTAAAAGTAAAGATTTTGTTATCAAAGGATTTATAAATTGTCAGATGGAGGGAGCGATTTATGGCATAAAGTGTCCATGCAATTTAATGTACATAGGCAAAACAAAAAGCCCTTTGAAATAGTGAATAGGGGAGCATAAGGGTTATATAAGGAATACGGATTTAACCTCCCCCTATAACTTTATTGAACAGGGACATCAAATACCGACATTATGTTTTTTTGGACTAGAAAAAGTTTCTAAAAACCAGAGAGGAGGTAATTATAATGAAAAATTACTTTGTAGAGAAGCATTCTTGAGCAATTATTTTAAAACTAATAACCCTAAGTATGGCCTTACTGAAGTAATAGAGAGGCAACCCATATTATAATCATATTTTAAGGGTTGCAGACACTGATTCAGTGCCACTCAGTTTTGGCTTTCTAGTTGGGGAAGCATCCTTGGTGTGGAAACTATTTTTTTGTTATTTGAAACAGTATATAAACTGTTAAATGTTAAGTTATAGTTCAAATAAACTAATGAATGTAACATTCAGACACCTCTGATACCGAGTATTGTGGTACTTGGTGCCACAATGGAGTGGGTCTGGCACTCAAGCAGGCTTAATTAGCCTGCACATGACGTCAGAGTGATCGGCCAGATTCAGAGGTGGTGCTCATCCTATTTAAACAGAATGAAGAGGCCCACATGTTACTCCCACCAGGAACACTCCACGGATGGCACTGCTGTAAGTAGAGCATTAGGGAACCATGGAGAAATATAAAATACGAGTATGCTAAGCTTCTGTCTTAGTTAAAGATATGTGTAACTGAGTGGTTAACTCTAGTAAGTAGGCATATAAGAAATGAGTGTTTCGAGTGGAACTAATTATTTTAGTGAACGTAGTAACGTATTAGAAGGCTAAAACATGGCTGCACCAATATATTTTACAGGTTTAGTAAAGCCAGGAAACAACTAAGCGATAACAGCTAGAAAAATAAGAAAGCATACACAGGTTGGTGCATCACATATATATCTTGTTACCAGGGAAACAAACAATTATAAGTTGGAATGAATTGGTTAATTTAGACACTGATAAAGTGATGCAATATTATTCTGAAAATCATCAGTGTAATGTATATTATCTTATTTTCTATACTAGAAGTAAGTGGTGGCAGTCGAATGTAACATACAAAATAAACAGAATATGTGAAAAGAAATAAGACGGACATAAGTAAGGGCCAGTTTCTAGATTCCTTGTTTTTGGAAACTCTTATAAGATAATGTTTTGAGTGTAAGGTGTATTAAATATAATGCTGTCATTTTTATAATTTATAAAGGAACAAGTCATCATGATGAAAGGATACTTCCCGAAACGTAGAATGAATTATGACTGGATGCTACTGACGTAATAAATTAGAATTTGAAATGGAACAGGGAGCAGTTGTTGTTATTTTAGGGGTGAGTGGGCCAGCCTACCAGTATACTGTGGGTGGAATATTCAGAAATGTGCCAGATGCCAGCGCAAGGCCGGCACAATGCAAATCCAATGCACCATGACACAATGAGTGCAATATTCAGAGGTTGCACATGGTGACATGCATGAGTGCAACACAACTGAATATCGCATGGATGCGCCAAAGCGCAGTCAGAGGTGTGCTAGGGAGCAATCCAACATGCACAATAGTATGACCATGGATGTGCAAGGGGCAGAGGAAGTTGCACCAAGGCACAAATGGACCAGCCGCAGGCACAGCAGGGAGCAAGGCACCGGAGAAGGGGGGGTGGCCGCTTTGGAGGAGATGGATCCAGGCTGACAGGCACAGCCGGCCCACAAAGGAACACTACCTAAGGAGCCCTGGCATGTAGCCAGCTCCATCTATGAGCACCAGAGCAGTGGATGTATGAAAAGGCAGCACCAATGGCCAAGGGTGGCCTCCCCAGGGCACAGCCACTGACCAATGGGCAAACACCACCATGCACAGCCCACAGAACAACACAGGTGCACCACACAGCCACCCACCACACCACTGCAGCATGGCTCCACTCGCCAGCCGCAAAGCAGACACGGACACAGATGGGTAAACAAAGCAAACTGTATTAAACAACTATTTACAATAGAAAACAGGGAACAAGGCAGTGGAATCTATTTTCTAAGTGGGAACAGGGTAGGAAAGGGAGGGATGGGGACAGGGGACAGGGCTATACAGTGGGACAGCGGAAGGCAGGGAAAGGGCGGTCAGGTGCAGGAATGGTAGAAATGGCCCCTATGAGTGGCCACATCCCGCCACCTGGTACTGACCCCTGTACTGCCCCCACAGCATGAGCCATCTTGTCAGCATTGCAATCTCCAGGGTGGCAGTTGTTATTGTGATGATTCGCTGCAGAAGGTGGCTGTAGTTTGGCTGGCAACCTCCCCATTGGACACCTATGGCAAAGGAAGGAACAAGTGATCAGTGCATGTCCAGTGCACCCCAGCCCTCCCGCCAAATGCAGCAGATGGTGAGGACACACACCCCTGGGGTGGCACCCTGGCCACCCGCTGTGGGTGGGCCTATGACTGCTGCTAATCCGGCATGCCACTGCTATGCAAAGTGTTGGACACCACTGCCCAAGGGCCTGCCACCAGCACAGTGGCAGGCAGGTGGCATGGTGCAGTGGCAGGACCGCAGCAGCACAGGTGACAGCAGGACACACCCACAGCCCACCAACAGCTGGCACACACATGCAATGGCCACCCCATGGCACCACGCACACTGTGGGCTGAACACAGCTGCCACAGCTCAGTGCACAGGGGGCCGAGGTCATACTCTCACCCCTGCCAACCACCCTGCACAACAATGTATGAATGCACAGCACCTACCTGCCCACTGTGGTGCTGTGTGCACTGGTCCAGCAGCTCCTCCCTTCGGTCCCACAGCTCCTGCTGAAGGGCCTGCAGCAGTCATCCGTGGGCCCCCAGGTGCCCCAGCCATCCTGGCTCTCCTCCAGTTTTCAGGGCCTAGGATGGGAACATAGACTAGCACTCATCAGTACACAACAACACCATGAGCCCACCGCCCAAACCCCCGAAGCACAGAGTGCACCCCGGCCTGGCATAGCTGCAGGGCAGTGGTGCAGCGCACCCAGTGATGTGCAATGCCAGGCCACAGGGCACACAGCGACAGTGACAGCGCCCCCCAGCATGGCATGCAGCCCTGCCAGCTCCATGGAACACTGGATGTGCACAGACGCAGGCAGGGCACATTTACCTGGCCATGGGACAGCCCCCCTCAGAACGTGCACCTGCAGTGACCTGAGCTTCTCTGGGTCCCATCTCATCTGTTCCCCATAAAAGTGGTGACACTGCTCTCATGTGTGCTGCCACATCCTGCCACACCTCGGTCCTGGGCCTGTCGAAGGGCTGCTGTCCAAATAGACAGGCAGCATGGGGCTCCAGAAGGGCCACCAGGTTCACCAGCTCTACCTGGCTCCAGTTCTGAGATTGGGGCACTGTGCACCGCGGCATGCTGTCTCTGCAATGAAGCAGTTCAAAATGGTGCACTGTAGTGCATGAGCTCCCCGTGCTCAGGATGTGCTGCCTGCCCTAATCGCGCATCCCCAGGGATGTGCAGCATGGACATGACCACACTGGCACATGGGACAGAGGTCCCTGGGAGGCATAGGACAGGGCAGGGGTCAGGGGTCAGCATGCGCAATGTGCGCATTTGCGCTATTGGGACCATGATGCATGTTGCTCAGTAGGGACCTGAGGGCACCACGCCCCATAGGTCTGATAGTGTCCCAGTGCCATGGGACCTATTGCACTCAAGTGCAATAGGCCCAATGGTGCCTGAGTGCCACAAGCCCTATAGCGCCTGAGCGCCACAGGCCCAATGGCACTCAAGCTCCACAGGCCCTATAGTGCCCGAGTGCCACAGGCCCTATAGCACCTGAGTGCCACAGGCTCAATGTGGCCCAAGTGCCACAGGCCCTATAGCACCCAAGCTCCACAGGCCCTATAGTGCCTGAGTGCCAGTAGCCCGATGGTACCCGATTGTCATAGGCCGTATATCTCATAGGGCAAAATTGCCACCAACAGCACTCCTAGTGCATGCTGTGCAGTAGGTGATGGTACATGCCAGGGTGCATGCGTGTTGATGGGTGCACTGCGCATGTCGCAGCATTGTGCTATGACTAATGCTGGCACAAGTTCATTGCGCAAGGTGCAACAACGCAATATTTAGCTGGCATATGCAGATTAGCTCATCAGCCTATCTGTGGCACACTGGGGATATTAGCATCTCATTACTGTTGCGCATCAGCCCATTTGCATGCAATGCACTATAAATCACCACAGGAACGCACAGGCCATGGACTGGTATTGCAACCTTCCAAGGTAAGTTGCATCTGCCAAGGGGGCAGACAGCACAGCAGGATGGTCAGCTGGTGTAGGCCACTGCAGCCACTAACCACATGTCACTGCCCACAGGTAGCATCATGTCTGAACGAGAGGAGGGTGAGGAGTGTGGGCCTGCCTGCAAGCGCAGGCCCAACTTTACTAAGGCGGAGGCGGATGCCCTGTTTGAGGCGTACCTCAACAGGGAGCCTCTGCTGAGTGGTGCAACTGGCACACCCCAGGCCAGGGCCACAGCCTGGGAGGAGGTGGTGGTGGAGGCTGTGAACAAGCAGGGCAGCTACCTGCGATCTGCACAGGAGTGCAAGAAGAAGGTCCGCATCGACAAACGTCGGATCAAGGAGAAGGTGGTGGCCATTCAGGCCACAAGGATGGCCACAGGTGGGGGCCAGGCTGACATGCCACAGCTCACACTGCAGAAGGAGCTGGTGGCAGCCACCATGTGGCTGCGCTGTCAAGGGTGTGCCGGGCAGTGGCTTCCAGACTGGTGGGAGCCCATCATTGCATGGTAGGTACAGCGGAGTCGGGGGTGTGGGGTAGGGTGTGAGGGGCCAATGCATTGATGGCACTAATACATCTGTGTTCCCTTTCAGCACCAGAATGCCAGCATGCAGTGGCAGGGGTGACTGCATCTGCTGTGGGGGCATGGTCAGCCATGGAGGACCAGCCATTCACCTCCACTGGCATCCAGGGGCCTGATCGGCTGCAGCACACCACTGCCGTCTGGCCAGATGACCTGGGCATGGTGGCGAATGAGGCCCAGGCTATGTTCCAGTGGGACGCCAGCCATGGCATTCAGTGTGTAGAGACACAGTTAGGTGCGGGGTCCAACACTGATGATGATGTGACCATTGTCTTGGACAGCGGGAGACTTGTCATGGGGGAGACACCCATACCATCCACCATCTCTGGAAGCACAGCCAGTGTCCTGTTGGCAGTGGGACAGCCACCCACCATGGTCCCTGGTACCGCTGTGTGCGATGATGGTGCAGTGCAGAGGATGGTGGTGGTGGTGGTGGTGGTACAACCCCACAGGCTCTGGCCAGTGCACAGGGGCCAGAGGGGGGGCGGCAGTGGCAGACAGCTGGGGATGTTGGAAGGCTGGGTGCCGCATCCACTGCTAGTGCACCTGTCAGTGAGCAGCCCCAAGGGGACCCCACTGTGCAGTGCCCACCTGAGCAGGGTGCAGTGCATCGTGGTTGTACACCACCAGCCCCATTCACGAGCACACCCAATTGCTGCAGGCCTCTGTGGACCAACAGGTGCTGCTTGTGACTGGGGTGCATGCACTCCATCCAGAGGTGCACCAGGCTGCAAAGCAGCATGAAAGGGGCTTCGGAGAGGTCCAGGATGCCATACATTGCCTGCAGGATGACACGACCGCGGGCCTGGATCGCTTATCCACTACGGTCACAGTTGGCTTTGCCACACTGGCTGCCATGGGGTGCGGCCGGGCACTGCAGACCCCGCGGAGTGCATTGTCCACCCCACCGACCCGGAGTTGGGCTACCCCCTCAGTGTCGACGTCGGGCTCCGCTGCTGGCATCCCAGGCATGCCCAGAGTGGGCCTGTTCGGGAGTCTGCAGACCCCTGTGAGGGCATGGCCGTGTTCTCATAGTTCCACCCCTGGGTGACAGTCACAGACCCCCCCCATGGCCATCGCACAGCTTGGGTCTGCTGGGCAGCCATGGCACAGCTGTTCATGTGTCCGTGGTGGCTGTGTGACCATGTGGTGGAGCTGATGTGCCCACCACCCTGTCCGCTGTCCACTACCACCGCCCTGTGTGCACATGGGCATTGTGTGTGTGTGTGTGTGTGCATGCCATGGACTTGACATCAGTGAAATGTGCCACACACTGGCTGTGTGTGCACCTGCCCGGCCACTGGACCATGTGGCATGTGTGTGATGATGCCACCACAGCACTGGATGCACATGTGCACTGGTGCCCTGTGTCTAATCCATGCCAGGTGCTAACGCCTGGGTGCATGCCTACAGGCACCAGTGTGTGTGTGTGTGTGCGTGGGGGGGTGGGGATGCTGTGCTGTGCTGCATGTTGTTGCATGTGGCCATGTGGCATGGCCCCTTGCCCGCCCCTGCCCCCTGCCTGTCTGTGCATGTCACAGGGCATGCCCACACATGCCTCTGTGTCGGGCCACTGTGGCCGTCCCATGCATGGGTGTTTGTCCACCTACCTGCTTGCACTGTAGTGCTCATCTACTATTGTGTCTCAGTGCTGGTGTGCCATCCTCATCAGCGGGGGATCCCTCCACCTGGAGGAGGCTGCCCACTGCCACATGGACTGCTGGCCCATCGTCTTCACTGCTATTCCCCTCTTTGACCTCGACAGCTATCCCACAGTCAGTGGCCATGTTGTGCAGCATGCAGCAGGCCAGGAATAGGCCGTAGGCCTTCAAAGGGCTGTACTGTAGGGCACCGCCAGACCTGTGCAAGCAACAGAAATGTGCCTTCAGCAGACCAAAGACATGCTCAATGATGTTCCGCGTGCTGGCGTGTGCTTCATTGTACCTCTCCTCCACAGGGGACGATGGACTCCGGTAGGGAGTGAGCAGCCAGGGCCAGACTGAGTAGCCACAGTCACCTGTGTGGATGAAGATATGGTTAGCCTGGTGTCCTCTGTTGCTGTGCCCCTTGTCCTTCTCAGTCACGCTGTGTGGTGCCCCTGCCCTGGCTGCTCCCCTCCCATGCCCTAGTGTACCCAGCTGCCCATGGTCTCAACATATTCACCCACTATATGACCGGTGGGGATGTCCCCACTCTCAAACCTGTGGCACAGTGCTGAGCTGTGCCAGATGAAGGCATCATGTGCTCCCCCAGTGTGTGTGGCACAGACATTGGTTATGTGCCCCCTGGCATCGCACACCACCTGGTAATTGATACTGAGGTAGCCCTTTCTGTTGATGTAGGCTACCCACTCTGGGCCAGATGGCATGCGGATGCCCACATTGGTGCAGTCAATGGCCCCTGGCATGCCAGGCATACATGCTACCCTGTGGAACTCCTGCATGTTTGCTGTACACTCTGACTGTGTGCTGGGAAGTAAATGTATTCCACAGCATGTGGCAGCAGGGCATTGAGGAATTGTGTGAGGAGCCATGATGCAGCTGACTGGGTTATGCCTGTGGTGTCCCCTGCTGGTCTCTGGAAGGTGCCAAGGTGCCTATGGCCAGCAGGCACATCACAGCTGTTACCTTTATCTCCACTGTCAGGGCATGACGCCATCTAGTGGGTGTCTGCATCTCTTCACTGCACAGCCCACAGAGCTGCCTCAGAATGGCCCTGTTCAGTCGGTACCGGCCCACAATCTCAGTGTCAGTGTAGGTCTCATAGCTGATGTGAAGTCGGTACCACCTGTTCCTGGTGTACCACTGACGGGCTCTTCCACAGCCGTGGTGCACTGCCTCCTGTCTCCCCACAGCTCTCATTATGGCCTCCATCTGGAAAATCGCACTAGCCATGGCCTCTGTTGTCCTGTCCCCCCTGGGCATCCGGCTACACTGGCCCACCTGGCTGTATATGGCTGTGCGTGCTGCTCTGCAGGGCCCACTCCTGTGTACCCTGCCCCCAGTTGGCTGGCTGTTGCCTGCGGCCTCGGTCTCCCACCTCTGTGGGTGCCTGTGTCGCTCCACTTGGGTCTGGTGGCACTGTGTCGCACCCACACTCTCTCACACCCGCTGTCACTTCCCTGTCTGTCACAGTCTCACACACACTCTCTCTCTCACACTGTTTCTCCCTCTCTGTCCCGGTCTCTGTCTCTTTCTCTCTCTCTCTCTGTCCCCTTCTTTGTGGGCAGATGGCCTGTCTGTCTCCCTCTGTCCTGCTCCCCTCTGGTTCAAGTACCCTCCTCCTACTTACTCCCTGTTTTTATAGGCTCAAGTCTGCTCTGCACAACTGCCATCTGCTCCTTGCTTGCACCATTGGTCGGGGGTTGAATATCGCACTGTGCCGCATATTCATGGGTACACCCCCTGCCCTTGCAGATGCATACATTACCATTGCTCATTGGTGCACTGCTACTTGTGTTGGGCAGTTGCTGCCACTGAATATTGCTCTCTGGCACATTTTCACAGTTGTGCATGTGCAACCCAGTTGCGCATTGTGCAACTGCTTTGAATATCCCACCCAGTGTGTTTTCAGGTTTTGTTGTAGACCTGCTGAACATGGCTGAGGTGATATGTGGTTTCTCTGTGTACTTTTGTCAGCTTCTGTGGATCTTGTTTTACTATATTACTGACTAGCCCCCCCCCCCCCCACATTAACTAATTTTTTATTTGGGTGTTTTTAGTTACTGCCTTAGATATTTATTTTGGTTGCTTACAGTTTCGGGTTCTCTGTAAATGTCTTCATAGGATATCATTTCCTGTACCATAACTGCTGTATACTGTACTACCTTTCAATTATTACCAACACATATGTAACCTAATTTTGTTGTACCACCTCACTGTGCTTAGTGCTTGTCTTATTTATGATAATTTTCTTTCTAGCTACAGTTGTGTAACCTCCTGAATTGATTGTTTGTTTGTTTGTTTGTTGTTCCTGTATGTTGTTTTTTTACATATGTTTTTGATATAAAACTTTTTAATAAAGTATATTCAGTTTAAAAGAAAAGAAAGTTAAGATTAAGACTTTATTTTCAGCAGAAGAATTACAACACTCATTCTAATTTTCAAATACTCTCAAACATGTGGAGACCTGGATCGCTAACAACAAATGCAACATCCACTGAAAACATTGATTTCCTATTAGATGCCATGGAGGCTACACAAGCCTCAGAAACACAGCCAGTGGGGGCCACCAGACAGTCAGATATTGCCCTTAACAGTGACTTTGTGAATGATACCTTGATTTCTTCACCCTCAACAGTTTGTCAGGATGATTTTCAGTCTGGTACCATGTTTGAAATTGACAGTGAAACTGATGGTACTATGTTGCAAGATTTTGGGATACTTAAATCACTTTTATTAGATAATTCTGACCCCAATGACCTTTTGACCTCCAAAGATTCAAGAGGTATTGATATTACCACTGCAAATGATTACACACACAGAATAAGAAAGAACATGTTTAAAATGGGCACAGATTTCTACCCCAATGTACATAATAACACAATAAATTCATCTGAGAGAATAGTATGCCAGCAGGTAAAGGAAGTTCTTGATGAAAGGACTGCCCCAGGTACAATTTAACAAAAAAGAATGAGATGCTGTTGAGAAATTGTTAAAAAAAAAAA
This sequence comes from Neoceratodus forsteri, assembly GCA_016271365.2. NCBI lineage: Eukaryota > Metazoa > Chordata > Ceratodontiformes > Ceratodontidae > Neoceratodus > Neoceratodus forsteri. Next base: position 1,164,394,165 of record CM057456.1, on the reverse strand, counting down.
AACACCATCATTATAAATCAGGCTAACAAATGGGGCATCATAATCATCATGAACAAAGATCACTATAAAAACATAGTATTGTCACTTTTAGATAATGAACAGAATTACAGCAAACTTAATTTGTATCCCACACTAATATTAGAAAAGAACTGCACAGCTTACCTGTATTATCCCAGTCACTATACAATGGTGCAAATGTTCAGGAAGAGTATAAATTTACATGATGTGAATACCCAATAATACCAGGATTTTATATCCTCCCCAAAATACACAAGGACAAAAACAACCTCCCCAGGAAGGCCCATAGTGTCCGAATCTGGAAGTATCACACAAAATCTAGGGAAAATTATTCATTTCTTTTTGCAATTTAGCATACTTAAACTACACTCATATATTTAGGACACTAAAGATCTTTTGAAAACGTTCCATAGTTTAACTCGGTAAAATGATATCACCTGGATAGGAATTGATGTGGAGGCTCTTTACACCACCATCCAACACAATCAGGGACTACTATATGAGCTGTAATGTGTTTTTTTCTGGATGAGATGTCTTTAACTGATGAGGTGCCCAGTGAGTTTATTCTACAAGCCCTTGAATTCATATTAAGACATAATTATTTTAAATTTGAAGACCAGTTTTATCTTCAGACTTGTGGCACGGCCATGGGTACAGCCATGACACCTAGTAATGATAATTTATTTTGGGACACTGGAAGCACACTATTGAGTTTAACCCCAACATAAACTGATATCTGAAAAATATTAGATATTGCAGCCATTTTATAGATGACGTGCTGTGCATATGGCAAGAAGACACCCAAACTGTGCCACATTTCATCAGCTGGCTAAATGACAATAATATTAATTTAAAATTCACATATGAAACTGATAGAAAAACTTCAAACTTCCTAGATTTGACATTAACAGTCAATAAGAATAAGAATAATAACAAGTGATTGACAACAAATGTTACCGTAAACCCACAGCCACACATTTTAATTTTGTTTGCAACCAGTGCCCACCCCTCAAACTTGAAAGACACAGTCAATTGTTTAGACTTAGAAGGAATTGTAGTTCTGACAACACATTTGAGGAACAAGCAAAATAATTATTTGAAAGATTCCATAATACAGGCTATGAACTGGCTCTGCTATTGAATGCAAAAGAAAAAGTTTCCAAAATAACCAGAAGTAATCTGTTGTTAGATTCATCTATAACATCCAACACACAGCAGTGCACATTTACTGTGTGACTGAGTTTAATCATACAGCTGAAAAAATGTGCAACATTATACATAGGAATTGGCCTATTTTGCAGCACGACAATGAAGTGAGCACAGCAGAAGGGCATATCCCCATGTCATCTACAGCAGGGCTAGGAATTTAAAGATAAACTTATGCATAGCAGATTACCAACAGTCAGAAACATTCATAGCACATGGCTTCCATGCAAATCTAATGGGTTCTACAAATGCTTTAGATGCAATATTTGCAAGTATGCCATCACAGGCAAGCATTTTCAGCATCCAGTATTCCCTAATGTTCACATGAATATTAATGAATTGATAATGTACAGCACTTCTTAAGTTGTACTGTATATGCATTATGGTGTAACTACAATATGGTTTATGTGGGTAAAATGGTATGTGCTCTAAAACCACGAATAGAAGAAGACATACATTCCATAATCAATAACAAACAAGACACACCTGAAGCAGTTCATTTTTGTTACATCATCAGTTGAATCTTGAGGGACTAAGATTTTCATGCTTAGAGTGTATAATGCCACCTAAATGGGGGGGGGGGGATAGATCTAACACATTACTGCAGAAAGAAAGTATGTGGATCTATAAATTGAATTGAGCTAAACCCGTGAGACTTAATGACAGCTTCAAAGTCAGCTTGCTGACCTACAAAGCCCTATACATGGTCAGGGGCCCGGCTACCTGCAAGACCTCCTGTAGCTCTACTACCCCTTCCATTCCCTTCACTCAGCTGACGAAGGACTTTTAGAATTTCCAAGGGTGCATTTGGCAACATCTGATGCCCTTACTTTTTCTTACATTGCACCAACCCTTTGGAACTCTCTCCCTCATGTGAAGAGAGAGAGAGAGATCACAACATTAGAAGCCTTCAAGAGGGAGCTGAAGATGTTGTTATTCAGGCAGGCTTTTCAGCCTGATTAGAGTTAGCCAACCTAATATTAAACAACAAGGAGGGTGTTTTACTGTATTGCTTCACTGCTGATATGTTAATTTTAATTGTGTCTGTTTCACTTGTAAAGCACCTTGAATCTCAATGAAAAAGAGTGCTGTACCAAATAAAAATTGATTAATTACTTTCTCCATAAAAGAAAAGTTCCTAAGAGCTGTGAGAGACAAAAGGGGATCTGTTTTGGAAAGGGTTCAGAATTTCAGTCTAACAAGAATTCTCCCACAAGCTGGTGCAACACCATAAGTCTTACAACCCCCTCAAAGCTGACCTCCATAAAACTGGGGTATAGTATCACTTTAAGGGCCTCACTAACTTATGTATAATCAGGAAAAGGCAGTACTTCGAGGGCAGATCACCCAAGTAAGTTTCAGGTTGGATCCAAGAGCACTGCCCTCACCTCAGGCTAGGAACTACCACTCCCAGCAGACTCTGGGAGGAGCACAAAGAAAACAAAATCTGATCCACTGAATCCTACTGACCACAACAATAGGCAGTGAGAACAGACGGAGCCCTTCAGGATTAATGAAAGATGGTGACATACCTGGGGAAATGACAGGAACAGCCTAAAAGACAACATCAAGATGCCAAGACACTATCTAGGAGAGGAATATTTGAGCAGCAGCACCAAACATACCAATTCAACAGGCTTCACACCCATAGCCCTCAACTCCAGCACCTTCATTCCAACTCAGCACCTTGTTCGCCACTGGCCAAGGTGGTGAGGGGAACACCTGCATCACCACTATTGAGAAGAAATGGCTCTGATTACCCAGCACCTCTGTCAGTTGATACATATGTAAAACCAACTATCTCTTAGGCCAACTTGATAGAAGAAACTGCTGACATGAAGACATCAGAACCTAAACCCACCATGGTGGTACCGGGAGTGAAAACTTTTGCAGAGACTACAGCACCAAACCCGACCAGATACCTCTACCAGGAAGTACATACTTAACGTGAGACTGTAACAGCTACCAAGATCAAGAGCTCACCAACACATATCCTTACACAATGTTGGGTCACTGCACTCCAGTTTCTAAAGTCCTTGTCTTTTTAATAGTAAGTTTCAAGAATGACAGTTTTAGGGGATTCATGGTTAAAATGAATGGATTGGTTAGTCACGACTGGCAGCTGTGGAGAGCGTATTTGCTGGGAAGCCAAGTCATAACCATAGGCATAGAATAGGTTATGTTTGACATTCCCACTCCCTCCCTCCCCAATGGCATCTTGCAGCTGCACACCCCTTTTTCTCTCAGATACTCCTCTCATCACCTTAGATGTTAGCACCCACAAAACAGCCTCACTCAGACTTCTACCTGACAGATACAGAGGGGCACCATTTCTTGCTCTCCTCCCCCCCCAACAGGTGTCCCTCCCACCTTAGTGGATCCACTCACCATGTCAGCCCCATTGTTAAACACATTAAAAGAGGGGGGGGGGCAGAGAACTTGACCTGATGGCTCTGTCAATAATTCTATACCAAGGAGGGCTAAGGGTACTGACTGTATATGTGATGTCTCAATTCTATTTTTTCTCACAAACAATGCTAGTCAATCTTGCATCTGCATGCATCCTAGTGCTAACACAAAGCTTGACAACTCACTGGTTCATTAGTTTAGCTGGTACTGAACCAAACTGCATTGACTGTGGCTGGCAGGGGTGGTGGAGGGAGTGTCACAAGACCTTGTCATAACCAGAGTCCCAGAGCAAGTTGTATTTGGCATTCGCTCCCCCCACCTCAGGTGCCATTCACAGCTATGCCCCTCCCCTCTTGATAGCCCTCATCCTTTCTCTGTAGCACCATCAATGCTGTCCATGCCAGACCCTTTAGCAGTATGTAACAGAGAGCTACACCTCTATCATGTTTTCCCTCCTAGACAGGAGCACCTCAATGAATAATGATATGGTGATAAGAGTGGAATGGTTCATCCATGCCAGTGCATGGTCAATTACCACAAGGCACTATAGGACATCTGGAACAAGGGCACCAGGAAACAGGGTGCACACATAGTATGCCACCATTTCCTGTATTTTTAAAGTGGGTGGCCCTCTGTCCACCCTCCTTTTTCTACTGGTGTCAGATCCCTTTACTAGAAAATAATTGGATTCTAAAGAAATTCAAGGGATCCAGGTTAAAAAAGGAGTTTCCTGATAAATAAATATGCAGATGATCTGCTTCTTACAGTGGACCATCCTACTCAAGCAATACCTCCTTATATGCAGGTACTTGAGTCCTTTGCATTCACCTCAGGATTGACAGTGAACTGGAAGAAATCCACAATCTCCCCTCTTAATAAGGCATGCAACACCACTTGCATGAATGACACTAGCATAGTATGGGTGCCAGATAGCTTCTCATATCTGATGATAAAAATTCCCAACAGATGATCAGAAATAATACCAGATAATTACCTCCCAATCCTGACTACTTTAGAACCTGAAATACAGATGTGGTCTCTGATTCTAAAAGGCAAGGTTGAAGCCATCAGAATGTTTATGCTTCCCAGGTTGGCCTACCTCTTCCGAGATGTTCCACTTCCAGTACCAGACAAATTCCTCAAACGATTCAACCACTTTTTGCCTCCCTCTTACGGGAAGGTAAAAAACCCAGAATCAATAAGCTCAAACTCAGGGTGCACTGGAAAAAGAGAAGTCTAAGCCTCCTTTGGCTCCAAGGATACCTGTGGGTGAACAGAATAGCATAAACCACAAAGTGGTTTCTCCCCATCTGAAAATACTCCACAGTGGGTTCTGTTGGAGCAACAGCTTGTTGAAACAACATGGATGTGGCTTCTCTTGGGCAGTCATAATAACAAAATTGCTGGAGAAAAACCCTTTTCCCACAAAACTCAGTATGCATGGGCTAACTACTTAACACTCACACATTGCCTCAAGGAGGCTATGCCCCCCCCAGACAATGCATATTTATATGGCAGAACCCAAACCTACAGATTGGAAGGATTAGGAACAGGTGGGAATATGGTCAATAGCCAATATCGTGTTACCCAACACTGAAACCCATCTCTTGTTTGAACAAATTGAAGTAGAATTCAGAATCCCAAAAACTGACTTCTGTAAGTTCTTGTAGCTTAAGGGGGCCCTCTCAGAAATCAAGCACACTGTATCCAAGGTACCACTATGAACCTGGTTATGTCAAACACAAAAGCCAAACTACTCCAAAGGCCTCGCAGGCAAGATATATGGCATCATTAGGGATGCCCAACCTGACCCCCTAGACAAATGCAAAAGACTGGGAAAATGATCTACAGGTGATTATACCCCAGTCTGACTGGGATGGTTATATTAGGTGTGCACATCTGTCCAATAAAGATGCTAAAACCCACCACCGATGGTACAGGACCCCAAAGAAACTCATTGTGGGGGTTAATGCTACATTCCAACTGCTGGCATTGCAGTGCTCAAGATGCAGGGCTATTACACATCCTCTGGCAATACCCCAGAATTACTTAATACTGGAAGGAAGGCTTAATGACTGTTTTAAAATCCTGAATATGAGGATCCCCAATCACCCAGCCCTAGCAATTCAAGGCGACACCTCCCTTCTTCCACAGGGATCGTCCCCAGCTGCAGACAGGCATCCCTCTGCTAGCCCCTTCGGGCTGTGACCGCAACTGTGGTTGGGAATGGAACCCCTCACATCCAGCATTAGAAGCGCCTCCTGCAGCCCCTTTCCAGCTCAACAGACATCCCTCAGCAAGCCCCTTCTGGCTATGACCACAGCCACAGTTGGGAAGGGAACCCCTCTTATCCAGCATTAGAAGCACCTCCTGCAACCCTGACCCAGCTCAACAGGTGCTGAGTTGGCTCTGGACTTCTGATTTTTGTTTGAACTCTTGGCACCTCCTTGGAACTTTTTATCTATTTATTTCAGTTTGGGATTAATACCTTTGAGTCAAGGACTCATTTTCAAAGGTTCCACATCAGTGTTGAACAAACATTACAAAAATACAAGGTTTACAGAGAAAAAAAAAAGAGAAAACACATTGAAGCATGTACACAGGCAGTAATAGTAAAATCTGAACTTACACACATCAAATTAGTAAATATTAACAGATAGACTGATTAGATAAGAGGGGGTTGGGGGGATCAGCCAATGGTGGCATTGTCCGAGGTGGAAGAGAGGTGGAGCTTTCAACCAAGTGAGGCCATTGTCAGGTAATTGGGGATAGGGAAGTGGGCTAAGAAAAAAAGTGGTATAAAGCTGAAAGATGTAGAGGGGGTAGGTTAATGGAAAACTGGGGGTGAGGTACTATCACTTTAGAGCAGGCAGGTATAATTCATTTTAGAGCCAAGGAGAGATTTGAGCCCAACTTTGAAGGTACTAATCTTGGTAGTATCAGTGAGGACAGCAGGTAGTTCATTGAACCATTTCAGACCTTGATACAGGATGGAGTTCTGGGCAAGTTTCATCCTTTTGAAGGGAATCACCATCTTGTCAGTGACTGCACTATGGGTAGATTTTGTTGGGATGGCCAGCTTAAAGTGTCCACCCAGTATGGGGGATGTCAGTCCAAGTAGTACTTTTTTTAGAAGTAGGCAGGTTTGGTATAGCCCTCTAAGATGGAATGGGAGCCACCCAGTTTCAGTGTACAGTGAGCAGGTGTGGGTGTCAAGAGTAGCCCCCAAAGTAAGATGACAGGTCTTATTGAGGAGTGTGTTGATCCTGCTAAGAGCAGTTTTTGTGCCTGCCCCATATATAGGCAACCAATAGTCAATGGTAGACAGTATTGAGCTACTGGTGGCTAGTTTGAGTGCATCTGGTGTCATCGAATGTCTATGATGATAAAGTATACCAGGTTATATATTTGCAGTCTTGATAACAGAGTTAATGTGGTTTGAAAATGTGAGCATGTCATCAAAGGTAATGCCGAGATATTTGAAGTTAGATGCTTGGTCTAGGATTTCACCCTTTTGGTTATGAATATGCAGGGGCAGGTATTTCTTTATGCTTTGGGAGGTGGTGAAGAGCATACTCTTTATTTTTTTGACATTTAGTAGTAGCTTGTTTTCCGTAAACCAAGATTCAAGTTTATGGAAGCTGCTTTGGAGTTCAGTTGTGATGGATTGTTGGTCTTTGCCAACGACTGAGATCACTGCATCATCAGCATAGAAAACTGTGCTTGCTGAGCAAGCCATTGGGGTGGAGCTGATGAAGAGGCTAAAGAGTAGAGGACTGAGGATTGACCCCTGTGGAACCCCGAGGTGTACCTCCTTAGCAGCGGATAGGGTATCACCAATTTTGACTCATTGCGATCTGTTAGAGAGGTAGCTGCCAAACCATAGTACCGTATCTGGGGACAGACCTGTAGACAGAAGGCAACTTAGGAGGAGGTTGTGATTAACAGAGTCAAAAGCCTTCGTGAGGTCAATGAAGACTGAACCAACTGCCTGACCACTATCCAAGGAGTTATATAGTTGGGATGAATAATCAACCAGAGCGATGAGTGTGGATTGCTTTTTACAGAAGCCGTGCTGTTGCAGGCAGTGTAGGTTATGGTAATCAAGGTATTCAGTAAGCTGCTCTGAGACCATTCTTTTGAGTACTTTTGAAAGGGGAGGAAGGATGGATATATGTCTGTAGTTGGATGTTTGGGTTTTATCCCCTGCTTTAAAGACAGGCATTACGTTAGCTGGCTTCCATGTATTTGGAAATATGCTTGATTTTAGAGAGGGATTAAAAACCATGGTAAGAGGACCAGCAAGTTCATGAAGGAGTAGACCAACCAGCTTCATGTCAAGCAGATCCACTCCATCCTCATCTTGCCAAGCACCCTTTTAATATGCTTGATGGTTTTGGCTTTGGTGACACGTCTAAAGTAAAAGAGTGGCACATCTTTCCTTGGGTGCTCTTGAGGGACAGTTGGGCAATGCTGAACATGCATATCTTTGAAGTAGTCACTAGGGAGTACACTTGAAAGGTCAGTGAACGTGTTGTTGAGCTCATTGGCAATTTCAATGGGTTCCTGTAAGGGCTCCTTCACAATTGACAGTAGATCTGGGGGGGGTTGGGGGCTTTGCCCTTTAAGGATTTAAGAGAGCACCAAAAGTCTCTTCCAGAACCCCAGGTTTTGGTTAGTAGATCCTAATAGTAGGAGGCTTTAGCCTGTTGGATGAGTCTGGTGCAGGTGTTTCTAGCTGCCTTGTAGGTATTAAATGCAGCAGGTGTACCAACTGATTTTGCTATATGCCAAATATTGTCTCTTTTCTTCATAAGTCCAATAAGGGAGTTGGAGAGCCAGGGATTGGAGGTTCTCTTAATTGTTTTAATTTTGTATGGTGAAAAAATATCACAAGCATGGTTGAAAACCATTATGAAGTAGTTAAGCATGGTTGAAAACCATTATGAAGTAGTTAAGTGCCTCATTACCATCTATATCTCCAGTCAGCAGGGGCCAGTCCAGTTGTGTCATGTACTTCTTGAAATGTTCAAGTAGTCCAGGCCTCAAGCAGCGGTTTTTGCACACCTTGGGTGAACTCTTGGGGAAATTGTTAGACCAGGTACACTTCACAGGGGAGTGGTCACTGAGGTTGTCAGGCAGGACAGTGATATCAGATATATGCTCAGGGTGTGCAGTCAGCAAGCCTATTGGCTTTCCTTGTACCCAAGCTTTCTGGTTGGCCAGTGCTCCTCCCAAGATTCATTTTAAATTTCAAAAGTCAGAATATTTATTTCTAAAACTTGGGCTTGTTAATTTTTTATGAATTTACTGTTTTTCTGACTGTGGAACCTAATATGGTGTCAGGAGGTCTAAACTTCACCCTCAGGTTCTTGGCAATATTGGGAATGCAAGGAATCACAGACACATTGCATAAGAGTAATAAACTTGTTTATTACTACTACCAAAAGGATAAATCACAGTTGCCCTAAGCAGTTCTTACCAATACGAACCGGGAGCCAATGCTAAGCATTCCCTATACCTCGAGGTTTCTTTGTGTCTCTTGGGGTCTCCAAGGTATAAGACTCAGGGTCTCACATTATATATCTATGATAATTACTATGGTTACTGTAAGATAGAAACATTTCTAGTTACAGAGATGAGCCCTGTTGGCTAAATTAGAGGTGGCTCCATGGTCCAAGATATCATTATAAAATTTTGTAGTAGTCATCACTTTGTGAAACAAAAGAGTACAGTCCTTACAGATTCTTACATAAATTAGTGTAGTAGTACAAATCACCAAAAGGTGGCAATGCCGACTTATATATTATAATCATTACAAGGACACAGATGTCCTAACATCTTTTAAGTGAGAAATACACAGCAAATACATAGAAAATATATATGTATTAGCAAGCAAAGTGTATTATAATAATACGCATTCATATCCTGATAGCTACTCTTGTATGATAGATGCCCTTAGACCTATATGTTAGTATAACATATGCCTAAGCACTAGCTGTCTAGGGTGTACCTCTGGGGTACCAATAAGGGTGCAGGGACCTCATATAGCATCCCCCCCTTGTTGCTGCCAAAGGCAACACAGGCAAAACTAAGTAACGGTCAGAGAGCAGGGTCATTTACAAACCAGATGCATGAGTTTTGTAAAGGAACTCCAGCTGCCATGGTGTTGGCGCAGTGTGCGCTGTAGGCAGCATAGTATAATAACCAAGAAAAATATCAAAAATGCTTGTATAATAACAAAACCTTTAAAAGTAATCTCTAACCATGTGTTAGTCAATGCATCATTCATATCACCATCATTGATCAATGAAAGAATAGCTTCATTAGCCTTAATAATATTATCACTGATGTGGATGAGGTGGGTGTCTTTTCTCTCCAGAAGTGATTTTAATGTAAGTGAGAGTGGATCTATGTGTACATTAAAATACGGTAAATATTCAGAAAGGGTGAGCAGATAATCAGTATTACCATCAATGATGTCCACATCCATAAGGGGGATGGGGTAATAATGGTATGTCCAATAACAGCCTTTTTGGTGGGGGACAAAGCAAAAAGTTAGGGTTGGTCTGCAGTGGGGGTGTGCAGGTCAAACAACAGGTGTTCAGGAAATCTCATCTGTCTTCCAGTCATCATCTCAAAGAGTGTCAACTGGGTGGTGGCTGAGGGTGTGGCCCTGATTGCCATAAGGAGTAATGGCAATAGGGAATCCCAGGTTTTGGGATTGTCCTCAATGAATTTGGAAAGCATTTGCTTAATCTGTCTGTTGGCTCTCTCTACTTGACCTGAAGATTGGGGGTTGTAAGGTATGTGGAACTTCTGTTGAACTCCAAGAAGTTCAAGGGATTCCTTTCATCAACTCACCTGTAAAACTGGTTCCTTTGTCAGAGTCTACCTTAAGAGGTAAGCCCCACCTGGAGATTTGTTCCACCAGGATTTTGGCAGTGGTTTTAGCAGTGTATGTTTTAGTGGGGAAAGCTTCAACCCATGTAGAGAAGAGATCAGTTACCAGAAGAGCATACTTGTTGTTTCTGCTAGTATTGGTCAGTGGGCCAATAAAATCAATCTGTATGGCATGCCAAGGGCCAGAGTGTCTTTGTGGTAGGAGTTTGGCATTTTGTTGGGTGGAAATGGGATTGTTTTGTGCACAAACAAGGCAGTTATCTATGTACTGTTTAACATCTTTGGTGACACCAGACCACCAGGCAGTGGTCTTAAGGCTCTGGAGGGTGTTTTCCACTCCCTGGTGTCCACCAGTGGGTGTATCATGCACTTGGTGCAAGAATTCAGACCTAAGGTGTCTGGGGACCACCCACAACTTGGTGGTCAAATCATCTGGTTGATACCAAATGAGCTTGTCATCTGGTGACAAGTGTAACTTACCTTCATGCCTCCAGTAGGGGTTGTGTGTGGGAAGTTTTTCTTTGGTACCCTTGTCAAGGACTCTGAACACCTCTTTGAGTTCAGTATCAACATGCTGGGCTGCTGAGAGGTCCAAGGGGGAAAAGGGTCCAGGTTTTTTCTTGACTGCCACAATATGCACGGCCGCATTGGCTTCTGGATGATCCATCATCCAAGTGTCCCCCCCTCATGCCCCTTCCTTAGCAAGGGTGTCTGCTGTGTCATTGAAGGCACGGCAGGGTCATGTAGGGAATGAGCTTTAACTTTGCATACATAGAGTTTGTGTGCAAACCTCTGTACCAGTGAGTGTATGTACATTACCAGTTCTTTGTACTTCACTGAGCTGCCATCAGAAGAAAGGGAGGAAGGAGTTTTTCTGCCAGAAAGGAAGAAATTCTGTAAGAGAACAACAAACTCAGTTAGTGTCTGTAAAAATGATGGTATCCACAGTTCCATGTTGGATGAACTCGAGAGCACAGGCCACCGCTGCCATCTCTGCATGCTGTGATGATGCTACACTGCAACGTTCAGAGATTTCAACAGTGTTACCATAGGGGTAAATCACTAAGATACCCAGCCCTGCAATTTGTTCTCCCTGGTAATAGGAAGCTGAACCATCTATAAAAATATGACACAAGGAGGTGCTCTCAAGTATTTGTGGTGTGGCAGGAAGGAAAGGACCTGGATCTGGGAGATCAGGTGGTTGCAGTGTACAGTCATAGGGTTCTCCTTGAAAAAGTAGCCCATGTGCCAGCATGGATGGAATTTTGGTTGTGTGCACCTGCATGTCTCTATCCTGGAGAAGAAGTGACCTGTGTGTCAGTCTGGTACTAGAGACTGACCCATCCTTCACTCTGTCTGATAGCAGAAAGGTAGTTGGGGTGTGGTTGGTGTTAATAATCAGTGGAGAGTACCCAATGATATACAGAAAGTGCTTGACAGCCCAGTAGGTGGCCAGAAGGTTCCTTTCACAAAGGTTGTACTTCTGTTCCACTGGAATCAAGAGCTGTGATGCATATGCAATGAGTCTCAGCGTACCATGAACCTTCTGGACCAGCACTGCTGACATGGCAATGTCAGAGGTGACACATTCCAGATGGAATGGTAGTGCTGGATTGGGGTTGGCCAGAGCTGGAGTCAAGGCCAGGGCCTGCTTCAGTGACGTCACAGCCTGGGTGTGTATGGGACCCCAAGTCCAGGGAATGTCCTTTTTCAGTAGCTCATACAGAGGAGCAGCCTTCTGAGCAAAATCACAAATAAAATCTCTGGAATAGTTCACCATACCTAGAAACCTTCTAAGACTTGCCACGCTGGTAGGCAATGGCAAGTCTTGCAATTCTTGTATCTTCTTCCAGGTAGTGCTACGGCCTTAGTCAGTTATTCTCAGGGCCAGAAAGAGTACCTCTTTCTGACATAGTTGTGCTTTTGCTGGATTACATTTGTGGCCTGCTCTCTGGATGAGGGTCAGATGAGGCTTAATACAGGGGAGGAGGGTGGGCAGAAGGTGACTGTGAAAAGGCAGAGATACTAAACAAATATTTTTGCTCCTTATTTAGAAAAAGAAAGCATTCAGAAAGTACAAGGAATCACAGAAGGAGCAGGACAGAGAATTGTATCAGTTAAAGCAAAAGGAAGCTGGGAAGGCAGTCAGAACAGCAAAGGCCCGAACTGAGGAAAAGATAGCCAACTCAGTTAAGAAGGGGGATAAAACCTTTTTTAGGTACATCAGGGAGCAAAGGAAGACTAAGGGAGGGATAGTGAGGCTTAATAAAGGGAGGGGGTGGGCAGAAGGTGACTGTGAAAAGGCAGAGATACTAAACAAATATTTTTGCTCAGTATTTACAAATGAAGAGGGGGAGGTACCTAAAACAAACAATAGAAACACTCTGGATACAGAAGTTGATACCAGCCCATTTACAGAAGAAAGGGTTCTGAAAGAACTCTTAAAACTGAAGGTGGACAAAGCAATGGGGCCTGATGGGATTCATCCCAGAATTCTAAAAGAACTAAGGGTAGAACTAGTGACACCACTGACTACCCTCTTTAACAAATCATGGGAGGATGGGGTGGTACCTGAGGACTGGAGGAGGGCAGATGTGATTCCGCTTCACAAAAGTGTGAGCAGGGCAGAAGCAGGAAACTATAGACCTGTTAGTTTAACCTCAGTGATAGGGAAAATGATGGAATCACTTCTGAAGGAAAGAATTGTCGAGTACCTAGAGGTCAGAGGGGCACAGGACCCAAGGCAGCATGGATTCACAGCGGGAATGTCATGCCAGACAAATCTAACAGATTTCTTTGACTGGGTGACCAAAGTAGTAGATCAGGGAGGGGCTGTGAACATGGCCTACCTAGACTTTAGCAAGGCATTTGACTCAGTCCCACACAAAAGATTAGTATACAAGTTAGCCAGCCTGGGAGTGGGTCCCAAGATGATAGCCTGGGTAAAGAATTGGTTGGAGAATAGGACACAGAGGGTAATAGTAAATGGAGTCCACTCTGAAGAAAGGGTGGTTACTAGTGGGGTACCGCAGGGTTCAGTATTAGGACCGGTCTTCTTCAATGTCTTTATAAGCGACATTGCAGAGGGACTGGAAGGAAAAGTATGTCTCTTTGCAGATGACACAAAGATCTGCAACAGAGTTGATGCACAAGGTGGGTGGAAAGGATGAGAAGGGACTTGGCAAGGTTAGAGGAATGGTCAAATGTATGGCAGCTTAGATTCAATGCTAAGAAGTGCAAGGTAATGCACCTCAGAAACAAAAACCCAGGGGAAGAGTACACAATGGGGGGTGAGATACTAACAAAAAAAAATGAAAGGGGACTGGGGTAGTCATGTCAGATGACTTAAAGGTGGGCAAGCAATGTGAGAGGGCAGTAAGGAGGGCTGGGGGGATACTGGGATGCATAGGGAGAGGCATCACCAGTAGAAAACAGGAAGTTGTTATCCGTCTGTACAGACAGCTGGTGAGACCCCATCTGGAGTACTGTGTGCAGTTCTGGAGACCCCATCTCCACAAGGACATAGACAAGATGGAAGCTGTCCAGAGGAGGGCAACTAAAATGGTGCAGGGTCTGCACCAGAAGACATATGAAGAGAGACTAAAGGAGCTTAATATGTATAGCCTCGAGGAATGGAGGGAGAGGGGGGACATGATAGAAACTTTCAAGTACCTCAAGGAATCAACAAAGTCCAAGAGAGTAGCATCTTTCAAAAAGAGGTGTGCAAGAAGAAGGGGGCACAATCTGAAGATGGGGGGGTGGCTCAGAGGTAATGTAAGGAAGCATTTCTTCACAGAGAGGGTTGTGGATGCATGGGACGGCCTTCCGGAGGAGGTTGTGGAGTCAAAAAACAGTGGCTGAATTCAAGCATGCATGGGACAGTCATAAGGCAATTCTAGGGGGTGGGGGTAGAAAGAAGTAGGCTGCTGGTTAACTAGGATCTGCAGCTTATCCATTAGTAAGGGAAATGGGCAGACTGGGTGGGCCAAGCGGTCCTTATCTGCCATCAAATTCTATGTTTCTATGTTCAACAAAGAGATCCAAGTGTTGTTTCTGCATGGCTGTTGCCAACAGCAGGTTGTCCACATACTGCAAGAGACACTGAGAAGTAGAGAAAACCTCAAGGGTGTCCATCATGTGCAGATGGAACAGGGATGGGCTGCTATGGAATCCCTGTGGCAAGCAGGTCCACGTGTACTATCTACCTTCAGAGGTGAAGGCAAACTTATATTGAATTTTAGGGGCCGATGGCAGTGATCAGAAACCATTGGAAATATCCAGGGTGCTGAACCATTTTAGGTCAGGGGTCAAAAGTTGCAGCATATCAGGTGTAGAGGCCACAATTGGAGCACAACTGTGGGTGACCTGGTTCAGTTTCCTGTAGTCAATAGTAAGTCTCCAGGCGCCCGCAGGTTTTTTCACAGGCCACACTGGGGAGTTGGCAGTAGAAACACATGTTATGATTACCCCTTGGTTAAGAAGTGATTTTATTTTTTCCCTGAGAGACGGCAAGGCCTCAGATGGAAAAGGATATTGCCTTTGCCTTTCATATGCTGGGCCTGGCACTTGGATGACAGTGTGCATTCTGCCACAGTCATGCTTGTTGATAGCAAATGCTTCCAAATGTCTTTGTAGGATGGGGAGGAGCTTTGGAAAAAGCTCATGGTTCTTGAACAAATCTATGACGTCATACTCCTTGTTGTTAGCAGATATTGTTGCCACAATATGTGAATCAGGGATCAAAATAGTATGATATTGGCCCTGAATCTGTATCAGTAGCATGTTAGCTAGATCCATCACACAGCCGTGTGGTGCAAGGAAATCAATTCCAATGATTCTAGGATGATCATGCAATACCATCAGTTGGAAGGTGTGTGAGGCCTTCAGGTGGCCCAACTCTACAGGTAGAGATAGAGAGCGGTATGCGGGTAACCTAGTACCATCTACTCCTGACATGTTGGTCCTCCGTCTGGTGGACCAAGGAGATGTATCCGGGTAGTCAACATGTAATATAAACACAGCTGCCCCTGTATCCAATAACACTATAAGCAGGCGGCCCCTGACCTCAGCATCAATGCAGGGCCTTCTGTTTGTATCCAAGACCAGCTTGTTTACAATCCAGACTGGGGCCTGTAATTGTTAATCTGTGCTGGGAGAAGCATGGAGAGGTTGTGCCTGGCTCCTTTGAACTACTTCACCATGTTCCACTGATGCTATATAAGGAGGTGCTTCTGGGTTCAGGCCTGTGTGGGCCTGAGGGCCTGTACTTCCGGTATCACTATGGCCTATTGGGGCCTGGGTTCCTGGTTGTATGGCTGCAAGGGACTGAGCAGGAACAGCATCCGCTACAGAGTGTACTTGCCCCAGGAGTTCTTTAAACTTCTGATTCTCTTCGGCTATCTCCCTGTATGAAGGGTCTGGTCTTTGTTGTTGTTTACCCTTATGATTCTTATGGTGCTTTTTGTTTTTATGATAGTTCTGGTTCCCACCCCATTGCTGCTGTTGCTGTTGTGGTTGTTGTTGTTGGGCCTGCTGGGGGTGTTGGTTGTCCGCGGGGAAGGGCAGTTTGTTTTGGGCCTGCCCTTCCACCATGAAGTGCATCACAGCTTCTTGAGCAGGCTCCACGGTGGCTACTTTCTTGGAACCGGAGCTCAGATCATGGATGTAGTGTTGGTAAACTGTCTCAGTTTTCCGAAGGATATCGGCAAACCTTTCCATGGTGGGATAAGTGGTTGGCTCTACCTTCTGTCTCACTGCAGGGATCATGTTCCTTAGGAACAAGGTCTTGTATTCAATAAGATCTACATCCGCAGCTTCTTGTGCGAGTTGTTTTCCTGCTTGGTAGGCCATCCAGAGTCTTTGGTGGTAAGTCGCTGGACTTTCCTTTGCATTCTGTTTCACAGGGTATGCAAGCATCACTCCTACCACACCTGGGCTGTGTGCAGAAATGAGTTCAACTGCAACCTCGTCAAAGGTGGCATTGCCGGCCTGGCAGATGGCATCGGGGAGTTTGGCCCACAATTCAGGTTCAATGGTTTGGCGTATTATTTGGACCAGATAGTCTGCAGTGAGACTAAACATCTCACATTTGGAATGCATCTTCTCCAAGTGGCAGCTGAGGTTGTCAGACGGGCTCATCCGACCTATGCTGTCAACTATTTGCTGAACAGAGCAGGACATTTGTAGGGGATTATTGGGCTGATCAGCCTGGGGTAAGTTGCCTCAGGCACCATCCAGGGCTGCCCAGGCTGTGGCTTCAACCACGGTATGAACCATGCCTTCCTGAATACCAGCATCTTGCAGAAGCTGCTTAATTTGGGCTTTAATGACCCGCTTATTTCTCTCAGAGATAGGCACATTACCTATTGCATTCTCAATCATTGTTTCTATCTCCTGCCTGTCTTCCACATTAATAACGGCCTCCGGTGGTGCCATTGCGACCAGATCTGGGACTGCTCTCCCCCACCATGGGAGCTGCCATGTTGGCATCACCCATGATGTGCGTCATGATGTCGACAACGTATAACAAGGTGTGGGTGGAGTGGGGACCCACCATGTTGTGGATGGCTGGGTGGGGTTTCTGGGCCATAGTAGGGGTGTGACTGGGTGTTGTATTGAGAGATGTCATCATCTGAGACCTCTCCTTCAGATGACGTGCGTAAGGCAGGGGTTATGCCTCCCATTGCCTTAACATATCCAACCAGAACATCTCGCTGATGGTGCAGTTTTGGCATCTTTGATTCACATTCTGCATGACTCACATTTGCAACATCCATATCAACCTCATCTTGCATTTGTTTCTGCAACACTCTGTATGCGGTGCTCAATTCGCGATTGTCCCTAGTAGCCACTTCTAAGTCATTACGTACCTGGTTTATCTCATCCTGTAGCTCTCCCATATCCTCACTCAACTGTTCATTCGCACTACTTAACAAGTCATTCATATTCAAAGCCTGTCCCTTTTTCTGTCTCAAACTTTCATACTCCTGCTTCAACATATAAATTTCTTGCTCTCCTGCCTGTGCAGAATGATGCAAAAGTGAATCATT
Organism: Neoceratodus forsteri; assembly: GCA_016271365.2. Classification (NCBI taxonomy): domain Eukaryota; kingdom Metazoa; phylum Chordata; order Ceratodontiformes; family Ceratodontidae; genus Neoceratodus; species Neoceratodus forsteri. The sequence continues at coordinate 1,164,376,580 of CM057456.1, read as the reverse complement.
TTCATTGCGCAGTGTTTGAAGTTCAGACTCCAAATTCTGCTGCAGTCCAACACATTCTGTTTCCTGCAAACCCATCTCTTGTTTAAGGGACGAAATCTGCAGGTCAAGGGTTCGAAACCTCGCTTCAGAGGCTTCCAGAGCAGCATAGAGAGCCGTGACCAACAGCCCTTTGGCATGACGCTTATTGGCTGTTTGTCTCGTCTCACAGTACTGGGTTGAAATCCCCAGTATAGGGTTTTCGGATTGACTTGCATCCCACATGAAGTCAGCCCATCCTCCATGGGAGGCAAGAAAGTCTGAGACATCGAGTCTCAGTTCTGTGCAGATATTTGATACAGTGGCCACTATGTGGGAGGGAACGAAAAATCAAACTGTGAAAAAGGCGCTGTGCTGTGTATCGATCCACAGCAGGAACACTTTACACACAGTCGGGCTACCGTATACTTCGTAGGCTTGCAATTCAAAGCTGCTGTGGAGTGGATCTAACCGGCATTGACCACACCCAAGAAAAAGCAGCCAGACTTTGCAAGTGACTACAAAGTGGTCTGAAAACCAGAGAGGAGATGCGGAAATGCACACCTAGTCCCCGTTGGGAAGGGAAAAGTTTTAAGCAACAAGTGAAAGCTTGCAAACACCAAATATGGCCTGCACGTGGTTGCCAATTGTCAGGAGGTCTAAATGTCACCCTCAGGTTCTTGGCAATATTGGGAATGCAAGGAATCACAGACACATTGTATAACAGTAATAAACTTGTTTATTACTACCAATAGGATAAATCACAGTTGCCCTAAGCAGTTCTTACCAATACGAACCGGGAGCCAATGCTAAGCATTCCCTATACCTCAAGATTCCTTTGTGTCTCTTGGGGTCTCCGAGGTATAAGACTCAGTGTCTCACATTATATACCTATGATAATTACAATGGCTACTGTAAGATAGAAACATTTCTAGTAACAGAGATGAGCCCTATTGGCTAAATTAGAGGTGGCTCCATGGTCCAAGATACCATTATACAATTTTGTAGTAGTCATCACTTTGTGAAACAAAAGAGTACAGTCCTTACAGATTCTTACATAAACCAGTGTACTAGTACAAATCACCAAAAGGTGGCAATGCCAACATATATTATAATCATTACAAGGACACAGATGTTCTGACATCTTGTAGGTGAGAAATACACAGAAAATACATAGAAAATATATATGTATTAGCAAGCAAAGTGTATTAGAATAATATGCATACATATCCTGACATCTACTCTTGTACGGTAGATGCCCTTAGCCCTATATGTTAGTATAACATATGCCTAAGCACTAGCTGTCTACGGTGTACCTCTGGGGGTACCAATAAGGGTGCAGGGACCTCGTGTAACAATGGGTACTGAGTAGCTTTGTGCATTCTCCGCTGTTGCTAAATCTGACTGAGTTCTCAGAGAAGCAGTGAGCCCACAATTCTGGTGCTGAGCTTCGGCTGTCCCAGTGGTTTCCGCAGGCTCACCCATTTTAGTCTGGCACACAAACAAGTGGCGATTCCTGCTGGCTTTGCTTATCTGAAACAAAGATCCCACAGTACTACTAAGGGGAGCAAAAAAAAAAAAAAAGAAATAGGAGTTAACAGCATGTTTGCCTAAAGTGGAGCTAATTTGCCATTCATTGTTGCTTTCTGTGTTCCCCGTTTTGATCTTGCCCTGCCCGTCCACTTGCCTTTGTCCTTTTTATTATTTAATTTTTCCATTTTCTTACCTCCGGTGCCAGTCCCAGATTGATCCGCGCCCCCCCTCCCGAATTCAGGGCACTATCTGAGTGACATAAACCCTTTGTGTTCCTTTGTCAGCCCTATAATCCTGATTACCGTGGGTCCTATGTAAACCCATCTTTGTCCTTTTTTTACTGGCATCCCTCTGCTAGCTCCTTCAGGCTGTGGCCACAGCCGCAGTCAGGAAGGGAACCCCTCACTTCCAGCATTAGAAGTGCCTCCTGTGGCCCCGTTCCAGCTCAACAGGTATTGAGTTGGCTCTGGACTTCTGATTTTTGTTTGAACTCTTGGCGCCTCCTTGGAACTGAAGCCAATTGACTCCTTGCTCCCAAGCTTTCTGGCTGGCTAGCGCTTCTCTCAGGATTCATTTTAAATTTTGGCCCACCCCCTTCCTAGGCCACCTTAAATGCACTATAGCTCTGCCTACTTCATGCTCATTGGCCCTAACTTCTAGCCTTCTGATTGGCCCAGTCTGCTAACTGTTATTCTCTCGGCCCTTGCCTTACCCACTGGCCGATATTTACTCTCTCATAAAAACTAGAATAACATCATACACCATGTAGCTATCGGTTGTACTTTTCTGCTCATCCTTCCTTCTACTTTACCTCTCTTCTCCTCACTCATCTTCCTAGAAGTCACTATACATGACAGGGGACCATACCTCTACACCTGATCAAGCAGATACCCTGCATATTGTTGAACTACTTATATGTGCTGCCTTGCACAACTTGCTGGACCTCGATACTCCACCAACTTGGCCCTCTGGCACCCTACCCAGGACTAGGGCTAAAATTCAGAACCCGTCTACTGTTAGTGGCCACTCTCCCCTATCCTTTGCCACTAAGATTTTACCCTATGTGGCCCTAAATAACCTAAGCTCCAGCCCAAAGGTGCCCCCTTGCTGGTAACCATGATCCATGCAAGTGCAAAAGAAAAAAGTTCCTAAAGACTCTGCTAGGTATCTCTAGGAAGCTCTTTCTTCTCCTTTTATTGTGCTCTGGCAATGTTGAGCTCAATCCCGGACCTCTCACCAACATTGGTTCACCTTCAGACCTTTCTAACCTCAAAGGACTAAGCTTTATGCACATTAATGTGTGTAGCCCGTTAAAAAAAATCTCTTCTATCCAGGCCTGGACTAGTCATACTACCCCTGACAGTCTGGTGATCTCTGAATCGTGGCTCCACTCCTCTACTAGTAACCATTCTATACACCTCCCCTCTTATTCACTGTTCCGTGTAGACAGGCAGTCCGGGGATGATGGGGTGGCTATTTATGTCAAGGATAAGTACTCGGTCTCCAATCTTGATTCGACTTCAGTCCCAAACAAGTTTGAAACTCTATCTCTTCAAGTGGAGATTGCTACAGGAATTTCAATTAGTGTGATAGGCTGCTACAAGCCCCCTTCAGTGGGATTGCAGCTTCTACACCACCTGAGTAATACCCTGGGGCATAGTTCTTCAGAAGACATAATTCTTGGGGATCTAAATCTAGACACACTCCAATGCCTCTTCTCCCCTCAAAACGCTCTATGACTCCCTTGGACTGTCCCAGATTATCAATGAAGCCACATGTCCAAACAAGAGTAATCCTGACAAAAGCACCCTGTTGGACATTATCCTAATTAGTAAACCTCATCTGTATACCCATGCTGGAGTCTTCTTTTCAGACATCAGTGACCACTGCTTTATTGCCTGTGTTCGGTCTTGTCGTATCCCCACCCAACCCCCCAAATTTACAATAAAAAGAAGCAGATGCCACTTTGATCCTTGGGCTTTTACTGCTGAGTTAAGTCATTCCCCTCATTGGCAGGACTTCTACCTTGCTAAAACTGTGGCTCTTGCCTATGACATTTTCCAAGAAATCGTGCTAAATGCTCTGGATAAGCACACCCCACTAGTAAAAACCTGAGCTAGAAACAAATCTTGCTGCTGATTCTCCCCTGAACTAAAAAGTGCATTACAGAATAGGGACAAGCTATGGAAAAGTGCTCATAGGACAAAGTTACCTAACAACTGGAATCTCTTTAGGAGAGCACAAAACCTTTGTACCAAATTGGTTAGAGATACTATGGCTAGTTACTACCGCTCTCAACTTGAAGCTTCTACCAAGTGCTCGACTAAATTCTGGAGGACAATTAGAGACATCGAAGGCCATCTTCCTGGTAACTCCTTGCCCACAAAAATCTTGGTCGGTGCCTCTACAGTCACAGATAAAAATACCATTCTTGACTCCTTCAACAACAATTTTACGACTGCTGGGTTAGCTTTCGATTCCTCCCCAACTAGTACATTATGTGCCCAACTTGGTCTCGACTATTCTGACCCCCCCTATCTAATCCAGCCTTCTCTCTCCAACCTACATCCCTAAAGGAAGTGGAGGACCTTTTCCTTCAATTGGACATCAGGAAAAGCCCAGGTGATGACCATATTGACCCATACTTTCTAAAGGCAGGCTATTGTGCTCTAGCGGTACCCATTGTACATCTGTTCAATTTATCTGTCTCCCAAGGTGACCTTCCTACCATCTGGAAAACCACACACATTATTCCTATATTTAAGAATGGAGATCCCAGTGACCTGAATAGTTACAGGTCCATCTCTTTCCTCCTGGTCCTGTCTAAATTGCTGAAGAAAATCATTAATTCCCAGCTTAGGAACTACTTGGAATCGGCAAACCTCCTAAACCCACTCCAGTCAGGTTTCAGGGCTCAACATAGCACTAACACTCCTCTAGCCAAGGTTAACAATGACTGGCAGGGAGCACTGGATAACAAGAATTTCATTGATGCAGTCTTTCTGAACCTCAGCAAGGCTTTCAACACTGTCGACCACTCTTTGCTTCTTTTGTCCCTCCGGAACATCGGCCTGGATGCTCTCTCCCTTAAATGGTTCAACAATTACCTGGCAGGTCACTTCCAGCAAGTTAAGGCTAATGGTGAGGTCTTGCCCCTTAAAACCATGATTAGGGGTTTACCACAAGGTTCCATTTTGGGCCCCTTGCTTTTCACAATCTATATTAACAGAATTAATGCCACAATCAACAAGGCTCAAATACATCTTTTTGCGGATGACATAATGCTCTATACCAGTGGGCCTTCCCTTGGTACAGTACTTTCAACTCTTCAGGACAAATTCAATCAGCTACAACTCCAGTTCCTAAAACAGAAGTTGCTCCTGAATGTGAAGAAAACTAAAGCCATGCTCTTCTCTCCCCTGTTCAACTCTCCAGACCTGCTATCCCCAGGATCCCTTCCCCGATCTCCACTGTTCTGGGCTGAACAGTTGGAGTACGTGTCTAATTTCAAATAACTGGGGGTCTGGATCATCAATTCTCTTTAATTCCATGGACACATTGAAGAGCTGTTAAAGAAACTGTGACAGAGACTAGGACCCTTCTATAGAATAAAAAAACTTCTACCCAGGAAGGCCAAAATGTGGCTAGTCCAAACAACCTTTCTCATTCTGTTAGACTATGCTGACTTTCTATACAGCCAAGACCAAGCTGATACCCTCTCCAAACTTGATATACTCTACCACAGAGCTTTAAGGTTTATAACAGAACTTCCCTACTCCACCCACCACTGTCTCCTGTACACCACAGTGGGCTGGACTTCCGTTATTCTCAGACATCAGAGAAATGTGGCTTTCTGGACCTTTAAAGCCATTACAAATAAACTGCCCAATTATATTGCAGCCTGTTTACCGTTAAGCACCCCCAGTAATTATGCCTTGAGAAGTGTCACTTACATCACCCTAAAAGTATCCAAGGTTAGATCCCACTTCTGCAGGGCATCCATGAGCCATGCACTTCCCCAGTTGTGGAATAAGCTGCAAAAAACCCTGAAAATAAGTATCTCTATTAGTTCAGCCTAATTCAAAGCCTTACTCATGCACCATTCCAAGGAATCCTGTGTCTGCTTCCCTTAACAACCAGGACTGTGGCCACTTAGTCTACCCTGCTCCTGCACTGTCCTCATAGGGCCCTACTCCCTGTCTAAGCCCTGGCCCCACTCCCCTTGGACCCACTACTGCCCGTCCAGCCCTTTCTTACAAAATATATATATATATATATATATATGGGATATACAGTGTTGAGCTGTCAGATAAATTATTTATCTACACAAGTGCTGTTTGGCCTCGGTAACCTCATGAGTGGCATGGGTTACGAGTAAGGTGTCTGAGGTCAAACAGCACAAGAGTAGATAAATAATTTATCTGACAGCTCACCATTGTATATTTCATTTATGCAATAGGGATGCTTTCTATCAGTGCAGGAACATTTGGTTTTGACTGTTTATCTTTATTTTAAATGATAATTTCTGGGAGTTTTGGTTAACTTTCCTAGAGTATGTCCGCCTAGCATAGTGGTTGCTATTAAATGAAACATGACTCATTTTGTAGAAAACTTCTTGCTGAACAAATGTCATGCTAACAGTACTACGCTACCCTTTTCATTTTAAAGTTATTTACATTTTTTTGTCAAAAAAGGGAAAATAAAATTGAATTTTATGCTGTTTTTTGCTAATTATAAAAAAAAACTAAAAGGTGTCTATAAATGAAACACCACTCATTTTGCAGATATTTTTGTGCTGAACATTTTTCGTGCTCACAGTACCATGCTATCATTTTTGGTTTTAAAGTTATTTGCATTTGTTTGTCAAAAAAGTGAACAAAAAATTTAATTTTCTTCTACTTTTTTGCTAATTGTAAAAAATCTATAAGGTATCTATACATGAAACACCACTCATTTTGTAGATAATTTTGTGCTGAACAATTTTTATGCTCACAGTACCATGCTATCTTTTTTTGTTTTAAAGTTATTCTCATTTGAATATGGTTTGTACTGCTTCCGATGAACATTCTAAATGAATTCTAAAGTGATTTGTGACATAGTAACTGTGTGTATAAATGGTCACTGTATGTATAAATTTATTTATACATACAGTGACTCAGATAAACACATTTATCACAGTGAATATATGTCCACCCCTATTGCATAAAAAAATATATATATATATATATATATATATATATATATATATATATATATATTGATTAACATTGCTTCTGTGAAGTTTGTAACCTGTATATATCTCTTACTGTATTACTTAGCTCTGCTATGTTTTTAACCTGTATGCATCTGTTGCTGCATTACTATATTTGTTTTTTTTGCTTGTATAACTTTTGTCTTCATGTTAGCCTGTATATATCTGTTTCCAAGTGCCTTGCCCTGCCCTTTGTGCCAGTAATTTACATGCCGATTCTTTCTGTATGCCTGTATTGTCTACCCCAGATTCACCCTAAAAAATGTGCTTGCTCAATGGTGCCTGCCTGGTTAAATAAAGATTTTGATTGTTTGATTGATTCTTGTCCTTATGGAGGCAATAAGGGTACTTCTCATGAGATGGAGGCAACCCACCCCTCCCACAGTTCTGAACTGGCACATGGCTTTGGCAAGAATGGCCAACTTCAAAAGGCTCTCCTTAATCTATTAAGGTAAATGTAACCTATTTATGAAGAAGTGTGCCCCCTTTCTCAGGTTTCACCTTTGCTCAGTGCCATTCCCACCACCTGCCAGCCCCCAAGAGGAATGAGGAAACAGTTTGGAAACCTTCCAGAGACCAAAATAGTAAGCACCCCTCAGAAAACAGTAAAGAAATATTACAGAGACACTTAGATATTTCACTATATGTTCTCTAGTCACAAACATTTCAACTAATACCATTATAGAAGTAATAATAGACCTATACATTCTGTGTGCTAATGATATGGTAAGATGTATTGTCCAGATTGTGAATAAATACTGTCACATGTACTGTGGACTCTTTGGTGCCTGTACCTGTTATCTTCCGTAAAAACTCTTAATAAAATCTTTCATGATAAAAAAAATACAATCTTCTATCCCCATCTCTGCATGGTTTCAAGCATGCTCATAGCACATTTACCACCATTGCCCAACTTATTAACAATGTCAAAGTTGCCATGAATAGAGGAAATGTTCACTGGGGCTGTCTTCATTTACTTAACCAAGGCCTTTGGCCTTGTTGACCACTCCCTACTCACATCCAGACTGTATAACCCCATATTTTTTTGTTACTTCTGCTATTACCTGGTTCTCGAGCTGCCTTATTAAGAGACTAATTTGTCAATATTAACTGAGTCAGATCTGACCTCTCCACCATTAAAATTGGTGTTCCTCAAGGGTCTAAACTTGGCCTGCTGGTCTTTGCCATATTTATCAATAATTTGCATAGACCCACTGCCTCTTGCACCTCCCTGATTTATGCAGATGATATGGTGTTGTATACTTATTTATTTATTCATTAGGTAACTGGGTTGGTGCACTGACTCAAAGACCTTTTTCAGACACAGCATGGGCCAGAAACTGGCACAAACAATGTAAAAATACATTGAGAGAGCAGTGTGAATCATACAAGAAACATAACAGTGTAGGTCAAGCTAACAGAGAAAATATAAGGCAGACAGTACCAGGTACATTAGCAATTGATAAAAAAAGGTAAATAACATTTAGATAAACAGGGTACGGTTGCTCCATCATTCATCAAAAGGAATAACAATAGTATTCAAGGCAGGAGAGGAAATTGGAGCACTAGAGGGGGAAGAGGTAAGGGTGAGGGAGGTGAAGTCATGCTAGTGGCCTGTGGGCAGACGTAGGTCATAGTGGACAGAAAGTGCATTCTTAACATGGAATTTAGATTTAGAGATGGGTTGGGGGACCATAAAGAGGAGGGGAGGTCATTCCGTAGTGAAGGTCCAGCTGCAGAGAAAGTTTTTATGCCTATCCTTGTAGTTATGTTAGGGCATTCCAGTTGAAGGTGTGAAGACTGACATAGATTGCAGCAGTAGGTTCAAGGCTGGATAAGATTGGATAGTGGAGAGTAGGAGGGATTGTGCAAAATATCAGCAATGATCTGGGCCAGCAGGTTGGAGCATCGTGCTTGTGGAGGGAACCAGTTTAGGGAATGATAAAGAGTGCAGTGGTGAGTGAGGAGAGTGGTGTGGAGGGGAAAAAGTGACATATACGATTGTAGGTAGCATTCAGGCAGTTAAGATTGGTAATGGAGGTGAGGGAGTACACCGGGCAGCCATAGTCAAGGAGGGGAAGGATGTTGCCACAGGAAATAGCAAGGCGGGCTTCCAGTGAGAGGTGGTTGATCATGCGATAGCAGAGCTCTATCTTCTGGTTGTTACACCTGATCAGTGAGGCAATGTGGTCAGTGCAGGTTATGGATGGGTCCAGGATTACACCCAGATAATTGAAGGAGGGAACAGTGTCAAGGGGAAATCCATCTGGGGATTTGACTGTGAGAAAGCCACCATTGTGGGCTAGGGCAGAGAGTTTCAGTTTGGAACCAAAAAGCATTGCCTTTGTTTTAGCACCATTGACCAACAGTTTGCTGGTGGAGAACCAATAATGTGTCCTGCAGAAATCATCAGTAAGAATGGCGGATAGAGAGGAGGGGTAGGGGTCACTTTGGTATAGTATTAAGTCGTCTGTGTAGAGGAGTGATTTACAGGATAGGCCCTCCAATGACAGAGGGTTAATGAAGACAGAAAAGAGGAGAAGGCCATGAACAGATCCCTGGGGGACACCCACAGAGATGGACAAGAGGGGGGAGGTGACGCCACCCTGGCAGACCATCTGTGTTCTACTAGAGAGGTAGTTAGTGAGCCAGGTAGTGGAGGCAAGGGAGAAACCAAGGGTGTTGCATTTTGCCATCAAGATGTTGTGATTTACAAGGCCAAATGCCTTGGACAGATCAACAAACACTGCACCAGTTAGCTTTCCTTCATCTGTATTCCTCAGCACATGGTCGGTGAAGACAGCAAGGGTCATGATAGTACTATGCCCCTTCCAGAAACCATGTTGCTGAGGGCAAAGAGGATTATATTTGGAGATATGCCCTGTAATTTGGCAGTTTACTGCCTTCTCTAGGAGCTTACCAAGATGGGGCAAATTGGAGATGGGACAGTAGTTGTCCATAAGATCAGGGTCAACTGATTTATGAATGGGGAGAATTTTGGCCTTCTTCCAGACAGAAGGAACAGAGGCTGTAGTAGGAGAGAGGTTAAAGATGAAGATGAATGGATAGGCAATGTCCTGGGCCATTAGTTTTAAGAAGTGGAGGGTAGACTGTCACTACCAGCACTCCCTCGAGATGGTAGGCTGAGAAGGCACTTAAGAGTCCCAGGAGGAGAAATGGTCTTAAAATAAAAAGGGGGGCTAGTAGGAGGGGAAGGTGAAGGATGGGGCAAGGGGGTGGGGGGGGAAGCTTAGCCAGGTAGCTGCTAAGGTTTGAGAAATGTGCATTAAGTGCATTCACAATGTCAGTAGGGTCACTGAGGAAACCTTGTTGTATGTTTAGGGGGGAAGGTGACTGCTTGGTGGTGGGGGGGGAGCAAGGCATTAATGGAAGACCAGAAATGCCTGGGATTGCCTTGATGACTGGACTGAAGTGATTGGAAGTAGGCCAACATCCTAGATTGTATACAGCGCTTGCAGAGATTTCACAGGTGACAGTAGCTATTCCAATGGGAATGGGAAGGGGCAGCTTTATAGATGGCTCACTTTGAGTCATGCTGCTTCATAAGCTTGAGGAGGTCTGATGTGAGCCAGTGAGTGTCACCCCCATGCACTCTGCGTGAAGTGAGTGGGAAATGCTTGGCTTGGATGTGAGACAAGGCTGAGACAAAGATGTCTATACAAGATGTATACAAGCTTGGAGAGCACATCTGAAATCAATAGTTGGCTTAATGCTGACTTTGGAGTGTACAGTCATTGCTGACCCAAAACAGGCTGCTCTTGAACTCTGGTAAAACCCACACTATGTTATGTGGTTCTGCATCCTGACTTGGGGCATATGCCTGTGACCTAACCATTTAGTGATCTGGTGGCTCTCCCCTTACTGCAGTTGATTCTTATAAATACCTTGGCATCACCCTGGACCCAACCCTTGATTTTAGTCTGCACATATTAATAGCCATCAAGTCTGTTAATTTGAAGCTAGGAAGTGCTTTTGAAGTCCAGCATGTCCTGACTCTGACTGTCAGGCTGGCTATAGCTCAGGGTGTTTTGTTGCCTAGCCTCAGCTATGGTCTTGTACCTTACTCTGAGGCAAATAAATCTAATATATATATAAATGGGATACCTGATACAATAATATCTGTTGCTTTGCCCTCTCTGTGCCCAGGCTGACTCACCACTGCTGTCTCTACTCATGCCTGGGCTGGTTTCCCCTAGCTTTATGTCACCTCTTCACCTGTGGCTGCACCACTGACAAAATTATCAGATCAGGTATCCCTAATGCCCTTGCTAGTATGCTCAAAAAAATCAATTTGGCCCACCCCTTATGATCCAATGACAAGTAGTTTCTGGCAGTACCAAAATGCAAAACAAAAATGTGAGGGCAGGCTTTTTTCTGTCTTTGGCCCTAAGCTCTGGTGCTCATTTCCACCTGATCTCAGGAACTCTCAGACTCACGTAGTTTTCAAGAAGGAGCTTTGTCAGTTTCTCCAAACATTGAATAAGTGCTCCTGTAACTGAGACCTTGTACTACTGCTTATATTGTGCCTCTGCATGCCTTTTAAAGTGAAACTCAGGATGTTTCATTTTTATACTTAAGCCTCTGCACTTTAGTATTATGTGTCCTTTGCTGATATATGTAATAATTGTTCATTGTTCTTGTGTACCTTTGTACCAAAGTTTATTGTCTGTGCTTCTCCCTAGTCATGTCTGACAATAGGCATTGTATTTGTTTAGTGCACCTACCTGGTAAACAAAAGCTAACTAAATAAAGGGACCTGCATGAATGAGGATACGATTCCACTATTTTTCCAAAAGGAAGAAATTCATTGCAAGAAAACTGCATTAATGCACCAGTTTGGGCTCAGCTTAATACCTCAAAAGTAGGAACATTTGGCAGTATGGCTTTCAATCCTAACTCCCTACCCCCCAAGCAGCAAAAGGACAAGGCCACACAGGCAATTACAGACAACCGTTATGGGTTAAGACAAACAAGATACAACTGTTTCCAAATGACACAAATGAAGTACAGTAGCACTGATGTACCACCTTTGTGGATTTCTATCTGTGGCATGCACACTACAAGACACACACACTATTTTCTGGCTGCAGATAGAAATGCAAAATACTCAAATCAAAACATTACATCTGTCTGCAAAAGCACAGGCCACTGCAGACACATATACAAATGCATAATACCCAAATTACAAGAGTTCATTTTGTATGCAGAAGCACTGGCCCCTATGGTGCAGCCCTTGTGAAGTCACAGATGCTCATGCAGATTGTAAGACACACACACACTTCTGGCTGCAGAAGTGCAGGCACTAAGGGGCTTGCACTGCTGCAGCCACAGTTATAAGACATGCACATCCAGCCATGGTTGTAGAAATACAGGCCCCACCAAATCCATGATACCCAAATAGCAACACTATTTTTGTCCACAGAAGTGCAGGAGCCTCAGGGACCTGCACTTCTGCAGCTGCAGATGTAAGACATACATACCAACTTTTGTGTGCTTTATGCAGGCCCCTGTGGGGCCTGCACATGTAGTACTGTATATAGAAATCCATGATACCCAAATTGCAACACTACTTTTGTCTGCAGAAGCACAGGCCCCTGTGGGACTAGTGTTTCTGCAGCTGAAGGTGCAAAACATACACTGACTTCTGTTTACTGTTTGCTCCTGTGAGGTCTGCATGTATGCTGCTGCATACAGAAATCCATGATACCCAAATTTCAACACTACTTCTGTCTGCAGAAGCACATGCTCCTGTGGGGCCAGTACTTCTGCACTCACAGGTACTCATGCATGTTGTCAGACATTCACACATTTCTGGCTGCTAAAGAACTGGTGTCTGTGGGGCCTATCCTTTTGAAGCAGAAAATACATAGCCTCAAAGATAGTACATCAGTGCTATTGCATTTGTGTCACCTGGAAACAGTTGTACATCATTTGTCTTACCTGAAGATGGCTATTTGTTGTTGCTTGTGTGGTCTTGTCCTTTTGCTGCTTGGGGGGTGGACATTTAGGGTTGGAAACACAAACATCACATTTCCATACTTTTGTGGTGTTCAGTTAAACCCACAACTGATGCATTAATGCAGTTTTTTTTGCAATGAATATATATATATATATATTCATGGCAAAAAACTCCGTTTAATGCATCAGTTAGGGTTGTTCCACAGCGACAAAAGTGAGGAAATTCGCTGTTAGGGTTGAAAACCCTAACTCCAAATTCACCCCCCCCAGCACCACACACATTCAAGTATGGGGGAGGACCAAGTCAACACAACCAATGACATACATGCAGCAGCAGGTGACAGAAATAACAAACAATTGTCTAAATGTACTGAGACATCCCACCCACCCGACCAGGTACTGCATGCTCAGTGGAGATCAACAGCAAAACTGAGGCCATGTACACCAAATGTACACATCCCTGATTGCAGCTGCACAGCGTACCACACTTAGTAGTTGCATGGCCCACCTACCGATGCCCACACCACACCACAACTGGTACTGTGCCGTTATTCAATATAAATGCTGAAGGTGCATGATGACAGTTGTAGAAAGGTTTAACACTACTGAGTATACGTTAATTAAGAGAAGCACATAAATTAACTACAAGACACTAGCATGCTCAAGATAAAAGTAGTGATACATTTAGTAGGCGATTTACATAGTAGTACATTTACTGCAATGGTTTACTCAACATAGAGAGGCTGATGTAAGCGTATGGAAAAGCATTGCCTGTTCAACGCTGTGAAATTGGTACTGCCAGTATCACATGCATTCTTACTGATGAAGGTGTACTGCTGATGTACATACATAGACCTTCAGTGTGTTTCAATATTAAAGATGCAGTAAGTATTCTTTGTAAGAAAGATTGTAATTGCATGGATCAGGCCAAGCAACTTCTAAATATCATAGCACTACTGAGCCAATTATGAGTAGATGAGTAGATGATGTACCTGTATCGGACATGTATATAGGATAGATTTTCCTGTAGGCACTTACTGAGTATGTTGTACCTGATAAAGACAATCTCATTGCATCTGTGATGACTAACTTATTCAAATAGTAATACATTTTCTATTGTTGCAATGAGTGATCTATGCCACTTATGGACACAGTGTGATTTTTTTAACAGTTGTTTCATACTCAGGCTGTATGCCTACTGTTTGGGTTTGCCACACTTCTGTCACTGATGCTATCAAAGTGATAACTATGTTAATTCTGCCACAACAGGAATCAAGTAGGTATGGTGTAGATATAAACAGAATGTCTTTTAGTATTGATTTAACTCATAATGGGGTAAGTGTACTAGGACAGCAGGGTTATCCTCTATCCTGAGTCTGTCAGTTACAATCACACTAGGGTTTCGATGATTGTGATGATCAAGTTACACTGTTCATCTTCATGAGTTCATATTCACAGCCATTCTCCAGTAACTAGACAGTGTATGATTGTAACTGGGTGGGACACTGTGTTAGCAAAGCTGCTGCAGTGCCTAGCAGAGGAGAGTATCTACTCATAAAACAATTAAGCAATAAGGCATGACCAACAGTTATGTTAAATGTTCTGTTAATCACCCTGTAGGGGTTTAATGTTGAATGAGGCATATCCGAGTGCCACATGTCGCTAGACAGTGATAAACTGACCATTAACATAATACCTGGGAGTGGCTTATTGCTATCATAATAAAACTGTTTTTTAAACAACATTAAACCATGTTCATCATATGGTTAGGCTCTACATGTATGTTAATAAAAACTAAACATAAGGCTGTTACAATGTTTACAGTCAATTAGAAAGCTGCATTTCTCAAACCCTTGTTATAATCAGAGATATTATACCTGTACAACTCCTTGGTTTTGCTTAACTCTATTGCTCAGGTGGGCCACCACAAGTGGTGTGGTGTGGTGTGGGGCATCGGTAGGTAAGGCCATGCAACTACTAAGTGTGATGCGTTGTGTGCAGCTGCAATCAGGGATGTGTACGTTTGGTGTACATGGCCTCAGTTTTGCTGTTGATCTCCACTGAGCATGCAGTACCTGGTCAGGTGGGTGGGGATGTCTCGTAGTACATTTAGACAATTGTTTGTTATTTCTGTCACCTGCTGCTGGATGTCTGTCATTGGTTGTGTTGACTTGGTCCTCCCCCATACTTGAATGTGTGTGTGTGGTGCTGGGGGGGGTGAATTTGGAGTTAGGGTTTTCAACCCTAACAGCGAATTTCCTCACTTTTGTTGCTGTGGAACAACCCTAACTGATGCATTAAACGGAGTTTTTTGCCATGAATATCCTGTCTTTTTCAGAAGTATCACTCAGCATACTACATGATTTATAGTCCTAAGAATAGTGCACATACACATAAAACAATGTTCCAGTATCAGAAATATTTCAACTGTTGTGGTTGCATTTACTGTCATTGTCTTAATTACTTTATTAATTGTCATTTGTCATTCTCATTCCATGTAGTAGTTTTAATGTTAAAGTGTCTTAATCATTTTGTTTGTGAGCACATATGTTAATTTAAAAATGTGCATAACTAAAAGACAATATGACATGACATGGACACTATTAGTTCATGTACTGAACAAATGGATATGCTACTATGGTAACTTGAGATTTCATAGAGTGCTTCCACTACCAACTGAGGTGGTACCATCAATCATGTGAACAGAGGTGGAAGAGGTTTGTTGCACTGAATACATATACTGGACCACCAGGGCTATGTTCGGGGGGGTTACTGCTTACATCCCAAGAACGGGAGTTTTGGTCCACTGGACCACCAGGGCTATGTTCGGAGGGGGTTTACTGCTTACATCCCGCGAACGGGAGTTTTGGTCCACTAGACCACCAGGGCTATGTTCGGGGGGCAGCTTTACTGTTTACATCCCGTGAACGGGAGTTTCAGTCCACTACACCACCAGGGCTATGTTCGGCAGGAGAGGGGGTTGTATTTCACACTGATACACCCTGCAATCAGCTTTCAGTACACTGAAACACCAGGGATGTATTCGGGGAGGTTGTTTTAAACTAAAGCAGCCCGTGGTCAGGCTTGTGGGGGAGGAACATTTCTGCTGTTGACCACAATAGGGCCAGTGGTGGGGTGGTGTTGGGGATTGTCACTCTTTTGACCACGATCAGGCTGCACGAGGGGACATGGAGTGGGTTGGGGGCCAGCCACAGCTGTCAGCTGCTGTGTTGTGCCATGCAATGCAGCAGGTTACCTGTGGGTGATCGTTGACTTGAGCATTTTTTTGGCCTCAAAGTTGTGCAGGCGCAGGTTGCGGGTTGCGCCTTCACAACTCTCACAGCCTTGCTGAATATCAGGCTGTGCAGTTAATGCATGGTTGCTCCCCCTGCAGTTCATCATGCATTCATTTGCATTGCACTGTTACTCAGCATGTTTTCTGTGGTGGAACTGCCTCCTGCTGAATATCGAGAATGGAGCAAGTCTTGACTCTGCAGGCACTACCCTATTACACATGTCGCAACCCTTTTGAATATCTGGCCCATAAAGTATAATACTAATAGAAGGAAGGCATTTGTCACACAGAGACTGGTGGCCCTTGGGATGAGCTCCTCTGTCACTTATTTGTCCTAAATCAAAGATGCTTTTAAAACTCAGCTGTATAGAAAATTTTATGAAGGAAGCTAACATGACTACATAAGAGATACTGGCTGGGAACAGCTATGGCCTATTCTTTACTGTCTGGCCTCCTCCACTCCCTTGAACATTTGTATGAACCTTTCTATTAACTATCTTTATATTAGAGATTACAATACTACCACATATACCCAATGTTAAGATGATATGGTTATGACAATTGCCCAAAAAAATGTTGGGGCTTGAATGTCACACTTTATCTGTTGAATAGCAATAACACACCAAACACAAGAGAGTATAGTTTAACTTTTTTTACTATAAAAATAGTTTCAATATAAAAAATAACAAACAAAAATATGTTTTTTTTATAGATACAAAAATAGATTTTTACAAAATAATATATACATACAACGAAAAAAACATATAAGGTGTGTATTGCATCATATACAAAATAAAAGTTAAATAAAAAAATTGTTTTCGTCATATTAATAAAAACATATAAAAATATATTTTAATGTTCTTTTAGTTCAGTCGAAGACTTGCGAGAGGTGTATGCACTGCTTGAGGCAATCCAGGCTGGAAGCTGGATTCAATGTGGAGGCAAAAAGAAGTGGAAACTGTCGCTCGAGATGATACCGGACCGCTATGAAGGGTGGCCAGTTTCACCCAGGGAAGCTGCAGGAACAGATGGTAGCCGTGGAGGTGAAGCACTGCTACTTGCAACAGCACCATCACCCACTGCTACGACCGGCTCAAGGACGAGGTTCACAGTCTGCTGCTGTGCATCCAAGAGAGACTGGATTTTGTCCAGCCTCTCAAAGATCACAGCATTCTCCTTCCGCAGACTGAGAACCTCACACGTGAGCCGTCTGTAGCAGCGGCAATGGCCTGTGCACCTTTGCAGTCGCCGGCGCCCTACAAAGATAAAAAAAAACAGTTATGATGAATATATAACACAAATTCAACAATTACAACTGTAAAATATTTCACTTCAAATATTTCTTATCTAATGCAATATCAGAAATGCATTCATTTAAAAGTTATGATAATAGTTTTAAGTATGATGCTAAACTATTTAGTATCTAATTTGTCTCTCTGTCATACTTGACTATCTATATTATCTAATAAGCTCACAACATAAAAAAATGTATAGTTAGCTATGGCTTAGAATGCTACTCTTAGATTTTCTTTCACTACTCAGAAATATTCTGTATGTGCATACTTTTGCATTTTTTACACTATTATACCATAGAGTTGAAATACATCCTCATCAAGTGTGAGAATGTTTACTTCACCATGTCTGCCTATAATGTGTAGTCATGAATTCAGTGAAATTAAAGTACCTTGACAGTAGCAGTATAATAAAATACTTTTCATGCATACACTATCATGATAAGTTTAATGATACTTTTAAACCAAACAGCTTTTTACCCGTGTTTCAAGATCTCAACACACATCAGTACTTTAAATAATTAAGTCACTAATATAAGATGCGATGCAAAACCATGCCAGATATCGAGCCGAGCTGAGCAGAGTTGTGCAGGCACAACCCCAAAGCTGCGCCTGCACAACTTTGAGAAAAAAAAGGATCAAGTTGAGGGCCACCCACAAGTGAGCTGCTGCATTGCAGGATGCAACACAGCAGCTGCCACCTGTGGCTGCCCTCAACACTCTGTCTCATACATCTGAACTGTTTGTTCCCAAAATGTGTTACATTGCTTCTCAAAATGTTGAAAGAATAGGAAAAGCATGGAACACTTTATCTAATTTTTAAATTAGAAGCCCACAACACTGTTAAAATGTTTGCATTTAAGTTCATAAAGTCTGCAATTTATCAAATTGATATATTTAGCATCATTTACTATAGAATTTTGCAAAAAAATGTTAACACTGAATGTGTTACAAGTCCTCACAATGTGAAACAGGAAGCTTTAGTGAATTAAAATGAGTAACATTCCTCGCAATGTGGTATACTTGAGAGATATGCACTCTACACCCCCTCATCAAGGCAATCACGGGCAGCAATGTCTGCCCTCCAACACTCATGTCTTTTGTTGGGGTGGGTTGCTAACTACATCCCACAATTGGGATTTTCAGGATATGATCGGGAGGTGGGGGGGTTTCAATACTCAAGCCTGCAATTGGGCTTATCAGTCCACTGGTATCACCAGGGATATATTCAGGAGGTAGGGAGGTGTTTCATTACTTAATAGCGCAATTGTGCTTATTGGTCCACTGGACCTCCACGTCTGTGTTGAACGGGGAGACACATTGCGCCCCAACTGGGCTACTGGGGGTATTAACAGTATGCCTGCAATCGGGCCAGTGGGGGGTTATGCTCTTTGCTCGCAATTAGCCTGCACGGGCATCCTTCCCAACGGCTGCTACCTGGTAAGGACCCAAGCGCAAGTCCTCGGGGATCACCACACCTGCATGCTAATGGATGCAAATAGGGCCATAATCAGATGAGAATGTCCCCACCCCGTGCCTTGCCTGAATTACAACCACATTTGCATATTACCTTTAGAATATCGGGATTTTGCGACCACAAGTACAATGCTGCAGTTTCTAAACTTGCGCTGCTGCAAGTTACACTGCGCCATGCACAGTGGATGTGCTTAGAGGTGATATTCAAAGTACTTCCTCAATACCACAACTCCTTTGAATATCACCCTGGACACACCCCTGTGCAACTATTTTGCACACCAGAAGGGCTTGCGCCTATGATAGCATATAATGTTCATCTAAAACGAATGTTTTAAAGTAGACATATTACCACCTTTACTCACATACAGTCTCACAGTCATCTCCTTACACTGTCCCAAAAAGTAATTTCGAACAACAGCCACACCATCATATAGTGACGTTTTAAAAACACTGTTTTAAAGAATAGTTGCTCATTGAAACTATGACACTGTCTGTTGCTAACCCATGCATCATTGAACTATTTAGCAATTTGATCTATGTGGCCCAATATTTAGCACAGTTTCACTACTCAGCAACTTCTTTTCATAACACCCAACCCAGAAACATGCACCGTATAATGTAGTGGAATTTGCACCACTGCAACCTGTCATAGTACTGCATTTTAATTAAGCAATAATGCCCGACAGTGTAGGCGGTATTGGGAATACTGGACCAGCCAGGGGCGTAATGAGGCCCGATGCCGCAGGCGGACGGCCTTATACCTCCTGGCCGGTCTGGTATTGCTCAATACCACCCACCCTGGAGGGCTTTATTGCACTTAGAAAATGGCCCATGGTACTATTTTTATTAAAGAAAAAATATTTTTATGTTTTAATGTGAAAACTGTTTTTATTTTATTTCTTTTGCAATAAAATAGTTCCTCCGCATGTGTCCTAGTTGCAGTCCTGTAGTTGTGGGTTTGGAGGCTGTTGTCATGTTAACATAACCACCCCCCACTGTACACAGGACTACAGAGAGTTCGATCAAGATATGTTTAATAAATTTGTCTGTTCCTTGTCCACCACTAGCACAGCACTGGCCCCTCTCGCACAGCTCCGACCCTGCTGACGCTGAGCTTAATACAAATTCTCAGTCCGAATGCGTCCAGACCACCATTTTCCCTTCTACCAGCAGAGGCTGTACGTCGTTTCCGAGCTGCACCACGCTACCATTCCGTGACGCTACAGCTTCCCAGTCAGGCCAAACTAATCCCACAAAAGTAGAGTGAAGCTTCTGAGGAGGAAACAGTAGAGCGGGAGGGCAGAGGTATAGAGAAGGGAGCGAGGAGCAGTGAATTGTTGGCTAGTGCTGTCTCATTTAGGAACAGAATCAGTGCTGAGAGGGCGCCGTCAGAATAGCATTGGCTGCTGTGGTTGCCGATCCTAAAAATGCAGGAGCACAGTCTTGGCAGGTGGGTAAGTGACATCGGGGGAGGTAGCCTTAATTTAAAGTCAGCGCTAGTGGAGTTAGGGCTACAATAAAACTGTAATATGGAAAAGGTGTTGAAGTACACTGAGCGTGCGACGTCCTAGCGCTGTTTTAAATACAGACATCTTTAAAAGAAATCGAAATCAATACACTTCTGCACCGAATGAATTTGCCTGACAAAAGTTGTTCAGGAACAGTGAGACTGTGTGTGTGTGTGTGTGTGGTGGGGGCAGTGTCTTTTGAGACAGCTTGTCATTAATGGGCCAATATCTCGCTAAGTGACAGAAAAAATGGCAGTGATTTCAAATTTATTTAGATGTTTTAGCCAATGAGCAACCTGGATGGGCAGAGGGATACCTGAGTGGGTGAGAGGGTATTGGTTGGTACTTTTTATTTGCTGGGCATCTATTGAAAGTTAATGTACCCCTGGGAAAGGTACTAGCCAATCAGATGCCAGGAAAAAAAAGCCCATTTTCTAAGTGTGGTGAGACAACTTCCATAGTGTTATTTAGAAACGCACGATATTCATAGGGTGAACGCAAACAGTCCCATTATTACCTGCATTATTAGTTTTATCGACATTCCTCAGTTCATGATCACCTTTAAAATACACATATATGCCAGTGCACTGAACAGCATCGCACTACATTGTAGAGGTAAGCATTAGGCTGGCAAGGCTGAAGACAGACACACTGCACAGCTATTCACTTTTACTGGGAAAAGGATCATGAACACTATAAGGCACACTTTTAAACTTGTAGATTGAGAAAAAAACTAATAAATCATAATTGTACACTTTATGCAGTGCACAACATTTAGGTAACTACAATATCCTACCACCATGTTTGTGTTTTTTGGGTGGTTGGGTATCTGCAGTGATCAATGCATTCCCACCCTTATAAGGTCACATCACACGTAAAGTAAGTAATGTAAACAGTGATTCGCCCACCCACAACAAACAAAATAAAGTGGTACTCCCTCAGCAATGAAGCTCTGTTGCTCACACCCCAAACTATTTTACATTAGCAGTGAGTATGCCAATAGACAGTGCACTCCCCCTATCATGCAGTAGGACTGCAACGTGTAATTCTCAACAGGAACATTGATCACCACAGAATGTTGACAACCCTATGGTACTTCTCAAGGATGCAGATAATATCAACAACAAATTTTCACTTACGTGGTGGACTGGCGCCGGCTTCCTGCTTCACCTCCACACGTTCCAGAACAGCAGCTTCCCCGGGCTCTATTAAAGGAAACAAGAAAAAAATGATCACATTAATAGATGAAATATCAAGGTCAAAGTGTTTTTCTTTAAAACATCAATTTCTTCAATAACGTATTTTCAAAAACATTACTCACAAAATATAATTGGTAGTATGCAGTGCAGAACAAGTAGTGCCTGACCATAAATCACAATACTTATAACATTGTCATAATGCATGGTTGAGACACATGAACATCTTAAAAACATTACATGTATGTTCAATTTACATACATGCATACCCTAATTATATGACGCTCTGTTCCTTTAATAGTTTAAAAATGTGAGTTATAATAAAAAAACACAAACACAACGATAATGTCACTGTTCACTCAATGACCCTCTAGCTGAATGTAGCAGCCATGTATGTGTTATTAACCATATTACCCATACAGGGGTATTAAAACACATTAACAAACATGTAGATATTCTATTATGCACATTAATAACTATTGCAATAATAAAAATGAAACATTGGCATGACATATATAAATATTAACTAAATACAATCTAGGGACATGTCATAATTTGCAACAGATTATTTAGCAGCACACCATTGAATTCCACTGAGACACCTACAACACTAGAACAACATTAGAATTTGTTATCTATTACTCATTATACAATGGCAAGAAAAAATCCTGGACTCTGATTGGTCACTCTTGGGCAGGACCCGTGATGTTAATCAGTACAACATCACGGGTCTAGTCTCAGCCTTACTGTGAACCTGCTGATCATCATGATCATGCTGATCATTTGCTTGATTGTTTTGTCAGCTCTTAAAAAACAAAAATATTTTCCCACACAAAAACATCTTTAAAATTTTTTTTCTTTATAACAACTAGCCATTATATAATAGCAATAATGCTCGACAGGGTGTGTGTCGTTTGGGATAACGTCATGCCTCAGTTGTTGGACACACTCGGCCTGCGGCCTCGTGCCCAACCACCCGAGCGTTATGCAACCAGTACACACACCCTGTCGGCATATTGTTTAATTGTACATTGAACTCCACCACCAAAATTAGCAGAGGAGAAGACCTGCCCCACACAACACTCGCATCTACCACTATGCACACCATACATTGTCAGATTCATGAAGAATATTATTCCACTCACATCTGTAGTAATACCAGTTTGTTATGGTAGTACAGGATCTTCTGCCATGGTGGCACTGCACAATCAATAGAGTTGGTTAACACCTTTTTTTAAGTATTTTGGGTGCATATTCAAGATAGTTGACCCAAACGCCGTGCACCACTGTGACTCCCCCCAAACGTATCCCTGATGCTCCACTGCCCTGAAATGCCCGATCACAGCCATAATTAAGCAATAATGCCCGACAGGGTGTGTGTCGTGCTAGGATAACGTCATGCCTCAGGTGGTTGGGCACGAGGCCGCAGTCCGAGTGTGTTCAACAACTGAGGCGTGACGTTATCCCAAACGACACACACCCTGGAGGGCATTATTGCTAATATACAATGGCTCATTGTTATACAGAAGAAAAAATAATTTTAAAGATGTTTTTGTGTGGAAAAATATTTTTGTTTTTTAACAGCAGACGAAACAATCAAGCAAATGATCAGCATGCTCATGCTGATCAGCAGGTTCACAGTAATGCTGAGACTAGACCCGTGATGTTGTACTGATTAACATCACGGGTCCAACCCAAGACTGACCAATCAGAGTCCAGGAATTTTTCTTGCCATTGTATAATGTTACGTAACCTACTAAATGTATCCCTTCAGCTCAAGAGCAGCAAAATGCCCAATTGCAGCCAGTAAGTAAAACAACTCAGCCCTTGTCCTGAACATATCCGTCCTGTTCTACTGACTGAAATGTTTATTTGTTGGTAGTTAGCGTAATACCCCCCGTCTGAAGATAGCCCTGGTGGAGTGGGTGTTGCAGGATATGTTACACTCCTTTCTCTATCATAAAGCTGCACCGCAGTATTGTTCCCCCATGCCTGCAGCCTGTTAGGGCACCACACACAATTTCTCATGGACCAACAGACCTGCATGGTAATAGCATGCAAATCACAGCATAACAACATGCAAATGTGCCCACACTGCATCTTGCAATGATGATAATACCACATTTCATGTCACATTTCAAATATTGCCCCAGAGACACAGCTGTCCAGCTAATTTGCACAACACAATACCTTGCATGTATCAATGCCACAATTTCAATATCACACACTTGTGTCATGAGAAACCCTCATTTCTTATGTGAAAACAACCTAAGAACTCTGTAATAATAAAGTCTTACTGTCAGACTCAATCATAATTACACTGTCAGTGTCTGACTGACCACCCTCCACAGCTTCTCTTGCTGCTGGCACTACCTCGCTCGCAGCTGGGGAACGCCTCCGATGTTCTACAATAAATGCAAAACAAAAACATTTGAATGTTAGATGTAAATCAGAGTACATTTTTTTAACACTGACAACAACAGTTGTTAAAAATACTACTTTCTAATTTCTATCACGACGTTATTAGCTGTATTCAATCTTTGATTATACAATGGCAAGAAAAAATCCTGGACTCTGATTGGTCAGTCTTGGGCTGGACCCGTGATGTTAATCAGTACAACATCACGGGTCTAGTCTCAGCCTTACTGTGAACCTGCTGATCAGCATGAGCATGCTGAGCACTTGCTTGATTGTTTCATCTGCTCTTCCACACAAAAACATCTTTAAAATTATTTTTTTTTTCTGTATAACAATGAAACATTGCATAATAGCAATAATGCCCTCCAGGGTGTGTGTCGTTTGGGATAACGTCACGCCTCAGTTGTTGGACACACTCGGACTGCGGCCTCGTGCCCAACCACCTGAGGAGCGACGTTGTCGCAGCACGACACACACCCTGTTGGGCATTATTGCTTTATTGATATATATGTAGAGACTAAGCACATACAAAACAATGTTCAATACTATTTTCAAAATATTGCAATGATAATACAAATAAGGCACTCTGACTGTATATATCAATGGTCACTTAATCACTGTGTGACTGATGTAGTACTCGGCTGTGCCTCATCCCACATTACACCAGTAAGCACACATTTACACAACATTGAATAATCATCTATTTATGGCTCCATTTGCATGCCATTAGCATGTAGGTGCATGATCCACGAGGATTTGCACCTGGCCGCCCTACTAGGCAGCAGCCGTTGGAGACCGATGCACCCTGCAGCCCAATGACACACACTATCTCTCTGTCTACATTTACCCTCCCCCAGACAGATCCTGAAGCCCAATCACAGGCAATAAAGTAACATGACCCCCCACCCACACATCTACCGATGCCCCATCACGGGAAATACAGTAACATCATTCATAAATGTGGAGTGTCATGTACATTATGGGCTGCACGTCCATTGGCTATAGTTCGGCATCAATGGGCATGCAGTCATACCAGGCAGTTATTCGGCAGGCAGCGGGGCAGCATGCGGGTGGGATGCTGCCGCCACCGCCACAAAGGGGTAGCAGGCTGGAGGGCTTCATACAGGACTGGGGGGCACTAGGCACCAGGCTGACTTTTGAGTGGTATACTGACATTCTGCCCACGATCAGACATTACAATCCACTGGACCACCAGGGAGATATTTTGGTTGAGAAGGGCTTCACATTCTGCCCATGATCATGCACTGGGAGGTGATACGTTCTGGCCATGATTGGGCTGCGGAGATGTGTGAGCAGGGAGGTCATGTTACTTTATTGCCCTCGATCATACTGTGGGAGATCTGTAGGGGGCATGTTACTTATTCCTGCAGTTGGGCGTCAAGAGATGTGTGGGTGGGGGGTATGTTACTATATGCACATGATGGGGCTGGTGGGGGGCACAAGAACCAACTATGGGTCCAGCCAGGAGTGGCAGCTGCTGTGTTGCACCCTGCAATACAGCAGCTCACCTGTAGGTGGCCGTCAACTTCATTTTTTGGGGGGGCTCAAAGTTGTGCAGCCGTATGTTGGGGGTTGCGCATGCACAACTATCTACAACCCCACTGAATATTGTGTTGAGCTGCTTATGCATGGTTCCTCCCCCTCATGTTAACCATGCATTCATTTCCATTGATCTTTTGCACAATCTGTTGTCAATGGCATAACTGCCTCCTGGTAAATATCGCACAATAGTTCAAAGTTGGACTTGCACATACACAACCCTGTTGCACATGGAGGAACCCTTTTCAATATCTGGTCCACACTATAAGACGTTTTTCACTAAGTCTGAAAACATTGACAACTATAATTAAAAGTTGTGCTGATTTACTTACGGTGAGTAAGGCGCTCCCCCGCACTTGGCTTCCCAGCAGCCTCCCATAATTCATGAGCAAGGTAGTACCAGCATGTGTCATTGTCCAGTATCACCTCCCGGTCCTTCAGTACATAGAATCACTGGCGCAACAGCTTCCACTTCTTTTTTAATTGCACTACGGACTTATTTTTAACTTTTAGTGCAATATATAAATAACTATTCACACACCTCCACATTGCATCCAGCTTCCGGTTTGTGCTCTTCATGAGCACACGAGCATTCCCCCGGGCCTGGACTGCCTCAAGCAGTGCACACACCTCTCGCAAGGTCCACTGCCTCATGTTACTTGATCAGTCTTAGTAGTTCTGAAATACAAACCCAAAAATATGCACATTAGTATCATGTAACAATATTCATCATTTCTTAAACAAATTCTATACAATAGTAATTAAATTACATCAAAGACCACCTGTCCTTCAAGATAGCAGAAACACAGATCAGTACCATAATAGAACAAAAAAAAAGGATACAGCCACCTTGACAGTAAAAACAACTGCTAGTACACTAACATGCTATGCTCTAGTCTCATGCGTCGGAGGAACTGTATCAAACATCAAGTTTGGGATACCATGACATATCCATCTGTACCACAGTGAAATATTCGCACAACATTGTAATGTGATGTTAAACACAAATGAACCACACATCACAGAACTGTGTTTTATTGAAGTTGCAAACATACATTACTGGTAAACAGGCCTTGAAATAACGGACTCTCCACCCAGCTCGGACACCTGTTTTTTCATTGGGACAGGCGTTTTACTTTCTTGGCCTGTCCCTTGGACAGGCAGTTCTGATTTACAACTTTGCCACACATATTAGGCTGCTAGGCCCCAACCACAGCACTCTATATATAGAAAAAAGGGATGTCAGGACCTCATGATATGAAGATGCACCACAGGACTCAAAATAAGTGGGCACTGACTACTAATATGCACTTCAGTTTTAGTAATTGCCACCTGCCGCTTTAAAAGGCAGCAACTTAAGGGCACTCCTAGTAGCTCCTCATGTGTCTGTTCTGCGTAGTAAATAAATTACACACGGTAGCCAAAATTTAATGTGGGTGAGTAAATCCATCAAGCAGGAACGGAAAGGGCTATGAAATATTTTAACATGCTTCTGGAAAGCCAAAACTCCTACAGATGAAACTTCATGAGGGTGAGTTAGCAAACAAAAAATGCTACAGGGTGTGATTCAAATATATCCTTCATGCTCTAGTGTTCAAGGATGTTTACCACTGTTCATTTGTACAATACCTTACCTGTAGCCTGCCACATCATGATTGTTTTCTCAAAATGTAAAACTACATTTATTCACATATGCACTTTAACATTCTGAGAAAGGAATCATACTGTGACAGGTTACAGGTATTATCAAACAGTTATCACTGTCAAACATCCTTCAACAGTAAACCAGGTAAGGATATATTCTCCTACAACCTGCCAAACTCCAAAAAACACTAAAGCATTGGTACAGCAAAGCATGCAGAGAAATTGGCAGACACTCACTATTCACCATGGCAGCTAGGCTACTGCATATTATAATATCTATTTTTTGACCACATTAATATGGTTCTGAAAAGAACCTTTGTGTATACTATCATATTTCCTCAAACAGTCTCACAATCTTAAAGGACTTTCTGGATTCCATCTTGAAGGTCTCCCAGAAAATGACAATTGCCAGCATGCGAGAAATGCACACCATCTGGTAGGAATAGCCAATCATTACAGAATTTAATTTCCGGGTGACGTATAGTATGCATTCCATGCATGCGTAAAAAGCAGTAATCTGTACATTTATTTTCTAGAGCTCTGTCAATCAGATACATATGATGCTCTGCTTGCCAGACTCTACGCTCTGTAATATCTGAAAATATGATAATACAGGCAGGCAACATAGACATAATAGAAGCAAGGTCCAATTTTGCTTCCGTTACTAAATCTACCCATCGTTTTAAACCCAAATCATTGCCTCCAAGATGTATTAGCAGTATGTCAGGAGGAGAGTGAGTTCTCAAAAGTCTGTGCATGGTTGGCATAAGATGTTCCCATCTCATTCCACCACGACCAAACCATTTTACATAGCAATTCAGGAGCTGCAGGTCCCTTCCAAAATCACTATGAACTGCAAACTCAGCTGCTCATCTTATGTAACTGCTTCCAACTATCCACAAAATCCTTTTCCTATTTTCTGCCATTCTAAGTTTTTTACTCAGAACTGCACATAAAGCTACTAAGAAAGGGACTGTTCACCCTGCAGTGACCAGACAGCACTGAAAATCAAACTGATATTTTCCCTCCTTATTTCAAGCTAGCTTCACTGCATTCAGTCAAAACACACACATATAAAAAAAACATTCCCTCCTGCTCTGACTTCATGAACCAATGTAACTCATGCATTCAGTATTACTAACTATGTTCCTGCAAAATCTAAAACCACTGAGAACTAAACAAAATGCATGCTTTTATAGGCAGTTTAAACAATTACAACATCAGAAAAGAAGTCTGATTGGTTCGTCTTTGTCATACAACTCCATGTGCACCTTCCTATCTCCTCCATTTGCAGCTGTATCTGTACAAGTGAGTACTGAACTTCTTTCTTACTTTAAACTATTTTCTCTTAAGAATATAGCATGCCACATAATAACAATTAACATCATCAGATTAAACACCCAAAAACGTTTTGATTAATAATATGTACATGTTCTAATAAGTTTTTAAATACTAGAAAATATCATGTGAACATAGACTGTACTTACAGTTTGAACTGCTTCTCTCTGCAATTTTCAAAATGGATCTTGTTTCTTCTTCTTCTTCAGTGTTGTCCGTCACTGATTGGTTCTCAAAGTGGCCAGACAAATCTTTAATTTCATTGGTAGAGCTATCTGTCACTCAAACAGACTATTTAATGATTCGATAATGAATGTTTCTTGCCACTCCCAAGTATTACATTAACTTTACTTTGAATGCGAAAGTACATTTAGCGAAACTTTGATACGCAGTAAAATTTGCAAAAGTGTCGAACTTGACAGTACTTGACCATAGTATCGAATGCGAAAGTACAATTTAGAGCACTTTCGAATACTGCAAAATATTTTTGACACTTCGTGCTCACGTAATTTTCAAGAACTGTCTATATATTGACACAGTTTCACATTTTATGGAAAAATGACTTAATTATCAATTTTAAACACATAATCTGCTGCATAACTGCCTCAAACTCAGCACAGTGCAGATATTAAAGATTTACAATGCTTAATGCGTACCCAAAACTGTGCAGCGTACACTTGCAAAACACTTATTTGTTGTATTTTTTACACTCAAACGTCCTCATATATCCATTGCACGACCTCTGCTCATAACATTACACTCTTATATGTAAAATTTCTACAGAATAGTCATTTCTCACATCGACTCATGTAAAGCGCGCACATAAACAAAAACACAGTATCATCAAGAGAGCGACAATAAAATCTACACTATTCAGAACATTGTCGTCTGAAGTTAACAATAACACCCTCCAGAGTGGGTAGTGTAGGGAAAACCAAACCAGCCAGAGGTGTAATGAGACCCGACAACACAGGAGGAAGGGCTTATAGGATCTGGAAGGTACAGTATTTCCTATCAGCCACCCTGGAGGGTATTCTGTCACTGAAAATGTGCACTGTAAAGAAAAAATGGAGGAAAAAGTATTAAAAATATATATAAAATACAAAATGAGCTCAAACAACTTTTATGATTAAGTAATCCCTCTGGCTGTTTTGATTTCTATACTATTAGGGACTCCATTATGTGACAGGGCACTTTGTCGGCATGCACTTTGTGACTGAAGCTACCAGACACGGGAGGGCTCTGAATCTGTGATCAAGATACTGGGTGACCGTTCATTGAAGATTTTTTTTTTTTTAAGGTACTCTGTACCTGCCAGTAGTTTGGGACACAAGCGAGATTAGTAAATACAGTAGAGGGACTTGTGGCATTTGTTTTTAGATTTTCTGAATAGGGCCAGGCAACAGTCACAGCACTTTCCTAACTTACAGTGGCCGTGAATGGAGACATGCTGCAAGCTTTCGCCATGTAATGGATTGCCCAGTCTTTGACAGACCATGATACACGGCATTTTTTTAGCTATTTGCTGGTAGATGTCATTGTTTTGAAGTTTTTGTATGAGTACTGTGCTTCTGTTGGGTTTCTGTCTGTGTGTGTGTGTGTGTGTGTGTGTGTGCAGGGGGGACATCATGGTCTTGTTCATTCGTTTGCGTACCAAGTGGTACAAAATGGCAGGTGAAAAGCTTGAAGACTCGGGTTGGCTACAAATACACAAGTAATGCAGCACCCCAAATAGTAACTTCTTTTTTTGCCGGTATCTATTCAGAAATACCGACCCACTGAGATTGGTATCATAGCCAATCAGAAGGGTAGGATTTTCAGACCATTTTCAAAAGCAAAATAGTAAAGTCTGAACTGAAAAGTATGACCACAACACAAAGTTACTAGTGTACCTGTGAACTGCAATGCACAAGCTTGTAAATCAGAAATATTTAGAATTTTCACACACATTTTGAACATATTGAATTTATCTGTTCAGAAACTCATCCACAGTAATTTTTAGACTGTGTTCCACACAGTTATTTCTGCAAGGAACTTCATCATTGCACAGCACATGTAGAGAAAAACATTCTTTTGCCATGTTGTGAAAAATCACAGCTCGAATTACAATACACATCAGCACAAAAAACACTATGTTACTACAATGCAGCATCAACATTGAAATTTCGCTAACATGCAACCATATCTACCAACTGTGCCACACACACACTCACACAAACAGTATTAGTGGCATATCCTCCACGTAATTGTAAATATACTAATTGTTATACATTTAATAATGCACACTGTCACTCTGAATTTCTTGGTCTACTATATACTTAATCATCAAACTGACTATCACATAACACGATACACAGCATAAAACACATGTTCGTACACAGATAAAAAATAACAGCCATCATAATCGTAAGAACACACGTGAAGAAAAAAACATTCAAATGTCCACAAAAAGTATTGAGAATGAAAAAATTTCTGATATTACATAGCAGCTGTGTAATGCACATTCATAACAGCTATCATTTGCTTGTCTTTTCACCAATTTGTTAACATTCTTAACATGCTATTCTATTAATACACATTACTATAAGAAATTTACTGAAGCATATTCTAAAACTTTTTTTTTCTTTCTCATACAGGTGCCTGATACTTCTGTAAGATTGCTTACTGTCACTGTCAACTATAATACCTGAAAATGCCTACTAAATACAGACGTAGGTGTATCTCAAAATGAGAGCGGTATAATAGTACTACACTGTTGTATAAGGGCAACAAATGAAAAAGTAAAGTTACCCCAAAAAATGAACATCGACAGAGCATTACTGCAACAGTGACCCCTACATCAAGTCACTGCACAGAGAAACAAAAATCCATTAAAAAAACAAAAATGTATAACATCACAAATGTTGTGTCAATCTGTAAGATGAAACACAACTATCTTGAGTGTAACCATCAACAGACGCTCAAATCAACAACGTAAAATGAAAAATTGTGACTTACAACTTAGAAAAAGAAAGTATTTCCGATCACTAGCAAGTAAAGCTAAGATCGAAAGACTTATTACTGCTGTGCTACGGCACAGCCGCAAACAGATCAAGAGTCACCTTTCTCTATGAATTTACGTCTGAAAGTACAAACATTTGTCAACAGAGCACTGTTTGTACTACAAAGATTGTGGCGTAAGATGTCTCATGTCCTTGAACAATTCAGGAAACTTGTATATAGCATCAAAAAAAGGCTTCAACATTATCCTTGTTTGACTGTTGACAACTTCTGCCATGTCTTCACAGGACAGTGGATGCACACACAGCACTCAGAATCATATTTCTGGGAAGAGTCTTATCATGACTTAACGAAACAACAGACGTTCAATATCGATGAGTCCGGCAAACTTACAAATGCCCTCAGTATCTCTGATGACAATCTATTAGATACTGATGATGACTGTGGTCCAACCATAGTCTTGAATAAACGGCACTGCCTTACATGGTCATGTGATGCTACCTGCAACCGTAGGCAATCATCATTTCAAAAAGTAGAACAGTTTGTTAACCTATTCATAATAACAGATCGCAAAGAGAGACATAAGCTATTTACAGAAATTGACCATTGTAATCTGACCATATACTGGACTCATGGGTCACTCACTTGCATGTCTCGATACTGGTGTTTGTGATAGTTTTTTCACAACATACGGATGCTCGCAGTGCATCAGACAGGCATCTGAGAACTTTGTCTACAGAGTATATGAAGTACAGCGAGCTGTGCATCAGTACACTTCTTTAAATGACTTATTGCAGTCAGGTGACATGCAGGGTGCCATCACTTTCATGAAAAAAGTGCAACACATTCCTTCTGAACCAGAAACAGGTAATTTCCAGTGTCACACTTCAACAGAAAAATCTGTTTCAGTCTTAGAAAACGACATTCTGAAACAGTACGGGAAGGAAATTGCTAAGTTTGAGATTGCAAAGTATCAGAAGTTTGATTCTGTATGTGTGTCATGCGACCGTTTGTGCTACGCAAAACAAACTGTCACAGTCAACCTAGAAACCTGGTCATCATACAATGACATGTGGTTGCGCCTCACAGCATTCTTGCTTCTGAAATCTGACTTGCATCCACAAGACACCATTGTACTATGCAAACACTGTTTCTCAAAACTGAAGTGCAACACTTTGCCAGGAAGGTCAGTGCTAAACCACATGAAACAGATGTTACACCAACTGAGATTTCAACATTGAATATGTTTGAGCGTATTCTAATTCAGACAATGAAACCATTCAAAACGATTCTATGTCTGAACACAAGACACGGAAGATTCCAGAAAGAGCTAGTTAGATCTCTAAAGGGTTCTGTGATGTATCTACCACTTCCTCTACAGGAAAATGTTCAAGCTATCTCAACAGAAAATAGCTTGGTCATTCTAGTAAATGGTGTGCCTACAAAGGCCAAGGTCATCTGGCAAGATGTTGTCAACCTGCAAAAGGTAAAGCTTGCTCTGGCTTATTTAAAGAGAAACAATTCCTTTTATATAGACCTTGACATAGATCAAATGGCCAGCCTCTCTGTGCAACATGATCTATTAGAAAAAAGTAAGCCAATCATTGAGAAAGTCACTACACAGACAAGTGACAATGTGTATGAACAGTACACAATTCACCCACTACATGGTAGAGATCCATTAGGAAACAACATTGATCTCTATCAAATGAAGCAGGTGGAAGGTGAGCCTGTCAGCATTTGGGAGGCAACACTAGAAGCACGCTGCTTCCAAGACCTATTTCCAAAAGGGTCAGGCAGATGCCTAGATGAAAGAGAAGTACGGGTACAGGGTGCTGAGTACCGCACCAGCCGTATCCTGAGCAAAGATGGCAAATTCAGACGTAACATACAGTACCTGTTCCATCTGCTCTGGGAAAGTGAGCAACATTCTGTCTGCATCTATAGCACATACCATTCGTCTAACAACTCCACTAGATGGAATTACAGCTGCTCAATTTCTGGAGAAATTGAAACAGAAAGATGAAAATGTGCAAGTGAATCTGTCTTCCATACTTTCAAGCCTACGTGGCACCAAAGAATATTGGTATCGCAGACACTCGGAAGTGATGACAATGCTACGAGAGTATGGCGCAGCCACATGGTTTGTCACACTTAGTTGTGCAGAATATGCCTGGGACGAACTCATTGAACTGTTGAAGTGGGCAAATTCTGATGTCAAAGGCATCTCATCAATGACTATCGGAGAAATGTGTTCACTTGATCCTGTGTCTGTCACAAGACACTTTCACAAGCGCTTCCATGACATTCTCAATTTCATCTTATCAAAGGACAATCCTCCTCTCGGCATTGTAGAACACTACTTTTGGAGGACAGAATATCAAGCACGAGGTGCCCTCGTATCCATATGTTATTATGGATCAAGGATGTGCCACGAATCGGTGAACATGATGCAGCAGAAGTGCTATCATTCATAAAAAAATATATCACTTGTCACATTCCAGACAAGTATGACAGTCCTACACTATGGAAGTTGGTTCAAAAGTTCCAGCGACATATTTGCGCAAAATATTGCTGGCGAGCAGTAAAGAACAAATCTAATTGGTACACACGATGTCGCTTTGGATTTCCTAGAAGAGTTTTTCAGAATGGTGCCATGAATGACCTTTTCTTAGCAATGCCACACCACTTGAAGGCAAAATCAACCAAGAGGGTATACGAGTTACCCAGAGATGAAAAAGAGGTGTATATCAATGACTACAACCCAACTCTTCTCCTAATGTGGCAAGCAAACATAGATGTTCAGTTTGTGGCTGACAACTCACTAGCCCTGGTTAGCTATGTAACCGTACATAACCAAACATGAACAGACTAGCTTGCAAGATCTTTGGGAAGATATTGCCAGTTCAAGCAAAAGCCTGACATCTCAGCTGTGGTCATTGGGTTTGAAGACTCTTTCACACAGAGAATGTGGAGCTTACGAAGCCAGTGACAGCAATGGTACACATCTGTGCGGAAGTCTGCGCTGTATGTTTCCTCAGTGTAAACTACAAAAGCAGGCGTGTACTGATTCCTCATGCTGAAATTGAGGAGCTTGCTGTCAATACACCTTCTTCAAAACATATCTTGAAGAATAACCTGATAGACACATACTACCCATGTAGACACAACGAGATGAATGATATGTGTCTGTTTGAGGTGGCTAAGTGGTATGACTACAAGACAGGTGCAGCACATGACTCAACACGGCACATTTACAAGGTCAATGGACTAGATGGCTGTCTTGTGAAGAGGAACAAGCCATGGTTTATAGATCACTGCAAACTGCATCTAGGCACATCAGAGAGCACAGAACATTACTACTTTGCTCTCCTATTCCTATTTAGACCCTGGAGGAGTGAGTCTGAATTAAAAGGTGACTCTGACACATTCGAAGAACAGTTCAATCTCACTTATGAGAATTTCCAAACTGACTACTCACAAACATACATACAAAGACTAAAAGCTGAGAAAGAACAGCTCAAGCAGGCAGAGAAGCAACTTCAGGAAGACACTCCAGTTAGTTCACAAGACAACCTTGATCCAGAAGGACAAGGTGACCCTCTGCCGTTAAATGCCCCAGAACTGTTAATCTCAGAAATTGAGACAGCCATGCAACATGGCACACACTCTATGGTCAATCCAGCTGACGTAAGAGAAAGACTAAATCAGCTGCAGCATACAGTACACTCCAAAGTGGTTGAAGCTGTCCAACATGGTATACTGCATGAAACAAAAAATTGTGACTGCACTCAGCACAAACCACTACTAATGTTTGTCAGTGGTTCAGCTGGCACAGGAAAGAGTTTCCTGATTGAAGCTATCACTTCAGAAATACGGAGTGTGACAGGCTCTTCAATGTCTGTTGCTGTGACTGCTCCCACAGGACTAGCAGCATACAACATTGGTGGAGTAACATTACACCATCTCTTTATGTTGCCAGTTGAACATGGGAGAACTGGAGAGTATTGTAAACTGTCATTCGAGGTTGCATCTCAGCTCCGTCCCATGTTCACAAAGATGCAGCTACTCATCGTTGATGAAATCAGCATGGTCTCCAATGTCATGCTAGCCTGTATTCATCTACGTCTACAGCAGATCTTAGGTACTGACGATGCAGTGCCATTTGCTGGCAAAAGTATACTTGTGTTGGGAGACCTTTTACAACTTGCACCAGTCAATGCAGAGCATGTATTCACAACTCTGACTGCCAAGCAAGCTAAGAATATCCTCGGTTGCATTGCAGGCTATAACATATAGGAATTATTTACCTATGTTGAGTTGTCTGAGAACATGCGACAAAGTGGTGACCTAGCTTACAAATCACTTTTAGATGAAGCTCGCTGGGTTCTCTATCACCAGAACATGTTTGTATGTTAAATGATCGAAAAATCACAGTAGATAGTACATGCATAGAAACAGCATGTAATGTCTTCAGCGACATATACTCTACTGCCAGACACATAGTGTGTCTTATGCCACGACTAAAGAAATGCACTGAATTCAACAATCTAATGCTACAAAGAGAACCAGAGATTGTCACTCTCCATGCAATTGATACAGTTGATGGCGTTATTCTTAGTCAGCTAGCAACAAAGATGACTGAGCGACTAAGTGAACTGAAGTCAGATGTTTCACGAACAGCTGGCCTAGAAGCTGTTCTCACACTTTGTAAGAATGCACGTATCATGCTACGACGTAATCTAGATGTCGAACAAGGCATGGTAAATGGTGCCATGGGAAACATCACTGACTTTATCTATAATGTACAGAAGACATTTATTCAGACACTTGTAGTGCAGTTTGACAACATGCAACACTCTGTACACATAGATTGAACCTGCGTAAAATTCCAGGTTTTAAGGATATCTCGTAAACGGAAACAGTTCCCATTATGTGTTGCATCGCTGTCTCCATTCACAAATCTCAGGGATTAAGTTTGGATTCAGCAATGATAGACATAGGTACAGACATTTTCAAAGATGGCATGAGCTACATTGCACTTTCAAGTATACGAAGCCTTTCTGGATTGCACATCATTAGTATAGCACCTCAGAAAATACGAGCTGACAAGCGATGTATTCTTGAAGTACAACAGATTACGTACTCTACATCAGCCACAAATGTTTTAATACCCTGCCTACATATAATCGGTCTCACACAATTCAGTCACAGCTAGACGAAGCAACAAACAGCAGCAAGCTTCACAAAGTGATTCAAAAAAAAAGATTCAGCAAAGGCCACAACCTCAAGTAAACATTCCAAACCAACAATTCATCAGAAATCAGTTGGTGTAGCTGCTGTACCACTGTTTGACAACAGCAGTAGAGTAAACTGCTATGCTAACTCAGCTATGCAAGTTTTTCTACACATGTCACAGTTTGTGCAAGCAATATCTGCTTCACAAGACAATCCCCTATCAAATGCTTTGAAGCAGATTATCAACATGACTTCTGACCACTCTAACAATGTACACTCACTAACACCACTATGACAGGTGTTATCTACATATGCTGGATGTAGTACATTTGCTGCAGACATACAGCAAGACAGTACTGAGTTTATGATGGCTGTGATAAACAACCTTGATGAAGGCGGCACCCCAATCGCCTAGTACTTCACAGTAACATACGTTACAAAATATGTATGTGTTTCATGTGGCAATTCACGCGTGAAACCACACAAGACATGCTGTGGATAACTCTCTTTGTTCCTAAAGCCAAAAGTGTCAAATTTTGACAGCTGTTCACAAATGCTGAATGTAGTCATGCCTGTGGAAGGTGCGGAGGCAGATGCACTCAGTCCATACGCCTGAGGACTTCATCTCAATATCTGTTGCTTATGTTGCACAGATTTGACACCAATGGGCTCAGATTTGATACTCCTATCACAGACTACACAGCTAGTAGAATAGTCTTCAACCAATCACTGTTTGACACTCACAGCATTATCTATCACCATGGTCAATCCATGCATTCTGGACATTACACCCCATTACTAAGGTGCACAGCTGGATGGTTAGAGTGTGACGACTCTACAACAACTTTTAAACAGAGACTCCCACGTCACCTGAAAAATGCATATCTTCTAATATTGAAGAATTATGACAACCTTCATATTTCAGAAGAATAGGACAAAACATGTACCATTTTAACATGAGTACTTTGTCCCCAAAAATGTCATAACTCGTTACAATGTTGTACAATTTACAACAGTAAATAAACAATACAATTTCAACAAAATTGAATTCAAATACAGATATTACATAGACTGTGACATGTTACATCTTGTGTAGATCAGTGACTACATGAAAATTGTTGTAGTGGCTTCAATCGGCCAACAATATTTACAGTCACTAGAGAAACCATGATTACATGTCTGTGAAAAATTCTACCCTTATAACATTAAACAAACATTCCACTCTCCAGAAGTAGTCTTTAACACTTCTACTGACTCTTCACATA
Source organism: Neoceratodus forsteri (assembly GCA_016271365.2). Taxonomy (NCBI): domain Eukaryota; kingdom Metazoa; phylum Chordata; order Ceratodontiformes; family Ceratodontidae; genus Neoceratodus; species Neoceratodus forsteri. Next base: position 1,164,338,572 of record CM057456.1, on the reverse strand, counting down.
TAGAGAACATCATTAGATCACCATGCAACAGTGTAGAACTATCACGCTTTCAGACGTAGTACTAGTATTGTACATATGTAAAAAGAACTACCGTTATTGATAATGCAAGAAGCTGACTTACACAACTGTTAATAATAACCAATTACTGAATCTAATTTAGTGACTCTTACAACTGTTTAAAATTACTTGTACATAATAGAAACATTTGTTTTCAAGTGTACATTGTTAATAACTTGTTTAATAATTGAACTAAAATATGCAGTGTAGCACTACAGTACAAGTGAATGTCTTACATATTACTCTGCAGTATACTAACAACATGTAACTAAGCATAAGTTTGTTAAGAAATGCATTCCATTACAGTTTTAGTATTTACAAGTTAAGAATTTACATAGAAGCCAATGTAAGAATTGATAACATTTTTTTGTTCATGTAAAACATTTATTTTTGTACTTGTCACATAACTAACTGTACAGTATGTACAAAATATTGACAATTGTAAATCAGGCACTGTTGCTGATCACAACAAACTGCATACCTGTTCCTGACAATATTTATGATCGCCTCAATTGAGGGTCGGTGGGAATTTTCCATTTGCACCTAGTCAGTGACATATTATTTAATAGTAAGATTCAAATGTCACTAAACTTACAATTGTGTAAACTGTACTACTTAGACAATCAGCATATGGTTTTCGCCCACCCAGGAACATCCACATTAGCAGTCACACAATTACAACAAAACACTTGTCTATCTTGTGTCTAATCACACTTCACAACCAACTGACATTCCCTTATTAACATAGCAGACAAGTAATGCACTACACATAGTTACAACATACAACCATTTTTTAAAAAGTAACATTTTTTACAAAATACATTCACATTCAATAGCAATAGCTTCAGCCTGACTATTAAAATTACAAGTCAAATGCCAGAAAATAGTTCCACACATATAAACAGAAGTGAGTACTGAAGCACAACTAAAAACACACATCTGATTAGTTTCATATAATATCACACACTTAGTCCAATCCACATTATACACTTATTATTATTCTTACATTTACAAATTTCACAAGTAATGATTGCACACATACAAAGATTGTATTGTGAGACTGTTTCTGTTAACAAAATTTTAATTTTGATTCGACCTTTTCTCCATTTGACAAATTGGCAATAAATTTTTTAAAACCATAACCACCTGTGTCGACTCATTACTTTAAATACCATACTGAAATGAAAATAAGTGTCTATGACTTAAGCATACAAATCAATGTTTACTAATACTGCTACAACTATACCTCCATCTATTTGTTTGCTACCTATGACATACAGTCAGTAACACAGCAACACAAAGGGTAACACACATGGTGGCATAGATGGGATCGTCAGCCCTAAGTCTCACCCCATGACATGTGTAAAGCAGCAGAAGTATAGGAGAGTGGGGTGAGAGTTAGGACCCACAATCCCAATGCACACCCCAATGCCGGTTGGGGGTGGGCAGGGCAGTACAGGCCACGCGCTACTGCCACATGACGTGTTATGGCACAATAAAACAGACAGCACTGCAAGCATAAATGCTAAAAGTGCCACTTGGGGGAGTGGGCAGCGTGGTACAAGTGGGTGTTCACCCCTAACAGCGAATTTCCTCACTTTTGTCGCTGTGGAACAACCCTAACTAATGCATTAAACAGACTTTTTTGCCTCTAATTTTCCTTCTTTTTAAGAAAGATAACAAGAAATAGTAAATGTAATGCAGCAAAGGGCCCCGCACTCCCACAACCATGAATGAGAACAGAAAGGCTAATGCATACAGTGGCATACACAGGAATGCTGTGCCACGTGATGCCTTGTCACAAAGTAACGTGGTGCCTGTAAATTGAAATGTCAATGGGCATGGTGACACAAAGTGAAACAGAAAGAAAAACAGTACAGTACACACAAATGGCTAAAAAGTAACAGAAACACAAACAAAAAAGAAAACAAACAATGGCGCATATGGTGGCATTGGAGTCTACATGGGATCATCAGCCTAACTCTCACCCCCATGACATGTAAAACAGCAGAAGTATGGGACAATGCGGTGAAGTTAGGACCCAATCAATCGCACTACCTGCTGGTTTGGGGGATGGGCGGGGGTCCAAGGGGTTTTCAACCCTAACAGCGAATTTCCTCACTTTTGTTGCTGTGGAACAACCTAACTAATTCATTAAACACAGTTTTTGCCTCTAATTTCCCTTCTTTTAAGAATGATAACAAGAAATAGTGAATGTAATGTGGCGGCGGGAGCGTGGGGCCCTTTGGGCCCCCGCCACATGATGTGTTGTGGCATACTAACAGGGACAGCAACGCAAACAGAAATGCTAACAGTGGTGCACATGCTAACACAAGCACGAATGAGAACAGAAAGGGTAACGCACATGGTGGCATAGATGGGAATGGTCTGCCACATGATGTGCTGTGACATAGTAACATGGTGCCTGCAAACACAAATGACAATGGTCATGGTGAAGTAAAGTGAAACAGTAAGAGAAACAGTACTGTACACAGAAATGGCACAAAATAACAGAAACGCAAGCGCAAATGAAAATGCAAAGGATACGCACATGGTGGCGCCAGGCGTCAATGGTGAAGAAGCGAGTACGGATCCGCGAACCTAAAAAGGGCAACAGTAACAGTAATGTAAGCACATAGCCTGGTTTTCCCCACAACCTGCATTGAAAAAGACAGTGAGTACAAATAATGGATGCAAAATAATGAGTATCGGTATGAAAATGAGATCTTGGAATACTAAACACATTATATCTCAAGAACACGTCTGACGTAGAAAAAAATTTAAAAGTCATATTATTTACAACTGTCCTGGCTAATTTGAATCTTAGCCCCATCCATCAAAAACCGTATCTCGCACCATTTCCCGAGATACGGGGCCCTGAAAGGTGCGGAAAAACGCTAATTTTGGAGTGCCGTAATTTTGCCGCCATGTGATATTTTTTCACCAAACTACTGAAAGGCACATCTGTGTACTGTTAGCTGTCTTCCTTCCAAATTTCAGGAAAAAAAGACCAAACTGTTATTTTGCAGCAGGTTGCCAAAGGATTCCTGTAATGCTTCGGGCGACACAATGTTATCCTATGGGAAAAACTGTCAACTTTGGAGTGCCATAACTTTGCCGACATGTAATATTTTTTCAATACAATACTGAAAGGCACATCTGTGAGATTTCAGCTGCGTTCCCTTCAAATTTCAGCCCAAAACTCCCAACAGTTATTTTGCAGTACAGTGCCAAAAAATTGCTGTCATTTCCCCACAGACTAGAAAATTACTGTCAGCAATTTGCGGCGTTAGCATAAAAAGTTCGACACTTTCGTGAGCACGAAGTAATTTGTAAAGTGCTTTTCCAGAAATTTGAAAAACATGTTTCTGGGGTGTTTTACCACAAAATAAAGACATGGCAAGCATCCTCAGGGCCGAATAGCTAAATACAAAAATAATTACGTTAGAGGGTCTCAAATTTAAATGCCAACCATTTTTCTGATCACCAACTGAAAACAAAATGGCGGATTTGCGAAAGTAACAGGCCCATTTCGAAAGTAAAAATGCATTTGTTACACTGTCGAACTTTTTAACTTTTTCCCATTGACTTATAATGGGAAACTGTTTTTTGAATAACTTTTGAACTGTTTAATATTTTTTCACCAAATCTTTGAAAGGCACATCTGGGACCCTGCCTGCATGTTCCCTGAAGATTTTGGGCTGGTCACACAAACCGTATGACCTGTACGTGTGACCATAGAATTCCAGAAAAGCGTAAATGCGTGCACAGATCATGCTTAATAACTCCGCAACCGTATATCCGATCAGTATAAAACTTAGCAGATCCCAAGGCCTATGGATCTTGATCATATATTCCAACTTTCAGGCAAATCCATCAAATGGTTGCAAAGTTATTAAGATGCAAAATTTTGGGTTTAACATGGAAATGGCTCCTCAACCCTAACTATGGTAGCACTACCGTGCTACCATAATATATATATATATAGGATACATTATGGACAGGAGTGGGATTTGGAAAATATTCTCACTCCTGCAGAGTGAGCTGTGTATTCTCATGTGTGCCAAAGGCACGAGTGAAAATACACAGCTCACGAGGCAGGAGTGAGAATATTTTCCATATGCCATAATCTGCCATCATGTGTGCAATTTATACCACAGGGGTAAGAGCCACAGGAACATTTTTTCCTGAGTCTGTGTGTTTCCTGCTCATTCTGTGTGTACTGTCAGTGTGTGTATGTGTTCTGAATGGACTGGGAGTCAGAAACACAAACTGTACTGGTGGTCTGTTACCCATGACCCCCCTTGGACTATGGGTCCTCCCGCCCTGTTCAAATTGTGTTTAAACCCATTATGGGTAGCGGCACCAACACTTCTGCAAACAGTCTGTTCCATGGTTCAACCATCCTCTCAGTGAAGCAGAACTTCCTCACATTTCTCTTGAACTTGCCCCCCACCAACCTCCAGTCATGCCTTTTAGTGATTGCATCCCTATTTATTTCAAATAGGGCTGCACAATTCATATTGTTTATTTATTGAATTTTGTTGACTGGGTAGTCTCACTGAGACTAGAAGTCCCTTTTTCAGGGGCAGCCTGATGGGAGGGATACAGATGGGAACCAACTGAAATTGTACCAGATTAAGCTGTTGATGGCATTTTTAGTGAATGGGGGAAATTTGGCCAGGACACTGGGAAAATTCCCCTACTCTTCCTGCAGTGGGAATCTTTGTCATCCTGGTATTCGGCCAAGATGGCGTATCCCAGTATTGTTGGTGAGAGAAAAGATGTCACGGATGTAAGGGAGTGGCTCTCCTCCCCTACCTTCTTCTTTCAAGAGACCATGGCAAGTGGAAATGAAATAAATATGAAGGTAGATGTGGTTTCCACTACATCAAGAAACCAGCCAGAGAATATGGAATAGTGTTGTGCGAAATTGGAATATTTCACCAAGCGAAATATTTCACGTAATTAATGCATTACGCGAAATATTTCACTTGGCAAAATGCAAAATGTTGCTAGTGGTTGTGAGCAAAATTTCATCCCCTAGCTGGTGAAGTTTTGCTCGTGGGTGAAATTTCTCACCCACAGGGAAAATTTCACCACCCGCGACGAAATTTTGCCATCTGTGGAAGAAATTTTGCCTCCCATGGTGAAATTGTGTTCAAACTTCTCCCTGGTGACTAGTGGACCCCCTGGCCATCACTGGCTGTAAACATTAATAAGCACCCCCCCCAAAGTTACCTTGCCACCTCTGTTGATTTTTTTTTAAATATATACCCTTCACTCCCTGGTGTCTAGTGGTCCCCCCCAGCTGTAAACAAAGCATCCCCCAAGGTTACCCTGTCACCTCCATTGTTTGTTTTAAAAACAAAAATATACCCTTCACTTTCTGGTGTCTAGTGGACTCCCACCTCCCATCCCATCAGTATATAGCAGCACACCCATCTCCCCCAGTAGCCCGATCAGGTCACTGGCACAGCCCTCCACTCACCTCCATGGCGGCAGCCCAGCTGAGTGCCACTGAGTGCTTGAATGAATGAACATGGTTCTGCGCTAATTTATTCAAGTGCTCAGGGTGCTCAGTCAGACTGCCTGCCATGGAGAGGAGTGGTGGAGGGTTGTGCTGCGGGTCCGATCGGCTACTGGGGGAGCTATGGGTGCTGCTATATACTGATGGGTGGGGGAGTGGGGGGTCCACTAGACACCAGAGAGTGAAGGGTACATATATTTTTTAAACAAACAATGGTGGTGGCAGGGCGACTTTGGGGAGGTTTATTAATATTCTGACCAATGATGGCCAGGGAGGACCACCAGACATCAGGAGTGAAGGTACATTAAAAAACAAAAGAAAACAATGGAGGTGGCAAGGTAACTTGGGGGAAGTGCTTATTATCATTAGGCCAGTGACTGCTGGGGACCACTAGTCACTCAGGGTGTGGAGGAGAGTACATTTTTTTAAATGGAAACAAATGGGGGCTGTAGGGCAACTTCTTTTGCATGTGCGTGTGTGTGTGTGTGTGTGGGGGTTCAATTTATGGTTGTGGACAGTGGTGACGGGCGAAATTGTGGACGCAATTGTGAAATTTCGTCGCAATTTCACAAAACATTTCACCTGGCAAAATTGCAAATTTCATGGTAATTCCACGGTGAAATTTTATTTTGCTGCATCTCTAATATGGAACAAATACAATATGGTCCTATGGAATTACCAATGAAAATGGAGGAACAGTCTGGCAATGGAGAACGTCAGTTTTCTGAAGAACGCAGTCTACATAGTGAAACCAAACTGTACAGGAACGAAGTGACCAGAAAGCTGCAAGCAGTATTACTACTGGAAGAGCAACAATATTTATTCAGGAAGCAAGAACTGATCACACAGATGGAAAAACTCCCAAATGGTAACTCAAACTGACACTGTAGAACTGATTCAGCTGACTGTGAGCATGAAGGTCGCATGAAAGGCACCATCTGAAAGTAGGGCAGAGAACACCCAGAGCTTTCCAGAGTGGTCAGAAAGAGACAAACCAGAGAAAACTTCAGGCACAGCACCAACAAGTGAAACAGTCTCTGATGCAGGAGATGGGACTCAGGGACAGTCGAGAATGGCAAAAATGGACCAGTCGTGGCCCAGCCTAAGACACCTTGTAGTAACACCAAACTCTGGTGCAGATAATGGATCCTGGACAGTAGAAAAAGCTCTACAGGTGGCCAGATGGGAGAAGGATAGCCAGCCAGGGAAGTGGATTTTGGGAGCTTCTCTCATCCAAATTTCAGAATCTGCACAGAGCTCCTCACTGGATAGAAAAGAAGAAACTCATGTATAAACTATAAATAACTCTGAATTACATTTACCACTGAATTTATGTTGATGAAAAATCACAGTTACAGCTGAAGGTAACAAATGGGGAAACAACAAATTCTGAAATGATTTCAAACAGCCCTGGTGAGCAGCAGAATAATGAGCAGCAGGCTGCACCTACTTTAAGTACAGAGCCAGAGCAACAAAATCAGGGGAACCAGCAAATGTCCGACAGTGCACCTGGCAGAAATACAAACAGCAGTTTCCCTGTTTCGTACACCAGTACAGCCAGCTAACAGACATAATACAGCCCATTTAAAATACAGTGGGGGGCATGGAAGAAGCTCCAAATTGGCTTTTTGTTGCAGGGGATCTTACTGAAAGAATCTTTGAAGTTTTTTGCGAAATAAATTTGTGCACTAATTCATGTATCCAGAGAAACGACTTTTAATGTGAGTTTCAACACTCTGAATGGCTTAGATCATTTTTGGATCTGGTACAATAAACTTAAATCTGTGCCATTGTAAACTGTGCCATTGTAAACACCCTTCATTGCAATACCCCTGACTAAACCCACACAAAAAACAATAACAGTCCTTTTTAGAAATGAAGGGGTAAATATGAATGACTTAGTCAACTGGCTGAAACAACGGTGTACAGTGCTAGAAGATCCAGAAGCAATTTTTGACTCAGAATACATCTGGACTGGGACTGGTGGGTAAAAGGTATGCTGAAGTCCAATGCAACAGGAGTGTTGCACTTGCCAAATAGTTTTTTTTTCCTGGGAAGATACAGGGGGGTGTTGTTCTACCTGTGCCAACTGAAGGCATGTTATAAGTGTGGGTCAGTAGCTCATTTTAGCAGCATATGTGATAGGCTGAGATGCATGGCATATGGAGAACTTGGGCAATCTGGAGTTCAATGTACCAACAGGGAAAAATCTAATTTGTGTGAGGATGCAGGGCACACATTTCAAAGTTGCCCCTTGGCAGCCCATAATAAGCCAGACCTGTCAGACGGAGAGGAGCAAAGGTTATACATAGCAATTGCACAAAGACATAAAATAATCACCAGAACTTCTACACAGAATGATGAGTTAACTCCTGGTCAGTTCTCAGACATTACTAGACCTAACACCTCCATAGCAGCTCAAGCTATGCCTGCACCTGCTTCTTGTTTCCTCCAGCAACCCTGCCCACTCCTAATAGCAGTGATCCTCCTCCTCCCTCTCAGACCACAGGCTTGTATTACACAGCACTTTACCTGATTTGCAAGAGAGCCTTATGGTAGAATAAGAACCTTCCTCCTCAAATGTGGGGAACATTCCTGCCACCCCTCAGACTACTCAATATATGAGACCCCCTGTACCTAAACCTGAAGACCTGACTTACACCAGAATCACTAGACAAAGGGGTACAATAGGTGTCCCTCAGTCAAAAGTGTCAAGGACAGACAGTCTGCCAGTCACTAAAAAATATGAACTACTTGCAGTAAATTCCAGACTCAAATGATGACTCAGACACATCCTCAGTGGTGTCATCACTCCCAGAGGTGACCACTGACAGAGAGAGATTACCTGAGGCCTCCAGGCCCTGCAAAAGGAAGGCAAAAACAAAAATTAAACATAAAAAGCATCCACCTAGAAGAGGCAGGCTTAAGTGAGGAGACAAGGTGTACTTCTGGTTAATGTAAATACCTGCCACATTTCATTATAGTCTGAATGTTAACAGTATTAAGAGACATGAGAAATGTGATGCAGTGTTTTTTGTTTTTTTCTTATTTTACACTAGGTATGATTTATTTTACAGGATGTTAGATTCCATACTGTATATGAGACCATACGAGCCAAACAAGCCTGGTATCTAGGCCCATCCTTCTGGTCAATTGGACAGGAAGCATGTTCAAGAGTGGGGGTAGTGTTTACTATGCCCAATATTATGGTCCTGAGGTTAATAGACTTAGTCCAAAGGAGAGTTTCAAAACTGGATATAACGTTTCCAAACATTTACTATAGATTAATCATTCTATTTGCACTGCAAACAAAAACTCACAAAATTGATCTATTTAAAATAATTCAACCATACCTACACACTTCACAATATGTAATTTTTGGTGGAGACTGTGGGATCTCCACCAAAGATAGGACAAAAACTATAAAAATTCAAAAAATGTTTTGTGTCTCCAATTTTTTATCCACAGTCCTTCAGACTGCAGGATTACAGGATGCATATCTCAAAGTTAATAAAGAACATACCCCCACATTTCATAAATGTTACTTAGCAACCAGAATTGATTTTATTTTTGTTTATATCCAGACATTTACCCCTATAATCTGCACAGGTAATTATGGCAGAACTCTCAGACCATAATGTACTTTGTCTACAAATAGGGCAAAATAACACTTTTTTAAAAGGCACAGGCACATGGAAGATGAATACATCCTTACTTCAAGATGAAGTAATTTTACTAAAAATTAAGCAATTCCTAGAAGCAAGGAAGTCGGTTCTAATATTGTATAATAATCCCTCAACATGGTGGGAAGATGCTAAATACGAAGTATGTAAATTGTTAAAACAAATAAGCAGGACAAATAGTAATACTCAATACAAACAATATTTACAGAAAAGGAAGCATTTACAGAATCACTGTCATACACTACAAAGCAAGATTATACTACAGAAATAAATATAGTTTAAAGGGACATGCTGTCTTTTCATATGCAAAAGACTAGGGCCCTTCAACAGCAACAACAATATGGGATGCAAGGTACAGCAGAAAGTGTGGCAATTATGAATATTGTCATGAGAGAATTAAAAAAAAACAGAAATGGGCACCTTATATGACACACAGAACTAAGTACAAACCACGAATTCAGGAATCTTAAAAGTTGTTACAGAATACTCACAAAGTACAGTAATACAGACCATTAACATCAAATATAGACCAAACTTCTTGTCAAAACTCAATTTACCACAGCTCCCTGAGAATAGTAAAACCAGAGTCACACAAGCTATACAATGTTAGGAGGTACTAGATTCAATCTCTTCTTTAAAAAGTGGCACATCACTAGGCCTTGATAGATTACCAAGTGAACTTTATAAAATTATTGGCCAAGAGCTTTGTACTGAATTAACTTGAGTATATAACGTTATTTTAGAACAAGCCTCCATGCCTTTAGGGATGAATATGGGATCCCTAATTTACATTTACAAAAAGGGAGATAAGAGGCACTTAAACAATTGGAGACCAATTAACATCCTAAATACTGATTTAAAAATTCTAACTAAAAATTTAGTGAAAAGACTCATTAAAAATGTGCACATCATGATATCAGAAGCCCGTTTCTGTTCAGTTCCAGGCAGAAGCATATCCAATCTTTTAATACTGTTAAGAGAAGTAGTAGAGAGAAGGAACTCAGGAAATTTGTCTGATTTTCTGATTTCCTTGCACAGGAAGCAAGCTCTTGACTCTGTTAGCCATGAATTTCTCTGGTTATCCATAGCAGCCCATAATGTACCTAGCAATATGATTAGTTGGATAAAATGCCTGCACCATACCACAGTATAATCTACACAGTGGTTTTTGTCTAAAAAGCTACTTATGAAGATAAAAAAAATCTGTTATTTAACTCCTGTCGGAGAAATAACCACAAAAAAAGGGAATCACTAGAAATAAAGTATTGTAATGGACAAATCCTTACCCAGGTATAAATATATAAGTACCTGAGTGTGGAATTTGACCAAGACTTGAATTTTGAACATCACATGCAGTAGATAATTTAACAAAACAGATTAGTAAAATACTGGGGGCCTTGTGATGAGTCTCCCATTGTAGGACTAAAAAAGATCGACTGTTAGTGTTAAATCAATTGACTGTCCCATTGTTAGAATATAGGAGTCACATATTAAATAACTCTACAATAAGATCATTGCATAAATTGGATGTCACGTACCATAAAATTGCAAGATTTGTTTTAAAAAATTAATTTACCACCCACCACTGTGCTCTTTATCGAGGTCTGGCCTGGAATTCAATACAGTATAAAAGGGATAGAGCATGGGATATTTTGCTCTATAAAATTTTAAAAGCAGAAAAACCTCTGAGACTCATTAAATCCTTAGAGTGGACAAATCATAATTTCTGTCTAGAAAATAGTAGTACAACTTTGATGGTGCCTAGGGTCAGAAACAAATTTGAAAAAATTAATTTCAAATTTAAGTCAGCGCTTACTTGGATTAGTTTACCTAATCAGTTGAGGGCTGTAGATTTGTCTGTAGACTCATTTAGGCATATATAAAAACAGGATTCTGTGCTTGTCTGTGATTGTTATTAGGAGATTATCTCTCCGTATCTACATATGTTAGTAGAGTTTGTTGTATGAATGTTGAAAGTTTTTGTGTATCACTTGCTCCCACTTGTCATGGTTATTGTTTTAAAGTATGCATTTTATCATTTGATGTAACAACTACAGGACCACCTCAAAAATAGGACTTTTGGCCCTAACACTGTATTTGCTTTTATATATATATATATATATATATATATATATATATATATATATATATATATATATGTATAAATAAAGTTGTTTTACTACTACTGCTACTACTACTACTACAGTAGTCCTGGTGGTAAATGGATGGGAGGGCCCTTAATTGAAATTAGGAGAGGAGTGAGGCAGGGATGTCCCCTAAACCCTATTCTGTATATTTTCTTTCTAGACCCCTTAGTCAGATATCTTAACACATCCCCTATCATACGACCAGTGACAAATGAGGTAGGAACAGTACCATACAGTGCATGAGCATATGCTGATGATTAAAGTCTTTTAGTTTCAGATGAAACTTCAGTAACATTATCAATAAGAGTATGTGAAGAATTTGGGAAAGTCTCAGGGTCAGTCCTGAATCTGGGAAAATGTTTAGGATGACAATTAGACACTACAAACACATATACAAATTCTACCCTTCAAGGAATACAGATTACAGTGGACCCAATCCTAGTGCTAGGGATCCAGTTTGGAACTGGACAAATTGATATAATGAACTGGGAATCAAAAATTAAATTAGGAAGACACAAAGTAGAACTATGGAACAGATGTAAATTAGGGAAAAAAGAATTTACTTAATAAAAATATTTCTATTACCCATTTTCCTTTACATTTGTTATGTTTCCCCCTCCCAAAAGTTTAGAAACAAGTAACTTAAGTGTTTTTTTCAAGCTCTATGGGGCAGCTGCCTCAACCCAGTAAAAAGAAACATCACCTACCTACCCATAAAACTGGGAGATTTAAACTTGATCCACCCATTGCTTTTCTATATTAGCATATTTTTTAGTTAATCTCAGGTCACTACTCATACATACAGGTAACGGTAGGGAAAATTGGCTATTTGAGGTGTGTAAATCATGTTGCCAAGAATGGGAAGTAGGGACACTAAGAATAGCTAACAATATTCCTACAGCACCTAGGTATTGTACATAAGAGAGACATTCACCAGACTATGACAATGGCATCTAACTAGCCACATGGTGACCTCACTCCACAAGAAAATCTTAAATGCTCAGTTACTCGACCAGCTATGTAAGGTCCCAATAGTATTAGAAAATTGCCCAGCTCAACATAGACCAGACCTTTTATGTCTATTAAGAAACCCAATGATACCATCACATATGTGGAATATCTACTGGGTCAGTTGCCATGAGAGAATAAATGTGAAAGCTAATCATAAGCATAAGCAGCTATGAGAGAGATGGTGTAGAAGGCCTCAATATATACAGCAACTTGAGACTATAGAACACTTATTTTTTCAGTGCACCTTTATTAAAAACATTTGGACTTTTGTTGCACAGGCCTGGTCAGCACTGGTCTTTACTTCAGTAACATACAACATGATCATGTATGGGTTATTTCCTGCAGTATGGAAAGACTGGAATAAGGGCACCTTAAGCATGATATTCACAGAATTTAAGTGGCATATATGGACAACAAGATGATTATTTACATTGCAACAAAAGCAGGTATCCTATCTGGAATTATTGGTGAAAACTGAAAAAGATTTAAGACAAATTTACTTTTCAGAAATGAAATTTGTACAAAAGAAAGAACTTTTAGAAAATGGAAGAGGTTACCATGGATAACTGATTCAGATTATACTATTACATAAAGAAAATTGTGGTGGTTATATTTTTGCTGAAAAATGTCTTAGTTTATGACTGATTATGACATTTGTATGTAATTGTACATAGTTTTCTTTCAATAAAGTTTCCCTTACTATTTTCAAGAAGTGCCATGTTATCTTTAACGACCACCTGAACAACCTCCAATAAAGGCTGACGGGACCTCGGTTTATGTCTCATCTGAAAGACAGCACCTCCGGAGTGCAGCATCCCCCTCATGATGCACTGCAGTGTCAGAATTGGGATTTTACCCTAAGTGCCTAGTGTGGTGCTAGAACCCCTATCCTTTCTATCTTCCAGTTTCAGAGGAGAGTGTGCAACCTGCTGAGCCACTGACACTGTTTATACCTTTGACAAATTTATATGTTTCATTCAGATCCCCCCCCCCCCCAACACACACACAAATGTTTGCCTTTCTTCCAGCAAGTACATGTTTAGGGACTACAACTGATTCTCATAGGATCTGTCCTGCTGGCCCTGGGTCATCTTGGTAACCTTTCTCTGTACTGACTCTAGTCTGCCAATATCTTTCCTCAGACAAAGACTCAAGAATTGGGCACAGTACTCCAGGTGAGTCCTCACCAGTGATCTGTACACTGGTAGAATCACTTCACTTCTCTTCTCCTACTGTCAAAATCATACTAACATACTAACATACTAAGATCCCAGCAGAGTGGGCCTAAAGGTCTATTGAGTCTGCTCGAAAATCAGCACCTGGTCATGCCAGCGATGCTGCCTTCCCCCTCTCCTCGTAGGTCCCCCGAATCCCATCCCCCATGAGGGTCTCACCTCCAGATCTGACATTTTCCAGTTTAACCTTCCCCTATACCTGTCCCAGCCTCTCTTGAATCCCTCCACTGTATCAACAGCCACCAGTTCCACAGGCAGTGTGTTCCATGGGTCCACCACCCTCTCAGCAAAGTAGCATCTCTAGTCTCCCCCTGAGCCTCCCGCCAACCAGTCTCAAGGAATGCCCCCCTGGTGGCTCCCTCTCCCTCAGCTGGAACACCCTATTAAGGCTGATCCTATTCATGCCCTTTTGATATATAAAGACCTCAATCATATCCTTCTATCACTCCTCTCCTCCAGGGAATACAAGATTTGCTTCTCAAGTCTTTCTTCATAGGATCTTTCCCCCAGACCCTGCATCATTCTGGTCACCCTCCTCTGGATCCTCTCCAGAGGTGCAATGTCCTTTTTCAAGTACAAGCGCCAGAACTGCATGCAGTACTCCAGGTGCGGTATAACCAGGCTGTTATACAGAGGGAGAAGCACCTCCCGACTTCTTGATGTTATCCCCCTTGAAATGCACCCGAACATTTCATTTGCTTTCACCACAGCCCTCCTACACTGCTCAAAGTTATTCATTTTGGCATTCACTATCACCCTGAGATCCTCCCTCCTCCCCCCGAAACCTGCAATTTTTCCCCACCCAAAAAGTACTCATGAACAGGGTTTCTGATCCTCAAGTGGAGAACACTGCACTTCTTGGCATTGAACCTCAGTTTTCAAGTGTGTGACCACCTCTCCAAAGTCTCCAGGTCCCCCGGTAAGGCCCTTTTACCCTCCTCCCTGTCCACCACCACCCCCAGCTTCAAGTCATCAGCAAAGAGGCTCATCTTGCTCATGATACCTTCCTGGATGTCTGAGATGTAAGCATTAAACAGTAGTGGTCCCAACACTAACCCTTGCAGGACCCCACTAATGACCCTCCTAGGAGTTGATACCTTCACCCTGACCACCACCCTCTGAAACCACCCAGTTAGCAAGTTCCCTATCCACCTCACCATCCTGTCCACCACCCCCTTATCCCCAAGCTTGTCCAGCAGCCCTGGGTGTGGCACTGAGTCAAACGCCTTGCTGAAGTCTAGAAAGAGGACATCCACAGACCTTCTCTTGTCCAACCCCTTTGTCACCCAGTCATAGAACTCCACAAGGTTTGTCTGACCCGATCTGCCCTGAATGAAGCCATGTTGGTGGTCATCCAGGTGGCCCCCTGTCCCCAGAAATGCCCCCAGCCTCTCCTTCAAGATGACCTCCATCATCTTGCCTACCACCAACGTCAAACTGACAGGCCTGTAGGTACCCGGCTCCTCCTGTGAGCCACTTTTGTGGATAGGCATGACGTGAGCCATCCTCTAGTCCTGTGGCACCAACCCATCTGAAGGGAGGAGTTAAAAAGGTCTGCCAGAGATGCAGCAAGGACATCTGCCATCTCCTTTAGTACCCTGGGATGAAGGCCATTTGGACCCAATGCCTTGTCTGTTTTCAGGGACTTAAGGGCCTCTCTCACACTCCCAACAGGAACTTCAATGTCAGGGAGCCCCCTTCCTCATTTCTAGCCCCCCTCCCTC
Organism: Neoceratodus forsteri; assembly: GCA_016271365.2. Classification (NCBI taxonomy): domain Eukaryota; kingdom Metazoa; phylum Chordata; order Ceratodontiformes; family Ceratodontidae; genus Neoceratodus; species Neoceratodus forsteri. The sequence goes on along the minus strand of CM057456.1, from coordinate 1,164,323,185 downwards.
CATATGGTGCTGTCCCACCATTTGTCTGTTGTGAAGACTGAGGCAAAGTAGTCATTAAGTACCACTTCCTGGCGTCCTCGGCCCACCCACTCTCTGACCTCAGTCATCTAATCTGCTCTTTTACTTTCCTTCTTTCCCTGATATACCTAAAGAACTCTTTTCCCCCCATTTCTGATCCCCTGTGCCAACCTCTGCTCTGTCCTTGGCTTGGCTGATCTCACCACCCTGGTTTCCCTTTTGGAAATCCTATTGTACTCCCCCCCCTGTCCACTTCCCCTCGTGAGCACTTGTATCTACTATATGCAGCTCTTCTCTCCCTCACCACCTTCTGGACCTCCCTGGTCCATCAATCAGCTCAGCTTCCAGGGCCTACCAAATTTGCATTGGACCTTTGTGCATGCCTTGATAGCTTCCAGAAGCCCTCCTTTAATAATTTCCCACCTGCTCTTTGTGTCCATGTCTGGTCTGATCCCCTTCAAATATCCCTTGAGAATCCTCTCCATAACCTTAAATTCTGCTCCCCTAAAGTCAACCACTGCCATTTTAGTGCAGTTTTCCCCTCCCCCCAGGTCTAGGGAAAATGAAACTGTAGCATGATCGCTCCCCGCCAGTGGGTCCCCTACAACTAGGTTCCTAACCAGATCGCAATCTGACAGGACCACATCCAGGATGCAACCATCTCTCATCGGGTCAGCCACCAGTTGGGATAGGAATGCATCCTGGAAGATGTCCAGCAAGCACTGCTCCCTAGTCGATGAAGATGCCATAATGCCCCAGTCAACAACTGGCCTGTTAAGGTCACTCAACACCACAGTTCTACCCTTCCCCTGACCACAGTGCACACTTAGATTTGCCACCAAGCCCTCCTCAAGTTCCTCAGCCTGCATGGGCTGCCTATAAACCACCTCCAGTTTGACCCTTTTACCCCTAGGTGCCTGAGTGGAAACCGATAATGTCTCTACATTACCCTCTGCCTCCTCCACCCTGCATATATTGATGCCGTTCCTGATGATAAGTCCCATTCCACCTCCCCTGCCCACAGCCTGTCCTTCCTGAAAACAGTGTACCCCATAAGGTTTAGATCCCAATCATGCCGAGGACTGGGCCAAGTTTCAGTGACTGCTGCCACATCCACATCCCCTTCAGTAAACATCACCTGAAGCTCAGGCATCTTGTTTCTCATGCTCCTGGCATTGATCTGGATCACGCTCCATCCATGCCCCTTGCCCTCACCCATCCCCTCAACCTGAGATCCCCCAAGTAACTGCAAACTCCCGCTCCCTTGCTCACTGGTGGGTGCCCCCATTAAGCCCCCCTTTGCCCCTGCTGGGGGAAAAGGCAGAAGTCCTCCCTGATGTACCTGCCAGCAGCAGCCTCAACCCCAGCCCCCCCACAAGTTTAATCCTTATCTATCTTCGATGAACTTGGTCAGTTTTAGTTTCAAAACCTCCTGCCCACCCATGTTTAAGTGGAGCCTATCCCTATCATACAGTCCCTTGTCCTCTCAAGTTTTACCATAGTCCCCCACCAGCGCATACCCCCAAGCCACACACCATGCTCTGAGCCATTCATTAACCTCCCTGATTTTCTGCTTATTTCCAACACTAGCTCTGGGCACTGGTAGGACCTCCAAGAAAGAGACCGTGCACCTCACGGTGAGACACATCCTAGTCAGCTCCCGGAACCTTGCCTGTATCTCCACCACACTATTTCCCTCTATGTCATTTGTGCCCAGGTGTACACGTATGTTAGGGGATTCTCCACATTCCTTTGCCAAAGCATAGATCATGTGCTTGGCTTTTTGTACAGTCAAGCCAGATATACTCTTGACCCTGACTGTGCAGCCTTGCCCCCACTCCTCCCTTCCCAATTAATGCCCCACATCATGTAGTCCCCTACCAGGAGCACTTTAACCTCCACCTTCCCCTTGGACCTAGCTCCCTCTTCCACCAACCCCTTCTCTTCCACTACCTCTCCATTTTCCCTAGCCGCAGCATCGATTTCACTTCCAATGGCTACCTTTTCCCCATTCCAACTATTGCCCCTGTCCAACCATTTTTACATTAGCTCCTCCCCTGCCTCACCACCCTGATCTGTCCCAGTAGCACCCCCATTAACCTGTGTCCCCATCTGACCTCCAAGGACCCTTGCTTCTACCCCCCCATCATCCTGTGTTCTGCTTTCCCCTGCTCTTACTCACTGCTGGTCCCTTTCCCCTTGGGAACCATGCTCCCTCCTCAGTGTCCCCTCATCCCCCTTCCCAGGCACTCCCGACTCCCAGTTCCCCTCCCCATGATATCCTTGTCTCCTCTGTTAGTCCTGGTGCCCATGCTCCCAACCCTCCCTCACTTTCATACTCCTCCTTCCATCCTCTACTGACTGTGTCCCCCACTTCTTCTGAGTCCCCTCCCTCCATGGTGTCCGCCAGAGGCAAGTACCTATTTGAGACCAGGATCCATCAGTAGATTGCTTACCAGTGCTCCCTTCCTGTGAGATGGGCTCCCTTGCCATGGTCCTTGGAGACCCTTTTGTCTGTCTGCTGATAGCCCCCACTGTATCCCATTCTTCACCCTCCTCCACGTCCAGTCCCTTCAATCCCTCCCTCCATTTCTGCCCCAGGGGTGGCTTGACCTACCATGATTTCTGATGGCCCCCATCACCTTGTACCTGTATTTGCAGGCACTCTCCCCCCAGCTGTTGGCAGATTCGTACCTCTCATCCCCTGCACTAATGCCCTACACCCATCTGCCTAGTTCATACCTGAGTCTGTGCAACTCAACCTCCAATCCTTTTGACCTGGAACATGTGGGACAGTGCCCTAGTCTCCACAGTGTACTCAAAGCCATTGCAGCTCCACAGCCACTGCAACCCACTAGCACGCTACTCCCATCCTGTATCTGAAGTCCCCCTTCCCGTCCAGTAGTGAACCCTCACAGGCCGGCTACCTCTGCCTGCCACTCCATGCTGTGCCTCCCTCTCCCTATACAAATGTCCTCTAACATGTCCACAGTTTGTTGCAGTCTTGTGACCCTGGTCTCCAAAAGGGTACTGATTAACAACCAGGGACTTCCCTGCTATAGAAGCAGATCAACTTAAGCCAGAGCAATGCAATATCTAACTAGCTGCAAATGTGCCACAGAGCTGTACAATTAAAGGATTCTAAGCCTGCAAACAGTTTGCCCTGAATTTGGCCCAGAATCACCCCAAAACCATGCAGCTCAAGCCCCCTCTGAGAAGAGCACTAGCCAACTCAAATTGGCCTTATTTAGACCTGATTTTTCCCCAAACTCAAAGCAGTTTCCTTAATCAAGCCATGTTTACCCCCACCCAATGAAGTGCAAATCCCACAAAGTCAAAGTCAAATAGCATTAAACTAAATTAGTCTTTCAGTCTGTCCAGACAGCTTGCAGCAGATAGTCATAGGTGATCAGTCCTCCTGTGGAACGTTGAATGTTTATTTATTGTTTTGTACAAGTGCTTTGATTGTTAGAAAGGTGCTTTTTACAAATAAAGTTTGCTTTGCTTTGCAGCAGATAACTTCAAAGTTCAAACATAAATATGAAAAACCAAGGCAAGCTCACCAGTGTACCCTGACCAGTTGATGATTTAAGTGAACAGCCCTTTTCATAAAAAGTCCAGCACAGTCCTTAGGGCCAATCCATGAGTCCCCTACACTATAGGCTCCTCCTCCCTCCTGTTTTTAATAGTGGTCAGGGCTGGGGAGGGTGGTGGGCTGAAAAACCTCCTCCTGCTTCACCTCTGAATGCAGCATTCAGCGTCCTCCACTCCTGCCACTGAATGTGGCCTGGGTCTTCCCCGCCGCCAATACCGCTGACTGTGGCAAAAGGACCTCCTCCTGCTCTGGAGAACATCTCTGAGCTGTGGCCTGGCTGCTTGGTTTTTAAAGCCTGGTCACACTCAAACTTTGGCACCTTGTGCCCCAATTGGCTGAGGGCATCCTCCTAAGCCACCGATTCAGCCAAACACAGCCTCCTTCCCCTCCACCAAAACACCTCCTCCTCCTTCTTCACTGCTGAATGCAGCATTCAGCACCCTCCACTCCTGCTGCTGAATGAGGCCTGCAACTTCCCATCCACCAATGCCGCTGACTGCGATAAAAGAACATCCTCCCACTTCGGTGAACCGCTCCCTCCCTATGCAACCTAGTATCTTTTATTACTTGCTGTATACTTTGTTGCTTTGACTCTTTTGTTTGACAGAGTCACTGATTATGAGCTCCAGAGCTTTCTTCTCTGATGTTGCCATTCTAACCCCTCCCATCTGGTGAGCTGTGCATGGATACCATCACCCTAGTGTAAATGTCTTACCTTGCACTTCATGATTCCGAATCTCAATATCCAGACCTTAGACCATCTCTCTTGTTTATCTAGGTCCTTCTGAAACTCCTGCATCCCTTCCTCATAATCTACCCTGCTGCATAGCTTTGTGCCATCAACAAAGAGGCATAACTTTCTTTGGGTACCTTCCCCTATGTCACTTATGAAATTAAACACATTGAATATAACAGGTCCCAGGACCGATCCCTGTGGCACTATGCTTGTAACATTCTTGTCCCCAGATTTAGCCCTGTTCACTAATACCCTCTGTTGCCAGCCCCATTCCATCTTCCTATCCACTGAGCTAAATTCCACTCTGCTACCAAGTCCTCCAACTTCTTCAGCAGTCTTCTGTGTGATACCAAATTGAAGATCTTGCTGAAGTCAAAGGAGAGCAAATCTACCACTTGTTCTCTGTCAATAGCCTTGGTGACCCAATATTTGGCATGATCTTTATGACACAAACACATGCTGCTTGTTTTCCTGTAGTTCATTGTCCTTTGAGTTGGCCACCAAGCTGCCCATGACTATGGTCTCCATTATCTTGCCTACAGTGGAAGTCGGCTGACAGACCTGTGGTTGCCTATCCTTCCTGTGCCCCCCCCTCCATGGAGTGGTACTACATCAGTGACTCTCCAATCCATTGGCACTACTCCATACTTCAGTGAGTAATTAAATATATGGGTCATGGGTACTGCCAGTTTATGGCCAGTTCCCTAATACCTTAGGTGCAAGTCATCCAGGCCTGGCTCCTTGTTTACCCTGAGAGATTCTAGACACTTTTATAACCTGTCAGCTAGGAGGAGTCCTCTTCCAGTTTCCTGAACCACCATGTGGCAGCTTTGATGCTACTCTCCGGCAGTGAACCGTTGTCCTCTACCATGAATACTAAACAATTGTCACTACATTTGTTGTCTCCTCATCTTCCACTGCCCTTCCTCCCTCTCTAGCTAGCTTAACTGTCATTTTTTTCCTTACTTACCTAAAATGTTATTTTCCCCCACTATTTCTCCCTCAGCAATCTGCAGATCCATGTCTGCCTTTGTCCTCCTGACCACCACCCTTGCCTCTTTGACATTAGCCTAGTAATCCTGTCAGGCTTCCACACTTTTTTTGTCTTTATTCAGTGAAGACCTTTCTTGTTGCCCTCACAGCCTCCCCCACCTCCTTTGAGAACCAGATAAGTACATTTGTGTCTGTTTCTTTTGGTAATCTTTCTTGCACAAGATTATCCCAGTAATCCTATCCCAATGTGCTTCCACCCTCTTGATCTGGTGTACACCTGTCAATCTTTCACTAACAAGCTCCTGCATCTTTCCAAAATCGACATGTTTGAGGTCCAGACTCACTGACTTTGAGGGGATCCATTGTCCTCACCATCAGTTTGAACTACACAATGTTATGGTCATTGGACCTCACCGGTTCCCTGACAATCGCCCCTTAAAATCTCCAAATTGGTGAGTATCGAGTCATGTATGGCATCCTACCATGTGTGACCCTTGACCATCTGCACCAGTATACAGACCAGAAGCATATCTAGCAGTGCCTGACTCCTGGTGTTTCTTGCTGTGGAGATATCCTAGTCTATATCCAGCAGGTTCAGGTCCCCCTACTAACATCAAATCCTTTTTTATGTATACCCTTCTGATTTCTTATCCAACTCTCTATCTTCTTTCTTTTTCAGCCCCTGCTGTCTGTCGACCACCCCAATCTAACCCTATTACCAAGAGCTGTTGTCAGCTATACCCAGATAGATTCCACTTCTTTTTTTTATCATTCCATCCTTTGTTGCCTTTGTACCTTTCCTAACATAAAGGGTTACTCCCCACCTTTACCCTTGCCTCTGTCTCTCCTAAGAAAGATATACCATAGAGCTGTTAGTTCCCAGTCATTGTTACCCTGGCCCAAGTCTCTTTTACAGACTGTGGTCCCGATTCTCAAAGCTTCAGGGTGGCCTTGGGAAGCTGAATCCCAATTATTAGTGGAAATTGCCCTTGTGCCAAACAGTACCTAGGGAGCAGTTCACAAGGCAGCCTCGCAAACAGAGCTTGCGTCACCTTGCACCACACACTGGGCTGTGGCATGGCACCACAGGCTTGCAGCAGACACAGGCTGCCAAATCCCCTGAAACAATATTCACAAAACTCCCCTTGAGGGCAAATTCCTAAGTACCATTAGACCAGCTAGAGCTCATCTAAGGGTACTCAGAAAAATGTCCATTTGTGTTATCCCAAAGCCAGGAAAGGATGGTCTGGAGTGCTCATCCTACAGGCGTATATCCCTCCTCAACTATGATTGTAAAATAATGGTAAAGTATTAGTTATGAGATTAGAGGGAGTTCTACCATGGGTGGTACATCCAGACCAGACTGGCTTTGTGCAAGGCAGATTGTCATACCACAACATGAGAAGATTACTGAATTTTGTATGGTGGGGGCTAACCACCCAGGGGAAGCATGCATCCTTTCCATGGATGCTGAGAAAGTTTTCAACAGAATTGAGTGGGAATACCTCTTTGAGGTATTAAGGAGGTTTAGGTTGGGAGAGGGATTTGTGGAGCTAGTACAAATGTTGTATAGGGACCCCAGAGTAAGAGTATTAGTAAATGGAGCCCCAACAGAGGAGTTTAAGTTGCACAGAGGGACAAGGCAGTGCTGTCCCCTTTCTCCTCTGCTATTTGGATTGACCATAGAACCACTTACTATCCAGATTTGAGAGAATCAGCAGATTATGGGAATCCCAGGGAGGGAGGAGGAAACAACACAAAATAACATTATATGCAGATGATCTACTGTTATTTGCTACAAAGCCTGAGACTTCAGTCCCTGCCATCCTCAGAGTGGTGGAGGAGTTTGTGCAGTTTTCAATATATAAATTAAATGTGCAAAAGTCTGAGATCTTATTTCTTGCTGGCCAAGGGGGACACAACCAGGGAAACATGTGGACATTGAACAGGGTGGAACATCATTTCACATACCTGGAGATTAAGATGGGGGCTAATCTTAGACAGATATATGGGCTAAACTACACTCCCCTGTTTGACACCGTTATGGCTGACCTTGCCAGGTGGAGGGCACTACCGATCTCCTGGATGGGGTGGGTAAATTGAATCTAAATGAACATACTGCCGAGGATACTGTACCAGTTGGAAATGGTGCCTTTTTGGCCAACTACATGAGATATTGCTACAGCAGGTTAGAAAAAAAGCTTTGGGGATTTTTTGTGGCAGGGTAAGTGGTCTAGGATGTGGCTAGCCAGACTCAAAGTGACTAAGGATAAAGGAGGGCTAGCATTCCTTGACTGAAGAGGTTATTTCCTATCAATCCAATAAAGATACCTGCATAACTGGGTGAATAGGGGTAAGGCGGCAACATAGGTCAAGCTGGAGGAAGAAGGGTGCCCGGGCAGACTGACAGCCTACCTCTTGGGGTGAGGGCTGACAGCCTACAAGCAATTGCTTAACCCTAATCCAATGGTGGAAGCAGTCTTGGAAGCATGGAGGAGAATCAAACAAAGGCATGGAGTGGAGGGGTAAAACACTATTCTAGTCTCAATAGCAAGGAACCCAGAGTTTCTGCCAGGCTTAGAGGACCATGGGCTAGCAACATGGGAGGAGAGGGGCATACGATGTGTAGGGGACCTGTATGGAAGAGAAGGGATGGTCCCATTTGAAGTGATAAGAGAGAACCTAGGGTTATGTGCTACACAGTTCTATAGATACCCGAAGGTGAGAAGCTTTGGCAGGGACTTAGGAAAAATGCCAACAGATGAATCCCCCATGGTTGATATAGAGAGGGAAATTCTCAGGGCAAAAAGACTGGAGAGGGGGCTTATAGGTATGGCAGCAGAGATTGACAGGAGCAGGTTCCTGGACACCTCAGGGAACACTAGAGCAAAGTGGGAGGAAGATATGGGTATCAACATCTCAGGATAATTGGAAACTGATTCTGACATCACACATGGGGCTATTGCTCTGTAATAGATTTAAAGAAACAGTTTAAATTCCTCCACACTCTTTTATCCACCCCATATGGTTCACAAGTTCTGCCAAGGAGTATCGCCCATGTGTGGAAGATGCAACATGGGGTGAGGTACATATTTCTACTACTTTTGGGAATGTGAGGTTCTCAAGAATTACTGGAAAGATATAGCAACAGAGATCTCAGTCATATGGGGTCAATCAATGAGGAGCACTCCCTTGTCCATATTGTTTGGTGCAGAATAGGATGAGACAGGGAGACTGGTGCCTATACCCCAGGTGGATAAGGGTGATGCTGGTTGTGGCCAGACAGATTATACTTAACACATGGGTGTCATGTGATAGACCTATGGTAGCGATGTGGAAAAATCTGCTGATAGCTGTCCTATCTACAGACAGACTGACATATGCCCTAAAGGAAAGGGAGGAATGCTTCCTTGTGGAATGGAGGGGGTTACTGGCCTCCTTATCTCTGATGGAGGTCATGGTGCTCAGAACAGAGATGAAGTAAAGAACACCTGGCATTTTATAGGTGGTTAAGGGAGACAGCACTAGGTATGTTAAAAGCTGATGAGGGTGGCAGGAAGTCCCAGGAAGGTAGATTGACATGAAATCCCAGAGGGTGATGAAATATAGCGATATTAATGACAAATGAGTAAAGTGTGTAATATTCTTCTTTATCTTATCTTTGTTAAACATTTTTCTTTTCTTTTTGTATTCCTTCTTTGCTGTCTCAGCTTTCCATAGCCCTGATGCTAACCTACTAGAGAGGTAAAATAGTCTGATAAATTGTGGCAAAGGATACAGGCTTAGTATGACTACCCAAAATTGACATGTGATTTTTCTCTTTGAAGAAGGGGAATTATATACCTATGATATGGGTTGAGAAAAGAATCATATAAACTGCAGAACTACATATGGACTTGAAGAAGGTTGTATGATGAATATACATTGTATGTAGCAGTCACTGATGTAGAAATTACTACCCAAATGTATGGGTGTATCATAAAATGTAACTGCTGTTACCTGTTTGAAAAAAATAAAAAGATTATACAAAAAAAAAAAAAGAAAAATATCCAGCCAGAGAGTTGACAGAGTAGCGACAATGTGTCGAGGTCCACTCTCCCCGATGTCCCCAAGAAATACATGTATTGTAGACCTCCCTGGTGGTCTTGTGGACCCCAATCCCTGAGTATCCCTTCTGGTCTAGTGGATCCCTGATCCCTGAGTACCCCCATATAAACAAATAGTAATTGAAACCCCCTCCCAGGTGGACTAGCAGACCCCCTCCTTGATGTCCCCATGGATTAATTATTATAATTCCCTGGTGGTCTAGTGGATCCCACTCTCCAATCCCCAATGTGCCCATGATGTATTAATGTACAAAACTCTCTGGTGATCTAGTAGCACCCCCCTAAGCCTTGATCCCCTGTTATGCCATATCATGAAATGGTTCATGGTATAGCGGCACCCCATACCCCACCCCAGCAAACAGTGTCCCCCCCCCCTCTCCCCCATCCCCAAATCAAGATGGTGACTGGCACAGCTCGCTGCTCACCACCACGGCCAGCTGCCGACTGAGCTCTGAAGTAGCACGTACTGTATACAGTATGTACTCAATCAATCAATCAGTATATTAATAAATGCTACAGGTCCTGACCAATATGTGGAATTATCCAGCTGCTTCATGATTAATTTGTAAGGCCATTTCTGAAGTCCACTATGGCCATGGAACAATTTATATGATGACACAGTTACTTTAACAGTGTCCCACAGAGCTATTCAAGAAGTCTGCTGCAGGTGCATAACAGTTTATGTGATGGTGCAGCTGCTTCATGTGTGACCTGCAGAGCCATTTGCAAAGCACTTGACTAGTCTGGTGCAACGTATGTGATGATATAACTGCTTATCTAGAGAGCCATAGGGTTGTTCACAAAGACTGTTACAGGCCTTTGACAAGCTGTGTGTGCAAGCAGTACACATCTATTTGGCCTCACTTTGCAGCTACTCCTACTTGGGAGAAAGCTTGTGAAAAATGAATTCTGTTTTGGTATGTGAATACTGATTACTGAAGGAAGCAATTCCAGTCCTTTAAAATGAATGTTTGTTCATGTTCTGAAATAAAATGCAGGGTTATGGCAAGCAAGCCACCTTAGATTTTTTTGGTCTCTCTTTGTGTTGTTGGCCTTATTCCAGCAAACCAAACCCCGATACACCTGGGATAATATTTGTGATGGTGCAGTTGTTTCAGAAATGAAGTCTGCACCATCACACATATCGCCCAAGGCCTGTGTTCTGAAGCCTCATGTCTCACACCATACAAGACATATGACTGCAGTGTTCTTTATGGTGTGTAGCTATTCCACCAGTTCTCACAAGCCTTCAAATGCCTGAATGGTCACCTTTAAATGCTGCCATCACCCAGCTTCACTTTCACTCAAGTAGCCTTAGGTCAGAATCCCACCACAACCACTGCTTACATAGTATAGTGACCTTTCCCAAAGAACAGTTGACTCACCCCTTTAATCACAGCTGAGAACAATTTGCTTTAGATAGCTTAGTATCCTGTCTCTTTTGAAGTGAATCACGGACTTGCCAGTTACCCCACATTGTCTATACCTTTAAACACAGTCACAGAGAGCATGATGTATACAGTATATAGAAGAAAATATGGGGAAGTGTGAGTTACAAGGTGATAATTCAACAGAGGGGTTAATGGAACATTATAATCCATGAGACCAAAAGGTGAGTGGATTGTTCATACTGAGGTTCCTACTGAGGATGTCAGGAACTTAAATGGTGTGATATCCCATTTGTAGCCCTGGGCTATATAGAAAAGTAGTCTAACTGGTGACCATTTATAATGTAGCTATCCAGCTTCTGTTTGAATTCCATTTATATTTTTGCTAGTAACTATATCTAATGGTAAAATGTTCCAAGGGTTCACAACCCTTTGTGTGAAGAAAAATGTCCTTTTTTGAGTATGGAAAAGTTTTCCAACAGTCTGCAGTGGATGTCCCCTTGTTTCCGTGTAATTAGATTTAAATTCTAAGTTTAATTCACACATTAGGTACTGGTCATTTATTATGCCATACATGTGGAGAAGGTCCCCGCTTTATGAGTCTTGTTGCTAAAGGCATAAGCCCTAGTGCAATCAGTCTGTCCTCATCCACTTCATGACTGAACATAGATATTAGTTGGGTCACTCTTCTTTATATTTTCTCCACTTCAGTAATATTTTTTATTTGTACAGACACCAAAACTGAGTTGTAAAATCTAGATGGGAATGCACATAGGCTATATAAATTGGATAGATTACATCTTTTTTATAGTATCTTATGTTTCATTTAATCAACCACATTACTTTATTTGTTCTTGTGATAACTTTGTTACATTACATGACCTTAGTTACTAATATCCCAGTATCTCTCTCATTCAATGTAGCATTCAACTTATTATTACACAGTGTGTAGGCAGCTTGTTTATTCTTTGTAACTAAGTGCATGACTTTGTACTTTCCAATATTAAAATTAATTTCTCATTCTGTTGCCCAGTTGGAAATTTGATAAATATGACTGGATTGTTGCAGCATAGTCATCAGTTTCACATTATTCACCAAGCTTAGAATGATCCGCATATTTCTATGACCAGCTAGGAAGATCTTAGACATATTTGATATTAATATGTAAAATATTAGTGGACCCAGCACTGATCCCTATGGTACTCCACTAGTCACTTTACTGGTTATTGTTTTGTGGCCATTTATGTTAATGGACTGATTCCTATTTGGTAACTAGTTATGCTTCCAACCAATGAGTTTTTGGTTAATATTTTGCTGTTTCCATGTTGTTGTTTTTTTTTTTCATTATACACTAATGGGGAATGAGACTGAAAGCTTTACTAAAGTCTAAATAGATTATGTGACATGGAATATTTTCTAGTCAAGTGTACTACTGATTTTTATGGCTGCAGTGGGCATAGCCCTGCAGACATTGTGCTTTGAGAAAAGGACTCCCTGCATAAATTACCTTCCAAATAACATGTAAGAGTATTAAAAATAGTGTCCTCCACTTAAGCCTCATTAATATGCTGCCTGTGTGTGTATGGGAGCTGGAGAGCACTATTTTTCCTTTGGCTTAAGAAGTTAATTGAGCCTACCCCAGTACTGCCTTTTTTTGCAAGTTCAAGCCTCCTCCAAAGTGTCCAAGTACTGCCTTTTTTTGCAAGTTGAAACCTCCTCCAGAGTGTTTTATGGGGGCATGGGGTCATAATGTCGCAAGACATTATGCCTCATGGCAAAATCACGCTGCCAATACAGCGTGATTTCTGCCTTGAGGCATAAGTCTTTTTTCTGTGGGGGGCTCTGCCCCCACACCCCCCATTATGGGGCTCTGCACCCCCGAACTCCCCCACTAAAGATTCTCAACTCAGGGAGTGCACAAGTAACTAAAAAATAAAATATTCTGAGACCGGGAATCAAACCCGGTCCCAGATGCAGCACCTTGGTTCCTGCTGCTGCTGTGGTTCAGTTCTGTGAGCCACGGCAGCTGCTCAGCAGAACCCACTCCCAGCAGAGGTCATATGGTCATATCCTCTGCCTGGGAAAGCGCTACTGGTGCAATACTGCATACAGCAGTATATGCGGTATTGCACCATTAGCAGTAACAGACTATGCTGTACCTGTTTAGCCATAATGTTGTATGCTATTAAGCATGCAACATTATGACCCAGTAGGTTTTATGGGCCTTGTTAAGTTTCAATGCTTAATTTACTACCTTTCACAAACTGAGAAACTCCTGCTATGCTGGTATCCCCTTCCCCACAGGTGTAAATTCCTTTGTTTACTGACCATGCTGCTTGATTTTACTTGCTTGGTTCTCCCACAGTATGAAAGCCTCAGGGCACTAGTTCAGTAGTTTTGATTGAAAATAAAAATGGCATTGTGAAAGTCTTGTAAAAAGTATGTAATGTAAAATTGCCCTTAGCTTTAGAAAACAATTACATTGGACTTTGCTTTCTCACCTTTCAAGGAGAAGTTAGCAGTTAAAAACACAAAAAAGTCAAATAAGAAAAATCTCTGGACCCGAACCATATTAGCAGCTGCTGTGCTGGGTTTTTCTTTTGTGGCTTGGGCCAGGCAGCCTACCTGTCCCTGTCCCTCATACTAAGAATGTGAAACTAAACTTGTGTTATTGTAAATGATTGATAAAGTAACATGTCCATTTTGCATCTCTTGGGGATGAAGCTGTATCCCTTGACTTGTATGGAGTAATTCACTTGCCACCAACTCTTAAGACCTGAGCTGTAAAATACATCATGCGTGTAAGGTGGCAAACCCACCTTTGACACTCATACACTGATAAAAGTAAAAAAATGCCAATGCATTATAAGGTGTATCCTAAAACACATAAAGAGCAGGGAACCCAGCATTATAGTCCCATTATATACTGGACTGGTGAGACCTCACCTTGACTACTGCTCCCCCTTTTGCCCACCCAATACAATAAAAGGTAAAACATTGATAGAAGGTGTTCAAAGGAAAATAATTTAAAAAATCAGAAACATGAACAACGTTGAATATGGAGACAGGCTAATAAAACTAGACCTCTGCTCCATGAGATACAGGCAAATCCATGGAGACCTGTGTCTAACTTACAAAGCCTTGAACAAACCATTATTAATAGAAACTTTGGGTCATGAGAAAAGTAACTCCATGGTCCATGCAAGAGCACACAATTTTAAATTAATGGGTGAAACTTGTCGGACCAAGAAAAGAAGTCAATGGTTCTCACAATGTGTTGTGGCACCATGGAATGCACTTCCAACCACAGTAGCAGAAAGTAAAACCATGGATACATTTAAATAACAACTCAATCAGAATATGGACAAAAAGAAAATAATGTATAAGTACTCTAACTCAAATCCACCCTTTGGGTGGTGAGCTCTCACAAGGCTTCTGCCTCCTGAGCCCATAAAACTCTACAAAACTATGAAACTATGATATATAAAATCAAATTGCATTTCCTGAAAAACAGGTTCATTTATCCTCCCTACCTCTGCACCCATACAAAGCCAATCAATTATTGTACTCTCTCTCTCTCTCTCTCTCTCTATCCCTCTTTTTCTGTGAAACCTACTGCTGGACAACACAGCTGTCTAAACAAACAAAGCTGTTTTTTTTCTTAAAAAGTAGTAGGATTTTTTTCTTGCCTTTTTTATTGAATAAACTTTATTAATTTTAAATGCTTAACAACATAAAAATACAGACAACATGACAATACTATGTAAGGAACAACTAGTAATAAACAGTTACATTACTATTGCATTCAGTAAGAGAAGATAATTGCTTATCAAAAGCAGATTATAATATGTTTAAGTTGTCTGTAAGCCCCTTCCCCTTATCCTTCCTCCCCCCCCAACCCTGGTCTGCCATCTGGCTTTATAGTAAAGACAAAAAGAAAAGGGAAACATGAGAATATACTGTAAGTCAGAAGTGCTGACTACTAGGATATACCTAATAGATATAACCATCTTTTAGAACCACTATAAAGGTAAGTATGGATTAGGTCTATTGTACCAATATAAGAGTCTGGAGTGTTTACCATCTTTGCTTGTACACTCCTAATCTATTCTTGGTTCCTGCCAGTATAAGTTCTGCCTGTAAGGCAAACATAATTTCTTTGAATCACTCTAAATAAAGGGGAGTAGATGAATCTAGCCAATGCTGTAATATTATTTTCTTGGCACAAGCAGTAATTAAGGCCATGTGGACTTTCTGCTGTGACCCCTGAATCTGCCTATAATCCCCCAGAATGCAAATTTCCAGAATAAATTTGTCAGCAACCATAAGTAGTGGGTTGAGATGATTTTGAATCTCCCTCCCAAAGGAGTTAACAGTATCATAGGCCCAAAGCATATTAAATAAATTGGCTGATACATGTTGACATTTTTGGACATCGGCTGGAGGATATAGCCCCCATTTGATGAAGTTGGACTGGTGTGTAATATAAATTATGATTAATATAGTATTGCATTATTCTGTACCTATCCCATTTGATGTATTTATATAGGTATTTCTAGATGTTAGGCCAATTCCTAGAGGGGGATGCAGTGGTAAAATATTGTCCCACCAATAAGATCTTTGACCTTCTAGGTTAGCTATTTCTTTTAGTAGAAATTTATATAAATAGGATATAATGTGAGATGTAAGGATAGATTCTACATATGGGAGAAACGCTGACATGAGGGGACTTTTCCATATACCTGACCCAAAGTGTTTTACCAATAAGTGGGCTATTTGAAAAAAATTAAACACTTGGTTATCAGACCATTTAAAAATGGATTTGGCTTTTTTAAAGGATAGCATTTTTTGGTCTTTAACAATTTGGTCTATACTGTTTACTCCCATCTGTGGCCAAAAGAGGTGACATTTAATAATCTTACCTGAGATTAAAAAATTAGGATTAGAGAACAAGGGTTGGGTTATATCTCTGTTTGCATCTACTTTTAGAAAATTATTTAACTGAAGTTGAGTATGAAGTAAGGCATATAATGGTGTTTTCTGTAAGGCTTTAGGGAGATTCTTCCTGGTAATAAAAGGGAGAGTCTTAGGATCCATTCCATTCACCAAGCATAGAGCCTGTTCAATTCTGACCCAGGAGGGACAATAGGTGGATTGTAAAATAGCTTCTGGGGAATGTAACCAGAGTGTGATTCTTGCCAGGTGTATGGCTAAATAATAAATATAGAAATTAGGGGCTTGAAGGCCTCTGTCAATTTTCTGATGTGTAAGTTTAAGATAACTTTACCTAACTTTCTTTCCTTGCCATATAAAGGAACTAATAAGTCTGTGTATCTGTACAAACCATGAGAGTGGAAGGGCCCCATTGAACATTTGTAAGGGATATAAAATCCAATGCAAAACATTCATTTTTATTATACTCATACGACCCCATAGAGAAATAGGCAATTTCGACCATCACTTAAAATCTTCTGATAGGGTCCTGTTTAGAATGTCTAAATTAAGTTTTTTCATTACATGGGGAAGATGATGTATAAAGATTCCTAGGTATTTGAATTTTTCAGTATCCAGCGTACACCCAATTGTTCAATATCACTCTTCAGTGTGAATTTGTTGAGGAAATATACTTCTGTTTTAACCATGTTGAGCTTATAATTTGAAATTGTTTCAAACTGAGAAATAATTTGAATGATTGCCTTGAGAGATTGAGGAAGATTGGTAATATGCAGAAGTAAATCGTCTGCATATGCCAATATTTTGTATTCAGTGTGCCCAGTTGGTATCCCAGAAATCATACCAGAATTTTTGATTTTCCTAATAAGTGGTTCCAAGTGCAAGTTGAAAAGAAAAGGGGAGATGGGACAACCTTGTCTAGTACCCTGGGTTAAAGTAAAGGAAGTGGAGAGACCCCCATTGCAATAAATTTGAGCTTTGGGTAGTGTATATGAAATTTTGATCTACTGAATAAATTCTTGAGGAATATGGTATTTAGCCAATAACAAGAAGAGATATTCCCAAGAGACTCTGTCAAAGGCCTTTTCCACATCTAGGGTGACAAGAGCGGCTGAGGAGGTGAGTTCCCTGGACACAGAGGAGAGGTAGGCAACTTTCCTATGGTGATCAGAAGATAGTCTCCCTTTGACAAACCCTACCTGATCTTGACTGACAAGAGATTCCCAGACCTGACCTAATCTAAACGAGAGTATTTTAGCCAAGATCTTAAGATCTACATTAATTGAAGAAATTGGTCTATAACTGGGAATAAGAAGAGGGTCTTTATCTGGTTTTGGAATAATGATTATAAAGGCCTGAGTCAGGGAAGTGTCAGAGATACCTTTACTGAAAATGTATTGAAAAGTATCTAGAAGAATGGGGACAATCTTGTCTTTAAAGGTATGGTAAAAGTTTGTAGTGAAATCATCTGGACCCGGTGATTTATCTTGTGTTAGGGAGTCTATAGCTGCCAAGACTTCCGTAAGAGTAATGGGAGTTTTCAGGCATGTAAACTGGGCCTCAGATAAAACTGGGAGAGCAATATTTTGAAGAAAATTATCCATTTGTTGAAGCAGGGAAGAGTGGTTTGGGGCTGAATATAACTGTTGGTAATATTCTTGAAATGCAATTGCAATGTCTGGAGAGGAGGTAAGCAAGACTCCTGAGGTTGAATAAATAGAAGTGACTATTTTATCAGCCATTTGAGTATGCAGACAGAGAACCATGAGCTTCCCTGCCCTTTCCCCCTGATCAAAGTATGAGATTTTGGACCGGAGCATAAGAAATTCAGCCTTTTCAGCTAAAATCTGGTTATATTGTGCATGAAGGGACTCTACTTTTGCCCAGTTTTCTACTGGAGCTGAGGGAAAAGGTGGTATTCTAGATCTTCTATTTGTGCCTGGATTGTGGAAAGTGTTGCTTCTCTCTGATTTTTATGTTTTGTCGCTAATCAAATAAATTCACCCTTCAGAGCACATTTCAGAGCTCCCCATAAAAAGTCTTTTTTAGACATTGTTGAGGCATTGAGGTCCATAAAATTAGATATGAAAGTTTAAATAAGTCTTATTTGATCTTTGGATTTCAAAAGTTGATTATTTAGTTTCCAGAATGTATCTCTGTGTATGTCTGGTGAGATATCAAGAAGGAGATGGGCAATGCGATGGTCAGAAATTGCTTTGGAAGAATAATAAGCCATAGAGACACCCAGCAATAAATCTAGTGAAACAGGAAAATAATCCAGTTGGTAAAAAGAGTGGTGAGGAAGGGAGTGAAATGAAAATTCTTTACTGTCTGGAAACAGAAGCTTCCATGGGTCAGTAATACCAATAGAGTGCATTAACTCACGTATTGCTTTTTGAGCAGGTGTTAATTTTTGTCTTATCTGGCTGGATCTATCTAGCAGCTAATTAGATATGACCAGGTTCCAATTGCCCCCCAAAATTATTGGATGTGTAGTCCATGGGGCCAGGGTAGACATAAGGCTAGTAAAAAATTTGGGGTCTTCATTGTTCGGTCCCTAAATGGAACCTAATATTACTTCTGAGTGGCCCAGCAAGGCCCTAAGAATCACATATCGACATCCTGGGTCAACAATTAAATGAATGAGTCAGAATGGAATTCTCTGGGATATAAGAATAGCTGTCCCTCTTGTGCGG
Source organism: Neoceratodus forsteri (assembly GCA_016271365.2). Taxonomy (NCBI): domain Eukaryota; kingdom Metazoa; phylum Chordata; order Ceratodontiformes; family Ceratodontidae; genus Neoceratodus; species Neoceratodus forsteri. Next base: position 1,164,304,700 of record CM057456.1, on the reverse strand, counting down.
GAATCAATACAGGAGCCAAAAACGTGACCCACCCAGTATCTCCTTAAGCAATTTGTTTGATTAGATAACAAGTGTGTCTCTTGTATACAGGCTACATCTATTTGCACGCTTTTGAGGTGAAGCAGAATTTTAGTTCTCTTAGCTGGGGTTTGTGCACCTTTTATATTCCAGAAACAATACTTAAGCCCAGCCATGTCTGATACAACAACCTAAAATACAGAAATATATTTCTTCAAGTAAAAGCCAGCTCAGAACATCTAATCTAATGTTTACTACTTCCAGACCAGTGGCAGATGACCTTAGTGTTATTATTATCCCTCCCGATTACTTAATCCCAGACTTCCAATTCTATGAAAGTACTCCCTTGATCTTCCAACTTTACCTTTAACTATTGATAAAAGAAGAAACCCAAGTCTGGATACTGATATGGGAAGATCAACCCCCAACGTCTGTTTCATGACTGCTACCAGCGTTAGGCAGTCCCACTCAACTCCCTGCTCCCACCCCATTTCCAAGAAAAAAGAGAGAGAGAAAAAAAAGCTTAAAAAAAAGGAGAAACATAAATACTTTGTTACCAACAATCATGAAACAACTATGGTAACTAAGTTCGGTTGCTGTCTAACCACAGAACTCTAATTAGTGACCTCTATATAGCATTGAATAACAGTAATTCACCTAATACAGTTAAGCCCCAATATTAAAGTATTTACAGGTGATATATAAGAGAGAAAAAAAAAAATTACACCCCGAAAGAAAAATCCATGTGGTGACATATGGCATTTACTATTATTTTTAGTATACCTTAAAAACATAATATTAAAACAATGTTGTTTTGTTAAAACTAAAATCAGTATTCCCCAGTTATGTTAAACTGTTATAATGAATGTAGTCACCTTCATTTGCAAAGTAGCATAAAAATCAACCCAAACAACCAAATAGTCCAGCATTATGCTTAGATAATGAGTCAAGCCAGTGCTGGACCGATTTACACTACTCAGAAATATAATGCCCATCGTCACAAACTTAGGGTAAAGTGAACTGAGCTTATTAGATTTAAATAAAAGAGACATAATTGGCAAATTGGTAAATTATTTACTGCCTTTCTCCAGTAAATACAGCACAAGTTCACCCATTTTGAACGTAAGCAGCTATCGTGCACACAATCGAGCAGCCCTTCCGCTCGTAGAATCTACATAAAGTTTGTGATTGGAATGTCTCTGAATTTGAGATAAAAAGGCCAAAACAGGCATTCCCTGAAAAAATGAGCTTACCGGCAACAAAGCAGCCTCCCTGCAATAAAAAAGATAAAACAATAACAAAGTCGGGTGAGATGTTTCTGAGGACAAGAGAGAGCTGCAAATACTCAGTGAACCATCCCGGTAACTAGGAAGTGAAACCAAGAAAGAAACTGCAGTAACAAGATGGATTAAAACTCTTTTTATGTTTTGATTAGCCCCATTCTTGAATGATACACATTCATTTAGGGGTCATTTCGGGTTCCAGATAGGATCGGCACCTTCACTTGATTGATTGTCAGGGATCAGCGCTGCATGAATAATTCTGGGAACAAGATTTGCTAATTCTCGGGCAGCATGTTTGGCATTGTCAAATGATTTCCAGGTTCCGTGATACAGAACGGAGCGTCTTGCCGGGTATAACATCGGTAATTTAATACTAGCCGCCATCAGCTTCACAATGCTGGAGTGATATTCTGCTCATTTCTGGCATGTGGCAATGGGCAGATCCTGGGATATACATAGATCAGCTTGGTCCCACTTGATTTCTTGCATTTCTTTGGTTTTCACAAGAACATGCTGATGGTCCACATAGCTAAGCAGTCGCAGGAGAAATGGCCTGGGTTTGGATCCAGATGGTGGCCTTGGTCTCAAGGACCTATGAGCTCTTTCAACAACATAGGCATTAGCATGAGGCAGTGGTCCAGCAATTTTCAACAGCAATTTCTGAGCAAATAAAACAGGTGAGTGGCCTTCGGCATCCTCTGGAAGGCTGAAAATAACCAGGTTGTTACACCTGTTACGGCCTTCTAGATCTTCAAGTTTGAGCTCTAATTTACTCATTCTGTTCTGCATAGAAGACATGTCAGGATCAATTCTAGTCTGCCATTTCTCGAGTGAGGATGTGCGTGCTGCTACGTCTGTCACTGCCCGATTTGTGTCTTTCAAGTCTTCTTTGATGGTTTTAAAATTCGATGAGAAATCTAGAAATGCTTTCTTCAACAGAGCTAATTCAGCTAAAAACTTTTCCTCCGAGAGTGGTGTAATAGTAGTCAGAGCTTGTGAAGATTTGCTCAATGCTGCATTTTGGGTTTTTGGATACTTAGCTAGCTTGTCTGGAGTTGTAGGTGGTGTACGGGCAGGGAGGGCCTGTTTCATTTTGGCCTCTATTCTTCTAAAATATACCGGTGTCTCTAGTCAGTAAATTCTCCTGTGAGATCCTGGGGTTTCCAGCAGTTGAGACAATCGATGTTTGTTGGACTATATGCTCCAAAAGTTATTTCTTTAGATTTGAAGCCAGTGAGGTGGGAGCGGGTTTCAAAAGCATCTGCCTATGTGGACAGCATCACATAATCCCTCTTCTTGCTTGTTTTAAGTGCCTGGGTGAGCCACAGGAAAACATTTCTGCTGCCAGGGATGGCTTAATTCCTTAATGTGTCTGTGTACAGTATGAAAAAGAAAAAGAAATAGAGATTATTGTATAAAAATTGCAAGATATCTATAGAGAGAAGCAAATAAAACATTTTAATGGTTACAACTGCATTAGACTATAAATGCAGTCCATGATGCAAAGTTCTCATGAACTGATTCAACGTTAAACTTATTGACTTTATACTCTTTGGCCCAGATATTCAAACTGCACCCAAAAAGTGCTCAACAGCAGGAGCAAGCACAAGTCCACTGCACCCATGCGCAAGAAGCATGATATTCAAAAACTGCACAGGCCAAGATGTGCCTATGGCCGATGACTGAATACCACACCATCTGCACCATAGCACAACTAGGGAGATGAAGCTGAGCATATCTGATGCACCATAGCGCAACAAGGGATGTTCAGCTGAGCAGTCCAGATGCACCATAGCGCAACCAGGGACACCCCCAGCAGCAGGGCAGCAATGAAACAGCACAACCAGGGATGCAGGAGCCCATCACCCATGCCACAGATGGGCAGAGGAACACACAGCAGAACAGACATTGTCCCCCCACACCCCATGCACTGCACAACTGGGGGAGAGCTGGAATAACCACCGGCCCATGGATACCAGCAACCAACCCACAGCCGGGCCATGGTGCCCCATCACACCCCCTGGCAAGCTGTGACCGGCACACAAGGATGGCCGACCACCCCATACCACACCATCCCACCAATGCAGAGCACACCCTGCACCATGATCCCCATACACCCTGCCCAGGAGTAGCACCCGACAGTGCAGGACACCCCATGCATGCCACCACCCCCACTGTGACAATGCAACCCTGTGTACCATGGAGCCATGCAAGGCAGCCCCACCATGGACACCCTGCAGTGGGCAGCAGCAGACAGTGATGCAACAGATGCATACACAGTGCCGCCCTGCACATCTCCCCGAGGTACAGCTGAGAAACCGACCATGCGTCAGCACACGAGGTACCCCACATGCGACAGGGCATGCCCCGGACCCCACCTCCAGCAGTCCAGCACCCTGCACACCCTCCCAAGGACACATCCCATCCCAGCACTGGCCACAACAGCCAGCACAGACATGCACAGTGTAGCATGGAGGCATGCACCACACAGGATGCAACACAGTGCATGGACAAACACCCACCCATACCCAAGGGTACAGCAACACAGGGACACAGTAGCGGGTTAACCAAGCCACTGGCGTGTGGCCACGGCTGATGTGTACACACAGCCAGCACCCCTACATTGCACAGGTGTGCCAGCCACCCTGCGCATGACCATGAAGCTGTATGCTACCAGCATGCTGCCGGAGCACAAGTGACAGACACTGGAACACATCCCCTGCAACAGACACAAGTGACAGCATGGATGGGGGACAACAACAGCGAAGGCCACAGTGCCACCGGAGGCAGACGTGCACCATACTGGTGATGGTGGTCAACCTGGCATTGTGCCGGGTACAGTTGTTATCCAGCATGGACAGCCACCACTGACACGCCAGCAGACTGTGCATATCACAGACATGCAAGGGTGTCAGCTGCACAGGCCATGGACAGTCTGACAGGGGTGTCATGCACACAGTGCAGGCCCCGTGGACCACTGCACACAGGCATGCAGTGCACAGAGTACAGTACAACACACAAACCGCAGACAGTGACTGATCCCCCTGTCCACACCATAGGTGGTTCATCTCTGCACACACACACACACATACACACACGCCCATGAGTGCACCACCCCTGACGCTAAGCACACCACTGCAGCTGAGCACCTGTAGCCCACTGCAAATCAGAGACCACCACAGGTGTTATAACAAAATGTATATATTAAAACTATGTACAGTAAAACCATATACAAAACTATATACAATAGTGGGGGAAGGGCCACATAACAAGTGGGGGCGGGTAAGGGGCAGGGGTGAACATATGGGAGAGGGAAGAAGGGGTGTGAGGGTGGGTCAAAGGGGAGAAGATGGTATTTGGGGCATGGGGACGTCACTGGCCGCCCCGGTCCTCTTCCTCCTGGCGCCGATGGGATCTCCGCCTCCTCCTCCTCCTCAACCTGTGGCAGTGGATGTGCCTCAGGAGCTCCAAAGTCTCCCTCCTGACCTGCAGCAGCTCCTGGATGTCCCTCTGGATCTGCCGGAGAGTCCTGCCACCTAGGATGAGGGAGCAGAGTCAATAGGTGTGACTGTCCATCCCCCTGCAGCCCACCCATTGTGCAAGGCATACAGCCATGTGACATGCCCCTGTAATGGTGTGCAATCACCCACAGTGACCGTGTCCACAAGACCTGCCCACCCAGGCAGCCACAGCCATGTGGACCACTGCACACATGCACCGCCCATGTCCTGCACAGCACCACCATGGCCGTACAGTGACTTGGCTAAGCGGTGTGAAGGCAGTGCCACAGCCATGTGCCCGGTGCATGCATGGACCACCATTGATGAACTCCCAGACATGCAGTGCCACTGGACAGTGCTGACTGTAACAAGTTGCGTGCATGGCAGTGGTGTTACTGGATGGTGGCCATGCCCCGCTGCCCGCCCAATTATACAGCATGCAATAGTAATCATGGATGTAAGGTGCTCACCATCATCAGGGTGGTCCATGTGCCGCTGAACACCATTACCCCTCCTGGCTTGCTGCTCCTCCAGGCGGCACCTCCGGTCTCTGGCCTGCTGGCATTCTGCGGGCCCTAAGGTGCAAAAAATGTAAAGAGGAACATCAGTACAGTCCTGTAGCAATTTCCCCCCAACCCCATGTGTGTGCAATCCCACACAGCCAGATCCACCTACCTCACACCCCGATAACACCACCACGGCCAACACCAGACGGCCACTCCCCATGTGATGGACACATGCAACTGTGATACCCGTATGGACTATAAAAGTGTATGGATGTTGCACCTACCTGGCCGTGGCACCGTGCCCCTCCTGGCATGTGCCTGCAGGCGGGCAAGCAGGTCTGGGTCCCTCCGCCTCAGGTCCCCATATCGGTGGTGGCACTGCTCTGCTGTATGCCACATACCGGTGGTCTCCTCCAGGGCATCAGCCACCTCCTGCCACACCTGACTCCTGACCCTGTCCAGGGGTGCCTCCCCAAATAAAGGCCAAACATGTGGCTCCACAATGGCAACAAGATTTTCCAGCTCCACCCAGCTCCACTGCACAGCATGCCTCCGTACCATCTCTGCTGCTCAGTTCAGTCAAAATGGTGCTCTGCAGCACGGTCCTGCCACATGCAGATGCTGCGCGGTACAGCGCTGCTATTTTCTATCACGCTGTCACCGAACAGCACAATAGTGGTGCACCCATGCCTGATGCATGGCACCTAGGGGGCAAAGGTTGGGCACAGGGTCAAGGGTCTCTGGCGCACGGACAGCCACAGTGTGATTGGAACCCAATGTGTGTAGTGCAATTGGGTGCCTGTGTGCCACCTCCTGTAGTGGCCTACCGCGCTGTTGCCCCAGTGCGCCTATGACGCCCCAGTGCCACAGCGCCATATAGGTGAACAGCGCTCTAGCGCCACTGGCACAATGGTGGCCATGCCCTGCATTGCCTCCCATGCACAGAACATCAGCAGTGCAGCAGGCGCTTGCGTCATCAACCCGGGCATGCACAGTTAGGTGTGTACTGCGTATGTCACATAACTGCTCTCTTGGCTCAGCACATTCAACACAAGTGCACAAAGTGCAACAGTGCGATATTCAGCTGGCATATGCAAATCAGCTAATCAGCCATTCAATGGCGCAGTCACTGCATTTGCATCCACTTAAAGATTTGCCTCGCCTCATTTGCATGGGTTGCGCTATAAAAGTGCGACACTGGGCTGCACTGGCTGTAGTTGGTTACTGCAGTCTATTGCGGTGAGTTGCATGCTGTTTGGGAGTGTGGACTGTGGATTTTAGGACATGCATGGGACTGCACAGTCACAGGTAACACCTATCATTCTCACAGGCTGAATCATGACCGATCGTGTTGTGGAGGAAGAGGAACAGAGTCGTGGGAGGAAGAGGAGGCCGAATTTCACTAAGGCTGAGACAGATGCCCTGTTCGAGGTCTACCTAGAAAAGAAGCCGCTTTTCAGCGGATGCCAGGGAACACCACAGGCCCGTGCTGCTGCATGGGAGGAGGTGGCGTGTGCTGCAAACCTGTTTGGCAGCCACCAGTGCTCCGTGCAGGAGTGCAAGAAGAAGATGGGCACAGACAGGTGGAGGATTAAGGAGAAGGTGGCTGCCATCAGGGCAGCACGGTCTGTGACAGGTGGGGGACAGCCGGAAGTGCTACGCCTGACCCCACAGAAGGAGCGGATTGCTGGCAGCATGCAGCATTGTGCCATTGAGGGTGTTCAGGGTGGTGGATTCCAGATGGGTGGTAGCCCATCACTGCATGGTAGGTCATGGTCTGTCTATTGGGGGGGACAGGGTAGGTCACATGCAGTAACGTGACTTTGTTTTCCCTTACAGTTCCTGAGCATCTGCATGGATCAGCGGTGGTGGGCTTCTCCACTGAGGCCGGTCACATGGAGATGGAGGAGGGCCCATCCACCTCCACAGGAATACATGGGTCAGGGTGACAGTGGGCCCACCTGGATGTCCAGACTGATGTTGGTGGAGCAGGTGCAGAGGAGACCCTGCCCATGTCCCAGCATGCCAGCGTCCATGGATGCCAGCATGCTGAGACTCTGGCTGGTGCTGGATCCGTTGCCGATGATGATGTCTCTAACATCATGGGCAGTGACATGTGTGTGCCATAGGATGGCCACACAGCAGGTTACATCGTGGCCATGGCTGTGGGTGGTGCCGCCGTGGAGGCCTACATGTCATCACAGTCCCAGCCTGTGCCTGTCAGCACCGGTGGGGCAGCACTGGTGTGTGTACAGGACAGTGGGACTGTTGCGGCCACTGCGGTGGCACCATTGAGCCCTGGGGAGTGGCAGCCGGAGGGGCAGCATCAGCAGTCAGCCAATGGGCATGGGGGTACAGTGTCAGGGGGCGGTGTCAGTGCACTGCCTATGGACATGCCCAGGCCTGGCCCTGGTGTGCAGCACCCACCCTCAAGGGGTGATGAGCATTAGGGCTGCGAACATCCTGAGGGACAGCATGCTGATCAGGCAGATGACCTCTTGGATGAGCACACCCGCATACTGCAAGCATCAGTCAATCAGCAGATGTGGCTTGTGACGGCGGTGGATGCACTGAGTGTGGCTCTGTGCCAGGCAGAGGATCGTCACAGCAGAGACACCACTCTGCTCCTGGCAGGGATGGACCAGTTGCGGGAGGATGTGACTGTTGCCATTGACAGGCAGACACAGGCATTCACTGCTGTCATGGCCACAATGGGCACACAGTCATGTGCCCATGCGTCTCAGACACCATGCAGTGCTCTGTCCACCCCCTGTTCCCGGCGTCGTGCGACACCATCCTTGTCATCACTGGGTTCAGCTGTGGGCATCCCGAGCATGCCTGGCACAGGCATGTTCGGTGTGCTGCAGACCCCTGCTCAAGCACGGTCGCGTTCAAGCAGTGGAACCCCTGGGGGACCGTCGGTGCCACCCCATGAGGCCAGTGGTCAGCCTGTCACTGCTGGCGGGTCTCGGCGGGGCCGCCCACGCATCCGTGGTGGCCGTGGCAATGTGGCGCGTGACTGACCTGTCTCCCAGCACAGCTACTGTCTGATGCTGCCCTGCATGCATTGTGTCATTCAGCGGGCAATGCACGGGTGGGTACCCGGCCCTGCACGCACACACACAGTCCATCTGCACACCCTCCCAGCTGTTGTCTGCAGTTGTGTGTGCATGATGATGCCTGCATTGTGCTGTACGCCACTGTGCAATGCTGCCCAGCCTCTGACACATGCACAATGACAGGCAGTGGGAGTGGTGGTCTGTGGACATGTGTGTGGCTAGGGGTGGCGTTCTGGGTCGGTGTGCCTCCTACCCTTTGTGCATGTCTGGTGAGTTGTGTGTGTGTGTGTGTGTCTGACCGTGTGCCATGTTAGACCTTGCCCATCCCTGGCAGTGTGTGTGGTTCCATTCCTGGCCACTTCCCTTGATGGCATGCACCCCTGGTGTGTGTCCATGCGTGTATGTGGGTTGTGCCTTTGCCACTGGTGGTTGCACATGGCCCCATGACTTACCTGGGTTGGCTGAAGAGCTCCTCCGTGATGGTGTCCCGGTGCAGCTGTGCCAGCCGGAGCAGTCAGGGGTCCCGTTGCCCAAGGGGGGGGCTACCCATCACCATTGTCACCAGCGTCCTAATCATCCCCATCGCTGTCCCCCTCTTCGACCTGTATAGCTATCCCACGTTCGTTGGCCATGTTGTGCATGATGCAACAGGCCAGGAATAGCCCGCAGGCCTTTGAGGAGCTGTACTGTAGGGCATTGCCGGAGGTGTCCAGGCAACGTAAACATGCCTTCAACATACCGAACACCCGCTCGATGACATTACGTGTGGTGGCATGTGCCTCATTGTAGCGTTGCTGCGATGGGGTCGTGGGCCGCCGGTATGGTGTGAGCAGCCAGGGACGGAGTGGGTATCCACTGTCACCTGTGTGTAGAGGGTGGAGGTAAGTTTGGTGATCAGCATCGCCCTGCCCCGGGCCATGTAGGCCACTACCCATGTCACCTCTGACCATGCCCCTCCCAAGCTCTAAGTTTGCCCATGTGATTTGCATACTCACCAACTAAGTGGCCAGTGGGGATGTTCCCACTCTCAAATCTGTGGCACAGTGCTGACTGGTGCCAGATGAAGGCATCATGTGCTCCTCCAGGGTGGGTGGCACAGACGTTGATTATGTGCTCCCTGGCATCGCACACCACCTGGCAGTTGATGCTAGCATAGCCTTTCTGATTAATATATGTGGCCCCCTCGGGGCCAGGTGGTGTGCAGATGGCCACATGGGTGCAGTCTATTGCCCCAAGCATGCCAGGCATACGTACTACCCTGTGGAACTCCTGTATGTTTGCTGTGCACTCTGCTGGTGTGCTGGGGAAATGGATGTACTCCACAGCATGTGGCAGCAGTGTGCTGAGGAATTGGGTGAGGTGGCATGCTGCGGCCAACTGGGTTATGCCTGTGGTGTCCCCTGTTGGTCTCTGGAAGGTACCTATGGTGAGCAAGCACATGCAAGCTGTCACTTTAGTCTCCACTGACAGAGCATGGCTCTGTTGTGTGGGTGCCTGCACCACATCACTGCACAGCTCACAGAGCCACCTCAGAATTGCCCAATTCAGGTGGTACTGGCCCACGATCTCAGTATCGCTGTACAGCTCAAAGCTGGTGCGGGCTCAGTACTGCTTGTTGGGGGCATACCGCCGATGGGCCCTTCCACGGCTGTGCCCCCCTGGTGCCTGCCTTCTCACCCCCCCTCATTACTGCCTCCATCTGGATGGTGGCACTGGCCATGTCCCTGGCTTGTGTTCACCCCCCCCGGCAGCTGTTTCTGTGTTCCCCCCGCTGTCCTGGCTGCTACTTCCCCTGCACCGGGAACACCTAAATGTGGTGGCCTCTGTGCTGTGTGGCACTTCATCCTTCTGCACTGGCTATGGCTCCCCACACCTTCCCTGTGCCTCTCTGTTCAGGGTGCCCTTTCCCTGGCCTGCCCTGTGTGTCCCTCCTGCCCAGTTTGACTTGCTATGGTTCAGCCTCATGAGCCTTCCCTGTAGCGTTCTTGCACCTCTCCCTTGTTCCTTTTTATTTTGGCTCATTTCTGCTATTTCACAACTTCCACTTGCTCCCCTATTGCACATGGCGCATGTTGTTGAATATCGTGCTCCGCTATTTATGCATGGTTCCTCCCCCTTCAGTTGCGCATACATTCATTATCATTGCGCTATTGCTCAGCGTGATTTGGGGGGTGCATCTGCCTCCCGCTGAATATCACAGAATGGCACATTTTCGGACTTGCGCTGGAGCAACCCTATTGTGCATGGCGCAACCCTTTTGAATATCTGGGCCTCTATGTTTCTCTTTTGATGTTACTATGATCCCGGTTTGTTATTGCTGTTGCAAACATTTGTTCAGGAGTTCCCAGCCATTTCAGAAAAGATATAGATGGGGTGAAGGCAGCACTGTGGAAGGGTGCCCCCCCTATTTTTTTTTGATGCAGTATGCTAAGGAAGGTAATGCTGGCATACCTGGGTTGCGAGTGTCCTGTGTTATATGTTGTACTGCGTTATATGTTTTGTTTGTTGGGCTGGCCACCCACTTTGTTGTTTGTCCATTTGTCCCTATATGTTTTATGTTCACAGCCCTGGGTTTTGTTACTGTTAATAAGCCAGCTTTTATGTGCAAGCCAAGGCATAGCATGGAGTTACTGTCCCAACTCCCATTTTAAAATGCCCTTGAACGGTTTGCCCTGAGATGCATTGATATAAACTGTGGCTTTAAACATATAAATAAAAGAAATACTGGTATCCATATTATCCATATTATTAATGTTGTTGCTGTTTAAAAAGAAACCTGGTCCAGGAAAAGCAAGGTACTGCCACCAAGAGAAAGCTACAATCTGTTTTCTAACTTTTCTCCTCAGCTTTATTGCTGTTTGCAGACTATAAAATACCCCAGTCTCTGCCTTGCAGAGCCATAACTGTGCATATGTTCGCACAGCTCCTTTTTGGCTGTTTATTTTGGCTGTTATGCCGAAACGCTGCTTTTGTTCCCCCAGGTACCCTAAAGCCTGTAAGCAGTAAAACAACGGCTGTAGGTACCTCTAAAAAACAAAGCAACAGCCAGACAAAGCATATTTTCTGCACAAAAAAGCAGCCTGGGCTCTAAACTAAAGAGAAGCAACCGCCTGGGGCTTGAGGTTTGTTTTTAATCTTTCCTCAGTGGTGTGGCTTCTCAAGCTCTTTCCCTTTTGTGTAAAAATGGCAGTTTGAAGCACCACTCCTTTAAACAGCGTTTGGAGCACAGCTCCTCCAAAGTAACAAAATAGGCAGGAAACAGCCTACAAAAGCATTTGGGCACGTATTCTGAGTTATTATGTTAAAACAGGGAATTAAAAGCAAAAAGTTTACCTGTAAAATGCTTTTTCTCAGAATGTAGCCTGGCCTGTGGATGCAGCCCCTCCTCAGCTCTATGTTTCTATAGAGCAGGCTGACCTCTCCCTTGCTAGATTTATGCAGGAAATGGCTTGGAGAGATGCTTAGGGTCACAGAACAAAGAAATTGTTTAGTGCTCAAAATTATTATTATGGTTTGAATGCCCTAAACCCTTTAGTATGATGAAAGAATATGTATAATGTGTTGCTTGATAGAAAATATGCTGTAAATAAAGAATTTAAAGTAAAAAGAAGTACTAATGGGTGGAGCTAGCCATCACATGGGTGCAAAGCCCTGTATAAGGCAGATCAGAGATCAGAACTAGCAGATAGATAGCAGCAGGTTGATGAAGGGTAAACACCTAGTATGACTAGCCTATTCTAGTTGATGTACAGTATGTATATAGTCTGGAAATTTGATTTGCCTTCTTTTATTTTGTCACCTAAGTTCACTTCTTTTACCTATTATTGTTCTGCTGTGAAGAATAAACAGCCTATGACAAGCACAGAGGAGGGCAATCAAAATGATTCATGGTCTGCACCAGACACCCTATGGGGAAATACTCAGTGAGTTTGTACTCTCTAGAAGAAAGGAGTGAAAGAGGAGACATGATAGAAGCATTCAAATACCTCAAAGGTATCAGCAAGGTACAGGAAGGTCCAATTCTGCTAAGACAGAGATGTTCAAGGACAAGGGGGCATGATATGTAGCTGGAAGGGGGAGACAAAGAGGGGATGTAAGGAAATACTTCTTTACAGAGAGGGTGGTGGACACCTGGAACAGCCTGCCAGTAGAGGTAATGGCTACTGAAATGGTAACGGGTTTCAAACATGCATGGGATACACATAAGGGGACCTTGCTAACAGGGCTGGAGATCAGTTATGGTCCATGGCAGCAAAGTAGGTAGGGACCTTAGGACAGACTAGTTGGGCCATGAGGTCCTTTTCTGCCAACAACTTCTATATTTCTATGTTAGTAAATAGCTGGTGCATGAGCATTATACGTTCATATTGTCATCAGTTTTAAGATGTTAAATATAAAGCCTGTCTTTCAGATGAGACATTAAACCGAGGTCCCATCTGCCTGGATTGGTGGTAGTTTAGGTGGATGCTAAAGATCCCATGGCACTTATCGAAAAAGAGTAGGGAAATTTCACTGGTGTCATGGCCAAATTTCTCCCATTCACTAAAAATACCACCAATAGCTTAATCTGGTTCAATTTCAGTTGATTACTATCTGTAGCTGCCCCCTCCCCGGTCGCCCCTGAAAAAGGGACTTCTAGGCCCAGTGGGCTTACCAGGTCAACAAAATTCAATAAATAAAATAAATAAAGCTTATGGTACCAGTGACACAATGCCATTAACAAGTACTGCTCAAATATTCAAAATCCATGAAATCAACCTATTGTCAATTTAAATAAAAAATATTTATTTCCATAGATGTCAGGACCATAAAGAAAAAGAGAGAAAAAAAGGAAACAAACACAGAAGAAAAAGTGTGCATAAAATAAGCCAAAGCAAGTGGGAGGGGGCAATAATATGTATAAAGCAAGTGAGCAGTAGTGAAATGCATTTTCGTTATACTTATGAAAGAATGAAAGCTCAAGTAAAATATAGGGCCTAAATTTAGAAAACAGTTGAAAAGGATAAAAAGGAAGGGAAAGGGTCCTAGATGCAGTAGAAAAGAACAAAACAACCCCCCCCCAAAAAAAAAAAATCAAAGAAACTGACTGGCATAAAATTTAAAACAACAAAACAGTGAATGGTATTTGACAGATTATAAAGGGGAACATATTATCATTTGCAATAGTTACATTAAAAGGATCAAGGAATATAACAACAAATGATGACAAGCAAGATGGCTAACTGAGGATGTGAAGAAAGTTACTCAACAAAAAAAACTTAACATGCAATGACATATCTGAAAACAAAAGCTATGACATAACCACATGGTTAGAATATAAAACACTTCAGAAGAAACATAGAAGCAAAAGCAACCATTTCAAAAAGAAAATGGAACTCAAATTTGCAACAGATGCAGACAAAAGCAAAAGCTAGCAACTGTGCAGTTACATCAATAGCCTGACCCCTCCACCCCTTCCCCAAAAAATAAGAATGTAAGTAATATTAATATTAAAGGGGAAACCATACAAAATCCGGTGGAGATAGCAAACCAATTTAATGAATATTTGCATTCCTTATTCAACCCCAATCACAACTCAGTCCCCTGCCCCTGTACATTACCAGGAATGCCAACAGAATAAATACATTATAAATACAGACAACATGCTACAAAAAATTCAGAATAAAAAAAATTAGTTACATTACAAGGATCAATGAATATAACAAAAAATGATGACAAGCAAGATGGCTAAATGAGGATGTGAAGAAAGTTATTCAACAAAAAAAAACTTAACATGCAATGAAATATCTGAAAACAAAAGCCATGACATAACGACATGGTCAGAATGTAAAACATTTTAGAAGAAACATAAAAGCAAAAGTAACCATAGTAACCATAGAAACATAGAAATTGTCAGCAGATAAGGACTGCTAGGCCCATCCAGTCTGCCCATAGGCCCTATACATTGTATGTGGCCACTGACCCTATGTGATCAATGGCTTTTCGTCATGGTTTTTGAAACCATTTCAAAAAGAATATGGATTTCAAACTTGCAACAGATGCAGACAGAAGCAACAACAAGCAATTGTGCAGTTATATCAATAGCCTGCCCCCCCCAAAATAAGAATATAAGTAATATTAATATTAAAGAGGAAACAATAAAAATTCCAGTGGAGATAGCAAACCAATTTAATGAATATTTGCATTCCTTATTCAAATCCAATAACAACTCAGTCCCCTGCCCCGGTACATTACCAGGAATGCCAGCAGAATAAATATAAGTATAGACAACATACTACAAAACATTTAGAATAAAAAAAAAATCAGTATGCAAAGTTTCCACTAAAATGCTGAAATTAAATACTGGGATAATCCATAACCTGGCATCCTCTCAAAATATTATTTAAAAAAATAATAAATACAGGTTTCAGGTACAATTCTGGAATCACTACTTAAAGATATAGGTTAGCAACATGTTTAACAGTGATTTCAGTGACAGAGAGCAGCAGGGATTCACAAAGGGACAATCATGTACCACAAATGTAATCTGTCTCTATGAAAATGTGACCCAGTTCTTGGATAAAAATACCCCATAGACATAATTTCTGTTAGACCTTTGCAAAACTTGTGCCACTGTACCACATTTGGCAGTGACTGAAAAAAAGTATTCCCTAGCTATTCATCCCTGTATTATAAATGTAGAACCCAAACCAGCCAAACCATATGAAAATTCATTACTGTAAGTCTTGTGTATTATGTAGACTGTGATGCTTAACACTTTTAGGGTAAGTTAGTACCTCTGGACTTATTTCCTGCATATGCATCTCAATTGTTATGGGATCCTGGCCATGTTCACCCTTCCTGAAGCCAAGCTAGCTACAGTATGTCTTACAGCTCCTGGTAGGTGACATCACTTTAGTGATGTATTACTGTGGAAAGCTGCTATTTTCAAGAAGTTAACATTTTAAAAATACAGTAATGTGGACCGAGAAGCAGCTTGTGTAGGTGAATCATCATGCTAGTCTAGATATTTCCAGGTTGCATTCAGTTAGCCTAACCAGTGGGAGCAGAAGAGGAGAGGAACACAGCTCTAAAATAGAACTGTTTAACCCATTTGTGATTTAAAGTTACATGATGTTCTTTTAGTTGGGTGTGAGAAACCAGGGTTTAAGTGTGACCAACAGTATAGCTTCTACTCTCAGAGCTGGTGGACAACTGATATCATGAAGCTGAAGCATTCTCTTGTTAATATGAGATGGCATGCTACTGTACATGTTACTAAATGATGCCCCTGTAACTAGATTAGGAGCAGAATGCAACACTGGTGTCCCTTGAAGCAAAGAAATGGTAGCAGAGGGCTGGGATGCGGCAAAAGGAAAAAGATGAACACAGGTAAAATTCATGATAATCAAACTAATTATAATAATAAAAGTAATAGAACATTCATATAACCACATTAAGAATTTAATTTCAAAGCCGTCTGGTTCTTTTGGCTCTGTACAATGACATGATGGCTTCACACAAGATTCATTACTTGGCCAAATCTGTAATTTTAGCCAATGCCCTCTGTAGGCTATATAATTCCTTAAATATCAGTTTTACAGTTTGTGAATGACCACCATTAAAGTAAATCTATATCTATGTAATTTAAGAAAAATAATATGCAGCCTGCTGCATAACAAATGATAGTTTGTTTTAACTAGGAAATTACCAGCATTGCAATTAAGCTTCTGTAACCACTACAGGGTAGCCAGTATGCTGTAGCTAGCCAGGCAACAATCCAGTTTCTGCTCTCTATTCTGCAGTTACTTACAATTTATCTCCTGCCTAAGCTCAAACAGAAAAAAATATCAAAATAATAGCCAGACATAAAAAAAAAACCCGAGCACAAATAGAGTTAATATTGCAGTTCATTTAAACATAGCCAGATATACAAAACAATCCCAACACAAATATAATTAATATTGCAGTTCATTTAAACAGTCACACAAGTTAGATTGTAAAGTAGGGGAAGTTAATTAAACAACATAAAAAAATGGCAGAGCAGAAGTAAAAAAAAAAATACTGTTGCCTTGCTGACTAGACACCTCTGTTCCCCAGATCCACATCACTTTACTTACAGCACATGGCAGCAGCATAGAGTTCTACAAAATGCAAATTTAATCTTTTTGCCCTCTTCACCATTCTCGCCACCACCCATCTATAGCAGCCCCTTCAAGATCTGAAGGATGTATGTTGGAAACATTTGTTCTTTCAACAAAATGTGTTTTGCCTTTATAGGTTTACTCTTAACAACCCCCCCTTCCAGTGGCTCCACTGCTGAAGCACCATTTGACACCTCTTCAATAGGAAGTGGAGACAGCAAGGCAATCAGAAGATTACCTCTCTACTTTTGTTTTTTGTGGTAGGCAGGGAGGGGTGTGGCCAGTTCAAAGAAGGCAAGACACATTTTCAGGCTTGTTCTGGGACATTTGTAGGGAGGAGCAGGAAGTCAAGATGTTATTTCTAACACAGGTGCACTTCATTTTACACATCCTGTTCCCTTCCAGAGGCAGACAGCAATCTCAAAGCAATGTAACACCTCGGCTCTTTTGGTATCTTCTGCCTGGCAAGCAGGGTGGGGCATGTCCAATTCAAATGGGACATTTCCCAGGCTTGCAAGGCACTTGAAAGCGGAGTAGAAAATTGGAATTCCTGTGTCCACACTTCAAGATAATAGTGCTGCTTAGAGTACTGTGTCCACACTTCAAGACAGTAGCTCACTCTTAAAAAAAAATTGTTGTTAGGCTTAAAGGGCATTTAAATTTGGGGTTAAAAAAGTGACAGTACTGCCGCCCGCCCTTGCCCCATGGTTTCGAAGTCCTTGTGCTTTGATGATGTTAAATTGTGTTTGTCTTGAAATGCTTCACAACTATTGGCAAAAATGTGTAAAGCTTTGGAGAGAAAGTGTACATTGCAGTGTTTAAACTTTAAAGTACATTATGAATTTCGAAGCAGTTTAGAGATATTCCCTTCAGTTCTGGGTCACTTCAGCAGCATAGGTTCAGATCCTCTGAAAAGGACACACAACTTATTTTTTCCCCATATACTGTATTGGTTGCTGGCCAGTGATCCATTGGTTGGTCTGACAGCCACCAAGTCATCCACCCACAGCAGTTGTCTCTAACACTGAACTTCACCCTGGTAGTGAATGCATACTGACAAAAATACAAAGATTGCTAATCCTCCTTCAGTAGTATATCTGCATGATCACTGTGCAACTCTGCACATGCCTCTGTGAACCCATTTTATTTCAGGACCTCCTCCTGTCCCAATTGCATTCCTTTGCCTCCAGAGGAGACTTGTAGGCCTGCACAGCAAAATCACTGGACTGTGAATATGCTTGCAGTGTCACTGCTGTGGTACTGTGGACTTTGAACACGCTTGCAGTCTTAATGTGCTGGTTCTGACTTATCACCACTTTCCCCCACACCGACCCATCCCCAACTATTACTTTTTTATGGCTGCAGTGGGTGTAGTCCTGCAGACATTTTGCTTTGAGAAAAGGACTCCCTGCACAAATTATCTACCATGGAACATGGTAGAGATGATAATAGTTGAGTCCGCAATTACAGTGATCCCACCCTGAAATAAATGCAAGCATATTTGTAGCTTTATTTTCTTAATTCCATGGGAGGGAAGAGAGATTGGACTTTTTATGTGGGAGGTAGCATTCCAGACAATGTAAGGGTTGTGGGAGGGGGAAGAACCCAACCCAGACAAGCAGTACCCACCCCCAGACCAGAGCCAAAATCCCTTGCTGCTTTTCACTGGTACCTGCCCCCAGACCAGCATCAAAATTCCCTTGCTGCTTTCCTCTGGTACTCACTCCCAAACAAGAACTACCCACCCTCAGATCAGCACTGAAATCCCCTTGCTGCTTCCTGCCTGTACCCACCCCCAGGCCGAGACAAGCACCAAAAATCCCAACAGAATACCCATCCTGGCAGCAAAGAAAACCTCCCTCTCCCTCCCACTGCCCACCCTGCTCCCTCCATTCCCCATCCCAGTAGCAAAGAAAACCTTCCTCTCCCTCCAACTGCTGCTGCCTGCCCTGCTCCCTCCATTCCATGTCCTGGCAGCACATTTTTATAACCTGTTAAAAAAACAAAAGAAAACTGTCCACCAATGTCTTTTTTGTTAAGCCTGTAAAAAAGAAAGCAGTCCATCGTCATCTCCCCTTCCCCTCCTACATCCCAGCCCTCCCTCTGTGCGCCACCTCCCTGCACCCCCCCCTTACTCCATACTTACCTCTGGAGGTCAGCGCTGTCATCTTCTCCTGACTGGGATGTGTCTGCACTCTCTAAAGCCGAACCCCAAACTGAAGAATCAAAGGTAAGCCCAATAATGGGAGTCGATTGTAGGGTCAATTTAGGATGATATCTTAGCCACTTGTTTGGAATTTTGGCCCCAAATTTTCAACATGGGGTTCTTGGGACCTCACCTCATGAACACTGTCACTGCCATTTCATTACTCAGTCCAGGAAGGTGATTTCACAGTCGCTGCACAGAATCACCTTTCTGGACTGATTAATGAAACAACAGTGCCAGTGCTTATGAGGTGGGGTCGCAAAAAGCTCATGTTGCAAATCTGGTAAAAAAATTCCAAAAAATGACTGCGTTATGAGCATGTGTTGCACAGTTTCTATGTATGCTCTTAACTTCACCAATTTTTAATATTTTCAGTGCAGATTTTCAACATTGCCATTTTTTCACACCTCCTTATGAACAGTATAGCTATCAAATTTTTACATCTTGCCTGAAACATGTTTTCACTGCCATGGCGTAGAATGGCATGGTCACTGTGCAAAATAAACTTTTGCGATGGATTAAAAATATCACAGTGCCACTGTTCATGAGGGAAGGTCCCAAAAAGGCCATGGTGAGAATTTAGTGAACAAATTGAAAGAAAAGCATACTGTATGTTACGGGTGTGCTTTGCACAGTTTCTACGCACGCTCCAAACTTCGCTAATTTTTAATACATTGCCATTTTTTCCACATCTCCTCATGAACAGTACAGATGTCTTTGTTTACATTCTCCCTAAAATGTTCTTTCACCTCTGTTGCACAGAATGGTGCAGTCGCTGAGCTAAATCACATTTCAGCACAAGTGAATGAAATGACAGTGGCACTCTTCATGAGTCAGGGTCCCAAAAAAAGCCATGTTGAAAATTTGGTGAAATTCCCAAAAATGGCTGAGTTACGCCTAGTCGTTCCAAATTTCTATGCATGTGTGTAACTTTGGTCATTTTCAATATTTTCCCTCCAAATTTTCAGTGTAGCCATTTTATCACACCACATCACGAGTAGTACAGCTGCCATTTTTCACATAGTGCCTATCCTATAATGTATTCTTACACCTGTGGCATGGAATGCTGTTTTCTCACGGATTCGAAATTTTTCACCTACACGGCTCATGAGGTGGAGTGACAAGAAGAGTATATTTAACATTTGGAGTCAAAATATGAAAAAAATTACAAAGCCTTCAACTGACCCCTGCTTTAGCATAGCCATTCGCTCAGTCCAGGCTGTGTTTTTCTTTATTTTCTTTTAGAAATGGTTGCTTTGACCTATGAATGGGGAGGCAGGAAATGACACCCAAAAATGTGCAGATGGAGGCCGGGCCACACAATCTTTTCTATCCAAGGGTCACATTCTTGTGCAAAAGCAATATAACATTCACTTGAAAGGCCATCAACCCCTGGAGGTTTCCTTCTGGGTACTTTTTTAATGGTATCTTTACCTTCTTCTCACCTCCCCTGATGTTCTTCATACATACAGTGTATTTTCAACCTACTATTCACCTATGTAACTCTATACTCATTAACATACACTCCTTCAATGCTTCACTGCCATTCCTGTTATGCATATCCCCAACTCCTGCACTACCAATGACAATACCACTAAGTAAACATTTGGCATTGACAAATGCTTGTTTAATTACAGTGGTGCACTTCAGTCATAATGAAGCAGCAGCGATCGGCCCCCAGAAACATAACTGTGATACTGGGGGTGTCAAATCCCATAGTGTCAGGATCAGGGATAAGTCCATCTTTTTTTATGGCACTGGGGGCATCCAGTCCCCCCAGTGTCAGGTTTGGGAATTAGTCTCTGTCTTCTTATGACACTGGGGGTACCCAGCCCCCAAGTGTCAGGATCGGGGATCAGTCTGTCTTTTGACTGGGGGTGCTGGATTAGGGACCAGTCCATCTTGTTTTATGACACTGGGAGTGCCCAATTCCCCCATAGTCAAGATTGGGGATCAGTTCATCTTTTTTATGACACTGGGGGTGCCCATTCCCCCAGTGTCATGATAGGGGATCATTGCTGTTATCTTTTTATTTGTTTTTCAACTGTAAAAAAAAATCACAAAAAAATGCCATCA
Source organism: Neoceratodus forsteri (assembly GCA_016271365.2). Taxonomy (NCBI): domain Eukaryota; kingdom Metazoa; phylum Chordata; order Ceratodontiformes; family Ceratodontidae; genus Neoceratodus; species Neoceratodus forsteri. The sequence goes on along the minus strand of CM057456.1, from coordinate 1,164,283,929 downwards.
ATGTCATCTTAATTGTAACACTGTGGGTGGTAAATTTTTTTTTTTTTTGGCACCTGTAAACAAAGAAATGGTCCACAGATATATTTTGCAGCCATTCATTACCCCGCCCAGCCCTCCCACAGAGCATCTCACCACCCTGTACCCCACACCAGCCCTTGTTTACCCATGGTGGGGTCCAACACTGTCATCTTCTCTGGAGCACAGACATGCAGACTGTTCAAGGCCAAAGTGAGAACTGAAGCTACAGGTATGCAGTTCAATGTATCTCAATGGGGTTATGAACTTCTGTTTTCTTTATACCTGACTTCAGAAACCCTCCTCTGGTTCCACCATGTGCTTCATTTAACCTGCGCTTATCTCAGTGGTGAGTTTCATTCTGGCCCATGAGTCAAGGGAAGTGGCACCAATAGGTGCAATAGCAGCAGCAGCAGCAGGTACAAAAATGGGACACACAGGATCAGAGGTGACAGCAGCGCCAAGGGTGAACTTAGCACCTCAGGCATCTGCACCGGTCACAGGGACAATAGCTGTGGAGACGATCCTTCTGGAACTACACTGTTTGAGCAAAGTCCCTTCTTCACCCCATCACCACCAACACCAAAACCCACCCTATTCCTCAACACCAGCAACTGCACTCCCCTGTATGTCTGACAACTGCCCAGAGTCACATTGGCTGGACAACGACTAGTCAGAATTCCAGTAGGAGCTCACCTGCAATTACAATCATTGTATATTCCAATGGGGTCCCATATGTGCAGTTGTTTTACACTGCTCTTACAACATCTTATAGGTTTACAGGGTCACCAAGCTGTACATGTCAATGCTTTGAATGTTAGCTCAGATCAGTTTGTGATTCATGTGCATAGAAGAACACAGATGTCTTTGTTTACTGACAAGCACATCATTAATAATCCACAACAAGGTGTGGGTTGGGCTGGGAATTACCCACACCTGGCAAGTGACCAACAATGCCAGGTGTGCATAAGTTCCAGTGCACTCCACACTGCGCAGTGGATTACTAAGAATGTACAACTGGTAGGAAGTAAAGAATTAAAAAAAGTTATTAAAATACTCAATTTCTAGAGTGGAGCATAGGTGCAAAGGGGATGAGGTATTGGGCTTACCTGTAGATGTCAACTGTTCAGGCATATCTCTGTTTAAATCAGTCTTATCTTAAATCAAGGCAGTAGCCATTTCATAGAACCATGAGACTGAAACTGATTCTGCAATTGATAAAGCTGTGCTGGGCAGCATATAGCTAACTAGACTCTGTCATCAATTTCTGTCTCAAGGTTTTGTAAAATGTCTTCTGTGTTTCTTTACTGCTTTATTGCAGAGATGTCAGAATTCATATTATTGCTGGACAGTAGACAGCTGTGTAGACCTTCACACCTACATAGAAAAGAATTTATAAGACATTGCCTCCTGGCTTATAGGGCTGTTATTCCTTTGGTTTCTTCCCAAAACTTTGCTCCTCATTGAAACAAATTTGATTTGAATAGACCACAATCTTGGTCTAATTTAAAGCAATTGTGTGACACAGGTTTATTACTTAGAAATCCTCAATGCATCACTAAATATAGAGAATACTGGAAGGGCAACTATGCACAACCAGTGTCTTCTGTCACAGAGGGGTTCTGATTCTCTCTGACCAGGAGAGCGAAGCTCGAGAGGTCCATGGGAATCAGAACTCTGATGTGACAGAACATATTGATTATGCCTAAAATGGCTCATGCTATATTTTTATGTTTGCTTGCATGCATGTGCAAGAAACATAGTGCCATCATCCGAGTTTTCAGAGGTGTGACAGCTCTCTTCCAATTCAGTCAGTGTGTTTGCAGGTGTGGCCGCAGTTTTCCAATGCCTGCTGGAGCTGTCTATGACAGCAGTCCAAAATGCAGTGGCGTACAGTAATATTACTGTATCTGTAATGATGCCCTCTAGTATGTTTCCTGGTATCGAGGTTAAGTTAATTGGTTTATAGTTGCTCATACTGTGTCTGTATGCCTTTTTATTTTATTTTTCATTTAATTGTTTTTATTGTTTTCATTTTTTGTAATCCAGAAAGTAGACAACAATAGCATTAGCAAGTGAAAGCACTGTTAATATATTTCCATGTAGGTACAACAATAATGACAGCAATCAACCAGATATGCAATCATCAGGAACATCAGAGTTAATATGGTTCATTATATATAGGTGGGTATTATAACTTACATATAGGCCCGGAGTAATTGCAGAGTAACCATGTTGTCTACTGGGATGTTTGATCTGTGACAAAGTAGGCAAAGGACAAGAAGGGGGACCATATTACATTATTGCCTAACATGGTCTTCTTCACAAAGTAAGAGAACTTTGCCATGTTTGCCAGGTGACTGAGCACTGAGAGCCACTGTGGGGCAGTAGACACTTCCAACATCCTCCACCACTGCAGGATTAACCTCTTGGCCTCCAGACCAGCCACTATAATCCAGTGCAGCTGGGGATTAGTACTCCAGATGGCTATGGGAGGCAACTCCAGCAGGTACAGAGAAGATGATAAGGCAGATGACACAGAAAGAATAGTTGAGCAGTAGCCATGGATTTATTGCTAAATGATCTGTATGGTAGTACTGTCTCAGAGAATATGTAATAAGTTTGCCCCAGGCTGTTAGCATCTCCAGTAGGTATTGTGGAGCAGAAGACCAAATTGTTAGAGCTGACTAGGCATGCAGTACCAGCAATGTAAAATTTTGTTCTGTCTAGGTAACCTTATGGTGCCAGGCTCACTTTGTGTGATAGCAGCCATAAGTCATCCCATTGAGACTCATTTATCTGACAGTTCAGGGCCTGTTCCCACTTGCATCAAACCTTATCTGAGGGGTCTGGGTTGGAATTCCATATGGTCCAATTATATATTTCCTGCCATACCTTGGCACAGAGCCAGCCAGGAGTGAAGCAATGAAGACTAGGTAGGTGTGGTACAAGTGGGTAGCTGTTTTACAATGATCTGAAGTGCACTGTGAAATTGGAGGTAACTCCAGAGGTCAGAGTTGGGCAGGGTTTAGCGGCTCTGCAAGTTTTCAGATGTATCCAGGTATGGGTCATCCAGCTGAGGAAGGTCTTGCACAGCACGTATACCATTATCCTCCCATGAGTTCCAGTATAGTGTGCAGTTCTCTATGCAGGTTAATGGGCTATGTCAGAGGGGAGTGAGTTATTGGGGGGGGTTAGAGAGGCTTGAAGCCACAACTCCAGCATTTTCCACAACATAACTGAGGAGTATACTGGGGGGCTAACCTTCGAGAATTTCAGGGAGGTGGAGTACAGGAGGGTTGAGGAGGAGGAGGCACCAGCAAGCAGTTGTTTCTTCACCTTCATCCATTCCAGCAGTGAGGTTCAGAGAAACAACGCATTGCTCAGTCTGTGCCAAAAATACCTGGAACTATGGCACACCACGGCCACCTTTGCACCAGTGTACTCTAAGTTTGGCCTTATTCTAATATGGGGGTTTCCCTTTTCAAATAAAGTCACTAGCCAAATTATCCTGCTTTGCATACCATGTATGAGGGATCCCAATTGCCAAATACACTTAACAATTTAGGCTCTTTGGGGCTATGATCATTTTCAGTGCACAGAACTTAGTCACCAAGGAGAGATGAAGGGTAAATCACCTGTCACATTCTTCTCTGAGCTTTTTGACCAGAGATGATAAATTATGTAAGACCAAGCCTGCCAGTTCCACATGAACACTGATGCCCAGGTACTTAATATCATTGGGGGACCATTGCAGACCATAGGTGGTATCCAGGGCTATATTGCAGGTGGGTTTAACAGAAGGACTTCCGTCTTGGTCAGACTGGTATTTAGCCCCTAGATACAGTAAAACCCACTTACAGTAGCAGGTGGAGGAGTGCTGGAATTCCCAAAGAGGCATCTCAGAGCAGAACCAGTCATCCACAAACAGCATAGTGCAGTAGTCTGCAGGGCCCACTGCTTTACTGGACAACTCACAGTCAGTTCTGATGGCAGCCTCCAGGGGATCAATTGTCAGCACAAATAACAGAGGGGATGGAGGCAACCCTGATGTGTACCCCTGTGAAGGGGAAATGGAAAAGGGAGAACAGAATTAGTGCCTCTCAGCTTGCTGTTTCTGGAGCTGGTACAACAGCAGTTTGCCTGCCTTGTCAGCTGCACCACAATACTCATGTTTCAAGTGCAAAATGGCAAGCTCTGCTTTCCTGGTGGCTGGCACATTTAGTTGCATACAGAGCTGTTCAATGTCTCAGAACAGTGAAACATCAGCAGCCTTGGTGAGGGATGTTTTATAAACTATTTCCTTTGCAGCAAGCTATACCTCTCGGTCTTTTTGTTCCACCTCCTTATTTTGCTGCTGGTAGGCAGTGTACCTCATTGTATGGTGCCAATGGCTTCCTTGAAGGCCTCCCATAAGGTGGCCTTACTTGGTCTCCCCATTATCACTCAGGAGGAAGTAGGAGGGCATCTCTTCTAAGAGCCATTTCTTAAAATCCACATCCTGCAATAAGAGGGGGTCAAGCTGCCATGTAGTCAAATGGGTTTGGGGAGGATCCCACACCACTTACAGCTCCACTGGAGCATGATCAGATAAGTAAAGAGGGGCTATTCTGGATAAAGTTACTATCTGTAATTCTGCATTTGAGTTCAGTCAGAAATCAATTCTGCTGGAGGTGTAAAATGTAGTAGAAAAGCATGAGAAGTCAAACTCTGATGGGTTCTGCAGGTGACAGATATCTGAGAAGGAGAGAACCCCATTGTATCTTGCAGGCCAGCTAGTGTTTTTGTATGTGGTTTGGGGTTGCCTGAACTCCTAAAATAACATCTAATATAAAATTGAAGTCTCCAACCAATAAAGAGGGGGTGTGGAGGCATCCTCCATGCCCAAAAAGGTATTGCATATATCCATAATCAAATCTGGGTGACCCTGATAATGCCCATATATATTGACAAGGATCAAAGGGCCTTCTTGCATTTTCACTTTGATTGCAACCCATCTGCCCATCATGCCTGGCTTTATAAGTACTACTGTATATCCCATCTGAGCCACTTATGCAGTAAGATGGACACCTCAGCTTTAGCAGAGGGAGTGCTGCTATGTGCCTCTACCCCCCTCCCACTCCTGGCAGAGTTTAGCTGCATCTATCATTTGGAGTTTCATTTACAGTAAGAAAGCAATTTCCACCTTCAGCATTTTCAGACTGGCCAAGACTTTCTTTCTCTTCTCTGGGAAGTTAAGTTCTCTCATGTTCCCGGACACAAAATTCAGGGCTGCCATTGGGGGGATAGTGTATCTCAGAGCAATGATGAGGGGCTAGACTTCTGTGTCCCAACAGCTGAGGGGGAGTACATCTGCACAGTCATACCACACCACATATGTCTCAAAATAGCACATACAAGGAACCTTGAAAGCATGATTGCTAACATTGCTAGTGCCTGGGTGACTAAACATATAGATCATGAACAGACCATATCCGAATGATCCAGTATAAACAGGGTAATAATAAATTCAACATGAACATATCCTGACAATGAGCAAACAAGTAGCCTAATGAGTGTACTGCATGGACCCTACCAGCTGGTATTGAAGGGCATGTCAGTTGCAGAGCCATACAAATGAGGAGATAGCTAACACCATTACATCCCAAGGGCAGCAGAATAACAAACAGGTTGGGTGCTGCTGTCCCTGGGAGAACCACACAGGTCAATGTAGAAAGGTTTGGGAGGGAGTGATGTTTAGAAAACCTTGTAGGAGCTAGTGGACAACCACATGAGTACAACCCCACTCCTAAACCTCATGGGCAGGGCCCCTACTTTTCTGCGGCACAGTGGGACCAAGTTCTGTGGCAAGACTACCATTTGCCGCAGAACTTCTGCGGTGGTGGTTTGTAATTTCTGCAGAAGTTCTGTGGCACTAACAAACTACCACATCACAGTGTCAGCTTGTCATCCTGACTTCACTTTCATGGCAGTGGTTATAGCAATCAGGATGGTGGAAAGCACAGTAACACTAGTTCAAAAAAAACATACTTATAAAAATAATTTTATGCCTAAAAAGGCAAAACAAATGTCTCTCCCTTAAGGTCCTAGCCTGTTGCATAAATGACATATGCAGAGGGGAGATTATGTGATAAATAAGGTACTGTATTCCTATATGCATGCTATCTATCCCACTAATGAGGTTTCAACTGTCTATCACTTATATAGTTGTATGTGCTTTCTACACCACTCATGAGGTTCCCACTGTGTATCACATATATTTATATGCAATACGTAACATACATACAAATATATGTGTGTGTGTGTCTGTGTGTGGAGAGAGACAGAGATACTGCATGTGTGTGTGTGTGTGTGTGTGTGTGTGTGTGTATATATATATATATTTTAAATTTCCATGAACTTGCATCCTCATTCATACAGGTCCCATTGGAAATTGAATAGAGGAGTTATTGCAAAACTCATTTTTCATGTCAACCTGCTTTCCCTGACACACTGCGTAACACCATCAGGCCATGACATGCAAGTGAACTGATTGTGAGATAGAGCTCTCCAGCCCATCACAATGTGTCCACCATGTGACAGAACACTGCACCATACCTTCCCAGGCTCCGAGCAGTGATGTGTTCCACCAGTCCTTGTGCTGTCCAGCCAGCTCCCACAGCTAATCTCTGAACCTGACTTGCCGGCACAGAAACACAGCATGCTACCCTCTGGCCCAACAGCTGTCCCTGCACACAACATTTCTCCATAACTTTTAGGTGATTCTAATAACCAATAACAATATGGAATTAATAACCCCGGCAAAAAAGCGTACAGTGCAACTATTTATTTAAAAGGTCTATTCTTTCAACAGGTCTACACATTATTATATTCCACTTTTCTGGGCATAATTACTTTATTTTTCTTAAAAATTACAGTTAAATTCATTTTTCCAGTTATTCATTTCAGATGGCATCTCTATACCTTAAAGGCACAAATAGGTTTGTACAAAGTGAGGTATGGACTTAACAGGTCTGTGTTATTGACAAGGTTTTTTTTAAGTAGGTCCTAGTGCAATAATGTAAGACTGAAAACTGTATTAGGCTGTAGTGCAGGTTGAGCAAATATTACCATGCATGATGTGCTGTGCCACCGTCTCTGGCAGTGGGAGCTGTGGTAGATAAGTGGCTGTTCATTTCTGTTGCAGAATGCAGCCGTTTCATTAGCTAATGTATGATATAGAAATGATAACTTCATATTCTGAGCATATTGGGGGGTTTTGGATATAAAAAGAGGGAAAAGGAACCAGATTCTATGGATAAACAGAAATACTAATAAAAACTCACCAAAACAGTGAATTCTGCGGCACCGAAGAAGTTCTGCGGTAGATTGCAAGTTCTGCGTAAAATTCTGTGGCCGCAGAATTCTAGGGGCCTTGCTCATGGGTAACCATATGAGTGGAAGCCCACCTATAGTCCTCCCTGGAAACTCTGAGAAACACCACCTAGTAACAAAGCAAAATGGGGATGTCAGCTGGGTCCAAATGGAAGGTACGGTCTGCTCAGTGGTTGAGAAAGGGTGCTCCTTCACAAATATTGCATGGGGGCAGATCACATATCATATCGGGGTGGGATGCACATCTATGAGGAGGGGAGAGGTGGCAGAAGGTAGAGGGAGAAGATCACAGTAGACTAGCAGTTGTGACCACCTAGAAACACACACTAGGAAGGGTGTGTCTCCTAAGATAAGAAGCCACTAGTATTATCGGGTTCCTTGCTGACCTGCTATGGTGGTCTGGATGGTATCATATATGATCTCATATATGATCGTAGGTTGTTGGGAATGGTCAGGGGATCTCATAGATGACATTATCTCATGAGATCACATGCCATCACAGGTCATCAGGGAAGAACAGATGACACTGCAATTGCAGGATGTCCAGCCCAAGAGTTAAGGGCAACATGCTAGTGGGGCAGCAAATAGATACAGAGACCACACCCTATATTTGCCCCTACAAACATATGGCAATCTCACATCCCCAGCCAATTTGTGTACAAACTTCTGGGGTTGGGAGACTGCAACCAATCATAAAGTCAACATGACCTTCTGCTGCCCGCCCCGATCTAACCAGTGCCCATAGTCCCCATCCTCCTAACGATTAGTTCTTGGAGTTGAATATTTGGGAGGACCATACACTGAAAGGATATTCTGAGAGGGCTTCTCCAGGCCCACTGGGTCTGCTTCAGTCCCACCACATTAACAAGCATGTGGAAAGTTAGCCTTCCATGGTGGGAGGAGCAGCAAACATCTAGAGGCATAATTGAGCAGTAACAGAACAAAGAAAAAAGAACAGTTAAAACATCAGAGTTAATAGCTGCAAATCCTGTGACCCAGAACACATGGGTCAGAGGAGGCACCAAAAGTCAGAGACTGAGACAACAAAGGATATGAGAAGCCAAATCTGAGCTGTGGGGGACGGTGCACATCCATATCTGTAACCACTCGGAGAGGCTACTGCAGTGTCTGGAGAGATGAGTAAAGAAATTCATGGCACCCCGGTAAAACTCCCATATCTGATACAACATTTTGGAGCAGGCCTGCAGTGCATCAGTGAGAGGCAGAGTCTGTCTGTGATAGTTGCATGTGATCACATATAGAGATGCAAAGAAGTTTTAATTTTCTGGTGAATTTCCAGTGAAGTTGCCAAATACACCTCCACAGATCATTTTGTGAAGTTTTCCTGTTTAATAGGAAATTTGACCTTTATAACCTCACCTTACTTCAGGGTTTTTTAAGTGCAAATTGCACTTAAAAAAAAACAAACAAAGCAAGGAGAAGTGACAGATGAATTTCCTATTAAACATAAAAACTTATTGTGCAAAATAAAACTGTTCCTGGTGTATAGTGGTCCCCACCCCTGCCATTCCCCACCCGATGTTATGATTATTCCCTAGTGTCTAGTGGTCCCCCTGCTGATCACTGGCCTGATGTAAAATAAAAATCTTTCCCTGGTGTTTAGATGACTAGTGGTCTTGCTCCTTCAATTGCCAGCCCGATGTTAAAGAAAAATTTTCCCCTGGTGTCTCTCGCCCACCTGATCACCCTCCCAAGATATAATCAAGCTTACACTGGTATTCAGTGGTCCCTCTCACAACCTGATCACCCACCTGTGATATAATCAAGGCATCCCTGGTGTAAGGGTGCTGTGATTAGGGTGCCATAATGTGGGTGCTGCAACAAGGTCGTGAGTGACTGGGGGGTTCTGGATTTGATAGTATCCCTCACTCACACTGTGTTTGCTTCGCCCACCCTTCATGGCACGCCTGACCTGGAGCACCTTCTTTATAGTTTGGGGGCATGTGGGAGGCATAGTCCCCCACAGAACATCATGCACACACCGTGCAGTCTGGCTGGGGGTTAAACCAAATCTGTGCTGCTCTCCTGTTGTGTTGCCATTTTCCTTGTTATCTCATTTACTTAGCAATCTTTGTTTGCACAACAGCATGGGTGAACCATCCAGTGGTCTCACCCCCTCACCTGATCACCCATCTGTGATATAATCAAGGCTTCCCTGGTGTCCAGTGGCCCCTCCCCCATCTGATCACCTGGACAAGATATAATCAAGGTATCACTGGTGTCCAGTGGTCTCTCCTCCCACCTGATGCCCACCTGAGATACAGTAATGTTATCCTTGGTGTCCAGTGGTCCCACCCCCCCACCTGCACCCATGCCCATTGTATATTTCACTTTTCCCTGGTGTCTAGCATCCCCCCACCACCCACTGTGGTAGGTAGTGCCCCACCGTCCCACTCCCCCATCCTAACCCCAAGCCAGCAAGGCGGCGACCAACACAGCCGTCCTCTCTCCACCATGGCCAGTCACCAACTGAGCTGTCAATGAATGAGCGTATACTTGTACATGTATGTGCTCATTCATTAACAGTTCAGTTGGTGGCTGGCCATGGTGAAGACAAGTGCAGAGGGCTGTGTCATTCACTTTGATTATATCTCAGGCAGGTGATCAAGTGGCAGGAGGCACCACTGGACAGCAGAGAAACCTTGATTTTATCTCGGGTGGGTGATCGGGTGGGGAAGGGATCAGCAGACACCAGAGATGCCTTGATTAAATCTTGGGCAGGTGATCGGGTGGAGGGAAGGACTACTGGACACCAGGGAAACCTTGATTATATCTCGTATGGGTGATCAGGTGGGGGGAGGTCCTGCTAGAGTCTAGGGAAATAATTTTCTTTAACATCAGGCTAGCGATTGGTGAGGAGAGACCACTAGACACCAGGGAAATATTTTTATTTTACATCAGGCTGGTAATCTGTGGGGAGACCACTGGACACCAGGGAATAATCAATTTTGAGCAGTGAACGGCGGTGGGGGGGGGTGCAGTTTTAGTTTGAAAAACTTCTTCTGTGCCAAACTCCAAATTTCATGGAGTCATCAGTTTTGTGTGAATTTGGGCTTAGCACTGCTGATAAACTCCATGAATTGAGCAAATCCACAAATTAATCTGTGGAGCAGAGTTTCCCAACTTTGCATATCTCTAATTACATAGTATCAGCTCCTATCCAGGAGTGGTCAGTCCCAAAAGTAGGTCAGAGGGGGAATGTCAGTTACCCATTTTGCTGATGCTGAACCCTCTGCTGCTTTGGTACTTTCTGTGGAGTAGATGGTGGGAACTCTGAAGGGCTAAGCAGCAGGGTAGCAGTTCTTTCCACGGAAGTTGGTTGCTCTACTCTGGGCTGGTACTCTTGTTTATAGCCGGTACTGAAGGAGACTGAGTTGGAGGGAAAGGGACTGCAAACTGATGAGCTTCTTCTGAATGAGAGGTATGCTGCAAGGCCTTTTAGTGATTTTGAGTGGAGAGAAGTACATTAGCTGTTGGACTGCCTGATGAGTCAAAAGAGGTTGTTGTCGAGGTTTGGCATAGTGACATCCCCAATGTCGACAGGCAAAATTTTGCCTGTCTAACATTGGAGTGTTTCACTCGCTGTGCCCCCTGAACCCCCCATGCAGAGGGCTGTGCCCCCCAAGTCTTCCTACTAAAGATTATCAACTCTGAGTCAGAGTTGATTTGAAGGGGGGGGCAAAACATGGCAAAAAGGTGAATTTTCACCTTGTCTTTTCACAGCAACAATCTCAAAACCTGTCAAGATTGTTGCTGTGATGGATTTCGCCGTCAAGATTTTGATGAGTGGTCAGCACATTAGGCAACTAAAATGGTGCAGGGTCTGCAACAGAAACCATAATAAGAAAGACTAAAGGAGCTTAATATGTATACCCTCGAGGAAAGAAGGGAGAGGGAGGACATGATAGAAACTTTCAAGTACCTCAAGGGAATCCGCAAAGTCCAAGAGGGTAGCATCTTTCAGAAAAAAAGATGTGCAAGAACAAGGGGGCACAGTTTGAAAATAGAAGGGGGATGGCTCAGGGGCAATGTGAGGAAGTATTTTTTCACAGAAAGGGTGGTGGATGCATGGAATGGCCTTCCTGAGGAGGTCATGGGGTCAAAAACAGTGGGGGAATTCAATAATGCGAGGGACAGACATAAGGCAATTATAATGAGGGATAAGAGGAAGTAGATAGTTGATTAACTAGGATCTGCAGCTTATCCAAAAGGTAGGGAAATGGGCAGACTGGGTGGGCCAAGCAGTCCTTATCTGCCATCAAAGTCTATGTTTCTATGCAGCAGAGACATGCACCTCAGCCTTTTGTCTTTTGCAGCCCCAACCTGTTTTCTGTTGGACCCATTCTGCTTCATCATCCACCAGGGTCTGGGGCAATTTGTCAGCGGGATCATGCACAGAGACCACTGTTTACATTGACATGTGGTGGCAGCAGGGAGACTGGGAGTCATATGGAGTGAAGGGAAACTTGTAATGTAATCCGGGCACTGCTTGTTGATGCAGTCTTCCATGGCCGTCAGAGTCTTGAACTGATAGTTGGTGCCATTAACCAAAACCCTAAGTTGTTCCAGGTATTAGAGGACTGTGAGTACCCTCAAATGCAAGAGTTTCCACTTAACTGTCACATAGGCCTTCCACTTGTGAGAGAGTTCAGGCAAAACGTCCTGAAACAGATAACTGTCAACCCTCCTATTGGAGAGGTCCACACTCTCTTGCCAGTCTAAAGCTGATTTCATTCACTGGATATTGTAATGTTCTAATCAATATTGGATAAGGTCTGTCCTCTGGTTTAGGCCTTGGCACCAGAGATCTGTGTGTCCACTCAGTCTCGACCAGAGGATAGCTGGGGCATTCAGTACAGTTGTTAGTCTCTGGAGAAATTATATCATATCCAAGCCATCTGTAACTTCAGGCAGTCCGAGAAGCCAAAGATTATTTCACCATGCCCAGTTCTCAAGATCATTGACCTTGGTTAAGTGATAGTCAATGGTTCAATTCTGTTTTCATAGCTAAGCATGGAGATCCCCTTCCGAGTTCTCTAGTGCGTGCAGCCAGCGATCATATTACTCCTTCCTGGAGGTAAGGTTCAGTAACTCCTGGTTAATTTGAGCTGCAGCCCATTTGATATTGGCTGTGTCCATGTGGATTTTCAACAGTAAGTCTGTAATGTGAGCCATATCGATTGGGGGTGGCAACTGGAGAAGCCATGGCAAGTCAGACGTACTACAGAAGCAGGCCTCAAGAGTGCTGGAAACTTGTGGCTGATGCATCATCTCTGCGTGCCCCTCATCGGCAGCACTGGAGGACCAACTAAACTTATAATATCTTGGCACAGACTAATGGATCAGCCCAAAAAATTTATTGCTATGTTTCATAGGTGTTGGACTGCAAGAAGATGATTCCCTCCATCCCAAATATCAAGGGATCAGCAGTAGGAAAAAGGAGATTATACTGCCTTTGTACAGGTCACTAGTGAGGCCATATCTAGAGTATTGGCACAGTATAGGTGCCCACACCTTAAGAAGGACATTAACCTGCTGGAGACTCCTTACAGAAAGAATTATATGAAATGTTTTCATGCTGCACACATAAAACTACCCGATGTGATATGCATGCTGCAAGCATGATTTAGATGTTAAATTGGAACCGATTGCATGCATGTGGCATGCATGCAGCAAGCAAGTGTGGAAAGCGTTATTTTTATGTTAAATTGGAACAGACATTATGCATGTGGCATGCTTGCAAAAAGCAAGTGGTCACTGATAACTGCACACATAGTCAAGTGACTTGCTCTGGATCATACTGTATACAAGTGGGAGTTGATGAGATTCAAATCCAAGTCTTCAGGTCTCTAAGTCTTCTGGTTTGCAGTTTAGTGCCTTTAACCACTAAGGTATACTGTCTGCACACATTTGGCTTACTTGTACAGTTATTCAATACAAATCTGTATACATCTGCAAACATGCAGCATGCTTATAATTACTGTTATACTTTTTACTTTTTTTGTCTCCCCTAATCTCAGCTACACAGCTGAACTGTAGCACACTTATCAATGGAAAAACATGTGGTTCTTTCCACCCCAATACACACAGTTACCCAGCAGTGTCAGTGGCTCAGTAGGTAGCACACTCGCCTCTGAGGCTGGGAAATCAGAGGGCTGTGGATTCAGTTCCCACATCTGGCACTCGGGTTAAATATACCAGCACTGACACTGTAGTGCAGCATGAGAGGGGTGCTGCACTTCTGAGGTGCCGTCTTTTGGATAAGACGTTAAACCGAGGTCCCATCTGCCTGGATTAGTGGTAGTTCAGTGGATGTTAAAGATCCCATAGCACTTATCGAAAAGAGTAGGGGAATTTTATTGAGCAAAGAAATCATAACATCAATTAGAAATAGGACATAAAACAGAAAAATCAGCAATAATAGCATATCAACTGTATACAAAACAGGTTATGACAGAAAAAAAGTACAGTCATCAGATCATAATAGAGTTGTATAACATCAGTGCAGAAATGTAATAAATTTCCATAAGAACTGAAAGCGATGTAGGGAAAGCTGACGATGTTCCAATTCCATAAGATTTAACAGCGCTGTTTCCATTGTCAGTATAATTGTATGTGGCGAGGTTGGAAGTTGTTGTAAAACATACTGACATCATGCTTGCCACAAATAATATTTACACATGGAGAAGATGACTCTTAAAGTACTGTGATGAAATTTGCTCCATGGTCCAGAAAAGTCACCCAATATTAAAGTTTGATAGGTGATCCTACTTAAGAAAGGCCATTGCCATTTGTTAGCTAAAGTTTTCCAAAATAAACGGGTGTCTTCACAGTCAAAAAAGAAATGAGCCATTGTCTCCTCTATCTGAAAACAAGAAGGTTTAGGACAAAACCGCTCTTGAAAAGACTTATGCTTTAAATTACCACGTACATTTAACCTGCCATGGCAACATAGCCAGGTAACATCCCACATATGTTGCGGGATTCTTTCATCAAGAAGAAACAGTAAAGCATACTTCATGTGGGAAGGGGTACATTCTGGAAAAAGCAACACCGGTTTCGCAACACTTAAAAAGGTTTGATAGAGTTGTTTTCTAGTAAGTGACAGGATAGATGATTTTCACAATTTCCAGAATCTCAACTTACGAAAACTGTCTATGGCATATGATGGAATATACAAATGGTGTGAATGTTTGGGAGGTAAAATATCCCATTTATCCATAACGGACAGTATGGCATTGCTTATCCATGTATCGCAATTATGTGTTGTGTAACGAACACTTTGAAATATATGGAAAAAAAAAAGGAAAAAAGCAATGGGGTGAATCATCCCAAGACCCCCTTTCTGTACAGGTAAATATGTGACTTCTCTTTTAATAGGATTAAGTCGACTACACCATACCATTTGAAAGAAAACACTAAATATTCTTGTCTCTAAGTGTTGGGGGGGCATAAACATAACTGAGATATAAAAAGATAGGAAGTAAAAATTTCTTAACTATCAAAACTCGTTTTCTTTTCCCCAATTTCCAAGTCTTCCACAGTTGTACCTTATTCTCCCCAATAATACATCATTTTTCCCAATTAAACGTTGCCACATCTGCAGCATTAAACCAATTGCCCAAAATCCGTTACGGGTCAGTGCTCATCTGAATTCCACCCACCTCTGAGACAGAGATGGAATCTGCATCTAAAGGAATAGACACACTTTTCTGTAGATTAAGAGTCCTACCCGAAACTAATGTAAAGTTCTGAAAGATCTGGATTGCCCTATCTCCAGAATCTTTATTTTGTACAAATAAAACGACATCATCTGCATATGCAGAAATTTTTTCCGGAAGTAAAGTGGATCAGGGAGCCAACCCAACAATCTGTGTGTCCCATTTAATTTGTTGAATAATAGGGTCCAAAGCAAAGGTATACAATAAAGGGCTTAACGGACAGCTCTGTCGTATCCCAACTTTCTGGGGTATATTATCCCCCAAATATCCATTAATTAAAGGTGTAAAACTAGCTATGGAAAATAAATGTGTAAGCCATGTTAGAAATACATCTGGGATACCATACAATTTCATAACCTGGAATAGGTAAAGATGATGCACTGAATCAAATGCTATCGCTTGATTCAAGGAGAGAACAAAACCAGCGAGACGACATGTCTGTTTTGCATCAAAAATTTCTCATAACATGAACAGATTTGATTGAATAGAGCATCCAGGAATAGCACAAGACTGTGAAAGGTCTATGACATCAGGTGCCATTTTTTGCAATCGAGTACTAAGGATCTTTGCTAAAATCTTATAATCTGTGTTAAGGAGATGAAGCAGTCTCCAATTATGTAGGGAACACTTATCTCCTTTTTTATATATAAATTTCAAAATAGATAACCCAAAGTCTGAGGTCCCGTCCATTCCCTGCAAGACATAATTACATACCTGCATCAAAACTTCAACTAAATCCAATTGAAATGTCTTATAAAATTCATGAGTAAGGCCATCTGGACCTGGGGCAACCCCCAATTTCAGCTGAGAAAGGGCATGAGCCACTTCCTCCTGTGTAATCAAGACTACAGAGTCCAAAGCATGTTGTACAGAGACCTGAGGAACAGGTGCCGTAAAAACATCTGACAAGAAAGTCCCACAGCTAGGAGCATCACTAAACTGTGCCTGCAAATGGGATTTAGTGATCTAGAGCATACCAGAAATGGAGTAATCAATTATACCCACAGGGTCATAGAGACCCTGCATGACCGTAGCATACAGCCATTCTTTACAGGCTAAAAAGGGATTAGAAGAGGGGGAAACTGAAGTACCAACTCTCATCATGAACTCTAAGGTGCGGGCTCTATCATATTGATGTGAAAACATGCATCAATGTAATTTTTTGATTTGGGTTGTGTAATCTATAGGGGAGGAAACAGAATATGACATAAGTTTGTACAATTGATCCCTGTAACCTAAATATGTAAGATATCTGTCTCTGGCCATACGTTTGCCTAGATTCCCAAAAAAATTTTTAAGTCCAATTTTGTATCCTGCCACCATGTCCAAATGGAATCATAGCAACACAGGACAGAAATCCAAGCCTGAAAAGTGATCAAACTTGTGACATAACAGTGATATGGGAGAACAAGGAATTGTTAAGTTTCCACAAGTTATCATTTGATAAAAAGACCGGAGGGGCAGAACCCAGAGAAAATGTCCCAATTAACAAATGATGGTCGGAGAGCTCAGAAGGTTGAACCAACACCTGATGCGGGATACAATAGCACGAGGAAAAAAAATAGTCAATTCTAGTATGGTAAACGGATCTGTGATAAGTGTATCCATCATCAGATCTCAAAGCACCATAAGCATCAGTTAAACCAGCATCTTTCACCAAAGTACATAAGGCAAGAGAGTCACAATATATTTTTTTCCCAGCCGCTGTCCTACAGGAAACATCTATAGAGCAATTGGAATCACCATCCCATATGATATGTTTACGTGTACAGAGAAAAGGTTTAATCAGATCAAGCAAACTGATTCTAGCAGCTTTGTACTGAGGAGCATAGATATTGATAAGGCGAAGTGAATGGCCCTGAAAGGTGCAATTTAAAATCAAAGCTCTACCTGGGGAAATATCTACAATGCGGGTGATGGAAAAAGCCATAGATGTGAACTGTATTGCTATACCATCTGCTAAATTCTCACCAAATGTCCAGTATGAGGGATCCCACACCCAACACCTTTTGACCTGCTTAATTTCAAAAATGGACTTCAAGTGAGTCTCTTGTACTAAGATAATATCAGTACGAAGTGAAGCAGCAAAGTGAAAGAAAGCAGTCTGTCTTTTGTAGTTTCTAAGACTACAGACATTAAAGGAGGAAAGCCGAATAGTAGCCAGGGTCAGAACTGTAATCAGCCACTCCTATCTGTTACAGCCATATTCTTACATTTTTTACTCCCCTTTTTCTTTCTATCAACTTTTTTGTGGACAACATCCAGAGGTCTGGAACCAGAGACCTCCATATCTGAGGGTAAAATGGAGGTCTCTGAATCCCCGTCAGAGTCCTCCCCTTCCCCTTTCAACAAGTCAAAGGCATTGGAAGTGGGCACCTCACAAACTTTTGGGGATTTGCGCGCAGTCGCTCTAGTTACCCGTCTACATTTAGAAAAACCCTTCAGATCTCCTATGGGTTGGTCAGAAGTCTGCGTAGGAGTAGGGTGCAATATGGCATCCACCTCATCCTGTTTTTGTAAGGAGATATCTGTAATAGTGGGGGGTCTAACATCTACCTGGAGAGCTATAGTGGATACAGTAGGTTGTTGGGAAGGAGAGGGTGGGGGGCCTCAGATGGACCAGGGACAGTGGCAGGTGGTGGTATCTTCTCCTGTGCCTTGCCCTGTGCCTTCTGTACTAAGGTGTCAGGATTCCAACCCTCATTGCGATTCCTGCTAGTCCAGGGGCATTGATGATAGGCATGTCCCTTTTTGTCGCATAGGTTACATTGGAAAACATTTTCACAGGACATGCTAGGATGGCCATACCCTCCGCACAAACTGCATTTCAGCATATCACATGTGCTACTCAGATGGGTATGTGCACCGCATTTGTAGCAGGCCCTAGGCTGTCCACCATAAAAACAAATGCCTCCATCCTTGCCAAGAAAGAAACTGTTTGGAAGATGTACCACCTCAGAGTTAACTTGGAAAAGTTTACCCCTGAATTTCCACCCACCAGTTCACAGACCTTCCATATCAATAATAGCTTTAGGTGGGAACAGGACCGTACATCGATTTTGTAACCAATGATATATATCGCTAATGCTAACACCTTCATTATGAAACATGACAGTAACAGTTCTCACTGCCAGTTTCGTCAATGGTATAACATAAAAAGGCATCCATAAAGGAGTATGTTTTAAAGTAGCATATTTGTGTCAAAACCTATCTAGTCCCACATTATTTTTAAAGCTGATATCAAAAGTTTCCTCACCGGAAATGTGGATCAATACATATATCTCTGAAGACTGAAAATGCATAGAGCCCTTTAGTAAAGTTCTAGCAACATAATACCTATCCGGAAAGTCACTAAGACCACTCCTATATCGAAGGCGAACAGCATTGCATCTGGGGGCCTGTTCTAATTTATTTTTAAATAAGTCAAAAAGAATAGGGCCTCTATTAGAGGGTGGAGGCATGCCTGAAGGGCCTTCCCCTGGGTCATCTAATGGAGGGGAGTGTGTTGGAACTTCAGTAGGAAGAGATTTAGGTAGGTGTGGTAAAGGAGTAGGGCCCAAAGCTAGCTTCTGGGAGGGTGTATCGAGGGGGACTTTCACAAGCACAGAGGGAACCAAAGGAGATGTGGGAGATACAGTCCCAATGCCAGGCAATGCTATGAAAGGCACTGCCGCTTGGGAGGGCATTTCAGAAGGAGAAGAATCCACCAAAACACCACCTCCCCTGTCTAGATTGCAATTTCCCAATACCCCAGGAGAAGTAATAGCCCCCCCAGGTGTAGAACATTGCATATCAGCCACAGATTCATGAGACTCAACAATATACCCCCAGACCCCCAGTCCTTCATGGATAAATCAGTAGTTATAGAAGCAATATTGTCCCTAGAAGCAGGTACCTCGGTGGAGCTCATGCAGGAAGGTGCAGGCCTGTTTGGGGAAAACAGCACTCCATGCGCATCCTCGTCCCAGGAGAAGTCCGGCGTCCAGGTGCCCGAATCAGTTCTGGTCCATCCAGCACAAACAAGTGCTTCCGATGCAGTCCATTGAGGTTCTCACTGCTCATGTGCAGCCAGTAATCCAAAGTGGGTACTGATGAGATTGTTGGTAGTATCCGAGCAAACCACCGGCAAAGTGGTCGAACGACTCCCGAAAGTGGCCCCAAAGCCACGCAAGCAATCCCAGACCCCGTACCGGAAGCAGCAGGGGGAAGAACTCGGGGAACACAGTCAGCAGCCTCAGAACATGGTTCCACCTCCCAAGCCATAGGTACTAGGTGCCGTGTAGGCAAGGAAGAATCCAGAGTATTTGTTGCAGGAAGAGGCATAACCACTGCAAGATTCACACCAGTCGACTCCTCAGACACAGGGATAGTAGCAGGGACTGCCGCCGACGGCAGAGCTAAGGTACACTCCATGACCTCTCCCGATCAAGACGCCGTACACACTGAGTTCTCCATGCGTCAGACCAGAGATCCCCCTACTGAAGAGTAGGGGAAATTTTTATTAGAATAACAAAATCAAAACATTGCAAAACAGTGTTGCCTCACAGAAAAATACAAATCATAACAAAAGCAAATAAGTATTACAGTCATACAGATCCAAACAGGCTGTCTAATACAGAACTAGAACTCAAAACTAAGCCCAAGACAGAAAAGACCCCCCCCCCACTAAAAGAGTAGAGGACATTTTTATTAAAGATCAAAAACAAAACACAAACAAAGAACACAAATCAGAAAGACATGGAGAGCAAAAACATATTCAGCAGCCAATACATAAAGTAACAGAAATTCACCTAAGAAAAAAAAGCAATAACATTGAGGGAATCAAAACAGGAGAAAAGGAAAAGTTAACAGCCAGCAACTAACCAGAATGTCTAAGAAAAAGGCAGACTAACCCAACCACCCAACATTATGCCATAAATGCTGTCCCACTACAGACCCCAGAGTATGAAACTCATATTCATATAATTTATCCAGATCATTCTGGAGGTGAAAAAAAACATCCTGCAAGTGAACAGTTTTATTCTGAAGACAGCGTAAACATCTTGCATACCAGATAGCCCATTTGATACAAGCTAGAACCACAAAAACCATACTCCGATGCCATTTACACCACTCTATTGGAATCTGTCCCAAAATTAGAATATCATATGTCATAAAGTGGAACACTGGTTTACCCCACAAATTCACCAGTGTTGACCAGAATCCTTGCACATGAACACAGTCAAAATACAGGTGTTGTATAGTTTCTAAACAGCCCTGACAAGAAGGTTCATAACAGTATTTGTCTCCTAACTGTTTATGTTTCTGATTATTTCTCACATTAAGCTTCTGGTGCCCACAAAGCCAAACCATGTCTTGCATTTTCAGTGGAAACCTAGGCTCTATCATGCTAGCAAGCAATAAGTCAGTTTTTACAGTAGTGGGAACCAGAAACAAAGGATCTTCAATATAACACGAGTCTACCACATGTTTATAGAATAATTTTTTTTCATGAGAAAGAAACCAAAAAAGCTCAATCTTCCACATTCTAATATATTTAAGAGTCAACCTGACATAATTGGGAAGCAATTTCTCAGGCTGGTGCCATTTACCTCTACCCCAGGCCGCCAAGAACTCCGTACTCCATAAGCTCATACACAAAGATCCCATATCCTCAGTAGCCAATAGCATTGGTCGAATAGTGCAAAAAAAAAAAAATTACCAAAAAAACCCACTAAATGTTGGATCATATTAAGACTGCCTGACTTCCAAGCTCTATAAGTATGAGCCCATTTGACAAGATTTAACCTACTCCCCCACAAAAAGGAGAAAAAAAGGCCCATAACCTTTGTATGCATACCATAAGGGAGAGGGAACACATGTGAGACATATAAAAATATCAGGGTGACATACGACCAAAGAAGAAACACCTTTTTTTTCCACAACATTTTCCGAGATTGCCATTTTGCAACTTTCTGTTGAGCCACATCAAAAACCATATCCCAATTGCATTGCAAGGCAGTCGAAGTACCATAATAAATACCTAATAACTTTACATTATCCTTAACTATCGGGATTACAAAAGAACCAGGAACCAAGGCAGAGCCCAAGACCAACATCCGACTTTTTGTAAAATTAATCTGGATACCAGTGTAAGGTTGCAACTCCTGAAGAACTTGAAGAACTCGCGTTCCTGAATCCAAATTAGCTACAGTGAAAATACAATTATCCGCGTATGCCAAAACTTTTTGAAATATACAACCTTTTGTACAAATAATAGGCAGTACCTGTGAGTCTATGTCTATCCGCCTTAAAATAGGATCAAGACCAAAGACAAACAACAAAGGACTTAAAGGACATGCCTGTCACACTACAATGTTAAGATGGACAGGACTGCCCAAATGTTCATTCACCAAGGGAGTAATTAATGCTTCAGAATACATAGTTACCGACAAAGTAAGGAAGGATTCAGGAATACCATAAAATTTTAAAACTGCCCAAACATGTTCATGTCGAATAGCATCAAATGCCATTTCCTGATCCAACGACAAACGATAACCTGATAAAGTATTAGACAAACCTTGCTCAACCAATTCCCTTAAATAAGTCAAATTATGTACAATATTCCTACCAGGAACTGCACATGTTTGAGTCATAATAAGCAGACTCCTTGCCACCTTAGAAAGTCTATTCATTAAAATGGTGGCCAAAATCTTATAGTCTGAGGTCAAAAGGCTAATAGGTCTCCAATTCGTAAGCTGTTTGGAATCCCCTTTATTTTTATAATGAAAGATCATTATCCCGTTACACATACTAGGTGTGAGTCTATTTTCTGACCAGATGGATTGAAAAAGGACTCGCAACCATGGAAGTACACTATCTGCATAAGTTTTATAAAAGTCATTTGGAATACCGTCAATACCTGGGGTAGTACGAGTTGACAATTTAGTGATAGCCAATAAAATTTCTGCTTCAGAAATAGGAGTCACCAAAGCCTCGAGATCTTCAGGCAGTATAGGAGGAATAACCAAATGATGAAAAAAAAGAGCTAGGTAAAGCAGTGGAAACATCCTGAAACTTAGATTTAACATAAGATTGGACAACCCGACAAATACCCCTCACATCCTGCTCTAAGGTGCCATCACTATCTAGGAAAGCAGTCATACCAAACCGTTCCGAGCTCTGTGAGGAAAGATCATAAGGATTTACTTGCTGCTTAGTACCAGAAAGCAAATACTTTTGCTGGCAAAAATGTTTGTCTTCTCTAATTTTTTAAAAATCATACATTTTATGTTTAATTTCTTTTAGTTTCGGGAAAAGGGAACCATCTGAAGCCGACACCTGGTGCAGGAGTTTAATATACTGTGCCCTATACCCCAAATATTCTAAATAATGGCTTCTAACTTTATACCTCGAAATTTGAAGAAACAATTTCAAGTCCAATTTGGTATCCTCCCACCATTCAATGGGGCTATCATACAAAAAGCAAAGATTGGCCCGGGCAACAAATAGATCATTCGCCTGATCTACCGACATGGCATCATGTAACAAAGCTACATTCAATTTCCAAAAAGCACGACCCATAGGAAGCTGTTGATATGGACCTATCTGAATTTTAACCACCATATGATCCGAGGTTTCCATAGGCAGGATTGCAACCTCTGTACAAGTAAGTCTCCTAGATAAAAACCAAAAATCAATGCGGGATGACAAAACCCCCTTAAAGAAAGTATGCTGCAGAGAAACGTTCAAAATATCATACATGTCTGCTAGATTATTATACATAAGTACTTCACGAAGCATATTTGTGTCACAGAAGATCTTCCGCGTCTTTCTACCCCAATCCCACGGGCCTAGGCCACAATTAAAATCACCCCCCATAACGCTAGTTTAGAAGTATGGAGATATGGAGAGATCCTCTTAAATAAAGCAGCCCTGTCTGCCTTCTGTTGGGGACCATATAAATTAAGTAAACAATATACGCAATTGGAATGAACAAAATCAACCAACAGTGCTCTACCTAGCAGAATATCAAAAACCTTCAGAATTTTAACATTTATATTAGAAAACAAAATGCCCAACCCATCACATGTATCCTCCCCCAAAGACCATAAAGAAATACTCCATCTCCAGTCTCTTTCTGCTGCTCTCAATTGTAGTAAAGAATGCAACCGAGTATCCTGAAGTAGTATTATGTTACCCCGGCTTTCCCTTAGACTAGCAAAAGTAACCAGTGTTTTATGGGATGATTTAATGCTATTAACATTAATGGTGAGCAGGACAACACCCTGAGCCATTGGTAATAGACTAGAGATGAAAAAATACTAGAGAAAAAAGAAAGCAAAACTTGCAACAAAAACACATCATTTCCTTTTCTTCCTCTTCTTAGGCTTAGGCTTGTCACAAACACCTATATCCACAACTGTCTCTGCATGCGAGGAAGCTACAGAAGAGATGTCTGAATCCAAACCATCCTCTTCCTTGTCCTGATCTTGCAATGGTGTGTAAGTGTTTTGTAAGGAAAGGGGCTCTGAAACAGCTGGAATGTTCAAATGAGCTTTACTCGATTTGGAACTAGTTACCCAATGGAAGGATACCTTCTGGTGCAGATCTGGAGGAGGCATACAGGACATATCTGCAGAGATCAAGGAGCCAGCAAGGGAGCCCAAGTCCATATCAAGTACAGTGGTAGCTTCCACTGGAAAAACCACAGGCACTGAAGGAACATCCAGCACTGAGAGGGCTGGATCTAGCACCAGCTCTGGCACTAGGGCTACATCAGAAGAGATGGCCTCCTAGGGGGCTGAAGAGGTCTCTGGTACAACCAGAGGTCATGGGGGAGACCACGGGGAGGCCTGGGAATGAGTAAGTAGGTCATGAATCTTCTGACTTTCTTTCTGGGCCATTGCCACATAAACATCTTGCTCTGCTCTAACAACTTGATCCGTGTTATTATGGGAAGCCCAGGAACAAGTCCGAAAAGTATGACCAAGTTCGTCACAAAGGTTACACTTAGGAGAATTCCTACAATGTGCACCGTGTCCCAAATCTCCACATAGGCCTCACTTTTGCTGGTTGCAAACATTACTAAGATGGCCCAAAGCTCCACACTTATAACAGGCCCGTAGTTGGCTGGGGTTAAAAATCACCCCTCTATCCCTCCCCAGGAAAAAACAATTAGGCAAATGCCGTGTCAAACCATTTTCCAACTGTAAATCCACCAAAAATCTCCATCCCCCAGTCCATAAACATTCCTCATCCAGAATAGTTTCTGGGAGTCCCTTAACCACACAATGTTGCTGTGGCCAATAGGTAATGTCCGCCACATTGACTCCCTCATTACAAAACAAAACTATGATTTTTTTTGAGACTGGTTTTGTTAAAGGAATAGCAATGAAAGAACTCCATAATGGAGTATGCTTGAGAAGCTAAAATTGTTTCCAAAACCTATCCAAACCAACAGCATGTTTAAAACTGATATCGAAGACAGTATCCTCAGGCATATGGATCAGAGCATAGATTTCATAGGCATAAATTTTCATACTGCCCTTCAGCAATTCCTGTCCAACAAACTGCCTATTAGGGACCTCTGACGGAGGACCCCTAAACTTCAGATGCACCGCATTACGCCGTGCTGCAGGTTTAGAAGTAAGCCCAAAAGTGGCAGGGAATAATTTCTCCTTAATACCAGTATGCCAAACCAGAGGTGCAGCAGCTGATGCAGGTGCAGTGTCCACAGGGACCCACACTGTGCCAGGAGAGGATAACTGCTGTGCAGCAGGTTGAGAGTCCCCAAGAGGTAAGAGAGGCAAGGGGAAGAGTAGGTGAAGAAGCCTGTCCCTCCAAACACTTAATGTCCTCCAAGAGAGTATCCAAAGCCTGTGCAGCAGAAGAATGAGGCTGTATAACAGGGGAGCCTTGTCCCAAAGGGATAGATGCACTCGGAGGAGAAGTCTGCTCCAAGTCAGTAGGCAATATGTCAGAAGGTAGGGGCATAAGGTTTGCATCCCACCCCTTCCCATCTGGAGATTTCACCCACCCAGCCACCTCCAAGGCCTGGGAAACCCATGCTGCTAGAGCTGCAACCTCCCCAGAAGGGAGGGCACCAGAAGCGGGTGCTAGCAACGATGAAGCAGGCAGTTCACTAACATCTGACAAATGTGAGTCTGAAGTACAAGAAGCAACACCAGTACAAAGCTGTTTAGAGTCAGTACCAGACAGGGGGGAATTCAGGGCAGCAGGCTGGGAATAGGATAGACCAGCATTGTCTGTGGAACCCCGTGGAGAGTCTGGCAAATCACTTGATCCACGACATGCGCCAACTGTCCCCGACTCCGAAATATCAGCATCAAAAGTACTTACAGTATGTCCTGGACAAACCAGAGGGGAGATTACCGGCACAATAGGAGCAGGCTGAACCACTTCAGACATGCCTGGTGCATCAACCAACATTAGTTCCTCGATGAGGGGAAGTTGAGCCACTTCCTCTTCCTGTACCATCGAACTAGCCTCCTGTGCATGTTCCAGATCCTGCAGTAAACGATTCCTCAAGGCAAGAAACCTACACTCCTCCTGAGCAAGCCATTGCTGTAACAAATCCACTGTTGAAACAGCATCCCGATCCATGGACTCCAACCAAACAACGGTAAGAGCCGCACCAACACTTACTGGAGTCAGTACTGTAGAAACATCCCGTGTCAAAGAGCCATAATGATCACGAGCTGGAGAAGGAAGGCCGACGAGGTGATCAGCACCCCGGCCCTCCGCACATCCTCACTCCTCACTGTCCCAGCACACACTGATCCCGATGCACAGAGTCGCAGTGCCCTCCACCGACAGAGATGGGGAATTTCCCTGGTGTCCAGGCCAACTTTCCCTCATTCACTAAAAATACCACCAACAGCTTAATTTGGTTCAAGTTCAGTTGGCATTCATCTGTATCCCCCTTCCCTGGGTCGTGCCTGAAAATAGGCAGGATTTGTCTAGTGCACTTACCCGGTCAACAAAAACTAAATAAATAAAAATAAATAAATAAAATGACTTAATTACTTCTGTATGGCCTGTACTCCTACTATTTTCTCTCCAAAATTTTGAATGTTTCCACAAACAGACTTTAAAGGCCAAACACAAAAGTAGCAATAACTCAGCACCCACCCACATGGCAAGTCCCCCCCATGCACACACACTGCAACAAGTGTGGTCATGCTGCAATAGACCTAACCCACCATGTATAGGTATAAGTTGAGGGTCTCTTACCTAAATTCTGGGGAGCCAGAGGCAGGAGTCTTTAAGAGATGATGTTCATGGGTCAGAGTGCTGGGGCGAACCCCTTGAAATGAATGGAGTTATTTTTTATTACATTTTATACATTGTGATGGTGAGTTGGAGAATAATGAAGTCCACTGTCCTACTAACAGTGCCCTTCTTAGTCAATCAGTGGCCTTCATTAATCTCCAGCTCTCCCATCAATAATGTATAAAATAGTAATAAAAAAATGCCCCCATTCATTTCAATGGTGCATGCCCCTGCAGTCTTCCTTACCCTATATCATACTGCACCTCAGCATGGGGATGTGGAGGTCAGCTTCCCTGGGTGGGCATAAGCATGACTGTAATGGGGCACCAATAATCTGTGCATACCATACTGTGCAACTGTCCCTGAATGCAAGGGACAGCCCTCATTTTACCCATGAAAACTGTTTTGCTCCTCATCCATCCCTCATGGAAAACATGCTGGTCACACAGCGGGTGTCCTGTAAATTTAGACTTTATGGCAGGGGCACCATTTCAGATTTCATCGGGAGGGGAGGACCCAACAATCAGTGGAGGCCAACTGCTAGTTAGTCCTTAGGTGGCAAACTCTAGAATGTCTGGAACATCTCTAAAAGGTAAAATGTATTTGTTGTGACCGAAAAGTGATATGCAAATCAGGAAAAATTCAAATGTATAAAATTAATCTGTCTATACCCCAGAACAGTGCATCAGATTTGGGCTTAAACCTGCCTAGTTGCTAACCAATTTTTTTCCTGGCTGAAATTGGGACACCAAAAATAAACTGTGTCCCAATTTCTCTCCCTGACTCCATTCCATTCAATACCCATCCCATATGGGTCGTGACTCGTGAAGTCACCCAAAGGTGTAGAAATGGGAAAAGCATATCAATATTTCACTACTTCCCTCCCTCCCCAATCCCCTGTAAAAAAAATTATTTACTTTTACTTACCCGGCTTTCTGGCCAGAACCTGCAGCCTTGCCCAGTGTGCCACTAGCCCAGTTTTCAGTCCGCCCCTCCTCCTTCCTTCTGCCAGAAGCTGGATGCTAGAACTGACAATCCCAGGTCCTCAACATGGTCCATG
The DNA here is from genome assembly GCA_016271365.2 of Neoceratodus forsteri. NCBI lineage: Eukaryota > Metazoa > Chordata > Ceratodontiformes > Ceratodontidae > Neoceratodus > Neoceratodus forsteri. The sequence continues at coordinate 1,164,256,464 of CM057456.1, read as the reverse complement.
ACCAAGTCACCTCACCAACAGAACCCACCTAACCTGTGTTTCTTGCTTCTTGCTTGGCTGCTGCCACACAGTACTGATCAAGGCCTATGAAGGCTGCCCACACCGCTGTCACTGCTGTTGTTAGGCCTAACTTGCAGCCATGGGGGGGGGCTGTGCTGTTTTCTTGTGAGACAAGCCTAGTAAAGTAAGTAGGCAGCCTAGTCTCAAGTTAACATGTAGCTCACGCTCTGCCCCTTCAGCCACCATGGGAGAAAAAGACTCACTAAGAATAGACCAAAGAAAATACGCCACCACAACACTGCTATTGAGAGTTCAGTGCTCACCGACTCCTCTAAGCGGTAGTGTGCATCCTGTCTACTCTGTGGTGGGAAAGACAGTGTACTACTTGTGTGATTCATGTGCTCTTGCATGGCTGGAGCTCTTCCACGTCATGTGTGATGGTTCCACCACTAATACGTGGAGAGAGTGGACACAATAAAGATACAGTCGAGTTAGGAGTTCACCTGCAGCATGAGCGCACACAGGCCATGGGGGCACTTGTGCAAAAGATTAAATCCAAATTTAATGCCATATCTGCCACACCATGAGAACAACCTAGGCACAAATGTGGGAGGGGGGCAACTGCCCCCTCTGCCTTATCTAAATGGCATCCCTGCTTTATGGCACAAATTCATTCTCAGATGCTAATATCGGTACAAGTAAATACAATGGTTTCCACTGTGTTCTGAGGTACCTTATCTCCATGTTTCAGGATGTGTCCTGATCATAGTGAGGGTTAGTGTCCCTCATTAGGAGTGTCCATGTCTTTCATTTCAGTGACAAAATGTGAAGTATGGTGCATGCTTCCAAGACCCTACTTACTACAAAGAGTGCTGAGCATGGCCATAGTGTATATGCTCCATACAGAATGACAGGTTTTATGTGATAACAGCAAGTCTATAAGACCACTGATCACATAAAGTGAGACAACAACCGGCCAACATTAAAAGGGTGAACCTCACAACACTGACCATTGCAAATAGCAATGGTCGCTTATTTTACCAGAAAACAAAATAAAAATCAACTTTTTCATGCAGGGGTAAGCCCACCACACCTCCCAAAATAAGGATTCAAAACTCCAGGGGAAGCAGACTTAGGAAAAAATAGCAACTCCCCCAGGAAGCAAAATATTTTCATGCACCAGGATCTGAATATGGCACCACAGGCTCTAGGGGCAGTGGCTCAAGCCACTACACCACACAGCCAGCTCATCAGAGCTTGGACAAATCAATCTCTTTATCCTCTTTCTTGCGAGTGTAGTGCATATCTCTCAGTGCTACACTTGCTATATCCATTCAGTGCTCTTTTTCTCCACTTGCTCTACATGGGATGGGTATTATTGAGTGGCTCATATTAAGCCACTCAGTAATACTCAACCATATACGATGTTACCAGAATGGTTTAGTGAAGATAACTAAGCTGAAACAGTTACGGAGAAACACATTTGTAGCACTAAATACGCATAAGCAGATTTGCATGGCCCAAAACATATAGGTCAGGCTTTACAACATAGAGGCCCCTCTAAACACGTCTGGAATGGGGGATGTTGGCTGACTATATCCTAGGCATTTTTTGCATTAAGCAAACAATACTTTACAAATTAATGGAAATTTAATGATAAAAATCAAATGCCATTAAACAACTTGCAAAAGAATCAGAATTAATGAGTTTACCTAATTTTTGATGATAAATCAATGAAAAAAAATTATTTGAATGGCTCTAATTGCTAGTAAAAGAAATAGAAACTGATGTGTTTTTTTTAGATAAGATTTGCACCAGCTTAGTTGTTGCACACATCAAGCATGCAGCGTGTAAACCTAATGCGATTTTTAAATGATGTTAACACCAGCGTAACTGCTGCATTCATGTCAAGCGTGCACGCAAACCTGATTTGATCTTTAGAAGATGTTTGCACCAGCTTACCTACTGCACACATGTCAAGCTTGCAGCATGCGTACCTAATTTGTTTTTTAGACCTGGTTTGCTTAGGTTCATTTTGTGCATGTGAACCACATGCAAACATTGCACAATTAAGCATGTGGCATGCATTCTGCATGTACACAGCACACTTACATTTCTGTAAGGGACAGTCCAGAGGAGGGCAATGAAGATGATCATAGGTCAACAGGGGAGAGCATACAAAGTGAGCTTGGGGGACCTGAACATGTACTCCATGGAGAAGAGGAGGAAGAGAGAGGACATGATTGAGATCTTCAAGTGCTTGAAAGGAATACATAGGGTGAATAAGGAGGGTTTCTTTAAGATAAGAAGCTGAAGCATGATGAGACACAGTCTTAAGCTGGGGGGGTTAGGAGGGTGGTTAGGAAGTGCTTCTTCATGCAGAGGGTGGTGGCCACCTGGAATGTGCTGCAGAAAGAGGTGGTGTCTGAAAATGGTGGGCAGCTTCAGGAGAGGTTGGAATAGACATAAAGGGAAAGTAAGGGTCATGGGAGGTGCAGATGGAAAAGATGGGAGGATGGTGGGGCAGGGGCAGTAACTTAATGCTGGAACCCTGCAACATGAGCAGACCAGATAGATCAAATTACCTTATTCTTCTTGGTTCTTCATATGTTCATAAGTAGAGGTTTTACATGGATGCAGGGTGATTCTCCCAGGGAGAAGGACCAGTTACAGAATTAAGCTGCCATCTTGACTGTGGCTAGCCACGTGTATCCCTTTTTAAAAATCAACACCACTTCCATAGTTTTCAAGTCATGTGGGATTTGTCCTGAGTTGACAGATGCCTGAAAAGTGTTCTTTAAGGGGACCTTAATGTGTTCCAGCATAATTTTTAATATTCTAGCAGAGATGCTGTCTGATCCTGGAAAAGAATTGGTGTTCAGTTTATTGATTCTGTCACTTACATTTTTGCTATACATTATTATTTCTTGAGTTCCCATGGGGTCAATATTTTCCAGCTTCCTAGATTTTAGTGTGTATACCGAGCAAAAATAATTACTGAATCCTTCATCTATATCAGTTGAGTTACTGACAGTACCTACAAGAAGATGAATAGGAACTACTTCACAACTAGTACTTTTCAAGGAGTTAATGGAACTGTAAAATATTTTGCTGTTTGTTCTGTTTGCATTTACAGTAAGACTAGTGAGACATCCATACTTTGTTTAGCTGTTTTTACAGCTTTCCTGCATATACGTTGATTATATTGAACCTTACAGCAGGATCTGGGGGCTTTAGTTCTCAAGTGATTTTTGTAGGACTTTTCCTGTTTATTTATAAATTTCTTTATTTTGGGTGTTGACCATTTCGATCTTATTCCTTATTATTAAATTGTATGATTTTCAAGACAGATTTTATACTCGCTTTGGGAGTAATTATTTTCAGCATCTGCCACATTTCTACCATTGATTTATTTAAGAATACACTTTCCTGACCCAATGGCGCAGAGGGCTGAGGCACTGAGCCTCACCTGTCTCCATGTTTGTTGTGACCCTGGATCAGGAACAATCTGGAGTACCTGAGATTGGCCGGGGAGAGGAGAATTGAGCATCCAGAGGACAGCTCTTCTTCTCTGGAGGGGGACACCACCCCTGGCATTTTCATGACCACTAGTGGTGGCTGGGAAAACAGGCCGGCGGTACTGCAACATGGGGGATGGAAGAGCAGTGGCAATCGATGTCCTACACACGGGAATGTGCATGGACATGTCTGAATGGCACTGCATGTCCACTTCTCCAATGGGAGGAAATCAGGAGGAAAAGCAGCTGGCAGGGGGCAGGAAGAAACCAATCCCTCACAGGTTCTGCACCTGGGCTATGGGGCACTCTCCTGGAAACTAGATCCTTGTCAGCCGGTGGGAGCCGTGGACCCCAACCACAGAGGGCGACCTGTAGAGACAGTCCAGCATTGAAGGTAAGTCCCTGAGACACCAGTGACAGGGCGGGGGAAGGGGTTGATGGAAGGAGCAGCCCACCATGGCAGGGGGGAAAAACAGTAAAAAAAAAAGAATAGATTTTCCTGTTCTATTTTACTTAATATAGTATTGATATGTTGAATGTTGGCCTTATCATACTGATAGACTTCAGTTATTCTTAGGTTAAATTTGTGATCAGTTATGATATTGACAAGTGCAGTGTTATTATCACTATTACAGAGCGGTGCACTAATTCTTCAGTTACTGATGTGTATGTTTTCTGTTGCGAGTACTATGTTGAGAATATTATTTTCTCTGGTGGGACTTTCGACATGTTAGTTTAACATACATTGTTTAGTGCTGTAAATTCAACATTTGCCTGCCCTAGTGCAAGTAGCTTTAGAGGTGCAGTCAATGGGCCTGATTTTCAAAAGATGTCGTTTGATGTAAGGCACCTGCACCGAAGGTATATGATGCAATCAAGATGCCCTGCTCCCAAGCCGCCTTGTTCCACCCTTGTGACAGGTCACAACAGTGCTTGCACCATGGCAGGGCTACTACATCCCCTTTTTTGGAATTTTGCCAACCCTGCCATAGATGCAACAGGGGGCTCTGCTTAGACCAGACAGGAGATGGTCTAAGAGACCTATGCCAACAGGGGATGATGTTGCCATTGGGGGGACCTGCCAGGAGGGGTCCAAGGGTAGACATAGCATGGGGTGATGCCCTAAGGGGCATGAGGGAGAGAGAGGAAGTTCAGTGTGGCAATTTGGCACCTGGCCAGGGTGCATTGTGCAATGCCTTGCAGCCAATGGACTGGCATTCCCTGGAGGGTTTGTAGGGATGGAAACAGACCTGGCCCTTCTTGAGCACTGCCATGGCACCTACCCCAGAGGTGCCATGATCCACAGGCATGTGAGGGGATGCATTGGCTGCAGTGTGAGAGCAGCTAGTGGTAGAGGATAACATTCTCCAGACACTGTTACAGTCCTCTGGCACTCAGCATGCCCCTATTGTGGCAGGATGCCTCCCGTATATGTCTGGATCATGGCACCTCTTAGGCAGGTACCATGGCAGTGCCCACCTAACCCAAGGTCCATTTTTCTCCCTACCAACAATCTATGGATCACCAGTCCATAGGCTGCATGGCATTGCACAATGCAGCCCTGGCAGGTGCCAAATTTCCACCCTGAGCTTCCTCTGTCTCCCTCATGCTCCCAGGACACCCCCCTGCCCTCTCCTGGCATGCACAGTCATACCCTCCCACCTTTGTGGCCACTACTGTTACATCAGGAGGGGATGACAGACCCCGGCATTCATTCCCACAGGTGCGCCACATGCTTGGTGTAAAGCCATGGCAACTCCTGGATTTTTGGTGCAGGTACCCCGCCTTTTATAAAATTGGGTGAAGGGTCCCTGACACACCCAGAGTTTGCTGCAGCCTTAGAGTGACACAACTTGTGTCGCTCTAAGGCACCTTTTAAAATCAGAACCTTCTTTTCAAGCTCAGCTCTGACAGTCTTCACAACACAGTAGACACACATAGTTGTTCAAAGGATAATATTTATTAACAGAAATAACAAAACCAGCAGCAGAATCACAGACAGTCCCTCCCACACAGCCAAATGTTTTCACCCAGCTCTCAAGATCTGTCAAGGCTGATGAGGTACCAGGTGTGTAACATTTAAAAAGCACCTCCTTAAAGAGATATACACAATTTCTTGAAATGATTTTAAAGTGTACAAATACAACCTCCACAACCTTGTACTCATATAAAACACATACTATTATGAGAAACACCAGGCATTGAAAAAAAAATACATAAATCACACATATACAACATGCTATACATTTAAAATCATTCTAATAGATACTGGGTGGGATATTCAGAAGGGTTGCGCATGGTGCAACACAGTTGCGCCATGCACAACCCACTGATGCACCCCGGTGTGATATTGAAAAGGAGAATGCGCGTGGCACAAGTTCCAATGCACCGGAGTGCATCAGTAATGTAGGTGGTGCAAGTAGAGGCATGCCCATGCGCCTCCGCACATCCCGATATTCAGCCCGGGATGTGCAGAGCAGATGCAGGTGCAACCCCATACCTGCGCTGCACATGGTTGAGTGAAAAATAAAAGGAGCAACAGCTGGCCACCCACAGGTGAGCTGCCATATTGCAGGGTGCAACACGGCAGCTGCCAGCTGTGGGTGGCCACCCAAGCTCCGGTGGCATCTTCGTGGCAGCGCCCACCCATGGCTGATCATGGGCATATCTATAAAGTAAAGGTCCAAACTCCCTGGTGGTCCAGTGGACTGCTCCCAGCCCGATCGCGGGCATATCTATAAAGTAAAGGTCCAAACTCCCTGGTGGTCCAGTGGACTGCTCCCAGCCCGATCACGGGCATATGTATAGAATTAAAGGTCCAATATCCCTAGTGGTCCAGTAGACCGCTCCCAGCCCGATCATGGGCATATGTATAGAATTAAAGGTCCAATATCCCTGGTGGTCAGTGGACCACATCCAATAGCCTGAGCGTCAGTGATAAAATATTAAAATCAATCCATCCCTGGTGGTCCAGGGTACCCCCCTCCCACCCGCCCACTGGCCCCACCTTCCGCTCCCCTCGGTCAGCGGTCGGGTGGCAACTCCACCGCATGCCACCCTGCCGCCCGCCCGACTGACTGTGTACAGTAGGGCTGTCGCCCAGTGGTTGCGCTGCACCCAGGCTTGCACCACAGCCTGGCGTAGTCTGAATATCCCACCCACTATGTGCAGTGATGCAGAAGAAAGGACTGGGGTTGGGAAGGGAGACAGGAAACAATGAAAGGGGGGGAGGAGTGAGAAAGGGACAGGAATAGAAAACAACAGAAATCTACATATGTGTGCAATACATACTAAGAAGCTACAGTAAGCCTAGAATGATTCATATAGCATTTTAACACTGCACACATTTCATTATACCTCAATCCATAACTATTATAAAAATTACAGAAATGGAGACAGTTGAAAATTATCATAATCATTTAATCCAGGTGGACAATAGGACTTTAAATTATATTGGCAAAAGCTTCCCTTTGGAGTAAAACTCTGTCTTTGTCTCCCCCTTAATATCTCAAGAAACATAGAAACATAGAAGTTGACTGCAGATAAGGACCACAAGGCCCAACCATTCTGCCCATTTTTTCTACCTTTTGAATGTGCCATAGGCCTTCAAAATCTCGTTCAATGGCTTGAAAGCCAAATGTATGTTCTATACCCTTTGTCTAACAATGTTCTGTTAGAGCACTGATTCTGTCTTTTTTCTCCCCAATACTTCTAATATGCTACCCAATTCTCTCCTTCAGTTTTTGTCTTGATTTGCCCACATAATGTGCAGGACCCTGAAAAGAGGATCTGCTCAAAAATATGGGCCATAATTCCACTGTAGCACTCCATCCTGGGACAAATGGTGTGGGTAAGGAATTTGAAAAGGATATCTGTTATTAATAGACAGAACTAGGAAAGAAAGTAGAATCTGCAGACTGTAAAGTGGTAATCTCAAGTATTTTACCTAGAGTGGATATAAAAACTGAGTTCAAACTCAAGATTTGTCTTGTAAAAAATATTGTCAATGTGAGCCCTTGATGAAGCTCTGAGAGACGGAGCGAAATGCCATCAGGCTGGTTAGCAGGGCTGGCCTTTTGTTCATTCTGATTCCTGGGACATTGTGCAAGTATTCGCTCAGTGTGTAGGGGGCTTGAGGGGGCCAACAGCTGAGCAGCACATCACTTGAGGAGCAGGGGCTTCAGGTTTAAAAGCTTGTGCCACCCGCTAGTGCGAGCGTTATGCAAGCATGAGTGGCAAAAGCGCCACTCCTCACAGAAAAATGTAGTTCCCTTCAGAGGTGCCAAGTTTTGAAAAATGTTGTGGGTGCTCAGAGCATTTGAAGAAAGGCAAGGGGCAGCCTCCAGAAGCTATAGGATTTTTTAAGCTTTGTGATTCATTTTGAGGTGTTTTTGATGCATTTTAGAATGTGTATGCCACCACCACCGATACCCTACTACAGGGGATTCAAGGGTGCCTTTGAGGGTTCTTTGCTGCTGCCAGGTGCTGCAATCATGCACTGAATAGGGATTTTCCTTTTTTTAATTATCCCCTAATCTTACTGAGTTTCTGTAGGTTTTAATTATTTTTTAGTTTGGTGGACAAGAAGACCTCACAAGACAGCATATCACAAACACTTCAAGTTCAGGCAGCTGCCCCTCCCCTCATGTCCTGTGCTTGCTTCTGCCTGCCTCGTCTCACAACAGAGTCAGACCACCAACTAAAAATGCTTATTTGCAAGGAGGTTAAGTAGTGACTTGCTCCGCCTCGGGGACACAGTATGCAAGCAAATGGAGGTTGCCAGAATTAAACTCAGGGATGCTCGATGTACCAAGCTCTGGTTCTGTGTTTGTGTAGCAGTGCAACTCTGACCATGTGGTTCCTTAAACCTCACAGAGGTTCTCTAGGCAGCAGAAAACCCCTTCCCTCACACACTGCCTGTCCAAGTCTCAACACACAGCAAAGGCTGCCAAAAGTGCAAATTGATTTTCCTTTTTTTAATACTCCCCTTAATCCTGAGTTTCTTTAGGTTTTATTTTATTTTTTTGGATAGAGTGGACAGGAGGACAAGTGACCACACCAAGACAGCGGGGTCTGACCTGTATCAAACATTTCAAGTCCAGGCAGCTACCCTTCCCATCCTTCCACAGCCCACACTGCTCTCTCAAGATTCTGAATACATTGGTTGTTACCTGCTACCACTGTTTGCTGTTAATGGAACCCTTCTTAACAGCAATTTATAGGTTTTGAAGTCAGTTCCACACGGTTTATTGCTACCCCAAACACATAAAAGTTTGTTTTCTTTCCAGTCACCAAAATTGTTTTGGTCTTTTGGCAGCAGGTTTGTTTTTCTGTCTAGCCCCTGCACCCACCGACCCATCACCAAAGTCATATTCCACAAATCAACAAAAGCCCTGAGTATTCTGTAGAAGCAGCAGCCGGTTGCTCCTGCTGCTTTTATAAGTTTGGCCTTCCTGACCCAGTTAACCATCTTTGCCTGCCCTCCATCCCCCCATCCCCCCAATACCTCTCAACCTTTCAAACAAAAGATGTAGAATACTGCACATCAAAATGTGGAACAAATGGCCAAATGTGGACCACATTATAGCACAAACTAAAGCCCATAATACTGTTTAAATGTATTAATGTTCAAAGTTTTGTTTTTGTGTATTGAGCAGCACACTTTTTACATTCAATCACTGTTTAGATTTCTGCTGTAAAATGTTAGTGTAAAATGCTGGAAAGTACACTCAAATCTCAATGTGGAACTCAGAGGGCTTTCCTGAGGAAATGAGGAATGATTCCTCGCAATGTGGTACAGTTGAGGTATGCCCTCCACTCAACCCCCTCACAAAAATACTTCCCAAGTCCCCACAATGTCCAATTAAGCAAAAACTTCCAGAAGCATAAAAAATGCTGACCAAAAAGTACCTATACTATGCAGTTGGTGTCTGAGTCCACTCCTTCTCCACTGTTTTAGAATTCTGTGTGCGGGAAGGACTGACGCTAACTGACGCATGACAATGAAAAGGCTGAGCAAAGATCATTGAGAGGTTGCAGCTGCCAGCACAACCAGTGAGAGCAGAGCAAGCACAGAGGAGTGCCGAGCAAAGCTTAAGGGTGAGTCAGCGTCAGTCTGCTGGGTAGGGCCAGAATGCAAGAGGAGGAGACAAAGCAAGAAAAAGCCTACGAGTGTAGCTTTTCACAATTGGGGTCGGCCCAGTGGGTGAGGCTAGCAGCGAGAGGTAGAAACGGAGTGAGGATCCTTTTTTTAAAGTGACTGGAGCCATTTTTAAAAGTGACTATATGGAGGGTTTTTTTCTGGGTGCACAAAATGACTTTGTGGGTGCTGGGGCACCTAAGCACCTGCGCAGTCGGCGCCCCTGGTTCCCCTCAAGGTTAGTGTTTAGTAATTTATAATTGTTTACAAAGGGTCTTGTGTTTCCTTATTCTGGTAGGCTTTTAAGTACTTTTTTTATTACATAGAAACATAGACTTTGACGGCAGATAAGGACTGCTTGGCCCACCTAGTCTACCCATTTCCCTACCTACTGGATAAGCTGCAGATCCTATTTAACCAACAACCTATTTCTTCCTAACCCCCACAAGAATTGCCTTATGTCTGTACCATGCATTCTTGAATTCCCCCACTGTTTTTGTTCCACAACCTCCTCAGGAAGGCTGTGCCATGCATCCACCACCCTTTCTGTGAAAATATACTTCCTCCCATTGCCCCTGAGCCATCCCCCTTCTATCTTCAATTTGTGCCCCATTGTTCTTGCACATCTCTTTTTCTGAAAGATGCTACCTTCTTGGACTTTGTTGATTCCCTTGAGGCACTTAAAAGTTTCTATCATGTCCCCCCTCTCCCTTCTTTCCTCAAGGCTATAAATATTAAGCTCCTTTAGTCTCTCCTCATATGGCTTCTGTTGCAGACCCTGCACCATTTTAGTTGCCCTCCTCTGGACTGCCTCCATCATGTCTATGTCCTTGTGGAGATGGGGTCTCCAGAACTGGATGCAGTACCCCAGATGGGGTCTCATCAACTGTCTGTACAGAGGGATAACAACTTCCTGTTTTCTACTGGTGATTTGTCTCCCTATACATCCCAGTATCCCCCCCCCCCAGCCATCCTTACTGCATTCTCACATTGCTTGCTAACTTTTAGGTCATCTGATATGATTACCCCAAGTCCCTTTCTATTTTTGTTGTTGTTACTACCTCCCCCATTGTGTACCCTTCTATTGGGTTTTGTTTCCAAGGTGCATTACTTTACACTTCTTTGCATTGAATCCAAGCTGCTATACTTCTGACCATTTCTCCAGCATTGCCAAATCCCTTCTCATTCTTTCCACCTCCCCCTTGTGTATCAACCCTGTTGCAGATCTTTGTGTCATATGCAAAGAGGCATACTTTTCCTTCCAGTCCCTCTGCAATGTCACTTATAAAAATATTAAAAAGGACTGGACCAAGTACTGAACCCTGCAGTACCCCACTAGTAATCCCCCTTTCCTCAGAACTCAGTTTACTACTACCTTCAGTGTCCTGTTGTCCAGACAATGTTTTACCCAGGCTACCACCCTGGGACCCAGTCCCAGGCTGGCTAATTTGCTTATTAATCTTTTGTGTGTGACTGTGTCAAATGCCTTGCTAAAGTGTAGGTAGGCCAGGTCCACAGCCCCTCAATGGTCTACTACTTTGGTTACCCAGTCAAAGAAATCAATTAGATTTACCTGACATGATCTTCCTGCTGTGAATCCATGCTGCCTTGTGTCCTGTGCCCCACTGGCCTCTAGGTATTCAACAATTCTTTCCTTCAGAAGTGACTCCATCATTTTCCCTACCACTGAGGTCAAACTGGCAGGTCTATAGTTTTCTGCCTTTGTCTTGCTCCCACTTTTCTGAAGGGGAATCACATCCGCTCCTCCAGTCCTCAGGCAACACACTATGCTCCCATGATTTATTAAAAAGGGTAGTCAGTGGTGTCACTAGTTCTCCCCTTAGTTCTTTTAGAATTCTGGGGTGAATGCCATCAGGCCCCATTGCTTTGTCCACCTTCAGTTTTAGGAGTTCTTTCAGAACCCTTTCTTCTGTGAAAGGACTGGGATTGACCCCCCTATCCAGAGGGCTTCTATTGATTGGAATGGGTACCTTTCCCAACTCTTCGTTTATGACTACTGAGCAGAAGCATTCATTCAGTATCCCTGCTTTTCACTGTCCCTCTCTGCCCACCCACCATCCCCTTTATTCAGCCTCACTATCCCTCCCTTTGTCTTTATTCACTCCCTAATGTGCCTATAAAAGGTTTTATCCCCTTCTTAACCGAGTTGGCTATCTTTTCCTCGGTTTGGGCCTTTGCTATTCTGACTGCATTCCTCGCTTCCTTCTGTTTTAACTGGTACAGTTCTCTGTCCTGCTCCTTCTGTGTTTCCTTATACTTCCTGAATGCTCTTTTTCTGCCTAACCTTCCCCGCCATCTCTTTTGAGAACGATAATGGTTTTTTCTTTCATTTTGATTTGTTTATTTGCTTCATACAAAGGCTTGCTGCCTCTGTGAATGCAGTTTTGATATTTCCCCATTGTTGCTCCACCCCTCCTTCTTGCCTGTTTGCTAGTGCTTTTCTGAGGCACTCTCCCATTTTGACAAAGTCAGCCCTCCTGAAGTCCAGAACCCTCACTTTTGTATGGCTTGACTCTGCAGCTGAGTTTATCATGAACCACACTGTTTGCTGGTCACTTGTCCCCAGACGGCTACCAACTTCTAGATCTGAGATCCTCAATCCTCTCTCCATCCCCATTGGAGAGTACCTAGTCTAAAATGGCTCCCTCCCAAGTGGGTTCCAACACTAGCTGTTTGAGGCATGCCCCCTGGTGGGCATTGAGAATAGCCCTGTTCTTGGATGTGGCTGCAGCAAAGGTACTCCAGTTAACATCTGGCATATTCAGGCCCCCCATCAGCAATATCTCCCCTTTCTCTGCCATCCTAAGGATGCCTTCTATCATTTCCTTGTCCATTTCCTCCCCCCGAGATGGGGGTCTGTGTACCACCTCCCATGTGGATTGTGGTGCCATTTCCAGACTCCAGGGTGACCCACAGTGCCTCCTCTCCTCCCTGTTTACCTTTTTGTTCTGTTGCTTTGTTCCCTTCCCTTACATAGAGAGCTAATCCTCATCCTCTTCTATCCTCCTTGTCCCTCCTGTAGATTGTGTAATCTGGTATGTTGACATCCCAGTCATGGTTCTCTGTGTACCATGTTTCTGTTACTGCCACAATATACAGGCATCCCTCTTCCATCAAGGCCACCAGTTCAGAGAGCTTGTTACCTAGACTACAGGCACTGGTACTCATTATCCTCTATTTTTTGGTGGCCCTATACCTTTTTGCCCCATCTCTGTCCTTACTGCCTTTGCCATTTTCTCCATTTACCCCTGCCCTTCTCCCTATCAATGTCTCTGTCTTGGTGTTTACCTCACTAACTACCCTGAGTTTTGGGCAGGGGGCTAGGATTTCCCCTGTTCCTTTTCAGTGCCTCCCCCTTGGTTAGTTTAAAAGCTTGCCAATGAAGCATTCAAACCTGTCACCTAGGATTCTGGTTCCCCTCCTGTACAAATGCAGACCATCCCACCAGTATAGGTCTGCATCCCTCCAGTTGGACCCCCAGTCCCCAATGAAGCCAAAATCCTGAGTTCTGCACCAGTTTTTCAACCATTGATTGATTCCCATGGTTCGGAGCACCCTATCCTCGCCCATGCCATAGACAAGCAACACCCCCGAGAAGATTACCGTGCATGCTACTATTTGTCTAAGGGCCCTCCCCAACTCCACAAACTCCTCCTCCACTGTTCTGATCCCTTTCCCAGCCAGATCATTTTTCCCTAGGTGGACAATGACATTCAGCTCCCTCCCCCATGCAGCTGCTCCTACAAGCCTGAGGATTTGCTTCCTGTCCCTCCAAGCCATGGCATCAGGCAGGCACCTTACCTCCCTCTCCCCTCCCTCCCCCAGTTCTACCCTCCTAACAATGTAATACAGTAGGTTTATTTTGTTTTTTAATGATGTTGTTTTTGAGGTTTGTTTTGCTACTAATCCTGTTTTCAGGGTTTATTGTTACATGTTCTGAATCACCTCCATCTCAAACAGGTTCATTTGGTGACTCACCAAAAATAGATAAGGGGTTTCTCAATGATAATCGGTGGATTCATGTCAATCTAAATAATTTAACCTCCTTTTCTTTTTTGCTGTTGTCACAACCCTTATATGACAGTTTATTTTATTTCCCTACTAATCTGTATTTTCCCAAAGTTGTGATTACATCACTGAAAATGGTAACTAAATGTGATAAGACATTCCATGATAAAACAAAGTTCCAAAGATTTTTGATTCTTTTATTACTCATTTTGGGTTCTGTGGACCCTCACCCTGGCCCTCTTTTTCAGGACAAAGTTATTTATATCAATGATAATAACCCAATTCAATCTAATAGTAGCTTACAACCAACTCTGAAGATAGTTCATCTTAATATTCAGAGTCTGTTGTCTAAATGGTCTAAGTTTTTAGTCTGGATAGAACAGAACAGTTTCTACATTATTACTCTTTCTGAAAAAATGGCTTAGTATGAAAATTCTTGATTCAGAGATCTCCTTACCTGAGTATAATTTATTTAGAAAGGATAGATTAGGAAAAAAGGGTTGGGGGGTAATGATTTATGTATCCAATCATCTTAAAGCCACAATATTTGCTTCATCTCATTCTGGCTTGGTTAGTGACATGGTCTCGGTTGAGGTACTCCTGGGTCAAGAGAAACATTTAATCATAAGTTCTATATACTCTCCTCCTGGTTTCAATGGTCAGGGTCTGGATTGTTTGCTAAACCTCAGAACAGATCTTTCCCCAAATCATGAATAGATAATAATGGGTGATCTTAATTGTGACTGAGGAGGTGATTAAAAAAGCGATGTTAAGGAACGTCCATTTGATATGGGTGTACAACAACTAATAGATGAAATTACCCAATTTAATCATAAAAAAGGCACAAGGACAATTTTGATTGCCTTTTGGTTACAAATCCTATGAGGATACTAAAATCCATTGCCATGTTTTCTGTGACTGGTCTGCAAAATTGGAAAGAAATCCCCCTAAATATATTGAATTTAGAAATTAAAAAAAAAACTACCTTCGGAGGCTATTGATTCTGCCTTCTGTGGAGTAGATTGGACTCAACTTCAATGTCTTAGATACCCTAATTTAATGCTTGATTTATTCACTAGGTGCTTCCAATCAACAATGAACATCGTTGCCCCTTTAAAAAGGATGAGAATAAGGCATAACAAACAACAATGGGTAACAACTGAACTGTTACAACTGATGCACTCTAGGGACAAAAGTTGGTAACAGTACAAAATAAAAGACAATGCTATTTCCTTGCAGAATTATAAAAATCTTAGAAATAAGTGCAAGTCTGAGATCAGAAGGGCTAAGACACAATATTTTTTGTCTGAGCAACAAAAAGCATTTGGGGATGCAAAAAAAAACAAACCCTGGAAGACCTTAAATGAATTGCTAAGAAGGGGGGAAAATCTAATTCTATGTCTCTACAAACAGATAATTCTATAATGAGAGACCCAGGTTTAGCTTCCCAGATGTTTAATGACTATTTTGGAGATCTAGAAAGTTATAGGTCACTTTTTTCCCCTACAGTACCTGACCATCATAAGGCAGACGATGATTGTTTTTCACCAAAATTTTATTTTAAAATGATTTCACCTGACACTGTGACCAAATCTATTGTAGGAAATGATCCTCACCCTTCTGTATCACATGATGATATAGATTTTAGGATCATAAAGATGGGGGTAAAATCCTTTGCCCTCCCGTTATCTATCTGTTCATTGTGTTACGGAATTTTTCCTGACCAATGGAAGCTAACTATAATAAGGCCCATTCTTAAGAGTGGAAATCCTAGTTTGGTCTCCAATTATTGTCACATTTCCTTCTCTCTCCTTTGTCAAAAATTTTTGAAAAGATTATCTAGATCAGACCACAGATTTTCTAAATCATTATAATCTTTTATCAGAGCAGCAGCATGGCTTTAAAGCCCAACATAACAGAAACAACCTTGGTGAGGTTCACCGGCTGCATTTAGGGTGCCCTTGATAAGGAGCACTCTGTTGCAGCTGTTTTTGTGGACCTCACTAAGGCCTTCGGTCTGGTTGAACATAGCTTACTGTCAAGGGTCTTACAGAAATTACATTTTTCATAGGCTCTTATTAAATGGTTCTCTGATTATTTGAAGAAACGGTCTCATGTTACCGCTATTGGTGGTGGGTCTTCTTTGTCCAAATCGATCCTATGTAGTATCCCACAGGGATCGATTCTGGGGCCACTTATCTTCTCTTTCTATATGAATATGTTACCCTAAGTTTGCACTAAGACCTGTCTGATCATGTATGCTGATGATGCAGTTATGTATGGGGTTAGTCCAAGTCCTAAAAGCGCCCTTGAGATGGTTCAGGTTGATTTAGATTTTTTTACAGAATTGCTTACTTTCACATTGTATGGTATTAAATTATAAGAAGACAAAAGCAATAGTGTTTACGAATAATCAAAAATGAAAAGACTTGCCTCAAGTTTTAGACCTTAATGGAAATTTTATAGAAATTGTAGAAAATTTTAGATATCTGGGATTAGTTTTGGATTCCAAGCTATCTTTTGAATTACACATTAATAGTGTTAGGAAAACTATTCACCAGAGGCTGTGAGGCTTCTATAGAGTTAAATCCTGTTTGTCAAATGAAGCCAGTCACTTACTGGTGCATAGTTTCTTATTTAGCAGCTTGGACTATGGCCTTATTGTCTATTCTGCGACTAGTATTAAGCTACTTGACAGACTTCGGGTCACTTACAATGCAATAATTCGATTTATGGTAAATGTTCCTTTTCATACACACCATTGCTTTCTATATGGACAAATTGTTTGTCTTTGGACAACAGAGTTTTACTAAAAATGGTAATTTTTATATTTAAAATAATCTCTGGGATTGTTCCAAACTTCATTTCAAATTTGTTCTCATGATTTGTCAACAGTTGTGGGACCAGATCTCAGGACAGAATAACTCTTAAAGTCCCTTTGTTCAGAAAAGCAATTGATCAGAGATCTCTTCTTTATCGTGCCCTATTCTTTTTTAATTCCCTGCCAGGAGATATAGTTAATTGTAGAACAGTCCTCAATTTTAAAAAGAGTTTAATTTCCTCCCTGAAGGATAACCAGGAAAGTACATGTAGTTTATAATATATGAAGTGTTGTTATACATATGACTGTTGTTGTTGTTGTTTTACTGTTTTGTATATCTAAGTTTATGTTGTATATGTATTATTTGTTTCTTGTCACCTGTGAAAATGGGCACTTGTGCTCATCAGGCCTACAAGAATAAAAAATAAATGAATGACTGAATGAATGAATTAATTTTTAACAATATCATGTTGTTTTGTGTATTTATAATTAAATAAAAATTGACAATATTTTTTACAAGACACACCTTGAGTTTGGACTCGGTTTTCATATCCACTCTAGGGAGGATTATGAAGCTTTCTTACATTGATTGTTGTTTCTTACCTAGCCATACGCAACCGTAGCCAGAGGGCAATCTCTGTAGTTTTCTTTTTTCGTAAGAAAATCAACCTACATCAGTCTAATCTATGGAACTACACTCTAATCAATGTCAGGAGCTTAATAAATAAAAAGGAGGTGTAAGAGGCACTCGTATCTGACAAGAATTTCATATTAAATGTCTCTGTCTAGAGAAAATGTGTACAGGGTTTCAAATTATTCAAGAGACCAAAGTTTGTAGAGCAGTTGACAATTTAGCAAGGGCAGTAATTTTTCAGGCAGTGTAGTTTGTTTTACAACAAATTCAACACCAGTGCTGGGGTACATGTGCTGGGTCTGACTCTGGCTGGTGGTCATTGTTCTCCTTGTGGAGCAATGCCAGTACCTGGAAATGTACCAGTGGGCTCAGGCTGTTGCCACAGTGACTGATTACTTGAATGAACCATCTTATTTCACCACTTTCCACATCTGACCTGACTGTCCCTCCTGCTGGTCCATCTAACCTCAATGGGAATTGGGAGTGGACATGGCTGTTAGGAGGATGCCATGTTCAGATTTTAAATCATTCCCCAGAACATTGGTTCCCAAATTTAAACTTCACTGCTCCTGACTTATTTTTCTACTACACCAATTGCGACATGCTGTCTGTGGATTTATGGTGTCTTCTTTGAAATATAGTACTCCCAGAATGCCGAGAAGCTCTGCATTTTAGGAACAGTGGACTAATGGGGAGTATTTCAGGAGGAGTTGGGTGGTCTTTGTGAGGTTATTTATTTTTGTATCTGCAGTGTAGAATGCTATGGCTGAGGATGGGCAGTCAGGGCAGCAGTAGGTTGTATAGTACTATGGGTCTGATGGTGTTGCTGAGGCTGGGTGTGGGGCCTGGTTTCAGATTTTCAACTACCACCTCAGTTTTATGGCCCTGTTCTGACAGGTTCACTTCCATATCCTCCTTACTGGCACTCTGCATTACAACCTGCTTTGGTGGCAGTGCTACTTGCTTTCTTTTGTACAGTTGTGGGGTAGTTATAAATTACCTTGCCCCTACTCCCATGAACAACTCTATTTTTTCTTCTTGTGACAAAATTACAGAAGAGTCTGACTTGTCTGTACCAGACTCTGACCCAATGTTACCTTCTTCATGTGATGAATAAGCAGCAGCACTGGGCTGTGGGGGCTGGGGCCATCATATAGTGGTTTGAGATGGACTGGCAGTTGCCATGGCCCACTCACAGGTGGCTGTGACTGCTGTTATATATTGTTTTTATAAGCGGACAAGGGGCAGGCTTTTTTTTTTGGAGGGATCACTTCTGAGCCAAGTAGGAAAACTGAAACTGTAGGCATCTGAAGGAGAAACAGGGGAAACATTGTGCTTCTGGATTTTTCATGGTGGCTTCATCATCAAATGCACTGGCTAAACACATGGAAAGTCTGGTTAGAGTATGACTGAAAC
Organism: Neoceratodus forsteri; assembly: GCA_016271365.2. Taxonomy (NCBI): domain Eukaryota; kingdom Metazoa; phylum Chordata; order Ceratodontiformes; family Ceratodontidae; genus Neoceratodus; species Neoceratodus forsteri. Next base: position 1,164,237,907 of record CM057456.1, on the reverse strand, counting down.
CAGTGGACTTATGGGGACTCATGTACCACAATTTTTTTGGTGGTACTATCATATACAGTACCTTGCCCTAGATCTTCTTACAGCCCAGTGACTACACTGCTGAGTCCCTGTCCCAACATCACTATATCCTTCTCCTCCACTACAGCTTGCTGGACTTATACTTGGTGGAACTGGAATGGTAGAACCTTTATATACTTCTTTCACCCTGGCATCCCTCAGATTTCCTGTTTTGCTCTGATATTTTCTACACAGGTTGACATGATGCAGCACTGCTGGATGCTAACTATGTTGAATCATTATAGTCTTCAGTGACTTTTGTGATGCCCACATGATGTGTATGGTTCATGCAAATTCCAGACATGCAACTTGCAAAGTGACAGGGAATTACAGTGACAGTGTCGTAAACAGCCCACAAACCCACACCATACTGACACATTCTTACACTACTCTACTGAAAGACATTTTGAGTCACGGGGCAGGATTTCCAAACATCACCACAAGGGACTATAACTAAATGCATCCATGGACTTCAACACAGCTAGTGCATCTAAAGCATTTTATTCACTAGCACCATGTAACCCCCCCCTCCGTGGATTGGGCTTACCTGGTCTGTCATTGGAAAGCTCAGGTCCTGCTCCCAATCCCCCACTACTGTCCTGTCACCAGTCCAGGGACCTAGGGGTTTCCCTGAGTCTCCATCCAGCCCCTGTGTTTAGTTTTCCATTTCAAGGCCAGAGGAGTAAGTCATGGAGCAGCAATGCTGGGTTCTGTTCCTCAGAACAAGCCGGCGGTCCGCACATTCACACTAAGTGCCCATTGTCTTCTTGCCACTGTAGCAGCTCACTGATTGCCCCTCAGTGTTTGTGACCCCCTGTATGGGTTAATCAGGGGGTTGGACACCTTGAGGGGTATACTGAGAACTGGTTGCACAAGTTATTTTTAGAGTGCCAATAGTGCTTAAAGACCGGAAGGGGAATTTACATTTTCATGAGGACTGAATAAATATTAATGAGCTGCTTAGCTACTGGGGGGACTGTGTATATCAGCAGCCATGATGGACAACCCAGAGACTTTTTGAATATAATATTGCAGTCACTTTAAAGGGGACATGGGCAGCCCTTAAATGATGGGGCAATTATATATAAAAAACTGCTTTATTTGGCTGCAGAAACTCTGTAAAGTGGGGACTGCTGCTAAAACTGAGTAAAACTGTGCACTGAGCAGCCATCTTTGATGCTTTGACCCATGTGGACAGCCAATCAATGTGGAAGGCACTAAAAGAATGGTGAAATGCCTTTTTCGAGGGGTGTGAACTTTACCTCAGGTGCCAAAACCCCTTTTCCAATCAATAATCAAACTGGGTGATTGACTATTAATATTTGTGATTGTCAGCAGGGATCTAACCATTCAAAATCTGGGATTTTCTGGTGAAACCTTGGGAACTTTGGGCAGTTCAGTCAGTCTGGTCTGGGCTCTGCTCAAGTCAAGAGGGGCTCAGTGCAGTGAGTTGGAAAGTCAGGAGGCCTTCTACAGGACTCAGTTGCTCAAACTGAGAATTGTTTGAGGATTGGAATAAAGGATTTTCACTGACAGAATGAACTGTGGTATTGCAACTGAACATTCAAGGTGCTTGGTGAAAGCTCCTGGTGTTTTGGAGGTCTAGTGTTGCAGTGAGCCTGCAGAAGTGTGGGAAAACTCTTGAGCTGGTGAAAAGGTTGGATTGGAACTGTGTGTGCCAGAGCTGAAAGTTGGTACTATACCTGAATCTAAGGACTTTGGAACGAAAAAGGTTTGCAGGTATCCAGAGTTCAGGAGCCTGTTGTGTTGATGAAAACCAGCTGTGGAAGGGCAGAGGTCAAATCCAAAGACTACCAGTCACTAGCCAAAAGCCACTGGAGAGATGGAAATTGGAGCATATATTGCTACACACCGGAGCTGTTTGTTCCTTCTAGAAGACGGGCGAAAACCAAAAATCTTCAAATCTGCAATTCTTTAGCCAGGTAGGAAATCTGCAAACCCCTATGAAGTGAGGCAGATTTGGCTGGCTGCAGGGATCCATGGGCACATGCCTGAGTGCTAGGGCACTCTTGACCCATTAGGGGAGATGGACCTTGGGGTCACTCCTGGGTCTGGGTTCCTTGTGGCCTGGTAGGCCTTGCATTTGGGCTGTATAATCTGGCCTGCTTGGCAGGCTGAAGGTTACAAGCTGCAAGAATCCTCAAGCAAGTTAGAAGGTGACAAGCTATAAGAATTTTTAAGCAAGTCCAAGGTTGACCAGCTGTTAACCATTGATGCATCTTCTGGACCAACAATTTCTGCCTTTTTGCTTGCTGCCCTTCAGAGTGGTTGATCTTGATTTGCCTGAACCTACTGTGCTAGTAGCTGAGCCCCAGTCTCCAGGACCATGAGCAACCCAGGGCTTGCCCTGGCAAAAGCAGTCATTCTATACCAGCTAGAAACTTAGTAAGAGCTACTCTAAGGGCCTCAATGCTGGCCAACCTGTGGCATCTATCAGGCCTGTAGTAAGTCTAGGTACACAGCTAGGACTGTCAGGACATAGGGGGGGTTGCACTGGTGCCAGTGGGGGTGGGCATTGTGTGTGTTCTGGACTACAGGCCCTGTTATCCCCATTAATCTTTTTTCTCTTTAACAGCAATCCTGTGTCACAGTACCCCCTTCCCTAGCCCTCCCCCCTAAAATAAAGCTGTGATTTGTTTGTTGCAATCCCTGTGCCATAGGCATTTTATGAGTATTAGCTGTCAAGTATGTGTGTTTTACAGTATTGGTGAACAACGTGGTATCCAGTTTGTGGAGCGACTGGAAGGAGAGCTGGGTAGGTACAGCATCCAAGGGTAATGTACGAAACAGACACCTGGCCCACTGTTACTTTACTTTGTGTGGAGGCACTGTGTTTTCTTTCCGATCTGGGATAGAACCCCCAAACACCATTGTAACAGAATCCAGGGCCCTTAACCTGTGTGGTAGTAACCCAATGGCACACAGCACTTGGGCTATATATTTGGAGGCACCACTAGGATCTCCTGTTCACCAGCCGCACCCACCATTGATGCCACCAGTGAGAAGGCCACTATTGTTTCTCCCAACCCCAGTTCTAACCCCTCTAAACTTAAAATTATGGCCAAGGAGGTGGATAAATTATGATTGGCTGAGTTGAACGGAGGTCAGGAAAGGGATCCCCAAAAATCCCTCCTGCTCCTGGGGGTGCCCACCGAGTTAGCTAGGGGAACAATAAAGGAGCATCTGTCTGTTATAAAGAGGTTGGGCCAAGTGGCAGTTTGAGATGAAATGTTAGATTCTGTTACAGGGACAGTGGCTGTGTTGGTTGAATTTAAAAATGTAATAAAAGCCTCCTGGGTACCTGATGCTCTAAGTCCCAAAGAGTTATTGAAGGCATGGCCCATTGTAGCTATGACCAGTGTAGTCTCTCAGGGGGAGGCAGTGCCCAAGCCAAACTCAACCCCCCCACCATTACGCAAAGGGACCCAGCCCAGTTATGTGCCTTCCCCTTCAGATTCTTATCGCAAGTTCAGAATGTTCTCTGGGGTGAAGCCCACCCCAGTGGTGGAGAAGGAGGATTATGAGACATGGGTTAATTATGGGATTCCCTTGCTGCATGATCATTAGTGCAGTGAGGGGGGAATTTAAAAGGTTGACCGAAAGTCTGAAGGGTCCTGCCCTTGATGCTATTTGGTCCTTGCAGGCCACTGACCCATAGGTCAGTGTGGAAGATTATATAGCTGCCCTGGACAGCATCTTTGGAAGCACTGAGTCCAGTAAGGACCTACTGTGGGGCTTCAGGGAAACCAGGAAACAGTGAGGAAAGCTGCTCTTAGGGTATATTCAAAGGTAGGAAAGGCTTTTCAAAAGGTGTATCGTAAAGGGGGGTACAGTCTACAAACCTAAGCAAAATGCATTTAGAACAGGTGCTGAGGGGTGCCAAGTATTCTGAATTGTTGCTACATATAGTAAGTTAAGTCTAAAGAAATGGTTGAGTGCCCGCCTCCCTCCAGGTGAGGGAGGTGGAGGAACAAGATGCTCAGTGGGGGCCCTGCCCTGCTATAATGCCTGCCACTCAGGTCAGTGAAAATGCCCCCTCCTATGAGGCTTCTGAACTTAAGGCACTTCTCAAAGAGTACAGGAAAGCACTTGACAGAGTTACCTCTGGTGTTAATAGAAATCCTGATACCCCTCCAAGTCAGTCTACTCAGCTAACCCCAGCCAACCTCTCAGTGATGGGCCTGGGGGTGCAGGCTCAGATGCCCTCTGTGGCTTCTCACATTGAAACATGCCTCAATGAAATGTCAGGCTGTCAGTGAGCTGAAAAATCAAGGCTTGCCAATGCAGGGACCACTAGAGTGGAGAGTGGCTATGGCCCAAGTGATTGTCCCGGTTCTCCCAATGTATCATGTGCAACCCAGTCAGCATAACCCCAGGTCTGATGCTGAAGTTTACTACTGAGCCTGGCAAAGTCGAGGGGATATGTACTATTATAGGTGTGGGAGAGATTGACGCATCCACAGATAATGCTAATCACATGAAGACCCAGCCCAAGTGAGGGACCGGCTGTTAGCGGAGAAGCACCAGTGTCAGGGAAACTTCAACTGGGCCTGGTATGGGAGCACACTGGGACACCCACCAAGCCCAGCTCCACAGTGTTCACAAGGAGAGCTAAAGCAAATGCCCCCGAACCTTCCCTACCTAATATGGATAATTTGGTGGGACCGTCGACTGAAACAACCATCACCATAAATGGGGTGTCCACCCATGCCATCATAGACAGTTGCTCCGACGTGACTATCATTTTTAAAACCTGATATCACCACCATCTGTCCTACCTTGAGTTTCAGCCACTGGAAAGGTTAAATGTGTGGGGTCTTAGTGACAAATGCTATCTCTACCTTGGCTATGTTAAAGTGTGGATGTCTTTCCCATCTAAGGTAACCAGAGTGGGAGACACGGTAGAGACTCTGGCTCTAATTTGTCCTGAAGTTGAATTATATGATATGGTGCCTGTGTTGGTGGGTACAAATGCCCATATCTTTGGATAGTTGGAACAGCTCTGCTGTGCTTGGGAGGCTGAACAGAAAGGGAAGGTCATGCCCATTCACCCAGTAGTAAGGGAAGTGTACAGGAAGCAAGTGCAAGTTTTAGCTGGAGAGCAGGATGATCTGGTGGGTGTAGTCTGGAGGTGGGATGTGGAGGAAATATTAATGCCTCCTAATGCCATGTACAATGTTAGTGGTGTGGTATGTTTAAAGAAGGAGGTGAAGAACAAGATATTAATGTTGGATGCCCCAAGGGGCATGGGTTACCAGCCGGTCTGCTCATCAGTCTCAGTGTACTGCCAGCCAGGGCCCATGCTTATGTCAGAAGGGTCATGGTGCAGGTGAAGAAGTAGTTGTCTGGAAGGGATGCACCTTAGCCCAAATATAGCGTGGACACAGCAGTGCAACCAGCTTCCTCCAGTGGAGGTGCACCATCTGGTATCAATCCTAACTTATTTGATCTTAGTAACTCCCCCATCCCAGAGGAGTGGAAGACTCAGATTTGACAAAAACTGTTAAGAAGGACTAATGTGTTTTCCCTACATGAATGGAATGTGGGCTGTGTGAAGGGGGAGCAGCACCATATATGACTCACTGACAAGCACCCATTTAGGAAGAGGTTTTGACACTTAGCCCCTGCATATATTGATGATGTAAGATAGTATCTTCAGGAATTATTTGCTACAGGCATCATTCAGGAGTCCAGAATTCCATACACCTCACCCATAGAGGTAGTGAGAAAGAAAAGTGGGGCTGTGCAGATGTGTGTGGACTATCATTAATTAAGCAAGCAAGCCATACCTGACCAGTACACAATGCCCTGGATTCAGGATGAACTGGATTGCTTTAACAACAGCAAATGGTTCTTGGTGTTGGGCCTGAGAAGCGGGTACTATCAGATCCCCATGGCCCCACAGGACTAAGAAAAGAATGCTTTTATATACCCCTCAGGTTCTACAAGATCCTGTGGATGCCCCAGGGCATTTCTGATACCCCTCCTACTTTCCAGCACCTTATGGAGATGGCCATCTGAGAATTTAATCTGCTGGAGTTCCTAGTGCATCTAGACAATATAATAGTCTTTGTAAAAACCCTGGCACAGCATGAAGCAAGGTTACTGAAGGTCCTGGATAATTTGGCCTCAAGCTTTCTATCGACAAGTGCCAGTTCTTTCAAGCTTCCATTAAGCATGTCGGGCATAAAGTGTCAACCCAAGGAATCCAAACTGACCCCACCAAAGTCGAGGAACTCACCACTTGACCCCAGCCTCAGAACCTGAAAGAGTTACAATGTCTGTTGGCTTCTGTGGGTGTTACCGCAGATTCATCAAGGATTATACCTGGGTAGTCATATCACTTCTGAATCTGTTACAGGGTTATCCTCCAGTCAATAAAAGCAATATTCTTAAGCATCCAGGGGCACCCGCTGTGCAGCAACATTACTTCAAGTGGTATACCATGATGATAGCAACCGCATATGGGCAATTGTCAAAATGGCGACCCATATGATGGCGCTATCACCGTGGGAGGATAAGGAGGACGGTGAATTTTGCGACCGCGAGTATAAGGTGGGTGACAGGAAGGGAGGGTGGGTGACAGGACATGAAGGGAAGAGGAACAGGGTTGTAACCCTGTAGTGTGCCTGCTTCCACTGAGCCAACCATGTGGTGTGGTGGATAGGGTGGTTGCCTCTGAAGGAGCAGGTCCTGGGTTCGGGACTGGGGGCAGGTTCCATTTTGCTGCATCCCTCAGCTGCGGGACTTAATTTTTTTTAAAACTTGGCTGTGCACCCTTCCCCGGAGTTGAGAATCTTTAGTTAGAGGGGTGTGCGGGGGACACAGCCCCCCTGCATGCACAGTTTCCCAGTCGTCTTTTACTGTGTATCGCCGAAAATGTTTTGTCCGATAATGCAGGTCGCAATAATAGGGATCGCCTTTTGGCAGTCACTATTATCACATAGAACCCTTCAAGCCATCCAAACCATGTGGCCCAAGGTTTACTGAAGACTGTGAATGAGCTTTTGAAGACATCATTCATTGTTTAACCCATGCTCCAGTCTTGGCATGTGTAGATCCACAAAAGCCTTACACCTTACACTCAGACGCCAGTTTCAGTGGTCTAGGAGCTGTACTGTATCAAAGCTACCTGGAGGGCCTACGACTAGTTGCCTATGCCAGTCACAACTTGAACCCAGCTGAGAGGAAGTACCTGGTGGACAAACTGGAGTTCCTTGCACTCAAGTCAGCCATTTTCGACCAATTCCATGACTACCTATATGAGGCAAAATTTACTGTGAGGTCTGATAATAATCTGTTGATTTACATTTAGACAACAGCCAAGCATTATGTGGCTGGCCATAGGTGGAAGTCAGCCTTGTCCACTTAAGATTATTGCATCGAGTACCACCTGGTCTAAATCATGTAGATGCTGATGTTTTTTCCCAATGCCCCAATGGCCCTTCTTGGTGACAGTTCAGCCTGGGTGATGATATCCAAGCAGACTGTGAAGGCCCTGTGCAATAAATTTGACACTGATGAACCCTACATACCATAGACTTCTCCCCATCTAATGGACAGTCTCTGTGCCCCTGGAAATTGCCTTCCTGTAGATTACTGCCATCTAACCACTTTGAACTTGAAGTCACTGCCTCAACTGCCAAGTCAGGATTTAATAAGAGAGCAAACGTCTGACACGACCATTGGTGAAGAAAGGGGGTGATGCAACCCAAGTGACAACTAGAGACCCCAATATCAGGTTGATGTTAAGAGAATGGTCAAGGTTAAAGATAAAGAACAATTTGCTGTATCGAGAGGTGCAGGATCAGCAAGGGATTCTTCAAGTGCAATTTGTGCTACCCGCAAAGTTTAAAGTGCCAGTTATTTTAAATTTTATTTATGCTCCTACCCCCCACAGTCCTCACAATCTGGGGGAGCTCCAGCCCCGTCACCCCAGTGTCCATCAACCGGCACAGTAGTTTCCCCAGGGCTTACCCCCTGGTGGGGTTGGAGGGGGGCCCATTCCACCGTGACCAGATCTAGTGCTCCCGTGCTGTGGCTGGCTGGCAGGGTGCAGGGCCTGTGAGCTCCCCCTTCATGCTCTGTGAGGTGCTACTTTTTCTGATTTCCTTCTTGTTGAGGCAGCGCGTGCAAGGATGCCTGCAATGGTGCCACACACACTCCCGTGCACGCCCCCGTCAAGTGTCTGTGCTGCTCCTGACCCCCATCTTGCGGTGTTGGTGCACCAGTCCTCAGCCACCACTAGGGGCCAGGCTAGCACCAGCTGCCGAAACCCTCCCTCCCTGGAGAAGGAGAGCTGTCCTCCAGATGCTCAATACTTCTCCTCCCTGCCAACCCATGGCAGCCTGTGCTCATTCCCGAATGTGGGTCTCTGGCATGGCACAAGGTGTGGTGTCCAGCACCTCAACCCTCAGGGCAATGGGGCTGGTGCAAAGGGACAGTTTTGAAAGCTGTCCATGATGGCATGGTCTACCTGGGCAGTGAGCACACTCTAGGCCTGGCCACCAACAAGTTTTATTGGCCAAAATGGGGCAAGACTTGGAACAGTATTGCAGGACTTGCTGCCGGTGTATTCAGAGAAAAGCCCTCCAACAAAGGCCTCCCCACGGTAAACATCACCAGGAGTTCCCCTATGGAGCTGGTTTGTATTGACTTTCTCAGCTTGGAACCAGACTCCAAAAACATCTCCAGTATTTTCATGGTCACATACCATTTCACATGGCACGCACAGGCATATCCTATGAAGGACCAGAAGGCTTCCACCATGGCTAAGGTGTTAGTTGAAAAGTTCTTCATCAGCATTTTATTGGTATAAGTGTTTTAAGTATTGGTCACAACTGTTCACAACAAAAATACCTTTACAATGAGGGTAGTCGCCAAGCTGAACTCTGTATAGTTTTAAAAATATAGCTATCTCTACTGTTGTGAACTAACTGTAAAGCAATGCTTGCTATGAATCTATGGTCCCAGCTACATCTCTGTCATATGAGACAGGATGCATTGTAGGAACAAGAAATGCAATAAACTTAGCTGAGATGGAGATCATCAGGGTTTATAAAACTATCATAAAGTTAGCAGGCTAATTTAGGAAAAACTCCTAATAGCAGACAGAGGGAAGGACACACTAGGACTTCAAACACAAATCAAAACACTCTGCACAACATATGTTTTTAGCAAATTCTGGGTATACTACTCCTTTAAAACATCCTGTATGACCTTTCCCAGTCTGCTAAATTTACTCATTGCCCTGCTACAGGTGTAAGCCACTGCAAGCACACTACATTCTCCTCTGCTACAGCATACAATTTCACTGGGCTGTCTGTCTGAAACTACAGTTAATTATTCTGAACTAGCTAACTAGAATAATACTGCACAATTCTCTGATGATTTAGAACTTTTTAATCTTCACAAATTACAAAGAAATAAAGAGGTCTCAGGAGCCAGAGCTGGCAATCATACTAAGATATGTGTGACACAAGGGTTCTCAGCCTCCAGCATGCCTAACTGGCTGCTGCAGGTAATGTCTGTGGCTTGCCAACATTTTTCTTACATTCAGTATGTGCTCCCTGCATAAAACGCTGCATCATGATGGGGAATTGCTGAAATGGCAATGTGAAGCTGAATTCCTCTGGACACGGTTCACCTGTGTCAAAAGTGTCAGATTTTGGTGTATCTACCAAACTGCACTTCAGCATTGACTCAGTTTTAGTATTATCTGTGCTGGCTAAATGTTTATCACAGTTTGATTTGGGGTGGTGCGATTTCTCTCTGTACTGTTTTGAAGATCCCAGTCAGTGACATAAATTTGAGAGTAAAGATGGACAGAGCACTATTAGAATTATTTATTCTGGATAAATAAATAAAATATCCCCATTAAGTGTATTAGCCTCTTGAAAGCCTGGTGAATAGAATACTGCGATGTCTGCACGAACACAGTCTAGCTCACTACAATCACAGCTCCACCAGATGGAGGTACAGAATTAATCCAAATGCAAAGCTACAACAAAAGACTACATTCTCCACTGAAGTTCCAAAGCATTATTCCAAAAAGATAAAAGTGTGCCTCCACAGTAATATACCACAGGTTCTGCTGACTACAAATACCCTGACCAGTTTCATGCTCTAGCACATCTTAAGGGGGTGCTACTAACATACAGTCCCTATCCTGTTAAATAGTCACATTTCTTAAAGAGACAGAACATATCATTCATGTATTGAGTATTAAAGTGCTAAATAGTAAAGTGCATAATATCTAATGAGGTGACTAGTGCAACTTAATAAATAACCTATGCCAGATAAATAATTAGTAAAAAAGATTGTAAGTTCCACATTCATTTATCTTACCACTAACTGAAGAATAAAGTGCTGGTCAATCTCATATACATCAATTCTAATCTTAATCTCCATGGTGAGGCAGCCAGAGCAATTCCTCCTAAATCCTAGAGAAAAGGCACAAATTAAGAGAAACCATATTAGTAGTGTCAGTTGTTAAAATATACAAAAGCAGAACATACACAGTGCTGAATACAATCACTTCAAATCTCTCTCTCTCTCTCTCTCTCTACATCAACTTTTAGCATTTCATCTGCATTTTATACAAGGAAGTAGATCAATTTTGTTATTTAATCCTGGCTTTTGTAAGGCAGCGAAAGTAAAGATTTGAAATAATTCTCTTTCTGATAACTTATCATTCAAATTCCCACCCCTGGCACCCAATTGCACTATCTCAATTCCGTAGAATTTAAATACATGTACTGCACTACTGCTGCCACTCATCCTGCAATGATTAGATAGGGCACTTCTCTCATCCTGATTCTGGATGGGTCTAATGTGCTCGCCCACCCACATTTTCAACATTCTAGTTGTTTTGCCTACGTAGAAGGCCCCACACTGGCATGTAACAAGGTAAACCACATATTCTGTAGAGCAGTTAATAAAGTCCCTTATATTGCATAGCTTTTAGTACTGTTACATATTGAGAACATTTTTCATTTAATCATGTGGTAACAGAACTTACAATTCCCACATTAGAACATCCCTACAGGTAAGGATGTCTTCTGCCCACTTTGTTCTCCCACTGTCTGTGACAAATAATTAAGTACAACTCTGTCCTTGAGATTAGTTCCCCTCCTGATCACCATTCTCGGCTTCTGTTTAGTTACTTCTGTTAAATGGGGATCTGACTCCAAGATATTCTGGTTTCTTTTAAGAATACCCTGTATCTTGCCTGAGCGCATAGAATAGGTTGTAATGAAATTCATCCTATTGGATGCTGGAGGAGAGGAGGATCTGTGCAGCCGCATGCTGTTCTGATGGTGCATTGCCTGCAAGGGACAGTTGTGGATGACAGAAAGAGCAGAGGCTCCGAGAGGCTTACCCAGTCTTAATAAGAGGTAAACCACCATTGCCTGAATGGAGAGGAGGCTGTGTCTTAGTGAGACCAGCTCAACTTGGAGCCCTTTCCAGAATTTCTTGTGCTGCAGTAATTGCTTGAGTCTGCTCTTCACGGTTTTTCTGCTGCTCCTCTCTGGAACCTGGAATTCATGTGGTGGAAAAGCCCGTCCAGAATGGGACAGCGGGAGACGACCCTGCGGAGGGGTGGAGCACTTCATTGAGTGCTAGAGCACCCAGAAAGGAAACATATCTGTTTCAGTTTTAGGCAGACCCCCATTGTCCCTTTTACTGTTCTGTCAGTGTTCTAATCAACCCTACCACATTTTTAACTTATTTTATTCCTAGACTGATGTGTTTATTATCACATCACACACACGTTTTAGAAATATAGTAAGATATATGAACGTGTTTAACCGAGTGGAATAAAGTTTCACCTATTATATTGTTATGATGCTTTTATTTTAGGCATTTTAGAGCATTTTATGTTTGTGATTTGCTATGTGATTGTAACACCGCACTGCTCCCCACGTCTCCTTGGACCTCACCAGCCCACCTCAAAGCCAGCAAGGTACTGTAGCCAGCAAGTACAGTTTCAAATCCTCAGGTAGCCCAGCCTTGAATTCTGGTACCTTTTTTAAGCGGCTCCCTGCTTTCCAAGCTGTGGCTGAATTTCTACCTCAACTTAGCTCTGCACTATTGCAGACTAGAGGAGACCACAAAAAACCCTGTGCAGACTGACTTAAATGTGCCTCTGTCCAGCCAAACTGTAAATTGAATTTGTGCCTTGCACTGCAGCTCCCTGGTGTGTTTCTCGGCCAGCCTGAAATTGCACTGTGAGGCATTTCTGTATGCACTGCAATTCTCAGAGTTTATGGTTCTTTTTCTGAATTAATCATATGCTCCTAGCCTGCTTTTTTGTGAGAGACACCGAAGTCAAATTTTCTCCCTCTCATGCACCCCCCCATGTCTTATTAAATGCTTGTTCCTTGGGGGCGGATATTATTTTGTCCCTCAGTGATTGGACCATTTCTTCTGGGCTGAGGATTTCAAGGCAGCTAGCTTGTGAATTTTATTCTTGGATTGCCCCAGGAAACTGGTGAATATCTCCATACTTAGCAAAAGCCTTATTGTGTTGAGTTGACATCCATGGCACTCCAGACATTACATCATGGGTTTTAGCACACCTGATAGACTATTGATGCACATGACCTAGGATCAAATTTCATAGTACTCCCAGGTCCAATGAGCCCCTGTTCTTCAGTTCTAATCATGAATCTGTTCAGGCTACAAGCACTCCAGGAGTCCCTGTACCAGTATCCCAGAAAAGGCAGGCCTGTGAAAGAATCACAGAAAATATTTCAAATACTTTTCGCCAATTATATATGGATCTGCCTAGAATTTACTCTGGATAAAATAGACTTGATTTATCTGTGGTCTGAGCTGTTGCAAGACGCTTCTTGCACTTGATATATTAATAATTGTGCCAGAAGCTTGGCTCTGCACTTGTTTCTTGCTGAGGTACTTTTTGCTTGAACATGAACTGTTGTGAATGAATGGCACTTGGTTAAAATGACCTCACATTGCAGTCACAGGGGAACAGCTTAAAAACCTGTTCTTTTCTTGTTTTTTTCTAAAGTGCAAGTCTAGCCAGGTGGCAACGATAGCTTGGCTTGTTAATTGTTGTTTACATGATAATTTTTAAGGAAGAGTTGCTCCCTTCGTGATTGCTTAACCTCTTGTTTGTAAGCCTCAGCAAGTATTCTGTCTCTGAGCTATTTTGTGCATGGTAGGTCCCAAGGGTAGGCTGAGTTGTCTCATGGTGTTCTAACCCCCCCCACGAAGAGACTAGATCTCACTGAGCGGCTCTGTTCGAGAGACGGGCCTTGTAGGACACGAGTAAAAGGGTGCATAGCATGTGCTACAACTCTTTGGAATTATGTGCTGTTTTTTGTGGACAGGATGAGGCAGGGCACCCTTCCAGAGGATGCTGCCGCCATTGCAGGCCCTCACTCTCCCAAGACAACTTCTTGGCCCTAAGCACTGCTCTGCATGCAGACTGACTGTCTCCTTCAAGATAACTTGAGAGCTTAACAGCTAGGGGAGCATGCAATGTAACTACAAGAAAGATGTTTTCTGCTTGGTGTGGCCATGCTGCATGGGTCTCCCCTCCCAAGTGGAGACCACATGGCGCCACTTCTGTCCTTGGGTACATTATCACCTATCAGCTGATAACGCCGACCCACACGCAATCTCCCACATGCTTGAGGAGACCCATCTAGGTTCTGGCCCCTATCTCAGTGGCCAGTCTGGACAGTGCTGTATGGGTCTCTCCTTCTCCACTCTCCTTGTTTTCCCTTCCAGTCATGCCCTTCCCCACAGTGGCCTACTGGTAGGAGACCTCCATACAATAGCCACAACCCCCCTCCCCTTTTTAAACTGCACTTCAGGTGAGGAGGCAGAGGTAGCAATCTACTCCCACTCACATTTGGGAGGAGAACTATATTAAAGGTGTGTCAGCTTGCAGGTTGCGTCCCTGTCTAGCAACCTGGCCATGGATCTCCATGTGGCTTACATCTGCCATTTTGGGAGCCTCAGTCTTCAGCTGTCATTTTGCTATGCAGTTCCTCAGGTACATGCGCCACCACTGTGAGCCATGCCATGGCTACTGTGCCCCTTAACCATACGACTGAGGGGGATCATATCAGTGAGTGGGGTCAGGGCAATTCCTTGCTAGGGCCAGAGGGGGACTGTAGAGGTACCAGGCATCATATCTCCCTGGGCTATCTAGATCTCACCTGCTTGTCTCACAGAACAATACTGTTGCATGCTTAGAGTGCAAGTAGCAGGGCATACGCCTGCATATTAACATGGCATCCAGCACCCCCTGGAAGCCCACCATGGCTCCTTTTCTAACCCCCCCTCCTCCCCTCTCATTCTAGATGGTGAAGATGAAGAAATGTACCTCATGTAGTGCCACCCTGATGCCACACAACACAGGACCACAATGCCCTGCTTGTCTGCATGACAAAGATGACCTCTCACTGGAGCAATCTCCGGTCATGGGCTCACAGAATCCAGGTCCCAGTGGGACTAACTAGGTGGATTCAGGAACGCTACTTCTTCAAAACCAACAAGCCGCAGTGGCCATGATGAAGAGCCAACAGAACTTTATGTTGAAGATAATGGAAAGGTTGGAGAAAATGACCCAGCACAAGATGCCAACAACCCCTAAGCCCCACCGAGAACTCAACATCCAAGCTGGGCCTTCAGCGGGCCAAACAGATATGATTGACCCACCCCCAGTGCACCAGTACCTGACAGAGGGGACAACAATGGTGACAGGGAACTACCGAATGATGAAGAAGAAACGGTATCTGATGAGGGTGAGATGGAGACAAAATCCACACCATCCCTCATATCCAAACTATGCTCATTTGACCTGATACCAGTCCTTATATGGGGTTCAAGCTCCAGGAGGACAAGTCCGAATCAAAACTCGACCCCATGATTCAACAAAAGAAGGTCACTAAGGAGACTTTTCCAATATGCCAAGCCATTGATGATATCGTCATCAAAAAATGGGAATCTGCAGAGCCAGGCAGAATGTTGGACAACTGAAACCTGGACCATATGTATCCAGTCCAGGAGGACAAGGCCAGTGCCAGGTGCATTGCAACCACGATAGACCCCCAAGTTGTGTCCCTCAGCAAAAAGACAGTATTACCATGTGGTACCATCTCCTTAAAAGATCCAACAGATAAGAAAGTAGAGGACATACTAAAGAAACTCTTTGAAATAGAGGGAACAGTGGCAAAGGCTTCCACTACCACCATTTATACCGCACGTGCCCAGATCCGATGGCTTGAGGAACTCCTAGAAAAAGCAGATCCCAAGACCAAAAAGACTGAATTATTGGAGTGTACACTCGATGCAGCAAAATACTTAGCAGACATGGTGGTGGACACCTTAAAACTGGATGCAAGGGCTGCTGCCCTAACAAACCAGGCCAGAAGAGCACTATGGCTCAAACTATGGGAAGTAGACAATGAGTCCAAGGCACTGTTGCAAAATTTACCCATGAAGGGTAAACATGTGTTTGGGGAAGGACTAGGGGATTATTTAAAGCAGAAGGAACAAGGGAAGGATCTCCTCAAGATTAAGAGCAGACCCACCTACCTACCCTCTGGCAAATGTCAATTTTGAGGGGGAAACAAATTCCAGCAGAACTGTAGACAACCCAACTATCAGCAGGCCAATTCCTTTCTAGGCAGAGGGACACTGGGTGGGTTCCGCAGCACATTCAACTCCAACTACCAGCCCCCAACTTCAGAGGACACAACTCCAAATTCAGAGGCAGAGGAAGAGGAAACAGAAACAAACAGCAATGACTACAGAACCCTACACTTCAAAGTTCAACCCACTCTGGAGCTCCAGTACCCTCCAGTTGGAAAAAGACTGTCATTGTTTCAACATATGTGGCAAGGCACAACATCAGACAGATGAGTTCTAGAAGTAGTGTCCTGAGGGTATTCAATAGAGCTGTCCCAAATGTCAGTAGCTCACAGATTCATAAGCTTCCCCATCACAAAGAAAAGGGCCTCAGCTCATCAGGTTCATCAGATCTTGCTAGATCTGATGCAGAACAAAGCAATCCAGGTCATGCCACGACACGAGCAAGAACAAGGAGTTTACTCCATCTTCTTCCTCATACCCAAAAAGTCCAGGGAACTCAGCCCCATCCTAGATCTGACATACCTCAATGAATTTGTGGTTACCCAGAGGTTCAAAATGGAGAAACTAAAATCAACTCTCTGGAGCATCCGGGTGGGCGCATACCTAACATCAATAGATCTAAAGGATGCGTACCTCCACATTTCAATCCGATCAAGTCACCAGCAGTTCCTCCAGTTCCACATCCTAGGGCAGCAGTTTCAGTACCAGGCCCAACCCTTCAGTCTAACTTCAGCTCCAAGGGTATTCACAAAGGTGTTGGTAGTGCTTGTCGCCCTTCTGAGGGAACCTGGAGTGGATGTTATCCCCTATCTAGACGATTGGTTGATTTGAGCATGCTCCACAAAGCAATCACAAAGAACCACTCAGATTGCACTACGGGCTCTTGAGAAACATGGCTGGGTAGCGAACCAAGCCAAAGGCATCCTTATTCCCACATAACAACTGGAGCACCAGGGAGCAGAGATCAACACATCCCAGGGGTGGGCTCGACCATCCCAGAAAAGGGTGGAGGGCATGATCTCACTGGCCCAGCAACTAAAGGCCAACAGTTGACTGGCTATTTCCCAGGGAGCTCAAATGTTAGGATGCATGGCCTCATGCATCGATCTGGGCCCATGGGCCAGGTGACACATGAGACCATTGCAGAACTACATGCAAACTCTGGGTTCCCCAAACGAATGAAACCTGAGTGTCAAAATCCCACTACCAGCCACAGTCAGATGGTCCCTGGTCTGGTGGACTTCAAGACACTACCTCACAAGGGGGATTCCACTAGAATTGCCCTTCAATGCCACCATAGAAACAGATGTGAGTTTGGTAGGATGAGGAGCGTGTCTGTGCTCCCTATTGGCCCAAGGTCAGTGGACAACCCTGGAGACCAGACTGTCCATCAATAGTCTGGAAATGAGAGTGGTTTACCATGCCCTCAGATCCTTCCAGTTAACTATATCCAGTCAGTTGGTCTTAATTCAATCCGACAACCAAGTCACTGTAGTGTATATCTCGAAACAAGGGGGCACCAAAAGCAGGGCTATGCAAAGGGAAGTGATGAGGGTCATGAATTGGGCTCAGGCCAACCTTCTACACATTGACTGGTGCAGTTCACCTAGTAGGCAAGCTCAACCTGAGAGCTGACTGGCTCAGCCAACAGCAGGTGCATCCTGGGGAGTGGCACCTGCACCCAAACCTGTTCATGTCGATACAGAAAGCATGGGGTCCCATAACAATGGATCTCATGGCAACTGCGGTGAACTCCCAAGTGAGCAGATTCTACTCCAGGCACAGGGAGCATCACTCACAGGGGATCAATGCCCTATCCCAGGTGTGGTCGCTGGACTGGGCTTATGTCTTCCCACCCATTCCCCTATTACCTCCAGGCCTAACCAAGATTTGACAGTCCCGAAGGACACTCATTCTGGTAGCCCCCTACTGGCCATGGAGAGCATGTTTCTCAGCAGTAGTGGCCATGGCATTGGACAATTGGAGACTACCATACCAACCAGACATGTTGACTCAGGGCCCCCACACCAGGGACTCTGAAACTCATGGCCTGGCTCCTAAGAGGCAAAGACTGTTGAGAGCCAGATACCATGCATCAGTCATCTCAACAATGCTACAGTCCAGAAGGCCTTCTACCACCACCACATATGGTAGACAATGGGGTATTTTCTCAGCTTGGTGCAGAGAGAGGGGCAAGGAACTGGAGCTTGCAGACATGTCAACCATCCACCTGTACCTGCAACAGGGAGTTGACAAGGGCCTTTATCACTCCTCACTCCAGGTTCAACTAGTTACTATTGGTGTGGCCCTTGGCCCCATAGGACAGCACAGCCTGGGGGCCCACCTGGACATGGTGCAGTTCCTCAGAGTGGTGGAGGTGATGTGGCACAGAGTCAGACCTCCCATAGCTCCCCGGGGCTTAATAGTAGTCTTAGATACCCTAAGCATAGCACCCTTCAAACCATTACATGAGATAGATCTATTCTGGGCAGGCCTAAATACCTGTTTCCTATTGGTCATATGTTCAGCTTGCAGGATCAGTGAGCTTGGGGCACTATCCTGCAGGGAGCCACATACCATGTTCACACCAGGAGGGGTACATCTCTGGACGGTACCATCCTTCCAGCCCAAAGTAGCTTCCGCATTCCACAGGGAACAACCCATTGAACTACCGACTTTATTCAAAAATTCCCAGTCAGAGGGCATCAACATTCCCTATCATTTAGATGTTGGGGCACCCTAGCAACATACATCACTAGAACACAGTCCATACGCAAAACAGAAAGTCTCTTCATTGTGTCAAAAGGGCACAGATAGGGCAGGACAGCCTCTAAGGCTATAATCACCAGCTGGCTAAAGAGAACCATTCAGGAAGCATACAAGGCAAAGAGACTTACCCCTCCAGAGGGTATTAAGGCTCATTCTACCAGGGCAGTGTCCACCTCCTTGGCAGAGAGGGCCAATGTGTCTACAAAGGACATTTGCAAAGCGACAACTTGGACCTCCATCCATACCTTTGCCCGACACTACAGTCTGGACTTCCTGTACAAACAGCAGACTTCTTTTGTGAATCAGGTTCTCTCAGTGGCCAGCTCCTCTTCTCACTCTTAAGATCACTCTGTCCCTCCCAATTGGGTACAATACTGCTGATTAATCAACCCGTGATGTAATGTCTGGAGTGCCATTGATGTCAACTCAACACAATGGGTGTTTATTCACCTGGTAAAGGTGACTGTGTTAGTTGACATCCATGGCACTCCACAGCCCTCCCTTCAGAGTGATCAGAGTGACAAGAGAACCAGTTATAAGATAGGAAGAAAATGACACACACCCTGCCTATCTAATCAGTAAGGGCAGGACGTAGTTGACAAAGTTCCTTTCTTTTAAGGCATCTAGGATGTCTGCTGTCGGCCACCTGAGGTAGCCGAGAATTAGAATTGTACTAATAGGTTAATAAAGGGGCCTGTTCAGCCCATATCTCCAGAAGGTGTCTTAAGTGTGTTATTAGCTCAATGCAAAGTGTGGTCATACTAACTTTATTTTCAGCTATGAAAGAATCGAACTGAAGGGCAGGAGTTCCTGGGACCTGGGATTATTATGAAATTTGATCCTAGGTCATGTGCATCAATAGCATATCAGGTGGGTTAAAACCCATGATGTAATGTCTGGAGTGCCATGGATGTCAACTAACACAATCACCTTTACCAGGTGAGTAAACACCCAATAAGGTTGCTAGTTGCTGCTCTATAGCTCTGCCTGCTGGATAGTTTCATCCTTGGACTTAATTACTCTCTCGCTCCTGCAGCCAACTGCACATTTGCTTCTGTTCCCTCTCCAATCCTGAATTCATTGCTTTCTAGCTTTTTCCCTAGTTCTACCTGCCCTTTTTTCCTTACCAGTGTACACTATGGGGGTGATCTCACCTCATTGCTACTTTGTAGGAGTTTTTTCCCTTCTGCTAGCCCTCCACCTCTCAGCAAATCTTCTCCGCCAGCCATCTACTGTCTCTGGCTACTCAAATAAAGCTGAGGACTGGAACTATTGTTTCTCGAACCTAATTATCAGGGGTAATACCTTTATCCCTGAAACCTGGCTCCTAAAGCTTATCCCATTTGCTAGTATAGCTGACTACCTAAGCTGTTCCCCTTTTTATATGCCACTGGAGGGTAAACTCCAAACCTCTCTCATTGAGACCTGGGTACCCCTATGTCATCTCTCTCACTCTCTCTCTCTCTCTCTCTGGTGATATTGAACGTATCCCTGCCCTCCTGATGGCATCGCGCACATGAACCCATCTTATTAGTTCACAAAAAAGGGGCTTAGGCTTGCACATATGAACATTAGAAGCCTGTTGGCTAATTTTGCTCAGCTTGAAGCCTGGATTGCTCATAACTCCGCTGACTCTTGGGTCTAGTCGAGACCTGGTTAAAACTCCATATACCAGATTTCATTATGTAGGATCAATGGGTATAAACTTCACAGATGTGATCGTCCAAATGCTAAAAAGGGTGATGGTGTTTTGTTTTGTACCAGACAGGACCTTGACATTATGGTTCTCCTGGTCAACACTACCTGTCTGTGTGAAATAATTCATATAGTTATTACCTTAGGTCTCACTAAGAAACTAAATGTAGTGTGCATCTATAACCCTCCTAAAAATGGGCTAACAGGCCTGACTAAGGTATTTGACCATCTTTCCTCATTAAAAGGTAGACAAGAGCTCATTGTTATGGGGGACCTCAATCTGGATTGGCTGGGGAAAAACTCTAATCTCTATGCTGCAGAACTCAGCAGGTTACACCTGTCTCAGTTGGTCATTCTCCCGACCTGATGGTCTAGTAACAGCAGTCTCCAGTCTCTTCTAGACTGGGTTGTTTCCAACAGGCCTGAGAGGATCAGTGCTGTTGGAGTTTTACCAGACTCAATCAGTGACCACTCCCCAGTTTACTGTGTTTGAAAGGCTAGGGCCCCTAAACCACCTCCAAGAGAAATTCTTTTCAGGGATTTTTCAAAAATGGATAAGAAAGCCCCAATCTTGGAGCTACAGAACACGGACTGGGCACCTCTATATCATACTTATAATATGGAATGTGCTGCTCAATACCTCCTTACCATGCTTTTGAACCTTCAAGACAAATATATCCCAGTAAAAAAGCACCGTATCCGGGAATCTGCTATCTGCTGGTTAAATTCTTCACTCCTGTCCTCTCTCAAAAAGAGGGATAAAGCCTGGAACAAAACTAAGCTAACTCAGTCCCCATCAGATTGGGCAGAGTACAGAAGACTCCAAAAACTATGCAAGATTTCCATCCGATCTGCTAAGGGCAATTACCACTGTCAGCTCCTTAGTACCTCTGTCAGTGACCCTCATGGTTTTTGGAGTCATGTTAACACCATCATGGGGAAAAACAAGTGCAATACCATCTCTGATATGGTTGTGGATGGTTGTAGTTGCAAATACCTGCCCACTATTGCCAAGACTCTTAACTCTTGATTCACTGACCTCTCCTCCTATACTGCACCTTCTGGGCCTTTACCTGTTGCTCTGCAGGGTAACCTTAAACCTTTCAACCCATCTTTCACCCTTCACCCAGTATCTGAGACTGAAATCTTATGCTTACTTAAGTCCATCTCTCCTGCTGGATCGGCTGAAGCAGATGGACTCTTATCGACATTCCTAAGAACCGTTGCCCCTTCTATAGTCTCTCCAGTGCCTAGACTTTTCAACTTGTCACTTCTTACAGGACATGTCCTTTCCCTCTGGAAGATTGCTCGAGTTGTGCCAGTCCACAAAAAGGTGGACACCACTAACCTGGATAACTACTGCCCTATTGCCATCCTGTCCACCCTCTCGAAAATACTGGAGAAAATTGTTGCTACCCAGGTATCGGATCACCTCTACTCCTTCAAACTCCTCACCCCTGACCAATATGGTTTTTGATGTGGGCACAGTACATACACTGCTCTCATACAGTTTACAAATGATGTCAGACTTGCTATGGATAATGGCTGTCTCACTGGGGATACTTTTGTTGATCTTACGAAAGTGCTTGATTTAGTTGACCACCCGCTGCTCCTATCAAAGTTGTCATCCCTAGGCTTCTGTACCTCTGCCACTGCCTGGTTCCAAAATTATCTTTTGAAGCATCAACAATTTGTCCAGATCGGAGATGCTAAGTTCCCTCTCACATCTACTTGAATCAGAGTGCCCCAGGGTTTGATTCTTGGTCCTCTCCTGTTTAAGGTCTTCATATAAATGATCTCCCACCACTCACTGGTGCTTGTTCAGGTTTGCAATATGCCAATGATCTTGTTCTTTACTCATTCTCCTCAAACTTCTCGGATATCAGCCTGAATCTCAATAGTAACTTCAATACCTTTCAAAGCTGGCTGTTGCAAAACAAGCTTGTCTTAAATAATAAAACGGTGACTATGCTCTTCGGTTCAGGTTCAGAAATTCGGTCCTGCACCCAGCCATTAAGTATCAGAGCACTTGATGTCTCTCCTCCTAACATAATTACCTCCTTTAAATATCTAGGAGTAACCCTTGATCCCACCTTGGATTTTGACTTGCACCTAGCCTCAGTCATTAAATCCAACAATATTCAACTTGGACTGGCATATAGGGTCAGACATTGCCTAACATCCACAGTGAGGATGGCCATTGCACAGGGGATCATGAGACCCAAATTGGTGTATGGGTTAATGGCCTTTCTGGCAACTACTGGAGGGCTTCTCCAAAAGTGGGATGTCTGCTACAACAGCATTTGTCATTTTGTTCTGTCTTTACCCAAACTTACTCACCAATGCACACTATACTCCAGCTTGGGATGGTTTACCCCCTCAGCCTTCCGTCAGTTTACTTCCTACTAATTATAAAGAATATAATCTCCTCCCAGATACCTGACAAACTGGCTTTACTGCTCAAACCTGTGACCTCTGCCTACCCACTGAGATCAGCTGACAAATCCCTTCTTGTCCAACTGAGATGTAAAACCAAAATAGGGGAGAATGCTTTCTCTATCTGCACCCCTAAACTATGGAACTCCCTTCCACTGAATCTAAGTATCTCCCCTTCTCCACACAGCTTCAAACAGGAGATTCGTATGGCTCTTTTAAGCTCTGAACCCTGCTGCTGCTGTTCTCTATCCACCCACTCCTGTACTGGTTCCTCCTAGTTGCTTACTGGCTCCAACCTCTACTACTCTCAAACTTGCTGAAAACCTTACTATTTCCTCTCTTCTAGCACTTACTCAGTAGTTGTATGACTTGTAACTGTTAGTTATTTGCACTTGTATTTCTGTTTTGTTACTACATATAGATTCCTGCAAATGTACTGTCATTGCTGAAAATGTTGTATAAGTGTACTATGCCTGACCTCCACTTGTTCCCATGATGTTTCTTGTATTTACAATGGTCCACATATCCTTTGTTCTAATCTCACAGGTCATACCTGAAAATAGGCAGCTATGCTGTCTAGTGTACCTACCCGGTTAACAAAAACTAAATAAAAAACACATAGTTTTGTACATCTGTACCTGACCAAGCTCTTTGGGATAATTTTTGTATTCTCAGTTTTTCTCTTCTGGCTTTTTTCTGTTTTTTTTTTATGTCCTGGGTAGCTAAATGGTTAAACACTCATTTGCTTTCAGAACCTGTGTACCTGTGTATTTGTGCATTGCACACCTGTGTATTTCATCAGTTACGTAACTGTGCACCCTAGAGTTTGCTTACCTACTTACTTATTAGAGGGCCGTTACTGTGCTATTAATCAGTATTAAGCACAGATTTGGAAACTGTGGGGTGTAATGAAGCAGCTAATCAGATAATTTTTCAGTTCATTCTACAAAAATTCAGGCAATGTATTGGTAATGCACAGGTAAAGCTTTCAATTAGTACTTAACTGGCCAGTGACTGGTTAGTTGAATTTCATTTTTGACTAATTGTTACAACCTACCTATTATGCATAAGAGATCAATCAGGCTAATTAAAGAACAACCCATACACCAGGAAAGCCTAAATATGTGTAACTAAGAATTTAAACTATTATTAGTTCAAAGAGCCAATTGGCCCTAACAGACCAGTGATGTATTGTAAATTTGTGCTACAGAGGGTATTAATCCTATGCCTACCAGTGCTATTTATTACTTGTGCTGGCTGGCCAAGTGCTTTTGTCTTAATGCAGGCTACTGTAGCTCTTGTTAACTGCTTGAATCAAAAGAGTGAAAAGATACGGCTGTGAGCTCACTCACTGGTTGTTTCCTGGCACCATAGTTCCAGTGTATGCAGTTACTGGGCCAGTTATGTAATAGTTTCACCTTATTTTTAACTGTGGCTAGGTGGTCTTGCATCTGGTATCTGGCAGACTGCAAAAGTGAAACCCCTCTGTAGACAGAGCAACTTTCTTCTGATTCAATTGAAAGGGCAGAAACAAAATATAAAGTGCGCCCTGATAAAATAGAGACCAAGAATTCAACCTCAGGAAATCTTTTAATTTGAAGCCCTGTTTTGTCAGGAATCTGGGAAGGAAATCTAAGCTAGCACTGCTGTACTCTTCTAGTGTTATTCCAACTCACAGCCTGGCAAAACTTGCCAAACTGGGAATGCAGGTATACTAAACACTACTAATTTATTATCAGCAATAGTCTATACTGCTCTAATTTAGGAATAAGTGTTTAATCTCATATGCCCTAGTTATTGTTCACAGCTTAGAGCACAGTGCTCAGTGCTTTGGTTTTTAGGTAGGGTGGAGAACTACTGTAATCGTGTGCTAGTAAAATAGCAGTCAATATTAATCATTACATAAAGAGTAACAGTCGAAGTGAAGTTGCAAAGAAGGGGGAGAGGAGTTGTAAAGCCATCATGGCTGTTTAGTTAATGCTTCCACATTAAGGATTAATTTATTTTAGGTAGTTAGCTGGGATAGGGAAGAGGGCACTCTCTACCATTCCAGTCTTACTTTTGATCTCCATTATAATTTTTCAGCAACTACAGAAAAAATTGAAGGGATCTGAAGGCCTTAGGAGCAGATATTGCCACCTAAGAAATGAAGAAAAATGTAGGACTTGTAATTACTGCTCAATTCCAGCAGAAACTGAAGAATTTCCCTAAGTGAACTTTGGTTTAAAATACTTTGGTTGGGCGATCTACCCCTAAGAAGAATACAACAAAGGGAAACATTACTGCCTGGATGTGCCGGAAGATTTAACAAAGAGGACTTTTAAGGACTCAGTAGAACTGGTGATTCTAGAGTTCTTTCATGTATTACCTGTGTTTTAAAATTGTGGTAGCTTTGAATTAATTAGAATATTCAACTGTGTACTGTGAAGCTGGTTTTTTTTTAGGTATTTTTTCCTACTTCTATTTTTAACGTGTTTCTTTTTCTGTCTCGCACTGTTTGCTCTATTGTACAATGTTTACAAGAAGTGGAAAAGAGATATGCATGGGTCAAAAAAGATATCACAGGGCAAGAAAAAGATACGGAAGAATGGCTGTATACTTTCACAAGAATTGAAAATGTCACCAGTTCCAGCATCCACTCCTATTGAACTAACTGGAACAGTACTGTTGTCACAATATATTAAAGAGGAAATCAGTTTTGACTTCTGGGGAAATTTGAATACTGCAGATGGTTCTGCAGATTTAATTTCCCCTCAGAATCTAACTGATGAACTGGGCAATATTGAGTGCCCTGCTAGAAATGATCAATTAGATAGGATTGACTCTTTAGGAACCCCAAATGTTATTGAATCAAATTCTCCTGCTAATATTAATTCATGGTGGGGCTTTACTCTCTCAAAGAACTTAATTGACCCCCCCCCCACCTACAGAAGGGAAACTGCATCAGGGGAAAATAACAAATTATTTTTCTCTGATTAATAATAAAGACCCCAATGAGTTGAACAGCAAACAGCAGCTTCTGATTCTTGGGTTAGTTACAGGGGTGGATGAAACACCCCCAGTGGGAAATTTGGGCCAAGGGGAAGGCATCTCACTTTTTTCCAACTAGGATGGACTTGTTTAGTCCTCTGAATCTAACTAATGGTGAATCAACCAAAATTTTTCAAACAGATGCTTCTTCCATCTTGGTAGGGTCTCCCAAAAAGTTTTTTGAGAGACTTGACAGTGAAGTTAATAAAATTAAACTAGATCCTACTTTTTTGGTGCAATGCCCTGATATTCTGTCAGACTACACTATTAAAGCCTTAGCCCATCCGATAATGGCAAATATTGTTCTTCTGGAAGTTTATAATAAACTAAAACAGTATACAGGAAATTTGCCAGCTCTGTTTGTCCATAAATTCAATGAGCTTGCAGAAAAGCTTGATGACATTAAAGATAACCCAAAGAGGAGGGCCAGAAATTTTTAATTTTCAACCTTGGATATTCCCCAGACCCTGGAAAAGAATAACAAAAAAAATGAAAAGTAATAAGCAGAAAGAGTACAATCTAAAAAAATGAACAAGGAAAACTAAAGGGAACTCTGTCAACAATTTACTGATAAAGCCTGACAAGAGATCCTCAAATTTTAGAGTAACTACAAGCATTGAAAGGCTTGTTTCCCTAGTCTTGCCATCCCCGGGGTCACAAGGAGCAAATAAAGTTGATAATAATGGAATTTCTATTAAGCCTGATGACAATTTATTCACTAATATTACATATCATCCACAAGAAGAGGTTCAGGCCCCCAAGGATCCTCTAGCTGAGGAAGGTGGGGAAGAATTTGGGGGAAAACATTTAATGTAAGGAGAGTTCATCTGCACATCAAATTAATAAGACCATAGCCACAGGTAAAGAAGTGGTATTCAAATTAGAAAATATATTTGCTAAAATTTATGAAACACAAGAAACATGACAGGATCTGATATAATACTTAATTAGAGCTGAATTGGACTTGCCAATGGTGGCCAGATCCTTTCTACAGGTCAAATTCAGTTGCCTCTAACCCAGTATATATACTTTTATCTAATATGAAAATGGCAAAACAAATCTGGGCAAAGCAGCAAAGGCTAAACACCCTTGGAATTCTAATATCCTCTCCCGTTACTTGGGCCACAGTATGGAAATTTACCTTCAATAGTGAGCTTTCAAGTGTCTGCTTTTCAGCTGACACCATTCAAGATACTCTTGTGCTGTTAAACTAGAATTCTGAGGCTATAGAACCAGTGTATGACTTGTCTATTTTTGGAATCAAAAGGCTTGAGGGGGGCAATAAAAGCAGATTGGCTCCCTTTGTCAGGGTACTGCTGGAAACTATTTTACAAACCCAAATCAATCCGTGTGACTTAGAATCAGTCACAAGGGCACATAGTGGGGAAAAGGAGTCCCAAATAGACATTAAAATAAAATGTAAAGAGTTATTTAAATATTTACTTTCAAGCATGCAGGAGTGGGACAGAGGTAACATATTTCTTATGAACTTTTGGCCTGATTCTAGGACGTATGGCACAACTCATGGGTGGATGTGAGTTTTGACATATGCCGCTATGCCGGGGACCCTGTGCCAGATTACAGAACAGGCAGGGTCCCCAGCACCTATGCCCTTGTGACTTGTGGCAGCTGCAGGGTTACGCCATGGCAAGGGCATACCTGACCCGGTTGCTGCAAGCTGTAGTGATGCCTACCCACAGGCTCAAGCTGCACATGGCATGGCCCCCAAAGCCCTGCACCAGAACACAACAGCAATGCCCCACAGAGCTGTGGAGGGTTGGGGGGTACTGGATGGCCTTGGGGTGATTGGCAGGTGGGGGTTGTGTACAACCCTGTGGGGCAGTGCTCAGGAATGGGGGCATGGAGGTGCCAGCTGCTCATGGATGGCAGCCCTGCCGATGGGTGTGGGGTGGGGACCTATGAGGGACCCTGGGGGGGTCAGCTGTTGAGGCAGCAGGCATGGAGGTGCAATCTCAGTGGACTTAGGGTATGGTTAGACCAGCTAATAGCTGGTCTAACTTTACTTAGACCATTGTCTGCCGGTGTTCCTCCTGGAATAGCAACTTGCCATTCCATCAGCTGGCCATTTGGAATATGGCCATAATCGATGCCAGAAACCCCCTTGCACCATGTCACAAGGGGTTTCTGCCATAGCCAGTGGCATAGCCCTCCATTGGCGCAGGCAACCTGTGCCATGTCGCAGGCTGCCTTTCGGAATTGGAGGCGGCATAATGCATGTCGCAAGGTGTGACATGGGCCATTGAGTTTGGTGCAAGTCACCTTGTGACATGCGTAACCTGTCTTGGAATAGGGCCCCACTGAGTCCAGTCCCAGTCCCCCCCCAATGTGGAGAATCATAATAGTTTGTGACTATCTTTAACTACTAATTCAATTTTGTCTCCAAGCCCAGACCTTGCCAGTGAACAAAAGGATGCCAACTTTCTTTCCTGGAATTTAGCAGGTTTAGGAAATAAAGTAGCAGATTCCAACTGGATCAATTTTGTACAAACATTTGAAATACTGTTATTTCAAGAGACTTGGATGATGGAACAGCTGTTTATTAATGGTTATGAATCACATTGTACTTCTGCTGTAGAAAACAACCACTTTGACAAACCCAAAGGGGGACTGGCTACCTTGGTGAAAATAGAGAGTGGCATTCAGGTTCCAGAGTATATTTCGTCAACTAAGGAGCTTGCTATAAGTATACTAAAATGGGAGAATAGACTGTTTCTTATAGCCAAAGTTTACAGTCCACCCAAATATCATGTTACTTTGTCATATGATATGTGGAGTAAGTTAACTAATGAAATTGATATACTGTTGCTCAGATATCAAATTGACATTGTTATAATTGCTGGGGATTTCAACTCATGCATTGCAACTTTCAATAATTTATTACATTTACAATCCTATATGTAGCTGGGGGATCTTCCCATAAGAAACTCTTCTGATAAAATAGTCAATGACACTGGAAAAAAAACTAATTGCATTTATCACTGATAATAATCTGCTAATACTTAATGGCAGAATCAAGGGCAATAGAGAGGGTCTATGTACATTTTTTCTTCTATTGGTCAGAGTGTCATTGATTTTATATTAATTTCTCCTCAGAGTCATGAACTCTTTGAAAATCTCTCCATATTCACGAGGCCTGAAAGTGACCATGCAGCACTTATGCTGACAGTAAAAGTTCCTTTTAAAATTCCCACCCCATGGAAAAAAATAATCCTTTGGTGTCTTTGGCTACTGGAAGTGGACCTAAACTAATTTTAAATACAAAAAACAGGGAACTAGCCGAGGAGATAATTTACTCTCCTGCCATGGCAAGTTTATTCTCATCTGCCCAGGACTCTTTCCTGGCTGAAAGCTTATATGAAAGATTAGAGCTCTGTTTTCAACTCATTGGTGCAAAAATATATTCAGTTACAAAAAAATACCTTTTCCCCTACTTGGTTCAACTTGGAATGTAACCAGGAGAAACATATGTTGGGAAAATTAGTGAGGTTTATCAAAAGAAACCCATCTAAGACATTGTTTGCACTACTAAATGTAGCAAGAAAATCTTATAAAAAGTTTTTAAATCTGAAAAATCATGAATTTACTCAAAAACTGTGGAAATTGACATTTCAAACCCTAAAAACTAATGATTCCAGGTCATTTTGGTGCATGGTCTCAAAACTGTTAAACTCTTATTCTCCATCTTTGGCGGTTTACATTCCTAAGGATTCTTGGGTGTCCTGTTTTAAAAAACTATTTACTAATGACACTCCCAAAGCTAGTAACAGCACCCATATTTGGCTGTCTTTGAACTCATATCACCCTTTAATATGTTCTCTAGGGGAGTTTGAAAATGCAGTTTTACAACTTACAAATAATAAAGCACTTGGGCCAGACAGAATCCCAGGAGAAATCTATAAAGAACATCTGAACTACTGGGTTCATTTTTTAACTAATGTTTTCTGTGCTTGTTTGAGGGAAAGGTTTAACCCATGTTCCTGGACTGAAAACGTAATTGTTCCCTTACATAAAAAACAGAGACTACCATAACCCATTGAACTATCATCCCATAAGTCTGATTGATATACGCTCCAAAATATTTTCCAGTATTTTACTCAACAAACTTCACTCTTGGATAGACAATTTTAGTCCATTATCCAAATTTCAATCTGGATTCCATCATGTTTTTTCAATAATTAACATAGAAAGATAGAATTTGACAGCAGATAAGGACATCTTGGCCCACCTAGTCTGCCCATTTTCCTACCTAGTGGATAAGTTGCAGATCCTAGTAAACCAACAGCCTACTTCCTCCTACCCCCCACTAGAATTGCCTTATGTCTGCCCCATGCGTTCTTGAATTCCTCCACTGTTTTTGACTCCACTACCTCCTCAGGAAGGTCATTCCATGTATCCACGACCCTCTCCATGAAAAAATACTTTCTCACATTACCTTTCTTAGATTAATGGCCCCTTATGATTCTGCTCCTTTGTGTTCTATTTTTAATTTGAGTTTGATCTCAGGTTCTTTTCCTACATTGTGAAAATGTGCCAGGGT
Organism: Neoceratodus forsteri; assembly: GCA_016271365.2. Taxonomy (NCBI): domain Eukaryota; kingdom Metazoa; phylum Chordata; order Ceratodontiformes; family Ceratodontidae; genus Neoceratodus; species Neoceratodus forsteri. The sequence goes on along the minus strand of CM057456.1, from coordinate 1,164,207,711 downwards.
GGTGCCCATTCCTAAGAAAGTAGAAGCTAATGGATTGGATGATTTTTGCCCTATTTCAATTCTGAATCTCCTTAGTAAGTTTCTTGAAAAAATTATCAATAAACAAATCACTTATTTGCAGCAATATGATGTTTTGTGTCCACAACAGCATGGTTTTCAGCCACATCATGGGACTGAGACTGCCTTGGTCATGTTCACAGATGCCTTTCTCAATGGATTTGAAAATGGGTATATGTTGGGGGCAGTGTTTGTGGACCTGACCAAGGCATTCAATTTAATTAATCATTCTTTGTTATGCTTTAGATTGAGGGAACTTGGGTTTTCTGACAATGTGGTGTCTTGGTTAAATGATTATCCATCTCATCGTTCTTTGTATGTTTCTTTGGGTGCTATCTGTTCTTCCATTTATCCGGTTCATTCTGGTGTTCCCCAGGGATCGATTTTGGGTCCTCTTTTGTTTTCTTTATTTATTAGTCCTCTGTCATCTGTTCCTTTATCCTGTGATTGCTTACTTTATGCTGACAATATGATTTTATTTATTCAATTTTATTCATTAGCATCACTCACTTTACATCTTGAACAGGATTTTAGTTTAGTATGTTAATGGTTTAATGAGAAAGATTTGCTTCTTAATGTTTCCAAAACTAAGTACATGCTGTTTGGGACTCAATATCAAATGAGTGAAAAACCTAGTTTAATTATTCATGATGATAAATGTACCCCTTTGGAACATGTGTTTGAATTTAAATATTTAGTGGTCATTCTTGACCCTTGTTTATCCTTTCAGGGATAAGTCAAAAGTGTATGTCATTGGATTAATCAAAAGATTTGTGTTCTATATAAGTTTAAGCAATTTTTACTATCAATACCAGGAAAGTTATTGCTGTTGCTTTACTCCTTCCACATTTGGATTATCCGGGAAGTTTGTACTATAAGTTGTCAAGTCAGGAAACTCATGCTTTATCTGTTGTTTTTAATAATATTTGTCATATCGTGTTGAATTGTCCCCCTCATACACATCATAGTTTTCTTTATTCAGCTCTTGGTTGGTTATCTCCTAATGTTTGTTTTCAGTATACTTGTTATTGTTTAATTTTTTAAATCTATCTTTGGCTGTAATGAATTTCCTTTACATGATCTGCTTAGTGTTAGAACTACTGTACCTCTTTGAATTTGAGATCCCTTAAGGGAACTTTACCTGTAGACAAACTTTGTTTAACAAAGACAGGGTCTAGAGCTTTTTCCAACATGCCCCCTATACTTAGGAATAATTTGCCAGAGGACTTAAGGAAAGTAGGTTCTATTGAATGTTTTAAAAGTAGATTGAAAATATGGTTGTCTGTATTGAATGTATGTGATTGTATCCAAAATAACTGATTTGTTGAATATTATTGTTTTGTTTCTCTTAATTTGTTTTATTTTTATATTTGTTGTGAATTGTTTTGTTTTGGGTCAGACATGAAAAAAAGCTTGTCCCATGTCTTTACCCAGTTAATAAAATAACAAAATAAAAACAAACAAACAAACAAACCTCTGAGCCATCCCCCTCTATCTTCAGATTGTGCCCCTTGTTCTTGCACATCTCTTTTTCTGAAAGATGCTACCCTCTTGGAGTTTGTTGATTCCCTTGAGGTACTGGAAAGTTTCTATCATGTCCTCCTCTCCCTCCTTTCCTCGAGGGTATACATATTAAGCTCCTTTAATCTCTCTTCATATGTCTTCTGGTGCAGACCCTGCACCATTTTAGTTGCCCTCCTCTGGACAGCTTCCATCCTGTTTATATCCTTGCAGAGATGGGGTCTCCAGAACTGCATGTGGTACTCCAGATGAAGTCTCACCAACTGTCTGTAAAGAGGGATAACAACTTCCTGTTTTCTACTGGTGATGCCTCACCCTATGCATCCCAGTATCCCCCCAGCCCACCTTACTGTCTTCTTACATTGCTTGCCCACCTTTAGGTAATCTTATATGACTACCCCCAGGTCCCTTTCCATTTTTGTTATTGTTAGTATCTCACCCCCATTGTGTACTCTTCCCCTGGGTTTTTGTTTCCATAGTGCATTAATTTGCCCTTCTTTGCCTTGAATCTAAGCTTCCATACATTTGACCATTCTTTCAACCTTGCCAAGTCCCTTATCATCCTTTCCACCCCACCTTCTGTATCAACCCTGTTGCAGATCTTTGTGTCATCTGCAAAGAGACATACTTCCAGTCCCTCTGCAATTCCACTTATAAAGACATTAAAGAGGACCAGTCCCAGTACTGAACCCAGCAGTACCCTGCTAGTAACCCCCCCTTTCTTCAGAGTGGACTCCATTTACTATTACCCTCTGCATCCTGTTGTCCAACCAATTTTTTACCCAGGCTACCACCCTGGGACCCACTCCAAGTCTGGCTAACTTGTATATTAATCTTTTGTGTGGGACTGTGTCAAATGCCTTGCTAAAGTCTAGGTAGACCATGTCCACAGCCCTTCCCTGGTTTACTACTTTGGTCACCCAATCAAAGAAATCTATAAGATTCATCTGACAAGAACTTCCAACTGTGAATCCATGCTGCCTTGGGTCCTGAGCCCCACTGGCTTCTAAGAACTCAACACTTCTTTCCTTGAGAAGTGATTCCATCATTTTCCCTACCACTGAGGTCAAACTAACAGGTATGAAGTTTCCTGCCGCTGTCTTGCTCCCACTTTTGTGAAGGGGAATCACATCTGCCTTCCTCCAGTCCTGAAATGCCACACCATCCTCCCATGATCTGTTAAAAAGGTTAGTCAGTGGTGTCACTAGTTCTACCCTTAGTTCTTTTAGAATTCTTGGGATAAATCTTGTCAGGACCCATTGCTTTGTCCACCTTTAGTTTTAAGAGTTCTTTCAGAAACCTTTCTTCTGTGAATGGACAGGTATCAACCACCCTATCCAGAGTGCTTCTATTCTTTGGCTTAGGTACCTCCCTCACCTCTTCTTTTGTGAATACTGCGCAGATGTATTCATTCAGTATCCCTGCTTTTTCACTGTCACCCTCTACCCACCCTCTCTTCCCTTTATTAAGCCTCACTATCCCTCCCTTAATCTTTCTTCACTCCCTAATGTACCTATAAAAGGTTTTATCCCCCTTCTTAAGTGAGTTGGCTATCTTTTCCTCAGTTTGTGCCTTTGCGGTTCTGACTGCCTTCCCTGCTTCCTTCTGCTTTAACTTGTACAGTTCTATGTCCTGCTCCTTCTGGGTTTTGTTATATTTTCTGAATACTACCTTTTTCTCCTTAACCTTCCCCGCCACCTCTTTTGAGAAGCATAGTGTTTTTTGTCCATCATGTTGTTTTGTTGATTTGCTTCACACAAAGGCTTGTTGCCTCTGTGATGGCTGTTTTGATTTTTCCCCATTGTTCCTCCACCCCTCCTTCTTGCCCATTTGCTAGTGCTTTTCTGAGATACTCTCCCATTTTTCCAAAATCAGCCCTCCTAAAGTCCAATACTCTTGCTTTTGTATGGCTTGACTCTATGGCTGTTTATCATGAGCCACACTGTTCAGTGGTCACTTGTTCCCAGATGGCTACCCACTTCTAAATCTGAGATCTTTTCTCTGTCCCCATTTGTCAGTACCAGGTCAAATTTTCCTCCTCCCAAGTGGGTTCCACCACTAGCTGTCTGAGGCATGCCCCCTGTAGGGCATTGAGAATAACCCTGCTCTTGGATGTGGCTGCAGCAAAGGTGATCCAGTTAACATCTGGCATATTCAGGTCCCTCATCAGCAATATCTCTCCTTTTTCTATCATTCTAAGGATGTCTTCTATCATTTCCTTGTCCATTGCCTCCCCCTGAGATGGGGGTCTGTATACAACCCCCATGCAGATTGTGGTGCCATTTCCTGTCTCCAGGGAGACCCACATTGCCTCCTCTACTCCCTGTTTACCCTTTAATTCCATTGCTTTCATCCTATCCCTTACATAGAGAGCTACTCCTCCTCCTCTTTTACCCTCCCTTTCCCTCCTGTAGCTTGTGTACCCTGGTATGTTGACATCCCAGTCATGGTTCTCTGTGTACCATGTTTCTGTGACTGCCATGATATCCAGGTGTCCCTCTTCCATCAAGGCCACTAGTTTAGGAAGCTTGTTACAGAGACTATGGGCATTGGTACTCATCACCCTCCATTTTTTGATGGCCTTACCCCTTTTAGCCCCATCCCAGTCCTTACTGCCTTTGCCTTTTTTGGCATTTTCCCCCTGTCCTGCTCCCTCTTGACTTCTCTGCCTTGGTGTTTATCTTACTAACTACCTTGTTTTGTGAGGGGAGGTTGGAATTTCCCTGCTCCTTTTCAGTGCCTCCCCCTTGACTAGTTTAAATGCTTGCCAATGAAGCATTTAAACCTATCACCTCAGATCCTAGTTTCCCTCCCGGACAAATGCAGACTATCATGCCAGTATAGGCCTGTATCCTTCCAGGTGGACCCCCGCCCCCAGTGAAGCCAAAACCCTGAGCATCACACCAATTTTTCAACCATTTATTGAATCCCATGGTGTAGAGTGCCCTAGCATCACCCTTGCCATAGACAGGCAGTACCTCTGAGAAGGTTACAGTACATGCTACTTGTCTAAGACCCCTCCCCAACTCTACAAACTCCTCTTGCAATGCTCTGATCCCATTCCCAGCCAGGTCATTTGTCCCTAGGTAGACAATGACAGCTCCCTCCCTCATGCAGCTGCTCCTGCGATCCTGAGGAGTCACTCCCTGTCCTTCCAAGCCATGGCACCAGGCAGGCACCTTATCTCCCTCTCCCCTTCCTCCCCCAGTTCTAGCACCCTAATGATTGAGCCCCCCACCAGGAGTTGTTTCCTTTCCCTCTGGGGTCCCTTGCCACCCTGCTGTGGGTCTCCTTTGTGGAGGTTCCCAGCATCCTCCTTGGTCTCCACTGCAGGTGCCTCCATAGAGGAACCACTCTCTGCCAGAACAGTGTATGAATTGTGGAAAGGTACAATATTGACAATATTTTTGTGGTAGCGCATTTGATTGAAAAGTATCGACTTTCAAAAAAGATGAAACTCTATGTGCTGTTTAAAGATTTTTCAAATGCTTTTGATTCAGTTGTTAGGGAAACTTTGTGGAATATTTTACAGGAGTGTGGAGTGCCCTTAAATATTTTGACACTCATATTTCTTTTTCATCTAAATACTCAAACCGCCGTAAGATATGATAATAAGGGGCGCCTGTCTGAATACTTTGCATCTAATAGGGGGGTTAAGCAGAGATGCCTGTTGGCACCTCTATTATTCAGCTTATATATTAATTCTCTACTGAGTTTGATACCTCTTTACCCTTGGAGTCTCCTAAAATCAATAATACTTTCATACATATCTTAGCTTTTGCCGATGATTTAGTCCTTTAATTACTTTTCAAGGCTGGATTACAAAGGAAAATAAAGCAGATTAACTACAAATGTGAAAAGCTCAATTTAAAAATTAATCTTAAAAAAAGTGGTGATCTTTGGCTCTCCTTAGTATTCTACAAACTTTTTTTTAGGTGCTCAGCATATCGATATACAATAGTATCCTCTTAAGTCTACCTGGGAATAAAATTCACCTCTAATGGTCACTGGACAACACATATTAGAGAGCAAATAGGCAAGGCAAAACAGGTATTGAAAGCACTGCAACAATTTAATTTTAAATATGGTGGGCTCTCTGTTGCCCCAGCCATTACTGCAGGAGAAGCCAAAATCACACCGATTCTTTTATATGGTGCGGAGGCATGGGGAGTTAAAGACTGGCCTAATCTCAAATTACCTGTGTCATATTATTATAAATCTGTACTGCAGGTACCCAAAGGTACAGCCAACTCAAATGTAAGATCCAAGCTCAGTAGAATTCCTATCTTATATGTTCTCAAGTTGTGTATAGTGTCATATTGGTTAAAAATCATAAATAACTCATCAAATAGGCTTCCCTTAGCTTGTCTGAATGAAAAAAGGCAGCAGCAAGCAAGTGACTTCCACTCACCATGGCTCAAATAATTCATTTCAATTTTGAATAAAATTGATGCTTCTCATCTCTGGAGAGATTTTCAACTAGGCATTTCAATTGTTCCATCCTATAGAATCAGGCTTAAAACAAAAATGTTTTCTGTGGCACAAGAATTACAGATGCATCAAGTAAGAAGGCAAAAACAAGCTCCTTGGTTTGGTCAAAATAAAATAGATTCGGTGATTATGGACTATCTCATAATGCCATTATAGCCCCATCAGAGGAGGGCAATCTCATGGGCAAGACTGGGTATTCTAACTCCTAAATATACATATCTGAATCAATATTCTTCTTCTTGGCATTTAATGACAACCTATGCCCCTGTAATTGTGGTTTTCATGAAATATTTCATGTTATAATATAGTGTCCTTTGTACAGCAGTTATAGAGATAGGGATATAAAAGACATCTTGCCTAAATATGCAAATACAAATTGTGATGTATTAGTCATAGTAATGCATCCTATGAATAAGGATGAGGCAGAAAGGATTGCCAATTTTGTAATCTCTGTAATTAGTTTAAAAAGGAAAAAAACTTCTCAACTCTAAAAATCAGAGAGCTATGTGTTGAAATTATTACAGCTCATAGGGAATCACACTATAAAAATGAAATTAAGAGGTCATTTAGTCTACAAATGTATTTAAATGTCTTAAGATGTGCAATATTCTTATAACCTATTTTCTTGCAACATTGTCTAATGAATGTGTATAGTGTTTTTTTTTATTGTAAACTGATGTATATATTTCCTTTTTTATACTGTTGTAATGTCCAGATGTGTATGTCCTGGAAGAACAATGAACTATATCTATCAATCATCCTATTGGTACTTTTTTCATTTACATGGGGTTCCCTAACAGTAAGAAGGCTAGATCTGTCTATATCCTTTGCATTTTTCAATGCCTGATCCACAGTCCACCTACTGTAGCCCCTTGTAATGAACCTCTCACACATCTCAGTGCCACATTTCTCAAACTCCTTTTCCTCACTGCAGTTTCTGCAGACTTGTAGGTCTGCCTCCACTGCTGCTCCCTATCCATGGAGGCCATCCGGGGAGAGCGACAACAAGCCTTTGTGGCCTAGAAAAAAAAATAGCAAGCCCCAGGGTCCCCGGGAAAAGTGCGGGTCCAAGGCAGAAGGACAAAGGCTGCCTATGCGAGGGAGTCATGGCTGGTGAGAAAACTGTCCAGAAGGAGATGAGGAGCAACAGAAACATTCACAACAGAAATTGAAGAAAATTTTGGGGAATACTCATCTAAAAAAGGTGGTCTTCTGATGCAACATTCTCCATGAGGTCTGATGTATGCAGGCTGATGGGAGGAATGAACTGGAAGGTAAGTGTGGGGACCGCCCCTTATATAGCTTCACACTGATGCCAATCTCATGACATTGGGGGGGCAGTCCCATGCCAGACATTGCTAGCTAAAGTTTTTTGTGTGGTCCTAGCACCTGGCAGTACAGTCCTCAGGGTTATTACCTACTGCAAGAGTCCTCTTGAAGTAAGATCAGTAAGTTTCTGTCAGTCTCCTTTTTTGGGGGTTATTTGTAAGTCCAGAAAGGAGACTGACACAGAATCACACTGCATTGTAAATTTAAGATTTTCACTACTTTTCTTCAAGCTGCAAACCCATTAAGTTCCTCCAGTAAGCCATGACACACCATAAATATGTCATCTATAAAAAGACACTAGCAATCTATCCTATCATATTAAGGATTGTTCTGGTTATCATAGACAGTTGTTTTCTCCCAATGGCCCAGTTAGAGGTTGGTGTAGTTAGGTGCAAATGTGGCACCCAAAGCATTCCCCTTACACTGAAGATACCAATGATCCTGAAATAAAAAAACATTTTTTGTGAGGACATGCTCAGCACACTCCAACAAGAAACATTTTTAACCCCAACCCACACTTGGATCCAAGTCTATCCAATATTCCAATGCTTCCAGTCCCACCTCATGTGGTATATTGGTATATGAATAGTGCTGATCATCATTTGGGAGAGAAAAAATACCTGGGACACATGCCTGAGGAAGACCTCCTTCCTCTTAAGACTTAACAGATTACATTTTAACCCATTGCGTTCTCTTTTGCAGACGTGAATGATAACACCAAACTGAAGCTCAGTGAATTTCTGAAACCATAATTTCATGTATAACCATGTAGTGTTCAATGAGGCTAAAGGTATTACTGAATTCTAAAAGAGGAAATGCAATATTGTCTGTTCCATATGCTTGTTTCTTTAAAAGACAAAGCCCTCTAGGGATTCTTGCTACTTGTATATATAGGCATCTAAATTTGTAGTGTTTCAATAAATTCTTCTGATTTGATGTGTTAATTTCTCAAGTTTTCTAAAAGCATCCCATAAAGATTTTGATTCAGTAATAACTTCTGTTGCTGCATTGTTTTCAACTAAAAAAGGGTTTGCAGTCCCTACTGTAGTTAGCAGTTGAGTTTCATATTCCAGAGGGTTTCCGGGGTTTTCAGTCCCCATATTAAAAACTAAATTTGGGGTTACTTCTAATGACATTCTTGTGGTTATTCTTTTACCTTCAGAGTCTTTTTAAATGGTTTTCATGCAAGTAATACTCATTTTAAGCTTGCAACCCAATTTTCCTATAGTTCCTATATCTAATGCTGTGATACTTACGATGCACTATCTCACTATTTGTACATTGCTGGTTTCACACTTATTTATTGTTTTTTTTCAAGCTGGTGGTATTTTAGACATTTTTTAATTACTGTGTTAATTAGTTTAAGGTGCATATGATGGTGCAGCATTAATGATCTTAAAGTGATTAATTATGATATCATTGCCTTTGTCAGTTATGTTAAGTATATTTAGTGTGTTTTCTAATGTCTGAAAGTCAGCTTTTGATAAAGGGTCATAATAGATCTGAAATATGTCAAGCGTTACAGACCATGTTGGTGATTTCTATTTTTTTGTGCAATAAATAAATTAAACTGGACTTACTGTAGAGTGGAGTCTGTACTTATATGGCTGGTGTAATGCCCAAATTTCTGTGAATCCTCAGTAGCTCCACGCATCAGATACACCAATAAATTAGTGTGTGAACCCATTTTAAGGTGCCTACACTGACTGATAATAATGCAATACTTACTACTCTTCATAATCCACTTGAAAATACCAGGCTGAACAGCCTTATTAGAGTTAACTAGAGTTTATCAGGGTTATATTTGCTAATTTATTAAACACTTTACTGAGGGAACCAATAATCTATTCAGAACCTCAAAGGAATGAAAGCTAAGCAAGTCAAAGTAACCTACACTTTTGACTTGGAGACCAGATTAAAGAGGCAGAATGCAAAGTGTTCTCAGCAGGAGTAAATGAATCCTATTTTATGCAAAACAAATGCAAAAAAAATGAACATAAATCAGCTAAGGCACATTAGAAGTTGATTAAGAAAAAGAAAAACATGATAACTCAAATGTGAGAGAGAGCAGCTAGACTTGGGAATAAACTTCCTGAGCATATTATTATTAGTGAAAATAGAGATATATTTAAAAATCCTCTGGACAGCCACATTTCAGATAATGAAAATATGAGACATTACAATCCTTTCTAAAGGAGCTAGACATTGGGCCTTGGCCTCTTTTTGCTCCTTCAATCGTAAGTGTTTCATAATTCAAATGTACAAATATTTAAAGTTGTTTCCATTATCTGACACTTTAGATCCATATGGAAGACAACCAGCTACTCCATGAGCTGCAAAATTCTATGGGAACTTGAACATTAACTGGATCAGCTTCTCCCGAACTGGAGTCAGTCTCAGTGGATAAACATTTGAACTGCTCCTCAAGCTATGCTGCATCTCTTGCTAAAGTTTTAGATTTCTGTGGCAATGTTGTCCTCAGGTGTCTGGTTCTTGAACTATACTGTCAGTGTCTGGTCAAGGTGTTGCACACCCAATATAATAATGTGTGTGTGTGTGTGTGTGAGATACAGGACTAATCCCTCATTTAAGTGTGGACCATTCCAATACAGATGACAGTACAGTATGTGTCTACATTGACTTCTCTAGGGTTCTTAACTGATAACTGTATCTAACCCATAGCCACACCTTCTATCTCTGCTCCTGCACCAGTTGACTCCCCCATAAGTATTGAACCCTACAGTACAATTTGCATTAAACTGCCAAACCGATGGGTTGGATTTGCATTGTTTCTTAACATTGACAATGGATGGGAGGGATGGGCAGCTGCAGTATAAGGGATTGCTAGCTACACAGTCAAGCAGACTTGTTAGACCATAAGGCCTGTATCTGCTGGCAGTTTCGTATGTTTGTATGTTCATATGACAACTCATATAGTGTTGTTTTTCAACTCATTACTGGCTGAAGAGAAACTTTTTTTTTTTATTCTTTCTGTTTATCCTCCTCCGCAGAGCAGATCCCTGTGATCACCAGCCACTGACACCTGCACCCCCTGGGCCTCGTCTGGCACCCCCACAGAGCCGGCCTTTAATCGCTTATGCTACTCTGTATGGCGAGTGCCTGGCATGGCCATCAGTTGCTGAGATTGTGCCCTGCCATTTTCTGCCTTTTTTTTTCTTGCCCTGAGAGCTGGACATGCAATGGAGTCCAGGCACATATGTGTTGATGTCCACCATGCTCCCCCCCCATTCTGCTGCTTGCTGCTGTAGTGCTGCTGGCCTCTACCAGTCACAACTACAGTGCACTGCAATGGTCCCAACCCTCCTTAGATGAGAGAGAGCAGTCATGGGATGCTCGATCCTTTCTCTCCTCTGCTAACCCCCAGTGGCCCGAGTCTGTTCCCAAACCCGGGTCGCCGGTGTGGCATGAGGTGTGGCATCCAGCGCCTCAACCCTCAGTGCCACTGGGCCAGCCAAGAGCAGCTTTTATAACATATTTCTTCAAGTGGACTGAAATGCATCAGCAGGTTTGTCACAATGCAATGCAAAATTGAATTGCAACTCTCTAGAAACAGTTTTTACAAGGTATAATCTAGTAATACTTCTTGAAATCATTGGTAAATGCTAAAACAGTGTGACAGTTTAATGAAAACTACTGTAGTAGTTGCCCACAAGTATGTTACTGTTGATCATTCATACTTAAACTGTACTTATTTATTTATGTATTTATTTATGTATTCATTTAGTTATTTGAAATTACTCCAACTGGGATTACTTTATGAGATGCAGCATCTCGTTTTCATTGGGGTCCCAGCGAGGATAGCAGCCATCAGCAGGTTAGCATAGTCCAGCAGGAATAGGTACATACAGGCTAAAATATGCACAGGACACACAAACAAACTCTAAGGATAAGTATCTCTAAACAGCAATCAAAACAAGCAAACAAAGTGGGTTCACTGCAAACAATGAGCATGGGCATTGGTATGCATCATGCTCATGATCAATTAGATGGGGATTCTGGCCAAAACAAATACACGGAGTTCTATAGTGGCCACAAGAAGCAGACTTAAAGATTTGCAAGCTAGAATCATTCTTTAGCTGGAGATGGAGTTTGTTCCAGGTGTCTGGTGCTGTAAATGCAAAGGTCTTTCTACAAAATCCATGCTTCATCCTGGGAATGGAGAAGATTAGTGCTGCTGCTGAACAGAATGAGTGAGCACTGCTTGACTGTGTCTTAAATTAGGTGCCCCTGCACTCGCTCGTCCTGTCCGTGACTTGTTCAATCGATCATTCCTGTCTTGTAAAATTCCTGATAAGTGGAAAGTGGTGGTGGTCATTCCGGTGCACAAAGGAGGGCCCAACAATGCAATAGAAAACTATAGATCGATTTCCATACTCTAATGGTCAGCCAAAATTCAAGAGCGAATAGTGTATAACCACCTTCAGGACTATCTGGAATATCACAGTCTACTTTCCATATGTCAGCATGGCTTCTGAAGGAATCTCAGCACGCTAACAGCCCTGATAAAAGTTACCCCTGATATATTCCACTCGATGGATCAAGGCTTTGTTACCAGTGCCGTATTTGTTGACCTCATTAAAGCATTTGGCCTGGTCAGTCATGATCTTCTCCTCCAACAGCTACATGTCCTCGGACTTTACTCTGGTGCTCTAAACTGGGTTAACAACAACCTGTCTGATCATTTTCAAAGGGTTAAATAGGCTAGATCCGTCTCTGACCTAAGGCCCATCACTTATGTTGTCCATCAGAGATCCATTTTGGGTCTTCTATTATTCTCTCTTTTCATTAATGAACTGCCCAATTTTTGCTGAGGGGCTTCTGCGCACCTCTATGCAGATGATGCAATCATCTATCGCTCCTCCCCTGATATTGATCGAATTAGCAGAGAACTTGCATCTGACTTTTCTTCCCTTGAGGACTGGTTCAGCTGCAATCACCTCATTCTTAATACGAAAAAAACTAAAAGTATGGTATTTACTCATCGACCCTTCATCAAGTCTCCTTTCCCCCCCTTAGCATTAGCTTGAGCAATGGTGATATGCTTGAGTGTGTCCAGTCCTCCAAATATCTAGGAATCCTGTTGGACACTGCTCTCACCTTTAGCCTGCATGTCTCCTGTGTCACCAAATCCTTGTACCAGAAACTTGGTCTCCTTCATCGCATCCGGCCCTTCCTTTCCTCTGCTTCCTGCCATAAGTTAGCTTACTGCATCTCTTCTGCCACTCCTAATGTATGGTGCTCCATTACTACTCTCTGCAAATTCCTCCTCCCAGACCCTTCTCACCCAGGCTTACCATAGGGTGGGGAGGTTACCCTGTGGGCAAATACCTGCTCTCACCACTGCAACATCCACGCCTCTCTGGGCTGGCTACCATATGAGACAAAACTGAAGTATTCTTCCCTGAGCTTCATGTTCAAGCTTGTCCATAAATTCACACACCCTAGCCTCCATGAGACTATATGACTAAGACAAGCGCCATGCATCCTATGATCTGCCTCACTCCCACTTCTAGTAACTCTGAAACTACATCGGCCACTGCCCATAGGTCTTTCTCTTTTGCGATGACATCAGACTGGAATTCCCTCCCCACCTCTGTCCTCTCCTGCTCCTCTCTCTCCACATTTCAATCCAATCTGTATGCCTCACTCTCAGTCACTGTATCCTGCTCCTGCTTCTGCTGATGAGTCATCCTTTCCTTCCCCTTTTATCCCTGCCCCTCACTGAACTCTGTGCTTCTCCATCTGCTACATCCATGTGTTCCACCCTGTATCCCCCTCTTCCTCATTGTCTGACACCCTCTCCTTGTCCCTCTCCTCCCCTTCCCCTTCTTCCTTTTGCTTTTGGTTGCTACTCTAAGTTTATTGTATATACCTTTGACATTTTGATTGCTTTTGAAGTACTCAGCCCTTGTTTGACTAATTTTTGTAAATACCTGTATGCTGTATCTCTATATTTTTTGCCATTGCTTATGCCGTACCTCAATGTCTGCCATTGCACTTGCTCTATCTCCTTATCTGCCACTGTATTTTGTTTCAATGTATTCTTATAATTGTCTCTTTGCTATTTTACCAAGACCCCCGGGTTGACCCTGAAAAAGGGACTGTATTGTCTCAGTGGACTTATCCGGTCACCAAAACTCAAATAAATAAATAAATAAGGAGGGTTAGGAAATTTGCAGTGTGTGTTAAAATGTAATGAATCAGAACAAGGCTCAAACTATGTTTTTCACTTCTGACTTTCTCCAGTGGCCGGGAACACTCCACTGTGATTGCACTTAGCCCTGAGAGTACAGTGGAATCAGTAGACTAAAGATCAGGGCTTATATGAGCTCTAACATGCACTGCGGCTATTAAACATCCCACTGCTGCAGTCCTGCTCTGATATCAGCTCCAGGGGATTCTAGGATTTGTAGTTACAGAAGATGTCAGCCTAGAAGTAAGCAGATTTAGCATTATACAATGTACTATACTACAGTAAACAGCAAGTAAAACAAAATGTTTTTGCACACAAAGTGCACATTAGGACTGGCCCCACATTTGTATATTGGGTCCTTTCTGGTGGTGGCTCTCCTTTAACTGAGAACTGTAACTTACCAGAAATTTATGATGCTGTAAAATCTTCATTAAATGTTGTTTTTAAATTTTTGGGTAACTGAGAATTGCACTGAAATGCATCCCTTTTTATGTTTATGTTTTGTGTTCATGATTTTCTCTCTCTCTCTCTCTCTCTCTCTCTCTCTCTCTCTCTCTCTCTCTCTCCTCTCCCCTCCCTGTTGCTCTCTGATCTATTGCTTTCTCTTAACAGGTAGAGTGAGAGAGAGAAAGACTTGGAGAAGGCAGTGAGATCATCAAAGATGCTCCTCAACGGGGCCCATCAATTCCTGGAAAGTGAAGATGGTAAGCATAGATAGATAGATAGATAGATAGATGGGTTGAGGGACCCATATTCAGAGCCTGCCGGCAGCATGCCCACCCGGGGGCACCACACGAATAAATAGGGCCAGCCAGATCTGGCACCATATTCAAATAGACAGCACAATCCAAACTGACTGTGCTATCCATTTGAAGATTGGACCATGGAAGCGTGGTGCACAGCCAGCAGTCACCATGCTTTGTGCTGTGCTACCAGGGTTCCAGGCCAAAGACCACCCATAAGGGTAACACATGGCACACACTGGTTAGTGCCATGACCTTTATGGGTGATATTCAGCCCAAACATGTAAATGAGCCATTGGGCATGCATAGTGCTAGTGGGCCATTTGCATGACCATTATGAGCTCATATGCATGCTACCACAGTGACCAAGTACACCATGCCAGGTCCCCCCACCCGAGCCCAGATCCATATCCATGGTAAAAAAAAGGGTTTACCCATGCCGCAGTGACAGTCGTCATGGAGTCATCCCTGACAGCCACAGCCGCAGTGCCGACTGTTGGCATTGCAGTGTCTGGGATGCCTCCATGTATCTGTCGGGAGGCTGCCCCTCCCAACTCCCCATGTGGGGGCTCAACCCCCACACCCCCCAGTCTCTAGAATTCTAACTCAGAGTTGGAGTTGGACCTGAGGGGGGCAAACACACAGCGAGGCAGTCCAGATCGCCATACAGACTGGTGGATTTGGCTCAATTCCTGTCACTGTGGTGGTCTTCACAATCAGGGAGTTACTGCAGCAATGGTATATGTAAAAAAAGTAACCCTGGTGGTTCAGCAGTCCCTCCTAAGCCCTGATCTCTGTCCAGTGTAACAGAGAAAGTAACCCTGTTGGTCCAGTGGTCCCTCCTTAGCCCTGATCCTCATTGATGTTAAAAGAAATAACCCTTGTGGTCTAGCAGTTCCCTCTCCATCCCTGATCACCTTCCATATTAAAAAATGCATAACCCTAGTGGTCCAGTAGTTCTCCATCCCTAACCCCAACCTGTCTGTATCTGACAAATTCCATCCCTGGTGGTCTACTGTACAATATTGTACAGTACCCACACCAGGAGAGCTCAGTCTATGGATGGCCATGGAGGTAAGCAGAGGGCTGTACCAGTCACCAGCTCTTGGTGTTGGGTCAGGGAGGAAAGGGGTGCTAGGGCACTTCCTGCTCAGGTGTGGGGTCCACTAGACCACCAGGGATAGGGTTTGTCAGATACAGGTTGGTTGGGGTTAGGGAAGGGGAATCACTGGACCACCAGGGTTATTTTATTTCAACATGGACAGGGATCGGGGTTGGGGAGAGAACTGCTGGACTACCATGGATATTTTATTTTAACATAGATGGGGATTGGGGCTGGGAAGGGAACTGCTGAAGCACCAAAGTTATTTTATTTTAAGATGGACAGGGATTGGGGCTGAGGATGGAACCACTGGACTACCAGGGTTATTTCATTTTAACATGGATGTGTATCAGGGCTTGGGAGGGAACTGCTAGACCACCAGGGTTAATTTTTTATTACATTAGATGGGGATTGGGGCTGGGGAGGGACTGTTGGACCAGTGCAGTTCCCAGCCCTTGACAGAGCATGGAGGGAGTGTGGGGAACCCACCACCTCTGCATACTGTTAAGGGCTGAGTTTCAGAATCATTAAACTGCACCACACTTGCAGATGTTTAGTGCTTCTGAAAACTTTCCAATATTGTGCTGTGCTGTGTATGCATGGGGTCTTCCGCATTTGCATATACACAGTGTAGTAATGAGCATCACAGCATTGTCAGGTGTCTGCCGTGCATAGGTGGCCTTTGAATATGGCCACACCCTCAATGGCTGGTGCTATTCCTGGTTATCACAAACCCAGTTTGTGCCCCACTAACCTTTTGAAAATGGGGGCCTCTGATGGTATCCAGTGATAATAGTGACTGAAAATGAGTGACTGTGAAAACAGAAGCTCATTTTCAGTGCTATCATATTGGGCTACCCTGCAAGAGTAGTGACAGAACAGCGAGGGAAGGTGACCGGAAGGGGAGGGATGGGGGGAGGAGAAGGGGAGGGATAAGGAAGAGGGTTTTGAAAGGGGAGTGTGCTTGCTGCAGCTGAACCAGTCATGTGGTGTGGTGGTGGTGAGGGTGGCTGGTTCCGGTGCAGTAGGCACTGGTTTCGGGGCTGGACTGGGGAGGCATTTTTGCCACTCCTTGCAACTGTTGTTTTTTTTTTTGGGCCGCATTCTTGAGTGTTGCCCCTTCCCGACATGCACCCTCCTAGAACTGGTAATCCAGAATCAGGGGGCTGCGGGGGGCAAAGCCCCCTGTGAGAGGGGTATGGGGGGCTCCGCATAAACACTGTATTTAGTTGCAGGATGTGCATTCTTTGGCATGTGTATATCGCAGATTTGCTTTTCGACTATATACAATCGCCATAACAGCGATCGCTGTTTTGCGATCACTATTATGACTGGGATCCACCTGGGACAGATAAGGACTTTTATCCATCTATTATGCCCTGTTATGTTACCAAATTTAACTAGTTATACCCCTCCAATGACACCCTAAAAATTTCACTTGTCAATAACTAAAGTACCCCCTTGTGCCCATCCAATTTGATCTTGAAGTTTCCCATAGAACCAGTGTTCACCACATTTCAGTTTGTTACGCTAGTCCACCACTATCTCAGTAACAAAAACATTTCTACACATCGTTTCTAAACTGTCCTGCTAGTTTAAAGGCTGTGAATCCCAGTGTTTGGCCATCTTTCAGTCTGAATAAAACATCTACCTCAACTCTACTGTGTCACCCATGTGTTAGCTTTCTACTGCTCTCCATCCTGTCCTCTAATGAGTGCATGATAATGTTTGTCAGCCTCTCCTTTTAGTTCAGCTATGGTGCTTGTGTATCATTTTTGATGGATTCTTTTAAATACCTTTTTCGATGAGTGTTCCAGAGCTGCTCACAGTATTCCAGATGTGGCCTGACTAATGATGACCTGTGTTGCAGCATGATATAACCTTTTAACTGTGGCTTGTGAATCCATGCCTGCTACATCCCAGTAACCTGTTAGCTCTCTCACGCACTTTGTCACACTGACAGGAACTTTTCAGGCTGCTGTTTGTCAGTATGCCCAGATGGTTCCTCATGTGAGAATTGAACAGTGACTTCATCCATGCTGTAGTATAATATAAAATGTTTAGGAAAAATCCTGAAATCAGAATGGTCAGTTTTGGTCATTACCATATCCATAAGTAAATCCTGTAGTGACCAATGGAAAAGGACCAGTTAGCCTTATTACCTACAATTAAATTTATAACACCCACAGTACTGTATCTCTTAAAACAATCACTTATTAAAAACTTTCAAATGGCAGCCATTTTTCCCCTCACTAAAATCCTTCAACCAGGCCATGAAAAAGTAAAATTCCCTCATATTGGAAAAATAAAAATAAATTAATTAAATGTTGTTTTCCTTTAGTGTCCATTCATTACAGTCAACCACACATTTTAACAAAGTCTAGCCAGAGTCAATACAGCTGTGTCGTGCTGCCAAATGACCAAAGTTGCTCCTGTGCATAGAAAATTTGGAACAACCAGGTGTAACTCGACTATTTTTGGAGTTGTTTCACCAAATTTTCAACATGGCCTTTTTGGGAACCCACCTTATGAAAAGTGCCACTGTCATTTTGTTCACTTGTCCCGAAAGGTTTAGTTTAGTTTAGTTTATTGTTCTAGGAATTATTACCTTTGAGCCAATGGCTCTTTTACAAAGGTTCCATGTCATCAATGTACAAACAAACAAGACATGTTACATAGAATGGTCAGCAAATTATAAAGGTTTCAATAAGCCAGTATAATACAGTACATCACAGTAAAAAAACAAAACATTGGAGGAATGGTCAAGGTGGGAAGGGTAGGAGGAGATATGGGGAGGGGAGCAGACTTAGAGTAGTTAGAGGTACTCAGATGCCTTTGTCAAGAAAGGAGCAGAGAAGGAGGATGAAAAACAGTAAAAACAGCCATGAGGGAAGAATCATTAGTCAAAGCAGTCACAGGAGCTAGAGGCTGAGAGGTGAGAGTAAAGCATAGATTTGAAAGCTCCTAGTGACGTGGAGGATGTAATGAGCGAGCTCAGGGCATTGTACCAGCTGGGGGCACGATAGGCAAAAGATCTTTGGCCCTGTGTGGTCCGGCATCTGGGGACCTGGAAAGGCTGGTGTTCTGATCTTCTGGTGGGACGGATGCTGGTATTCAGGCAAAGTAGGTCTTGGATACACGGTGGAGTGCGGCTCAAGATGTATTTTTTTGCCATCAAGCATGTGAGGTACCTTATGCAATTTGAGAGTTGCAACCATACTGTTTCAGCGTAGAGCCTACATGTATGAGTACACCTTTGCGCTCTAGTAATCAGCCGACAGGCCTTGTTTAGAGTGGTAGTGATGCACCTTAATGCGGTGGTAGTGGCAGAGCCATAGATAATTAAGCCATAGTCTATGATTGAGATGACAGAGCTTTGGATGGCAATCCTCAGGCGCAGCTTGGTGAGAATTGCCAGTTTCGAACAGGATTCCATCGCTGGTTCACCATTTTGCTGTGTTATCAATGTGGGTTGCAAAGGTAAGACCTTGATCAAAGGTGATTCCAAGGTATTTAAATGTTGACACTTGTTCAAGGGTATTTCCTGGGTATGTTTTGATAGTAGGTGGAATTTGTCTTTTTCTGTTTTGTGGACTGGAGAAAAGCATGGATTTTGTTTTTTTGTGATTTAGGACCAGCTTGTGATCTAGGAACCACTTTTCAACATTGGAGAAAGCAAGTTGCAGGCTCTGGAGTAAGGGTTTCAGGTCCTTATGAGAGAAGAGAATCACAGCATCGTCAGCACAAAGGATTATTTGTTCTGGGCAGGATTTGGGGAGAGAGTTTAGAAAAAGGCTGAAAAGGAGGGGGCCTAGGATTGACCCCTGTGGAACACCTGAGAGGACCGGTTTTGAGTCTGAGAGAACTTCTGAGACTTTTACTGATTGAGAACGTTGGGCCAGGTAACTTTTAACCCAGGCATCTGGTCCTTCCGAAAGCCCAAGACTGTGTAGTTGTGTGATAAGTAAGCCATGGTGAACAGTATCAAACACCTTTGTTAGGTCAATGAAAACAGCTCCGGTTTGATATCCTTTGTCCAAGGCAGTGTGAATTTCTCCTGAGAATTCCAGTAGGGCAGTCGATGTACTGTGTCCTTTCCTAAATCCATGTTGCTGCAAGCAGAGTATGTTATACTTATGCAGGTAGTCTGAGAGTTGGTCAGCCACAATTCATTCGAGGGCCTTGGAGAGGGGTGGAAGTATAGATATAGGCTGATAGTTTCCTGGTAGGGACTTGTCACCACTTTTGAACACTGGTGTGACTATAGCAGACTTCCATTTGTTGGGAAATTGACTAAGGCAGAGGGAGAGATTGAAAATTTTGGTGAGTGGGTGCACCACCTCTTCCAGGGTAAGGGACAGAATTTTAAGATCAGTAGTATCACTGCTTGCCCTGGATTTAGAGACAGCCTTTTTTATACATTTGTAGACTTCATGTGCCTTAACTATTTTGAAGTGGAAAAGCAGTTGGTTAGGTGAGGCAGTAGGAGATGTTGGTTTTGGCGAGGCCGTGTCAGAGAAGAAGTCCAGCGGGAGGACCCCACCGAGGTCAGTGAAAGTTTTATTTAAGGCCTTTGCCATGATTATTGGGTCTAGGGTAGTGGTTCCATCGACAGTCATTATAGTGGGAGAGGATTTGGACTGTTTACCTGTGGTATTTCTGATGTTGTCCCAGAATGATCTCCCATCACCCCAGGAGTCTGCGAGGGCATTTTTGAAATAGGAGCTCTTCATTAGTTGGATTTGTTTGGTACATTGGTTTTATGCCTGTTTATACTTCTGGATATCCATCAAGGAGCCTGTGGCTCTGGCTATGGCCCAGAGTTGGTCCCGAGCTTTGAGTTGGGCCAGTAGTTTGGCCGTGAGCCAGGGATTTGAGAGCGCTTTGATTTTACACTTTTTTTACTGGAGCGTAGGTGTCACAGGCAGTGTTGAAAGTTGTGATAAAATAATCTAGGGCTGCGTCAACATCTAGAGTATTGTATATTGGGGACCAGTCTTGCTGTAAAAGACAGGTCTTGAGCTTAGTAAGGTTTCCATGGGGTAGCACTCTGCTTGAGATGGTTTTTGGAGGTGATTTTTGGAACTTACTTGTCCAGGTACAGATCACAGGGGAGTGGTCGCTAAGAGAGTCCAGGAGAACAATTGTGTTTTTTATGCGGGCTGGGTGGCTAGCAAGGATCCAGTCAATGAGACTGCAAGTTCCAGTTTTGTAGTTTTTTCTAGTGGAGGAGCTCACCATCTGCGTTAGGTTAGCTGCTAGGATAGCATCCTTGAGGGACCCAACGTCTGATGCGAGCCAATTTATATTAAAGTCACCAAGGAGAAAGAGCTCGGTGTCAGGTGGTTGCGATCTTACAAATTCAAGAACAGTCTGTTTCATGGAGTGGCTGTGCCATTCTGTGCCACAGGTGTAAAACATGTTTTGGGCAGAATGTGAAAAATAACAGCTGTACTTTAACATGGAGGTGCAAAAATGACAATGTTGAAAATCTGGAGTAAAAATATTAAAAAGTTAGGCACGTGCTTACAAACTGCACAATGCGTGGTTGTAATGCAGTCATTTTGAGGAATTTATTCACCAGATTTGCAACATGGACTTTTTGGGACCCTACCTCATGAATAGTGGCACTGTCATTTTGTTAATCTGTCCGGAAAGGTGATTCCATGTAGTGACCACAAAATCACCTTTCGGGACTAAGTAACAAAATGACAGTGACAGTGTTCATGAGGTGGGGTCCCAAGAACCTCACATTGAAAATATGGGGCCACAATACCTAAAAATGGCTGATATACCAAGATAAGTTAAAAACCCCATTGAGTGCCATTATGTGGCACTTATCTTTGAATCTCTAGTTTGCAGTTCAGTTTTGAAGAGTGTAGACGTGTCCTGGTCCAGAGAAGATGATGGCCCTGACCTCCAGAGGTAGGTATGGTGTACGGGAGGATACGGGGAGGTGGGTGCTCAGTGGGAGGGTGGGGATGGGGGAGGGGGACTGGGGCAACAACAAGGGACAGTTTCCTTTTTTACAGGTAAAAAAGATGTCGGGAGGCTATATTCTTTATTTTCAGGGAAAAAACTAATTTGGGTAAACTGGGGTGGGCTCCCAGTGTGCCACATGGGGGGGGATGGACATGATGCCAACACAGGGATTGTGCACCCTGATGTTGGTGGGGGAATGAATAAAAGAAAATGAGCACACTGGGGTGGGGTCCCAGTGTGCCACATGAGTTGGAGGGGGTTACATGATGCCAACAAGGGGACTGGGCACCCCAATGTCAGTGCGGGAACAGTAAATGGAGGGAGTGGGGAGTACTGCAGCAGTGGGAAGGAACAGGAGGGTTTCATTACCTGCTGGTGCTGGGAGAGAACCAAGGGGAGCAGGGAGGACAGGAGCAGTGGGTAGGTGTAAGAGAAGTGTCATCCATAGATGGCGGATCTTGACGGAACACACATGTCTGACATTCACACGTAAATGATTGTGGTTCATAACATGAGTGGCACCAGGAATACAGAAGTAACAGCTGAAATAGTGTAGCTGTTACTCCATAGTGGCCAATCGTGGTGGAGTGTTACAAGCTCCGTTGGATGTTTGGAAGGATACTTCCAAATGTCCAATGGAAGGTGCCACAATCGACTGTTTTAGGAGCAACAGATTGATCACAAAATGGCTGTAGGATCTGCCTACAGTCATAAAAATGAAGTAGTACTCTGTTTTATTATCTGGTGTTTCTTTATTTACCATTATAGATCAAGGGAGTGCTCCTGACCAACTGGAGTCCTTCTTTTCTCTGCATGTGAGGTACTCTTACTCTTTGAAGAGTGTCTCATGTGCAGCTGCCCTGGAAAAGGCAAACATTCAGTTATGGTTGTAAAATACAAAATTACACTATTGATTGAGCTTGATTAATAATATAGTAATACCACCACTTGGACCACTTTTACAGTTGTAAAAGTGGTGTCACTTACATTCTTAGAGTATTAGAACCACTCATCTTCAGTTTGCTATTTTCATACCCTATGAATGTGTGTGAGACCACTCTTACCACTGTAAAAATGGCCACATCCGTGGTATTAACATACAAGAAAAATCCCCTTTCTTTCTTTACCTGCTAATCGGGGAAATCTCTGCTGCTTACCTTACCACATGTAAGCCTAGGACCATAACTCAATATTAGGTCTTCTGCTGTAAGTTTGTGTATCTGGGTGGGTTGAACATTTTGCCAGTAGAATGATGTAGAGTTTTAAAATGTCACATTCTGTGGTAAACATCTCAAGTGTGTGTGTATGGGGTGGGGGGCATTCTGCCAACAGAATTATGCAGAATTTTGAATCCATTTGTTCTGTGGTCAACAATCATTCAGTCTACTGAATGTGGGGAAAAGACATAGAAAAAAATAAGAAACATGGTAGAAAAGGAAGCGGTCACTAAGTGGTTTAAAAACAATTAATGTAGTCTTTAAAGCACATGTATAAGAACCAGGCAGGAATGAACCTGCTCAAGAGAAATCACCTTCTGAAGCAGAAACACTTTACCTTCTACTGCACAAAACTATTGAATATGAAACTATTGTATTAATTGATAGATACAGAACATCATCAACCACTGTATTTTCAGGAAACTATTTAATTAAAGCATTTATTTTTTTGTTCTATTGTTATAATCACAATAAAGTACAACAGGGCATGGATTATTGTGGGATATAGCAACTTCTCATGTTGTTTAAGGCACTTGGCTGCTCTTGTTGAACAATATAAGGCTTGGGCTAATCCCACAATGATGTACACCTAGTCATTACTTATTGCTTAATTTTACTTGTGAGTTCCTGTTGCCAAGAAAGCATATCCTGGCAACAGGAATCCACAAGTAAAATCAATGCAGAACTTTACATTTTTGATGTTAAATGTTGGCTGCCATGTGACTGCCACTATTTGTGGCTGTCTGCATCCTTCTACATGTTTCCTATTCTTCTTTGTCCACTCTCCCCGCACAAATTTGTGTCATTTGCAAAGAAACTCACTTTGCTGTTCAGTGCATTCCCCATGTCACTGATGAATATACTGAACACCACAGATCCCAGCACCAACCCCTATAGGAACCCACTTGTAATATTCCTTACAACTGATAGTATGCAATTCAGTACTGCCACCCAAGTCCTGTCTGCTAGCCAGCTGCTTTTCCAACTTGTCAGTTTCTCCCCTAAACCTGTTTGTCTGATTTTCTGTGTAAGCCTCCTGTGTGGTACTGAGCTGAATGTCATTCTAAAATTTAGATAAAGGATTTAAACTGCTTCATTTTTTTTCTATCAGCTGTGTTACCGCTTGAAAAGTTTATCAGGTTAATTTGACATTATCTTGCTATTGTATTCTTATTCTGGTTCTTTCAGTTTTCTTACAAAAGCTACTATTCTCTCCTGGATGATGGCTTCTATTAGTTTTTCTACAACTGATGTTAGGCTTACTGCCTGAAAGTTTTCAGGGTTGTCCTTGCCCCTCTGCTCTTGTAAAAGGTGACTAATTTCAGTCTTACAATTGGCTTGTAATTCCCCAGTAAAGGAATAATGCATGCTAGGGTGGGAGTTATGCTGGGATAGCATCCCACCTCGGGTGTTTGAGCCCAAGGCCACAGGCCAAAGGCATCCAAAACCCAAGAAAGGATATTATCCCCACATAACTCCCACTCTGGAGTGCATATTCCTATTATACAAAGGTTCGTTTGTGTAAAAAGTAGAAAAAAATATATAGATAGATATCTCTCTCTCTATATACTGTATATATCTATATATCTATATATATATATATATATATATATTAGAGGCAAAAACTCCATTTAATGCATCAGTTAGGGTTGTTCCACAGCAAAAAAAGCTAGGGAAATTCGGGGTTAGGCTGAAAGCCCCTGACCCCAGCCCACCCCCAACCAGCATTGGGTGTGCTAGTCACGTTCCCTAAATCTCACCCCATCACATGTGTAAAGAAGCTGAGGTGTAGGAGAATGGGGTGAGACTTAGGACCGATGACCCCAATGCACACCCTGATGCTGGTTGGGGGTGGGCTGGGGATCCAAGGGGGCTTAACCCTAACCCTGAATTTCCTAGCTTTTTTTTGCTGTGGAACAACCCTAACTGATGCATTAAACAGAGCTTTTTGCCTCTAATTTCCCCTCTTTTTGAGAATGAGGATGATAAATAATGAAAGGAATGCAGTGGCGGCAGCGCGGGGCCCTTTGGGCCCCACGCTCCCACCATGTGATATCTTGTTGAACAGTAACAGGAACTGAAAAGCAAATGCAAGCGGCAACAATAATGCACATGGCAAAGCAAACGTAAATGGCAAAGCAAACATTAACAGAAACAGAAGCGTAAAGTGATTCCAAACCAAACAGTTATGTAAACGGAGACATCAAACAGAAGTGCATACAGAACGCAACTGGTAACACACACATTCACGGTACCACAGTTGTAAATGCAAATGGTAACAGTAACACCAATAATAACACCCAAGTAAACAGAAACGCAAGCATGTACAAAAACACAAACTGTAACGCACACACTCATGGAACCACAGTTGTAAATGCAAATGGTTATGGTAACAGCAACAATAAAGCCAATAAAAACGGAAACGCAAGCGCATATGAAAACGCAAACTGTTACAATAAGGTCATGGTACCGCAATAGTAAACTTAAATGGTAACAGTAACAACAACAGTAAAGACAACAGAAAAAGAAATGCAAGCGCATATGAAAACGCAAACCGTTACACACATGGTGGCGTAGACAGGAATGGTGATTCGAATGGTAACAGAAGCACAACTGGAAACGCTAGCTGTCACAGTAACAAAAGGGCACATCCTTCTTTTCCCCCAAAACTGCATTGAAAAAACTAATTGAAAACAAAGAATGTATGCATTATAATTGACTTCAGAGCAGAAAAGTACGACTTGGAATACTAAATTGCTTATATCTTAGGAACCGATGACGGAGGAAAAATGTAAATTTTGTATGAATAATTACTTTCCTGGCTAGTTTTTTTCAATTCAAAGTTTATTGATACATTTTCCACAATAACAGGCAGTTACAATGAAAATGAGATAAAAGTACAGACTCAATGTAAAGGGGTAACTGCCCAACCCACCCATCCCTCCCCTTACTGCAGTAATCAAACCTAGTATCCCTAAGTGCCAAACTCTTTACCTAAGAGCCCACATGGCCGTTAAAACTAAGACATGATTAAGACTGAGCCAGTGAAATTAGAGAGTGAAGGAGATCCCAAATTTTGGTATATGCTGCCAATCTATTATGAAGACTGGCAATCGCTTTTTCTGTATGTAAATTGGACAGGATTTTGTTTACCCATTCTTGGAAAGATGGGGAGGACTTGTCTTTCCAATGGCGTAAAATAAGCTTCTTAGCCAATAAGGCAATCATGGAAATATGAAACTTTCTTACTTTAACTCTAATAGGAGACAGGTCCCCTAAAAGGCAAATATCAGGAGTGAAATACTCTTGAAGGCCCAGTAAAGGGTCCAGGGAAATCTCAATTGAATCCCATAAGAGGGAAACTTTGGGGCAAGACCAGAACATATGAAGAAGTGTTCCTTCTTCCTGCAAACACTTAATACATATATTTGAATTCAAGAGACCCCATTTCTGTAGTTTAACCGGAGTGTAATACAAATTATGTAATATATGATATTGCATGAGACACAATCTGTCTTGAGAAACATATTTATGACAGGATCTCCACAGGGATTGCCAATCCAGATGGTACTGAGGGAGGATAGAGTTCCAGAATCTTGTGGGTCCAAAGGAACCCCCATATCTCCTGTAAAACAAAACCTGATATAATTTAGATATAACACCTGAAGATCCAATAAGTGAAGAAACCTCAGGTATCAGAGCTGTGACAGTCTGGGGGGGGTATTACCAAAAATTATTGTAAGTAGGTGCCTTAATTGTATAACTTTGAAGGGAGAGGGAACCAGAATATGAAATTTCCTGATAGTATCTCCACTGACAACCATTGCCATCTTCATCCATGAGAGAGAAGTTTCCCATCCCCCAAGTGGGACAACCATTGACGGGGAATCTGATTCTCATTAATAGTGAAAGATGGGGAATTCCAGATAGACTGGGCCAAGTCCAAGTGGGGACTATATTGCAAAAATGAGCACAATTGTGCATATACCTTTAAAGAGGTAAATACTGTAGGGCATTCCTTAGTCATACACACCTGGGAAATTTTAAGATAGAATAAGGTAAGGGGGTCCAGATTCTTGGACTTAATTACATCTAATTCAATCCTAAGCCAAGCTGGTTGCTCTTTTTCTGGGCCGGGAGATACCCATCTCAGACATTTTGCTAAATGACTGGCCCAATAATATATAGCCAGATGGGGAATCCATAAACCCCCCTCAAGTTTTGGAGCAGCCAATTTGTAATAGGCCAATCAAGGATAACTATCGGCCCAAATAAATCTAGTGAATATGCCATGCAACTTTTTAAACCAGAGTAGTGGGATGAAAGTATTCAGAAGAGATAAAGGGTAAAAAATTCTAGGAAATATATTCATCTTAATTATGTTGATCCAGCCCCATAATGAAATGGGAAGTTTGGACCACCTATCGAGATCATG
The DNA here is from genome assembly GCA_016271365.2 of Neoceratodus forsteri. Classification (NCBI taxonomy): domain Eukaryota; kingdom Metazoa; phylum Chordata; order Ceratodontiformes; family Ceratodontidae; genus Neoceratodus; species Neoceratodus forsteri. The sequence continues at coordinate 1,164,180,620 of CM057456.1, read as the reverse complement.
AGTTATCAGCTGTGAGAGGGATTCCAGATTTTTTCTAAACCATGTTAGGGGGTTATGAGATAGTTTAATGCCCAAGTATTTGAATGACCTGGGAGTCCAGCATAAACCTAGGGGACTAATATCATTTTTGAATACCTTATGATTTAATGGGAAGAATAAGGATTTGCTAGCATTCAGTTTGTAGTTGGACAGCTCACCAAATTTTGCTATTTCACTCAACAAGGCCGGTACAGAAGATACCTGATGAGATAAATGTATCAGCAAGTCATCCGCATATTCAGTGACTTTAATTTCATGACGCCTAACCCAAATACCTTGTATGGAGGCATTATTGAGGATATTTTGGATGAGAGGTTCCAGATATAAATTAAATAACAGAGGAGATAAGGGACATCCCTGTCTCATCCCTGAATGGAGTCAAAAAGGTTTGGAGAAGGCTCTGTTCCTGGAGATCCTTGCTGTAGGAGTTTTATATAGTGTAGCAATCCAGGATATGAATACAGATGGGAATTGAAAAGCTCCCAAAACTCGAAACAAAAAGTTCCAATTCACTCGATCAAATGCCTTCTCGGCATCCAGGGAAACCAGTCCTGCAGGGAACTCGTCGTCCCTGGTAGCTGAGAAAACATGAGATAGGATATGCAAGTGATCAGATGATGAATGCCCTTTCATAAATCCTACCTGGTTTGTACCTATTAACTCAGGGAAAACTACAGTTAACCTATTGGCTAGTATCTTCGAGAGAATTTTAATATCCTGATTTAGAAGGGAAATAGGTCTATAGCTCTGAACAAGCTCAGGATCTTTATCTGGTTTAGGGAGAAGAACAATCAGAGCCTCAAAGAGGTGAGGATCTGCCTCTGCCCCAGTTAGAATATATTGAAATAAGCGACAAAGTACTGGTAATAAAAGATCCCAAAAAACTTTGTAAAATAGAAAGGAGAATCCGTCGGGACCTGGGACTTTGTCTGCAGGTAATCCACTAATAACCTCAGCAATTTCCTCCTCTGATATGGGGGTAACCAGAAAACCCTTGTGTTGTTCTGAGAGGGAGGGCAGATGGGAATCCGTCAGATAACTCTCCGTACTCCCAGGACAGGGAGGATACTCCATGTCACTGTACAAACTTGCATAATATATGGAAAATTCTTGCACTATTTCAATAGGAGATACTTTCAAGGACCCATCTGCCATTGCCCTGATTGGAGGGATAAATCTCACCGATTCTTGTTGCTTAACACGCAATGCCAGTAGGCGCCCCGCCTTTTCTCCCTGATCTGTGTAGCTAGCTCTTGTACGAATAATAGCTAATTCCACTTTTTCCCGAAGTAACTCTAAATATCTATCTTTCAGCAACAGGAGTTTCCTCTTGTCTTCATCTGGGGCATTAGCAGAAAAATTATTTTCAAGTGACCTAATTTGGGACAGTAATGATATTAATTCCTTCTCCTGAGCCCTTTTCCTACCCACCACCATACTAATAAGGATCCCTCTCATGAAAGCCTTAAAGGCCCCCCACAAAATATCCAGCTTTGCACTATCTAAGGGGTTGGATAAAAAAAAGGACTCAATTTGCTCCCTTATGAGCTTGCAATATTTAACGTCTTTAGGAAGTTGCTCATTAAGTTTCCATCTGGTTTCCCTGTTAGGTAGATTAAGGAGTGCCAATTTGCACAACACCAGTGAATGGTCAGAGACAGGGCCAGGTTGAATCGAGGAAGTCTTAACCCCAGGTAGGAGAACCTGAGAAATAAATATGTAATCAATACGGGACTGTGAGCTGTGTGCCATTGACCTGAAGGTAAACTCCCTAGAATCAGGGTGTAAGACACACCAGACATTGCAGAGCCCGCACTGGTCCACTAGGTCTTTAAAAGCCCTCTGCCCTGGAGTGACCATTCCTGGTCCACTACCTGATCTGTCAAGATTAGAATCTACAACTTGATTAAAGTCACCCCCAAAATAATCCTGATGGGAAGCATAGGAAGAATAACAGATATGAGTCTCATAAAAAACCCTGGATCATCTATATTAGGGCCATATAATCTACCAAGTAAAAGTGGAATTGACCAGAGAGTACCTTTAACTAGAATAAACCTTCCCTCAGGGTCTTTAATGACCTGTGTAGAAACAAAGGGAACACCCCTGTTGACAATAAGCATGACCCCACAACTGTTAGTAGATCCTTGGGCACTATAAACCAGGCCCACCTGTTGCCTCCTTAACTGTGAAGCTTCAGTTTCTAATAAATGGGATTCCTGTAGGAATGTTATCTGAGAGCGTAATAAACTTAAATGCTTGAGAACCTGATATTGTTTGGGTTTTTTCCTGATCCCCTTAACATTCCAAGTCGCAAAAGTCACTTCTTTGGCCATCTAATAATAGCTGTTAGGCTTAATATGCTCAGCCCAACACTCAGGATACATAATACATGCAACCCTACTCCCACAGTTACCTCAGTAAAGCCCTCCCTCCTCCCCCCAACCCCCACTATTAACCCATCCCCTTCCCCAGTCACCCCTTCCCTAACAAAGCCCCCAAATCTCCCACCCAACCCCCTACACTGCCACAAGCAACGTTCAGCACAGTACTGGGTCTTTTCCTCCATCTCCCACCTCCCGATAATGCACCTCTGCTAATGGCAACAAAACTTACATTCCAAAGTAATTATTTGAGAAAGCGAACAATGTTAATTACCCCCAAAAAATTAGAGAACGGCCTTGGGCTTCCAATGCCTGCAGACGCCTATGTATTAGCATGACAGTGAACTGATAAATGAAGTGTACTGCCAAACTCATGAATATGCCAGATAACCTTGGGAACCAGAGTGAAACTGAAAGTGAAAATTAGGAGTAACCTTGCCTCCTGGAAAAGCTATGCAGAAACCAGAACCAGATCGGGAACCCAGTGAAGGGAAATAACCGTTTCCTCAGATTGAGAACAAAGATCGAGAAAAACATTGGAACCGTGGCCCAGGGGAAGAAAATCTTCCCTGAGATTACCAACCCTAGATTGCAAAAGATCTCCTTGGGGAAATTTGTTGCCCTGAACTCGGGACTATTGAGAAGATTAAGGGAGATCCCCCTCGAATTAAGAGCTGCACATCTATGGATTACAAATACCTAGTACCCCCTCTAGTGGCCACAACCCGATCCTGACATGGTGAACATACGATGCAGAGAAAGCCCAAGACCGCTCTGATATCTGATCCATGTAAATTAAATGTTAATCCTTGAATCAACAAGAAAAACTCCCCCTTCTATTCGATTTATAAAACTGAATATACTGAGACATGGAGCTCTGTTCCCAAATAAGCAAACCCCGAGACCCCAAGTGTCTTTGCCCTTAGCTGGAGTTGACCTTCTGAGATTAGGGCTTAAGGGACTGTTAACAGACATGCCTTGCATTGATCCCCCCAGTCCAAGAAATAAAACAAGAATTTTCAATACAACTCGTTAACATTATCTACTCAAGGAAGGAGAAAATAACAGTTCCGATCTGCAACTCCAAGCAGCTCTTCATCCCACGGACAGAGCCTCTCAGGGCTCTTGAAACAAGTCTGGTAGCATGGATTTAAGGCTCGACAGGGCAACTGCAGGATCGTCGTAGTTAAACGAGGATCCATTTATGAAAACTTGCAACCTGGCCGGGTATCCCATCCTAAATTTCAGGCCTGCGGCAATAATCTTAGACACGATGGGATGAAAAGCTTTCCGCTTCAGACGAACCGAACCAGGCAAATCTTGTGCGATTCTCAGTTTCGTATTCTCCCAACGAACCTCTTGTAAAGCTCTCACTTTCTGCAAAAAATGCTGTTTCTCTAGGAAATTCAAAAAGCGACAGATGATAGGACGTTTGGAGCATCCGGAGAAGGCTTAGGTCGCAGAGACCCGTGAGCTCGTTTCTATAATATATACTAAATGGAAGGGAGAGACAGCCACCCATTCCACCAACTTCTGTGTAAATGCCACAGCATGCTGGCCCTCTTCTCCATCTGGTAGCCCAAGTATCACCACATTGTTTCTGCGGCTACGGCCCTCCAAATCTTCGAGCTTGGCCTCGAGACGAGATAACTTCTGTCACGTAGACACCAATTCAGGATCGAGATTCTCTAGCTTTTTCTCCATTGAGACTATTTGAGCTGTATTATCAGAGACAGTTAACGAGACTTCATCCAGTTTTCTAGAGAGAGTTTTCAGGTCAATCGCCATTTCATTCATTTCTTCACGAAAGGGCTTAAACTCTTCTAAGAACCTATTGAGCATTAACGGTTCTTGTTCCCTGATTTGACTCGAAGGATCAGGCCTCTCTGGCCCACCCAAGGCCCAGGATTTCTTTGAGGCCTTTTCGGGAGTAGCGGGGGGGTGTGTGTTTTTGCGGGGCTTTCTTCATATAAGCCTCCATCCGCCAATCTAGCACACAAACCAGACTTACAGGGTATTCAGATAATAGTAAATCACAAAAAGCAGAGGAAATGGAGAGATATAAACGTCTAAAAAGACAATTTAAAGATCAGGAGCAGGAGCTTAACGGAGGAGCTTCTACTCAGCACTCTGCATCACGTGATCCCCCCAACTGGAATTGGGGTGTGCATTGGGGTCATTGGTCCTAACTGTCACCCCATTCTCCTATTCCTCAGCTTCTTTCCACATGTGATGGGGTGACACTTAGGGCCGATGATCTCCAATGTACCCCCATTCCAGTTGGGGGGGTGGGCTGGAGGGGTGCAAAGGGAGTTTCAACTCTAACAGTGAATTTCCTTGCTTTGTCACTGTGGAACAACCCTAACTGATGCATTAAATGGATTTTTTGCCTCTAATATATATATATATATATATAGATCTCTCTCTCTCTTTATATATATATATATATATATATATATAAAGAGAGAGATCTATATATATATATATATACACCACAGGGGTGAGACATTTCTCAGGAGGATATCCTGCGTTATTTCCACTGCAGTGAGGATAAATCCTGATGACATCAGCAGAGTGAGGATATCAACATTTACCCATACTCTGCTGATGTCACCAGAGTGAGGATAAATGCACTGCAGCTTGCTTTCTAAAGGAAACTGCTTCAGAAAACAGTTTCTCTTTCTCACTAAAGCTGCACCTTACTCAATTAGCTTTGCAAAAGACTCTCACCTATGTTCCATTGTGTTTCTAACATTCCTAGCCCATTACTGTGCTGATCTCGGCTTCAAAACAACCTGAATTCTAAATGAAACTCTTTTACAAAGCAGTTTCTGTTTCTCAGTGCTACCTGCAGCAGTTTGTCTTTCTCACTGAGCCTTTGACTCACTCAATTAGCTTTGTAAAACACACTCGACTATGTTTCTGACTCCCAGTCCATTCTGAACACACACACACACACACACACACACACACACACACACACACACACACACTGACAGCACACACAGAATGCACAGAAAACACACCAAATCAGAAAAAATGTTCCTAAAACTCTCACCCTTGTGGTATAAACTGCACACATGATGGGCAGATCATGAGGTTTGGAAAATATTCACTCATGCAGTGTGAGCTGTGTATTTTCATTCATGCCTTCGGCACTCATGAGAATACACAGCTCACTCTGCAGGAGTGAGAATATTTTCCGTATCCCACTTCTGCCCATCATGTATCCCCTATATATATATTTAAAAGCATATTTTAGTAGTTTTTTAATGAGCAGGTATACATAGGAAAAAATAGTGCAGATTTTCAGGTTTATCCTGCTGGTGGGGCTGCTGCTTCACAACTCCTTCCCACACTTTGTGTGCCCAGGTCTTAATGAGTTTCTTTGGTTTGCTGCCCCCTCCTGCGAGCCCTGAAACTGATGGCTTCCACTTTCACTTAAACTGCTGCATGTTTGTATGTGTTGAAAACAGGAGAAGCTGGAAAACTTATGATGACTGTGTGAGGGGGAAAGGGAAACAGCTGAGGAAAGGTACATGCAGCACAGTGCTTTAAATGGCATACATGCTGACAGTCTCTTTATTGTTAAAGCGCTGTCAGTTCCTGTTGGCAGGTAATTGCAGGGAAAAAATATTCTGTGTTTTTAAAGAGATCTGCTCCATCTGTTGGTTTGAATTATGGTGGGACAGCACAGTTTCTTTACTAGAGCACCAACTGCAACATGGATGCACTGCTGCAAGCAGTAACTGTTTTTAAAGGAGACTGTGTCAGTGTTGTCGAGGAAGGCCATGGGTAAGCCTCATGTGAAGAAAAAAAAACAGAACGGGACAGCAATGTGGGGATTTTGTTTTAGTTTTGAAGTTTGGAGGGGTGGAGCACAGATTGTTAGTGGGGCAGGGATGCCAATTGTTAGTGGGGTGGCAGAGCGCCGATAATGAGCAGATGGAGCTGCTCATAGAGACGGTTGTGGAGTGATTTTGTTTTCAAACATTTATGCAGTCCTGAGTGACTGGGACTACAGCCAGGATGTTATGCTGGGATAACATCCAGGCTGCAATCCTAGACTGACCAATCAGGGAACAGGATCCTTTCTTGCCATTGTATAATAAAGGAATAATGCCTGACAGGGTGGTTGTCATACTGTGATGACATCCCACCATGGGTGGTTGGGCCTGCGGCCACAGGCAGAGGGCATCCAACACATGAGAAGGGATGTTATCCCAGTATAACACCCACCCTGGAGGGCATTATTTCTATTATTCAATGGCTTGAAATGAAAAAGAACAGAGAAAAATATTAAAAGGTTATGAAAAGTACATTTTTGTATCATTTTAGAAGGGGTAGGTATACATAGTCAAAAAATAATGCTTTTCTATTTTCATCAATTGGTGGCTCTGTCTCACAACCCACCCTGTTGTTCTGCCAGCACAGTTAGTAGCATAAAACAGGAGAGAGCCTGTTTTTCTTTATTTTATTTTTTTTAGTTTGAAAATGCACTCTGCTGTCCTGCATTTTCTTATGTGTGTGTATTTTTCCATTTCTTTTTCATGTCCATTAAATCGGAAGTGCTCTGTTCGCCCCCCCCCTCGCCTTAATGTTTCTGTGACAGTTTGAACTATCTGTTTTGGGGGCAAAGAAACATAACTTAAAAGAGGATGACTAAAGAGGTGAGTAATTGTTTTTCATTTCTGTAAGAAAGTCACACAGCAGCTGTCTGCCCCTTCCATGCTCATTTGTGTGCATTTCCATTTTTTCATGTAGGGAGGAATGTGGTCAGGTGCCAACGAAAGCCCACTCATTGCTCAGAGTGGCATTTTGGTTTTGGTTCTTCCGATACAGTAATTTTTTTTTATACTGGGAGATAAAAGTAATACACATGCTCAGTGTGTTTACAATGGGTGGGGAGCGCCGACTGCGAGAAGGGTGGGAAGCACCAATTTTAAGCATGGCGGTGACTGGTGAAGCTGCTCACAGGGAGGGGACACTGTGAAGCGATCTTTGTTGAAGTTTTCATGGGGTTGTTAGTGTTCTGGGAATAGAGCTGGGAAGTTATGTTGGGATAACATCATGGTTCTAGTTCTGGTCTGACCAATCAGGGACCAGGATTATCTTTGGCCATTGTATAATATGGATCAACTGTCAGACCAGGCAAGAGTCTGTGTAAGAGCACCAGTGTTTTCAGTAGGTTTAAATGTCCTTCATTCTCACTTTTGTTTAGGTTGTATGCATAACGTTAGTTTTGGACCACACACATTGATGAAGCTTAAGCAAAATGTTAGCATTCCATTTGTGGCCTTTATAAAATTACATGATAACACCATTATACGTTTTGCACATTTATCTGGGTGAGTGTGCTGCCTCTCTCCTTTTGCTCTAGTTTATTTCACTTTTGAGCAGACACCTCCCCCCTTTATTTATTTTTTTTGTTTTGTCCTGCAGGTTCATTGGCCAACAGATCCCCATGTTTCCTTAAGTAAGGAAATAAAATATTTTTTTAAAGAAGTGGTTAGCACTAGTTTTTAGCACCATTTGTATAGAGCAACTGTTGATATTAATGTTGGCTACTCTAAATTTCCTTATTTTTTGCTGTAACTTCTGGCTTTAATGAAAATGATTTACTGTCTCCCATAGTATTTCAGATTAATTATGTAGATAGGTTACATATTGAAATTTCCTGGTTCCCTTTGTCATGCTGAGGATCTGATGAAGAAACTATTGCCACTGAAGTCAATGTTTATGTTGGTTTCAGGCAGGCAGATCTGGACAGCCCCTTGCACAATTTAAATGTCCAAATGTAATTTTATTAAAATTTAGAGTATTGCAGAGTTTTCTGCTCTTGGGTGGCATAAAAAATTAAAACTTTCAGCTACTGTATCACTGTTTCTGGAACACAAACATCACATTGATGATGATAGTTTTTGTCCAGAGCTGAGTCATCCATTAACCTTACTACACAGTAACTAGTACCACTGTATAACATCTTTTTGAAATAAATTTTATGTAACAGGGCATGTTTTATCATAGGATATTGTCGCATTTTAAGTGAACTGATCAACACAAGCAGTGAGGGTATCAATAGGTCTTGGTTTCTATAAAACACATCCTGGAGTACATTATTGAAATTCTGAAATGGATTTATTTCTGCAATATTAAAAAATGACAAAACAGATTTTTTTTTAAATTTAATAACTTTTAACGTGCAGGTATACATTTAAAAATTATCTGTGATTTTGTGTTGGGGACTGTAGGTGCCTTGTTTGCCATTGAAGCTAATGATCTGATCTGATCTGGCCCCTCCCCCATACTCTGGAGACAAGAAGCTCAATTCTCAAAGAGGGCTGAGATTGGTGCAAGCTGCTGCAAACAGCATCTTGCTCTGAAACCCAGTGTGCCAGGGACCCTGCACTAGATTCTGCTACAGGAGGGGTCCTGGCTCCTAAGTCCCCACACTTGTTGCAACCTCTCCCATGCGACAAACACAAGGCGCATGGGAGGGGTTTACCACAGGCTCTGTGCAGCACAGGGTAGCAGCCTCCCATTCCCAATCCCCTGATAACATATATTAATTTTCATCCCTGGTGGTCTAGTTATCCCCCTCAACAATCTCCAATGCCATCGATAATAATAATAATTCATAAATAACCATTCACTGGTGGTCTAGTGGCCCCTCTCCCTGATCCTTGATGCTGTCAGTAATAATAATTCATAAAAAAACCTTCCCTGGTAATCTAGTGACCCCCCTGCCCAATCCCCAATGACGCTGGTAATAATAACGCATAAATACCCCTTCCCTGGTGGTCTAGTACCCCCCCTTTCCATTCCCTAATGCTGCCGGTAATAATATTTCATAAAAAACCCTTCCCTGGTGGTCTAGTAGTTCTTCAGCCATGCTGCCATTATAGACTTTGAAGTTGGTTGTCCCTCCTTTCTCCCTTGCACCAGTATGAACAGTCTGTCAGATTTATGGAAGTCCTTGGTCCAGTTTATATAAGTCATTAAGAGTCTTTTCATCCCTACAGTTTGAGGCTCTGGTTGAGCTGCTGCATCTGTCTCAGGTGTTGTGGCTGACAATTCAATGGACTGGGCCACACAAAAATCAGAGCTGACATTGGGTGTAAAGGAGAGGAGAGTTCAAAGAGTGATTTGGTTCTGGTGGAAAACTATGAATGGTTCCTTGCAAGCCAGAGCATGAAATTTGCATGTTTGTCTGGCTGAGCATATGGTGACTAGGAAGGCCATCTTTAGAGTCAGACATTTCAAGTCTACTGAGTACAGGGGCTCAAATGGTGCTGCAGTCAGGGCATTGAGTACTAGTCTGAGGTCCCATGAGGCGGTGATAGCTCTTGTCTTTGGACACAAATTGGTTGCTGCTTTGATGAATCTTATTATGTTGGCATGCTCCACAGGTGTGGAATTCCCTACCTGGCTTCATGCTGCCCTGATAGTTGCCATCTGCACCCTCATAGAGGAAGGAGATGGTCCTTTGTCCAGGCCTTCCTGGAGGAAGAGGAGGAGTTTTGGTATGGAGGTTTCGGTTGGTGTGATGTCTTTGAGATTGCACCATGTTTTGAATATGTCCCATTGTTTCTTGTATGTGTTTGTTCTTGAGATATGTCTTGACTTGGTCATGGTGTTGACAACCCTTTGGTGGTATCTGGACTTTAACAGTCTCTCCCTTTCAGGAGTCAGGCTGTTAGTTGTAGGCTGTGGCGACTGAAGTGGAGCACTGGTCCCTGGTGTATGATGTCTGGTCTCATTGGTAGTTTCCACAGGTGGCCCAGGGCCACGGCCACGGCCACCACTGTTGCAAACCATGAGCACCTTGGTCAGTATGGAGTTATCAGTATCACCTTGGCACTGGATTATCTTACTTTCCTTAGTACCTGTGGTATAACAGCAGTTGGAGGGAATACATATACTACTGTGAACCACCAGCTCATAGACAGGGTGTCCACTACCACTGACTGGGTCTCCTTGAATCAGGAGTAGAACTTCTTGACCTGCATGTTTTTGCTGGTTTTGAGGTCTGTCGCCACTGGGTCCCATCATTTGTTTATTTGCTGGAAGATCTGTTGGTTTAGATGCCACCCCGCTGAGTGTATTTGTTATCTGCTCAGTCAGTCTGCTGCTAAGTTGAGTTTCCCTTCCAGGTGCACTGCTGTGAGTTGCTTCAGGTTGGCCTATGCTCAGTTCAGCAACTTGGATATGCTTCTTATTGCCCTGCTGTGCTTTTTGTGCCTCCCTGCTTTGCAATGAATGCTACTGTAGCATGGTTGTCTCTGCGAATTAGAATGTTTTTGTGTTGCACTAGGTTCTGGAACCTAATCGGTGCATTATACACTGCTTGCATCTGAAGGACATTTATCGGGAGACATGCCTCTGATGTTGTCCACTTGCTCTTAGCTATTTGTCTGCATGTGGACAGTCCTCAACCCATTAGGCTGATGTCTGTCTCTATTGCTATGTCAGTCTTGGGATCCAGCAGTGGTGTTGGGTGAAACTGGAATATTTTGCCAGGCTAAATATTTTGTGTAATTAGCACATTACGCAAAATATTTCGCCAGTCGAAATGCAAAATTTCGCCTGCGGTTGTGAGCGAAATTACATCCTCAAGCTGGTGAAATTTCACCTGTGGGTGAAATTTCACCACTGAGGGTGAAATTCCACCACTGTTGGTGGAATTTTGCCACCTGCAGGAGAAATTTCACCACTGCTGGTGAAATTTTGCCACTTGCGGGCGAAATTTTGCCATTGTTGGTGGACTGCTCAGAGGGTGAAAATGCGGAAATTTCACAACATTTTTGTGAAACATTTCAAGTGGAAAAATTGCAAATTTCACTGGAATTTCACTGGCGAAATTCAGTTTTGCTGCATCCCTATCCAGCAGTAGCTTTTAGTCAGGTTGATGAGATTGTCCACCAGGCCAATGATTTTGTCATTGGACTGCTCATGTTGAATGATGTTGAGAGGTCATGATCCACCAGAGATCCCTGCTGTATTTAGGACAGGAAGAGGGGTCACATGTTCCATCATGCCCATGGGACCAGCTCTATGCCTGAAGCCATGAGGCCCAGTAGTTGGGATACCTCATGCAGTGTTGGCATGGGGTTGGACATCAGCTTCTGAGCATGGCTCATTATGGACTCAACTCACTTGTGTGATTGTCTAACCATGCCTGTACTAGTGTTTATCAGAGCTCCCAGGTGTTTAATAGTTTGGCTGGGTGATAGGGTGCTCTTTTCTCTGTCTTTCATCCATCCATGGGTCTCCAGGCACTGGATTACCACTTCTGTCTCCCTGTGAGCTTGGGCTAAGGCTCTTGCCCATATCAGCCAGTTGTCCAAGTACATAACCACCTGTATCCCTTGATCCTGCATCTTCGCTGCTAGGACTATGGAGACATTGGTGAAAACCCATGGGGCTGAGGTGAGGCTGAAGGGTAGAGTGGTGTATTTTAAGTGTTGTCTCAGGATGTGGAAGTGCAGGTATTTGCAGTGGGATGGTCTTACTGGGATGTGTAAGTAGGCATCCTTTAGGTCTTTGGGTGTTAAGTGATCACCTAGCCTTATCTCTCTGATGGTTGACTGTATCATCTCCATTTTGAAACACTCATGCTGAACTAAGTGATTTAAGAATTTGAAATCTAATGCAGGATAAATATCTCCCATTTTCTGTTGAACCATAAAGAATATGGAATAGATCCCTGTGCCTTGTTTCTGCTGTGGGACCCACATGACTGCTCTTGCACTGAGTAGTTCGTCTAGGATCCTTTACACCTGTTGTGGGGTGGCCCTCCTTCATAATACTGGTGACATAATTAACCGGTTACTTTGTGGAATTTCCATCAGCTGTATTGAGTACCCTTTCTGTATTATTTTTCTTACACACTTGTTTGTAGTTGTCTTTCTGCAGGTGTCCACAAATTGTAGGAGACGAGCCCCTATGGGGAGGGGTAGCTCGTTCCCTTGGTTCCTTGTTTGTAGCCATTGTGAGGTTTGTTTATAGTTAAAAGAGTTGTTTGGTCAGCTTCTGTTTGACTGGTACCTGTTAAGGGACTTGTATTGGGAGCTCCTGTTAAGCTGTGGTTGGAAGCTCTGGTTTCTACTGGCATTGTAGTTGGTCTGCCTGTTACAAAAATTATGGTTCTTCCTTGGACTTGCCCTGAATGGTAGATCGGTGTTGCCAGGGGCCCTGTCCTTGGTTGTCTTTTTGTCATCTTTCTTTCTTTTTAGATATTCCCCATTCCTTCCCTGAATAGTAGTGAGCCCTTGAAGGGGAGTCTGAGTAGCATAGCCTTGGACTTGAGGTTAGCATTCCATATTTTCAGACAGATGTGTATTTTTGCCCTGTTGGTTATAGCCACTGGCCTAGCATTGATTTGAAGTGAGTCTACTGCCATATCCAGCAGGTATTTAGTTGACTGGATGGCTTGTTCCATCAGTGTGGCCTTTGGCCTGTTGAGGGTCAGTGTCTTCTGGACATCTTGCATCCAGACAATTTGAATTTGTGTGGTGTATATGGCCATGTAGTGGCCCCGATAACTAATCCCACCATCTCAAAATTTTTCTTCAGCAGGTTATCCACTTTCTTATCCATGGGGTCCTTTATAGCAGTGGCCCCCTTTGTGGGGAGTACTGTCTTTTTTGCAGAGGGAGGTGATTTGGGGGTCCACAAGGGGCGTGGAGCATCATAGCTTAAATTTGTCCTTGTGGAGAGGGTATATCTTGGCCCAGGATCTTAGTTCTGGAGTTCTAGTGGGTTCAGTAGTGCCCCATTCTTTGAGGATCACCTCCTCAATGGATTTGCACACTGAAAAGGTATTGGAGACTTTGGGTGCTGTTTTTAAAAGAGGGCTCTAGTTGGGACTCTTGTACTGGCGGTGCCTCTTCTAACCCCACCATTGACATGATTGCTTTAATTAGGTTGGGGCTTTGGTCAGGGAAGCAGTACTTTGCTGTCAAAGACTGAGGGTTCTGCTCCATTGATTCTCCTTCTCCCTCTGAGTCTTTGTCTGAGTCCTCGCCTGATTCATCCAGGTTATTTGGGTGTGGGTTAGAGTGGTCGGGGTCAACAGGCAGACTGAGTGAGGCCAGTTCTTGGGTGGTTAGAGCCAGGGGATCAGTCAGCTTCTGCATTATGACCATCATGAATTGTTGCTACACCTGAATGAATGCGTTAGTAGCCTGCCCATTCTAGGGGAGTAGGGTGGTTGTGTTGGGCTATGATGCATTTTCCTAGCTCAGTGTGCCAGTGGGGGAAGTTCCTTGAGAGGAAGTGCCTTGCTGTGGCCCAGAGTCATCAGAGTGCTACACCAGGTCTCCCGATAGGTACAGTAGTTGGGGTACAGTTGTCCAGGACTGGATGGTAGGAGAGGAACCTTGCCTTCACCATGTTGGCTGCCTGGGCAGACATAAAGAGAAAAAAATATTTTAGTGGCCATGTGCTTGTCCCGATTAAAAAATAGGCAGAAGAGCACTGGTTGCCGTTAGCACTATGAAAGAAAATGGAGTACAGGACTACTAAGATAGCCACTGGAAGTAACGTGAGTCGAGTCACCTGGGGTCAGCAAGTGTTTTATCTTGCCATTTTGGTTGCTGAACTACAATATGGCCACCAGAAGTGATGCAAGCCAGGTCATCTGGGGCTAGTGAGGACAAAGCATTGGGAACAGAAGCACTGGAGCTGGATGGGGGGGCTGCTGTGTAAGTTGGCAAGGTCTGCCAGAGAGGTGGCCCCTGCTGTGAGTGCCCAGGGGCTGGAATCAGTAAGAATAGTCAGCAGACTACAAACATGGCCACCAGAAAAACTGCAGTCAGCTGTGACTTAGTGGCATGGTATGGAAAAAGGAGAGTGAGTCACCCGCAGAGTCTACCTCTTAGAGGGTAGTGTGTATTAAAGGGGGAGGGTCTGTGTATTGCCCTGCTTATTGAGGAATTTGTGTTTAGCACTCTAGTCATGTGAAGCAGAACAGGGCAGGGGTGCAGGTGCCATGACCAATATGATGCCTAGACCCATGTCCCATGCACAGGGAGATCCATGTCAGCATCATACAGCATCAGCCAGCCACTCCTGTGATGGAAAGCCTGCAAAAGGGCTAGAAAGGAGGAGGAGGGAAGAATAGCAGGAAGAGTATGGTGGTGCCCTGACACCACCAGCTGCAATGGAGGAGACCAGGTGACCAGAACATGCCAAAGGAGGCAATGGGCTGCTGGACAAAAAGGCACAGGTGATAGGGATCTGAATAAGATAGCCTGTTGTGGAACAAGTACTGACTGGTGTTCAGAGACTGTGGGGGAGTAGAGACTTTGAGCAGTGAGAGTGTCCTGGGTGTGCGGTCCAAGGCTAGGGAACCAGAGAGAATTGAACCAATAGAGAAGCGCAGCTTATTCATCCAGCAGAAGCTGTCTGCCTGGGTGCCTTTGCCATCTGCTAGGTGGGTTCTCCTCCATAAAGCCACAATGCTCCACTACTTCCTTGCTATATTCCTAAAGTGGTTGCTGGGTGAACACTCCTGTGGCTGCTAGCAGGGGCAGCAGGAACACCTGAAGTGCATTTAAAACTTTGAGGACTCTGCTAGCAGGGGGGTGCTCTGGCACTTGTGCCAAACACGTGCACCATCTATGGTCACTGCTATAGGGACCATAGGCATGCTAGGCCATGTGGTGCACTGGGAGGAGCGCCAGGACAAACAGCTGATCTGAAACAGCTGGGTGTGGAGTTTAAATGTAGATATTTGCTGGTATGGGAAGGAAAGAAGCAGGCAGGAGTAGAACCTATATCTGAGTCTGCTTGTAGTCCTGATGGACAAATGCATGGCTGGCTCCTGTTAGGAGAAAGAAGCTAGCAGAGAAAGTAACCAGAAAGGTATAGTTGCCAGGTAACAGATAGTCTGATTCTGAGGAAAGATGGTAGCCAATTATGGTTAAACATTACCTTGAATGGATTGTTTTTCTGCTTTCTTGAGGAAGGTCCTTTATGTGAATGAGGTAGGAGCTTGATCCTGTGATCCAGCCTGGTCAGATGTACATGATGAGCTAAGCTCAGGTAGCCCAAGGTGGGGCAATAGAGGGACTCAGACTGCTTCTTTGAACTCACATGTGCATCAACAGCCTATCAGGTGAGCATGAGATCCAATCTGTGAAGGCTGGCATGCCTCCAAGATTACTCCCCACAACTGGTCTGTATTCTAGCAACTGGATATCAGCATCTCTTGACATAGGCAATAGGTGTAGATTATTAGGTTTGTAGTGTTCTTGATTACAGTTCATAAGCAAATCAAACAGAAACCCACAACACCATCTCCTTGCTTTTAAACAATTTCACAGTTTCTCCTTCTACCTCTCACTGTGCAACAAACTTTCTGTCTTTGGTTTTAAATCTTACTTTATAATTGCAGATAAGTGGCTTTAAGTGTAAGAAGTAAAATAGTATAGTTTATGAATCCAATCTGCTGCAGACATACTGTGTGTGGCACTATGTCAAAAGCGCAACAACGAGATCATGTGATGCAGCAGAATGTGTAGCAGCACTTGGATTCAGCTCCCGCTATTCAGGGCTTTTATTTCAATTAAAATAATTCCAAATAAGGTGCTAACAGCCACAGAGATGGCTACCAAGGTGTGGATTTACGTGTTGGTAACCTGGGTCAGAAATGGAGGCAGAAATGAGAACCGCGCTGCCCGGACACACCCCACCCGTTTCCCCAGAAATATCTGGCAAAAGAAGCAAGGCCCAGACAACTGGGGGAGTTAAACAATCTACCACTACGGCCTCTCAGATACCGGCTTTGGAAGCAACTCCCCTCACCCTGGAGCTGTTTTTAAAAGAGTTGCAACCATTTAGAGATGATTTAAAGTCAGTCATTGCTGAAATCAAACAAATGTCAGGGGCATTGCAAGATTTATCCACTAGAATGTCCAATACAGAAGCACGGCTTATTTCTATGGAGAAGAAGTCTGATCATACAGATAACGCAATGGTAGGAAACTGGCAATGCATTAAGAAGCTGGAGCAAAAAGTTGAAGATTTAGAGTGGAGGAGCCGTAGGAACAATGTGGTGATCTTGAGAATTCCAGAAAAAGAGGAAGGTGGCAATACCATCCTATTTGTACAGAAATTGATTGAGAAGCTTGCTGGTCCCTCTCCTTTCAGGGCCTCATATACAATAGAGAGGGCTCACAGGGCACTGCGACCAATGCCCGCCCCTGGCCAACCACCTCGGCCCTTGATGTTTAAATTCCTAAATTATCAGGAAAAGCAGTTCCTCCTGTCCAAGATCAAGGAATTAGAGCAGGTGCTCTGGGAAGGAAACAGGATCCGAATAACCCAAGACCTCCCTGCTACTGTGAGACAAAGGCGAGCCCTTCTTCATCCCACAGTATCGAAGCTAATAGCTGCAGGAATAAAATTTTGAATGGGGTATCCCACTCACCTCCAGGTAGTGATTTCGGGTGCCTGGATGTCCTTTGATGAAGTCGAACCTGCTCTGAAGGCATTACAGAAAGAATATCTCGACCTCTTCAGAGCTCGTTGAATGAGCATGAAAGCAGCGGTGACCTCGAGGAGAATTACCGGGGCATCTGTGAGACCACACTGAGAGACTGCAAAACAAAGCCAGTTTATCACCAAAGAATTGTTTATGGCATTTATAGTGACTCATAACACATTTCCATAGTTTAGTGAGCTCGGTGGCAGCTCATTTTGTTTTGAAATCCGTGGGGGGGGGGGTTTAGAAGGACTGGAAACTGAGGACACTATTGAGGGTTTACCCAGGGTGGCGCATAGCTTTTTAGCTTTTAATTTTTCTTTCTCTTCCCCTTCAGCAGATTTGCCTAACACCTGTGGAGGTAACAGGTTTTGTGGGCCACGATTGTTCCGTTATTTGGGAGGATACGGTATGTAGCAATCGTTCACTTCGGGTCAATCATATTTTGGCTCACAGAAGTAGGAAGTTTCAGAACGCGCACTCTCCACTCACAAATGTTGGAAAGGATGGTGAATAACTCGCAACCGAGGTTATTCTGGCATTGGAAGTTCGGTCATGAATCACTCCTGTTGACTGGAATATTCTGTCAAAATTAGGAGAGACTGAAAATGGACACCCTCACAATACTAGGGGACTTTCCACAGAACAACTTCATTTAATGTAAATAGATCGTATAGTGGGAAGTTGTATACAGATATTAATGGGTGTGATAATCTTGTTTTTGTATATCTAATGCAGTTTGGATTTATGTATGGTTTATATTTACAATTTGGATTTGAAATGCTGTCTCGTTAAGCTCCTGGGTAGCGGGAGTGGGAATACTAGAGACTGATACAGGACCAGCTGTACCGCGTGCCAATGACAGGAGGGAGAAGGTTGTTTTGACTAGGTTGTTATTTAACTTTTGTTTTGTACATCTTTAGGGTGGGGGTGGAGGATGGGATACTATTTACTAGGAGCACAACAACAAGGCTAAGGTTGGTACACTTCGGGCTTCCATATGGCTCCCTGTGCAGGAAATGGAGATCACTGTTTTATTAATTAGACACAATGGCTAACAGTGTACGTATCGCGACATGGAATATCAAAGGGGGTAGGAAAAGAAGGAAGCAATATCAGGTGTTACATCACTTAAAGTTGTTGAACATAGACATTGTCTATGTTCAAGAAATGCACCGTTTGGAGGTTGAGGCGCCCCAGCTTCATAGGCAGCAGTTTGGCCAGTTTTTCAGGGCCGAAGGAACTACAAATAGCTGCGGGGTCATGATTCTTATCCACAGGAAAATCCCATTTAATACAATTAAAGTGATTAAAGACCCATGGGGGAGATATATTTTCGTTCACGGTTTACTTTACAAATAGGAGATAATATTAGGTAGCGTATATGGGCCCAATAATGACGCACCCGAATTCTTTACATAATTAATACAAATTTTGCAACCACATCTCTCCATGCCTATGATTATAGGGGGAGACTTTAACCTAGTGTATGATCAGATCATGGACCGGTCTAGTCCAAAGAAGACAGGTCTTTCTCCTGCCCAAAGAGCATTCCAGGAATTTCTTGATCAGACTGGAATGTGTGATATTTAGCAGTTATTACATCCCTTAGACAGGAAATATACTTTTGTCTCCCCAGTTCACTCCTCCTCCTCCTCCTCATCGAGGATAGATTATATATTCCAGTCTCATTCCCTTATACCCAGAACATTGGAGGCCTCGATTCTACCTGGGACCCCTTCAGATCATTCCATTGTCTCCTGTTTAATATCAATGGTATCTCTCCCAAAAAGAGGTTCCAGGTGGAAATTAAATGATTTATTGCTAAAAGATACCTCTTTTATTAAACAGATACAGGAACAGATTGATAACTTTTATTATTTTAATAACGATCCCCAGGGCAGGCCAGATATGTTATGGGGGGCCTTTAAAGCACATCTCAGAGGGGTTTTGATTAGCATGGCCACATATAGGAAAAAGGCTTCCAGTGCTAGATTGACCCACTTGCTTTCCCAAATTAAGACTCTAGAGGAAGATCTCTCCCCCACTTTAACAGAAACCGTCCAGCAAGAACTGATTAAACTGAGAGCCGCATACATGGAACTCCTTTGAGAGAAGGCAGATTATTCCATTTTAAAAACTCAGGCTTTGTATACCGATCAAGGGGAAAGGGCAGGCCGACTTTTGGCACTCAGGATCAAACAAATGGAATCATCTCGCTATGTCACCTCCATATTGTCCTTGCAAGACGGTTCCCTTAAAACGCACCCAGAGGAAATTATAAAAGAGTTCACGACTTATTATAAGGAGTTATATGGCCCTATGTGTTCACCCCCAACAACACAACAATTGCAGGTTTATTTACAGGAGTCTAATTTACCCCGGCTTTCTCTGGAACAGCAGAATAGACTTTTGGCTCCAATAAGTGCAACGAAAATTACCGTGGTTATTAATGATTTGCCAGTGAACAAAACCCCGGGGATAGACGGATACTCGGCCTTATTTTATAAAAAGTTTCAGACTCAATTAATACCAATGCTTCTCCCTTTGTATCAGTATATCTTATCGGGTGCAGATACAGACCCCTCACTATTCGAAGCAATGATTGTTCTGATTCCCAAACCGGGTAGACCTCCTGATTGTGTAACCAATTACCATCCTATATCATTAATAAATCAGGATATAAAAATCCTGACCGAATTGTTGGCTTGCCAGCTTGACAAGGTAATGGATACCCTGATAGGATCAGAGCCGACCAGGTTTATGAAGGGTAGGTCTTCAGTTGACCACTTAAGAACCCTTTCGCATGACTTTTCGGTGTCCAGGGATGCACCCTACCCTGCGGCTCTGGTCTCCCTGGACGCTGAGAAGGCATTCAATAGGGTACATTGGGAGTATCTCTTCCAGGTTTTGGAGGCCTTTGGTATCCCATCTGGCTTTATAAGCTGGATACGGGCAATGTATAAATCTCCTTCCGCTCGAGTGTCAGGAAACGGTGTGATCTCGGAAAGGTTTACACTCCACTCGGGTACCAGGCAGGGATGTCCTTTATCTCCATTATTATTTAACCTGTATCTTGAACCATTAATTAGAAGGTTACAAAGTTGTCCGAATATCCAAGGGATCCCCATTTACCCCTGCGAAGTTAAGATCTCCGCCTATGGAGATGATCTCCTCCTTCAACTCTCCAACCCTGGTTTGTCCATACCATATATGCTGGACATTATTGCCACTTTTGGTAGAATGTCCAATTATGAATTAAACATAGGCAAAACAATGGTATTCCCGCTAAATCATAGACTCTTCAGATCTGATATAGCCATTTTCGGACTTAATTGGAAGCAAGATTCCCTCAGATATCTTGGCATAGAATTATCCCGAAGCCCCAAGCAAATTGTTAGGTTAAATCTGGACACTTTGGTAAACAATATCACCCAAGACTTGAACAGGTGCGCTTCCCTTCCTATTTCATTATGGGGAAGAATAAACCTCATCAAAATGAATGTATTTCCGCACTTACTATACCCCCTCTCCATGCTTGATATCTGGCTTCCCTTATCTTGGTTCAAGAAATTACGATCACTATTTACCAAATTCCTTTGGTCAAACAAATCTTCCCGAATAGCCTATCATGCCTTGACGGCCCCTAAAAACAAAGGGGGTTTGAGACTTCCTAATGTGACCCTCTATTTTTGGGCATCGCATATTAACAAATATATGAGATGGATATCCAAGGGAAATTTATATATGGCTCCGGCCTGGCTTAAAATTCAATTGTCACTAATACAGACATCTGATTTAAGCCCCGAGGGATTGTTACATATTAGGGCAAGTCTCCTCCCCTTAAAACTTAAAAACTCAACAATTTCTACATCCTTAAAAACTGGATCTTAATCAACCCATAGTACGCAATCTTTGCCTTAAAATAGCGGGAAAACTGATCCCCCAGTCCTGGCTCCCCATATTACAGGACTTGGAGGTCTCCAGGCTTATTAATGAGAATCACACATTGCTTTCAATTCAGGAAATTATCGCCAAACTTGGCATCTCCAAGAGGAATACATTCAGGGTTATCCAACTCAGACATGCTTTAATACGATCCTTCAGCCATAAATCTAGGATAGTTCACTCCATTCCATTCCGCAAGGAACCAGGTGCACTCAGTGGAGGCTCTAAGGCGATATCCAAAATCTATAGTACACTGTTTCTCTGGAAGTTTCCGGATAGCTTTGGACCAACCGATCTATGGGAATCCTTTTTCCCAGGACAGAATATTAACTGGACGACCATCTGGTACACTTGCCATAAGCTAATCAAACAGGACAGATTGAGACTAATGCAACTCTCAATCCTACACAATGCTTACTATACACCTTGTAAACTGGTTAAGTTGGGGTTAAAGACCACCACTCTATGTGTAAGATGTCAACAACAGGAAGGGACGTTATTCCATATTTTCTGGGCATGCCCGAAGGTATCCTCACTATGGCACAATATCATGCAACTTACGGATCCCCTTTTAGGCCTTAAGGATTTATTCATTCCTGAAATTTGTCTCTTGGGAGACCTTTCCAGTATTAAAATTCATAACCGGAAGTATCATATAACATTCATTGCCATGTCCGTCAAGAAGTTGGTAGTATGACATTGGCTTGACCAGCAAGAAATTTCCTATAATGAATGGTTAACAGAAATCCTGGCAAATTTACGTACCAAGAAAGCCATTGCTAATTTGAATAATACAATGAGCAGGTTTAAAAAGATATGGGATCCCCTTTATGCTCTCTACTCACTATAAGGTGGTTTATATGTTATGTACGTATTAGTGAGCCATGAAGTTAACCCAGGTAGGATCAATCTTAGCATGGTATGTCATTCTACTTATTGCCCTAGTAGATAAGGGTGGGGGGGGGGAAGGATGGGAAGGGACTCTAGGGATCAAGGGAGGGGAAGGGGCAGATTTAAGAGTTACTGGTGGCTAATGTAAACTGTCTGTATGTACGTATATCTGTTTTTTTGTATTATTGGTAAAAAGGTTAATAAACTTTAAACTGCAAAAAAAAAAAAAAGGCAACAACAATAAATGCACCATCAACAGCCACATAGTAAATGCAGTGGTGTCATAAACAACACCAGTAAAAAACTCCGTCAGAAACAGTGCCAATGGTAGTGGTCCAACACCACACCGACTACTGCTACCATGGCTAAAAAAACACATAATGTACTCTGTCCCCTGCACCAGTACTAAAATAACAAACTCTGGGGGTGTATCTCAGAAAAGTTAGAAATGGGGGTAATTTGTTTTCAAAAAGAACAGAAAAAACAAACACACTTGGGGTGGGGAATGGAAGAAATACGATTCAGGACATCAGGAACAGAACTCTGGTCTCCCGATCTGTACTGCTCAAGCTGTTTGTGCTTTAGTCCTCTTCACCACAGGAGAAGCTTGACCAGCTTCAACAATTTGTTTCTCACTTGTCCACTTCCTCCATTGCCTGAGTAGTGACAGGGGTAGCCGTAGTTAGCTGTAGTTGACATTTGCTGTCCTACCCCTGTCGCTGTTCAGGCATACACTGTTATTGCAGTGCGGTTTTAGACAGCACTATAATGGAAGCATTCCTTTAACCTGATACAACCATGTTTCTGTGAGAATTAGAGTTTGGTGTGATTTATGGAAAAAAACACTGTTTTACCCTTCTGTAAAAAAGAACAGAAAACATTCAATTTCATAGCATACAGTTTTCTGTTTTTTGAGTAAATAATTTATTTAGAGCAGATTTCTGGAATACTTATTTAAGTATAGGAATTATACATTTTTTTCAACTCTTTTTCTCAGTCATCTCTGAGCTTGGTCCTGTCCTGCCTGAGATGATCCATACCTGTGACCTTGTTCCCCCAGTCCACCTGGGACTCACCTGTAGGAACAACCCCCTGGCTTTCACATCCCAATATGGGGCCACCTTCAGCACTCCCATATATGAATCCCATGGCCCCACAGGTAGATGTGAAGATTGGAGGGAAGTCAGGGACCCAGGAGGGTAGGATCTGGCATTGGCAGTACTGGCTTCAGAGCAACGTCACCTATTCCAGCCAATGGGGTTTTCCTCACTTGTTTGTGTTCCGATGGGAGCAGATGTGCAATGACGTTCTGGAATGGCACAAACACTACTGTGCATGTCATGCTGGTGTCCACATCATCCCATCATTCCCCCATTGTCTCAGAGCTTCTGGGTCACTACCCCCTGGCTGCTGCTAGTAGGCACCCTATAGACAGAGCCCTGTATCCACCCATCCCAAAGGATGTGAGCTGCCTATCAGACACTTGAGCCCTCTGCTGACCCTCCTATGCACCATGCTCACTCCCGAACCCAGGCTGTCAGTGCCACAATTGGTAGCTCTACCGCTGCACTGGTGGGCCGACTGGGAATTGTGCATTTTATTCCCACAAAGCAAACAAATGCTGTAAAAAGATATTCCAGAAGAAGAGTGCTAAGTATGGGAATTGTAGAATTGTTTTCTGCAAATCAGAAGCCAGAGAGATACATCTGCGAATTTCATACTTAGTATTTTTCACCAATTATATGAGTTTTATGAAGCATTTTTTGCCAAATTTCACAAAATTTGCAAAGACAAAATCCACCAATTTTTTTGGCCAACTCTATTGAGTAAATGATTTCATTTCCATGTTCCTTAGTCCTCCCATTTGTAAGACTTGGAAGAAAAACACCCTACAGAAAATAAGATGTTACATAGCAGCTGGGCTACCCTAAATACATAATAGTGTACAAAAAATAATAAAAACAAAATGCAATGCCCAGTTTAATTCATGCAGCAGTGACAATATATGTATAGTAGGGTGTAGAGAATGAGTCACCAGTGTCTCTGTGGTCTTCAGAGGAACAGTTTCTCATTTATACCTCTCCTATAAGCTAAGTCTGTAGTACTGTACAAAGTAAAGCCAAGTAAGTGAAAGTGAAAGAAGAAAAGGCACTGGCCAGGTCAACATAATGACAAGAAGTAAGTCTGGATGAGGCAACGATGATGTCAAGTACTGCAAGTGCACTAGTCTTCCATACTTCCTTACTAGTGCTGCACACTTGGGTTAGAGCATTGTTACTGATGCATCACTATCTATTACTATACGGTACAGTAGTTCCCCTTTCTTGGGACAGGGAAGCAATAGCAGTGGAAGAAACAAAATACCCTCATGATGCCAGGTGAACCTGTCAAAAGTTCTTTAAAGTATCATTCCCAAACTATAACATTTTGAAATGGGCTACTTTAATTGGGATTCAGCAGAATATTATTTATAAAATGGGTAGGAAAAATCCTGCATTCTGATTGGCTGGCACTTATGTCCTTGGATTTGTCTAATGCATCAGTTAAAATAGTATTGGCAATCAGGACACAGCACACCGGCAATATCAGTACCTTTTTCAAATCTCCTGATTGCCATTACAAACTTGGCTGCCCCCTTTGCTGACTAAAATATCCTCCAGGATCTAATAAACTAAAACTCACTCAACATAAAAACAGCAGACAAATTAAGAAACTGTTCTTTTCTTTGAAACTGTACTTTCCTGTTTACACCCATAAACAAATGAAAAGAAGTGAAGGACTACTCACAGTTTTAGTTTCTAGAGACCCTTTTCTGACCATGGACCCTATCTGCCTACTGTACCAGAGAATCTTTGCTATTTTCCCTGATACTGATACATTTGGCTTCACAGAGCCCTTCTGTTTTATGTGTCTGGGTGAGGAGAGGTGAACATTTAGCCAGTAGTATTTTTCTGACATTTAAATCACGCATTCTAGCCGGCCCTGTGGCACAGAGGGTTGAGGAGTTAGCGCCACACCTCGCGCCACGCCGGCGACCCGGGTTCTGGAATGAGCCGGGAGTCACCGGGGGTCAGCAGGGGGGGAAGAGATCGAGTGTCCGGAGGACTGCTGTCACTTCCCGTGGAGGGTGGGAGTGTTGCTCGCTCTCTGAGCGACCTCTGGTGGTGGCCAGGGGTGCACCAAATGGGCAAGCACGGTGAACGCCAGGGGTGGGCGGAGTCACGGCATTACATTGCCTTGTGAGCTGTGCTCCAGAGGGATGGGAAGGGGATAATACTAAAAATACCCCAGCTCTCGAGAAGATGATGAGGGCTCCTGTGATCTCCCTCTCATCCCCAATGCAGGGCCATGCCACATCGGGGATCCAGGCCAACCTCTCAGAGGGATGGACCCTCTAACTTAAGTAAAGAGCCGCCGAGGGCAGGTGGGCCCTGTTCTGGGGGGTGATCCATAATGCTGGAAAGTTTCTCCGAGAGAGGGTGACCCGATGGTGGCTGGTCACTGCGGGGAGTAGTAGGGGCAGGATCATGTGGGCTCCTCCGAAGGATGCCTCGTAGGAGTCCGGGCATAAATAAAGTAAAAAAAAAAATCACGCATTCTATGATAAACATAAACACATATTTCATATATTGAATGTGTGGCTGCTTGACAGTTGGGGAGGGACAACTTTTCACTAATTACTTTTCATAAAAGAAAATGCCTGCTTTTTATTTAAATAAAAATATCTCTTTTTTTTTTATTTTGTCAGTTTACCCATTTATAAGCACAATAAGACACTTCAGGGCTGTGCATTATGCTGTACTAATGACACTTCAGGGGCTGAAGGCCTGCCACCTGCAGAGACATGCCTCACTACACCCCTGGGTATGTGGTTAGATCAGTATATACACTCCCCTTCTTATCTTATTGCTTATTTAATTCTCAGAATACAATGTATTGCATGTTACACTCACTTCTTCATTTCTTTATTTTATTTGAAAATTGGTAACCAGAAAAGGCATACTGAGCCAAGGCTCATTTCCACCTGAGATCTGGGAGAGGGGGGGAGAGAGGACAAATAATACAGCCATACACAGACTACAACATCAGTGTAAGGGTACAAAGTAAAGTGCCTACATAGTAAAGAAATACAGAGGGTAAAAGTGCGGTGACAATGGTATAATCATCAAGGGGGTACAATGAGCAGTGTAAAGGTACAATGTAAAGTGAATACTGTGCCAGAAGATGGAGGTGATAAAATTACAGCAGCAGTGGTTTAAAACTGAGTCCATTCAGAGGCAGAACAGGTGATAAAAAGCAGTGGCAGCTGTGTACACTAATTGCAAGTGGTGGGATCTACTTGTTACAGACTGAATAGGAAAAAATAAAGCAAAATTATAAAACCATGAAGGTGAAATCAGGACAGACCAAACCAAATGGACAGGGCAGAAAGGGGTATCTAGGGTTGGTGGGGCTTTGCAGAAGCAGGACAGGGTGGGGAGAAGTTTCACCTGGCATTTAAAGTAGTGGAGAGAGAGAGAGAGAGAGAGAGAGAGAGAGAGAGAGAGAGAGATGAGCTGGGGGAATTGTTCCAGAGAGGAGGGAGGTGATAGGCCAAAGCGGATTGCCCAATAGTGGAGTGTGGGTGAGAAAGGGAGATGGTGCGTGAGTGTAGAATGAAGAGTAGGAGGTAGGGGAATGGGCAGAGGTAGTAGAAGAGATAAAGGGGAGGAGACATGAACCAGTATTTGGAAATGAAGGAGGCACAGTGAATTAGGTGACATGAAGGGAAAGGAGAAATAGAAAGGGAGAAGTAAAGGTAGCAGTGATGAGTGTGAAAGGAGGTATTAGTAATGAAATGGCAGCAAGCATTGCAGAGGGTATTCAGTCTGGTGAGGAAAGAGGAAGGGTCAGTGCCATAGACCACATCAGCATAGTCAAACACCAGGAACACCATTTTGGTGACCAGATCCCAATGGATCTGGGGAGAGGAAGTGCTTGCTGTGATAAAGGTCACCAAGATTAGGGTGGAGTTAGGAGCTGATGGCACTGTGAGCAGTGAAGTCCAGCCTGTTCAATCACACACCAAGGTACTTGAAGGTGAAGACTGATTCAAGGGAGGTGCCATTAAAGGTGGTGAAAACAGTGGGGCAGGAGAGCCTGGCCAGTTTCTGGCTGGTACCAAAAGTCATGGACACTGTTTTTTTAGTGTTGTGAGTTGGTTGACTTGGAGCCAGCATAGGATATTGTGGAAGTCTTGCTGGAACAAGACTTGCAGGGTAGAAGCCGAATGGACCAGAGGCGAACATGACAGTATCATCCACATACATGACAATATGTAAATTGACATGGGAGAAGAGAGATCATTTAAACAGACTGAAAAGGATGGGTTCCAGGAAGGAACCCTGAGGGACACCAGTATGAATGGGGAAGGTGTACAGTCCCCACCAACCTTTACCAGCTGTAGATGGCTGGATAGATGGGAATGGAACCAGTCAACAGCGGAAGCTGTGAGGCTAGCTGAGCTCAGTTTATCAAGGAGGACAGGGTGAACCATCAAGTCAAAGGCCTTGTTTAGGTCTATGAAGATGGCTGCTGTGATATACATCTGAGCCATCCCAGTGAAGCATCTACTGCTTCTGCTTAATGCTGTAACATTTGGTTACCACTCTCTTATATAACAAATACCCCTTTAGTGCATTTGTAGAGTCAGTGAGTTCTGCAGAAGTTCTCAGGAGATCCAGCAATGTTACTAATTTAGCTTTCAACAGATAAACAGGTAATGGTTAAGCTGAATAGCAGTTTGCTTTGGCCTACAATCAAAAATTGCACACTGTGCCTGCCAGTAAATTAAAGTTTTCCCAGAAAGTTCAGATTTGTTTGTGGTTATTAGTTAGTGACACAGCATAGTTTCATTATTAGTAGTTTTCCACCAAGAACACTTTTAATATTAGTAAAATTAGTTCTGTATAGCATACATATTACACAGGTGCAGTACCGCATGCATATTTGGGTTGAGTAAGCATTTTAATGTCAAACCCCAATATTTGCATCTCAATAACTATGCCCCTGTTCAACAGAGTTACTTGAAATTTTGCAGACGAAGAGTTGATGCCAGTATCTCTAGGTCCCAAAATGTTCATGGCAATTGGTTAACTGGGGATAAAGTTATAGAGAGAGACAAATACATAAAACTGGCCAAAATTAAGGCCTATTTTTTGCTCACCTAGTGCCCCATATTCAAAAGTTTGCACCCGGTGCTAACAGGTTGTGCCTGTGCTGGGGCCCAACACATATCTAGCTGCCTGCTTAACACGTACGCAATACAACAATTGTCTCATCCTGATACAGCATAAAGACAGCGCTATAATCCCCGATGTCCCTACTGCAGGTCATTCCTCAATTCACTTAACTCTAATCTCATGCAGTACCTCTGTGGAATTTGTGAGGTGCCCTTTGCTCCCTTTATATGCTCAAGGTAGAATTAGACATGGAAATGAATGAACAGATTTTAGTAATGACATACAAATGTGGATTTTGCCCTCTGTCTGTGAAATTAGCTCATTTGCATACACTATTTGAATATTTCAGGGTTGCCCCAAGTGCAGACATATTAGGGCTAGTGCTGTGATATCTCTAGTGCTATGGCCCCCCATGCAGTGCAGACATGATGTCACATGTCACTGCTGACATCATAATGCTGCAATGGCATGCATGCTATGATGTTGCATTAAGGTCAGCACATGTGCAACTCAGTTCCTGCAATGTGCGGTGACCTCTCTCTCCCCAACCAGAAACATGCATAGCCCTGTACTTATCAACATTAGCACAGCACTAACACTGAAATGTGTTGCACAAATGGCAAGCCACACCCACAGAGCCAGGGACTTGTCAGTAACTGGGTGTTTGGTTTGGTAGTAGGCTATTATCCACAAAGATTAACAGAAGAAGGAGAGCTGTTTTACAGAGGGACACCAGTTAGTTGGCTACAGAACTGGGCAGTCTGGTAGACCTGTTGGATATCAGGAAGACTAGTTCCTTGGAGAGGGAGCAGAGGCAGCATACATGCTGAGGTGTGACATCTGGGCTGCTGAGGAGAGGCATCTGGCAAGGTGCTCCAGAGTATTCTGGATGGGAGGCCTGTATGGCACAGGTTCAGTGACCTGTCATGCAGACAACCCATGTGATTGCAGCAGCTCAGGGCTATAATGGAGACTGGTACTGTGCCACAGCCAGGTGAGTACCTCCTATTGTATGTTTGGTAGCTGTTGTGTCTTCACTGTACCTGTGTGTTCTTGTTGGCCCCACTCTATCCTATGGGACCTGTTCTTCTGTCTTGCCATATATAACCAATGTAGGTATATAGGACCACTGTCCCACTAGATGTTCCTATTGCCCTGTACAATATAGGACCTACTGTGGCTCTCTAAGCCATGAAGTTGCCATAACACCAGGAGTACATGTTACAAAGTAACATGTGCTCACTGTCTGTATATGGGGACTGTGACAGGTTTGAAGAATATGTCAATTGACATGGGGTCTACCTATAGCCAGGATGGCAGGTGTACCAAACAGCAATTCACAAAGGCCATTCCTGTTCCTTGTACACTGTCTGTGTCATATATTATGGGTGCCTGGACGCATATGCAATACAATGCATGGTATACTATAACATTGTAGTGGATATGCCTTTCCAGATCCTGCCATTGTGTTGGGGCTACAACTATGGTACAATGTCCATCCCTAACATTGCACAGGTATGCTTCCTCTATATGCATCATACAATGAAATATGTGGTGTACATGGCATGTAGCTGAAATGTGTGGGTATGCTGGACACAGATGGTGAGAATGGTTGGACGTGGGCACTACAATTACCTTGCACACACAGTGCTAGGACATAGCTACAACACTGATATGTAGCATAGCGGCTGGGCCTGAGCCATGGCAAAGCTCTCTGTGTGGGGTTCATGGCTGTGCACAATGGTAAGATGTGGCCCCCCGTACAGTGCTGTCCATCTCCATCATCCATATGTGGCTGTTGTTGCACAGTACTGGTATATAGGTGTGTGTACTGTTTAGGGTTAATAGTAACGTGCCTTGTGTTTCACTGCATGCTACTGATCGCATGTCTCCTTTGTACTCCTTCACAGATTCCAGAACCAGGCAGGGCCAAGCCAAGACCAAGTAGTAGGAGTGGGGCCACCTTGACCAATAGCAGAAGGAGGGGACACCTGGCCATATTGGGGCCCAGAATGGCCACAGAGTAGATGACCTGTCCTTGTACATATGTCCACATAAGTGCAATGCATTGTGCATTTTGCAGTCTGGGCTGCATGTCTACACTATGCTGTGTGCTTCTGCTAGTGGACGAGGATGTCCATGTGTGTCTCGCTGGTTGCACAAGTGTCTGTGCGGGCAGTACCTATGCAGTGGTGGTTGAGAATACTCACCTGTTTCTGGGGGAATTGTCCCACCTGTGACACTGTGGTGTGCCAGGGGCTGTGCAGTCTACTATTTCACTTTTCATTGCAACAAGCATGTTGCCTTCTGTGTGTACTGTACCTTATCTTGCATTACACCATGAAGTGGCATGTCCCATGTGCAGCAAACATGGTTCACCAAGGCACTGAAAGTAATACCCATTGCTCCTGATGCTACCCTGTCATTGTCAGTCAGTTTCGGTGTGCCACATGGCTAGGACTAGGTATGCTTATGTGTTTGGCAGAGGCAGGCACTGGTCACTATTGTGCCAGCACACCCCTGTGACATGCTGTATGCAAAATACAGTGCCAGTGACAGTCTGCCCACATCAGTGCCATCTCCTGTGGTGTATGCACTGGGTATCATTCCATTGTATCTCACCAGAGCTGGCCATATGTGGCATGGAGTCAACAGCAAGAGGAGTCATTGATGGACATTGAATGTACCTTACAATATTTGACTGACATTATGATGCATAGTTATTACCATCTAACCAACACAGTGATGTCCAGAGTGTGATTGTTCTATGGTACATAGGTGGAGCCATGTAAACATTACAACACAACTAGGTCTTCAGGGGGCCAATGTCCTGCACTGGCCCTAGTCTGTATGACAGGAAACCCTCCACTTAGGGTGGGACCAGCATCTGCTGGGACATAGCATGCCTCCAGGAGGCTCTGCATCTCACACCTGTGTTGTGGTGACCACAATACAGCATGTCAGGTGCCGACCCATGCACAACATCACTGCACATGCATGTTATTCTGCCTGCTGCACACAGTGCTGAATAATGGTATCATCCATATTTAGCTGTGCTGTGTTTACCATGTATGTGTGTGCCTGGGCCCGCCCCAGCCATGGACTGGGATAGCCCATGATTTTCTGCTGTTCTGCACACCTGTGTTGGCCTGTACACTGGATGCTTGGTCTGCAGAGTGCAGGGTGTGTGCACAACTGTTGGCCAGTTGGACCATTACACTGCGTATTGTGCTCTGGCTTGTTACTGATGTTGTCTTTGCTGCTTTTCCACATCTGGCATGCCTGCTGGTGTTGTGTGTCCCTTGCATGGTCTGGTCATGTTCTGTTGAAGCATGGCTCTCTCATTGTATGTGCAGTCCTGTACTATTCAGGTCAACAGTGCTGTCTCTTGTATGCTAGACACATTCCATTGCAGTTGTTTGACTCCCTGCACCTATGTGTGGCATGATGGCCCATGTGCTGACCAGTTTTATTTCTGTTATGCACATTATGCCACTTCTGTGTCCCTCATCCTGTGAGAACAGCTAGCTGAGTTCTGTGTACTTCTTTCCCTAGTTGACATGAGGACTGCAGGAAGGTAGCAAAATGTAGTCCTTTATGTAGTCAGGAAAGATCTGCTCTGTTGCCAGGTCTGCCTGCTGAGACTGCTAGTCAGGCAGATCGGGGAGTACACCATTGACATAAAGGATCTTCCAGCAGTGATACAACACCAGATGCTGCAGCTGCTACCACCACCAACACCATGCACTGCAGCTCCTTGATTGTGTTGGGAATTGGACTATTTCTTATGAATAAGCAGGTTCCCTTTTTTCATTTGATTTTTAACAAGGGGTCCCTTTTTTTGTTTGATTTGTAATGGGTGGGTGCCCTTTTTATAACAGGTGCATGCTCTTTTTTTTGTTTTGTAATGGGCCACTTTTTATATATTTTTTTAAAGGCTGGTGCCCTTTTGATAATTTTGTTTTGTTTTTTTGTTAATGGTCCAGTGCCCTTTTATTTATTTTATTGTTGTTGTTTTTGTAGTTTTATGTGGGCAGTTGCCCATTCTATTGGTTTTTAGTAAATATTTATGATACTTTTGCTGCTGTAGTGTGTGTCTTTTATTGGTGCCCTCCTCTTAAACCCACAGCTGCCCTCCTGGTGCTGTGCCTGTGTACAGTGCTGTAGTCAGTTCTATATTCAGTGCTGAGCAAGTGCCTTATGCTGTGCCGGCACTATGCATTTGCACTGCACATGTACATTGCACTGAAGCTGAATATTCAAAGGTAATTGTGCTGGGACATTTGTCTGGATATTCTGGTGGCAGTATATGGGCACTGTTGCAAGCACAGTGTATGTGCAGTGTAGGCACTGCTGGCTGAATATGTAGCCTTGTACTGTAACTAAAATACTAGGAGGATTTTAAATCTCCAACTTGCAGGGTTGATAGAGTTTGCACCAAGCTGTGTACTTTTGGGCTTTTTTATGTCCCTAAGTTGCCCTATTTTTAAGAAATTAAGGAAAAATCATGTACATGCTCAGTTTAAAAATGGAACATTCTAAGGGTAACTGATTTTTTAAGACCACCTATCTTAATGCAGTTATTTGACAAAAATGTGTGCATGTTTGAGAGGGTGGAGCAATATATATCACTACAATGTGTTATCTAATGCTGTAAACAGTGTCCATTTTCTTTGAAACAGGGTTTGTTCGGTAGGGGCACAGATACATAGCCCCTCCCCTGCTGAACAGATGCTGCATGAAAAATGCTGTAAGGTGGCCATTTGCCACATCCTGCTAAGTGGGGACTTGTATAATTTAACAACCAGATACTGGGGTGCCCATCTTTGGTGTCAGTTCAATTGACATAAAGATGAATTTTATCTGACATGGGGAGCCCACTTCCTATGTGGATTAAACACTTCTTTGTCCAGTATTATTTCTCTGTCTGCCCACTAATGGCACTCATTCACCTGATACTGGAGTGCCCAATCCCTGGTGATGGCTCAATATTTAAAAAACAACAACAAGGGTTTATCTGACACTGGGGTGGCCATCCCCAGTCTTAGTAAAGATCCCTCTCAGCCCAGTATTGTTGCTTACCCTTCACACCTAATACTGGAGTGCCCAATCCCCCATGCCAGCTCCAGAGTTTCCCTATGATGATGGATGACACTGGGGGCCCACTCCCAGTGCCAACAAACATCAAACTGAAACTGGAGGGCCCTATCCCAGTGTTGGTATCTGTAATATAAAAAAAGGTCTGGCAGCATCATATTTTTTGTTCCTGTAATGATTAAAACAGTCTGTTTATGTCTGCTGCATCTCCACTGCCATTCCATGTCACCACCTGACCCCACCACTCAGCACTCACTCTGCCCTTTACTTATCTAATGGGGTCCAATGAAGCAAGCCCTCTCTGGACCAGCGAACTGTCCTTCTCCTTCAATGCAGGATGGCGAACTGAGGAAACATGGTAAGTGCAGTCAATGCATTTGAATGCATTTTGAACATGTGCTCATATTTTGGTCATTTTCTTTTTATATTTTTCTGCCAGATTTTAAACATTGCTTTTTTGGGACCCTGCCTCATAAACAAGGTAGGTGAAGTTTTTCAACTCTGGACTGAAAGGTGGTTTGTAGTTGCTACATGGAATCATCTTACACTTGGGATTTGAAACTTTTCACCTATTGGGTTCATGAGATAGGGTCTCAAGAAAACAATGTTGAAAATTTATGGTTAACATATTATAAAGTAACATAGTTATGGAGCTACATATAAATTTTTCAGTGCTCTCTCATAACTTGGGTAATTTTCAATAATTTGACCCTAAATTTTTAACATAGCCTTTTTTCTTTCACCTCATACATGTGACAGGTGTCATTTTTAAAATTCTGCAGAAAAGGTGTTTCCGTACTTGTGGTGCAAAGTGATGTTTCAGTCAGTATTTTATAAATGACCTCTGTAACATTCAGAAGAAGGGGTCAGAAAAAGACTATGTTGAAAATTTAGGATTAGAATGACAAACAAAAGTTAGGAATAAATGTTGTGTGCAGGTCTGGCTGTCGGTCCAGTGGGTAACATGGTGTGCTCCTGTGCTGCTGACTCAAGTTCTGGGATGAGCTCAGGGACCTGGCTGGGCAGGATGATGCTAGGGACCATCACCAGTATGTGCCACTACTCCAATCCTGGGAAGGGATTGTGCAGTGTTCTACCACACAGTTGACACCTTGTGGTGGACTGGGGAGCCTCACAAGGGGTTGATATGCCTGTCAAGACCTGATGGGGTGATGACTGCATCAAAGGAGAAGTGGGTTGATATGAAAAAATGTGACTTGAAATATTTCTGCTATTCTGTTTATTCCATTTTGCACAGAGGCTATGAGTTTGCTATCACAAAAAAGTGAAATTCATTGGAAAAAAAACAATGTTAATGCAACATTAGGATGGAAGAACACAAAATGCATGAAGTAGGAAAATGAAAAAAGATTAGGGTATTGGGTCTCTGGACTTTTGGAGAATCAATGGTGGGTTGTTCCTTGGGGTTGTCAGTCCTAATGCCCACCACCTGCCCTGAGCAAACAAGGTCAGACTTGATATATTTTCTTCAAGCAGGGCCCAAGGGCCATGTATGAAGAAAGCTATGACTGATTCTGTTGGGAACATGTCGTGAGCCATATTTCTCTGCTGCAAAACAGTATATCACTATGAGACACTGGCTTGGAGCTATACCTAGTGCTGTGGACAGGAGGCTACAGACTGGGGGTTGGTGGTGGTGGGCATTAGGGTTTTCAACCACAAGAACCACCCTAACATTGATTTGCCAAGGCTTTGGAGACCCAATACCCTAATGTTTTTTTCCCTAATTTCTGCACATATTCTTCAACCCTAATGCCTGCATTAACATAGGTTTTTGCAATGTGTATACATACACAAACACAAACACACACACACATGCACACACACACACATTACAGTGGCAAGGTAGTGCCACTATACTTAGGGCTGCATGGTCACTTCTATGTTAACCCCAAAATTTTGCAATTTGATAACTTTGCAACCATTCATCTGATTTGCCTGAAATTTTGCAAGCACCATCTGGTACCATATAGTTTAAGTTTTGTTCAGGTCAGGTGTGCAGTTGTAGAGCTGTCGAGTGCCAAAAAATGTGAAATTTACTATTCTGGTGCAAATTCTTTGCTCACCTCTAAGTCCAAAATGCTTTGGGGGGTGTTCTGAAATTATTAGGGTATATGGGGTCTAGATCACTGATGTGCCTTTTGATGGTTTGGAGAAAAAAATTATTAATCCATTCAAGTTATAAAACTTTAAAGTTTGCCAATATTGCCTATGGGAAAAAATATACAGATGTGGCAGCCAGGATGCAATGCAGAAATGCTACAGAATACCACAGAATGCTGCAGTTTACTGCAGTGGCCATTGTAAGTCAATGGCAATTAAGCCCTTTTGTCATGCAGGATTTTATGACATGTGATAACTGCAAGTTACTGCATTTCATCGTGGCTGGCTCCACTGTATGTCCACCTTGAAAGTACTTTTTACTTTCGCAAAAGCACTTTTGACTTTTGAAAATGGGTTTTGTATTGTCGCAAATCTACCATCTTGTTTTCAGTTAGTGATGCAGAAAAAACACTGTAATTCAAAAAATACTGCCCCTTAGCAAACACCAACAGTTGTGTTTCCCTAATTGGGGCCTGAAGAACATGATCCTGACATTAGATTTTAAAAATAATGTTCAGAAATATGTTTTTTAAAATTTTCCATTAGAAGTGTCAAAAATTTGTAAAAGTACTTTTGCAAAACTTTGAAATTCTTGATTTATGACTACTTTCATAGAATTGCAAAACTTCCATGGTTAATGTTGCAAAATTTTTGCTAATTTGCAAAAGTATCAAACAAAAAGCAGTTTCTTTACCACTTCATCGCAAATAAACAGTTAGGACTTTGGGGCTGAAATTTGCAGGGTCGGAAGTGCTTGCACCACAGATGTGCTTTTTGCTGGTTTGATGAAAAAATTTACATAGGTTGTATAGTTATAACATTCCGAAGTTTAGAAATTTCCCATAGGATAACATAGTGGT
Organism: Neoceratodus forsteri; assembly: GCA_016271365.2. Lineage (NCBI taxonomy): Eukaryota > Metazoa > Chordata > Ceratodontiformes > Ceratodontidae > Neoceratodus > Neoceratodus forsteri. The sequence continues at coordinate 1,164,144,568 of CM057456.1, read as the reverse complement.
GGCTGCAATACCTTCGGCGCCTATATCTCAAAAACAGTTTGAGATACAGATATTTTGTTAAGCACATGTGCAGGTTGCCAGGCCATGATTACAACTGCCATGGAATTTTTTCCAATGTTGCTATGGTTACTGAGATAGTGCCCCATTTGTAGCACAAGGGCTACTTGGAATGTCTCTGGGCCTGTGCTGTGTCTCTATACCTATAGGTAGATGGCAGCACAGGGCCCCTATATGGATACCATTATGCATATATGTCATACAAAAAAAATCAAAAAACAAATTAACAGTGTATATAGTTCACCTGCTTCTTGTATTAAACATGCACAGAAATCAGTAACAAAAATAACGTACAATACATTCTGATATAACTTAACACTGCTGTACTATCATCTCATTTTAGCAATAGGCAACCAGCCATGAGCTCTCAAATTCAGGGATTAATATTAGGTTGGGTAGCACTAGATGTATAGATTATTCAAAAATGTTTGGGCCATAACTCTCAACCTTCTACCTTATAAATCTAGAAAAAGCCTTAAACAAATCAGGGACAAAAAACCCCAACAAAATCAGGGGCACATCTTAATAATTGGTGGTGTCCACTCAGGAAGCTAGTGGTATAAGGGATTTAATCTAAAATACATTTTCTGAAAACAACAAGCCTGTAACTCTAATGTTTGACATTATTGCGTGCTTACAACCCCTACTGTTCAGTCATGGAAATACAAGTTTTAGGAGGGACACAGGTCAATTCTGAGGCAAAATCATGGATGTCCCTGAAAATCAGGGACAGTTGAGCAGTATGGTTTCAACTTTCAGCTCACCAAGAAACAAAAATGAAAAAAAAAAACATATGCCAGTCCATCAGTGCAGCTGCAGTGCTATCACTTACAATCTTATGACTTGTTTAGGAACAAGCTCAAGATGCTGCACAGCTAGCAGGGGTAGGGGGAGAGAACATCCCTTGGACACTGGCTGCCTTGGAATATGTGATCATCTACATCCTGCTACACCAGTTCCTCCTGAGTGCCCACAGAAGATACAGGATGGGCTGGATAGCAGGAGGGAGGAGAAACACTAGCTGAGCTACAGGCACACCTGTTGCATTCTGACTTAGCACATTGTACTGGTGTCCCAGCAGATGACAGAAAAAGGGAAAAAGTTAACCTTGGCTTAGCTAAGTGAAGTCATGGAATGCTGGCTCTCTGGGTTGCCTGTCTACTTAGCATGAGGGAGTCCCCCAACACTAACTGTGGTCCATGAAGGAGGCTTTTCACCACAGGTGGCTTGTAGCCAGTGTTGGAGTGTTGCCAAGGCTAAAGGTGGTAGAAAAAGCAAATAAAAAAAAGGAAAGAAAATAAACCATACAAGGCAGCCCAGTGTTGCAATGGCAGCACATCATGTTGTCACCTGGGAGACCAGAGTGTTTGTGTGAGCCCCAGGATTCCACACTAGGGACAGCTGGGGACCACATTCATCATGAAGATGAGACCTTGGCTTCCAGGGAAGAAGTGAGGAAGAGTACAAACCAAGTCCTCCATTAAGTCAATAAAGGAGTGGCCTTGGTATTGGCCATTTAGGAATCCCCTCATGCACCCTTACAGTCCGAGGAATGGGTCAGCCATGGTGGCCCTGGCTGTTGCCATAGGGGGCAGAGGCAAAATGAACAAAAAGGATGAAAAAAACGATTAAAAAACTAGAACTCATGCTTAAAGGTTCACATAGCAGCAGCTTGTTATTGGGAACAATGGGAATTCGGAAGGATACACAGAACATTTTGTTGACCATCAAGTCATCCATTTTTCTCATTTTGTTTGCATTTGTGAAAGATGAGGGACAGCTTTGCTGAAATCATTGGAACTTCAGTATGATACTACTGACCAAAATAAACAAGACAGAGCCAATAGGCAGTGTGTGGGCTCTGCCCACACTTCTCTGCCAAGACACTTTTAGAAATACACAGCTGTTCTGTTCAAGAAAATGCTGGAGGTAGATTGTACTGCGGACACGGCTGACCACTTACATATTAGTGGTATGAGGTGAACTGGGAAAATATTGGGAGGAGCTAGTGAAGGAATTATGGTAGTGTTGGAATAAAAATATACCAGTTTTTAGGAGTATTTTAGGACAAGTTCTGCAAAATAAGCTGTGTAAAGTACAGACATAACTTTTTTCTGTTCTGGTCACTACAGCAAAGAAATATATCACTAGTGACTTGTAAGAAATTCTATCCAGCTGGGAAGAAAGAACATGGCATGATGATTAAGAGTTATATAATGGAGATGCTTACATATATTGTGCAACTGTGAACGCATGGCATGAATTCTGCAATAATTGGGTGCTATGGGTAGTATTTGCTGTCCTAATGATAAATAATTTTGTTCCTTAAGGAAATACATTTGAGTATGAAAGAATTCTATGGAGTCATGCAGAGCTGGAAGATCATCTGCTATAGGAAAAGTAATGAAAAAGGCCTTTTGATCTGGGAATGGGTAGAGGATTTTACCTAAATATAGGCATACTGTATAGTGAGTGAAAACTGAGTTTGAGATAAAGTTACCTACAATTTCATGCATTTTCTGGGTGGAATTGTTTAAAAGGACATTTGAAAGGAACCAAGATATTTATCCCATGATCTTTATTTGTGCCTGCCGATTTTTTATGCCTGGTGTCATAATCAGAGGCACTGATCTGAGGTGACTGAAAATGTCACATTCTAAGAATTTTGCTAACGAGTCAGTTATTATTTTCTATAGAAGCATTTATTTTCTACTGGCTCGATGCCAGACATTTGGCTTCTGTGGTGATCTTCTTTTCCCTATCACCTACCTCTACCTACTCCAACATTTCCCATGGCTTGGCACATGTGCTTGGGTCACTTGGGAGTCTCCTCTCTCAGATGAAGATGCTTCCAGCATGGGAATAGCAGGGTGAACTTAGGGTCTGACTGTGTCAGTACTAGCGTAAAAGTAGCTTCAATTTTTCTTCTGAACTTTCCCTCTGACATTTGTGCCATTTGCCTTGCATTGATGATTCATGCCGCCTGCCAGATATGCGTCTCATGCACACACAGTGACAGGCCAAAGCAGAGGCAAGCTTCCTTGTCCATCATCAAGGGTCTATGCAGTGGTGCAGTAGAATGTGCCACCACCAGCCCTCCTTGTTTTGAACCGCACTGTCATGGGCAGCATGCTCCCCAGCTGGCTGTCCATCCTGGGTCCTCTACCAAATGTTTGCTGCCAGCATGGCAGTACAACATGTCACTGTGTCATCAGGCAGTCCCATGTTGTGCCTTTCTTATTATCAGTGACTAAACAGGTTTGCCAAAATGTGATCTTTTGCACTGATAAAAGACACAAAATCAGTGTACCTTATCATAATCCTTTGCTTCTGACATCATAATCCTTTCCATGGCAAAATACTCTAATGTAATGCCCAAAGGACTGTAACTTCATGTGTAGACAAGCTATAGGACTAGAGGAAGTCTGAGGAAATGACACCCTGTTTTCACACATACTAAAACATGAAGTGTCCTGATAATGTTTCCCCTGAAATGTCATTAGCTAGTTTAACCTTTATCTGAATGCACATGGATATCATTCAGATATGAGTGGCTACAGGGTCAGTTGGTCCCCTTTCTCATTAAGTCCCGAGTATCTTTAGAATAAAGATTGCCAGGTGACAAACTGTGTAAGATAGTTTTGTGCTGTGGTTTACAATTCAATATCAACCATGCTAAAACTTGATGACAGTGCAATGCCTGAAAAAAAATATGATTACGCAATGCTTCACTTTTATTCAAGTTGATAATTTACTATGAGAACAATTACCGAATGTCTTTCAGCTGAGATATGAGCTAGGTTTGAAAGTAAGCCTGCCAAGGGAAAAGGTACTTTAATCCACCATCCCACCCAGCACTTTTACTTAAAGGGTTTTCTAAAATCATTGCAACTTTAGTATGATACTACTGACCAAAATAAACAAGACAGAGCCAATAGGCAAACTTCTCTGCCAAGACACTTTTAGAAATATACAGCTGTTTTATTCAAGAAAATGCTGGAGGCAGATTGTACTGCAGACACGGCTGACCACATACATATTACTAGTATGAGGTAAACTGGGAAAATATTGGGAGGAGCTAGTGAAGGAATTATGGTAGTGTTGGAATAAAAATACACAATTTTTGAAGGAGTATTTTAGGACAAGTTCTGCAAAATAAACTTTGTAAAGTACAGAAATAACTTTTTTTATGTTCTGGTCACTACAGCAAAGAAATATATCACTAGAGACTTGTAAGAAATTCTATCCAGCTGGGAAGAAAGAACATGGCATGATGATTAAGAGTTATATAATGGAGATACTTACATGTATTGTGCAACTGTGTAAGCATGGCATGAATTATGCAATAATTGGGTGGTATGGGTGGTATGCGCTGTCCTAATGATAAATAATTTTGTTCCGTAAGGAAATACATTTGAATATGAAAGAATTCTATGGAGTCATGCAGAGCTGGAAGATCATCTACTATAGGAAAAGTACTAGAATAAGGCCTTTTGATCTGGGAATGGGTAGAGGATTTTACCCAGATATAGGCATACTGTATAGCGAGTGGAACCTGAGTTTGAGATAAAGTTACCTACAATTTCATGCATTTTCTGGGTGGAATTATTTAAAAGGATATTTGACAGGAACCAAGATATTTATCCCATGATCTTCATTTGTGTCTGCTGATTTTTAATGCCTGACGTCATAATCAGAGGCACTGATCTGAGGTGACTGAAAATGTCACATTCTAAGAATTTTGCTAATGAGTCCATTATTATTTTCGATAGAAGCTTTTATTTTCTACTGGCTGGGTGCCACACATTTGGCTTCTGTGGTGAACTTCTTTTCCCTATCACCTACCTCTACCTACTCCAAAGTTTCCCATGGCTTGGCCCATGTGCTTGGGTCACTTGGGAGTCTCCTCTCTCAGATAAAGATGCTTCCAGCATGGGAATATCAGGGTGAACTTAGGGTCTGACTGTGTCAGTACTAGCATAAAAGTAGCTTCAATTTTTCTTCTAACTTTCCCTCTGACATTTGTGCCATTTGCCTTGCATTGATGATTCATGGCACCTGCCTGATATGCGTCTCATGCACACACAGTGACAGGCCAAAGCAGAGGCAAGCTTCCTTGACCATCGTCAAGGGTCTATGCAGTGGTGCAGTAGAATGTGCCACCACCAGCCCTCCTTGTTTTGAACCGCACTGTCACGGGCAGCATGCTCCCCAGCTGGCTGTCCATCCTGGGTCCTCTACCAAACGTTTGCTGCCAGCATGGCAGTACAACATGTTGTCACTGTGTCATCAGGCAGTCCCATGTTCTGCCTTTCTTATTATCAGTGACTAAACAGGTTTGCCAAAATGTGATCTTTTGCACTGATAAAAGACACAAAACCAGTGTCCCTTATCATAATCCTTTGCTTCTGACATCATAATCCTTTCCATGGCAAAATACTTTAATGTAATACCCAAAGGACTGTAACTTCATGTGTAGACAAGCTATAGGACTAGAGGAAGTCTGAGGAAATGACATCCTGTTTTCACACATACTAAAACATGAAGTGTCCTGATAATGTTTTCCCTGAAATGTCATTAGCTAGTTTAACCTTTATCTGAATGCACATGGATATCATTCAGATATGAGTGGCTACAGGGTCAGTTGGTCCCCTTTCTCATTAAATCCTGAGTATCTTTAGAATAAAGATTACCAGGCGACAAACTGTATAAGATAGTTTTGTGCTGTGGTTTACAATTCAATATCAACCATGCTAAAACTTGATGACAGTGCAATGCCTGAAAAAAATATGATTACGCAATGTTTTGCTTTTATTCAAGTTGATAATTTACTATGAGAAAAATTACCGAATGTCTTTCAGCTGAGATATGAGCTAGGTTTGAAAGTAGGCCTGCCAAGGGGAAAGGTACTTTAATCCACCATCCCACCCAGCATTTTTACTTAAAGGGTTTGATTCTGTTTCTAAGACTACAGAAGCAAGTTTTTGCCATGGGAAGACTTAGAGCAGAACTGGTCTGGGGGACTTCTGTCTGCTCCATGTTTGTTTTCGTTCACTTTGTAGCAAGCAGTAAACAATAGACTTCATATTTTTTATTTGAATAACCTGATATCTGTATTCCCAGAGATGCAGTGCTGAGGCCCTGCTATGCCTACATACACACCCACATACATTTAACTTTCATGGCTCAGCAATTGAGTACCATAAAATGTAAAACATACTTTTTTCTAACAAGCAGAACAGTTGTTTGGCTTAGCTTTCCAAAGTCTGTTCATGTCTAATCATGGAACACAAAGCTATTTTTCCATTTTTTAGGTCTACAGATGGAGACAGCGTCAAAATGGACATGCCTCACCAAGTGGTCTTGTTTCAGGTAAAATGAATACTTAGCTCTTAAAGCTCTGCAGATGGATTCCAGTATTATTGTTATGAATTATCCACACAATTGTTAAACTTGCCTTTATTCTCTACCCTGCGGTATTTGCTGGGGAAGTGTATGACTCACAGCCCGTGTATGAGGCTCTCTGGCTATAACACTGCTGTTACTGTCCTGTGCTTCTATGATAAATATGTGTTTCACACAAAATCAATAAATAAAATATTTTACACATTATAGATTCCCAGTAAAAATATTGTAAAGTTTTCCTTCACCCATAAAGATACAGTGAAGTCATGAAGTTCACCCTTTATTAAGACATCATGAAGTGACCCCATGTGGGTATATTAGAGATACAGTGTACTTTATAAATGTATGTGGTTTATGCTTTGATGGCAATGTCAACACCACTTTGCAAAGAATTAATGGCTGGGCAGGTCTCATAGTGTGCAAAAGGTTGATCACATGGTTACATTGCTGCAGGACATATAGGGACGTAACCATGTGACAGTGTAGTCCTATCCTGTTAGTAGAAGGAGTAAGATGTATCACCAGTCTGTTGCTGTAAAGAAAATCAGACAAAAAACAGAAACATTGCTTGATTTAGAGCAGATATTTTTTATTGTTTGTGTTTAGAATTCTTCTAGGTGTGAGTGGAAGTAAAATGGATTTCGAGAGAAGCATTTTACAGCTCAGATATTTGGATAGTTATACTGTGCTCACTCTAAGTGCTTTGAGCTGCATTGAGAAACGAGCCGGGTTTCAACAAGGTGTTTTTGCTCTTTTAAAAAAACTGGCTGTGTGCTTTCTGTGCTGGAAGCTGTGATTGGAAATGAAGTGAAACTGAGCTGTGATTGAAGGGCTCAAAATTTTGGTGTCAGGATGATGTAGGTGCTTACAGAATCCCACTGGCGTAAGCTGTCATTGTTTCCCAAAATGATGCCTGTCTAATGTTTATTGTTACTGTGCTGGTAGAATAGCAGGTACAGCAACCTACGTACATGGCAGACCATCAGTGTTTATTGTTGCTGGAAGACTGGTAGTTTGCAACAGCTCACATGATAGGCAATCGGTTTTTCAAAAAATTATGCCTAACACTTTTATTGTGGCTATCAGAATAACAGGTTACAGCAGTTCATGTGGTAAGCCACATGTTTTAAAATGATGGCTGTCTGACAGGTTTACTGTGACTGGCAAGAAAGTGAGTTACAATAGCCCACATGGTGGTCTACTAGTGTTTCAAAACATAATGCTTGTCTGGCATGTTCATTTTGGCTGTCAGAATGGAAGATACAACAGCTCACATGGTAGGCCACCTCTTTTTCCAAAAATGATGCATGTCTAGCATGTAAGGCAAAGGAGAAGGTGGTGTGCAGTGACTAAAGCTAGGCTCACTGAAATAGGGCCCTGAGTAATATGTCCTTGCCTTGCAGTGCCCTTTAAATATTTATATGATGGTTTGGCCAATGGACTAACTCATCAAGACAATTTCATCTAATTGGAAACCTTGTTTATCTTCATAATATTTGACTGCCCCCTCCATCTTCAGTATCTGAGTTGGACCCAAACAGTAATTCAATCAGTATGTTTGATGTTGACACTAGTCAAGGCAACAGAGATGTAATATTGCAGTGTTGGATTAGTGATTAGTTATTTTTATGAATGTGAGTCGCTCAGTATTTTTGGGTGACAGATTTGTCTACTTAAGCAACAAGGCATTCTAAAGCATGGGTCATTGTGGGATTTACCCATGCCTCATGTGGTATGGCATGTGATTTAGACAAGTGCCTTAAACAACACAATAATTAGGTGAATCCCACCTTGACCCACAAACTGGAATGCCTTATTGCAATTGCAATATTGATCTCTCTGTGAAAATACCAAACCACAAAATAAATAATGTTTTCTTTAAATATTTTATTTAGAATTGCAATATATAATGATGCCATGCCTCCTCCAGTTTATAAAATAGTCCAAAATTCAATAGTTTTGTGCAACTGGAAGTACAGTATGTGTGTTACAGAAGGCATGTTTTTTTTTTCACTGAACATGTTCACATATCTCTGGTTCCAACACATGTGCTTATAAGAACTACAGAAGTGATTTTTAAAGCACTTATGGTTGGCTTCCCTTTCTCCATCCTACTTTTTTCCTATGCCTTTCTTCACATTCAAAGATGGAATCATTATTTACCATGGAGTACAATAATTCAAGATTCTGCATAATTCGTCTGGCAGAATGTTTGTCCCCCCCCCCACACACACACACCTGGAATGATGACAAGGGAATGCAAGATTTTGAAATTTTGCATAATTCAGCCTGCAGAATTGTCAACCCATCCAGATATACCCACTCACACAAGAAGATCTAATATGGAGCCAGGGTCTCAATTTTCTTTGCAGTAGAGCATGCAGCAGTTATTTCCCTAGTAAGCAGGTAATGAGGGGGAGGGGGGTTCATGGTAAGCAAAGATACACCTAAATCTAAGCAAGCAATAATACCCAACAGGGTGGGCTACTGGGCTTCCCCTCCAACCACAGAGTGTAATAATGCCCAACACTGCAGACAGAGTGTCCTATAGCCCCTGGAAGGGTGAACATAGCCCATATCAACCACCCTGGAGGGTATTATAGTGCTTGGAGATGGGTCATATGTGGCATTTTAATATAATATTTAAAAAATAAAAGAATACACTAAAAAAAATAATAAATTGAAAGTACTTTTTATTGTGAATTAGTTCCTCTACTTTAATTGTCAGTAAAGGGCACTGCAGTGTTTGCGAGCCATTTTTTTTATTAGTGACAGTGTGCTGTACTTATGGGTTCAATAACCCCTCCAAGAGAGATTGCTGGAGTTGAGGTGTCTCATTTACAGTGCAGTGTTGGGCTATTTTCTCCATATCTTTATCAGTCACTGCAGTTGGGAACATAGTTGGAGAATGGGGGCTGACTGCAGCAGCATGGAGGAAGAGAGATGTAGTGTGATCGAGCATTGGAGTAGGGAAGGTGAGTTTCTTTTTTTTTTGTTAAACATGTTGGTTTCTTGAATTTAGCTTCCCTGTACCGGTTTCATTTGTGGGTGGCTGTTGATCTGGTTGAAGAGCCAGGAGCAAGCAAGGAAAAATGAGCATGACAGTGCAGCACTCGTTAAGTAGCGGAGCTGTACTTTCTTCATTTTGAGTACTGCAGATGCAGACGTGCTGCCAGCCTGTGGCAGTACCATAATTGGGTGGGTGGCTGGATGATGGGGTCAAGTTTAATTGAGTGGGTGTTGGTGTTTGACAAAGGATTTTTTTGTTGGGTGGGTGGCAATAGGTTGTGATTAAAAGTGTTATAGTTTGGGTGGTGGCATCATTAACTGGCAGGGTGGGTCCAGTCTCTTGCTAAGTGAGAGAAAAAAATGGTAAATGTTTCAAATTGGATTCTAAGGTGACACAGTGATACCAACTGGTTATGAGGCACTTGGTATTGGCACTTGGTTTACTCGGGATCTGTTGTCTGATAGATGCCTACATTGCAAATGGCCTCAGCCAATCAGAGTCCACAAATCTTAAACCCAATTTCTAAACCTGAATAGACTTTATTTTTAAAATGTATGCATGAGTATAATAAAGGGATAAGAAAGGAAACCACATTTATTTATTTCTTGATCGCTTTTTTTTATTTGAAGGAATTTTTTTGTTTTTTGAAGGCTTAGTTTATGTTCCTTTGGTGAGGGGCAAATGTAATTTAAAAGTTTTAATAAGTGAAAGTTCCAAGAGGTGGATGTAAGGATTTTAATGCAGGTAGTCAGCCTAACTAAACCTTCTGCAGTAGGTACTGCAGGACTTACCCACAAGTAGGGACCAAAACTGACAAACTAAATCACAAAATGTTTTCAGCCCATCATGGTGACCTTAACCCTTTTACAGAGCTGATGTAGGATGTTTGGCAGCTCAGATACTGTACTGCCACAGAAGAAAATACTGGCTACCTACTGGGCCTTAGGTATAGTGATAGGGCTACAACTCAGGATGCTAGTGACTTAGGTTTAGGAATGAGTCCAGGATATTAGGGGGCCAGCTGCAGGAGGAGGAGTGAGCATTCCAGAGGACACTCTTCTCCTCTGGGGAGGGAGGCAGCCACATCCTGCAGTGTTACTGCAACATATAGGTGTATGGGTGGCAGAGCAGCTCAAGACACAGGTAGGGAGGAATGCCATGCTGTGTATTGGTGGAACATGCATCAGCATACTTTTACCAGAGACTTTGGTCACGCATGCTGGCATACCTATGGGAAAAGAGCACACACAGGAGATGGGTAACTAAAAAAGGGTATGTGCTATCTGCTCCGCAGCTCTCTGACGGCCAGGTGGGTGTACATCTTCTGATGCACAGGGAGAGAAGAGCACTAACTCTAAATAAAAAACAAAATGTTGGTCCCTCCGGAACCTTTGTTTTCCAGCACAAAAGTTAGTCCTCATCAATGTTCAAGTTCTTTGAGTCAATCAGGTATGCCTCAATTATACAGTTTTCCAACTTATAACTGACATCCTCCTTTTCCCCCTCTACCACCTCATCAATACCTACCTATAATAATACTACTCACAGGGTAGGAATTGTTACTAGGGTGGACTCTAGAGGTGGTGGTGGTAGTTATTCGGGTGTACACTATAGGTTCCATGTCAATACTGCACAAATATTTTCATTGTGGTCAATATCAGCATTATAAATGCGCTGCAAGAAATAACAGCTATGGACAAATTTAGCTAAAAAGAGTAACGCACATGGATCCTCACAATACCTGATTTAGCCACCAGCGATAATGTGACCAGCATTTTGTCTCTTTTTACAACATTGTACCCAACATTTGTGTGATGAAAGGCTGAAAGGTATTTATTCACCCTTGCATGAAGGGAGGGAGTATAGTGGTCATATTGAATATGGTCTTGCATCTTAAAAGTTTGCAAGTCAGTTCCATTCAGGCAATGTGACCTTATCAGGGGTCCAACTAATGCAGTATGTTGAACTGTCACACGGGACAAGATCGCATATTGGATAAAATCACAGTTCTGTCACAGTCATGATGCTGTGATCATATCATCATTTTACTGTAATCACAGTGACCATGACAGTGAGTATGGTGAAGATATCATAGTGGATAAGATCACACATCTGCCCCTATTCTGATGATATCATCTTATCGCAGATTGATCCAGTAACAGACTGGTTTTTGTTATGACTTGTGTAAACATACTGTAGCTGTGCAGGGCTGGTACTGGGGTTTGACAGCTCACTTGCAGGGATGCTCATTTGGCAGCAGAAGCAGAAACTGTTACACCAACATTTATTTAGACACCAATACAACAGGAACACTTATCATACCACAGGCCCTCTACTATTTAGCTGGAAAACAGGTCCATATGGGCAGCTGCACATTACACAAACTAGGATGAGTGCACGTATTTTTAATTTATGTTTTTTGTTGTGTTTCGAATTTTCTGTTTTTCCTCCCAACATACCTGATGCTGGCTAGTTCAGTCTATTCCTGCCCAGCACTTGTCTATCTCACCATTCTCAATCTACCCTCATGACTTGCCTATCTAGACCATCAGCACGAAAGCCACAGAGCTTATATTCTCTAGCGGGGCACCCAGGTCAGTGGGAAAACATGCCTATGGAAGGCAAACATAAACATATCCATTGAAGGCACTGGAGGACAGTTGTGTAAGCAGGACTGGAAGTGTGCATTACAAGTGGTCAGTACCTGAGTTTGAAGAGGTTTGTTTAATCCTGGATTCAGGAAAGATTTCCAGAACACAGCCTCTACTGTGGTCACTTCTGTAGGCAGCCATCTTTTGCACCATAGGCTATGGCTAAGGTAAACATTGATGCGAGGCCTTTTGCACCATAATTGTGTTTTGCTGAATTGTGAGCTTAATGGTAATTGTATTGTGATGTTAATGTTCGTGCTGTTTTTTTATGTGCGGTATTGATGTGATACCTACACTATGTCCATTGATGTGTCAGGGTCAGAGTCAGTATTTAGATAATTTTGAAAGGATTAGGATTTCTGTACATTCAATACCATCTTTAGCTTAACACTGATTTCAGCCAAAATGCATACACCTTTTTAACCAGGGATTTCATCCCCTGCTGAAATGTATCTTACCCATTAATAGGTTCTGCAAGATCATGTTTGTACCATACTGTAAGCTGGTTCACCAATGCCACAGTGACAATGACATTGCTGGCATAAATTACAGTGCCAGTACTTCACCGACACTGGGCTCAGCACTCTGCCAATCTGCCATTTGGCAGTCAGAGTGACAGCAATTACAGGGGCTGTGTCCCCTGCACCCCATTTATTTAAATAAGAAACTCTGGGTCACACCCTGGTGACAAGAAGGGCAACCCAGAGATCAGCAACATTGCCCGAAGCTAAAAAAACAAAGCTGCACAAGAAGCATGTGGCATTGTTCTGCCAACAACATTTTGGTGGCAATATTCTGTTGGCGCTTTAATGGCATATGCTGTAGGTTTAATAAGGTGGTAGCCCTGTGCTCTGTGGATTCTTGGATGACTTACTAGAAGGTATTCTTATCAACTATACAATAACATATAACAAACTCTGGCATCTGATTGGCCAGTCAGTCCTAGCAAGAGTGATGATATCTCAGTATAACATCACTGTATTTAGAACTGGCACAGATGGGCAAATCACATGCTAGAGAAATCAAAACACAGCTGCCTTCACTCTGTCACAAAGCCACTAATTCACCTAACTGAAAGCAGATGACAGTCTTACCTCAGACTAGTTTCCAGCTCTTCACAGAAGAAACGCTGACAAAAATGTTCCCTGATGAGACATCAACCACCTTATCAAGTACTGCCAACATGTCTGTAAGTAAAAAGAGAATGGAAAAAAAAACAGGCATTTAGAAATTGGTCCAAAGCAAGAAAGCGGCTCCATTGATAATGTGCCTGTACAAAAACAATAACAGGCAGAACAAGGAAAACATGGCACCATCCACCACTTGTATACAAGTTTTTTACTGACAAAATATGCTTCATGTAAAAACAGGGTGCCACACAGGTAGAACAAGCATTACCACACATCAAACAGTCCGACCAGTTTCATGTATGCATGCTTCCTCAGGGACTACCATTAGAACTCACAACATTGCTTAAATAGGAAAAATAATTTAAAGTGATAGTACACCAATTATGTGAAAAGAAAGGTATTTAAAAACAGAGACATTATACCCAAAATAGAACTAGTACATCGATTTTTACATATCATTAGTAGTTACAATAAGTTAAGTCAAACAAGATAATACTTATATTATATTGGGTAACAATATAAAGGTGCAATTTTTTAAGACTTGCAGCTGGGACTTCAGTCCAGTGAAGACATGCGATCAGGGGTGTATGTCAGAACAACATATTGTTCACACTGCGGTCTTCAGGTTAAAAGAAGGAATAGAATGCATTATTACTATCAGGACCAATATTAAACAATGAGATAAACAAATAGTTTAGACTTCATATATACAGTGTACTGTTATAACATACAATTTACACCATATTAGCATATCACAACTGTTATCCCATTAATACTTTTTCCCAATTTTTCTCATTTTTCTAAGGAATGGGATGATATCAAAGGTATCATTGAGGCCTGGAGATCTCAAGGCACCCAAATAATAGATCCAAAATGCCTCTCTACACAGAATCTTGTCATCTAGGTTACCTCCTCTAAGACCAATTGTTACCTTTTCAATGCCACAAAACCTGAATTTGTGGGAGCCATCATGGGCAGTGTTAAGTACACTCAAATTTTGAGGGACCTAGTAGTTTTGCCTACATAGAAGGCATGGCAAGAACATGTAGTATGGTATAGTACCCCCACCATTGAGCAGTTGATAAAATGACTAATGTTATAGTTTACCCCCACCATTGAGCAGTTGATAAACTGACTAATGTTATAGTTTCTAAGTATGTTACATGATGTGAACTATGGGGTTTTTACAATTGTAGTGCAAAATTTGCAATGGCCACAAGAAAAGCAACCATTAGGTTGTGACGGTAACCATTGTTATGATGGTCTGACTACAGGCTGCAGTGAGTGGACTAGTATGGCAGAAAGGTTTCTACCCCTCTTGTAAACTGTCGTTGGAAGGACTTGTGATTCCTCCTTCAGACTTGGGTCTGTAGTTATAATATGCCAGTATTTTCAATAACTGTCTTTACCCAATTGTGTTGGTACCAAAGGTAGGTACAAAATTAATCTGGTTACCATCTGTAGCAGATTTTGCTTTGTATTCTAAAAGAGATGAATTTGGCATTTCCATCACTGTATTGGCAGCCTCTTATACAAAGGTATCACTATGAACCTGGATGCCATATCTTGCATTTATTTCTCAAAGTCAGATGGTCTGCTACAGTTGCATTTCATCCTCATAAACTGTGACTTGGGGATGTTCCTGATGGTGTGGCAGGGAAGGCAGCTGGAAGAATGCAGCAGAGTCTTTCTATTGGTGTTTTTACAATACAGATCCGTAACTATAGTACCATCTGCATGTTTGTTTATTTGGAGGTCTAAAACGTTAATGGACTTCAAATCAACCTGTACTGAGAATTTAAGATGTGGATTTGATTTATGTAAGTAATCCACAAACTGCTCTAATTCCACCACTGTACCCCGCAATACCATCAGGACATAATTAATATAGCACCTCCAGAGGTCAATGCTGTCATAAAAAGGGGTTAGTAGCTTGATTGTATATAGTTTCCTTTTCCCACTGTCCCAAGTAAAGGTTGGCATAATTAGGGGAAAATGTGGTCCACATGGCTATACCCTTTACTTGGTGATAATATCTCCCTTAAAAACAAAAGGTATTGCAACAAAGTACAAGCTCAGAAAGTTTGACTAAAAACTCTTTTTGCCCCTCCCCAGACTAGTGAGATCCAACCAGTTGTGCAATGCCAAAAGCCCCCCTTCATGTGGGATATTTGTATATAATGATTCTATGTCCATCGAATCAAGTAGCCACTCGGCTTCAATTTGCAGATCCCCCAGCAGGACCAGTACCTGAGTGGTATCTTGTAGAAAGGATGGGAGCCCCTCACTATATCCCTAATGTGGGAATCAACATATTGTGATAACAACTCCATGAGGGGCCCTATGCCTGATACAATGGGTCTGCAAGAGGGATTCTGCAAACTTTTATGTATTTTTGGCAGACATAAATGGTGGCTTGTACTGGTTGGGAAACCTGTAAAAATTCAAGAGAGGATTTAGAAATAATACCATCATCATAAACTGCCCTCAGAATATAGTCAATAGCTTGTTTGAAATCCAAAGTGGGATCTCTGTCCAACTGTTTATAGAAGTTCAGAGTTCAAGACAATGACAGCACCCTCATTTGTCTACCAGCTTAATTGTGATGAGACATTTTTGTTCCAGTTCCTCAAGTGCTTTTTCCTCAGAGTTGCTAATGTTATGAAACAGAGTCACTTTCTGTATCAAAAAAATCATCAATATCATTAAGGCAGGCTTGTTCAAAGACTTGTATTGCAGCAGTGGGCAGTGGTGTAAAGGTAGATTGTGGTTTAAAGGATTGTAGACCTGTCCCAACATTACTGCCACAGTCTATGTCTGGAGGTGTAACATCATGTTGTGATGTGGACCAAGCCAGAATACAAATTTTCTTTTTATTAAAAAAATGCCTTAATACTCAGCTTTCTAGTTAGTTTTTTAATGTCCACAAAAAAACTCAAATTTCAGTATATGGCATTGAAAAGGTAACAGTTGGTCCTAGAGGAGGTAACCCAGATGACAAGATTCTACGTAGAGAGGCATTTTGGATCTATAATTTGGGTGCCTTAAGATCTCCAGGCCTCAATACCTTTGATATCACCCCATTCCTGAGAAAAATGAGAAAAATGAGGAAAAAGTATTAATGGGATAACAGTTGTGATATTCTAATACGGTATAAATTGTATGTTATAACATTACACTGCATATATGAAGTGTAAACTATTTGTTTATCCCATTATTTAATATTGGTCCTGATAGTAATAATGCATTCTATTCCTCCTTTTAGCCAAAGACCTCAGTATGAACAAGATGTTGTTCTGACATACATCCCTGATCACATGTCTTCACTGGACTGAAGTCCCAGTTGCAAGTCTTTAAAAATTGCACCTTTATATTGTTACCCAATATAATATAAGTATTATCTTGTTTGAATTAACTTATTGCAGTTACTAGTGATATGTAAAAATGTATTTACTAGTGCTATTTTGGGTATAATGTCTCTGATTTTAAATACATTTCTTTTTACATTACTGGTGTACTATTACTTTAAATAATTTTTCCTATTTAAGCACTGTTGGTAATTGTAATGGTAGTCCCTGAGGAAGCGCGCAAGCGCAAAACCAGTTTGACTGATGTGTGGCAATGCTTGTTCTACCTGTGTGGCACCCTATTTTGACATGCAACATATTTTGTAAGTAAAAAATGTGTATACAAGTGGTAGATGGTGCCATGTTTTCCTTGTTCCATTTAGAAATTGGTGACAAGGACCTAGACACATTAGAGCTTGATCGTAATGAAGCTAACACAAACCACTGAATGGCTTGAGCAGTCAGAGTGTTAAAAGACTGGATGTCAGAAAAACAAACAGAAATTGAGTTTGAAACAATACAAGCCACAGTGCTCAATAACATACTCTGACAATTTTATGGGTCAGTTCAGAACACCAGCAGGGGGCCCTACAGCATATCTAGTTGCATTGTGCTACGGGGAGGCTTAAACAGATTCTTGAATGACCCACTGCTAAGCCACAGCATAAATTTAATGGCAGACACTGTGTTCAGCTATTCAAACAGCGTATTTGTGGGCTACGTCAAACATTTATGATGAAAGGGCAAAGACCATATCAAACACCAGCCTCCTATCATGTTAGCAGATCTCGCCAAAATCTGAAGCTCAGGGGCACTAAATTCAGACACAGTCCCAGGTCTCAATCGTCATGTCTGGTTTGAACTTCAACTGCAAATGGCAAGATGAAGGTGCAAGGGGCAATGTTCACTCAAACCAGACTCCCTTAAATTTGTCACTGACTAAGGAGGCCTAAAATACATTACCCTCTCATTTAATGGAAAAACTAAACACCACTAAAGCTACCATGAGAAGAACAAAGACTTGCTTTGAGGTGCTATGTACAAATTTCTGGCACACCCACACTGTCCAGTAAAATGCCTGCCAAAATACCTCGACAAGTTGTCCCCAAACCCACCCTGCCTATACTTGCACCCCCAAAGGAAACCTTAGGTACAATTGGCCTTGGAGGACATCTGGTACTCCCTTGAACCTATGGGAGTAAATTATATTTGTTCCATGCTGCCCAAGATCCCTAAACTTGCAGGCTTGCACACAACATATACAAATTTTGCCTGTGAGCTACTGACATCTAACTGCTATTGGATGCAGGTCTGCAAGCCAGCAAAATCATGTTGGTGATCAGGCACAAGTCAGAGACCTCCATAAAAAGTTACTGGGCTCTGGTACTCACCCAACACCTGCATAGAAACATAGAATTTGATGGCAGATAAGGACTGCTTGGCCCACCTAGTCTGCCCATTTTCCTACCTAACAGATAAACTGCAGATCCTAGTTAACCAACAGCTTACTTCCTCCTACCCCCCACTAGGACTGCCTTATGTCTGTCCTGTGCATTCTTGAATTCCCCCACTGTTCTTGACTCCACAACCTCCTCAGAGAGGCTGTTCCAAGCATCCACAATCCTCTCTGTGAAAAAATACTTCCTCACATTACCTCTGAGCCATCCACCCTCTATCTTCAAACGTTGCCCCCTTGTTCTTGCACATCTCTTTTTCTGAAAGATGCCACCGTCTTGGACTTTGTTGATTCCCTTAAGGTACTTAAAAGTTTTTACCATGTCCCCTCTCTTCCCTCCTTTCCTCAAGGGTATACATATTAAGCTCCTTTAGTATTTCTTCATATGTTTTCTGATGCAGACCCTGCACCATTTTGGTTGCCTTCCTCTGGACAGCCTCCACTCTGTCTATGTCTTTGCGGAGATGGGGCCCACAGAACTGCACACAGTACTCCAGATGGGGTCTCACCAACTGTCTGTACAGAGGGATAACAACTTCCTGTTTTCTACTATTGATGCCTCTCCCTATGCATCCCAATATCCCCCAGCCTTCCTTACTGCCTTCTCACATTGCTTGCCCACCTAAGGTCATCTGATATAATTACCCCAGGTTCCTTTCCATTTTACTGTTGTCAGTATCCACCCCCATTGTGTACTCTTCCCTGGGTTTTGTTTCCCAGGTGCATTACCTTGCACTTCTTTGCATTGAATCTGAGCTGCCATACATTTGACCATTCCTCCAACCTTGCCAAGTCCCTTCTCATCCTTTCCACTCCATCTTGTGTATCAACCCTGTTGTGGATCTTTGTGTCGTCTGCAAAGAGACATACTTTTCCTTCCAGTTCCTCTGCAATGTCACTTATAAAGACATTAAAAAGGACTGGTCCCAGTACTGAACCCTGCGGTACCCAGCTAGTAACCTTCCTTTCTTCACTGTGAACTCCATTTACTACTACCCTTTGCGTCCTGTTGTCTAGGCAATTTTTTATCCAGGCTACCACCTTGGGACCCACTCCAAAGCTGGCTAACTTGTGTATTAATCTTTTGTGTGGGTCTGTATCAAATGCCTTGCTAAAATCTAGGTAGGCCATGTCCACAGCCCCTCCCTGGTCTACTACTTTGGTCACCCAGTCAAAGAAATCTATTAGATTCATCTGAAATGACCTTCTCATCATGAATCCATGCTGCCTTGGGTCCTGTGCCCCACTGGCCTCTAGGTACTCAACAATTCTTTCCTTCAGAATTGATTCCATCATTTTCCCTACCACTGAGGTCAAACTAACTGGTCTGTAGTTTCCTGCCTCTGTCCTGCTCCCACTTTTGTGAAGAGGAATCACATCCACCCTCCTCCAGTCCTCAGGTACCACCCCATCCTCCCATGATTTGTTAAAGAGAGTAGTCAGCGGTGTCACTAGTTCTACCCTTAGTTCTTTTAGAATTCTTGGGTGAATCCTATCAGGCCCCATTGCTTTGTCCACCTTCAATTTTATTAGTTCGCGCAGAACCCTTTCTTCTGTAAATGGACTGGTATCGACCCCCGTCTTCAGAGTGTTTCTCTTGTTTGGTTTAGGTACCTCCCCCTCCTCTTCCTTTGTGAATACTGAGCAGAAATATTCATTCAGTATCCCTGCTTTTTCACTGTCACCTTCTAACCACATTCCCTCCCCTTTATTAAGCCTCAGTATCCCTACTTTGGTCTTTCTTCACTCCCTAATGTACCTATAAAAGGTCTTATCCCCCTTCTTAACAGAATTGGTTATTCTTTCTTCGGTTTGAGCCTTTGCTACTCTGACTGCCTTCCCAGCCTCTTTCTGCTTTAACTGATAAAGTTCTCTGTCCTGCTCCTTCTGTGTTTCCTTATATTTCCTGAATGCTATCCTTTTCTCCTTAACTTTCCCTACCACCTCTTTTGAGAACCATAGTGGTTTTTTCCTTCATTGTGATTTGTTGATTTGTTTTACACAAAGGCTTGTTGCCTCTGTGATGGCTATTTTGATTGCTCCCCATTGTTCCTCCACCCCTCCTTCTTGCCTGTTTGCTAGTGCTTTTCTGAGGCACTCTCTCATTTTCCCAAAGTCAGCCCTCCTGAAGTCCAATACTCGTGCTTTTGTATGGCTTGATTGTATAGCTGTGTTTATCGTGAATGACACTGTTTGGTGGTCGCTTGTTCCCAGATGGCTACCCACTTCTAAATCTGAGATTCTTTCTCTGTCCCCATTTGAGAGTACCAGGTCTAAGATTGCTTCCTACTGAGTGGGTTCCAATACTAGCTGTCTGAGGCATGTTCCCTGTAGGGCATCAAGAATGACCCTGCTCTTGGATGTGCCTGCAGCAAAGGTGTTCCAGTTAACATCTGGCATATTCAGGTCCCCCATCAACAATATCTTCCCTTTTTCTGCCATTGTAAGGAAGCCTTCTATCATTTCCTTGTCCAGTCCCTCCCCCATGCAGATTGTGGTGCCATTTCCTGTCTCCAGGGTGACCCAGAGTGTCTCATCTGCTCCCTGTTTACTCTTTAGTTCTGTTGCTTTGATCCCTTCTTTTACTTAGAGAGCTACTCCTCCTTCTCTTTTACCCTCTCTGTCCCTCCTGTAGATTGTGTATCCTGGTATGTTGACATCCCAGTCATGGTTCTTTGTGTACCATGTTTCTATGACTGCCACAGTATCCAGGCAACCCTCTTCCAACAAGGCCACTAGTTCAAGGAGCTTGTTATGCAGACTATGGGCATTGGTACTCATCGCCCTCCACTTTTTGATGGCCTTACCCCTTTGAGCCCCATTCTTTTCCTTACAGCCTTTGCCTTTTTTTACATTTACCTCTGTCCTGCTCCCTAATGACTTCTCTACCTTGGTGTTTACCTCACGAATTACCGTGTTTTGTAGGGGGAGGCTGAGATTTCCCTGCTCCTTTTCAGTGCCTCCCCCCTTGGCTAGTTTAAACGCTTGCCAATGAAGCATTTAAACCTCTCACCTAGGATCCCGGTCCCCCTCTGGACAGATGCAGACCATCGCACTGCATCCCTCCAGGTGGCTCCCCAGTCCCCAATGAAGCCAAAACCCTGAAATCCACATCAGTTTTTCAACCATTCATTGAATTCCCTGATGAGGAGTACTCTAGCATCACCCTTGCCATAGACAGGCAGCACCTCCTTGGAGCATTGGAGCACAATTCTGTCCAGAATACACAACCCGGTGCATCAAATCCAAGAAACAAAGAAATCATATGGCCTGTACTGATGGCAATTTTGTATAAAGCAGACCACCCAGAAATTACGCAGCCATTGAAGCCCAGTCCAGAACCACTAATGCAAAGACCTCCTCACAAGAAACATGAGACGTCACAGAGACCAGCAGCAATCAGCAAGCACATCAGAAAAAGCTACAAGGAATGCCACCAGACAATAATTTATGGGAACTCTATGTCTGTATTTAATATTTACAAATAAGAACACTGTAGAAAGACACATAAATAAATTCAAAATTTATTCAGAGTTAAAAGTTGTTTATCAGCAGTACTTGTTAATTCAAAACATTGACAGAAACTATTAAACCTGATCAAACCAGTTTGAAAACAATAAAAAACTACTTAAAAAGCAATATTTCATTAAACGTTGCCAATACAGTTTCAATTTACTAACAAAAACAATTGTTTGAACCTGCCTAAGGGACTGCTTTTTTCAAGCAAATTTTACATGTTTAAAAGCAAATCTTCATTAAATTTCAAGTTAAAAACACAAAACCATGTCTGTCAATTATTTTACAGCAATGAGGTATTGTATAATAGCAATAATGCACTCCAGGGTGTGTGTTATGCTGGGATAATGTCACTTCTGTGGCATTGGAAGCACTCAGCTTTCGGGTTCAGGCCCAACCACCCCATGCGTGATGTTATCCCAGCATGACACATACCCTGTTGTGCATTATTACTTAAGAAATTATTGCATATGCTCAATGAGTACAATGCATTCAGAATTATCACTTATTTACAGTTTCTGAAGCATATTGCACAATGTCTGCCTCAGAACAAACAGAAGTAGGACTGCTTGGCTTATGGATGTGATGTGGCTACAGACTGCCAGGGTGGCATATTCAAGTAGCTGTAAGATTAGAATTTTGCCATCCATGAGATGTCCCTGTGTTTTGTTAAGCTTATGGGAGTTCCTGAGATATCATGGGTGCTATGAATAAACATATGCTGTAGATTGCCTTTGTATGCACACACTTGGTTAATCCCAAAATGTGCATACAAATAAATAAATAAACAACTGATATGCAAATAAAACACAGTGCAAGTGACACTGACATATGACTTATGAACTTTCCATCTGCCATCTGTGACAGGATGAGCCCTGTCATAACTCTGGCCATGGGAATGCTAGGAGAAGCATGTTCTAAGAAATAAATATAAATATTTATCTTTTTACTTTTCTATCCAGGCTGTTGCAACAGTATTTTCTATGACCCAGGACCCAATCACCCTAAAGGTCAGACTGTGCCCCCCTTCTAATCTATTTGTCCTCCTTTTATTTTCCTTTCTTTTTTCTCTTAATTCAGTTTCCTTTACAGATTCCACCATGTCCATTTGAGATTTGAGCATTCATGAACAAATATTAGGAGAATCAGAAATAAGAGCGAGATAGAATTTTAAAAGCATGCTAGATTGAACGTGCTAAAGTTTGAACCCTGTTTTTACAAAGAAAAGTGTCTCATTGCAGTGCACAAGCAGGTTACACACATAGGTTACACACATTAACCTCCCATTAGTTTTTCCTAAATTAGAAACAACTACAAATGAACAAATGTAACATGTTTTGCACGATTAGCTCACAAAAAAGAAGGGCTAATTAAAAGGCAAATGAAATGTTAGACTATTTCAGTGTATGGCTCAGGAATTCAAGCTCACTCACCTGCAGCTGGTGCTATTTCCAAGATGATGGTCAGCCACAGACTTGGAATAATTGAAGGCTGATTAAGAGAGGATACAAAGGTGTGAGGAGCTCATAGAACATGTTTGTAAATATATATTTGAACACTGGTGGTAGGAAAGATGTTTTTAGCTGTGCACGTGTGATTTTACTGTTGTTTATGTATTAAAGTTTCATATGTTTGCTTAAGAAAATACCTTTATAAAAGTAACAAAATGTACTAATGATGTTAATTAGGTACAACAAGGAAGATCACCTGACCCCTGAGAATGAATAAAAGGGAGCACTAGAGAGTTAGTTTGATCTGATCAGTGAGAGAGAAAGAGAAAGAGAGAGAGAGAGAGAGAGAGAGAGAGAGAGAGAAAAAGAGAGAGACATAATTGAAGCAGAAGGATCTCCAGCCTGAGGTCTGAACTGGAGGAGGGAAAGCTGAGTGAATTTCACCAAGAGGAGAGTATTACAGCTAACAAGGAAAATGTTCGTAGCCTTAAAGAGCCGTACAGACAGTACAAGTAAGAAGAAAATGTGCCTTGTTATCTTTACAAGTTGTTGTTTCTCTTCAAGTAGCCTTAAAGAACCATACATACATTACAAATAATAAGGAAATCTGCCTTGTTTTCTGTTCAAGTGGATTTTATTTGCAAAAAAGACTTTATCCTGGCAAAAATTATATGCAAAAAGACTTTGTCCTGACAAGAACTAACAACCACTTTGCCTCCCGTTCTACTTATTATTTGCAAAAACATGCATCTAAGAACATTTGCACCTTATCAACTTAGTACTGCTGTCTTTCACGCCCACATCCCCATGACAAATGGTGTTAGCAGTGGGATGGTTCATCTCGGATACCCTCTGATGAGGATAGTATTTGGGAGGTGGCTATTTATTGCCAGCCAGATCCGAGTGCCAGAAGGTACCAGACATAACCAGTAAAGACAATGTTCCCCTGGTGCCCCTGCCTATAGTTGACAGTACATTTGACCACATAGCTATGGATATCAAAGGTCCACTGGAACATAGTACAAAAGGCAATCATTTTATCCTTGTGGTATGTGATTATGCTATCATATTTCTTGAAGCAGTTCCATTACACACTGTAACAGTCTCTGAAGTTGCTGGAGAACTGGCCCATATCATTGACAGGATGTGTATTGCCCAGGAGATATTAACTGATATGGACAGTAATTTTAATTCAGCTCTGTTACAATAGTTATATCAGTTGCTGAAAGTATCTGCAGTCAGGACTTCCCCATATCATCCCCAGATAGATGGCCTGGTTGAACAATTTCATCAGACTCTAAAAAAGATGATTCGAAGGTTTGTGCAACGAAAAGAAAAAAAAGCTAGGATCAGTTTTTGCCCTATCTCTTCTTCGCCTATTGTGAGGTTCCCCAAGCCACTACAGGGGTTTCCCCTTTTGAATTACTTTATGGACAGCACCCACAGTGTCTGTTGGATAGAGTTAAAGTGACATGGGATGAAAACCCCAGTCAGAAAGAAAACGTCACCTCCTATGCTACTAGCATTAAAGGAAAAACTAGTGAAATAGATTAAGTTGGTGCATGAGAATCTACAAGGGGCCCAACTGAAGCAGAAATAGCACTATGATCAGGGAGTGAAAGAGAAATCATTTGAATCTAGTAAAAAGGTGTTACTGTTACTGCTGTCCAATGATAACAAGTTGATGATGAAATAGCAGGGACTATGTAAAATGGTTAGACGAATAGGTCTGAGGAATTATGAAACTGAGACACCAGATAGAAAAAGTCTGTCGAAAGTGTACCATGTGTACTTGTTAAAGGCTTGGGTAGAAGAAAAGGCCATGTTGTTGGTTCTTCCTGAAAGAGGACGAAGGGGACTTAGAACTGCTTACAAAAGATTAGAAATGCCTGATACATGTACGCCCCAAATACATGTGAATACCTCCTTAACTACCCACCAGGCCAAAGATGTTAATACCTTAATTCAGAAGTCTGATCAGAGTTTCACCACTGAGTCAGGCTGTGCCAGAGGTGTCAAACTTAGAATTTTCACTGGTACTGTGAGACCTATATGTCAAAAAACATGTAGGCTACCAGTATAGCTGGCCCAGTGATGCTGTGGGTTGAGGCACTGGACATCACATATCAATCCACACTGGTGACCCATGTTCAGGAATGGGCACATATTGCTGGGGGTCAATCATGAGGAGGAGGAGGAGGAGGAGGATTGAGCATCCCATGGACAGCTCTTCTTCTCTGGGGAGGGTGAGTAAGGAGATCCACTGAGATGCTGGCTCCTGGCAGCAGCTAGGGACAGGTGCATCCTTGGGTCTGATTGGATGGGATGGCATGGGTGGTGTCAGATGTGCAACATATGGAAGCATGTGTTGCAGTGTCTTTGATGCTATTGCACACCCATGCCGAGGGGACAGGGGTAATACATAGAAAATATCCCCCAGCAGCATGACAGCTGCCCTGATGGCACCACTATGGATGAGCCCAAGTCAGCTCCCTCCTGTGTCTTCCCTCCAGATCTCTGCAGTAGTGGGATGAGTACCCACAGTGAAGCAGTCTGGGAAGGGCTGCAGTAGTGGGGTGAGCTCTGGCTGCAACCGGGGCAGTGGCCATGAAGGCAGACAGGAAGAGGAATTAAATATACAACCCCTCAGCTGAGGAAATAAAAAATAAATTTTATATATATATATATATACACACACACACACACATAGAGAGAGAGAGAGAGAGAGAGAGAGAGAGAGAGATGTTACCAGTACAACTACGTAAATAAGCAATTCAGATGGTACAGACAATGGAAATGCTTGGTATAATTGAACCATCTGAAAGTGCTTGGTCCTCCCCTATTGATGTAGTAGATGGCAAAGAGGATGGCATCTGGATTTGTCTTGATTTCTGAAAACTGAATCAGGTCTTAGAATTTGAGAGCTACCCAATGCCAAGAAGTGATGACCTGACTTGACAGATTGGGAGGGGCAAAATATCTGTGCTGTTAGCTAGGTGACAAAGAAACTGTGAATTAGGAGAGTGGCTTAGCGAGAAGGAAGCCAGCCATTTGCATTTAAAAACTGACCTAGATAGCTTGTGGCAGGGAACAGCAAAAGGAAGGGGATGCTGTTAGAACTTTACTACTCTACTGGACTAAAGAACTGGAACTCTACTACAGGGAACTTCCATTCAGGGTAAAAACAAACAAAGAAACAAAAAAAAGAGTGTGTTTGTCTGAGTTGGATGAAGGAGTTGCCATCGGTGCTGTTAGCTAGGTGAAAATGAAACTGTGAATTAGAGGGAGTGGCTTAAAGAGAAGGAAGTGAGATGTTTGCATTTAAAAACTGACCTAGATAACTTGTGGCAGGGAACAGCAAGAGGAAGGAGCTGCTGTTAGAACTTTACTACTCTACTGGACTAAAGAACTAGAACTCTACTACTGGGAACTTCAATTTGGGTGAAAAACAAACAAAAAAATCAAACAAAAAAAAGAGCGTGTTTGTCCAAGTTGGGAGAAGGAATTGTTATCCGTGCTGTTAGCTAGGTGAAAATTAAACTGTGAATTAGGGGGAGTGGCTTAGAGAGAAGGAAGCCAGGTGTTTGCATTTAAAAACTGACTTACATAGCTTGTGGTCGGGAACAGCAAGAGGAAGGAGCTACTGTTAGAACTTTACTGGGACTATATTGCTCTCTACCCCATCCATCCACCCCCCCACCCTTAGCCAGTTCTAGTTTTATAGGTACAGGATTTGACTGACAACAGGAATTTCCTGTTTGGGAGCAGGAAAGGAGTGATCACAGAGGCACAAAAGACTCATCATCCTAGAAGGAAAAAAAGTAGCTCTCTACCTTGCCCCCCCAGCTGCTGGAGGTCTGATTCTGAGCAAGTAAGAAGGAGACTACTGAGGAATATAGGAACTTGCTGTCCCAGACCAGGAAGATCAGGAGCTTTAAGGGCACTGAGGCAGAAGAAAAGTAGCAGGGGAAAAAAATATACAAGAAAAAAAGAATAAAATAAAGAGAGAGAGAGGAACGAGTAAGTATACAAAACAACAGCTAAGGGGCCACAAATAAGACATGATGGGAGTGGTGCAGTGCAGTGACTGTGGAGCAGCAGTCTTCTGGGAGACATTCTGGAGGATGTGGTATTGTCCCATCTGCAGGCACCTCTCTGGGCTGAGTGAAGAGGTTGCTCATTTCCAGGATGAGTTGGTCAAGATTCATGGGGACCTCCTTTCCCACCCAGGGACCATCCAGGGCAACTGCTGCTGCTTCAGAGGTTGCCAAGAAACAGGAGTGGTTGGACCACAGTGGGCCCAGGGAGGGTGAGTGTGGTGGAACAGATGAGTATCCTTCCAGTTGTACCTCTCCACAATTCATATGCCATTCTGGCACAGTGTGGTTTCTCTAGGGAGGCACCCACAGTGGAGACTAAGGAGGATGCTGGGAACCTCCGCAAAGGAGACCCCCAGGAGGGTGGCATCTGACCCCACAGGGGAAGGAAACAACTCCTCGTGGGGGACTCCATTGTTAGGGTGGCAGAACTGGGGGATTGAGGGGAGAGGAGGTCAGGTGCCTGCCTGGTGCCATGGCTTGGAGGGGCAGGGAGCGAATTCTCAGGATAGCAGGAGCAGCTGCATGGGGGAGGGAGCTGGATGTCATTGTCCACCTAGGGACAAATGACCTGTCTGTGAAAGGGATCAAAGCAGTGCAGGAGGAGTTTGTGGAGTTTGGGAGAGGCCTTAGACAAGTAGCATGCATGGTAACCTTCTCGGAGGTGCTGCCTGTCTATGGTATGAGTGAGGATAGGGTGCTCCACACCATGGGATTCAATCAGTGGTTGAAAAACTGGTGCAGAGCTCAGGGTTTTGGCTTCATTGGGGACTGGGGGTCCACCTGGAGAGATGCAGGACTATACTGGTGAGATGGACTGCATCTGTCCAGGATGGGAACCAGGATCCTAGGTGATAGGTTTAAATGCTTCATTGGCAAGCATTTAAACTAGCCAAGGGGAAGAGGCACTGAAAAGGAGCAGGGAAATCCTAGCCCCCCCAAAGAATCAGGGTAGTTAGTGAGGTAAACACCAAGATAGAGAAGTTGATAGGGATAAGGGCAGGCATAAATGGAGAAAAAGACAAAGGCAGTAACGACAGAGATGGGGGCGCAAAAAGGGATAAGACCATCAAAAATGGAGGGTAATGAGTACCAATTCCCATAGTCTGGGTAACAAGCTCCCTGAACAGGTAGCCTTGATGGAAGAGGGATGCCTGGATATAGCTGCAGTCAGAGAAACATGGTACACAGAGAGTCATGACTGGGATGTCAACATACCAGGGTACACAAGCTACAGGAGGGACAGGGAGGGTAGAAGAGGAGGAGTGGCTCTCTGTGTAAGGGAAGGGATCAAAGCAATGGAGATAAGGGTAAACAGGGAGGAGAAGAGGCACTGTGGGTCACCCTGGAGACTGGAAATGGCACCACAATCCACACAGGGGTTGTGTACAGACACCCATCTCAGGGGGATGAAATGGCTAAGGAAATGATAGAAGGCATCCTTAGGATGGCAGAGAAAGGGGAGATATTGCTGATGGGGGACCTGAATATCCAGATGTTAACTGGAGCACCTTTGTTGCAGCTGCATCCAAGAGCAGGGCCATTCTCGATGCCCTACAGGGGGCATGCCTCAGACAGTTAATGTTAGAACCCACTTGTGAGGGAGCAATCTTAGACCTGGTACTCTCAAATGGGGACAGAGAGAGGATCTCAGATCTAGAAGTGGGTAGCCATCTGGGAACAAATGACCACCAAACAGTGTGGTTCACAAAAAACTCAGCTGTAGAGTCAAGCCATACAAAAGTGAAGGTACTGGACTACAGGAGGGCTGATTTTGTCAAATTGGGAGAGTGCCTCTGAAAAGCAATATCAAATTGGCAAGAAGGAGGGGTGGAGCAAAAATGGGGAAATATCAAAACTGCCATCACAGAGGCAACACGCCTTTGTGTGATGCAAATAAACAAATCAAAATGAAAGAAAAAAACACTATGGTTCTCAAAAGAGGTGGCAGGGAAGGTTAGGGAGAAAATGACAACATTCAGGAAGTATAATGAAACACAGAAGGAGCAGGACAGAGAACTGTACCAGTTAAAGCAGAAGGAAGTGGGGAAGGCAGTCAGAATAGCAAAGGCCCAAACTGAGGAAAAGATAGCCAACTCAGTTAAGAAGGGGGATAAAACCTTTTATAGTTACATTAGGGAGGGAAGAAAGACAAAGGGAGGGATACGGAGGCTAAATAAAGAGGAGGGTGGGTGGGCAGAGAGGGACAGTAAAAAAGCAGGGATACTGAATGCATACTTCTGCTTCGTATCCACAGAGGAAGAGGAGGGGGAGGTACCTGTTCCAATCAATAGATGCACTCTGGATAGGGGGGTTGATATCAGTCCTTTCACAGAAGAAAGGGTTCTGAAAGAACTCCTAAAACTGAAGGTGGACAAAGCAATGGGGCCTGATGGGATTCACCCCAGAATTCTAAATGAACTAAAGGGAGAACTAGTAACACCATTGACTACCATTTAAAAAAAATGGCAGATGGTGTGGTGCCTGAGGACTGGAGGAGGGCCAATGTTACTCCCTTTCACAAAATTGGGTGCAAGACAGAGGCAGGAAACTACAGACCTGTCAGTTTTACCTCAGTGGTAGGGAAAATTATGGAATCACTTCTCAAGGAAAGAATTATTGAGTACCTAGAGGCCAGTGGGGTACAGGACCCAAGGCAACATGGATTCATAGTGGGAAGGTCATGTCAGATGAATCTAATTGATTTATTTGACTGGGTGGCCAAAGTAGTAGACCAGGGAGGGGCTGTGAACATGGTCTACTTAAACTTTAGCAAGGCATTTGACACAGTCCCACACAAAAGATTAATTAACAAACTAGCCAGCATGGGAGTGGGTCCCAGGGTGGTAGCCTGGGTAAAACATTGGCTAGACAACAGGACACAGAGGGTAATAGTAAATGGAGTACACAGTGAAGAAAGGGGGGTTACTAGTGGGGTACCACAGGGTTCAGTGCTGGGCCCCTGTCCTTTTTAATGTCTTTATAAGTGACATTGCAGAGGGACTGGAAGGAAAAGAATGTGTCTTTGCAGATGACACAAAGATCTGCAACAGGGTTGATACACAAGGTGGGTGGGTGAAAAGGATGAGAAGGGATATGGCAAGGTTGTAGAAATGGCCAAATGTATGGCAGCTCAGATTCAATTCAAAGAAAGCAAAGTAATGCACCTAGGAAACAAAAACCCATGGGAAGAGTACACAATTGGGGGTGAGATACTGACAACAACAGAAATGGAACGGGACCTGGGGGTAGTCATATCAGATTACCTAAATTTGGGTAAGCAATGTGAGAAGGCAATAATGAGGGTTGGGGGATACTGGGATGCATAGGGAGAGGCATCAACAGTAGAAAACAGGAAGTTGCTATCCCTCTGTACTGACAGTTGATGAGACCCAATCTGGAGTATGGTGTGTAGTTCTGGAGACCCCATCTCTGCAAAGACATAGACTGGGTAGAGGCAGTCCAGAGGAGGGCAACCAAAATGGTGCAGGGTCTGCACCAGAAGGCATAAGAAGAGAGAATAAAGTAACTTAACATGTATACCCTTGAGGAAAGGAGGGAGAAGGGGGACATGATAGAAACTTTCAAGTACCTCAAGAGAATCAATGAAGTCTAAGAGGGTAACATCTTTCAGAAAAAGAGATGTGCAAGAACAAGGGGGCACAATTTAAAGATAGAGGGGGAATGGCTTAGTGGTAATGTGAGGAAGTATTTTTTCTTGGAGAGGGTTGTGGATGCATGGAACAGTCTTCATGAGGAGGTCATGGAGTCAAAAACACTGGGGGAATTCAAAAATGCATGGGACAGACATAAAGTAATTCTAGTGGGGGTTAGGAGGAAGTAGGCTGTTGGTTAACTAGGCTCTGCAGCTTATCCATAAGGTAGGGAAATGGGCAGACTAGGTGGGCCAAGCGGTGCTTATTGGACACAAAATTCTGTGTTTCTATATATGTTCTGTGTTTCTATGTTTCTATATGATCACTCTAGACCTCATGAAAGGTATTGGCAGATCCCTTTAGAAAAGGATTCAAGAGGAAAAAAAAGGATTTTAACACCTATGGGTTCTTTCAGTTCACGAAGATTACATTTGGGTTGCATGGTGCCCCTGCCACCTTTTAATAATATATGGACCATATTTTTCCCCCCTCAGTGAGTACCGTGTGGCATATTTGGATGATGTCACAAGTTTTAGTACTGATTGGGAAAGCCATATGCAGCATCTTTTGGCCGTACACCATTAGAAAAGTAGAAATGATCATTAACCCAGCCAAATGTGCTTTGGCTATGCAGAAAACCTGATATCTAGGGGTTTTATTAGGGAATGGTGAGGTTAAGCCAGACATATCACAAATTAAGGCTGTACCTATTAGCCTGACCCCTAAAACTAAGAAACATGTACAGTGAAGCCCACCAGGATGATGTAAGATCCTTTTTAGGCCTTTCAGGCTACTGCTGAAGATTTATACCCCAGTTTTCAGAAATAACAACTCCTTTAACCAATCAGATCACAATGAAATACCCCAATAAGGTCAAATGGACACCTACCTGTGAGAAAGCCTTTGTAGCTGTAAAGCTATCCCTTTTGTGTAACACCCATACTGAAAAGTCTTGACAGCTGCTTCCAAAAATGGACAGAGCTGTGCATAGCCAGAATCTTGAGGGAGAGGAACATCTTATTTTATACATTAGTAGGAAGCTGTATGATTGTAAACAACATTATGCCACAATACAAAAGGAGTGCTTGGCAGCCAAGTGACAATAGAGACCATAAAGTACTATCTACTAGAGAATAAGTCTGTTTTGGTTACTGATCATAACCCTTTATGTTGGCTTCATTAGATGAAGGACAAGAACCCCTGAATCACTCATTGGTACTCAGAATTAAAACCATACATGTTTATGGTGGAACATAAAGCAGGAGCCAAACACACCAATGCTGATTTTCTATCCATATATGATGCTGGAGTAGAGACTGATGAGGGACAAAACCAGGTGTCTAATAATATAGATACCAAAGAAGGCTCCCAGCTAAAAAGTATAGACAAATACTGTTATGAGAATAGAATGTGTTATGATGAAGGAAGACAGCCTTCTCATGGTGTGCTAAGAAGGGTCCAATGCCTTTACTTCTCTAAAACTGAAACAAAAAAAGAGAGTAAACAGATAGGAAATCTGTCAGACAAAAAGGACAGGTTCCCTTTTCAAAAAGGGGGAGTGTGACAGGGTGAGCCCTATCATAACTCTAGCCATTTGAGTGCCAGGAGAAGCATGCTCCAGGAAATCTATCTATGTATCTATCTATGTATCTATCTATCTATCTATCTATCTATCTATCTATCTATCTATCTATCTATTTACTTTTCTATCCAGGCTTTTGCAACAGTATTTTCTATGACCCAGGACCTGATCAACCTGAAGGTCAGACTGTGCCACCCTTATCTATTTGCCTTCATTTTATTTTCCTATCTTTTACCTTTAATTTGCTTTGCTTTTCATATTCCACCATGTCCATTTGAGATTTGAGCATACATGAACATGTATTAGGAGAATCAGAAATAAAGAATATTTTAAAGCTTGCTAGTTTGAATGTGCTAAAGTCTGAACCCTGTGTTTACAAAGGAAAGTTACTAATTGCAGTGTACATGCAGGTTAAACACACTAGTCTCCATTTAGTTTTGCCTGATGTAGAAATAGCAACAAGGAACAAAGCTAAAATGTCTTGCACTGTTAGCTCATGAAAGATAAGGGATAACTAAAAGGCAAATGAAATGTGAGACTGTTTCAGTGCATGGGTCAGGAATTCCAACTCACTCACCAGCAGCTGGTGCTGTTTCCAAGGTGATGGGTCAGCCACAGACTTGGAATAATTGAAGGCTAATTAAGGGAGGGTACAAAGGTGTGCGAGGCTCATAGAACATGTTTGTAAATATATATTTGAACACTGGTGGTAGGAAAGATGTTTTAAGGTGTGCACATAAGTGATTTTGCTGCAGTTAATGTATTAAAATGTCATGTTTGCTTAAGAGAATACCTTTATTAAAGTAACAAAATATACTAATTATATTAATTAGATACAACAAGGCAGATCCCTGACTTCAATGAATGATAAAAAGGGAGCCCTAGAGAGCTAGTTAGGTTAGGTCAGATCAGTTCCAGACATGTTCCAGAGAGAGAGAGAGAGAGAGAAGCTGCTGTGTGAAGCAGAAGGATTTCCAGTGTGAGTTCTGAACTGGAGGAGGGAAGCTGAGTGAATCTCACCAAAAGGAGAGTATTACAGCAACCAAGGAAAATGTTCTTAGCCTTAAAGAGCCAAAAAGACACTACAAGTAAGAAGGACATCTGCCTTGTTGTCTTTACAAGTTGTTTCTTTTCAAGTAGCTTTAAAAAGCCATACAGACATTACAAATAATAGGGAAATCTGCCTTGTTTTCTGTTCAAATGGATTTTATTTGCAAAAAAGTATTTACCCAGACTAGAATTATATGTAAAACAGCTTTGTCCTGACAAGAACTAACAATCATTTTGCCTTCTGTTCTATGTATTATTTGAATAAACATACATCTAAAGCATGTTTGCACCTTATCAACTGCGTACTGCTATCTCTTATGCTCACACCCCCACAACATCATCTATCTGGTCAAAGAAATAAAGTCAACATAATGTAAAAGTACCGTAGTTGAATTAATATAAGATTACATAGTTATTACATAGTAATTAAGGGTTCCACCAATCCACATTAACACCAAAGGTGTCAACATGTGGCTTGGTGACATCTCCATTGTTGACAGGTGAAATTTCACCTGTCAGACATTGTGGGTTATTCTTTTGGGGGGGGCTGCACCTCCCAACCCCTCATTTCTATATAACAAACTCTGAGTTGGAGTTTGTTTGAAATGGGGGGGGGGTCACTGGCAAAACAATGAAATTTTGCTGGCGGTCCATGACAGCAACAGTCTTGAAACCTGTCAAAATTGTCACTGGGATGGGTTTCGCCATTGAAATGTCGCTGTTTCACCGGCATACCATGATTAAATACTGAGCCCAAATGTTGCAATGATCTGTGTCCCAAAACCATGTTGCCGTTGTGTGTGACCAAATGTTAAGCAGCATTATACCCATTATTTTTTGACTCCACTGCTGTGCTCTTCTTTTTCAGACTCTTTCTGGCATTCAGAATGCAATTAAGACCAAATATTAATAACCTAAAAATAAACTGAAGAAAACTTCACCACATCATGTTACTAGGCAGAAGCTTCAGCATGTCACTATCCATGACTGGATTTGGAGGTGAAAATCAGGGACTGCGAAGGGAGAAGGAGGGATATTAAAGCATACAGCAGTATGGAAGACAAAGACAGCAATAGGAGAGGGAGGGAGAGAGGAAGATCATGGCTCATAGATCGAATGTGAAAGATGGAGACATCAAAGAGAGGCCACACAAATCACATACTGTAGGTGGGCTCACACTGTCAACAGAAAATACACTTTTCAATGGGGTGCAGCACAGACTATGTGCATGAAACCAGTAAATGCTGCGCACATAACCAAATCCTTTGCCATTACTTAGGAAGGAAGTATAACGATGCATTTTTGTGCAAACCACTAAAATGTGAATCCATCTAATGTAAATTCAGTAAATGTGGCATATAGTGCAATCACGCAGCATCTTGTAATGTTGGAACATATGGTCAGTCATATAGAATGTGGAGTTCCACTGCATGACTGCATCTTGCTCCGTTCAAAGCTGAGGCAGGCAATTTTTTATTTGCAGATCCCACAACTGCTGCCTTCCCATGGATGAGTGGGGAAAATGGCCAGAAACTTTATGACACACACACAACAACTCATTGATGCCTACCTTGTCTGAGAATGTTCTGCACAACTGGGTTAATATCATGTTCCAAGCATGGAACTGTATAGAAACTGCCATCATCTATCATGTTAATTATATTTCATCCATCATTGTTAGCTATGAACCTAGCTTTTAGGGAGTATGTGTTTATTCAATTGTTTCTTTTCTTCTGCAGCTGGACCAAGATGTTAGCTGCTATGTGAGCTTGCAGTATAAAGATCATTGGTAAGAAGTTCATGGATCAAGTTGCCTGCTGGTGAGGTTCTGTGGTAGTGTGTACATGAGATGATGAAATTCACAGGCATGTTGCTTGGGATCACAGGTACATCTGGCAATGGTGTTAAATAGACCATTATGAAGAAGAAGAATCAGCATTTACACTGGCAGCCAAAGACATGGGGCCAAATTCACAAAACTTTGCCTGGGCACAAACCCAGTTTGCCTTGGGTAAACTGAGTTTTGCCCAGAGTTGGTATTCACAAAGCCCAGTTTGCCCATGAAAACTGTGTTTGCACCCAGGCAAAGCAGTGAGGGGGGCTGCAATGCAAATGAGAGGAAGGGGACCTGCAATTCCATACAATCCCATTCAGTAAGGTTTTACTTCATGCAAGGGCCTTTGCAAAGGCCCTTGCATGGAGCCAATTAAGGCTGACAAAAACTTGACGGTAATCTGCACAACCCTAGTGGTTGTCAAATGTACTGCTGTCCCCCCACCTGCTCCCCATCCTCGGATTCCTGACCCAATATGTGGAAATAATGCTTTCAACAGTGTAGTAGTCCCTCTCACATCCCCAGTCCCCAATCACCCACCCCATATACAGAAATATTTATTTTCCATAGTGTAGTGGTCCCTCCCTGGTCCCTGATTACCCACCCAGTATAGAGAAATATTTATTTTTCATAGTGTAGTGGTCCCTCCTCCCTCCCTGGTCCTCCATCGCCATCCCCATAAAAATAAATGTTTTCATTCCTGGTAGTTTACTGTCCCTCCTCCTGCCCCCTCCCTGGCCTCTGTTCACCATCCCCGTATGAATTAATGGTTTCATTCATGGTAGTCTAGTGTCCCTTGGCCCCCCAGTCTCCGCTCGCCATGCTGTATGAATAAAACATATCTATCCTTGGTAGCCTAGTGTCCCTCCCTGGTCTCTGGTCGCCATCCGAGTATGAATTAATTGTTTCATCCTTGTTAGTCTAGTGTCCCTCCCCCTCTCCCTGGTCTCATTCACCATCCCAGTATGAATTAATTGTTTCATCCCTGGCAGTTTAGTGTTCCTCCCCGGTCACTGTTCACCATCCCCATATGAATTAATTGTTTTATCCCTGGCAGTTTAGTGTCCCTTCCCTTCCCCCATCTCTGTTTACCATCCCGTATGAATAAAAAAATATGTATCTCTCTTAGTCTAGTGTCCCTCCCCAGTCTCCCATCACTGTCCTGTAAGAATAACTAATGTCATCCCTGGTCGTCCAGTGATCTCCTCATCTCTGATCGACCTCGGAGATATAGCACAAAGCCATGGTAGTCTAGTGGAATCCCCACTCATTCACATATAGACCCCAACCCCACCCCCCAAACCTGACCCTCAGGCCGGCGACCAGCACAGCCCTCCCTCTCACCTCCATGCCTGGCTGCCCAGGCCCCAGGCTCTGGCCAGAGTGCATACTGTTTACATGCTCATTGTGTGCCTCAGTCAGCCAGCCAGGAGGTGAGAGAAGGGCTGTGCTGGCCACCCGCCTGGGGTTGGGGTTGAGGGGAGAAGGGTGGGCGTCTATGTCTGACTACTGCCTACCTGAGTATGTGTGTCATGTAACATCATGAGACAGTTTAAACAGGCATTGGACATGCACTGTATCAATACCAGAAATAGATATGTAATCTAGCTGGAACAGGTCAAGAATGGCTAGCGCTATATGACCTGACATCAACTTATGAATCCTATGAATTTTATGAGTGGGGGGTCTACTAGACTTCCAGGGATTTGTACTGTATCACAGAGGGCAATCAGAGATAGGGAAGGGGGACAACTGGACTACCAGGGATTTCATTTAATTTTCATTTTTATTTGTTAACCGGGTTAGGATGCTGGGTCAAAGCCCTTTTTCAGGACCGACCCAGACATAAAACATAACAAACAGTACATCAAAATATACAACATACAGCATTTAAAAATAACATGAACAATCAGACCGTGCTAACAAATGTTATTTAAACTTGACTTTAAAATATGAATGGGACTTAATTAACCTTAATGAAACTGGTAACCTATTCCATAGTGAAGAAGCCTGGTGATCAAATACTCGTAGGCCATAATTATTTTTAGCACCTTGTAC
This sequence comes from Neoceratodus forsteri, assembly GCA_016271365.2. Classification (NCBI taxonomy): domain Eukaryota; kingdom Metazoa; phylum Chordata; order Ceratodontiformes; family Ceratodontidae; genus Neoceratodus; species Neoceratodus forsteri. The sequence goes on along the minus strand of CM057456.1, from coordinate 1,164,107,268 downwards.
TACCAATGCTACCCCCTGAAATATTCCCAAATTTACCTGAACTTCATGAACCCAAACAAAATCAGATAACAGAGATAAGCCATTTGAATAGATGGCCTGATGAATCAATTTTTCTAAAGCAAATTCGTATTTAAACTGGGGCGACAACCATTTCAGTGAAGAATATAAAAGGCAATGGTGGGCAAAAAAGGAGCATCCAAAACAAACCTACAAGTGTTGTTACAAACAACACTTAGAATTTGTTTCTCTTTGGATCCCAACTTAGCCTAGAACAAGGAGACATAGTCAAAATGTGGTATTAAAACTCCATTAGCCAATTTCAAACAAGAATCATAACATAAATAAGATTTGAATTTATATAATTGGCCCAACCTGCAGTGAATTTTCTTTTTTACTGACTTTACCTGAGGAAGATTAGTCAACAATGGTTTAAAAGAACCCCCAAATACCTAAATTCTGACACCTGATCAAGTAAATTCCCCTGAATGTCATGCATAGTCAGGGAAAGATGTTCGCCAATTCTTAAAGAACTTCCAAACAACATAGCTTTGGTTTTACAAATATTTAAAAGCATCAAGTTGGTAGTAAGCCAGTGGCATAATTTCTTAAACTCATCTTCCAACACCATATTTATATAATCCAAAGACTTTCTCTGACAATACAAAATCAGATCATCAGCACAAAAAAGACATTTAAAGTTATCAAAAATAGAGGGAACTTGATTAATAAACAAGGAAAATAGCTGGGGTCCAAGAATAGACCCCTGAGGTACACCACATGAAGTATAACAAACTGAAGAAATAATCGAACCAACAGAGACAGACTGAGAATGCCCCTGCAAAAAATCAGAAACAAGTTTGACCACAGAAACTGCCAATGAAAGAGCAGCAAGCTTCTGACTAAGCAGCGAATGATTTATCAGATCAAAAGCCCTGGACAGGTCCATGAAAACCACCCCAATTAACATTCCATCATTACAACTGTTAAGGACGGTGTTCGTGAACCTGACAAGGGCTGTACCCATACCCCTGCCCCACTGAAGACCATGCTGCTCTTCACAAAGGATATCGGCTGCACCCAAGAATTAATTCAACTGACTAATCAATAATCTCTCAAAAACCTTCCCCATGGGATTTAAAATTGAAATTGGTCGATAATCCTTGACTCCAGTAGGCCTAGCATTTTTAGGGATTGGTACAACCTGGGCTATCTTCCATGATGAAGGAAAGACATTTGTAGAAATGCATAGATTGTATACTATACTCAGAGGTTCTACAATAAGTGGGGCAGCCATCTTAATAATCCTGGCATCAAGCCAATCCCCACAATCGCCAAACTTATCAGGCAAGGAATGTAATAATTTCAATACTTCAATGGCAGTAACCCATAGAAAAACAAATTGAGATGTTATACCATTATTCAATTGACTATTAACACAATTTGCTAAACCACTACTGAGCACAATAGAATCAGTAGTTGGTGACTCAGGAGACAAAATGGGAACATTAACAAAACTCTGATTTAACAAATTAACCATCTCAAGAGGATCTAAGACCACTTGATCAGAGATTTTAAGTGAAGAAAGGTATGCCTTAGCCTTTGGGAGAAACAAGATGGTTAACAGTATCCCAAAATTGCCCAGATTCCTGGATACATTCTCCAATTTAACATGAAAATAGTCAATCTTAGCTTGTTTCACCTTTCTTGACAATATATTCCTAGCTGTCCTATAATCCTGCAAATGCCCAGTAGTTGGGGACATGTTATACATTAACCAAGCTGACTTTTTATTTTTCAAAAGAACCTTCAACTCACTAGTATACCATTATGACAATAGTTATTCTTACAGGATGGCGATCAGAGACCGGGAAGGGGGAGGGACACTAGACTAACAGGGATAAATATCTTTTATTCATATTTTTATTTATTTATCTTTTGTTGACCGGGTAAGTGCACTAGACAAATCCTGCCTCTTTTCAGGCACGACCCGGGGGAAGGGGATACAGATGAATGCCAACTGACTTTGAACCAGATTAAGCTGCTGGTGGTATTTATAGCAAATGAGGGAAATTTGGCCAGGACACCGGGGAAATTCCCCTACTCTTTTCGATAAATGCCATGGGATCTTTAACATCCACCTGAGCTACCACCAATCCAGGCAGATGGGACCTCGGTTTAACGTCTCATCCGAAAGACGGCACCTCAGAAGTGCAGCACCCCTCTCATGCTGCACTACAGTGTCAGTACTGGGATATTAACCCAAGTGCCAGATGTGGGAACTGAACCCACAGCCCTCTGATCTCCCGGCCTCAGAGGCGAGTGTGCTACCTACTGAGCCACTGACACTATGGGATGGCAAACAGAGATGGGGAAGGGCGAGGGACACTAGACTACATGGAATGAAACAATTAATTTATACAGGGATGGAGACGGGGTGGGGGGGGACAATAGACTACCAGGGACAGAATAATAAGTTCATATATGGATGGTGATCAGAGATCGGGGAGGGGGGAGGGACACTAGGTTACCAGGGATGGAAAAATTAATTCAAACAGGGATGGCGATTGAAGACTGGGGAGGGACCACTACACCATGAGAAATACATTTTTCTATATATAAGGTGGGTGATTGGAGACTGGGAAGGGGAGGAGGGCATCACTAGACTGCCAGTGATGCTGTTTTTTATTATGGGAGGGTGATCAGTGGATGGTGGGAGGGGGTCCACTAATCCACTAGACTACCAGGGATTACATTCTTTTCTTATGTGCTGGTGATTGACAACTGGGGGGGGGCACTACACTAAGGGCAGCCCATGCAAATGGGCCCTTAATGGGCATGAAAATGGCCAGTTGGTGCCATGGCTGCCTTACTGAATGCCAACTTAGCATACTGACGTTATGCTGCTGGGGATATTCAGTTGCTTGGGGGTCGGGCTGTACCGGGGGGTTAGAGGTAGCGGTATCAGTGTTACCACTGCTTCTATCCAGTCCTATTTGCAGTGGGATAGCGCCACTCGCTATCTATCTGTGAACAGATAGTTTTGCAACCTGGTCAGTCACAAAGCATCACACAAATCTTTGCATGGCACTTTGCATTTTGTTTCATGAATCCTGGCCATGGTCAAATATTTTCTGAAACTTCTGTGATATCTCTGGAGAGATTTCCTACCTGCCTGCAGTACCACTATGGGCCACCCAAGAGAATCTCTTTAGATATATCGCAAAATATCTGGAAATAGCTGATGATATAATGGCTTCGACTGTATATATGCTTTTAAATACATTGTATCCCAAAGTGCTTTACAAGTAGTGAGAGACCAGTAATGAAGTGACCGAATGTGTAGTAGCAACCATTTCACACATCAACACCCACACACAGCCTTGGACAATTACAATATGAGAAGGGGAATGTTGGCAAGGATACTGCAGAAAATCCCCTACTGTTGCAGAAAGTTCCTTGGGTTCTTTTACTCCCACCTGGACATGCTCCAGGACAGCTCCAGAGATGGGTAGATGGGCCCTCAGTTTAACATCTCATCTGAAGGATGGCACAAATTGACAGTGCAGCACCCCTCAATACTACACTCAGGGGGCAGCATGTATGGTGTGAGCCAAATCCTGGAGTGGGAGGAGAACTCACAGCCTTCTGGCTCAGAGGCTGATGTGTTACCAACTGAGCCATACTGTTACCTGCACATGAACATGAAAGACATAGAGGAGAAACCACTGCTTAAACTATCAGTGGTAAGGTTTAGTGTGTCAACTCTTGAGTGTGTCAACTTCTGAGTGTAACAAATCATATGACAAACAGCAAACCACAGAATCTCTCAGCTGAGGCACAGCCTGGTTTCAGAAGTACATATATAAAGATTTCAGAAGTACATATGTGAAAGTACTTTCTGTTCAGAATAAGCTTTTGCCATCAGCTTCCTGATACCTGAACTCTCTATGAAAACATATTGGCAAGAGATGAACAGTGAATGTTTCTGCTACTAGGGCATTAAGTTACCTGGATGCCATCTGATTATGGGGTAACTCTGAAGCATGTCGATGTCTGCAATATTGTTGACTGATGAAATAACTTTTATAACCAGAACTGTTTTTTTACCACTTTCCCACCAGATGCATAAGATACAAGATGACCACCACCACCACCACTCAAATTTGACTCCTTAGTTGAAGGTGAGGAAATGAATGGGATCAGACAGGCTGCATCTCTATGTGTTCAGAGACATGGGGGCAGGATTTGGCAGCACCCTTGGCAGACCTGCCCAACTGCTCACTATCAACAAGTTGGGTCCCCATGGATTGGAGAGTGATGGATGTTGTTACTCTACATAAAAGTGGGGTCATGAAAGACCTGGACAGCTAATGACTAGTCAACCTAACATCCATGCCAGGGAAGCAGCTTTATTATTTATTTATTTGTTTCTGTTTACCAGGTAAGTGTACTAGGCAAAAATATTTATATTTTCAGGCATGACCTGGAAGAGCTACAGAGCAATATACAGTGAAATAACTCTGTAGATAGTTGGTTACACTACGCCACTAGCATGTACATAGAGAGATTATACTTAACAATTAGGTATTACAAGCTAAACGGTGCAAGATAGGCAGTTAATGCAGAGTATAACAAGCATAAACAATGCAAAGCAAAACAAATAATCAGTCAATAAAGAACAAAAGTATCATTGAAACAGCAAAAAAACAGCAAAAGATCTAGTAGAACAAGTAACTATCTTATCAAAAGCACTACGGGTAGAGGGAACAGATACAGTAAACAGTAATGGCTTGATTGTGCAGAGATTGAGAAATTGGACATAAGCATAGGAAGCATGAGTCATTTGTAAAAATATGAGCTTGACAGAAATAAGTACTATTTTAGTGACTTTAGAAATTGAAAATGACTAATAGTCTACCACAGGAGGAGGAGGTAGGAAGTTCCAAGTCTTAGGAGCATAGTTGAAAAACACAAGTTGGCCTAGGTTTGTGACACATCTGCACTCTAAAAGAAGAGGGGAGTCTAAAGATCTCAAGCTTTAAGATGCTGCAGGATAGTCTAGGAGGTCAGTTAGGACCACAGGGGGATCTAGTTATGAGTAGTTTGTCAGTGAAACATTCAAGGAGGTAGAACAGCATAGCTGGAGGTAGCCAGTGTAACATTGAATAGAGTAGCAGTGGTGGGTGAGCGAGAGGTAGTAAAAACAAAAATGCATATGTTCTTCTAAGCCACACCCCACTTGGGGCTAGTTTTGGTAGTGGTAAGACAGGCTAGTAGGCCATACGTGAGACTAGGTAACAGCACACCTTGAACAATGGAGAGGTAAGACTTGGGGACAGGCAGTGTTTAACTTGTTGGGCCATGCCCAATATAGAATTAATAGCTCCATGATATAATCAAGGAGAGGTTGCCTGACTTCATGTAGGTTCACAGTCTCCAGGACCATAAACTAGGTGGCTTTGTGAAAGGGAGGACTTGTAAAATTAACCCCAAATAATTCATTAACAGAGTGGCTTGAGCAGTTGAGAAAAAACTATTGCAGGATATCCTGTATTTGAACTTTTGCAGTCTTTGACTCATTGCCCCTTAGAAACCTTATGAAGAATCTGGGGATGGGGAAGTTGACTGCCAAGCAGGTGTTCAGTCAGTGTGAGGGACCCAAGACAAGAGGACATAATTCTAAGGTAGTGGAGATGGGTGATTTGAGAGGGATTTATGGAAATTCTTCTTCATGGAGGAGGTGGCATAAAGGTCTAACCACGCAAGTAGTTAGCATTGAAATGGTTACAGTTTTCAAGAAAGGGTGGTATAGACACATGGATGGTGAAAATAAAGGGCGGGGAGTCACTCAACTAAAAAAGTGGAGCTATTACAAGTAAGGAACATTATAATGACAGAAAGAAGCTTATTTATTTATTTATTTTTTGTTGGCTGAGTAAGTGCACTAGACAAATCCTGCCTATTTACAGGCACGACCCGGGGGGGGGGGGATACAGATGAATGCCAACTGACCTTGAACCAGATTAAGTTGTTGGTGGTATTTTGAGTGAATGAGGGAAATTTGGCCAAGACACTGGGGAAATTCCCCTACTCTGCTGGCACTCTGTGGCCAGTAGAGGGCTGTGATTGCTCTGCAGAATGGCAGAAGCATTACAGTGCTGCATGGAGTCGGTCACTGTTGTGGAGGCTCCCGTTTCTGAGGCTATACTAGATGTAATGGAGGAAGCTGTTGTCATCCCTGAAAATGGGACGTCTGAGCAAGAGATGCTGGATGTTGCACCAGAGGTAATCGGTGAGCTGCCAGTTCGGGAGGTGTTTAGCGCTTCTGAAGTTTTGAATTTCTCTTCGGTCCTTACCTGTTTGCCACATGATATGGGATCTTCTGGGTTGGTAGCTGCTGTTGTTTCTCTGGAGGATTTACAGAGAACCCCACTTCCGGATATGGCATCGGACGGTTCTTGCAGCTACGGAGGCACTGGACGCAAAAGCTCAGTGCCCTTCTACTTCCCAGGTTTTGAGACAGCAGTTTGGCTTGCAATCATCTAAACCTGATGAATTCAGAGACTGGATGATGGAGAACTCTCTTTCCAAAGCCGGATGGATTTGGAACTCTTCAGGGACTTGGATTCCTGATCCTGACTGGGTAGATGTGATAACAGCTCCTGCTAAGCATGCCAACTCCCTGAGCTGAGGTATTGAGAGTGATTCTTCTTCTTCTAAAAATAATAATAATGGTACACACCTATTGTTGGAGGATTCTGAGGCATTTTTTGGCCCCAGTACTTCTTCGGGGGGGGGGTACTTTAGAACCCAACAAAGGTGTTTCCAATGGAAAGGGCCCTGAGCATTCTAATCGCATTCCTATGGCTGACTTGTTCAAAAACAAACTAGAACAAGCTCCCAGGAGGAATGCAGTCAGATTATGATATAGAAGTGGTCTTGACTCTCATCCTGACAGATATTATGTAGCTAACACCTTACTTAGGGGTTCTATGTCTTTTTTGCCTTCTGATTTGTTTGCTTTAATACATGTCTCTGGGGAGGATTCTTTTGACGTCAGTTTTCGCTTTAATCAAAGCCTGGAAAAATTTTGGGAAAAGTATTCTACCCTGAAAAATTCTCCTCTGTGGGTCCCTTTTTTAGCCATTCCTCTTACTAGGCCACAAATCTGGTATGTTACTATCATGTTCAGGAATGAGGGGGTAAATGTACGTGACATCTATCATCGGTTACAAAATCACTGTGACATACCAGGTCCCCCTAGCGCTTTATTAGATCTAGAAGGTATCTGGACAGGAGGCTGGAAATTTAAAGTAAAATTATTTCAAGTAAATTCAGATATCATTCATCTGCCCACCAGCTTTTTTCTAGGCAAAGATAGAGGAGTCTGCTTCTATAGTGGACAACCAAGAGCATGTTATAAATGTGGCTATCGAACCCATATTAGTAGTTCATGTGATATGCTAAAATGTTCATTATGTGGGGGATATGGTCATTCTATGGATTTGTGTGAGAATATCTTTCAATGTAATTTATGTGATGATAAAGGGCATGCTTTTCATCAGTGCTCCTGGGCTAAGAGAATTAGGACTGAAGGGTGGGATCATGATGAGCTAGTGATGCAGGCTCAAGAGAAACATCAAAATTATTTACTCACTGAATCCACATCCTTTTCTACTACTCCACACCCTGTTGTACTAGAACCAGTCTTGTCTGTTGAAGACACTGGGCCTACTAAAATCCCAGATCAGGTTCCTGTATCCACTCCTGATTTAGGCCCTTCTGCCAATACTACTATTAATAATGTTTCTAACAGGCCCATTACGCCCCCCCCCCCCATCTTTGAAACTGTTAAGGGGAGGAGACTTACTAGATCTTCACTGAAAATTCCCATTCCCTGTCCTATTCCAACCACAAATATTTTCTCTTCCCTGTAGGATGATTTTGGGGACTCGGACCTAGAATCAGATGCCTCTCATAGATCAGAATTAGTTACTGAGGATGAAGAAAGCAGATCCACGGAACTATCTAAAGATAGAAAGGGAAAGAAAGGAAAAAAAAGGAAGGCCAGTAAGAGTTTAAAAGGAGGGCCTTGATAAACATTGTTTTTTTTTTTTTCATGGCCACTTTAAAACTGTTGTCATTTAATGTCTGCAGTTTAAAATCATATAAAAAACAGATCTCTCTACTGTCCTTATTTTTGTTCAAGAAACTCATCTTTCTTCACTTAATGAGGTAGAAATTATCAAAAAGCGATGGCATTGGGGGCCTTCATTTTGGACTTTTGGTTTGGATCCTGCAGATGGAATTGGTATTCTCTTTAAATCCACTCAATCTCACATTTCTCATCTTATTGATGTTAGTCCAGGCAGAGCCTTAATTCTTGATGGTTCCCTTAGAGATTTTTCTTTCCGTATTGTTAATGTTTATGCCCTTCAAACCAAATCAGCTAGAGTTGCTTTGTTTGGGGAGATTAAGCCATTTCTATTTTCTAAACTACATATTATTTGGGGAGGTGATTTTAATTGCACTTTGGATACTTCCTTGACAGGAGTTACCCAAAACAAAATGTACTGTGATTCCAATGCTTTGTCACAAATTCTTTCTGGGGCCAGTATGAAGGATGCTTACCGTACACTACACCCTATGGGTACTGGAGCTACCTACCACAGATTTATACATGCTACACGTATTGACATGTTTTTTGTTTCTCAACATTTTGTTCCCATTTTTTGTAAATCTCAACCTTTGGAATTTTCCGACCATAATATTTTTTTTTGCTCCTTTAGTTTACATTCTCTTCCTCCCAAGATTTTTTCACTACATAACCAATGGAGACTGAATATGTCTCTTCTTGTTAACCCTTCCCTTTTTTCACAGATTTAAGTTTTTTTTGCTAGTAGAGATTCTGTTTTATGTGCTTACGCCTCCACATTGAGTTGGTGGCTAGATACTAAAAGGGAGCTGAAAAAGCTTCTACTCTCATTTTGTAAAACTCAGGCTAACTTTAACTATTTAAAACACCTCCTCTTGAGAAATCAGTTATATAAATTAATGTATTTTCCTCCTAGTAATAGTAATGATTTTAATTCTCAAATTTCGGCAATAAAAAAACAGATGGAAACCTTCCAATATGACAGAGCTAAATCCTTAGAATTGGAATTTAAATTTGGTACTAGGAAATCACCAGCTTCGGATCCATTCGAAACCTGTAAGCTGAGGTTAGATAACACTCTTATGACCCAGCTTGCCTCACCTAGTGGTGCTTTAGTAACAACGGATTTAGAGATGTTAACAATAGTCCAGCAATATGTTGGTGATTCTTTTCATGACACGTCTGACCAGTCTTTTCTTGCTTTCTTTGGATTCACCGCCTCGTTGCCTCAGGTTCCTATTTCTCAGGTAACTCCATTAATACAGCCTATTTCTCCCCAGGAAGTTGAGATAGCCATATCTCAATTGAGTAAGGGTACTTCGCCGGAGTTGGATGGTATCCCCAATGATTTTTATAAAATTTTTCTCTCCTACATGCTTTATTTTTTTGCCCAAAGTTTTTAATTTTTTATCATCTTCTTCCTCTTCCCATTCTGGATTTAATACCTCTTTACTTTATTTTTTATATAAATCAGGAGATAAAACTTTATTGTCAAATTGGAGGCCATTGAGCCTATTGAATAGTGATTATAAAATTTTTGCTAAAATTCTTAACAATAAGTTATTATTCGTAGCAGATTTTCTTATACACCTGGCTCAGACTTGTGCCATTCCCAACAGGCATATTCAGCATAACTTATACCTTTTACGAGACTTATTTGAACTCAGCCGTGCAAACAAAATTTCTGGATATGTTGTAGCCTTAGACCAGGCTAAAGCCTTTGATAAGGTTCGGCACGCTTATTTATTTTCTCTACTTCTGCAGTACGGTTTTCCGAAACCTTTTGTATTTTGGATATCTACCCTATATAAGGGAGCTACTATCGTACCTATGGCTAATAGACTTTTTGGTACAAATATCCCTCTTACTGTTGGGGTAAGACAGGGATGTCCCTTAAGTCCACTTCTTTACTCTTTTGTTTTAGACCCAGTAATCAGGCAAATTCTATGGGATACTAACATTATTGGCCTGGCCCCTTCTTCTACATTACCTCATGAGAAAGTTACCACTTATGCAGATGATGTTACTTTGCTAATTAAGGATATCCCTTCTCTAACCAGTGCACTACAGATTTTTTCTCATTTTGGTAATTTATCTGGAGCCCAGCTTAATATAAAGAAAAGTTTTTTTTTTTCTTTAAATCTTACACTTTCAGTTCCTTTAAATACTAGAGGTATTCCGGTTGTTTCTTCTTCTCATAAAATTTTGGGTATTTGGTTTGGGGTTGGGGATTTGGCATCATATAATTGGGAGAAACAATTATATATTGGAGAGTTTAAGATTCATCGTTGGAAGGGTTGGAAATTTGGGAAGAAAAAAGGGTTATGATTATTAAACAATTTTTGTTACCTGTTTTTTTATATTTAAGTTATATCTTTCCACCTCCGCTACATCTGGAAACAAGACTATTTAGTCTCTTTTTTCAGATGCTTTGGAGTAATAGATTGAACCCTGTATGTAGGGATATTACTTATTTACCAATTAATAAGGGAGTTTTGGCTATGGTTAACCCTATTGTTTTTTACCACTCCCTGTTTTTGTTTGGTACTTTTTCTTATTTATGGTCTTCTGCCTCCATGTCTTGGCAGTTATGGTCACAATTTCTATGGTCCAGGTATCTTGATAAATGGTCCTTACTACCACCCAAGATTCTGTTGACTGACTCTTTACCATCATATGGTATTTCCACTTTAAAAAAACTACAACAGTGGAAAATCTCTTTACCACACTTACTCACTTTCTCTAGAAAATCCTTTTACAACTTCATTGTTTTTGATGTTCAAAAGAGTGTTCTTCTATTTCCAGAATGTGTGCCCTCTAAAATGCTGTTTTCCCATAGGAAGTTAATGGATTTTAGGATTCCCCCTCATATTTGGGATATTGTCTGGCTCTCTATGCAAGGATGGTTGGGGTCAGAGGTAATTTAAAATATAAGCCGATTACGGAGAGGTTCTGCTTAAGATCTACCTGTATAAACTGTGAAGAAACTATGGTTCATTTTTTTGTCACTTGTCCCTTTAGTCAAAATTTTTGGCAGGACGCTGCCATACATTGGAATTTGCCCTTTTTAACCCATATTTCATATCAAACCATAGTTCTTGGAGATTATACAGGGATCTGGTGTCTGTACCATAAAAGTACTTTGAATTTTTTTTTTTTTCCTTTATACAATATTTTTTATGGCAGGCCCGGTGTCAATTTATATTACAGCAACAGACAGTATTATTTAGTACCATGTTTTTACAGATTGAAAATGGTTTAGCTTCTGTTAAAACTAGAGATATTGTTAAATTTTCTAAGGCTAAAGTAGATTCTTTTTGGCAACATTTCATTTCTTTATGATTTTTGGTGATATTGTTTCTTGCTTATATTTATGAATCCTGTATAATATTGCAATTTGATTGTTTACGTTTTCTTTTGTGATGTTGTGTTTCTTTTCAATAAAATTTCCCCCTACTCTTTTCGATAAGTGCCATGGGATCTTTAACATCCACCTGAACTACCACCAATCCAGGGAGATGGGACCTCGGTTTAACGTCTCATCCGAAAGGTGGCACCTCAGAAGTGCAGCACCCCTCTCATGCTGCACTACAGTGTCAGTACTTGGATATTAACCCAAGTGCCAGATGTGGGAACTGAACTCAAAGCCCTCTGATCTCCAAGCCTCTGAGATGAGTGTGCTACCCTACTAAGCCACTGACATCTTGATTCCTTACTTGTACAAAGGATTACCCTATATGATGCACCTAATTTCATGTGTGTCTGTTTAGTCACTCCTTGATAATACTCTCTCAAAATGGAGCCCTTGGTCCTGCCAGACCCTGCAGTATTTAAATGTTGTCACCTCCTTCAAGTATAGCCTACCCTTCTCCATAACCTAAAGTCTTCTCAGATTTACCTTGTAATTAACTTGAGTCCTGAACAGAATGGCTTAGTTTTCTTTCCTTTTTTGGGGGTTGTAAAATTAAGTACTGGACTATTTTCATCTAGTCAGTTTTGTATATCCCAGTAGGCATCTTTCAAATCATTATTTAATATTCTGTTGTTTTGCCTCCATATGTAGTATGGCATAATTTGTATAAAGCAGTGTGTGTACATTTCTGGAATATTCCTTGTACATTATTTACAAACATAGAAACAAGAACTGGCCCCAGTACAGAACCTTACATATGTCATTTCAGCAAATGAAGATACAGAAATACCTATGTTTACCTTTTGGCTTCTACTAATCAAATAACTTGTGAACCAGTTCAGCATTTGTATTGCCATACCAATATTACTAAGTTTTTCATTTACTAGCTTATGGTCTATCACATTAAAGGCCTTTTTTTCAGGTCCCTGAATACCACACCTACCAGATTTCCAGTATCTATTGAGGACCACAAACTGCTTGCCACAGTTTGTGAGTCTGACCAAGGCTGTTTATGCAGTGTGCGTACTGTTCTTCTAAAGTCATGCTGTTTGGGAAAACATAGGCTATGCTGCACATATTCAGCTGACTTACCAGCTGTGTTTTGATCAATTCCTCCTGCAGTTTATTTTACTAATTCTGGGAGAAGAGCAATCAGACAACAATTTTCAGATCCTACTTTGTCTTCAGTTTTAAAAATGTGTATAATAAGGGAACATTTCTATTTGCATGGCGCTATTGCTGATACTTGAAACAGGTCTAAGATTTTCTTTAGTGGAGCAGAGATAACAAGATCAGTTTTAAGTATTTTGAAACTAATTACATCACATTCTATCCCTTTTAATTTTTTTATTTTGCTCTTGGTTATCAACTCAAACACCTCCTCCTGCTCTTTTACTACCCTCAGATACAGACTATCATCTCCTGAAACCTCCACATTAATATTACTGCTACCACAGTATTTATTTTATAGCTTATGATGATCAGTTTTGTGTGCTGCATATTCAACTCAGTCCAAGGCATTTTCATTGAAATGTGCAGCAATCATTCACTTGACTCTAACTACCTCTTCTTGAGTTTGCAAATTATTTGTTTCATTGCATTTCTTTGGAAGTTCATTTACTGTTTACCAATATATGTTGGAATGCCCTTGATTTTAAATAAAGTCTGATTCATAATTTTAACTTTCTGTCATTTTAATTATCTTCTTAAGGCACATTTATTCTAAAGATTCCTACAATTATCCCAATCCTTTTCTTGGTCCAGTATTTTTAAATCTAACCCAGATATTATCCTAGTACTTCATTAACTGCATTAAATCTTTGTTCACTCATGCACTGTCCATTCCCAGCATCCTTCTCATCTGTATACTGTAGATACATGATTATAGTAGATGTTAGAAAATTCCATAATAAAACAATAATATTGTTAAAATCTAACATCTGTTCAACAAAAGGCTTGTCAGTTTGTTTGTGGTCTCTAAGGAAAGTGTCCCTATTTAGTATTGTCCCTTGAACCCCCCCCCCCAGAAATGAAACACAACCACACCATTTTGTAATCTTTGGATGCTCGTTGACAAACATATTTATGCCAGATGTTAACTGGAGCACCTTTGCTGCAGCCACATCCAAGAGCAGGGCCATTCTCAATGCCCTACAGGGGGCATGCCTCAGACAGCTAGTTTTGAAATCCACTCTTGAGGGAGCAATCTTAGACCTCATGCTCTCAAATGGGGACAGTTAGAGGATCTCAGATCTAGAAGTGGGTAGCCATCTGGGAACAAGTGACCACCAAACAGTGTGGTTCATGATAAACTCAGCTACAGAGTCAAGCCATACAAAAGTGAGGGTATTGGACTTCAGGAGGGCTGACTTTGGAAAGATGGGAGAGTGCCTTAGAAAAGCACTAGCAAACAGGCTAGAAGGAGAGGTGGCGCAACAATAGGAAAACATCAAAACTGCCATCATAGAGGCAACACACCTTTGTGTGAAGCAAATAAACAAATCAAAATGAAAAAAAGGCCAAGGTTCTCAAAAGAGGTAGCGGGGAAGGTTAGGTAAAAAAATATAGCATTTAGGAAGTATAAGGAAACATAGAAGGAGCAGGACAGAGAACTGTACCAGTTAAGGCAGAAGGAAGCAGGTAGGGAAGTCAGAATAGCAAAGACCCAAACTGAGGAAAAGATAGCCAACTCGGTTAAGAAGGGGGATAAAACCTGTTGTAGGTACATCAGGTAGTGTAGAAAGACAAAGGGAGGGATAGTGAGGCTGAATAGAATGGACGGTGTGTAGGCAGAGAGGGACAGTGAAAAAGCAGGGATACTGAATAAATACTTCTGCTCAGTATTCACAAAAGAGGAGGAGGGGGAGGTACCTAATCCAATTAACAGAAGCACTCTGGATAGGGGGTTGATCCCAGTCCTTTCACAGAAGAAAGGATTCTGAAAGAACTCCTAAAACTGAAGGTAGACAAAGCATCGGGCCTGACTGGATTCACCCCAGAATTCTAAAAGAATTAAGGGGAGAACTAGTGATACCACTGACTACACTTTTTAACAAATCATGGGAGGATTGTGTGGTACCTGAGGGTGGGAAGAAGGTGGATGTGATGTCCCTTCACAAAAGTGGGAGCAAGGCAGAGGTAGGAATCTACAGACCTGTCAGTTTGACCTCTATGGTAGGAAAAGTGATGGAATCACTTCTGAAGGAAAGAATTGTTGAATTCCTAGAGGCCAGTGGTCACAGGACCCAAGGCAGCATGGGTTCACAGTGGGAAGATCATGTCAGACAAATCTAATTGATTTCTTTGACTGGGTAACCAAAGTAGTAGACCAGGGAGGGTCTGTGGACATGGTCTACCTAGACTTTATCAAGGCATTTGATACAGTCCCACACAAAAGATAAATAAACAAATTAACCAGCCTTGAAGTGGGTCCCATGGTTGTAGCCTGGATAAAACATTGGCTGGACCACAGGACACTGAAGGTAATTGTAAATGGAGTCCACTCTGAAGAAAGGGGGTTACTAGTGGGGTACCGCAGGGTTCAGTACTGGGTCCAGTCTTTTTTAATGTCTTTATAAGTGACATTGCAGAGGGACTGGAAGGAAAAGTATGCTTCTTTGCAGATGACACAAAGATCTGCAACAGGGTTGATACATGAGGAGGCGTGGAAAGGGTGAGAAAGGACTTGGCAAGGTTGGAGGAATGGTCAGAAGTATGGCAGCTTGGATTCAATGAAAAAAAGTGCAAAATAATGCACCTGGGAAACAAAAACCCAGGGGAAGATTACACAATGGGGGGGGGAGGTAGTGACAACAACAACAAAAATGGAAAGGGACCTGGGGATAATCATATCAGATGACCTTAAGGTTGGCAAACAATGTGAGAAGGCAGAAGGAAGGGCTGGGAGGATACTGGGATGTATAGGGAGAGGTATCACCAGCAGAAAACAGAAAGTTGTCATCTCTCTGTACAGACTGTTGGTTGGACCCCATCTGGAGTACTGCATCCAGTTCTGGAGACCCCATCTCCGCAAGGACATAGAAAGAATGGAGGCAGTCCAGAGGAGGGCAACTAAAATGGTGAAGGGTCTGCAAGAGAAGCCATATGAGGAGAAACTAAAAGAGCTTAATATGTATACCCTTGAGGAAAGGAGGGAGAGGGGGAACACGATAGAAACTTTTAAGTACCTCAGTGGAATCAACAAAGTCCAAGAGTGTAGCATCTTGCAGAAAAAGAGATGTGGGATGTGCAAGAATAAGGGGACACAATTTGAAGATAGAGGGAGGATGGCTCAGGGACAATGTGAGGAAGTATTTTTTCACAGAAAGGGTGGTGGACGCATGGAACGGCCTTCCTGAGGAGGTTGTGGGGTCTAAAACTGTCGGAGAATTAAGGATGCATAGGACAGACATAAGACAATTCTTGTGGGGGGTAGGAAGAAATAGGCTGTTGGTTGACTAGGATATGCAGCTTATCCTGTAGGTAGGGAAATGGGCAGACTAGGTTGGCCAAGCGGTCCTTATCTGCTGTCAAAGTCTATGTTTCTATGTTAATTCTATTGGCACAATCCATCCATCTGCAGTTCAATTGTCATGTCCAATCAGATAAATTTATCATAACATAATTTGGTCTTCTACATTCTTCTCCTTCTGGCCTCATCGTCCTCCTGATTGTTCTCTTCCTTCCATTCTTCTGGGTCCAGACACTGAATCTGGCCCCATCCTCTGTCACCAGAACCAGGATGGTTCCCTGTTGAACCTGGATCTCCCATTCCAGGCCCAGAAACTCTGTATCTGGCACCCAGACCTATTCCCCCTCCCCCTTTTAATCCATGCCTGGGCTTCTTGCCCCCAATCTGTAGTCCTACCCCCCCTGCCTCCACCTCTAGCCCCCTTCCCCTTTTATTTCTTCTACCCCCTTTTTTCTCTTCCCTTCCCCTAACACCCTTCACGTGTGCTCCTTGTTATACCTTTCATCCATTGGGCACACCGTGCCCCCCCAGAGGGGCTCCGCCTAGCCCTCCAGCCATCAGCTGCCTCTTAACAGCTCCATATGTATGGTTCCCATGACCCAGGCCCCTGGGGCAACAACCATTCTTGTCCATTCCAAACTATGTGCCAAAACCTGTCCCCCCCACACCCCCTAAAATTCCAGCAAAAGAGGGCTAGCTGCCTGTGAGCTGCCCTTTAATAGCCCATTAGGACCCCAATCAGGACCCCTGATGGCCCCTCTCCTCGGCCAATCCCCAGGCCCCTGGGCTCCTTGTCGAATGACCCTTGTCCTTGTCCCCACCCCGGCTGTGTGACATCACTGGCCCCTCCCCCCGCAGCCCTTGGTTTCCTATCTTGATTTCTGGGAGAGGCCTGGGACAACCTGGTTTGCCCTTTAATTGGCAAGCTTAATTGTTCCTTGACCCCCCCCAGAAATGAACCACAACCACACCATTTTGAAAGCTTTGGATGCTTGTTGCCAAACATATTTATTAATTCTATTGGCACAATCCATCCATCAGCAGTTCAATTGTCATGTCCAGTCAGACACATTTATCATGACATAATTTAGTCTTCAACATTCTTCTGGCCTCATCTTCCTCCTGGTTTTTCTCTTCCTTCCATTCTTCCTGGTCCAGACAATGAATTTGGCCACCTCCTCCATCACCAGAACCAGGCCGATTCCCTTTTGAACCCATGCCTCCCCTTTCAGGCCTGGATACTCTGTATCTGGCACCAGACCTATTCCCTTCCCCCTTTAATCCATGCCTGGGCTCCTTTCCCCAGCCCATGGTACTACCCCCACCTCTAGCCCCTTTTATTTCTTCCACTGCCCCATCTCCTGCTTGCACTTGAATGGCAGGCTCCCTCTGTGGGTTAAAACCTCAGGTCTATTTGGCCTGTCCTCCCCACTTGCTCACTAATTGGCCTTAGAAATAGACACATCCCGAACTCGGTCAGGTGCACCCTGTCTGATCTGTAAATCACTGCCTGCTTGTGCATTATGTCCCTGCGCTGGATGTGTACCCCCCATCTCTATGATCACTCTCACCACCCTTCTGTTGAGCTGCTTCCTGACCTTTTCTATAAGCTTGATATCCTTGGCTCCCCTCCATACCCTCCTGGACATGATCTCAGACCAGCCAATGGTCACTCCTGGCCACCACCCCCGAATGGTTTCAAAATCCCCCAACATTTGTTGCTTTAACTTCCCCCCAGGGTATCCCTTCCAGGTCGTTGCCACCTAGATGTACCAATATGCACTGTGGCCTGCCCCTTTGCCCCTTCAATTCCTGCAGGAGAGGCAACAGCTGGGCACATTTCATACCCCTGATGCCGTTCCATTGTACTCTGGTGCAATTTGACTCTGGGTGCAGTTGGGTCCCTTTGCCTGTGATGGCTGCAAACCGTTCCGGCCAGTACACAAATGAATGCCCCATGAGCCACATTTTACATCTGGTACCTGCCACGGGAACAAAAGAAAATAGCATGAGTCATCATTTGTCAGCACTTGATTCCTTTCAGTTCCTCCACTGTGTCTCCCCTTTTTGCCACCTCTGAGGCTGCACCAGTCCTAAAAGAGTGTGGGGCAAATTTTCCCAGCTCTTCCCCTATAAAGGCCAGTGCCTTCTTCATTACTGCCCCCACCTGGAATGCCGTGACTGACGTTCGATCCCCATGCTGAAACATCACCCCTCCAGCGCTTCCCCTGTGGTTCTCATACTCCTCCCATACAGCCATCATGCAATTCGGTGCCTTGGCCTTTCTGTGCAGGGTCACTGTGGCCCCCTGCCCCTTCTGGTCCATTTTTGATCTAGACAAACTGACCGAGATGGTATCCCTCTCGACCCATACCCTTTCATGTTGTCATAAGAGTTTGGGCACCCCTTTTTGGAGGGCCACCACCTCCCCCACCCTGAATGCCCCAGCTGCCATTACCCTGAAGACTGCCCAGAAGAGGTGGGCCTCCTGGGCTGAGCTGCACATGCTCCATGTGACCCCAACACCTTGTCCAGCAG
Organism: Neoceratodus forsteri; assembly: GCA_016271365.2. Lineage (NCBI taxonomy): Eukaryota > Metazoa > Chordata > Ceratodontiformes > Ceratodontidae > Neoceratodus > Neoceratodus forsteri. The sequence continues at coordinate 1,164,088,692 of CM057456.1, read as the reverse complement.
TTGGCCCCTGATTGGGCACCTACCATTCTTCCTGCTCTACTATCCCCTCCACCATCCGGCAAGCATCCTCTTGACCATCCTGCCCACCGTGGCATCTGGCCGCCCTCTGTCCAGGCATGCCCAGCTCACTCCTGCTAACTGAACCACTATCATGGCATGCACCATCCCTGATTCTAATTTTTCTACCACAAACCTCTCGACCTACTCATCCCTGACCAGATTTGTCCTGTCCCACCCATGTCTAGCTCTAAACTCCTGGAAGCTGGCCCAACCCCCTTCGTACACCTTCAGGGTCCTGGTTGCCCAGGAGCACTGGTACAGTGCCCTTGCAGTGGACCCCCAATCCCCCACATCTGGTCCAGGACCCTGGTCCTATGTGTTGCTGCCTGTGGCACCAGACTCCGGAAACTATTGAGCTATAAGCAGAAAAGACTGTCAGCCAATTTGTTCTTGATCCCCAGGGTATGCTGTGCTTTGAATGACACATTCAGCTTCAGTCCCAACTGTACCAATCTCCTCATTACTTGGCCTACTGTTTCTGTGTTCCCACCCTGCCTGTTGATGACCTCCACCCCTTTATTGTCACACCACAGCATGATGCATTTTCCCCTTATCTGCTCTCCCCACACCTCTATGGCCACCCAGATCAGGAATATTTCCAAAAATGTGATGTCTCTCAAAAGGCCTTCCACCCCCCATTGGATTGGCCAAACCTCCACCATCCATTCTCCCTTAAAATATGCTCCCATCCTGAGTGCCCCGGAGGCTCTAGGTCCATGTTGCACTTCCATTCTGTTTGCCAGAACGTTACCCCATTATACTGAACTAGGAATTCCTTTCAAACCTTGAGGTCCTCTCATACTCCCTTTATGATGTTCACCCAGTGGTGCGGCTTCTTTGCCTTCCCAGTCACCCTTCCTAGCTTTCTCGTAAATGCCCTCCCCGGGCTGATCACCTTGCATGCAAAATTAAGGTGCTCCAGCAGCTGCTGTACTTGTACCAGCAGCACCCTCCACCTCCCAATTACTTGTGCAGTAGCCTCCTTACCCTGGCCACTTTGTCCCCCAGTAGCTGGAAACAACCTTGCTCCATGTCTACCTCAATCCCCAGGAACTCCAGCTTATGCACCGGAGCCTCAGTCTTCCCTTATGCCAGCGGGATACCAATCCACTTAAACATCACTGTGAAGTCCTCCAACATGCCCTGCATCTCTGTGCGGATTCCCCCGATGATCATAAAATCATCCAGGTAGTGCATTACCCTCTTGTGGCCATATTTCTCCCTGAACACCCACTGGACCCATGAGCTGAAAGCCTCAAACGTTGAACAGGCCATCGAGCAGCCCATGGTCATGGCCTTGTCAATGTATATGTCCCCTTCAAACTGGAATCCCAGCAGGTCCCAGTCAGCTGGGAGCAGTTGAAAAGTGGACTCTATGTCTGTTTTTACCAACCAGGCCCCCTTTATTGCCCTGACCATCTCTACCACTTGATCTAATGAGGCGTAGGATACAGTTCATAGGTGGTCTGGAATGCCATCGTTCACCGATTGCCCTTCTGGGTATGACAAATGGTGAATCAGCCTGTATTCACCTGCCTGCTTCTTGGGGACCACCACCATGAGGGATATTTGGAATTCGAGGCATGGTAGTGCCACCACTGGCACCTCCACTTGCCCCACCCTTATCTCTTTATCTTTCCTCTGACCACCCCTTCCTTTCCTCTCACCAGCCTCAGGTTCTTGGCCCTCATCCATCTTCACGGCCAGTGGAAACCCAGTGGGAAACCTTCCCTAAAACCCACTCAGACACTCTCACCCACCTCCCTGTCTGGGTACTCCCGGGTCCATGCCTCCACCACCTCCCATACAATGGGGTGCAGGCCAGTGAGTACCCCCACCTCCCCCTTTTCTGCTCCTGTCTAATAACTGTAGGTGGCCCTGAGGCCTCCCCATTATGTCCCTCTACCCCTGTTGGAGCCTCCCACCCACTCCATTGAAAGGGGAGGTCCTGTTGATGGCCACTTCCCTGTCCTTCTCTCTCCCCCCTTTGCCTGCAAGTTGTCAACAGGTGTGCTCCCTGCATCTGGAGCAAATGTGCTTGAATTTACAGAGTGCCCAGTTGCAGGATGCCTTGTTGAATCCCCAACAGGTTTTTGCACCTGTGGCCAGTGTGGTCCACCTCCCGGTGTCCCCCCACAGTTGGAGTCCCCTGGCCTGACATGGACATGATCTTCACCCACAAGTTGGAATGGTACTGTCCCACCTCATGTCTCCCCTTGCTGCCATGTGCATCTGGAAGGCCTCATTGTATTTGAGCCATCCGAAACCCAACTTGGCCTTGTATGCATCCCTGATGATCACCATGTAAGTCAGTAGTGGGATGGTCAGTTCCAACCTCTTTTCCAGGATTATGGCGCTATATACTGTGAACCCCACTTGCCAATTATCAAAGGTTTTCCCTTTCCATTTTGCATCCTTTGCCTTGTGGCCCACCACTGTGAGTGCCATGGCCATCTCAGACTTTCCCACTGACTCCTTCTGCTCATACTTCTTGGCAGTATCCTCGTTCACCAATCCAAATATGTCCACAAACTCCCTTTTCCATATCTGCTCCTTTAGTGAGGCTGACATGTGGTCACCCAATATGACTCCCAGGGGTCTGTTATATTTCTGGCTCACAGCTTGTCCCCCCACCCCCCTTCTTTCCTCATATGTCTTGGAGTGCTTTTTCCATGTTATCTATCCCTGCCTCCTCCATGTCCCCCGGCAGCCCCTCCAAGTACTCCTTGAGGTTGCCATCTTTGTTGATATCCACCATATCCTTACCCCCATCAGGGCTTCTGTTATCTGGCTCTCTCTCTGGCCATGGAACCACCGGTGGCTCAGGGCTGACCCTCGCTCCTAGGGGCTTCTTGGCTGGTTGTCATTTCATTGCCTGTTCGTCCCGCTCCTTCCATTTCCACTGCACCTCTTCCTCCTCTTTCTGTTTTGCTGCTGCCATGAGCTCTGACATCTGTCATCTCAGTTTAGCAGCCTCCTCCATTCATCCTCTTGCTAGTCACCTGTTTTTTCTTGGGCGCCATCTCTGTAAAATCACTATGGGTGGAAATAAGAGAACATGTCAAACCACAGCCCTACTGGTATTCTCTCTGCTGGTCTGCCCCAGTGTTATGCCTCTGGCCACAGCCAGGCACACCTCACACTGGGGGTTATTCACTACTTGCCCAGTGCTATGCTTACAACCATAGCCGGGCTTGACCCATGCTGGGGGTTGTCTGCAACCGATGATCAGCCCCCCCAAAAGCTTGCTCCATGGCAGACAGAGCCTAGACCACCAGTCCAGGGCCTTTCCATGTGACCAGTGCCTAAAATCCACAGTCCAGGGGGACCAGAGCTCACAAACTGCCTGCGTGTGCCACAGATTTGACCTGAAGCCCCCCTAAGCACTAGGACTTCTACCCTTATGCTGGCTCAATTAAAACTTGTACTAAAGCTCCTGACAGGCATGAAAGAGGCCCATGGCCCCATCACTCCACCTGTCCATCTTCCAGTGGAACCACAGGCAGGTAGAGAAATAACAAGATGGACCCGCTACAAATTTCAAAATAAATCCTGTGGCTGCATTCAAAACATAAACTGGGTGAGACATGCTTCACGAACTGTCCCCACACTAGCATCACCACACTAAAGTCCCATCCTAAAATAGTATAGACCTCTACAAACAATCCCACTACTGAGCTTCAATGCAAAATGCCAAGCAAATGCCTAGCATGAGCTCCTTTTTAAAGTGTAAATGCTACTAAAACGCCATTCCATTTGAAATGCTAGCATCCAGCATACCAAGAACGCCTTCCCAAACTCTGTATGCTCCATTTTTCAACCAGCAGTAACCAACTAATAAGTCACTACAAGCTTGAATTTGCTTCCCCAGCCCCTAACTGCTCATCCTAAATACCTGCAAATGTTATCTTTTGTTAAATGCCTGTTATTATGCATCTTTTAAAATGCTGAAAATAAAAACTATTCTTGTTAATTTCAATTCTTAAAACCAGTCAAATGCCATACATACTTCACTGGGCCTGGCATGCCATATGGTCAGCAGGTCCCAAAACATATATTCTCTTATTTATCTTTATTAATCCTTTAAATAATTTACTTTAGTCTCCACCAGCCAATACAAAACCTCTCAGCAAACCCGCTTGTAATTTGTCTTTCTCCAATGCCTGCTTTAACCTATTAATCAGCAAAACATAAATTCTTAAATCACTTGTTTTTTTTTTGTTTGTTTGTTTTTTAACAACAGCTAGCAAGCAGAGGCCAATCTTCCAGCATATCTTTTCTTTTTTACAAATCTTTGGAATAAATACCTTAAACCATGAAAAGTTCACTCTATATTAAAAATTGGCTCTCCCTTGCTCTAGCAAAACTCCCTTACAAAAGGACTCTGCTGTCTGCCTGAACCAGAGTACTAGGCCCTAAATTGCATGTGGTCGGCCATGTGGCCAGCAGGCCAAGACAAAAACCTCTCACCAAAACAGCCTGCAATTTATCTGTCTGTAATGCCTGATTTAACATATTAATCAGCAAACCATACATTTTTAAATCACCTTTTTCCTTTTTTTTACAACAGCTAGCAAGCAGTGACTAATTCTTCCAGTGTATCTTTTTTTTAACAAATCCTAGAAATAAATACCTTAAGCCACAAAAATTCCATTCTGCATTAAGAAAAGGCTCCTACAGCCTGCATCGAGGCCATGCTCTAGCCTCTGGCTGGCTTAAGCAACAAAACCACAGCAGTTGCTAACATACTTCTTAAAACCAGTCTTATATCTGCATGGCTGACCCTTTTTAAAAAACATGCAATTTCCACTGGGCCCAGCCATGCTACCACCACATGGCCTGTAGAGACCTGGTTAAATAGATTGTGTATTACCTTGTTCACCAATGAATGTGCTGAAACTGTAAACAAATCCCAGCAAAAGAGGGCTGACTGACTGTGAGCTGCCCTTAAATAGCCCATTAGGACCCCAATCAGGACCCCTGATGACCCCCTCCCACTGGCCAATCCCCAGGCCCCTGGGCTCCTTGTCATGTGATGCTTGCCTTTGTCCACACCCCTGCCTTGTGATGTCACTGGCTTCTTCCCTTCCCCCTTCCCCTCACAGCCCTTGGCTTCCTACCTTGTTTTCTGGGAGGGGCCTGGGACAACCTGGCTTGCCCTTTAATTAGCAAGCTTAATTCTAAAATGTCTAAAAGTTTGGATGCAACCTCTGACATGTTCTACTCAACAGTGGGTGAATGACCAATTAGTACATCTGGCAACAGGCCAACTAATTTTATCCTGTGCACTTTGCTTACCATAAACTAGTCAATAATTAAATGACTATTTATTTTACTATTGAGGCTGGTGCTGTATGTGTCTTTGAAAGATGTGGTAAATTGCCCTTGCTTATCAAACGTTCTTTTTTTATATATATTGCCCTATCTAGTTTAAGTGTGTATTGCAAGAACATGTTTGCTTTTACATTCCAGTCCATTACATGGGTGACCAAATCATTTTGACCATTTTCACTACCAGTGGGAGCTTGTAGATACATCCAATTCCCAGCTTTATTACTACACAAAAGACAAGTTCATTTCTTACCCACTTATACTCTACTTCAGAAGTAACAGTTTCAAAATTTAAATGCTTTCACTTTGATATTATTTCCTTAAGTAAAAAGCTATTCCCCAACCCCTGCTACCGTCTGTGTCCCTTCCTGCTTGCATTAAATGTTAAAGCTGGTGACTGTGCAGAAGCAGGTGGCCAAAGTTATACAGGGTCAAGGAGAATGTACAAACAAAGATTGGAGTGTCTCAACATATGCTCATCGGAGGCCAGAGGTAAAAGTGGGATATGATTGAAACATTTAAATGCATGAAGGGTGTTAAGGTTGGTGCTAGAAGGCTGTTTATAACTAGTAACAATATGAATACCAGGAGAATAGGAGGTCAGAAGAGACATAAGGAAGTACTTCCATAAATAAGATGAGTTAAGTTGGGATGGCTGGAGGGTGGAGGGATGGAGTGAGGAGTACTGCAGGCTGCAGTTCGTAACAGTAGGGGAGGATGGGAGGGTTGGTGGGTTATAATTCTCAAGCATTCTTTTCATTCTAGATGCTTATTCTGGGGTTCTGGGATGGGATTGGGGAGGGATGGGGAGGGGTGGAGGGGTTCTTGCATGGATAAACCTGTTTTTATATTATTGTGGGCAGATATCTTTTATATGTCACCCAAGGGCATGCATTTACAAATACTCTGGGTCCATGGCTAGGGACTTATTGTTTGTCACTTGGAATGTCAAGAGAGCTTGGCAGAAACTGAAGCAATACCAAATACTGAAGCATTTACAGTTATTAAAGGCAGATGTTACATTCATACAGGAATCCAACTTTTGATTTCTGAAGCACCTAAGTTGAGAAGGCAACAAGTAGGTCAAGTATTTGTTGCTGAAGGAGGTACTCAAAGCTGTGGGGGGATCATCTTAATAGCACAATCTGTACCATTTTCCCTGGTGAATGTTATTAGAGACCCCCATGGTAGATTTTCATTTGTTCAAGGGACGCTACATACTACTGATATTTTGTTAGGCAGCATTTATGGTCCAAATAATGACTCCCCTGGGTTTTTTGTTCAGCTGGTTAATACTTTAAGTCCCTTCCTGTCCATCCCAATAATTTTAGGTGGAGATCTAAATTTAACATTCGATCTGAACCTCGACCATACAGGTAACAAGTTTAAAGGTCTCTCTCTAGCCCTAAGGGCATTAAGAGACCTGAGTGGGTTTATATGATGTTTGGTGAATCTTAGACCCCTCCGATAGAAGTTATACCTTTACCTCCCCGGTTCACGGGACCTCCTCAAGAATTGACTGTATATTATGATCTCACATGGTTTACTTCCAGGGGTTTTAGACTCAGCCATCCATCCAGGGCCTCCCTCCAATCATTCCCTTGTTACCTGTCACCTTTCTTTTTCTTTCCTTCCTAAAAATGGGGAGTGTTGTAAAGTCAATAACTAGCTCTTAAAAAACCCTGGAACAGTACAGTATATTGCAGACCATATTACACAGTTTGTGTCTGTCAACCACAATTCTACAGGTAAAGCTGACATAGAATGGTGAGCTTGAAAGGCTTATTTAAGGGGCTTGCTAATCGGTCTGGCTTCCAAATGTAAGAAAGCAAGAGAGAACCAGATGCTGAACCTTCTTTCTCAGATCAGAGACATTGAGGCAAGACTGTCCCCAAACTCCCCAAAGCAAATTAAGCAGGAACTCGTAAAGCTGAATGATACCTACTTAGACCTTTTGAGGGAGAAGGCAGATTTATGATTCTAAAAACCAATGCCTCACACACTGACCAGGGAGAGAAAGCAGATCACCTTTTAGCATTAAGAGTTAAACAACAAGAATCCTCAAGACTCATTGCTTCTATTCGGCTGTCCGATGGCTCCTTGAAAAGTACCCAGGCTGATATTACAGCTGAGTTTTATACATACTATCAACAATTATTTAGCTCTATGTAACATTCTCCTTCCCTAGAGAACCTAGATAAGTATCTTGCAGAATCTCACCTGCCTTCTCTCCCAGAAGCATAACAATATTCATTATGTGCTCCTATCTCTCAGGCAGAAATTTTTAGAATCATCAAGGATCTCCCCACAAAGAAGACCCCGGGACCTGATGGCTTCTCTCCTAATTTTTATTAAGTTTTTGTGAAACAACTGGTTCCCCTGCTTCTCCCCCTATACCAGCATATTATTTCTGGTACTGGCCTCTATAAAATATTATTTGAAGACTTGATTGTTCTTCTACCCAAATCTGGTAAAGCCCCCAAACTGGTAACAAATTACAGGCCAATATCTCTTCTTAATCAAGACATTAAAATTCTGACCTAATTACTAGCTGGTCACATTAATACAGTTCTTCCTGACCTCATAGGGTCAGAGCAGGTCAGATTCATGAAGGGTAGATCATCAGTCAACCACCTACACACTCTCACTCATGTCTTCTCGGTGTCCAAAGATGCAAAATTTTCTGCTGCTCTCATCTCCCTGGATGCTGAGAAGGCATTTGACAAAGTCAATTGGAATTTTCTTTTTCTCACTTTACATGCTTTTAGTTTCCCCTTAGAATTTCAAAAATGGGTCAGAGCACTCTATAAGTCCCCTACAGCTCGGGTGTTAAGTAACAGAGTTGTTTCAGATTTATTTCCTTTAAAATCCAGCATGAGACAAGGCTGCCCTTTGTCCCCCCTTCTCTTTAATTTATACTTGGAGCCTCTTATTAGTAGACTTGTCACTTGTCCCAGGATTCAAGACATTACTATTCAAGATTATGAAGTCAAAGTCTCAGCTTATGCTGATGATCTTTTACTTCAGCTTTCCTATCCTGCGTTATTCTATCCCTCCTATGCTGGAAATAATTAAGGAATATAGCAATCTTTCCAATTACAAATTGAATGTGGACAAGACAACAGCATTTCCCCTTAGTTATAAAATACTAAAATAGGATATTACAGTCTTGGGATTGTCCTGGGAAAAGGAATCTCTGAGATATATGGGACTTGATCTCTCAAGAAGTCCAACACTTCTTCAAAATAATAATCTGGACTCCCTACTGCTCACTCTTACCCAGGATTTAAAAAGATGGTCTCTTCTCCCATTTTCTTTATGGGGCAAAATCAATCTGATTAAGATGAAGATATTTCCCCATCTTTTCTACCCATTCAATCTTTTGAATTTATGGCTTCCACTTTCATGGTTTAAGAAAGTGCACAGTCTTATTATTGATTTCAGCTGGGATGAAAAAGACCTTGTTTCGCCTTTTACAAGTTAGCTGCCCCCAAAACCAAAGGAGGCCTTTGTCTCCCACATGTCAGTCTCTACTATTGGGCTAGCCATTCCAGTAAATATCTCAGATGGCTTACTCCAGAAGATCCTGAAAATCCATCTCCCTATATGCCACTCTGACTTAAAATAGAATTAGCTCAAATTCAACATCATGGCCTTTCCCCTTTTGCACTTCTGCACACAAAAATAAAATGTCTTCCTGTGCAACTGCACTCCACGCCAGTAGCTCTTTCTATCAAAGTGCACTCCCAGCTCTGTAGTTTCATGAAATACAATCACTATCTGGATTTGGCACAACCATTATGGAGTAATCCCAATTTCAAAATAGATGGTAGGGTTCTTTCCTCCCTCTGGCTTCCACAGATAAATGATTGTACTCTCTCAAATTTTTTGAGCAAAGCAAGTGTGTCCTGGTTTTCATCACCTGAGATTTTAGTTAAGTTAGGCATTCTGAATTCCAATATTTTTAACATTTTCCAACTACGTCATCTGCTAGTAAAAGTCATTGGGGTAGCACCCCTATCTTCCAAGGGCCCAGCTTTTGGATCAGAATTGGTTCTTCTGGCGGGTCTTCCCCATGCTGTGTCCAAGAAATTCAAAGCCCTTTATGAATGGATTTATCCAGAGCATTTTGGCCCCTCCATTTATTGGGCCTCTCTTTTCCCAGAGACAAGTTTCAGTTGGCCCACTTTATGGCAGGGCTGCTACAAGTTTATTACTCAGGACAGACTCTGCCTCATGCAGTTCCATATATACTGCACAATTTATATTACACACCTCATACGTTGGCCAAATATGGTATTGCCCTTTCATCCACTTGCATAAGATGTGCATAGGATGAAGGCAACTTGCTTCATATTTTCTGGTCCTGCCCCAAGATAACCCTCTATGGACACTTATTAAACAAAGAGTGGACCCCCTTTTAGGTCTTAATGACTTGTTTTCATCTAAAGTTTGCCTCTTGGGCGACTTCTCTGAAATTCCAGTAATTACCCACAAGTTCCATATGGCCTTAATATCAACGTCAGTCAAAAAACTGATATTGAGACATTGGAAGGACAGCAAAGATATTTCATATACTGAATGGTTGAGAGAGCTCTTAGCTAATCTCAGATCAGAGAGAATGATTGCAAGTCTCCGGAACAATATTGCCAGATTTAATAAAATTTGAGGCTCCTTGCAAGCTCTTTACTCCCTACATCCTGCCTAAGATAAAGCTCATATTTAGGAAACTTTATTATTATGTATATACTTTCACCATGCAAGATTTGGGAGGGTGGGGTGGAGGTAGGGGAGGGTGGGGGAGGAAGACATCTATCAGTTTGTCAAGTATTGCTTTTCCTGTACATTGTGTGATGTGTTGTCCTCTGTATGGAAAAATGTTAATAAACCTTGAATTGAAAATAAAATGCCGCATTTCATGGTAAACACTGCATGTGTGTAATGGGATTAGAACATTCTGCCAGCAGAATTATTCATGTACTCAATGGTAAACAATCATGCCATTTATTGAATGTGGAGAAAAACACTGAGAAAAGAAATATAGTGGGAAAAGAAGAAAGACCATAAGTGCTTTAAAAAACATACCCATATAGTTCTTAAAAGCACATGTATTGGAACTAGTGATGGGTGTCCCCTGCTCAGGAGAAATCATTGCCTGAGACAAAAATACAGTACTCTACTGCTAGCTGCAAATACTGTGTCTATCATGTTTGGGACTATGTTATTAATTGACAAATGCATCATGTCATTATTTCTTACAATTCTTAATCAAGCTTATTTTCCTGTCCATCAGTCCTCCTGGGGGCACCTTTCCAGTGATGTCATGTAAATTCTTAAGGACCTACAACTAAACCACTGCTTTTACAGGACCATTGCTTAGTTTGTGGGGGTGCAATGTCAGTAGTGTGTGTGGGCCTGTAGGAGTGCCAGCATTATAGCTGGTGGATGTATGCTTTCCTACTCCAGTTTTCTCCCAATGGGACTCAATAATGCAGTGGCACACTCATGCATGCATCGATATTTGGCCATACCAGAATATGATGATGTTCCTCCCCCTTCTGGTGGCTCTGACTGAGATCTTCCTGTAGCCACTACTAGGCGTGATCTTGCAGTGGGACTTACATCCCTCCCATCCCAAAGGAGGAAAGCTTTCCTTGCTCCATCTTCATTTCCCCAGCAAGCCGCAGATGACCCAAATCTGCTTCTGAATCTGAGTTACCGGCCTTGGGAGACATAATGATACTGTTGTACTGAGAGACCAAACCTATTTATTGTATTTTGAACATAAATATTTAATTCAAATGCAATTACTTTTTTTAAATGTATACTTTATGCTTCTTCACATCCCTGGCGGCCTTCCTCTGACAGACCCCCCTCCAGCTCTATCACCCTGGTTTCCCCCTGGACTTATTCTGCTCGTGCCCTTTCTCTCAAGGCTGTGGGCATCTCTGGCCACCTGGTGCAGAGTCTGTGAGAGGTCGGTCATCATTTCACTGCCGCGGGGGGGTTGCCTCTGTTTTTTCTCCCCTGGGCCTATGAATGTGCAATGGGTGGAGTGGCTGAGTTCTGCTTCTGTAGAGATGGCCTAATGCCCTGGATGTGGGGTCCCTTCCCAATGTGATGGTGTGAATGTGCTGGCTTCCAGTCGCTGCTGGGTATCAGGCAAGCAGCATGTCATGTCATACCATCCTCCCTCCCCGAGGAAGGAGAACTGTCTATAGATGCTCAATCCTTCTTCTCCCTGCCAGTCCCTAAATGACCTGAGGCTATTCCCAACCCTGGGTCATTGGTGTGACATGAGATGTGGCATCCAGCACCTCAACCCTCAGCACCACGGGGCAGGCTAAATTTAATAAATTTTTTAGTGTAGTTTTACAGATAGGTCCATTTTATAATAATGCTTTATAATCAGGGTGAGAAACTACAGGCATGGTTCAGTGTGGGATTTACCCACTTACTGTGTGGTTTAAGGCACTCAATTTGTCTCATGTCACACCACACAAGGCATGTGTGAATCTCACAATAATCACATCCTGTCACACCTTATTGCCTAATTAGAACAGCACTGATATTGAAGGCTGATTGTCCCTCTCACCAACTGATTCAGCTTAGGTACACTCTCATAATAAGTACAGTAAAACCTACCATATTATCTGCTAAAAACATTTTCAATCTACATAAAAGATTTTGAAATCTCTTCTGCACCTCAGCTCTCGAACTGAGTACAGAGATCTGCAGTAACTACTATTTTTTTCAGCCTAGTAGGACTGATTTTGTTCAGCATTCAGAGACACAACCTAATCCTTCAACTCTGACGTTCTGGCTATACACACATTGGACACTGTGCATGAACATCCTGCTACAGCATTGTCATGTGACCATCCTTTTGGATAAGAAATCAGTTATGTGATCTGCTTTCCAGCTTGCGCTTCATCATGTATAATACACATTGCCAGTGAAGGTTTGCCATCACAGGACTATGTGAAGTCCCAACTAAGAATTAGCCAATGCTGAATTTGTATTTGGTGAATATGCCAAAGTTTGTTACTTTTACTTAAGATATGGTCCATTTTTACCATTGTCCAGTTAATTAAAAAAGCATGTTAGCTCTTCCAAGATGGCCAGGGCTAGACCCATGACCATCCCTTCACCCACCACAGTCATTTCCCATCTTCTCCTTTACAGACATTAAAAACAAATTCCTGCTACTTGCAATGTGACAGATGCTGACTGAGATTTTTTTTATCTGCGTGGAGGACAAGGGTTGGGTGGAAGAGATGGCGATTCACATGGGTAGGTGAGGGGTGGTTTAGGAATACCACTTATTCTTATTTGTAGCCTGCTGAACTCCCTTAACAAGGACCCAAAATGTCTTTGTCCAAAGTGTCAAAGCTGAACCAATGACAGGGGGTCTTATTTAAAGCCAAACCTAAGTTGCCAGTTTTAACTTTTGCTCACCCTTAGTTCCAAACCAACCAAGACTACATGACTAAAGCCTAGTTTGCTTACTTTGCCATGCAGACTACATGATGTCTAGCTGACAGACTTCGGTCATTCCTAGTTCCCAGGCCAAACAGATTCTGTGGATGATTTCTTCAGACTGTATGTAAAAGTTCAATTAAACAGTTTTCCATGCAGTAAAACACTTTTCTTTTTTTAAATGATAGCTCATCTTGGAATATACTTAAGTTGTTTGGTTAAAAATATAATGTTGCTGTGTCTGCAATTTATTCACTCTTTGCCATCTTCACTGCTGCCAGTTCTCTAATTCCTGGTCATTCTACAATGTCAGTTCCATTTTTCACTAGTGTTTGCAAAGTAATGCAGGCCTGTGGAAATGAACTAGTGAAAAGTGAAAAAAGTGATTACAAGACACACTCCATGACAGTAAAAATGAAATAAAACGTATTCTCCTAAAAACTGCCAAAATATATCTAAGAGTAGATACCATTGAAATAAAGAAACAAGTGGATAGTAAAAGGCATATGTATTCAAAGTTATTCCCTGTAGCCTTTAAGGTAACAGACAGCACAACTAGCATAATGTTTTAAATAGAATTCACAAACTAAAATTGGGCTATTTTAACAGCCTGAGAAACCTAACTTAGTTCTCTTGGACACAATACTTCCTTTAATGTCCTAAATTTCAGAGGTCTTCAAAGTAAAAATTATTGGCATTCTACAGTTTCATCTGCTAAATATATTGTATTGAATTGTCAAGAACATAATAGGATTAATATACATTCAAGAACGTACAGTGGTAGCCACTGATGCAATGAATGATATTGGACATTATAGTGGAGTGATATCAGGACCGGACCTGGATGTCCAATGTTGGAGCAAGAAATGCTGATACTAGTAAATCTGCTGTCTGCCATAAAGTGTTTTGTGAGCTGTTGTTCTGTTTGGATTGCTTGCTAAACCATGGGCAACACATAATACACATTTGAGGGCAACACTGAATAACTATTTTTGTCTGTACACTACAGTACTATGGCACAAGATTTTCATACGTGAAGGCACCCTTCTCATCACACATTTGATTTCTTTGATAATAATAAAAAAAGAATATTTACCGTACCTCTAAAATACAGCACTGAATTCCATTGTATTAACTGGTATAAATTTGTGTTTATGTCCTTCACTTTTAAGTCACGTTATTGATGGCAGTCATGTAAACACACATTTTATGTTCTGAACTACTGTAGGGTGACAAAATAACAGAGAGGAGTCAAATTATTTTAATAACTTTTATTTTTCAACAACATAATCACTTAGAGTATGCCACAAAATATTGCATATTATTAATTATAAACACGAAACAAAATTATGCATTGTCATACCAGCGAGTATAATTCACCTTTCCACAACATTTGCAATTGTTCTGTCACTTATTTTGTCCAGAACAACCAGTGTCATTTCGAAATGCTGCCTGGCATGAGTTGAGTTTACATTTTTCAGGTTCCTGTGCCACCATTTTTTGCCTCCTGTGTCATTGCTGTTCACTTTATTTGCCCATTGAACATATTGCCCCTTTATGCATTAAGCGATACAATGTTTATGCACCACATATTCGTGATGCATAGACAACCCTATTATTGACAGCCATGCAACAGGGATCCTGTGGATCTCCTCAGCATGCACATAAGGAGCACATGTCCCTTCCACACTTGATCTCCCAACTATTCATGCAGCTACGCATATGGACAGTCTGGGAGAGTGGCCCGGGGCATGCCCACAGTAAGTGCCACTCACTAATATGCTGAGAGCTGGGTGAGTGGGGCACATGCTACACAAGCTGGAACCCTCTTAAAGCTGTTGCATACCCCCCATGAATTCCACCTGACAGCCGTGGCAAGAACAACATTCCCCCTGCAGTACCACTCCAGGCCTCTGATCAGGCAGAGAGGGCTTGGGGCAGGCACTAGAGCAGTTTCACAACTGGTTACATTTCATGGAATGTAAGGTGTTCCACAGTCTTTTGCTCCACACAGAGCAGTGGCTCCACTGTAAGACCAAGATGGGCATCCGGTTGGATGTTCACATGTGTCTGCTGATCCATCCCTTGCACACCAGTGTACTGGGGGGTGGGGCCATGGACAAATGCCCTGCAGTGGCTGGTAATCATGAATGCCATGCCCCATGCATCTGTCCATGGATATGTAAGTGTACTGGTCTGGTACGTGCTTATCACATGTACCTTGCGCATATTGGTGCATAGGCAGCATATTTTGAATGGCAGAAGAGCCCAAAAAGCCAGAGCTGCAAAGCATTCTGGTTTATCAGGACCCTAGCCCCTCAGTTCTCTTTCTTTACAACATGTCAGTGACACAGGGTCCATGTCTGAGAGAATGTTCTGGTGACCCTTTTTGTGCCCTGGCTGTGCTTGTACCAACTTGTTCACTGTTGTCTGAGGCACCTGCACCTGACACAGGATCTTCTGGTAACATTGCTTCCAGCTCTGTGTCTTTGACATGTGCTGGGTCTGTACCAGATACATGTGCTTGTGCTGGCACTTACTCCACCTTTGTCCTACCTTGTGCCACATTGCCCTCAAAAAGACTGGTTGTTCCATTATATCACTCTATCTGTGTGGGTGTCTATGGCATTGGTGGCACTGTCTCCTCAGTTCTCTTTTGAGCTTATGCATCATGGCCTGCAGCTAGAGTTGCCCAGCCCTTATTTATACCAGTTAATCCCTCATCTGTTCTTGTTTCAGTGACATTTGTCTGAGGCTATTTCATACAAAATGCAGGAATTTCATGCTCAGCCCCTCTCTCTTTGGTATCTGTGTGGGCCTTGAAATCACCCCTGTTTCATGCTTCCCTGTCGATTGTATGCCCATTTCCTTGGGTGCAAAAGTCAAAATATAGCAACAGGTATGGAGAGACCGGAAATACAGTTACATGCTGACGATACTGTCAAAATACAGTTTAAAGAAATATTACATTTAAAGCAAATATTTTTACAGTGTATTGTTTGGGCTTCTTTCTGAATTTTAATTCACATTTTGCTGGTAAGCTGTATTTTCTTTTCCTCCTTTCTTTCTGCTTACTGGCGTGCTATTTTGCACTTGCACCACCAATGCTCTCCTCCCGATAAGTCTTATTGGCTTTGGAGTCTCATAAAAGTATGCTGTCCCAAATCTGTAAGTCATCTTCAATATAATATAGTATCTTAGCTTGCAGTCTGATGTCTATGACAGGAATCTTCAGTTTCCATAAAGTCCCCCTTAAATACTGTTTCCTGAGTTTAAGACATCTAGCATGCAGATGTTGATTAGTCCACACTTTTTTGGGGCATCGTATCCCTGTCATGCCTACATTTTAGTTAGTTAGGTAGTTAGTTAGTTGTTAACTGGGTAGGTACACTGATCCCAGGGACCATTTTCAGGCTCAACTCATGCCATAAAGATGGCATATACAAGTCAGAAAACAAGTACATAAGATGCAGAGTACAGGAACTTGCTATAGTGCAGTAAGCTAATAAGTACAAAAGGCACATAACTGAATTATGGGTGAAAGTGAGATTAATAGTAGTAGTAGATTTTATTTATTTTTGGTAACTTTCCACAGCAGCTCAGGGAACTAGTACAGAAAACATAGACAGCAATACATCATTAAATACACACATAAAATAAATAATATAAACATATTAATTAGTGCTGTGCTGAATTTTCAAATTCCAGCAGAATGAAATTCCATGAAATATTCAAATTTCCACTGAAATTCCACCAAATTCCACCGGAAATGGAATTGCAGAATTCCACAGCATAAAATAGTTGTGGAATAATTTTCCCACAGGAAAATCACTGTTCTGTGGAATATTATTCAATGGATCTCAATATATTCTGCGGAAATTGTTGTGGAATAATTTTCCACAGAAAAAATACTGTTCCATGGAATATTATTCCATGGATCATAGTAGGCAGAATTCTGCAGGTGAACAAGTGACATTCTGATGGAAATTCTGCCCGTGGAATGCTCATTCCACATTAATTCCACTGGTGAAATTCCACATTCTGCACAGCACTGATATTAATAAATAACAACCCCTGAAACAACAGATAAATAACAAACAGCTGACTTGCAGTACTATCTACCTCTGATGAGGATATTATAGAACAATGGGGAATATTATTCCTCATAAACCTGAGTAAATAAGTATGTTTTAAGCCCCCCTTTTAATGGTCTCCACTGAAGGGGCTTCCCTCAGTGCCCTCAGGAGTGAATTACAAAAAAACAGGCCTGCTACCTCAAAGGACCAGTGTCCCGAGGTTTTAAACCTAGCCCTGGGAACAACTAGGAGACTTTCCTTGGTGGAGTGGAGGGATTGAGCAAGTGAGTAAGGATTCAGGAGATCATGCAGGTAACTTGAGCCCAGACCATGTAGGGCCTTATGTGTTATTAAGCCAACTGTATAGGAGATAGGCCACTTAACTAGCAGCCACTGTAGTTCACACAGTGCTGTTGAGATATGACTTGACCTCGAAAGACAGGTCAGCAGTTTAGCAGCTGCATACTGCACCAGCTGCAGGTGCTGCAGTGTACCTCCACTGACTCTGAGGTACACAGTGTTACAGTGGTTTAATCATGAGGTCATAAAAGCATTTACCAGAGAGAACAAGTCCTCAGGAGGATAAGGGATTGAATCTAGCTGATGTTTCTCAAATGGTAAAAGCCATTCCAGACTGCTGCCAACAACTGAGCCTCAAATGTCAGCCCTTCATCCAGAATGACACCCAGATTCTTCATGTTTGCAGCAGCCAAAAGCCTAAATTAGATTTTAAGTCACCTTTTTAAAGTCCTCCATTGAGGGGGCCTCCCTTTGCATTGGCTTCTGGTACAGTGGTGTATCAGTTTCCAGGTATGATTGTTTACATATGAGACACTGCACAGACTATATCCAGGCTACCTGAGGGACCTCCTGTTGCCTTATGCTCCTAGTCATCCCCTCTGGTCAGCAGAAGAAGGCCTCTTGTCAGTACAAAGGTTTCACCTGAATTCCTCTAGTGATAGGGCATTCAGGGTCACAGCTCCAATTTTATGGAACACCCTTCCTTGAGAGATAAGAGATGTTTCATAGTTGACCATCTTTAAAAAGTCCTTAAAAATACATCTATTTACTTTAATGTTTTGGGCCTGGCTCTGTAACTTACATGTTATCACTTCATTATGCATTTTACTTATCTGCACTTATTGTGAGGTGCCCAGCCCAGAGTCTCTGGGATCAGGTCCCAGTTCTGGACACCATACCTCAAGAAGGATGTGGAGAGAGTGGAGTGTGTCCAGAGGAGGGTGACAAAAATGGTGCAGGGCCTTGGGCAGTTAACATACAAGGAGTGACTGAAGGTGCTAAACATGTACTCCTTGGAACAGAGGACGGAGAGGGGGGACATGATTGAGACCTTCAAATATGTCCAGGATATAAACAGGGTGTCATTAGGAAACATCTTCCAGCTCAAGGGGCAAACAAGAACAAGAGGGCATGATAGGCAGATATTGGGGGGAAGGTTCAGATGAAAAGTTAGAAAGTTCTATTTCACAGAGAGGGTGGTGGATAACTGGAACAGACTCCTGGAGGAGGTGGTAGGGGCAGAAACTGTGGGGGGCTTCAAGAGAGTGTGGGATTGATACAACAGTCTTTTAGATACTGGAGTGGGAACATGATAGAAATTAACAAAAGTCCTAACAGCTTGATGGGCATACTGGGCAGACTGGGTGGGCCTGTTAGTCATTTTCTGCCATCACTTTCTATAAATATATTTGCCTTAGTTTGACTAGAGGTGCTGAGACACAGTCTTATCTCCCTCGTAGCTGATACCACCCCCCTGACACAGTTCAATCACCAGAACTTCAGTTTTGTCTGGGTTGTCTCAGCCAGCTGGATGACATCTCAGCCAAGCACTGATTCAGCACATCTACCACACCATGTGTCTCAGGTGCAAAGAACTGATAGAGCTAAGAATCATCTGCATAGCAATGAAATCCAACTCCAAACTGTCCAATGATCCTACACAGAGGTAGCATACAGTATGCACCACAAAAAACATGGGTGAAAGGACCATCCCCTGGAATACACCACAGTACAGGTCCATTGTCCATGGGGAGTGAGGAAAAACTTCCCATCACTACCCTGTGTCCTGCCGATAATAAGGTAGTGATGTGCCTACTGCAGGTAATCATTAAAGTACACAAAGGTCTTTGTGGCAGTGCAGAACTAAGTGTATAACTGTGACAAGATAGAGGAACAGATACATTTATTATTATTTTCTGTCAATTTAAAAATATTCCTCTGTTACAAGTTCTGTGGGAAGGTTGCATATACAGGCGACTCATGGGGGCTGTTCTGACTTTCTCATGGGAAACTTAAACAAGACTTACTGACAAAATAATAAGCAGGTGACAATAAAGTCATAAAGCATTGTGAGGGTCCTTTCCTGGGATCTTTTCCCATAGGAAAGAAAATAGCCCAGGTGCATGTCATAAAACCTTATAGAGACTGAGGAAATACAGAGGAGATGATGTCACCCATGTGGGGAGGGGACTGTGGGGAACTGTCACTCAAAGGGTGAAGTCACTTCCCACAGCCAAAGGGTATAAACGTGGGGGGACAGGAAGTTCTCTCTCTCTCTCTCTCTCTCTCTCTCTCTCTCTCTCTCTCTCTCTCCATGTGCAAATGGGAGCCCTACTGCAGGTAGAAGTACAGCTTAGGGAAAGTGTCCTCAATTGCTAGCAGTAGGTAAGTAGGTTTTAGGTGGGGAAAGTTCAGATTTTTCTATAAAGCAACTGCCTGTGTAACTTGATTTATTTTCTATTTCTTAGTAAACTGGTAACACATTTGCCTGACTGTAAACGTATTCTGTTTGTAAATACTTGTAGTTCTTCTAGTAAAAAATCTATTTTTGATAGAACCAGTGACTGCCTGTTTATTTAAAAATGTAATTTTACTATTTCTGCTGGACTCTGTTTGCTGTCCACCTCCAAAGGACACTCTACCAACTGCTAATGTGTTGACCTTCCTAACCTTGAGCAAAGAGGTCAAAATGGTGGTTTCCTGGGTCCAGGTAAAAATCAGGTAGTGGCAAAGGATTAGAAGTCTCTGACAGAGAGAACTACCTTGTAAGCGAGGGCCCACAGGACAGTTTTTGTCACAACTGATAACAGTGGTGTGAGATACATGTCACAACTGGTGGCAGTGCAGTGTGGATCAGTGCACAGATTTAAAGTTGGAATTTGTGCACTGTGTGCTTTTCTGTGAGGCAGGAACTCTGGGAGAGCGGTACAAGCCTTACTTAGCACACAGGGTGACACAGTGCCAGCAGAAATATACCTTAACAGTCATGAAACAGGATATAAAAAAGGTTACATTGATTACTACTGTTTTTTTATGTTTCTAGACAGCTTATGTGGCATTGTTAGAAAAGATGAGCTCCTCAGCCTATGGCAAATTTTATATACAGCAGCTTCATGAGCTGTGCTCAGACAGGGGGGATTGTCTATGATGGCCTGACAAAGAATGTACTCATGGAAGCCCTGTCATAGCATGACTGAATGCAAGGGGGGTAGATGGTCTCAGAAGTGCCTGACCAAATACCTGGGCAGCAAGGAGTCACTGAGGAAGGTGACCAAGGTAGTGAGACTGAGGTCACAGTGGCTGAGTTAGAGGGACACCTCAAGGCACAAGCTGAGGAAGCTGCACAGCCCAAACCTCAGCTAAGAGCTAGTGCAGTAGGGCTCAAAATTAGCTGGAGTTCCTTAGGATGGATCTCACGCTGAAGGAGATCAAACTGCAGAGGGCAAGACTGGAGGTTGAAAGGATGACAGTAAGGCTGGAGACTGAGGAAATAGAGAAGACTCACCAGCATGAAATCCTGATGACCAAACAGTGAAAGAAAGAACAACATGAGACTGAGATTATTACAAGTACAAAAAGTTTTATTCTTTGACTGTAAGTCTTTACAATTACAAAAGATAAAAACACAAGAAAAATCTCATCCATTGAAAATGTCAACATCTTAAACCGATCCCATACATTTTCTTGGATCGACACATAATACAATTATTCATTAATACATCATAATCCATCACTTTATTCTATACAGAACTTATCTAGATGTTCTTTACTCATTAAATATTAATCTCTATGCTATCTTTCATGCACGATTGACTCTTTTTTTCTCAGATAACATCATACTAATAACTTTGTATGGCGATCCGTGCATTTTAAATTCAATGGAAAACTTCTATACCCTTACTTACAAATACACTGTAGCTAAAAATCCACAGATTATCTGCAATGTATCTCTTTTTTCAGTATTAAAAGGAAAAAGAACTAAGTGGTTAGGAGGAAGGTCAAGCTCCCAAGTATGTCCCCAAGTCATTCTTGCCTTCTAACTGAATATAGAGGGCATGAGATTGAGATGCTGAAACTGTGTCTGCAAACACCACAGCAAACTGTAAGTAATGGTGTAGGGGGTCCACCCAATGAAGTCACAATTAATTAAAAAATGTTTCCGCAATACTGGGTGGGGGATCATCTTGTTTTTTTTTTTAATCATTTGAGAGGATATGTGTGCAGTTTAAATTGGGCAGGGTTACATGGATAACCCACCTTAAATCATTGCTTACAGTCTGTGGTTTGCATGCATTTGCTAAAATGGATGATGAGGACTGCATGAACTACAATAAAGTTAAACAGGTGTTATCGAAATGTTTTGAACTGACTCTTGAAGCTTATATACAAAATTTCAGAGAATTAAGGAAAGACCCAGGAGACAGCCATGTAGAACGGCATGTCCAAATGTGTGCCTATCTAAACCACTGGCTGGGTGGGGCTAAAGCCAGTACTGTAGATCAGATAAAAGATTTGTTTGTAAGGGAACAATTTCTTAAAATTGTACCCCAAGGACACACACATATGGCTTCTGGACCAGGCATCCAACTCCATGAGGGAGGCAGCAGAAAGTGCTGATCCATATGTGGCCAGCAGACCACACACAGTGTAAGAACAATGTGCTAGGGGAAGCACGTGATTTTAAGGGACCCGGGGTGGTAGCCTAAAGTAAACTAATCTGCACTCAAGCTCAAAACAGAACCCACTGGTTCTAAGGGGAACAAGGAGCCTGAGGTAAAGAAATACTGGATTTGCCAGAAAGTGGGGCATCTGTCCTACAATTACCCTAAAAAGGAGCAAAGGGCAAAAGCCTGGGGGAGGAGGTGACCAAAACAGTACCCAGCAGATGGTAGACTGCACACATACTGCAGTACCACCAAACTCCACCAAGCATGTGCACCTGATTCTAGTCAATGGGACAGTAACACAGGGATTGAAGGATACTGGCAGCTCCATCTTCACAGTGAGGCAGGATCTGATCCAGGCAGAGCAGATTCTGCAAGGACAGTCTTCCAAGATTCAGGGAGTCACAGGTACAATGGGCCAAGTGCCAGTGGTTTGGATCTTCTGGAACTAAGAAGGTGGCCATGTGGAAAGGGAGGTGGGAGTCATACCTATCTCCCTGTGGATATGACCATTGGGAAATGATTTTGACTACAGGGAAAACCTAATATGTGTTACCACCCATAGCCAGGCAAAAGGGCAAGCTTCTAAAGGTGAGCAGGGGATGACATAGTCTGTGCAGATGCCTCACTCAGCAGTGGAGGAAGCAGCAATTGTGGGTGAGGGGCTAGCTAGGAGTAGCAGCCCTGAATCCCAGCTGCAAACTGAGGAGGCATCAGCCAGGGACAGAATTCCTCCTGAAGGAGAGTTGGGGCAGGTCTGATGGGAGGAGCAGGGCAGGCTCAGCTGGTTGAGCTTACTCTCTAAAAACTGAGAGAGATAGCAGATAGTGATGAGGAGTGGGACTCTCAGGGGAACAAGAGGTCAGTTTACTGGGAAAATGGGCTCTTGTACAGGGAATGTACACCACAAAGGGGTCTAGATGGAGAGGTACTCTGGCAGCTGGTAGTCCCCCAGGACTACTGCAAGCAGCTTTTTGTCCTGTCTCTTGACATCCTATTTTCAGGCAAGCTAGGTGTTAACCACACCAAAATCAGGCTCTCCAACAACTTCTTTTGGCTGAGCATGTACACCAATGTGACATATTACTATCAGACTTGTCCACAGTGCCAGGGGGTTGGAAAGGTAGGGGACAAGGCTGAGACAGCTTTGGAGCCCCTGTCTATTATTGATGAACCCTTCAAGAGCGTAGCCATGGAAATAGTGGGGTCCCTGAGCACCGCAAGTGGCAACGACAAAATATACATATTAGTTGTCATGGACTACACAACCAGATACCCCGAGGCAGTGGCCATGTCTTCCACTGAGGCAGAAAAGGTGGCTGATGAGCTCCTGGGACGCTAGCAGAGTGGGATTTCCCCAGGAGATTCACCTTATACAGCATTCATATTCAGGTATAAATATACCAATATGCAATAAAGTGACAGGGAAACAATTTGCATGAAGAGGAATAATATTTAGGAATAATATTTAAATGTTTAACACCAATAACTGCTTGAATATGTTTATTGTATTACATCAATTCATCAAAAATCCAATCACTCACACAGAAGCAACACCTGTCAAAATCCAAATAAGCATGCTTATTTTATTATTTATATGAGAAAAAGGGGGGGTTCCAGCAGTGTAGATAATATCACTCTGGAACGTGTATGTGTATGTGGGGGGGGGATGAGACAAAATAAATACTAGCCAGTCACATACAAGAGCCATTTTCACTATAAAGGGCACTCACAATAAATGTTAAATTACCAATATGTAATACAGTGACTGGATAGCAATGAAAATGTAAATAAATATCACTTTGAAATAGGGAAGGGAGAAGGAATAAGACATAGTAAATAGCAGCCAGTTACATCAAAAAAAAAATGTCCCTATAAAAAGAGCTCACATTCAGTATTAAAATACTAACATATAATGAAGTGACTGGACAGTAATGTAAATAATGTCACTCTGAAATGGGGGTTTGGGGAGAACAGGACAGAATAAATGGCAGCCAGTCACCATAAAGAACCATGATAACACTAAAATCACTCACATTAAATGTTAAAATACTAATGTATAACAAAGTGACTGGATGAGATTTTACTATTACTAATTTAAATAATATAAGTGCTACCCTGGTGTGACTCAATCCCATGGTAAAACAGTTGCTTCTTAGTCAAAAAATTAAGAACATGTACAAATACTGTTAAATAGCAATGATTATAAATGCATAAGG
Organism: Neoceratodus forsteri; assembly: GCA_016271365.2. Classification (NCBI taxonomy): domain Eukaryota; kingdom Metazoa; phylum Chordata; order Ceratodontiformes; family Ceratodontidae; genus Neoceratodus; species Neoceratodus forsteri. The sequence goes on along the minus strand of CM057456.1, from coordinate 1,164,064,563 downwards.
GAGGGCATGGAAATGAAGGAAAATGGAAGAAGAAAAACAATAAAAAAAATTGAAGCAAAACAGATTTTAAATAAGAATCAAAACAGATTTTCCTATATTTGTAATCATTTAATTGTTCCCTGGTGTCTAGTGGCATGCCCCCACCCACAGATCACCATCCCGATTAATTATTTAATTGTTCCCTGGTGTCTAAGAGGCGCTCCCCCTCACCAGCCTCTGATTGCTGTACTCTTAATTCTACATTTTTTCCCTGGTGTCTAGTGGCACCTCCACCCTCTGATCACTGTACTGATAAATAAAGAAAAAGGTCCCTCAATGTCTTTTTTTAAACCTGTAAAAAAGAAAATAGTACCTTGCCAATATGGCCCCCCCTCACTCCAACCTCCTACTCAGCACCCACCACCCACACCCCACAAACCTCCACACACCCTCACTCACCTGAAGAGGTCCCTGGGAGAATAAACAATCCAGCCTGCCACCCCTGACCAAGGAAAGCAGACACAAGCCAAAACAAGGCTCTCCACTTCAGCTGAGTGGCCCTGGTGCTGCTACCTGCTGGCGGCAGGACCTCTGCATCCAGCCCACCACCCCTGAACAAGGAAAGCAGACACAAGCCCTAACAATACTCTCCACTTCAGCTGAGTGGCCCTGGCACTGCTATCTGCTGGTGGCAGGACCTCTGCATCCAGCCTGCCACCCCCTGACCAAGGAAAGCAGACACAAGCCCAAACAAGGCTCTCCACTTCAGCTGAGTGTCCCTGGCGCTGCTACCTGCTGGCAGCAGGACCTCTACATCCAGCCCGCCACCCCTTGACCAAGGAAAGCAGACATAAGCCCAAACATGGTTCTCCACTTCAGCTGACTGGCCCTGGCGCTGCTATCTGCTGGTGGCAGAACCTCTGCATCCAGCCTGCCACCCCCTGACCAAGGAAAGCAGACACAAGCCCAAACAATGCTCTCAACTTCAGTTGAGTGGTCCTGGCAATGCTACCTGCTGGCAGCAGGACCTCTGCATCCAGCCCACCACCCCTGAACAAGGAAAGCAGACACAAGCCCTAACAATACTCTCCACTTCAGCTGAGTGGCCCTGGTGCTGCTACCTGCTGGTGGCAGGACCTCTGCATCCAGCCTGCCACCCCCTGACCAAGGAAAGCAGACACAAGCCCAAACAAGGCTCTCCACTTCAGCGGAGTGCCCTGGCGCTGCTACCTGCTAGCGGCAGGACTTCTGCATCCAGCCTGCCACCCCCTGACCAAGGAAAGCAGACACAAGCCCAAACAAGGCTCTCCACTTCAGCTGAGTGGCCCTGGCACTGCTATCTGCTGGTGGCAGAACCTCTGCATCCAGCCTGCCACCCCCTGACCAAGGAAAGCAGACACAAGCCCAAACAAGGCTCTCCACTTCAGCTGAGTGGCCCTGGCAATGCTACCTGCTGGCGGCAGGACCTCTGCATCCAGTCCACCACCCCTGAACAAGGAAAGCAGACACAAGTCCTAACAATACTCTCCACTTCAGCTGAGTGGCCCTGGTGCTGCTACCTGCTGGTGGCAGAACTTCTGCATCCAGCCTGCCACCCCCTGACCAAGGAAAGCAGACACAAGCCAAAACAAGGCTCTCCAATTCAGCGGAGTGCTCTGGCGCTGCTACCTGCTAGTGGCAGGACCTCTGCATCCAGCCCACCACCCCCTGACCAAGGAAAGCAGACATAAGCCCTAACAATACTCTCCACTTCAGCTAAGTGGCCCTGGTGCTGCTACCTGCTGGCGGCAGAACCTCTGCATCCAGCCCGCCACCCCTGACCAAGGAAAGCAGAAACAAGCCCAAACATGGTTCTCCACTTCAGCTGAGTGGCCCTGGCGCTGCTATCTGCTGGTGGCAGGACCTCTGCATCCAGCCCACCACCCCCTGATGAAGGAAAGCAGACACAAGCCCAAACAAGGCTCTCCAGTTCAGTTGAGTGGCCCTGGTGCTGCTACTACCTGCTGGCAGCAGGACCTCTACATCCTGCCTGCCACCCCCTGACAAAGGAAAGCAGGTACATTTGGTCAGCTCCTTGCTCGGAGCTGTCAGGCTTCAATTCCCATAATTGGACTGGCTCCTGGGGACTGTGGCTGTTTCCCAGTTGGATGCTGCTGATCCCCACTGAGAAAGGAAGCACACAAGGCGGTTGCAGTACTGCTCTCTGGACAATTTTTTCTGCTGAATTTACTGCTCATGTGGAAATGTATATATATATATATATATTTTTTTTTTTTCTCTCCTCCTGGAATTTTTGGCTGTTTAGCCTGCTGTATTAGCTAGGCCTGACTTCTATATAGTTTATGTCTTGCACTACTGAATATTTCTATTGCTTAAACATTTTACCTTTAAACTACTGCACTGTATATGTAGGAATTGCCTAGCAGAGTTGTAGCGAACTTTAAGTGACTGCCTGACATTTATATAGCTTACTACTTGCACTACTGAATTTGTTCTGCTAATTGCCCAGTATTGTAGAATAGCTAGAACTGACCACTGCCTGCTGTTTCCTCTGCCACACTTTTCCCATCATAGTTCCTCTCATTCATCCTTATTCCCCAAAATATTTCTCTGCCATCTACTGGATCCCTGATTTCCTCTCCTGACACCCCGAACCAGCACATTCTGTAACTATTGCCTGGCATTTTGGGCCATCTTCTCAACCCATTCCAGACTACCCTGAATCCTCTCCACCACACGCCTCCTTCCCAGCTCTCCCTGGTCCCATTGAAGGGGCCCTCCCCCCAACCTCCTGAATCAGCCTTTTGTTTTGCTAAATTCCCACCTGGCACCTTTGACCAGACCTCTCTGCAGGAACCTTTCTCTCCCACTATTTGCACCTACTCCTGCCCTGAGCACTAAATTGTCCATGGCCCCCCCCCACCAATTTACTTGCCCTTTGTCTTTGGCTTTTTAACTAATGGCCTGCCTTTTTTTTTCCTGCTCTATTTTAGACACAAGCCCAAACAAGGCTCTCCACTTCAGCTGAGTGGCCCTGACGCTGCTACCTGCTGGCGGCAGGACCTCTGCATCCAGCCTGCCACCCTACGCACACCCCCCACCCCTCCTCCCTCCTTTATTAAGTACACTTCCCCAGTGATCCACGCCCCCAAGGCCTCACACTTGTCAATTACAGCAACTGCTTAAAGGGGCTTTCCTTTCTGTAACTTCTTAAAGGGGTGATCGTCTCTTGAGCTCACTTGTCTCCTCTAAGCAATTCCCCGATATTCTTCATGAAGCGCAATCGGTAGGATACCCCTGCCTGTTGAAGATAAATCCTTAAGACATCTGTGCTGTCAGGCTGTTTTCATGTATCTTTACGTACCCATCGATCCCTGTCTCTTTTAGCTAGTCTAACACGGAGCAGTGATCCTTGAGACTTATAGAACCTAGCTAGTGAGTCTTGGTGCAGCTCACACCCTGTTAACACATTGGGAAATCATGGTAGTCCTCAGGTGATTTCAATTACTTACCTGCTAATGTATGGTACCCCACGTGACAGACCATTCGAGCAGAATTGACCCCAACCTAGAGTCATGCCTACCACTGCTAGACTGCCTTTATATTAATACTATGTATAACTTATGCTGCCACCACATGACTGTGCACCCTTCTCACTTTGTGGAATCTCCTCGAGGTGGGACCGCTACCTTGTTACCATTATGTGGCCCCTCACCCCACCCACCCAAAACCTACACGTCTTGGTGCTATACCGGATGGACCATAGGCTACATGTCCCTAGGTCAGCACAAGGGGAAACTTTGGACTCTGGACTGCTGCACTCAAACTTATACTAGATGCAGAAAGATTCGTGCTTTCAAACTACTCCTTGCTGCCCTAAGGAAAATTGTGTTCCTACTACTTTTGTGTTCAGGTAATGTTGAACTCAACCCTGGTCCCACAAAAGATCTCTCATCTCCATCCGACCTTACAAGACTGAAAGGAGTTAGCTTTATGCACACAAATGTTTGCAGTCTTTTAAAGAAATTTACATCAGTCCAGGCATGTATTACTCATACTGCACCAGACGTACTTGTGTTCTCTGAATCCTGGCTTCGGGCATCCACCCTAGATAGAGAGGTTAACATCCCTAACTACCCCCTATTTAGAACCAATAGGCAGACCAGAGGAGGCAGAGTAGCAGGAGTGTAGCCAGAAATTTCCATTTTGTCCACAATCTCCAACAGTTACACCCCCCCAATTAAAACATTTACACATCCTTTCCAAATGGCACCCCCTTCCAAACAAGTCAGATTGTTGTCAGATGACTCCTCTACTCTCTAAAGAGGTTATACATGTATTGGGCACTCCTCAGTGGCCTACACTAACACAAATACTACAGATTAGAATGATAATGTTAACAGAGTGGCTTATGGTTTGTGACAGGCACTCAACAAAACTGTACACAAATGTGTACAGTGAGTATGCCTGTCTACACCCTTGCAGAGTAGTCATCTATGTCAAAAACAAATTTTCAGTGTCCATCCTAGACTCTACCTCTATTGCAGGTGGATTTGAATGTTTGTCCCTTAAAGTTGAGCTTTCTCCATCAATGACTTTCCGTGTCATAGGCTGTTACAGACCACCAGCCATGGGGCCTCAGCTCCTGTCCCATATGTCATCTATTATGGGCTCTGTCCCCATTGAAACAATTATTCTAGGAGACCTTAATTATGATTGGTTGACTATGGTCTCGTTACCCCTGAAGCAATTCTGTGACTTCCATGGGTTCACACAACTTATTACTGAGTCAACTCGCATTAGCAAGAAAAACCCAATGAACAGCACCCTATTGGATGTCCTTCTCGTAAGCAAACCATTTTTCTTTTCCCATGCCGGAATTTTTTCAGCTGATGTTAGTGACCACTGCTTTATTGCTGGTATAAGAATTGACGCTAAACCCTCACCAACATCTAAATTTTCCACTAAAAAGGTCCAGACAGAACTTCGATCCTCTCGCATACTTCAGTGAATTAAAAAACTCTTTGCACTGGCAGAGTTTTTACCTTGCTAAATCGGTGAGTAATGCCTATGATATCTTCCATGAAATTATAACCAGTGCCCTAAATAACCATGCTCCTCTGGTAAAAGCACATATAAAAGCTAGAACATGTCGTTGGTTCTCAGCGGACCTCAAGGCTACCTTACTAAAAAGAGATCAACTCTGGAAAAAGGCTCGCAAATCACACACAGACGAAGACTGGTGTCTCTTCAGAGCAGTTAGAAACACCTGCACTAAGATGGTCAGAGAGGCCAAGGCCAAGTTTTACCAATCTGAGCTAGATTCTGTGTCAAAATGCCCTACCAAGTTCTGGTCCACACTAAAAGAACTGACTGGTCATTCTCCAGGAAATGTGCTTCTCTCCAAAATTACCACTGATGATGCTATAATCAATGACAGAAACGAGATCCTACAGTCCTTCAACAATCATTTTGCCGCTGCAGGGCTAGCATTCGATAATGCACCCGGTAAGCAGACTACACCCACAGATCAACACTAAGCTCCCAGAACTGAGTAACAATATCGTAACATTCTCATTCTTACCCACCTCCATAAAGGAAGTTGAAGATCTTCTCCTAAAATTGGACACTAAAAAAAGTGCTGAGGCTGACTTCTTCGACCCATATTACTTGAAAATTGCTTATCACACCCTTGTTGCACCTATCTCTCACTTATTCAACCTGTCCCTATCGCAACGTTCCATCCCTCAGTTATGGAAAGTTGCTCACGTCATCCCCCTGTTTAAATCAGGGGATCCCTGTGACCTAAATAACTATAGACCAATCTCCCTCTTCCCCATACTCTCCAAGCTCCTAGAAAAAATTGTGGATACCCAGCTGAGATCTTTCATAGACAACTTGAACTTACTAAACCCTATGCAGTCAGGCTTCAGAGCAAAGCACAGTACCATTATGGTCCTGGCAAAAGTAACTAACGACTGGCAACTGGACTTAGACAACAAAAAATTCATCTGTGCAGTTTTCCTGGATCTCAGTAAGGCCTTCGACACCATCGACCACTGTTTGCTCCTCTCCACTTTACAAACATTAGGCCTAGACCGAACCTCCTTGTGTTGGTTCCATGACTACCTCATTGGTAGGCAACAACAAATCAAGGCTGAAGGGGAGCTTTCTTCACTTAAACTGATAAAAAGAGGTGTCCCCCAGGGGTCCATATTGGTCCCATTACTGTTTGCTATCTATATCAACAGCCTGGATATAGGCATTAAGGAAGCAAGCATTCACCTGTTTTCTGATGACACAGTGCTCTACATAAGCCGTGAATCTCCTGAAGCTGCCTGTGGTGACCTGCGAACTGACTTTAACATCCTGCAGCACCAGCTCCTCAGTAAAAGACTACTACTTAACGCCAAGAAAACCAAGGCAATGTTATTATCACCAACTGGCCAGGGGGCATGTTCTGCCGTTACTGGTCCATTACCTTCTATCTCCACCTTACTAGGTGAACATCTTGAAAACGTACCGAAATTCAAGTATTTGGGTGCTGGATAGACAATAAACTCTCCTTTGTGGAACATATAGAAGAACTGCTAAAAAAGCTGAGGCAGAGGCTTGGACTCTTCTTCAGAATAAATCACCTCCTGACCGCAGATGCCAAAAGACAGCTTGTTCAAGCCATGTTGCTCTCACTAATTGACTATGCTGACTTCATATATGGCCAGTCCCCAGCCTCACACCTTGCTAAATTGGACGTACTGTATCACAGAGCTTTGAGATTTATAATAGGCCTCCCTTTTTCCATCCACCACTGTTCACTACATGCAGCTGTGGGTTGGCCCTCCCTTCAACACAGGTGGTATAGAAATGCAGCCCTCTGGACGCTCCGAGCCATCACCAAAAAACTCCCACAATACATTGCTGACTGTCTCCCACTAAGCCTGATTGAGAATTATGCCTTGAGAAGTCACTTGCTGGTTTCCCTGAAAGTACCTAGGGTTGGTACACGCTTTGGAAGAGCAGCCATAAACTTTGTCCTGCCCATGCTTTGGAATAGGATACAGAAATCGCTGAGACTTAGCTCCCCTGTTAGTCTTGCTATGTTCAAGACCCTGTATGCCAAAATCTTTGTGGAGCTCTGTAACTGTTTCCACCGTTCCTAGTTGTCCAGCTGACATTTCTGCTCAATCTAAGTCCTTCCCATTCAAACTAAGTGTCCTCTTACCAAGATTACTCCCCCCTACCTCAGTCCATTCTAGTCCCACTGGTATTACCAGTTCACCTCAGTCCATTCCAGTCCCACCGTTACTACGTACTCACTGCAACACACCCCCCATAGCCCACTCTTATGCCCTGATACCACCTGCTTAGTATACCAGAATCTTTCTGCCAGCATCCCTGCCTCCTGCGCATGTGCTTTTCCATATCCCAGGGACCCCTTTACAGGCTATGAACATATTATTGATGGACAGGATTATAAAGGCATCTCTGTATATATTATTTACCTTTATTTCTACACTGTATATATTTTGTTGTATACGTCTTGCTACTGTTGTTTTATGTATATTTTACTTGTACTCTATTCTGTACCCTTTTCTTTACAATCTGCAGGTCCACCTTGTAAATGAGGTTGCTCAATGATGATTGCCTGGGTAAATAAAGATTTTGATTGATATATTGATTAAATATCCAGTCTCTAATCGAAGATATGTCTAGCTACTGGAACTGCCAACTGCAATATGGGAAACTAAGGTAAGTGCAGTTCAGTGTATTTCAAATGGGTTTTCATCTTTGCTGCATAACTTTGCAATTTTTGCATATTTTGACACCAAACTTTCAACATGACCTTTTTGAGACCCTACCTCATGAACAATAATGGGAGAATTGCATAAATCCAGCCTGAAAGGTGATTTCACAGTTCTTGGCAAGGCAGGATTTGACATTTTTCACCACCATTGCTCATGATGTGGGGTCATAAAGAAGGTTAAGTTGAAAACTAGGAGTCAAAATATATAGACTTGACAAAGTTATGCACATCCATAGAAAGTTTGCTATGCTCACTCGTAACTTCAGTATTTTTAAATATTTTTATCCAAAATGGTCAGCATTTTTTTACACCACTTCATGAAAGTAATAGCTATCATTTTTCAAATCCTGGCCAAAATGTGTTTTCACAAATTTAGCTTGGAATGATGTTTTGTCAGGGATTTGAACATTTTCAGTAACTGGTTCATAAGGTGAGGTAATAAGAAGGCTATGTTGACAATCTGGTTGCTGTTTTGTTGCAAATGCAAGCAGAGGGCCCTCTACAGCAACATACATGTACATAGCTATGGAAGGATGGGACCAAAGGGCCAAGAGAGCCCTACGCTCCCACATGCAAATAAGGATATAATTAGACTATGTCAAAAAGTAAGGAAATTCTTTGCAAAAAAAACTGCATTAATGGGCACAAGCTCACTATTCAGGTTATGTATGTGTGTGTATATATATATATATATATACATAGATATACATATATATATATATATATATATATATATGTGTATATACACACATATATATATATATATATATATATATATATACCACACACAGTAGGGGTGAGAGCTTTTAGAGTGTGATAAGTACAGCTATTTCCACTTGAGTGTGATAAATGCTGATGACATCACTAGGGTGATGATAAACATCATTTATCCATACTGCGTTGATGTCACCACTCACTCACTAACCACAGCCTGCATTCTACATTAAACTATTTCACAAATCTGTTTCTCACTGCTATTTTCAAGTAACTAATAAAATTACAAAAAACATTCACCTGTTTCCCGTACTGTTTTAACAACTCATAGCCCATTACTATGCTACTCTCAAATTCAAGAAAGACTGCATTCTAAATCACAGTGCTGCACAACACAGTTTCTGTTTCTCGCTGTAAACTGACTCTAAAGGATAGTGCTGCACCATGCAGTTTCTGTTTCTCACAGCAAGCTGAAACTAACTCAATTAGCATTGCCAAACACATTCACCTGTTTCCCATAGTGTGTCTAACACTCCCAGCCCATTCAGGAACACTCACATACAATGAGAATAACCACAAACAGTGTTCTCAGGATAGTCTAGAGTTTAGAGTAATGAGCTTTGAACAGCCTTGATACATCCAGCACACTAAACCTGGGTTTGACTCTCACAACTTCCATTTCCACACTGTGTGACTCTGAACAAGTCACTTAACTAAGCAGTGCTCCCAAATCACCACTAAAAACTTACCCAGTTACCAAACACTAAAATAAAAGAGCAAAGAGGAAAATTATATTTCTAAAGATCTCTCCCCCATTGTATAAATAGTACACATGATGGGCAGATTGTGAGCTATGGAAAATATTCTTACTCCTGTATCATGAGCTCTGGATAATCTCACAAGTGCTGATATCCAGAGCCCACTCTGCAGGAGTAAGAGGAGTGAGAATATTTTCCATATCACATGCCTGCCCATCATGTATCCCACATATATATACATATTCTTTGCAAACACCTGCATTAATGCAACATTCACTAAAAATACCACCAACAGCTTAATCTGGTTCAAGGTCAGTTGGCATTCATCTGTATCCCCCTCCCCCGGGTCGTGCTTGAAAATAGGCAGAATTTGTCTAGTGCACTTACCCGATCAACAAAAACTAAATAAATAAATAAATTTAGGTTAAGGCTAAAGAAAAACAGTAGGAAAATGTGGTTTTAGCATTTCCAACCCTAAAACTTCACCCCCACACCTAAAACAGATCAGTGGTGCAGTCTTTCTTTGGGCTGTCAACCCTAAAGATCACCCCATTTTATACACTCCAGAAATGTACACACCTAATGGGGTGAGCTTTAGGGTCAACAATGCCAATGAAGACTGCACCCCTGATTTGTTTTAGGTGTGAGGGTGAAGTTATAGGGTTGGAAATGCTAAAACCACATTTCTCTACTTTTTTCACTTTAGTCTTAACCCTAAATGTTGCATTAACACATCTTTTTGCAAAGGATATATATATATATATATATATATGAAACCGAATAGTGAGCCTGTGCCCCTGAATTGTCAGATTGCCACTGATCTGAGAGACTGTGACCTGCCTTTAGAAAAGGAGCTATCCTCATTCCACAACCACCAGCCTGTGGGCACCAGAGACACTGAATGAGATGCCCTCCCTGACAAGAAAAACCTGCATCATCAGGCAGACAATCTGGGAGATGACCAGGTAGTACCACCGCCAGGTACTAGCTATATGTTACACTGGGGCCGGAAGCCTGGATGTGGGTGTGCAGTGTGGCACCTGCTCCTTGAACTGGCCTGAGTTTCAGAAGAAGAAAAAAATGGTAAGAACTCGAGCGTTTCAGAAATCTGCAGAAGCAGCAGAGCCTGAATATAATCTAGATGCACCTGAGACTGGAAGCACAGGCAAGTTGTCCCCAATTGCCTACTGGAGTCTACAGTGGAGAAGGAGGAAAAGGAACCCAGGAAACAGGGAAGTGGTACATCAGAACAATGAGTACTCTCAGGGCTTGCCCTTCAGCCTGAGGATATCTGTATAATTTTCAGCAACAAAGCTACAGTTTTGGCCATTGGGCTAGGAATTACAAATTCCTCACTTGGAGGTCTGGCCATTTAAGCAATTGAATGGCCTGTGGGATTTTCTATTCAAAATGTGTGATAGTGTTTGCTTTTAAAGTACACTACCACTGGCCAACCACCTGCAACAACATTGGACCTGCACTGTTTCAACAGGTGGGTGCTCAGTGAAGCTTAGCAAGCTCCCTTTAGACTGTAAGGGTAAACTTGTACCGAGGGTAATATCCCCCATGTGGGTTAGGTTAAGTTACAATTAATGCTAACCTGTTTTGTCTGGTGGGAGGTTGGCACTGGTTGTAGTTTATGCTATTTGAAAGGTTAACCAGACAGAGTTCTGTTGATTACAAATGTTTGCCCTGCCATTATAGTAATTGTTTACACTTGCAATTCTCTTTGCATTTCTTTCTCCTATCCCCCGTGAAGGTCCTCTAATATGTTTTATATTTTATAACCTGTCTTGCAAACATATTATTAGCAAGTCAAAAATTGCATGTTTTGTTTGATTCAGGGTTGCCCTGTGGTTTTACTCTTGCAAGGCAGTACTGTGGGGAAGTGGGTAGGTACTACATCCCGGGGGGGGGGTTGTACCACTCAGACATCAGGCCCACTTAAAATTTACAAGTCCAGCTGTGCAAGGTCTGTGATCCCAGCAGTGCAGGGTTGGTGCAGAGACTAGTAGCAGCCATACCGTGACAACACACACGGACAGACGCTGAATAGCGGATGCTGAAAAGCTCCCTCCTGGAGCCAGGGAACACCGAGAGCCTGAAGAGGTAAAGGATACCTCCTCTGTCAGACTGCAGCCTTGTGAGGGGTGTTAGCCCGTTGATGCTGCACATCAACTGCCCCACCCAGGGTAGTTCCTTAATTTATTGGCCCTCCCCTATGACATCACTTCCTGTCTGCTCTAATACTAAGTCCCCACTTTTCCATTAGCAGGTTATACCTGCCAGCCACTAGAGGGACCCTCAGACTTTCACCTCAGGTTTCTCTACCTGACTTTCCTCCTCCTCCTACTTCCTGGAACCCCTCTACCTACCTATGCTACTTCTCTCCTCTACTACTCACCTCTGCCTCTGCCCACACCTCAACCCCACACCCAGCCTCCTAGCTAGCCCTACTTTCTGACCCCTTGCCCTACCACCAAGCCCACACCCAGCATGCCACTAACCCCCAGTGACCACTAGGAGTCGCTATTTCCACCCTGTTTTTTGGCCCAAACCCAGCCTGCTTTGAGTCCCCTACAACCTCGATCCCTGCCCTCACCCAGGTCCCATTCCCACTGCCCTGCCAGAGTCTCAAACCTTGTACCCTGCCCACCAGAGTCTGTGACACTACCACTACTCCAAAGTGATATCTATGCTTTCTGAGGGGCAGCCAAGATACTTCTACCTTTCTGCCCTACTGCTACCTCAGGCACTATGTTTGTCCACCTCCTCCTCAAATGTCTCCCCCTCATCTATATGCTAGTACCCATGTCCCATCAGCCAGGCATCTCCCCTGGCACACTTGTACCAGCACCCACAACTCTCCCTGACATAGTCTGATCCCACCCTACACTGACCATGTACCCTGGCCCACAGCACACACCCCCTGGATGCCTCCCCACTGCCTACCTTGGCTCCCTTTGGCAGCTAATCATTCTCATCCTCCTGACCTGTCAAACCCTGCCCATCCCTAGTTCCATTATGGACTCCTCCCCATCCCAACGTACCCCCTGGAAGCTTACACACTACCACCCCCTGGTCAGAGCCTTGGTCTTCCTATTATTCCTATCAGGCAATATACATCCTAACCCAGGCCCTGCCCCTACTAGCCCACCAGCTGGGTCCACTGGTCTCTGCATAGACTCCATGAATATATACAGCCTACTGAAAAAATGTGATACCATCCAGTGTTGGGCCATGCTGCATAAACCAGATGTCATAGCAATGGTTGAAACCTGGCTGTCAAAATCCACCCCTGACTCTTTTGTCTCCCTCCCAGGCTATCCCCTATCCCAGGAGGACCGAGTAGGCAAATGCAGGTGTGGCTGTGCAATCTATACCAGGGACACACTCACTGGACAAGCACTCCCTGCTCCTGTTCTTGTAAATGGGGCACAGGCCCTTACCCTCAAACTTGCTCCTGACTCCTCCGGGGGACCTCTGTATTTCACCACTGCCTACATTCCCCCAAAGAACCAGAACCCAGCACTATTATCTTTAACAGATTATCTTGCCACCCTCCACCACAATGTGGAACAAATCCTAGTGGGAGACCTAAACATGAACTGGCTCAGCGCTTCCTCCTCCACCACCTGTGATTCTTTCGCAGCCCTAGACCTGACACAACTCATTTCCCAACCCACTAGAGTAAACCCAAAGAGAGGAACCAGCACCCTTCTAGACGTAATTATCACCAACCACCCAAAAAAATATCCATGACATCCAGGTCCTCCCAGACTCACTTAGTGATCACTCCCCTATCCTATTCCTTTGAGCGACCCTCAATCCCGAACTCACAGCCCGGACCACACTCTGCTGGTGCCTCCAACCTTGTGAGCTGAAAAAACTCAAACAATTTCTTGCCCAGATAAATTGGTCCCCCCTTCATCACGCACCTGACATAGACACTGCCCTCGCCTTTTTCTCTCAAGCCTTTAACAAAGCCTGTGACCTCTTTGCACCCCTCACAGGAGTCTGATCCAAAAAACGTAATGCACCCTGGGTTACCCCTGCCCTACTACAAATGCTCAGAAATAGGGATAACCTGTGACACCTTGCTACTGAAACAGATCGGATGGCTGATAGACAGGCCTATAATGCTGCACGGAACAGGTGCACATGGGCCATCCATAAAGCCAAGGCTGACCATTATCAGGCCACCCTCACCTCCTCCTGGGGGTGTGCCCGGACATTCTGGGACAATGTTAAACAATTAAATGGGAAAGCACTCTCCCTTCCCCCATCCCAGATCACCATTGATGGTTCTACCTCCACTGACCCTGCCTGCATAGCTAACTATCTTAACACATCTTTTACTGATCTAAGCTCTGTCCTTCCCAGTAATTTCTTTGACCCTCCCCACCCTACCTGCCCCAGTCCCCCAACACCCCAGTTTCCACCTACATAGGGCATCTGCCCAGGAAGCCAGACCTCACCTGATCAAAGCATTAAAGCGCAATAGTCCCGGCAGTGACTCCTGGACCACAGCATTCTCCGGCTGGTGATGTATGAAGTCCTTGCCCCACTCACCAGGCTTCTAAACTGATCCCTCTGCCTGGGTCAATTCCCCACTGCATGGAAAACAGCCATAGTCACACTCATACACAAAGGAGGCGACAGGTCCTCCACCAGGAACTACCGACCTATCTCCATCCTCCCTCCCCTCTCCAAAGCCCTAGAAAAACTGGTGACCATTCAAATCACCGAATATCTGACCAAGCATAACATCTTATGCCCTGAACAGCATGGTTTCTGTGCTGGTCACAGTACTGGCACTGCACTAGTTGAGTTCTCAAATTTCCTACACTCCACCCTGGACTCCAGCTCCCTAGCTGGTGCAGTGTTCATTGACCTCTCAAAGGCTTTCGACACTGTCTCCCACCCTCTTCTGCTGGATGCCATCTACCACACTGGTTTCTCTTCTGGTCCTCTTGCCTGGTGCACTAGCTGCCTATCTACTTGCTCCTAATGTGTAAAAATCAATTTGACATTTTCCAAAGCTCATCCCATCCGCTCAGGGGTACCTCAGGACTCCATCCTGGGACCCTTACTCTTCTCACTCTACCTAAACACCCTGCCCAATGCATGCACTGGAAAAATTCTTCTGTATGCAGATGACACTGTCATTTTTGCCACCCAACGCAATCCCATCTCCCTCCAGGACACCCTACAACTATCCTATAATGATGCCGAAACATGGCTTAAAGAGCACAGACTCGTCATTAATCTCAAAAAAAAAAAAACAATGTTTTTTGCCCACCCCCAAAACAAAGCCGGCAACTTCTCACTCCATATCCTCCCTAGCACCAAACAACCACTTGAAGAAGTCAGCTCATACAAGTACCTTGGGGTTTCTTTTGACTCAGCCCTCACCTACCACACCCACATTGATGCACTTGCATCCACCACTAATATTCAGCTTGGCATCCTCTACCGTTATAAAAACTGCCTCCCACCGATGCCCTCTGACTAGCGGTTACTTCCTTAATACTGTCCCTTGTTGACTATGGCCTGCCAGTATATGGTGCTGCTGACACTACTGCCCTCAATAAAATTTGCCTCACCTTAAATAAGGCCTGCAGGCTGATTACTGGTGCCCCCAGGCTCACTCATATGTGTCAGCTCTATGACAAGACAAAACTGCTTAATTTAGATGAACGGCTACGCTACCAAACCTGCCTCCTCATGAAAAAAGCTCTTCTCGGGCTATCCCCTCCTGGGATAACAGCCTCCATCCGCCAAACCCAACCCACTGTCGCTACATGAACCTCCTGCAAGACCAATCTACTGTTCCCTAGATACAGGACCACCCATGGACAGAGGTCCTTCTGCTACAGAGCTCCATCCTGGTTTAACTTGCTCCCTGCTCCCATCTCCGATGTCCCCACAATCTCCAACTTCAAAACCACACTTTGGAGCCAACTGTTTAATACTCGCAGCTGCTCCTGTCTCTAAATGAGGCATAGCTCACTCCATACTTGACAACACCCACAGGGTGGCACTATACCTCACTGAGCACAACCTCACCCCATTGCTTATTGCCACTGTTATTAACCAGCTTTTTTTGTGAAACTGTATCATTGTAACTAAACAGTATAAATGTATAAATGTAAGTAACCACTATGTGCTTGCTAAGTTATGTGACTCGTATGCTGTAACCAAAAATGTGTTCTGTTTGTCCTCAATGTGATGAGGTACCTTTGTAAATGAGCCTCTGGCTCAAAGGTTGTAAACTGATGTACAAATAAATAAAGTAAAAAAAAGAAGGACAGCCCCACACTGCAGTGATCTGAAAAGATACTCGGACAAAATCAGCTCTGGTAAAAACCCATATTTAATGAGTCCTGGATATAAACTAAGCAGGTTACTGACACCCATAGACTAGACCTGGCACTTTGAGTCAAAAGATCCTTCATTAGGGGCATGGCTGGGGAAAGCATCCATTACACTTAAATACTCAAAAATAAGAATAATTCATGAGCAGTCTCACATGGGGTTATTAAATGATAGTGCAAATTAAATACAAATGTTACAAATATCAAAAATCCAACATTACCATAAAAAGAGCTAAGTAGCAATCCATAGTATTGTAGTTCTGTATCAAACTTTAGAAGATTTTTACTCTAATTCAGTAATATTGCTGAACACCAATAGAGTTCCACTGTAAATTCACTTTGCAGAAACTCTTATGAAATTTCAAGTATTTAATAGACAGTGCTATTGGCCACTTTAAATGTACTCTGGGTGGAAGCACTGTGCTAATTCTCACAGATCTGGAAATGAACCCCCCAATCATGAAAAATCAAAAACCAGGCCCCCTCAACCTTTTCTGAACCCACAAGGCTGGGGTAGTAACCAAAACATCCTCAGTGACAGTTACATTACTTTGGTCAGAGGCTGTAGAAAGAGGTACCAATGGGCAGGTGACTTTGTATTTATTCTCTCTTGAGCAACAAAACATAGAAACATAGAGTTTGATGGCAGATAAGAGCATCTTGGCCCACCCAGTCTGCTCATTTCTCTACCTATTGGATAAACTTCAGATCCTAGTTAACCAACAGCCTACTTCTTCTTCCTACCCCCCGCCAGAATTGCCTTATGTCTATCCCATGCATTCTTGAATTCCCCCACTGTTCTTGACCTTATGACCACCTCAGGAAAGCCATTCCACACATCCACCACCCTCTCCATGAAAAAATACTTCATCACATTGCCCTTGAGCAGTCCCCCCTCTATCTTCAAATTGTGCCACCTTGTTCTTGAACATCTCTTTTTCTGAAAGATGCTACCCTCCTGGACTTTGTTGATTACCTTGAGGCACTTGAAAGTTTCTATCATGTCCCCCTCTCCCTCCTTTCCTTGACGGTATACATATTAAGCTCCTTTAGTATCTCTTCATGTGGCTTCTGGTGCAGACCCTGCACCATTTTGGTTGCTCTCCTCTGGACTGCCTCCATCCTGTCTATGTCCTTGCGGAGATGGGGTCTCCAGAACTGCATGCAGTGCTCCAGATGGGGTCTCACCAGCTGTCTGTACAGAGGGATAACAACTTCCTGTTTTCCACTGGTGATGCCTCCTCCTATACATTCCAGAATCCCCCCAGCCCTCCTTACTGCCTTCTCACATTGCTTACCTTTAAGACATCTGATATGACTACCCCCACGTCCCTTTCCATTTTTGTTGTTGTTAGTACCCCCCCATTGTGTACTCTTCCTCTGGGTTTTTGTTTCCCAGGTGCATTACCTTGCACTTCTTAGCATTGAATCTAAGCTGCCATACCTTTGACCATTCCTCCAACCTTGCCAAGTCCCTTCTCATCCTTTTCACCCTCCCACCGTGTATCAACCCTGTTGCAGATCTTTGTGTCACCTGCAAAGCCTTTGAAAGTATAGCACAAAGCTATTTGAAATTTGTTCTGCTCCATTATGGTGTACCTGAGCCTTGTTGTGTCTTTTGAAATTTCTGTCTGCACAATACCAGTTATGTTCATACAAATATCAATGGCTGGTTGGGGGATAAATGTGTAATAGCAGTATATCAAGCAAGGGTGTCCTTTGAGTCCTCTACTGTATGTTTTGTTGCTTAGACCTGAATTTAAGAAGTATTCAGCAAGATCCTTTGGTTGCACCATTGGAAATGGAAGGAAGGGTTGTGGATTTTAAAACCTTGGCATTTGTCGATGATGTATGCTTCCAGATTAAGAATGATGATTGGGCTGCTATAATGACTACCCATTTTCCAGCTTCTAGCTCCTTTTCAGAGCCTGTCTTAAATGCTAAAAAATGTATAGGAATGAGATTGGGATTGGTCCCTAGTAATTCACCCTCTGTTGCAGGGATAAAACTTACATCTGACCCTATAAATGCTTTAGGACTCCAGGGGCCAGATATTCAAAACTTTGCCCCGGGGCTAAATTAACACTGCCCAGTGGGCAAACATAGCCTGGAGCACAAAGCAAGCTATATTCAAAAGGAATAGGCTGGGGCAAACAGCTTCTAAATATAGCATGAGAATGATGCTGGGCAAACTGGGCTGGGAGTGCAAGGCAAACTTAGCCCTGGAATAAGACAGCTCTAAATATAGCAACCAGGAAGTGCAAACCACAACAGCAACACAGTGCACAGTGATGTGAAGGTAGGTAGAGGTGAACTATGTGGCCAATGTGTGTGCCAGCAAATGTGTGGACCCAGTATAGCTGCAGGCAGCAGCACATGTGAAAGTATAGTGTTCAGAACTGTATAATATTCCCTGAACTGTTTGCACAGCGCTAACACGTTTGCACAGGTTTAGCGCAGAGCTAAACCATTAGCCTAGTGCAAACACATTTGCCTGATGCTAAACTTTGTCATATTCAAAAGTGACATGCAAATGAGCCTATTTAGGTAGTCTCTGGGCAAACATCCAGATTAGCATCTCATTATGCCCTGATTTGCATGCAGTTTGTCCAGCGTTACAGCAGGGTCCCACAGCTCCATCTAAGGTCGGTCTGGAAGTACAGGGACTGGCCATGTCCGACCATAGCTCCACCTGTAGATCAGTCTGGCAGTGCATGATGATAGCTGTAGGCTACATGTAAACAGTACAGTACAGCATAGCATAGAATATTGTACCCCAGGGGACAACACAGCATAGGAACAGATGGTGGTGGTGCTGCATGCAACTGTCACACTGTAAGTCATGCTACAGTACACAGCAGACACTAAAGTAGCAAAGAGGCCAGTAGTGTGTGGACACAGCACTGCCTATGGTGTGTAGGGCAGTGCTGATGACTGCACTATACACAGTGACAGGCCCAACATGCAGGTGTTTACTGACAGTGGACATTACTGTTACGCTGTTGTGTGACCCACAGATACTGTACCTCTGGCATGAGATGCTCACAGTGACATATACATGCCCGGCTTTGTGTGATGTGGCAGTTGTACAGCTGTGCAGTATGTGGCTGGGAGATGCATATATTATCAGAAAGGCACACTTGTGTTGGGGTATTCCTAATACTGGCCCATGTGCACTGCATGATGTGTCCCAGCCTTGTGGCCACACCTGGTCTGTGGCACAGCCTGACCACCCATACACTCTCTCCTCAACATTCTCCATGCCCACAGTGCTGTATGTGTGAGCTGGCATCTGTTGGTGTCCACAGAAGAGTGGTCCACAGGTGTGTGCTGTATGGCCACACTGCCATGCTGTCCACTGGCAGCAGGGTCACCACTTACTGCCTGGCATGGCTGCGACTGGTGGCAGATGATGGCATCACTGTGATGCCATCAGTTAGCAGCATGTTTCCTCTATGTCTGGCTTTGTCT
Source organism: Neoceratodus forsteri (assembly GCA_016271365.2). Lineage (NCBI taxonomy): Eukaryota > Metazoa > Chordata > Ceratodontiformes > Ceratodontidae > Neoceratodus > Neoceratodus forsteri. The sequence continues at coordinate 1,164,045,460 of CM057456.1, read as the reverse complement.
ATGTGTCATATTTATTTGTTAGGGTTGCGCAAAGCCACGCAAAAGCAGCACAAACACCGCACAAAGCCAAAATGTCATGCAAAGCTGATTGCCCAGGGTTAAGACTACTTTTTCCTGGGCAGTAATGTGCATCACACTAAGTGTCGCGCTAAGTCACGTAAAACCACTTTGTGCAATGCTAGTCGCTGAATATAGCATTGCACCTGTATTCATGTGCTCACGCCCTCAGTTTGCCCCTTGCATACATTATGATTTTGCCCGGCGCTAATGCAGTTTGCGCACGCTATTTGGCCTTTTGAATATAGCAAACCCACGCTAATCCTGTGCTAAACCTGCACAAACCTTTTTTGCCTGGTGCAAAGTTTTGAATATCTGGCCCCAATTTGGTAGTGGTGATTTGGTCATGTTAAATTGGCTGGACTGCATAAAAATGAAAGGTGAAATATCAGCATGGAAAAAATGGCAAATGAACAAGAAGTGGGTATTTATGATTAAAACCTTTTTTACTACCTCTTCATATATGTCAGTCAAGTATTTCCAGTCCCAGTTTCCTTTGAAATGACCAGATTGAGTTTGTTTTTTTCATGTTTTAAGGAGAATCCATTTGAACCTAGTCAAATATAACATAACTTACTTAGCAGTTACTAAAGGTGAGCTTGTGATGATCCACCCCATTGTTTTTCTTGTTAGTATATTTTTATTCTCTAAACTAAGACCTTTAGTTTACCCTTCCACAAGACAATTGTCCCCTGATCCCCTCCCAGAAATAACTACATGCCACAACTGCTAGATTTGGCTGCTCGTTGGCAAATATTTATTTTGGCACACAGATAATAATATTACATCCCACATTCCATATTTCAGTCACCATAACAGTACAGTAAACAACATCATCACATTTCTTCACTCCGGCCTTTTCTTCTTTCTTGGCGCTTTTCCTTTGTGCTGTACTTCAGGGTCCGGACACACTGATCCGGCCCCCTCCTCCATCTCCAGAACCAGGTCGGTCAAACACTTACCCAGGCCTCAGCCCTCCAGGTCCGGACACTGTGATCCAGTCTCTAGACCTATCCCCTTCCCTCCATTAATACCCTGGCTGGTTTCCTTTGCCCCCAGCCCTTGCTGCCTACCTCTACCCCCTTTCCTGCCCCTCTTTCCCCCTCCCACTCCCCCCTTCCTTCTTTCACTGCCCCATCTCCAGCTTGCAAAGGACGATGGGGCTCCCCACTTGCGGGCTAGCATCTCAGACCCCCTCTTAGCAATTTCCCCTACTAGCTCACCTATAGGCCTTATAAAAAGGAACATGCCAAATTCTGACAAATGTATGCCATCGGATCTATAGACGTCCGCTTGATTGAAGGAAATGTCCTTATGCTGGATGTACACCCCCCCATATCAATCACTATTCTCACCACCATCCTGTTCAGGTGCTTCCTCCCTCTCTCTACCACCCTGACATCTTTGGATCCCCTCCATACCCAGCAGGATGTGATCTCAGACCAGACGATGATCACCCCCTGGCCACCAAACCTTCACCATCTCTAAGTCAGCTGCTATGGCCTGCACCAGTACTCCCCATAGCAGGTCCCCCAAATCATTGCCCCCCCAATTAATAATTAAGCAGTCAGGCTTACTCCGCTACACCCTTAGTTCCTCCAGCAGATGCAACAGCTGGGCCCACTTCATGCCCCTGATGCCCTTCCACTGCACCCTCATGTGCTCCATATTGGTGCATAACTGCATCCCTCTGCCAGTGGTGGCCACAAACCTCTCCGCCTAATAGATGAAGGAATGCCCCATGATCCACACTTTCCACTTGGAACCTGCCACAGGAAACAAAAACAGCATGAGCTACTGGGCATCAGCACCTTACATACCTCCTATAACAGCTGGACCTCTAGCACCCCACCCTCTTCAACTCTTCCTCTGATGCCCCTTTCTCTGCCACCTCTGATATTGCCCTGATCAGGAAAGAGTGTGTGGGGGGGTGAACTCCTCTGGATCCTCCCCAATGAATGCTAAGGCCTTCTTGAGGACCATCCCCACCTGAAAACCTGTGACTGGGGAGCCGTCCCTGTGGTGGAACCATACCACCCCAGCCGCTCCCCAAGTGCTCACGTATTCCTGCAGGGCAGCAACCATGCGTTGGCGTCTGGCCACCCCTTGTCCTGGCAAACCCAACCTATGCCTGCCAATTGTACCACCATTGTGGCGTGGCAAACCCTTCTTCCCATCTCTCTACTATGAACTGCCTCACCTGCTCATCCCAGACCGGCTCTTCCATATCTCATCCATGTCTGCCCCTGAACTCTTGGACACTCACCCACCCACCGACCTTCTTAGGCCCTCAGGGTATTGGCTGACCAGGATCCCAAATACAATGCCCTGGCTGTTTCCCCCCAATCTTTCAGAGCAGTCCAGGACCCTGATCCTGTGTGTTGTAACATGTGGCGCCAGCTCCCGAAACCTTCTGAGCTGTAAACAGGAAAGACTGTCAGCCACTTCATTCTTGAGCCCTTCAATATGCAGCGCTTTGAAAGACAAATTCAGCTGCAGTCCTCGCAGCACCATGCACTGCAGAATCCTTCCCACTGACTCTGTACTCCATCCTGCCTGTTCACTACCTCCACCACCCCTTTGTTATTGCACCAGAAGAGGATGCGCTTCCTCCTCATCCTGTCTCCCCATACCTCCAACACCATCCAAATTGGAAATATTTCCAGGAAAGTAATGTCCTTCAACACACCACCTGATCTCCAATGAGCCGGCTATGCCTCTGACATCCGGCTACCTTTGAAATATTCTCCCATCCCCAGGGCACCAGAGGCATTGGTGTACAACTCCAGATCCGTATTGTACTCCCACTCCTCCTGCCAGAATGCTACCCCATTGTAATGCTCCAAAAATTACTCCCAAACCTTAATGTCCTCAGGACCCCTCTCGTAATGTCCACTTAATGATGTGGTTGTTTTGCCTTCCCTGTAGCCCTTCCCAACCTCCTAGTAAATGCCGTGCCTGGGCTTATGGCCTTGCAGGCAAAATTACGGTGCCCCAGTAGTTGCTGTACCTGTACCAGTGGCACCCTCCTTGTCCTGGCCACCTGCGACAGCAGCTCCCGGAGCCAGAAGACATTGTCCCCAGGCAGGCGCAAGCATCCTTGCTCCATGTCCACCTCTATTCCCAGAAACTCCAACCTGCATGCCAGGCCCTCCATTTTTCCCTGTGTAAAAGGGATTCCTATATGCCCACACATCCCTTTGAAATCCTCCACATTGCCTGCATCTCCACCCCGGCAGGCCCCTATGAGGAGGAAGTCATCCAAATCGTGGACTACCCTCTTATTACCATATCTTAAACTGAATACTTACTGTACCCATGAGCTGAATGCCTTGAAGATAGAGCAGGCCCCCGAACAACCCATCGGCATAGCCTTATCAAAATAAAGGCTGCCTTCAAACTGGAAAACCAACAGGTCCAAATCTTCAGGCCTGACAGGCAACAACCAATATGCTGACTTGATATCTGTCTTTGCTAGCCAGATCCCACCCACTGCCCTGATCAATACTATCACCTACTCTTGAAGTGTTCAGGGATGCCCGCATTCAATGAATTCCCTTCCAGGTAGGATAAGTGGTGAAGCAGTCGGAACTCACCCCTCTGCATCTTGGGCACCACCCCCAAGGATGACACCCTGACATTGTCACAAGGTGGTACCAATAGAGGCCCCTCCATCTGACCTGCCCTAACTTCCTTCTGGATTTTACCCTATATGATGTCTTCCTTTCCCTTTACAGAGCCCAGGTTCTTAGCCCTCATCCCCTTCTTCCCCCCCCTTGGAAGCCTAGTGGGAAACCTGAGTAGCTCGGCTCCCCGAGCATTTGGGTAGTCCCAAGTCCATGCCTCCACTATCCTCAGGGTAATGGGCAGCGTGCTAAATCATATCGCCACCACCCCTCACCCCTGGCCCCTTCAATTCCACCCATAGTTGGAATTATAGCCCCCCTGCTGTTTCCCCCTCAGTCCCTGTCCAATCCCCCTCCCCACCTCTCCCAAAAGGGCTGCTCTGGGTGCTACCCCCCCACATGACCACCCTTGTTGCCGCCTTGTCTGAAGCTAGATGCCGGGTGTGACCTCACCACATCATGAGCAAATATGCTTGAATCTGCAGCTGGCCCAAGTGCAGTACATCTTGTTAAACTCCAACAAGTCTTTACCCCCTGGGGCCATGAGGCTCTTTTTAACCTGGTCCCCCACCGGCCCACTCACCTGCCTGGACAGGGTCCTCACCTAAAGCTCTGAATGAGTGCAACCCCACCTCAGGTCCCCTTTAGCAGCCATTCACTTCCGGAAAGCCTCATCGTACTTCAACCAACCATAACCTAGCTTCACCTTGTATACGTGCCTGATGATCGCCGTATAGGTTAACAAGGGGATAGCCAGCTCCAGCTGCTTCTCCAACACCAAAGCGTTGTATATACTAAAACCCTCTTGCCAAGAATCAATGGTCTTCCCTTTGTACTTCGCCTTCTCTACCTTATGACCCCCTACTGCTAGTGCCACTGCCATCTCTGACTTCCCTACAGATTCCTTTTGTTCGTACTTTTTGGCTACATCATCGTCCACCAGGCTGAAGATGTTCACATATTGCCACTTCCATATCATTTTCTCATGTGAGGTTGCCATATGATCCCCCAACGTAAAACCTGGTGGCCCATCATACAACTTCTTAACCCCCGGCTTGGCCCCCACCACCTCCTTGCCCCCTTTTCCTTTTATGGCCTGCAAGGCACGCTCCATCTTTTCCACTCCCTTGTCTCCCATGTTTCACAACAGACTCTCCAAGTATTCTTTTAGGTCCCCTTCATTAGAGACATCTACTCCATCCTTTCCCCCATCCAGTTTTCCAGACGCAGGCTCAGGCACTGGAGCAGGGGCAGGTAAGGGGCTGGGACCAACTCGTCTGGGCCTCTTCCTGGTCTTACCATTACCCAGGCACTCGTCCCTCTCCTTCTTTTTTTTCAGTGCTTCCTCCTCTGCTTCCATCCTCTTGACTGCCTCCACTAGCTCGGTCATCTGGCTCATCAACTTAGCTGCCTCTTCCATCATCTTTATGCTGAAAATTGGGGTCCTATTGGGTGCCATCCTTGTGTGCTGTGATACTGAGGGTGGAAAAGCAACAGTGTGAGTACATTCTGCCCCACCACAGAGTTCCCTTGCTTTGGTCCACCCACCAGGCATCACTGCTCACCCCACCTCGCACCCTACCCGCCTCCAAATGCCTTCCAAAAAGAGTGCTTCCATTCTGAGCCCCACATGGTGAGTCCACCTCCCTCAGTGCAAAACAATGGATGGCTGGATCCAGCCACCTGGACTTCACCTCCTCCAGAGGGGTGGTATCCTGAGGCACAAAGCATAACATGCCCGGCTCACACCATGTGCATCCAGGCCCACCTTCGCACCCCCTCTAAAGTCCAGCCCACCCCGGATGCCCCCACATGACTCCCTTCCTTGCGTGCCAAGCCTCTAACCCATGCTGTACTCCTTGACCCAGTACCAAAACCCCGATCTCCAGACCCTCATCACCGTGTTATGGCTGTCCCAGGCCACGCTTCCCCCCCAAACATTCTTTCATACCTCATGCTTCATTGTGGCAATCTTACCTCTTTGCTCGTCCTGCTCTGGGCTGCCTGACAACATGTGGCCCTTGCTTTAGGGGAACCTGCCAGTCTTTGATCCCCACCCCTTAATAACAATGTGATGTGCCATGCCTTCGTGTTACCACAGGAACCCCCCCCACCATGGCACCGCCCATTGGCCTTGCGGCTCAGCTGCCATGTGGCCTTCTCTGGGCCCTAATTATGGCCCCTTTTCTCCCTCTCCAGGCACCTGCTACTCAGACAGAAAACCCCATCTAGTATCCCCAACCATCCCAGCCAGCGGCAAGCAGCTGCTCCCAATTTGGCCAGAAACCATCCTCCAAACCTCCAAGCCAGACCCCACACCTCAGTCCTCTGGTGCACTCCTTCACTGACACTGAGGGTCCCCGGGCTCGCCAGAGGCCAAGCCAACCCCCCACCCTCACCAGGCCTCAGCTTCCTCCACTGCTGCCCAAAGACTGCTAGCCCACACAAGAGAGAAAAATAAATCAAATACATTTTTATTTCCATTTTGGCTGGCCTGGGGTCACTCCCTTTTCCCCAGTCCATTTAATTAACCCTATCCCCATCCTCCCCACAGGTCTCACTTCTAAACCATCATCTCCCAGTGCCCTAGCACCAACCCAGGACCACATATGGGCCCAGTCTCCTTTGGCGCAGGGTCGCCCTAGGCCCGTGGCGCACATGCCCCAAAAATAAATTCTACAGTCAAAACCCCATCACCATTGCAACATCGCAGCTACTCATTTCCCGGTCTGTGTTGAAAACCCAGCTAGGAGCTGCTGCCATGCTCCCAAAACTGTAAGTTGCTTCCCAACCCTGCCCCCCACCACATGGCTCCCCAGTAGCCCACCCAGATGAATGCATCGTAATGAATCGTGGGGAGGGGGGCTGCCCCAAAAAACTGTTGCAGCATGCCTTCGGTGTCCCCGGGCTTCCATACTTTGCCAGAATGCTGCCTGACCTCCTGTCATTTTTTTTAAATATAACAGCTCCCCCAGGCGACCCACCTTTTGGGGCCCCACTAGGCTGGTGCCTCTGCCAGTCGCTCACATCAATGAACTGACCCTGTGCCACATGGCCATCCAACCCAAACACTGCTCTGCAATCCTGAGCCAAAAGAGCTCTCTCCATGTTGTTGCCCCTGCCAGAAACCACCCTGCAGCACCACACACAACCGTTACACCTCAGCCCAACACCAGCCGACTTGCTCCCTGTTGGCGACTGGGCCCCCCACCATGTGGCCCACCTACATGTGACCCCCACCACACTCACACCACCGGATAACCCATTGTAAGGGGCAGGCTGCTGCAGAGTGGGCCGCATTTCTCACTAAAAATCTGCAGCAGTTTACTTCCCCATGCTGCTCCTTCTCCTGACCTCAATGCTCACAAATGGTCACTTGCCTCAGCTCGTCTTCATGCTGCATCACAACTGATGCTCTATAAAGGGCCCTGCTCCCATCCCCCAGTGCAACAAAACTTGTCCACTTACTTCATTTCCATTCATCACTTTTTTTATTTACAAACAGCCTTTCCTCTGTTCTTAGACAAGTTTCAACCAAAAAACTCCCTGCTTCCTAGCAAGTATTTTAAATTTGCAGCCTCAAAACAACATTCCCATATACAATGAAGCAGCTGCACCATATCCTAATGCCTAGGCTCTGCTTGCCTAACCTAATCCAACAACATTACCTTAAACACCAACCAAGCCAACTATCTCCACAGGGCCACATGGCCTGGCAAGGCCTAGCCACCCCATGAGTGTGCCTTACCTAAATTTACCAAACAATGTGCTGAGCTCCAAGGATTCTCAGAATTTCTCAGTAAAAAGAGGGCTAACCAAGGGCAGCCAACCCTAATATACGCCCAAAAGACCCCAGCTCAGGACTCCTGCCAGCTTCTCCCACTGGTCAATGGGCATTAGCCCTAGTCCTCTAGTCATATTACCCTTCCTGACCTCATTGCTGATGTCACTGTCTGCTCCTCCTCCCCTCCAAGCCCCCATCCCCTTCCCCCCTCCCTCTCTTTGTCTCTTTCTGGTAGGGGCAATGAGACACTCTTGCCTGCCTTTTAGTGGCAAGCCTAATTGGCACAGTGGAAGAAGGTGTCCTGCTCCCCCTGGCTACCTGCATGGGCTGCAGGCAAGTTAAAAGTTGTTAAGAAAAATGAAATGTTTCCATTATATTTTAAGGAAATGTTTCAGAAATTGCGTAGTCAGGGGATTACAGCTGATACCTTATGGATAGTTTCATATAAAGCGTTGTATTTGACTGTCTCTTTGAGAATAGCCCTAGGAATATGGAAAGTGCTCTTTTGCACAATTATCAGAGAAACAAGTACCTGAAAAAAATGTGGGACATGCTGTGGCTCTGCTGCCACTCACATCTCAATGTTAAGAGCAGTCAAAAGCAAAAGAGCACTGCAGAAAGGAATTATCCCAGTGGTTCTGCTTGTGTTGCTCAGCCTGAAACAATGGACCATTTGTTTTTCACTTGCTCGTTCATTAGACATTTTTGGTCATTAATGGCTTCTGTATGGGAGGAACTGTTGTTTCATAGTCTTATTTATAATGTATTAGTGCAGTGGGTTAAGGCTCTGCGCTGCAGATCTGGAGACCTGGATTTGTGATCCTGAGCAAGTCACTTAACTTCCTTGTGCTCCCAGGTCATATCTGGAAACAAGCTTCTGCTTAATGTGCTACTCCTGGGTAAACGATATTCCCTTTCCTTTCAGGTCAATGGCATAAGTGCAATCACAATATTTTATTTGTGATTTTTGCCTGTTTCAAATGGCACATCTGGCTGGCTAAGTGCGAGTTTTCCTTGCAACAGAAAGATTGTAGCACACAAGATCTATTGGCTAGAACTGAATCAGAAATCCGCTCTATATTTCAGGGAGGGGCTGGTCAGGTACTGTACCTTTTTTGCCTTGCAGGGAAGAAGGAGCAGTATGATTTGGATGTATAATATTGAACAAGCCTGTCAAGTGCCAGCAGAATTGAATATTAGTGGATAATGTTATTTTCCTTTGTATTATGTGCTTTTGTAATTATTTGGACATTCAGGGGTTGATATAGTTTTTCCCTTTTCATTTTAGTTTTGGTTTCATTTTCTATTATTTTGCTGTTTTCCCTAGCTTTTAACAGTGCAATAACTTTGTATTTTTTTTCCATTTTTGTTGTTGTTTGTAAGTATGACATTTCATTGTATTTGTTTCTTCTAGTTTTGATTTCAATAAAAAGTCCCCTACTTTTTTGAGAACTACCACAGGATCTTAAATGTCAACCTAAATAATAACCAGAAAAGGCAGACAGGGCTGGTTTAACATCTCATCCAAAGGACCGCACACTACAACAGTATAGCCTTCCTCTAGTACTGCACTAGAATACCAGTGTTCATGTTATTATGTGCTCAATACAGGTGCAGGACTAGAATCCTTAACCTTCTGACTAGAAATGGATGTGCTAACATTTGTGCAATGCTGACATGCTATATAGATAAGGTGTAATTACCCATGTCTTTGGTTATACATTACAGAGCCCTTGTGCTGGATAGTGTTGAAAACCCAGTAGTTGCTGTTTGCTTGCATGCAGTCATGTATTAGCTGTTTCTAAGTCATTGCTTGCAATCGGACTTCCAGATACTGTGGATATGAAAGGCTCTATATTAAACTGTTCAGTTCTACACTGTTTGGTTGTACTCCTCTATATTCTATTCTGTCTCATTCTACTCAAGATTATGAGGCTTATGAAGAAGATGAAGACATAGTTAAACCTTTATAGCACAAAACAGTCACACAACATTTTAAATATAACATAGATCACCATATTAACTCTAATTATAGTGGCATGGAGCAGTTAAGGTTTAACTGAGATGCAGTGAAAGGGTTAAAGGAGAACTGCAGTGAAAGTGTACTGTAAGTCATTTTCCCCAGTAGAAGCTGTTTGAAGCAGTGGTTCAAATACTGCTACTGTTCCATTTATACATGCCTTTAAGTAACTACAGTGAACATTTCTGATTTATATTCAGGTGGCAAGTACCATTTTAGAACAGTATGATGTATTTTAGGTCCTTTACAACCAGAGTTCTATAGTAGAACACTGTTGCATTGTGCCATTGATAGAAGAGCAGAGCAAGGACACAAACTACATCATAGAGTTCTTAAATGCCTGTCAAAGTATGGAAATATGAAGTTAGGGTTTCTAACCCTAACTCCACATTCCATACCCCCAGACACACACGCACGCACACACACACACACACACACACACACACACACACACACATAAGGAAAGTAGTAAGGTATGTAAAGCTGTGATTCAGATGTACTATAGCATTTGGAGTACCTACAATACCATATGATTCTAGATATGTATGCATGTGAGACAGCAATGTACCATGTTTCTTGTAATGAAACAGTATACTGTGCACGTCTTCAAATTCCATTTTGTACTATAAAAGCAAAGCTATATTTGCTTTGTAGAATATGATGTAAGAATCCTGTATCATGTCATGACAAATGATTTAAAAATATCTTCAATTAAAATGTATAACATAGCATACATGACAAATGGAATACAGAATTATGTACACTTTATTGTCATATGTAGTAGACAATAGAAGCCATATAGTCAATGTTCCTTATGTGAGAAGAAGATATAGTGTATGTGTAAAATGTTTTCAATGATGTTGCAGTCATTGCAATTCATATAACACCCTTCCACATTGAACATTGAACACTTCTTAGAATAGTTGTCTGACAAATCGACACCAAGGTGCAGTACCGTATTAGTACAAAGCAACTGTATATTAAATGCGCTGTTGTCCAAGGTTCTTACTAGTGAGAGTGTTGCATCTGCACCTCCCTCAAATCCGTGATCACATTTCTGGCAGATGATACATGTAGACATAGTGCCCGATTCTAGAAGGGTTATGCCTGGTGTAACTGCAGTTGCACCAAGTGGAAAGGTGCATTTAGCAATTTACACCAGCAGTTGCGACATACGCAATTCTACATAGTGGCCTGCAACATGGAGCAGGTCGCTTCTGCCAAACCACAGTTACGCTGCAAAAAAACCCTGTGACATGGCGCTAGGGGGTTTACGGCAGCAGTTGCACCCCATTCTAGTGGGGAAGCCCATAAAGTGCCCACATCAGGATTCTACAAGAACCTCCAGAGGAGATCCAGCAACGTAACTTATACCAGCATTTAGGTGGTATAACTTACGGACACCTCTGGGTGTCCTGTAGACCCATGCACTGTCCAGCAGACAGTGCACAGTTCCCTCCCCCATACCCAGCAGACCCCAGTGAGGGCCCCACAGGGCTACCCGCCCCAGCCCCTGAAACAGCCACTGGCAGGTGTGCTCGCAGGGCGGCGCTGGTCCCCCCCACCTGTGCCCCAAACTGCGAAGTGCACACCACATATGTGGTAATAATCCAGCCTGGTAGTCTAGTGGCCCCCCAAACTGTACATAATTAATAACCTAATCCCTGTTTCCCTGATAGTCTAGTGGCCCCCCACCCAGCCGTGCCATCCCACCCAGCACCCCCCACCCATCCCTTGCTGGCGGCTAGCACAGCCCACCTCTCACCTACATGGCCAGCCACTGACTGAGTGCAGTATTAGTGCTACTGCACAGATTGACTCAGAAATCAGTCTCTTTTATGTTTTTCAAACTTGTTGCACTATTTTGCCATTTTCTGATCGCAGTAACATCTTTTGTTGCCGCGAAAAAAATCATGATTAAAACAAAAATAACCTCAAAAACATTTTTCTGTGCATGATGAAATTCCCATTATAGAGATATGAGTTCCTCAAAAATATTAAAGTAATCATGATAACACTGCATGAACACATTTTCTAATGTGTTGTTTTTTTTGTCACTTCATTGTGCTAAGGTGGATTGTTCTTTTGGCGTGAAATTTTCAGGGCAGCAAGCCCTGGTCGCACAGATGTGCCTTTTGATGGTTTGGTACTGAACCATTCAACAGTTGCATAGCTACAGTGTTCCAAATTTGAGGAATTTTCCCATAGGATAACATTGCGGTGCCTGTGATGGCTTTTGGCATTCATATCTCAAAAATGGTTGGAAATACAGATTAGTTGTAGCAAAAATTGTACAGAAGTAATTTGGAAAGCCATGAATACCATGGATTTTGATTTTCTTTTCTACCTTGTATGGTTACTGAGATATTTGGAAATTAGTATTCCAATGGCTCATTTCATGTCCGTAGGCCGGTATTACACTCTCAAAGTTAGCACCCACAGCGTATTTCAGTGCCCATATCTTGGAAATGATGTGAGATATGGATTAGATCAATTCATCTTGTGTGGAGGTCTCGTTGTGACAATTACAGCAGTACTCGGATTTTTTTCATAGCTACTACGGTTGCTGAGATATTGGCAGATTAGTGTTACAAGGGTTGCCTGCCCTATAGAGCTGCTGCATGGCTCCATAGTTATGTGTAAGTGGAAGTGCAGGGCCAGCTCTCCCACAGACACATATCAATATGCACAAATGGGCAGCTTGGTGGGAGTGTGGGGCCCAAAGGGCCCGGCGCTCCCACCAACACATACCATTTATAGAATAAATTACACTTTTTCAAAAAGGAAGGAAATTCTTTGCAAAAAAACTTTGTTAATGCATCAGTTAGGGTTGATGTCATAGCGACAACAGTTTGGAAATTCTGTTAGTGTTACCCCCCACCACCACCCTACCCTTCACGCCCCCATCCTACACATACCAACAGATGTCGGGGTGTGCCATGTGGTCATCAGTTAGTAAGACCACATCTGGAGTACTGCGTGCAGTTCTGGAGACCCCCATCTCTGCAAAGACATAGACCATGTGGAGGCTGTCAAGAGGAGGGCAACCAAAATGGTGTAGGGTTTACACCAGAAGACATATGAAGAAAGACTAAAGGAGCTTAATATGTATAGCCTTAAGGAAGGGAAGGAGAGGGGGACATGATAGAAACATTCAAGTACCTCAAGGGAATCAACAAAGTTGAAGAGGATAGCATCTTTCAGAAAAAAAGAGATGTGCAAGAACAAGGGGGCACAATTTGAAGATAGGGGAGGGACGGCTCAAAGGTAATGTGAGGAAGTATTTCTTCATGGAAAGGGTTGTAGATGCACGGAACAGCCTTCTTGAGGAGGTTGTGGAGTCAAAAACAATGGGGGAATTCACGAATGCATGGGACAGACATAAGGCAATTCTAGTGGTGGGTAGAAGGAAGTAGTCTGTTGGTTAACTAGGATTTGCAGCTTATCCATTAGGTAGGGAAATGGGCAGACTAGATGGGCCAAGTGGTCCTTATCTACCATCAGATTTTATATTTCTATCTCAGTACTAACCCTCATGCTATTCTCCTATACTGTACCATGTTAGCTTGCTTACACATGGAATGGGGTGAGAGTTGGGCCTCACCATTACCGTTGCCTAGCTGCACAGCACCCGCACCCCATTACACACACACACACACACACAGACACCATACTGGGTCAATGACAATACCATTACATCACCCCTTTTCCCACCCATATCTCTCTCTCCTAACACTCTATAAACCCTCCCTTCCCTACACCCTTCGTGCATACACCAGTATATTACTTATTCCACACTTCCCCTACACTCAGAGAACCCTACTGGGCACATGGCACTAGCATTCCCTCTCCTCCCCCCCCATGTTCTAACCCACCTTCTGTGTCTACTACTATTACTTACCCCCTTTCCTTCCCATGAGAAACAGACACACTCATCTCCTGGGGACATGGCAGTAGCATTTCCTCATTCTCCTCGCACACCCACTTTACTCTGTCGTACCACTACATATCCCCTTCCCACATCTGAACCCCTACACACCAGTAGCATAACTTATTAGACTCTACGCCTACCCCATTCCCCAGCACACAGCCTATACATGAGTACCATCCTCCCTCACACATACACACAGCCCTGTTGTGCCTATACTGTTACCATCCCATCAGTCTCACATACACGGATTCCCTCTCTCATAATACTGCATACTGTCCATGCGCACTCACCCTCCCCTGGGATATTGCACTACCATTTGCTCCCAACACTCTGTCTCTTGTATGACTACATATGCTCATTTTCTCATTCCCCACCCCACAGCACCAGCATGATTTTCTCTCCCCACCCATGGAGACACAAACACACAAACACACTAGTACAATGTCCAAATCCCATACCTCCCATGCCCCCACACCCTGCACAGCACTGACATACACCCCCCACACACACACACACTGTTTTTGGGCCCATGACACTACCATTCCCTCCCTTGTCATCTCTTCCCCCCCTACACACGACTGCCATCTACCCCTACACACACACGCGCACACACACACACACACACACACACACACACACACACACACCTCATGAGCCCATGACACTAACATTCCCTCACTACATACTCCACGCCTTCTCTCCTAACACTGCATGCCCCCTCCACCCAGACCCACACCACATATACACATTCCCCCACACGCTTTACCCCCATACACTAGTACCAATACTTCTCTACCTTGCTCTACCCACTACTAACATCCCCTCTCCACACAGAGACACACCTCCTGGGCCCATGTCACTACCATTCCCACCCCACCTACCTCCCTGTACTCTATCCTAACACTCCATACACCCCCTTCTGTCCCACTGCCACACACAACCCCATGCCACACACACTACTACCATTACCTCTGAGTTCCCCCCTCCCAGAAATGCACACAGTCTTCCTGGTCCCATGCCACTACCATTGCCTTCCCCACTCCCTCTCTCCTAACTGTCCATATCAACTCTCCCAGACCCACACCCCATACACAGCACTCCAATCCCAAGGTCACTCTACCACCCCACATACTAGCACCATTATGTCTCCCCCCACTCTACACACCACTAACACCCCCCAACACACACAGACACCTCCTGGGCCCATACCACTATAATTTCCTCCATCACCTACCCCATTCCCTCTCTTCTACCACTCCATAACCCCCCACACACACCCAGCCCACACACCAGTACCAATGTCTCTTCCCTCCCCCCACACTCCTAGGTACATGTTCCTGTCAACCAGTAAACTTTACATTGTGGTAGGCACAGTTGGAAGTGCAGGGCCTGTAGGGACCCTGCTCGCAATTGTACATATTGATAAGTATTAGTCCATTGGTTGATGATAACACAGGGTGTGGATATCCTATGCACCCCTAGAACATTCAAATTTAATGCAGTAATATGCAGAACTGATAATACTGGACTTATGGGAGAATGTTACAAGGGTTCCTTTGTAGGCCTATGTAGCTACTGTATGGCTCTGTTGTTAGGTGTAAGTGGGAGCGCAGTGCATGGAGTGCCCGTGCTTCTACATATGCATAGCATTACACAAAGTAATGGCAATATGAAGGGAATGCAAGGCCCAGAGGTCCCACACTTCTACAAACACATACAACTAATCACTTGTATTACAGTTTATCCCAAAAATAAGGTAAATTGATTGCAACAAAATATGTAAATACATCGGTTTGGGATGATATTACAGCAACTGAAGTTTGCAAATGTGATCTTAGGGTTAACACTCTTTCACCTCCCCCACACACACTCTACAGAGCACTAACATTCCCCCCCACTTGCCACACACACACACACACACACACACTCACAGTCCTCCTGGGCCATGTTCTTGTTAACCCGTTAACATGATATGCATACAGTACATGAAACATAATCAATGAGTAACAAGACACTGTATTGGATGGTTTTGATGTTTGTTTACTGTTTTTATGCACTACGCACACATTCATATGTTGCACACCCACTGACTGCTCCACCCTCTGACCCCTTATGTGCAGAACCAGGCTTGTCAGACCCCAGCCTCCGCTAGCTGGCAGGCTATATTGGTCACTGTACCCCAACCCTCCCTAGGAGAGGAGAGCTGTCCAACAGATGCTTCATCCTCTCCTTCCCCTTCCAACCCCCAGCAGCCCGAGCTTGCTTCCAAACCCAGGTCACTGGCATGGCACGAAGTGTGGCATCCAGTGCCTCAAACCTCAGCACCACTGGGCTGGCTCAGTTTTGTTAAGTTAAACAAAAAAATAAAGGCTTCTTCACCTATGAAAATATGTTGTTAATTGCATAAAACAAAAGTTTTTTTATCAACTTAAAAATTCTGGAGGAGAGACAGTGGGGTGTCACAGCTGCCTCTGCTACTGGAGGCTGTGAGGAGACCTAAAAAGGGGGTGGCCAAGTAAGAAGGTGCAGGAGAAAAAGGAAGCTGGTTCCTTTGTTGGGGAAGGTACACAAGAGAGGCAGAGAAGGGGACAGGAGATGTGGTTACTGGAGACCAGGACCTTGCTGTTCTGCTGTAGGCTCTGCTGCTGGATCCTTTTCTTCACTCGTCATCTTTTTGATGCTCTTTGTGAACACCTGGACAGTCTGATTTTGATATTTGATTTGTACTGTGTTTGCCTGGATTGCTCTTTCAATTTGGCCTAATTTAGTGAATGTGTTCTCTTGGGTTTTATTCTGGGTTCTTCTTAATTGTATTAGAGTTTTAATGTTTTCATTACTTTCTTTTATGGCCTGAATCAGACTGTTCAGGTGCTCACAAATTGCTTGGGTGTGGGTACTTTGTGGGTCTGTAAAAAAAAAAAAAAAGAAACAGATACAGATCATTAGTGTTACCATATATTGTGCTGGTTTTGTAGTTAATGTGCTACTTCAGTATATTTCAATTCAGGCTTTACTTGTTGCAATTCATTGAACACATCACTGTGTTAACTAATGAGGAAATATGTTAGTTTTGACTATGTGAAACAAAACACTAAGATTTGCCTGTAATGCTCTTAGACTGTGTCTTATCTGGTACTGAATATGGTATTCGTCTAGATGACTTTATGCTGCTTAATTGTGTGGGAGTACTATCTCTCCCCTCCCTCTCCAATCTGCACATTAATATTGTTTGTAGAGTATCATAATTAAGAAAGCAATTTTTTTAACACAATTATGAATCGGATTGGTAGTTTTCTGCATTGTGATTGGCTAACAGTTTTCTCTGGCCATGTTCTTAGCAGGGCATGTTGTGCCAGCTGGTACTGTTTTTGTCAATCAGGATGCAGTGTAGCCAAAGATCCATGCCTTCCACAAACTTTTGTTACATTACTGTTGAAGCATAGACATGCCAGCTGGTAAGCCACTTCACTGATCACTGCGCCATTGCAATGTGTGGTGGCTGAGCTGCTGCTGCCTAGGCCCTGCCATGTGCTGTAAACAGCAACACAAGTACCCTGCATTACTATAGGCAGTGTTTGGTATCCAGTTTGAAAAAGCTTCTGATATTGTTACAATAATAAAAAAACTAAATACACTATTGGCGCTGTGTTGCCGATAATTGGCTGTAAAATGAAAGCAAAAACATCCGTGCTACCATGACTTTAAAACACTGTATGCAGAATAGGAAAAATGTCCTAAATCAGTTGTTTTACTTTTTGTACAACCCCAAGCAAACTCTTGACATCCACTCATTCACGGAAGCTCTCAGAGAAAACTGTTACTATGGTGGCTGCACTCTCCCACATACTCTTGCAGATGCAGCCCCTTTCCTGCCGCGTTCCTTTGTTTCAACTCCATAAAGATCTTCTGTCTTACCTTCTCCATTTTTCTCTCTACTGTCCTTGTCAATTGTGATGAAAACAGCCTACCAGGTATAACTCATTCATGCAAAATAAACTGTAAATACCCTATCTACAACAGCAGCACAAAGCACGAATAGTTTCAAAACTGTGAAGCAGGACAGTGTTCTATATGGTGTCTGGTAATGGACATGCTGAGCTGCAACTTACCAAGAAAGCCTCAATAATAGTTGGATAAATAACATTTAATTAAATGAAAAAAAAAAAGTGTGTGTGTGTGTGTGTGTGTGTGTGTGTGTGTGGTGGGGCAGACACTAATGCCATCTAGTGGCTGAGTGATATATACAGTATACTTTGGTAACTCTTCAATACAGATGGACAATTTTTCTGTATTTTTTACCTTTAAACACTTACTGGCATTTTTTTTATTATATATATATTTTTCCAGTGGTTTCTGGGGGGACTCATTTTATAAGTGAAATAAGAAACTACGAGGTTTGGTTTACAGCCTGATAAGAACACTTCCCAGGTGCTAAAGGCACTCGGTGAAAGTGCCTCATGCCTCATTATGCACATGGGGCCCATAAACCACACCTTGTCATGTCTTATTCCTTACTTGAGTAATATGGAAAGACTGTACTATTATTGGATAAACAATTAACAACAAAAGTGAACGAGAAACAATGGGAAATGCAGCTCTGCGTATGTCACTTGTGATAAAAAAATAATTAGGATGCCTGTAACATTCAGTTTGCTTTATAAACTTATAAATCTTTAAGATATTTTGTAGATGTTATATGCAGTGTACATATGGTGAGATGATCCGGGCTCTGTCTCTTCATCTTTTATTACAGACAAGGTCCTGGTCTCCAGTGGTTCTGTAAGAAGGTAAAAAAAAATATGAAACATAAAAATGGATCAATACTATAACAAGAAACAGTCATTGACTCTGATTGGTTTGCTGTCCATGACAACAGGAATGGAACGGTCTTGTTTCCATTGTGCCATACCATGTAAAGAGGTCAGTTTGTGTTTAGTAGTGTAGCTAATAATTTTAATTAATAACAGCACTTGGCACAAGAGGTGAGTTAATATAAAACATGACTAATATGTAGCAGCATTAAGAAATCATTCATCACATTTATGACATGGGTATCTTTAAATGTACAAGGTGATTGTTGGAGAGACTGTGCATGTCCATACATTTATGTATGTTATGCTAACACTCAAAGTGAGAAGGTTTTTAAGTGAAAGACCTACTCATGTCTAGCTGTTAGGTACAAGGAAATGGTAGTTGGAACTTGTTCAACTGTGGAGAGTCTCATTTGCGGTTTGCCATCTTCCTTGTAGCTTTCAGCATCTTGGCATGCTCAGTGCAACAGGGAAGCAAGCACCAGATGGTCCTGTCAACGGCAACACTTATGTGTAGGAAGTGGTAACAGAAGGAGAGCAGCAACACCGGACTGGCATGCAGGGTAGCAGACATCGGGTGCTCTTCCTCACTGGACAGGGGAACAGAGCAGCATACACGGGCCAGCACTGCAGAGAGTGGAATTGGTGAGGGCCAGGGATATAGCAGTCGATGCTCCTGCAAGTTGCAGCAGTACTGGGTTAGTTCTTCCAGAAGGTAAGTGTGGAGAGTACAGAACAGGTGCTATCTCACCCATAGGAATCGTGGAGAAGGGAGTGGGCAGAGAAGGACAGTGACAGAATAATGGTTAAGGTGTGGTATACTTGTTCCTGTGTGTCACTATCCAGCCATGCACCCAGATGGATTATGGAGGCGATATGTCTTATACGGCAAGAGGGTAACCCATCAACCCCCCCATATAGGTCGTGGAAGAAGCAGGAAAGAGGTGCTACTCATCCACCCACCCACCTAAATGGATTGTGGAGTATGGAGTGGTTAGAGAAGGATAGCAGCAAGATGCAAAGACATGGGTAGTGGAGGAGGTAGTGTTTATTGAATAAGAGGGGCAAAGGGGTTGGTGAAAATCAGAGACGGCAGTGCATTGTGCCATGAAACAGGGCAGCACTGAGTAGAGTGACCTGTTCAGTGCTCAGTAATAAATGTTCAAACAGGTCTATTACAGTAGTGATAGAAAGTACCCAAATTACGTAATTTAGTTCAGATAGCATGAGAAGTAAAGCTGATCAGTAGCAATGGAGACAGATATCTGATGCTGATTAAAACTCAGAAACAAGAGGTATGTGTGTCCAAATAACATTTTGAATTAGTAGAACAATGTAATCAGTAAATCAATGGTCATGGAGCTAAGAACACTATATGACATTGAAAGAAATTCAAGAACAATAACAAACGTAAACACAACACCAGATTGGTATGTGAAAGTTTATAATATTTTGTAAAGAGTAAATAGAATTTCTCAAACTTTTGAGCCTATGTTATAAGCGTAATAACCCACTCCAGGGTGTTGATTAATTGACAGTGACTGCACACACTAGGGTTATTGCTTACTTGTACCTCTAACTCTTACACATGTATGGATATGCACATAAAATAATATGAACATGAATACATATGTAGTAATAATGCAACATTACTGCTTTTGCCCATCGCTGAAAGATTTCAGTCTTTTTTCTATTTCACTTTTATTTCTCTGTTGCAAGAATTAGACACCATGCTACTATTATAATGTCCTACTTCATATGTGTATCTTGTGAGTATTTGCTGGTACTTATGTTCTGTGGTGATGACGATAATGTCATCATCAACCACTTCTTCTGTCCCCTCCTCTGCAGGGACCAGGCCTGGGCTAGCTGGTGTTGCCTCAGCTGTGGCTCCAGTTGCTGTTGTAAAAGAAAAAAAAAATACGATCAGCACTTTCTGTTTCACTGTGTAACATTACGTGCTGTTAACATGTGTGTGATTTCTCTTCTTACAAAGTGTTACAATTACGTAACATTTTTTAATCTATTATTCATTATAGTAATATTGCTGATATTATTTGGTATGTTTTTATTATTCTATGCTACTATATTGCATTAAATACATGATACAAGTATTGATGTCATTGGCTGTTAACAGGGATACACATAGGTAAAATATATTAATATTTGTTAAATGCAGATCACTGTGATGTCATATGCTATTATGCATAGAATTTCATGCATTTAATATGCCGGCTTTGTTGCTGTTTTGACATGCCAATGTTATTCTATTGTACTTCTGATGTTGACACTGTGGCAGAAGAACTTGAAGTAGCTGCAACAGTTGTTTTTCACGTATTTAGTATGTGGGTGGCATAATATAGCATCTGTTGACAATTTGCAAGTCAGTTTGATTGTGAAAAGAAAAAATAACATATTGTAACAATATACTAGACAGTATGCCTATGCCTCTGAGCTTGCTATTGATAAATTATTAAATGGGTAAGAACAATGCTGGGTACTGATTGGTGATGAAACAGTTTTCAACTGGACATTATCCCGTAACAGTGGCCTACTTGAAATAACTATGTATAAGAATTGCATTAAATAAACTTACAAAACTCATTGATAGTTACAGTAAGGTACTTCATGGGATGGTTTATGCGGGACTGACGCCACTTCTCGGGTGGTGTAAGTACTCAAATATGCCTTGTGCTTAAAACCACCTGAGTTGAGCCATTATTGCACCTTAAGCATTCCCCTTCCACCCATTCTGTCATGCCATATTACTTAATTGAACAATAGTGGTATTTTATAAAAATTTGGAATTTTATTTATGGTGAAGTACTCTCTCTCCAAAATTTGGCTTCCCTGCCTGGAGCCACAGCTGGTACGTTTGGTCATACCAAGCCCTGTCCTTCTCTGGTACCTTCCCCAGCTTTTCAATTTATAGAATTTTTGTTGGATCAGCTTCCACTTTCCCCTGTGTTTTCTCCACCTCTTGTCCTTGAGACCCTTTTCATGCATCAGGTATTTGGCCACCCCATCCAGGTCTCCTTCAGAGGCATGTTGGTGGCTCTCATCACGATTCTGGGGTTAGCAATTTAGTAACAGCCTCCAGCAGCAGAGGCAGCTGTTCAACAGTCCAATATTTTGTCATTTCTGTAAACGAAGCAAACATAAGGGGAAAAAAGGTTTTAAATATGATAATATATGTATATATATAAGTGGCTAAGCCATATACAACAGAACTAGCATATGTAGCATTATGCATGTGGTATAATACTAAT
The DNA here is from genome assembly GCA_016271365.2 of Neoceratodus forsteri. Taxonomy (NCBI): domain Eukaryota; kingdom Metazoa; phylum Chordata; order Ceratodontiformes; family Ceratodontidae; genus Neoceratodus; species Neoceratodus forsteri. The sequence continues at coordinate 1,164,023,962 of CM057456.1, read as the reverse complement.
ATATTTGTTAAACATTACTATGGTATATGTAAATTCTGTAAACTCATTAGGCAAAACATGCTGTATGATTGTGGGTAAATTCTGCATAACACACAACTAAGGAATGCCATTTATTAAAAACATAATTATACAGTAGGGACAAAAAAGCTGACACCTGATTGGTTACCTGCCAGGATTTACAATGTGTAAATCCTGCTAGTACCCAAATGGAAAAAGTGCCAGCTGCACCCCCCACCCTGTCAATATCACTTTGACACCGAACATCAAAGCCGTCGGCCGCCATTTTATCTACCCTTGCTAAGCAAATGTGGTAAATTCAAAACCATCACAATGGACTGCTCTTTTGATGTAATAGACAGAAATGAGCTTGACAACATATTTCAAACATTCCAACCCCTTTACGGCCACTAGAATGTTTCAGAACTCTGAAGAAGACTTACCTGAGGAAACACTCCCAGTATCCAAGCACATACCCGCCGCTACCACCTCAGAGGTGCCACCAATGCCAGTCAGTTCTCATCCTACAGCATTACTCAGAAGACATATGAGGACAGATTAACAGAACTCAATATGTATACCCTTGAGCAAAGGAGGGAGAGAGGTGATATGACCGAGGCATTCAAACACCTTAAGGGCATTAACCAGGTGAAAGAGTCTAACATGTTTAAATATAAGAAAAATAGCAGGACAAGAGGACACAGCGTGAGATTAGAGGGGGGCCAATTAAGGGGGAATGTGAGGAAATTCTTTTTCACAGAAAGGGTGGTGGATGAATGGAATGGCTTACCACAAGAAGTGGTGGCTATGAATACAGTGCAGGGCTTCAAACAGGCATGGGATAGGCATAAGGGAGCAATACAAATGACTATGAATAGATAGACCACTGACAGAGCAAAGGCCGATGGCACATTTATAAGGTAGAAAAAGAAATGGGCAGACTGGATGGGCCTTGCGGTCCTTATCTGCCGTCGACTTCTATGTTTCTATGTTTCTATGTTACCAGCCCCACCTACGGGAAATGCCCTCTGCACTGCTCCTCCACTCATGACAGGCCTCCCAGCTCCTGCAATGAAAAAAAACAGACATCCAACAGTAAATGAAGAGCAATTTATAAACCTTGAAATACAGAAAAATGAACCTACCACATGGAAATAAAGAGGGCAGTCAAAGTCTTTTTAGACTGGTGTGCACACAAAAAAAAATTCCTGTTGATTTACACTCTATTCCTGTGACAGACCTTAATAACATATTAAGAAACTTCTATGTAAACAATGATTGAATTCGAGCATGCATGGGACAGCCATAAGGCAATTCTAGGGGGTGGGGGTAGAAAGAAGTAGGTTGCTGGTTAACTAGGATCTGCAGCTTATCCATTAGGTAGGGAAATGGGCAGACTGGGTGGGCCAAGTGGTCCTTATCTGCCATCAAATTCTATGTTTCTATGTCACAGTGAGAAATACAGATGGGGAGCAATATGTTTTGGCTAGTTCTATTGGGCTACGATCAGGACTAAACCGCTATATAAATGAGCCACCCATATATCGAATAATCAACTTAATGAATGACATAGACTTCACATCATCAAATAATGTTTTCAAACGTGTCATAAAACAGTACCGAAAGCAGGGGAAAGATAAGCAAAATCACCATCCACTGCTTTCACAGACAGAGTTGTCATTTCTCCGCTTCTCACCAGCTTTGTCTTCTAGCACTGCTAAAACTCTAGTACAAAAAGTGTGACTGGACATCCAGCTACACTTCACCAGGAGAGGAAACAAGGGTGTTCAAAACCTCACAGTAAACTCTTTTGAGCTAAAATACACAACTGAGGGCACAAGATACATCACACAATCGTTTAATGAAGAAACAAAAAAACATAAAATTGTTCATGACCCCACACGTCAAGCAGTGAAAGGCTACATGCTAGAAATACCACAAGACCCACTTCGCCTAGTGAACAGCTTCTTAAAATACATCTCCAAACTTCCTCCTGACCCTCCAGCTTTTTTTTGTCACTCCAAAAAAGTATACCAGGAACTACTAGACACCCAAGAAATATGATACACCTGTGAGCCTATGGGGTAAACTATTTGGGAAAAATGCTCCTGATGATCTGCCAATAAGCTGGACTCCCAACACAATATACCAATCATTCTCTGTGAGCTACGGCTCTAACTCTTTTGTCAGATGCTGGAATGTACGCCAGACAAATTGTGAACATTACAGGATACAAAAATGAAGGCTCCCTAATGTAACTGATTATGTCACATGGTCCTCCATAATTTCTGGCAAAAGCCCTGAAACCATAAAAAAACCCACAAACACAAGTCACAAACCCAAAACGAAAGCAATACAGTAGATTCCACTTAAGTGCACTTCGGATTAGTGCACATTTCGGTTTAGTGCACTACTTTTAATTTTTCCCAGTTTATTTCATATATGTTACGTGTTATAAATTCCGCTTAAGTGCACTCTGTTTTAGTGCACTTTTTGGTTAAGTACACTGGCCCCCATTGAACATGCGCATGCTAATCACTGTAATCACTATAATTAACTCCATTTTTTTTATTGACTCCTAATGAGGTGTTGCAGGTGTATTTAACACCTCATGCTGAGCTGGTTCAGTATTTTCCACAGGCAGGCAGGCAGAGAATGGAGAGGATGGAGAGAAAACAAGTGATGTTAACACTCACCCAGAAAATCCAGGTGCTCCAGCGATTGGAACAGCAGAATGTCAGGAGGATAGAGGTCACCTCTGAATTCAGAGTTGATGTTTCCACTGTTACATGCGTTGCTTTAAGTAAGGGCAAATTGCTGTCTGACTGGGAGAGATGTAAAAACCAAACAAGAAAAAGAAGGAGAGCAGGGAAGAGTGAGGAGGTGGAAGCAGCATTGCTGTGATGGTTCACTACAGCCAGGGGTATGGACGCTCCTGTTAATGGGCCAATCTTAGTAAAGAAAGCCGAAGATCTTGCAGCAACCATGGGGCTAAATTTTACAGCCACAAGTGGCTGGTTAAGCTGCTGGAAAGAAAGGAATGGCATCATATTCAAGAGGTGTCACGGGGAGACGAAAGACGCTGATGGAGAGTCAACTGACACCTGGTTAACCACTGTGCTCCCACAACTGTTAAAAGACTATCCCCCAGACTGCATATTTAATTGTGACAAGACCTGACTTTGCTTTAGAGCTATACCTGAAGGGACACTCTCATTTAATTCTGATTCAGCATGTGGTGGTAAGAAAGCTAGAGAGCATATCTCTGTTCTCTTTTGTTGCAACCTGTCTGGAGACAACAGGAATGGTGCCAGATGCTGAAATATATGGGGAGGCAACTGGTTGGACAGATGAGGGTGAGAAGCAGATTTTGGCAAAAACTGGAACCACAGACATGTAGGTAAACATGACAGAAGCTCTGAACTGTCTTGAGCGATTGAGCTTATTTGTTCACACCAGAGAGAAAAAAGATTTAACAAAACTCTTTGAATTTGAACACTATGTGACACAACTCACTATACAGAACACCAAAGTAAAATATCATATTTTTTCAGAGCAGTTAACATGGGTGGTAGTGCTGGGGATAACTACCAGGGAAACAGAAATGTGATTAGGAAGAGTTGAGGGCAAGAAAGGTTTTTCTTTAAAATAACACGTACACTTCCGAATGTATATTTATACTTATTTTACTGCCTTTGTTCACAGTGACACTTTAGAATTTTTTAAAATAATCTGAACTGATCTGAAATATGTGAGATATGTGAAATATTAAAGAAATCAACTGTGTTTGGAAACTTGTTTGTGTAACTTCTTTGACTGCGATCACAGGGGTGTTAATAACACTTTGCTAGACTGCCAAAAATACAGACTTCGGCTAAATGCACATTCTGTTTAAGTGCATGATTTCTTTGTGCAAAATGATCATGCACTTAAGTGGAATCCACTGTACTTCTTTCCAGAGCACACTAATGCTCCCTCTACAAGCAAAGAATATTTTACTGAAGATGCAACTTTTACCTCAGTCTGTCCACAGAAGCGGCCAATAAACCCAGCACTCTTTAACCTGAAACAGACCATACTGACTAAAGACTCACAAACATCAACACTTCAGACTGTGATCTATTGTACCCAGACCATCCTATCTCAAACCTCCACAAATGCAAAATCTACCAGTTTACTGATATGTGCCATGCAACAACCTCCTCAACCAGAAAATGCACCTTTTCCATAAGAACAATTCATCCAGCCTGAAAATGTAGAAGACAAAATCATTCTCCAGCTTGCAGACCTGGAACCACTGCACAATCAACTGGAAACCACTCAAAGCAGGCCATTCAATGACATCCAAAGCAACAACAGACAACGAAGAACCCCTGCAGCCTCAGAGCTGTCCACATCATGCCCATCACTTAGCCACTTCATAAACTACGGCACAATCAACTTCTATGGAATTCCAAATCCACAGCTAACAACTAAAAGGTAAAAAAAACAGCTAACAGCACTTTAAAAGTAAAAAAGGGTAACATCAACAATGAGATAAAAATCTCTTCAGTCTCTTTCAGGCACATCACTCATCTCTACCACTACAGCAGTCTACAAGAGCAACAAAACCCAACAAGACCACAGCTCGAGTACACCATACCAATGATATTTCTTCATCTCCACCAGAAAATAAACAGAGAAGACATCGTTCAGATACATGAAAACAAAGACAGAAATTGCAACCAAAGACTGTCACTGTGCAACACTGAAAAATACCACATTTAAAAAAAAATATATAAAAAATGCTGATAAATGCAAAAAGCAAATAGTCTATTATACAAAAAAAGTTTCTTCTTTCAAACAATTTGTTGTTCATTAACTCAAAACCTTGTTTATGTTAAAAAGTTATGTGCACATCCAACATTATTACATTTGTCTTCTTAACACATCAGTTCTGTCAGGGACTATTTTTTTTTTCAAATCAATAAATCTATATATACTTAAAATTAATCAACCATTAAACTTTCCTAATTCCATTTTCACAATTCCTAATTGTATAATTGCAATATCCTACTAGAGGGTGTGGGTGATGCCAGGATTTACCCACTTCTGGTGCATTGCTGGTCACTCAGCTGCACCTCATGACCAAACAACACACCAGACATGGGTAAATCTTGGCATCACCCATACCCTCTCATGGTATATTGCTTAATTATACAATGGGTAAGAAAATGCTGGTTTCTGATTGGGTGGCTGGCATGATTTACAACATGTTAATTGTGTCATCATCCCACGATAGAGGTACCAGTCAATCAGGATAGCAGACTTCAAAGCCGGTGGCTGGTATACATTTTTTTCTCACTATCTGGGAACCTCGAAAATCAAAATACAAAAATGATAACTTCCCTCATGTTTATTTCTACATTGTATAATAATGATATGCCACAATATGTTGTGGGTAATTGCAAGATTACCCACCTCTGATGTGATTGCTTCAGTCAGCTGTGCCTCATGAGCAAAACAAAACACCCATGGTTAAATCCTGTCATCACCCACAACATATTGTGATACATAGTTTAATTATACACATTTAACATTAATTTCACACATGTCCATTGAATAATCATAATAAGGTGCCCCCAGGGTGTGATTTATTAGTTGAATTACCAAATTCTTCTGCGCTTAAGCCACTCACCTGTGCTTCGGGACACAGCATGTAAGATGTGTGAAAATACTTAGTAAAAAACACCTTGTTGTGCCTTATTGCTTAACTGCCCCCACACAAACACACACCCACGCACACACACGTGTGCACACACACACACGCACACACACATATATCACCTTGTGTACTTTCCATTTAAATATTTGGTAAGGCTGTTGCAAGTATGTGACCTCTGTGTTGTGAATAATATAGGTAGTGAGTGCATAGTGTGTATTGTTAAATTTTCTTTGTGAATTTTCTATTCATTGTGTGCATTTCTTGTTCTATTTTTGACCAAAACAGGTTGTCTCATAAAAGAACCTTTTTTTGTGGCTCAACACTTTGCCAAGACACAATGTTCTTTAGATCACAGAGAGGATGCCATGTCGGAGGTCTCCCCATAACAGGCAATTGCCAGTATCTAAGAAGTGCACACTGTCTCTTAGATACAGCCAATCTTTAAAATACTACTTGATTCAGGATGAAAGATTGCGTGCATTCCCAGATCACATAAAAATGCAGAGATGTGTATGTTTATTTTTTTTCTTGTCCTGTCAATCAGATACATGTGTTGATCTGCATGCCAGACCACATGCTCTGTAATATCTGAATAGAGTATTTCACAAGTAGGTAACATCTCTGAAAGTGAAGATACAGTGTGTCCAATTTTGCTTCACCAACTAAATCTATCTAATTAAGCTAGCCCTGGCAAAAAGAAACACAGGTGAGGGGGTACAGGCAAAGTGGGCAAGCATTAAGGATGCAATACTTGAAGCAACATCCCATTGTGTTAGACAGAAAAGGAAGTGCAAAAGAAGAAGGAAACCACTTTGGTTCTCAAATACAGTAGAAGAAAAGGTCAGAGTCAAAAGGTTGGCCTTCAGGAAATACAAAGGAACACAGCGGGATGAAGATAGGGAGGCATACCAAACTGCCCTAAGGGAAGCAGGGGAAGGCAGTAAGGCAGGCAAAGTCCCAAACTGAGGAAACACTAGCACGGACAGTAAAAGAAGGTGACAAGACTTTCTATAGATACATTAGTGAAAGAAAAAGTCTAGAGGAGGTATTGCTAAGCTTAATGGAGAAAGGAAGCATGTGAGGAGGAGGACCCTGTAAAGGCATCTATCCTAAATAGATAATTTTGCTCAGTATTTACTGAAGAAGGTAGGGCAGGGCCCACAGCTCAGCATCATGGACACAGGGGGGAGGGAGGTGAGCACTACTCCCTTCACAAAAGAAAGGGTCCTACAAGAGCTTGCTAAGCTCAGGGTGGATAAGGCAATGGGACCTGATGGCATACATCCCAGGGTACTTAAGGATCTAAAGGTGGAACTAGCAGAGCCATTAGCAGAACTGTTTAGTGAGTCTCTGAGCACAGGAGAGGTCCCAGAAGACTGGAGAAGGGCTCATGTGATCCCACTCCACAAGAGTGGTAGCAGGGAGGAGGTGGGGAACTACAGACCAGTCAGTCTTACCTCAGTAGTGGGCAAGATTATGGAGGCACTCCTTAAGGAAAGGGTAGTGCAACACCTGGAATCCATAGGGGCACAGGATCCAAGACAGCATGGGTTTACAAAAGGAAGGTCCTGTCAAACTAATCTCATAGATTTCTTTGACTGGGTAACCAGAGTGGTGGAGCAAGGGAAAGCAGTTGATGTTGCCTACCTTGACTTCAGCAAAGCTTTTGACACTGTTCCACATAGAAGATTGATAAATAAGCTGGGTAGGCTCAGGGTGGGTCAGAAGTTGGTCAAATGGGTGGCAAACTGGTTGACAGGCAGAAAACAGAGAGTGGTGGTAAATGGTATACAGTCAGAAGAGATGCAAGTCACAAGTGGGGTACCTCAGGGATCAGTCCTGGGCCAGTCCTCTTCAACATCTTCATTAGTGACATTGCAGATGGACTAGAGGGTAAGGCTTGTCTGTTTGCAGATGACACCAAGATCTGCAACAGAGTAGATGATCCAGATGGGGTGGGCAGAATGAGAAGAGATCTGGATAAACTAGCAAAATGGTCAGAAGAGTGGCAACTAGGATTTAATGCAAAGAAGTGCAAAATCATGCACATAGGGAAGAGAAACCCTGAAGCCACCTATAGGCTGGGAGGGGAGTTGCTAGCAGTCACAAAGGAAGAAAGAGACTTGGGCATCATCATCACTGATGACCTGAAATCATCAAGCAGACCTCTAAAGCAGTAGTAGGCTAGGGGGGTGTTAGGGTGTATTAGTGGGGTATCACAAGTCGTAAGACGGAGGTAATAATCCCTCTTTACAAAACACTGGTTAGGCCCCATCTGGAGTACTCATGCAGTATTGGAGGCCACACCTTCACAAGGACATTAATCCAAATTGAGGCAGTCCAGAGAAGGGCAACCAAAATGGTGCAGGGACTGCATCAGAAGACATATGAGGACAGATTAACAGAGCTCAATATGTATACCCTAGAGCAAAGGAAGGAGAGAAGTGATATGATAAGGACATTCAAAAACCTTAAGGGCATTAACAAGGTGAAAGAGTCTAACATGTTTGAATATAAGAAAAATAGCAGGACAAGGGAACACAGCATGAGATTAGAGGGGGGCCGATTAAGGGGGAATGTGAGGAAATTCTTTTTCACAGAAAGGGTGGTGGATGCATGGAATGGCTTACCACAAGAAGTGGTGGCTATTAATACAGTGCAGGGCTTCAAACAGGAATGGGATAGGCATAAGGGAGCAATACAAATGACTATGAATAGATAGGCCACTGACAGAGCAAAGGCAGATGGCACATTTATAAGGTAGAAAAAGAAATGGGCAGACTGGATGGGCCTTGCGGTCCTTATCTGCCGTCAACTTCTATGTTTCTATGTTTCTATGTATCCACCTTTTGTTTCTTAAATCATTCCCTTCAAGATGGATTAGCAGTATATCTGGCACAGAGTGATTGCTTAACAGATGTAGCATAGTTGGCATTAGCTGCTACCATCTCATGCCTCCCTTGCCAAACTAGTAAACTTTGCAATTTGGAATTCTTAAGTCTGTACCATGAATGATTTCTCTGAGCATATTCACCACCTCAATGAATTAATCTACTGCCCACCATCCACACTGTGATTCTGGAGTTTTCTGCCATGCTAACAGTTTCTTGCAAAACAGATTGACAGAGAGCTCAATAAGACAGTTTGAATCTGTTGGTGTCTAGTGTCATCTGAACAACTGTAGCAGCAATATTCTAATGGCTTTGTATTCTACCTGAGAGAGATAGCAACAGTGGGCAAACTAAATATTTATTGGCTGTTATTACAGCACTTCTAGGCTGCCAACAGTAACATTATACTTCATATCTGGCAGAATATATTTTGTTATTGGCTGTGGCATAGACAAAACACAGTTTTGTTTTGCTGGGAATTAATGCCTTTCTTATTGGATGATTTGAAACAATACAGCAGAAGAGGCATTCTGATTTGCCGCTAACTTGCTCGATACACACAAGCTTGCTGTGCTAGAACTCCCTTTGGAACTGATAAGTGTGGTGGTCAGTACTGTTTCAAGGTCTGTCTTAAACTCTTAAAATTAATAAAATAAATGATTGAACATTATGAGACTTGCACTAATCTAGATAGGAAGGTATTAGCTTTAAACAGTACTATTTTAAGCAGGCAACAATATCTGGACATTCACTTTTGAAATGTATTTTGAGGTGATGTACTTACTGTGAATCCTATGAAGCTCAGCAGTTTTCTCATAATGGTGCTATTTCCTTCTTCTTCTTTTTATTAAAGTATGATTGGCTGTGTTAAAGTATGTCCTGTGGTACATCAAATTTATTAAAAAAAGTCACATTTGCATAAATTAGTGGTGTGCTATCATTTGCTAGTGTGGAGTATCAATCTTCTGTCACTGGTTTGTGATTGGTTAGATGTGGTATGTGGGTGTTTTTTTCAGGAAATAAAATATGGCTACTTAGTGGAGCTGGGTCAAAATTTGGTCTTATTATCACCAATTTCTTAATTAGCATGCTGGATTTGTGTGCTTTTAGCAATATAGCATAGGTGTGTTACTTTAATGGATCATTTTTGCATTGTTCTCCGGTCACTAGCATTTCTAGAAACAGATTTAACAAACTTACTGGTTGTAAAGCATCATGGTAGGCAAAGGTAGAAGATCACAGCAGCTCGACAAAAAAAAAATTGCACTCTAGCATTTTTTTGACAGCACACATATTGCAATGTTATGTATAGAAGAGGCTAATGCTTTGCTATTGTTATTGTTCTACGGAGCTTGAAAACTTTCACGGTTACATTTTTTGACCTAGGCAACATGGTGTTTTTCAATGGGGCTTGCTCACTGAGCTTGAAAACTTTCCTGATAACATTTTTTACCTCAAAAACATAGTGGATTTCAATTGGACTAGGTCATGGAGCTCAAAAACATTCACACTTACATTTTTTACCTCGAAAACATAGTGGATTTCAATTGGATTCGGTCATGTAGCTAGAAAACTAGCTTGGTTACATTTTCCAACCCTGAGAACATAAAGTATTTCAGCGAGGCTCATCAACATAGCTCAAAAACTGTCACAGTTACATTTTTCAACCTCGATAACATAATGTATTTCAATGGGGCTTGTTCACGTAGCTTGAAAACTTTCGTGGTTGCATTTTTCTACCTCACTAACATAATGTATTTAAATGGAGCTCTTCACGTAGCTCAAAAACTTTTGTAGCCTCATTTTTCTACCTTGAAAACATAATGGATTTCAATGGTCCTCTGTCAAGCAGCTCAAAAATGATCATGGTAAAATTTTTTGACCTCAACAACGTAATGTATCTCTATGGGATCCATACACGTTGCTCAAAAACTTTAGCGGTTACATATTTTTGACCTTGACAACATAGTGTATTTGATTGGGCCTCATTCACAGAGCTCAAAAACATTTGTGGAAACATTTTTTGGCCATGACATACTGTATGTCAATGGGGGTTGTTCACACAGCTTGATAACTTTTGTGGTTACATTTTTAAGCCTTTGACAACATTATGCGTTTCAATAGGGCTTGTTCATGTAGGTGGAAATCTTTAGAGATTATATTTTTTCTTATGAACTTAATGTACACAGTAAAATATTATTGTACTGTTGTTTATTTGAAATGTTTATTGGGAAATATTAATAGTGATAGGAAACCGATAAAACATTTTCTTTTGTTTTATAGGTGTGTGATCCTGTATCATTATATTGCCTGAAACCTGTTTTTTTTGTTGAGAGAATGCCTACAAGACAGAGACAGAGACAGTAGAATAAGCATAGAAGTGATAAGTATTGTAGTGATGTTAAATTGATAACGAGTAAGGTAGGCAGTAAAAATGCCACAAGGAAAGTTAAGGACAGTGTAAGGTCTATTAACAGGAAAAGGTTGCCTGCTGATTATGAGATAAATTAATCAATCAATCAATCAATCAAAATCTTTATTTAACCAGGCAAACATCATTGAGCAAGCTCATTTTCAAGATGAGAAAGGAGAGGTTAACAATAAATACAAAGGAATACTCAGTTACTTCATAATTGGGTAAACAATATTTACAAAATGAATTCACACTTACATAGTATTTACATAGAGCAGTAATTATACACAGGAGGGTTATAATACACACAAAATAGAGTATTAAAAAGAGCCATTAAGCTAAGACCATGAAGAGTATGCAGCTAAAAAGTAGAGCAACTGCAGTATAGTATATACAGGTTAAATGTACACAACTATAATTACAGTGTGTATTTGAAGCATCCTTGAACATAATTATTGATTGAAAGAGCTTGGTAGGCATGGGAGGGGTGGGGAAGGGGATGCAAGAGGGTGAGTAAGGAGCGGTACACGGTACATGTCTGCAAGGGCATGTAGTGATTGTAGAGGTGAGGGTGGCAACAGTTAGGGAGTGGAAAGCAAAACACCATGATGGTGTCAATGGGGGTAAGCAAAGAGTATAGGTGGGAGCCAGGGTGACATGGAAAAGGAACTAACAATAAGGAAAAAAAAAACACAGGGTTGGGAAAGAAGGAACAGTCAAGTAAGTTCTTATAGGCTGTAACATTGTCCAAGAGGAGTGGGAAAGAAGCACCAGTAAAAGGATGCACTGAAGCAGATGGAGCTGAGGCTAGGGGAAGGTGGCATTAGGGGAAGCAGTTACAGGATTCCTTGATAGAACAAGAATAAAGCACTTTGAAGGCTGATAGTTTGGGTAAGCCAACTTAAGGGTTTTTTGCAAGTTGTTCCAGAGAAAGGGTTAAACGTGAGATATGGCAGACCTACCAAAATGCGACTTGAACTTCGGTACTGCAAGCGAGATAATGGAAGAACTCTTTAAGGCATATTTACTTATCATACCTAGAGGAAGACAATCTGAGATGTACTGAGGCAACATCTTTGTGATGGCCCTTAATGTCCAGAGAGCTGCATTCCTCTGTCTTCTATAGTTAAGGGATGACCAGCCTACTGCAGTGTAAAGGGAGCAGTGATGTGTGAAGTATGGAAGACCAGTTATGAACTTCAAGGCCTGATGGTAGAGTGTGTCTAATTTAGCCAGGGCAGACACGGGGCCTTTGCCTATAAAGGAAATCTGTGTAGTCCAATAAGGTAAGGAATGCGGTTTGGACCAGTCTCTTCCTGGCATCCAGTGTTAGAAAATGTTTGATCCTATAGAAGAGGCCAAGCCTCTGCCTAAGCTTCTTTAAGAGATCCTCAGTGTGATCACAAAAGAAAAGCTTTTGGTCAATCCACACCCCCAGGTAATTGAATTTAGTAACATATTCCAGTGATTTTCCAAGAAGACTGTGGATCTAGGGACTATTACCTTGAGCTGTGGAATTATTGATGTATGCAAATGGAGAAAAAAGCAACAGATTTTTTTTTTTGGTTTTCAGGAGCAGTTTCTGGTGCAGTAGTTGAAGTTGTAGAAGATTAAATTCCTGTTGTAGATCCCTACAAGCTGCTTCCAGAGATGGTCTTCTGATATAAAGTACCGTGTCATTGGCAAATAGGTGGATGTTAGCAGATTTGATGTCAGCGTCAATATTCTCGATGTAAATTGCAAAAAGCAATGGACTCAGTATAGAGCTTTGTGGTATGCCCCTCAGTAGAGGTTTCAGGGATGAGAATTCCCCTTCAGCCTTGACCTGCTGCTGTCACCCTGTTAGATAGTTCAAGAACCACCTCAGCAATGTGAGCAGCTTGTGGTCAACTGTATTGAATTCCTTGCTTAAGTCTAGATGCTTGCCTCAGTTTGTTATTTAGAGAAACTGTAGACTACCCACTTCCTCATCCTGATGTTGGGATTGTGGAGCACAACAGAGTTGCCCAGGTTGCAAACATTTGTATTGCAACCTGTAAACAGAAGTACAGTTCTGTTATTTGTGGCCATCTTAGCAAGTTAACATTTTTCCAAAAGTTAGCTTCAAAGGCTAAGGTTGATCAGATTATTTCTACCATAATGAGATGTCAAGGCAAATGACTAAAGAGTCAATTGTTCTTAATGAAATTATGATTTAGGGTTTGTAGATTTGTGAATATGGCACTTAGTGTTCTTTCACATTTGTGGAAACAAATGATGAGAGCGATTGAACGGTTCACTGCTTCAGTGCAGTATGTTCATAGTAGGCTATAAATAGTTGGCACTCTGAACAGAGGCAACTTTTGTGAAGTGTTTCAAGGCATATGGCTACATAAGCAGCACTCAGAGGCTTTTTTTGGCAAGAGTCTTACAAATCAGTTTCTGAGCAACTTGTAAATTCTGTTGATGAGGTTGACAAGGCTTGTAATATGTTGAATATGACACACAGTGAAGAACTAAGTGTGACAGATGATAACACAAACTCAACAACTGAGATGCCAACCAAAAGCTGTGCATCATGGAGATGTGATGAGACCTGCAATCTCAGGCAAGCATCGTTTGATGCTGTTGTATAGTTTGTGAATCACTTTCTTGCCACGAAGAAGAAACAGAGATGCAACTTATTATAAGATTGATCCCTGTGAGATTCGCAAACATAAAGGACTGCAGGGGCATTCCTTGGCTTGCTTAGACAGAGGTGTATGAAAGAGTGCATTTCATCATATACTTATGATTGCTGTACACAACCCAGCGATGCTTAGCTTTGTGCATAAAATATACCAGGCAAGAAAAGCTGTATCAGTATACAAACAACTTGATGAGTCATTGAAAGCAAGAGATATGGAAGCTGCAAAAATTGTGATACAGGATGTGCAACGTAATAGTAAACATTATGATGTACCCTGTGATGACACATCAGCCACTGTATCATGTACTCTCACTCTTCGGGAATCCAACATACTGAAAACATTCAGGAAACTCATTGCCAAGCTTGAACTGACTAAGAGAAAGAAGTTTGACTCTGTGTGTGTGTCTCATGTCACAGACTACTTTACAGACAGCAGGCTGTTACAGTTGATCTGGAAAAAATTAAATCCTTTAATGACATGTGGGCATGACTGTTGGCCTACCTACTAGTAAAGAATGACTTTGACCCAGACCCAGTGGTCATCATGTGTCACTACTGTTTGATAAAGGTGAAAAATAACACTCTGCCACCAAGGTATGTTTTGAACAATATGGAGGCAGATGTCACACCTATTGAGATTGCTGAACTGAATATGTTTGAATGGATACTCATGAAACCATGAAACTGTTTCAGACTATTCTACACCCAAATACAAAAACACATAAAGTACCCCAAAAAGAGCTTGTCAAGTCTCTGAAAGGGGCTATGATGTATTTACCACTTCCTCTGAAAGAGAATGTGGAGACAATCTCAGAGGAAAACAGTGTTGTTATACTAGTAAACGGTGTACCTACAAAGTCCAAGGGCATTTGGCAAGATGTTGTCAATGTGCAGAAAGTGAAATATGCTCTACACTATCTGAAGAGCAATAATCCTTTCTATGATCATCTTGCCATAGATGAAATCTCAGATATGAGTGCTCAGTTTGGACTAGTGGACACTAGGAAGCCAAGGATTGAGAAGGTCAATGTTGCAACTCATGAAGATGTGTATGAGCAGTACACAATTCACCCTCTACACAGCAGAGATCCAATTGGTGATAACATTGACCTATACCAGATGAAACAGGTTGAAGGTTGTCCTGTCTGCATATGGGAGGGAAATCTTGAAGCATGTTGCTTTCAAGATTTATTCACTTAAGGTACAGAAGGCCATCTGGATGCACACAAGGTGCATGTTCAAGGTGCTGAATATCATACATTGACAGTCTTAAACAAGGATCTCAAATTCCATAGGAGTATACAATATTTATTCCACCTGCTGTGGAAGAGTGAGCTTAGTATCCTCTGCATCCATAGCACATACACTGTGCTTAACTAGTCTATTAGATTGGATTACAGCAGTTGAGTTTCTGCAAAGACTGAAAGAAAAGGACAAAATGCTACAGGTGAATTTGACATCTATACTCTTGGGTCTGCATGGCACAAAAGAATACTGGTATCGTAGACACTTGGAGGTCATGACTATGCTGTGTGAGTATGGTACAGCTACTTGGTTCATAACTCTGAGCTGTTCAGAGTACAGCTGGGATGAGTTACTTGAACTGTTAAATTGGGCCAGTGCTGATGTTGGTGGCATTTCAGCAATGACATTTGGTGAGATGCACTCACTTGATCCAGTTTCTGTGTTCTGACATTGTCACCATCGTTTCCATGAGATATTGACATTCATTTTGTGAAAGGACAATCCTCCTCTTAGATTAATTGAGCACTGCTTCTGGAGGATGGCGTAACAGGCATGAGGTGCACCACACATACATATGCTGTTGTGGATTAAAGATGCTCCTCATATTGGTGAGAATGAAGCAGCTGAAGTGCTGAAGTTCATCCAACGTTATGTCACTTGCTACATCCCTGACAAGTATGACAGTCCAACACTGTGGAAGCTGGTGCAAAAGTTTCAGTGACATCTTTGTGGGAAGTACTGTCACCGACGAGTCAATAGTCATAATGAGTGGTATACCAAGTGTCGAATTGGTTTCCCCAGACATGTCTGCCAGCAAGGATGTATAAATGACTTGTTCTCAGCCATGCATCACCATCTCAAGGCAAAGTTCACTAAAAGGATATACGAGTTACCCAGACAGGAGAATGAGGTGTTCATCAATGATTACAAACCTACTCTTCTCCTGATGTGGCAGGCAAACATTGATGTGCAGTTTATGACACATAATACTCAGTCTCTTGTGTAATATGTCACATCATACATCATGAAACATAAGAAGACCAGTTTGCTTGAGCTTTGGGAAGATATAGCTACTTCCAGCTGATCATTGAGCTCACAACTCTGGTCACTGGGATTAAAGACACTGTCTCATAGGGAGTGCATAGCATATGAGGCCAGTGATTGTCTGATTGGGACACACTTGTATGGCAAGTCTGACACTGTATGATTTCTTAGTATTAACTACAAAAAGAAATGAAAGTGTGTTTTGAAGTCTCATGATGAGATTGAAGAGCTGGCTGTGAACCACCCCTCATCAAAAAATATTTTGAAGAATAACCTGATTGGCACGTACTACCCAAATCGAGCTACTGTGATGGATGGCATGTGCCTGTACCATGTTGCTAAGTGGTATGACTGCAAGACTGATGTAGCACCTGATGAAACTTAAGAGATTTACAAAGTTAGAGGCTTTGATGGTTGCCTTTGTAAAAGGAAGAAACCATGGCTGATTGACCATTGTAAATTTAGTCTCTACAACTATCAGCAAGGAACATTACTACTTTGTTCTAATGTTCCTCTTTAAGCCATGGAAGGATGAGAGGACACTGAAAGGAGACTATGAAACATATGAGCAACAGTGCCACCTTACATATGAGATCTTCAAGAGTGAGCAGTCTGAAACATACATTCATAGACTGGAATTAGAGAAGGAGCAGATAGAACAAGCTAAGAAACAGCTTGAGGAAGATACTCCAGGAACTTCACAGGAAAACATAGATCCTGAAGGAGAGGGTACTCTTGGAGCTCCTCTACCAAAGAATGATCCTTTGGTTCTGATGAGTGATGTCAAAAGTGCCATGGAACATTCTTCACATGTGATAAAGGATCCTAGTGTACTGATTGACCAGTTGAATAGGCAGCAGTTTGATGCTTATGATGCTGTCACTGAAGTTGTCAGACATGGCATCCTTCATGAGAAAAAACAATGTGCATGTGGAAAGTATGAACCATTGCTAATGTTTGTTAGTGGTTCTGCTGGCATAGGCAAGAGTTTTGTTATTGAAGCTATCACAGCAGAGATAAGGAAACATACAGGAGAAGTGATGTCTGTAGCTGTGACTGCTCCTACAGGTTTGGCAGCATACAACATTGGTGGTGTAACTCTACACCATTTGTTTATGCCACCTGTAGAGCATAGCAAAACAGGAGAGAACCAAAAACTTTCCCATGAGGTGGCATCTGAGCTGTGACCAATGTTAGTCAAGATGACACTTTTGATCATTGATGAGATTAGTATGGTCTCAAATGTCATGATTTCATGTATCGATCTACGTCTCCAAGAGATACTTGGAACTGATCATGGTGGAGAATCATTTGGTGGGAAGCATGTTGCTGTGTTTGGGGACCTTATGCAACTTGTACCTGTGAATGGAGAGCATGTCTTTACAGCACTGACTGTGAAGCAAACAAAAAGCACAATAGGATGCATCGAAGGAATAAATCTTTGGGAATTGTTTCTTTACATTGAGCTGTATAAAGACATGTGACAGAGTCATGATCTTGCACATGAGATACTTTAGGATCAGGTTTGCATTGGCTCATTGTCACAAGAGAATGTTTCTCTGATGAACGCACACCATATCAGCAGTCAGTGCAGTTCTCTTACTGCAACATGAGATGTTTTAGGTAATGTGTACTCAGACTGTGCTCGGATTGTGTGTCTCATGCCTTGACTCAAGTAGTGTGCTGAATTTAACAGCATTATGTTGCAGAGGCAGGGTCAGGAAATCATTGCTCTGCATGCAGTTGACACCGTTGATGGTGCAGTCTTGAGTCAGAATCTGGTAGCAAAGCTGACTGAATGATTGTCAGCTAAAGTCAGATGCATCTTGCACAGCTGGATCAGAAGCACTTCTAACTGTGTGCATGAATGCATGTATTATGCTACATCAAAATCTTGATGTAGAGCATGGCATGGTGAATAGTGCACTGGGACATATAATTGACTTCCAGTGCAATGTACAGAAGACATTCATAGAGGCACTCATTGTCAAGTTTGATAACATTGAACAGTCATTACCTATTTTCAGGATGACTGTAAAGTTTCAGATCATGAAAGACATATATGTCACAAGGAAACAGTTTCCTGTATGTTGCATATGCTGTGTCCATACACACGTTGCAAGGCTTAAGTTTGGACTCAGCAATGGTCAACATAGGCACTGGCATCTTCAAAGATGGCATGACCTATGTTGTTCTTTCATGTGTGCAGACTTTGACTGGCTTGTATATCATCTGCATAGCATGACATGAAATACATGCTAACAGATGATGCGTCACTGAGTACAACAAGCTAAGTACTCTACACCACCTGACATTGCCTCTTATACCTTTACCCATGAATATAACAGATTGCAATGCTACAGTGACAGTTTTTGGCATGAAAAAGAGGTACCAGACAGATAGACAAGCACTGAATGCAGACGGCACAAAGAAGGAATCCACAACTCAACAACAGAAAACTTTATCATCACTGGAAGAAGGTTATTGGGATGAGTGTTGTCCCAGCATTTGACAATAGTACTGGAGTAAACTGCTACGCAAACTCAGCAATGCAAGCATTTCTCTACATCTCTCACTTTGTTGCCACTATCAAATCTTCGCATGACACAGCACTGTCTCAGTCACTAAAGAAGGTTGTGAATGATAGTGATAAGCATGACAATAGCATACAGACTCTGACACCCTTACGGCTTGTGTTGGGTGGATATGATGGTCATCAAACATTCTCTAATAACATCCAGCAAGATGTGACTGAGTTTATGATGGCTATCATTAACAGCTTGAAATCAGGTCAGATTTCAATGTCCCAGTACTTTACTGTCAGCTACAGTATGTGACAAAGTACACTTGCCTGTCTTGTTGACATTCACACAAAGAAGTAACAGAAAACATGCTGTGGATTTTATTGTATGTTCCATAGGCAGGTTCTGTTAAATTCAGACAACTACTCAGAAATGCAGAGTGTGGCTGGAGGTGTAGCTGGTGTGTAGTAGAGTGTCTTCAGTCCATACAACTTAGAACCTCTTCTCAGTATCTTCTTTTAGTCTTGCAAAGATTTGATGCAAATGGACTACGAGTTAACACAATGATCAGTGATTTTGTAGCTGGAAGAGTACATTTCATGGGAGCATGCTTTGATACTCAGGCTGTGATTTTCCACTATGGAGCATCTGTTCATTCAGGACATTATGTAACATGGCTCAGGTACAGCAATGGCTGGATGGAATGCAATGACTACATGAGCACTTTTAAGCAGAGATTGCCTCATTATCTAAAAGGTGCTTATGTCCTGGCTCTCAAAAATTACAATGACCTTCACCGGGTAGAAGAGTAGTAGATGTAAATGTGGTTTACCTCTGTTTGACACACTGTAGTAGACATAACAGTGTGCCACACAACCTTCCCTGGACATGTGCAGCTCTTTTCATATCAGTTTATAAACTGTTGCAGTAACAGATTATGTAAATGCAGGTATTTATGATGCCAACAGTCAAGGTAGGTGTTGCTGTGATTTTTGCTTCAAAATAGCCTAAGTGAGCCTTAATTGGTGCGGGCTGTGTGCATGGTCACATTACATACAACAATAACTTTGACTGTGGAGCAATCGTATTATCTGTACATTGGTATTTCAGGCGTATGCAATTCTGAAGTAGTAATCTGCTCATTTCTGCATTGCTGCACAATGTGATATAGAATGTGGTCTGACTGCTGTCACACCATTGTAGGTAAGTTCTGTGCACATTACATACATTGAGAAACATGACTATGTTTGTTGGTTGGCAATGTTCCATGTCTATTGTATGCACTATTTACATGCCTCACATCTGCCTAGTGATGCACGAAGACAGATTGTGCAACAAAGCTGCCACTGCAGCTTTGCATGTGTTTGCACATATATCGTTGTGCAATACTTTCCAAGAACAGTGAGGACATGCCTGATATTCTGTCTACAGTGTGTCTCTTGCGAATACTTGTATACTGTCGACTTAAGGTGGCATATTTTCTGCCAACTTTACTTAATTGTGAGAACAGGGCATTGCTATGTAGGCCTATGACATGTATGATTTCTGATAAATAGTTACTGTTAATATTGTGTATGTATAAAAAATTAACAACATTTGCTAGAACTATGTACACCTCTGTAAACTCTGTACTGTTTTGTATGAAAACTGTAATATTAAAGTTTTTAAAAATACTGACAGTTAAATAGCACTTCATAGTTATATTCTTTTTTGTGTTACACATTGCTTCAGTATTACAGCTTGTTAGATGTAATTACTGCAGTGTCTGAATGGCATGCATTCTGATGTTTTATGGAAAGATGAATATAATATTTAGTAAGTATCTACCATTTTTATAAATATGTGAATTGTAACTGTTTATTCAGATTTTCTTATGAATAATTCTTATGAAACACTGCTAATTATCAGATTGCTAATAAATATTTAAATGAAAAATTATATTACTTATTTTGGCATTATATTAATTTATTTGAAAGGTTTGTTATGTGTAGTAAGATATTACTTGTTTTTTATTTATGGAAGAGTATTGTAAATCACACACTCTGCTCAATATCAGTTCAAGGTGTGTTTCTGATTATTTCGGATCATCTTTATTAAGGGGTTGGGTGATGAATTTTTCTAGATGCACTTAATATTAAAATATTACAGCATAATAATGCACTATTGTACCAATCTTATGATATGCTGCTTTGGTGTCCATAGCTTTTTAATTATTTAAAGCATTTGGTTTTTGCCCACCCCAGGAACATTGACTTGCTCAGTCTTATATTATTTTTTTAAACTTTTAATATACTTCCGTGATGAATTACACAGTAGTGGTATGAGACTGAGTGAGCTGTGCAATTTGACCTTCTTTAAAACATAATTGGCATTAAATAATTAATAATTAAAAAAAAACTTATTTTCTGTGTCTGTTGTGTTTCTTGATTACTGTATATAAATGATATATGGCTCAAGTTTGCAAAGAAGTATGAATGAATATAATGAAATTAGACCATGCATAGATGTGTGTAGGAGCTATAGCTTGACATGTAAAACAAAGGTCTACATACTAGTTACCAGTAATGTATGGCACATTTCTAGGGTATGGTACAATGGTGGTGTAGAGGGCTTATGCTCTTACTGTAAAAAAATATGCTTTAGAAGCTGTGTATGTGTTTACTTTATTACAATGTCTCAAAAAGGAAGGAACTTGTTGCAAAAAACTCTGTTAATGCAACAGTTAAGGTTGTTTCTACAATGACAAAAGCTAGGAAATTCGACGTTAATGTTTTCAACCCTAACTCCAAATCTCCCACCCCCAACACACACATACAACACACATACAAGCAGGGGACATCTAAGACAATGCAACCAATCAGAAACAGACACCATAAGGTAACAGAAAGAACATACAACTTTTTAAACATACCGCAAGAGGCATCCATCATCATGTTTCAGCAACTGTATAATTTCTGCTGCCATCCCAGTGTCTTGGAGTGGTACATCCAACATGCTGTGCAAAGATGTGGTGAGGTGTTAAGAAGGCAATGTAGAATATTTTAAATGAAAGTTATTTAATATGGGATGGGGGAGTCAGCCAGATGGTGGACACCATCCATAGGCAGATGTTGCAGTGACTGAGTATTTCTGGTGGTGGTCTCCATTAATGGAGTTTTCTGGGCCTCTGCTAACTGTCTCAATGGATCAGTCCATGGATTTTCAAATGGACAAATAAATGAAAACTGATCCTAGAATTTTAATCTTCAAATATGGTCAGATCTCTTTTTTCCTACATTTTATCCTCTGATTTTCTTGTAAATTTCTCAGGCAGTGAGAGTGCCTGGTGAATTTTTGTAAATTTCAGGCAGTGAGAGTGCCTGGCTAACATTTCACTCAATAACTTGGCTGAATATAATGCATATACGTGAGAGGTGGTGCATTCGAATTTTATATGGATTTCCCTTTCCTTCATGTGAGAGGTGGTGTTTTCAAACTTCATACGGTTACTTTTTCTTTTAGTGGAGTTGCAAACTTCCTGAACTGAACTGGGACATATACTGTAAAAGATCTTGGAGAACTGGTCCCTCAGTTTGTTAGTTTAAATTATTATCTGCAGTTGTACTATTGTTATCTGTACACGAAGAGTAATGTAGGATTTGGAGGGGGGAGTTAAAGGGTTGTGTTATTTTATTCTTGGTATTTTTGTTTATTGTTATTTCATTTATTTGTCTTTTGTGTTAAATCCTGTCCTCTCTGTGAGAGAGAGAGAGAGAGAGAGGGGAAGGGCTATTACTAAAGATTATGAGAAGTGTGGGGTTCAATGTTTTAAACTGATAGATTGATAAGGGTTTAATTATTATATATTTTTAAATAAGGGAGAGGAAGTGTTGGTTGTGTGGGGTTGTGAATTAGACATTGGGCTGTTAGGAGTGTTTGAAATATGTGTTGGGGTATCAGGGATACAGTCAGGCGGTAGTCCTCCCTCAAGACTAAAGGATCTACACCCTTTTGAATATCCTTCACTTCCTCCCAAAGTTTATAATAAATGCAGAGTTTTTGGTATTTTGAGATGGAGAAGTGTAAGGAGTCAGGGATCCTGGAACTCTGGGGTGGATGGGAAAGAAGTGGGTGGATAGGGACAGTGAGAACCAGGCGATGCCCTGGGGTGAAATGGGATCAGGAATGAGGTCTTCCTTGCCTTGTGCCCATACCCAAGGGCTCTGACTTTGTCAGGCAGGAAGTGGAGTCATCATTGGATTCTCGTCCCTTTTGGATGGTGTTAAGCAATGCCAGGTCTATCATGAATAAGACTCCAGTAGTTGTGGATCTTGTTGCTTCTGTTGACCTGGTCTGCATCACCGAGACCTGGCTGGATGAGAATGCAGGCCTTATTCTGGAGTTCGAGGTTCTGGCCATGTTCTCAGTGATTCACCACCTCAGAGTAGACCGTAGTGGTGGGTGGGGGTTGCAGTCTGTTTTAGACAGGAACTGGATCTCAGGGAGGTGCCAGCTGGATGTACCAACTCCTTTGAGTGTATAGTGGGTGCAGGTGCAGGCTACAGGCTCCTTCTCATTTACCGTCCACCAGGTGATGGGAGGGAATTCCTGAGGGAGGTTGCAGACTTCATCACTGAGATGGTATTGGAGTCCCACAGATGGTTAATTCTGGGGGACTTCAATGCCTGGGTCGATGATGAATTCTCACCTTTTGGACAAAACCTCCTCCAATTCATAGATTAATTGGGCCTGACATGGGTTATTACCTCTGCAACTCATGAGGGGGGGAACTCATTGGACTTGGTATTCCATCTGGGGATGGAGATCTCTGATGTGGAGGTGGAGCCAATTGGTTGGTCGGACCATCATGCCCTGAGATTTAGTTTCACAGCCCCCTGAAAGAGGCCTGCCCCTAAGGAGTTAGCACAGTTCTGTCCTTTGAGAGGAGTTACCTCAGAAGGCCTAATGACGGAACTGGACTTCTCGGGATTGCCAATGGATAGCACTGACCCTGGGCCCCTGGTGCTGGCCTATAATAGGGCTGTTGTGGAGGCCTTGGATGTCATTGTTCCAACTTGAGTTTGCCCCCTTGCTCTTCACCCAGGGGGTCCCTGGTTTACCAGTGAGATCCTTGAGCTGAAGAGACAGGGGCGAAGACTGGAAAGACGCTGGTGGAAAACTCTCCTGGAGGTTGATAGACTTAGATTGTTGGATCACTATAAGATCTACCAATCAGCAATTTCCAATAAGAAGGCAGAGTTCCTGTCCAGGGAAGTTGCTACAGTGAAGAACAGACCAGCCCAGCTCTTCCGGACTGTGGACAGACTGTGCAATCCAACCTGTCTTCATGCCGGTCAAGCTTGTCACAAGTACAGTGTGAGGAGGTTGCACTATTTTTCACTGATAAGGTGTCCACCATCAGGGATGAGATCAGCCAACACCATCCCATTGGGTCTTGCATAGATCAATTGGGTGATACTGATGCCCAGTTGACTTGGTTCACCTTTAGCCAAGCAGTAGTCATGGATATAGTGAGGACTGGCCGGACTCTGCAACCTACCTACTGTAGTTTGGATCCAGGCCCTACTTGCCTACTAGTGGGATGTGTAGAGATCATCAGTCTGATCCTTACTGGGACAGTGGCAGTTTTATTGGAGAAAGGGATCTTTCCAGATCCCTTAAAGGAGGCAGTAGTTCGCCCCCTTTTGAAAAAGCCCTCCCTTGACCCCGACTGCCCAGCAAACTACAGGCCAGTCTCAAACTTACCCTTGTTAGGGAAAGTTATCGAGAAAGGGGTCACTTTGCAGCTGGAGGATCATTTAACCAGCCACAGTATCTATGACCCTCTGCTGTTTGACTTCAGGAAATGGCATAGCACTGAGTCAGCCCTGGTGCGGATACTAAATGATCACCTGATGGTGAGAGATCGGAGAACATGGTCCATCTTGGTTCTCCTTGATCTCTCAGTGGCATTTGACACCTTGAATCATGGGGTGATGCTCGAATGCCTGTGGTTTTTCTGTGGACTGAGGGGGGCAGTCCACAGTTGGTTTCAATCTTTCCTTGAGGGCAGGTCTCAGAGAGTGGTGTCGGAATTTATTCCTCAGCCCCTCACTGCCTGCCCTGTGGGATTCCACATGGTTCGGTGTTGTCCCCCATGTTATTCGTGGTGTATATGCTTCCTTTGGGGGACAGTATAAGACGGTATGGGCTAACTTTTCATTGCTATGCAGATGATTCTCAGCTCTACATGTCTTTTGTGCCCAAACAGGAGTCTGATTCAATCACAATGTTTAACAACTGCCTGCTGGAGATACAGAACTGGATGAGTACTAGTTGGCTTAGGTTGAACTCAAGTAAAACAAAGGTATTGGTGTGGACCCTGGGGTGAAGATGTTAGGGTTATGGGCAGGTAAGCCCTCGGGTTTATATCTGGGGGGGACCCTGCTTATGGCCTCTGGCCAGGTGCATAACCTAGGCTTGATATTTGATGAGGGCCTGACCCTGAGGGCACAGGTGTTGGCTGTAGTCAAGTCTTCCTTTTTCCATCTAAGGAATATAGCCTAGGTGAAGCACTTTATTCCGCCTGAAGATCTTCTACATTGGTCCATGCCTTAGTCACCAGTTGTTTTGATTACTGCAATGCCCTCTATATAGGGCTGCTGTGGGTGGATATCCATCACTTGCAGCTAGTGCAGAACACGGTGGCCAGGTTGATAACTGGAATCTCTAGATCCAGTCATATAACACCTGTGCTGAGTGAACTGCACTGGCTGCCTATACAGTGGTGGATCACCTTCAAGGTCACATTGCTGACCTATAAGGCCCTACATGAGTTGGAACCTCACTACCTGAAAGAACTCCTGTCTCCTTACTGTCCTTCCTGCTTACTCCAATCCTCTGATGAGGGATTGCTAGAGATTCCCAGGGTAATCCTCAAAACATCTGGAGGAAGATCTTTTGCCTTTATGGCACCTACCTTGTGGAATTTTGTACCTCACCAGATACGAGATAGCCTGACTGTAGAAGGATTTAAAAAATCCCTGAAAACCTTTCTGTTTAAGCAAGCATTCTTAGAAACTTAATGTATGCTATGTATGTCTTGTTTTTAATATTAGGATTTAAATATATTATTATTGTATGGACTATTGTAAAGGCACCCTGAGCTCAGGAAGGGCCCCTTATATAAATAAATTTTACTTTACTTTACCTAAATGTTGCATCAACAGAGTTTTTTGCAAATAGTATATATAGATATGTATAATGGTGGCATGATAGAACCACTATAGTTAGGGTTTAATGGTCACTTCTATGTTAACCCCCAAATTTTGCACCTTAATAACTTTGCTACCATTTGAACAATTCACATGAAATGTTGCATGTACTGTCGGGGACAAAAGATCTCTTAATGTGACAAGTTTTGTACTGGTCAGTTGTGTGGATGGAGAGATGCAGAGTGTCAGAAAATGTAAAAATTACAATTTTTGTGTAAATCCTCTGTTATGCTGTTTCTCAGAAACAGCTTGGGGGATTGGTCTGAAATTTTAAGGGTATATTGGGCATGGGTAACAGATGTGCCTTTCGAAGGTTTTGGTGAAAAAGTATTAATCTATTCAAAAGTTATTAAAGTTTCAATTTTCCCATTATTTCCTATGGGGAAAATTAGATGTGCCATGTGTAACAACTGTTTTGCTGCCACAAAAGTGTTTTTCATTGTTGCAAATGTGGAATGTACTGTCAAGATTCAGCCATCTTGTTATCAGTTAGTGAGGCAAACAAATGTAAATATTTCAAAAAATATTGGCAGCTGGTAAACACCAACAGTTGTGTTTACCTATTCAGGGCCTGAGGAATCAGATTCTGGGTTCAGTTTGTCCCCAGAATGCCCAGAAATATATTTCTTTTGTCTGTGGACATATTTGTGCCACAAATTATGGCTGTTGTTTCATAAAACAGGGGGAAGTTTGTGCTTAAAATTGTGTCAAACTCCTATTGTTTCATGAAAACAATGAATGGAGTTCTACGAAACAGCTGCCATAATTTGTGGCATATACGTCTGCTAAAAAAATAACATTATTTAGGGGCATTTTGTGGGTAAACTGATCCCAGAATCCAATTCCTTACCCCCCATTAGGTAAACACCTGTTGGTGTTTACCTAATGCAAGCATTATTTGAAGTTTTAAGACATCCAAGGGAAATGGAGCCGAGGCATGAGAAGAGCATTATAATAATGTAGTTATCAGTGCTGAATATTGGCTTCTTTATTGTAAACCCCCTCACCACAGCCCATTGCTTTCTATAGTAGCTGATATCAGGGGGCCCAATCCCCATGTCAGCATTTAGACTGCTGCCAGTAGTGTGGGACACTGGAGCGCCCACTCCCAGTGTCCTGAAATATTTGTTTTCTTGAATCCTGTAAAGAAAAAAAAAAAAACAGTTCCCCGAGATCTTTTTGGTTTTTGAACCTGAAAAAGAAAACAATCCTCGTCATCCCCGCTGTCCCTCTCCCATCCCTACCCTCCCACTGAACACCCACTACCCCACCCCCTTACCCTATCCTTACCTTCAGAGGCCATCCACTGTCATCGTCTGTGGACTGGGACACATCTGCACTCTTCAAAGCAGAACCGAAAACTGATGAATCAAGGTAAGTGCTGTATAATGTATTCCTATGGTGTTTTCAACTTATGTTCATAACTTTGGAAATTTTAGGACTTTTTTTTCCCATCCTCTGTTTATGCTCCCAGCAGGAGGTGGCTTCTGTCAGCCATCCAACACTGGGCTTCCACAGTCATTTAGCTACCTCTCCTCCATCTACCTGGTGAAACCACCGGAGCCGATGTGGGGGGGGCTTCATCCAGCTGCGGCCCCCTGTTATCTGTTTTCTTCCCTTATTTCCCAGAGTCCCCAGACTCTGACATATGCATGGAGGTGCACACATGTGTTTTGGCCCAGGCCAACTTCTCTTCACCCACCCCTGGCCTACTGCCCATCTCCATGCCTTTGCCTGCACCACCATCACACTTCCATGTGGTGGTGGTTAAAGGCTGGAAGAGACAATCTCCCCTATCCAGGAGAGGAGAGCTGCCAGTGGCTGCTCAGTCTTTGCGTGCCCCTCCCCCCCAGGTTGACCCCTGGCACCCAGTGCTCATTCCTGAACACAGGTAGCTGATATTGTATGAGGTAAGGCATCTAGCACCTCAGTCCTCTACACCACTTGGATAGACACTTTTTAGTACATTTTCACCAAATTTTCAATATAACCATTTTGGGTCCCCACCTCATGAACACTGTCACTGTCATTTTGTTAATCAGTCCTGGAAGGTGATTTCATGGTTGCTGTGTGAAATCACCTTTTGAGACAAATTAATGAAATGACAGTGCCAGTGCTCATGAGGTGGTGTCCCAAAAAGCCCACGTTGAAAATTTGGTGAAAACATTCCTAAAAATGGCCTAGTTATGAGTGTTCATTGAAATGTTTCTACACGTGCACATAACTTTGGTAAGTTTTTAATATTTTGCCTCCAAATTATCAACATAGCCATTTTTTCACACAACCTTATGAAAAGTACAGCTGTCATTTTTCAGATCCTGCCTGAAATGTGTTTTCACACCTGTGGCATGGATTTGAACATTTTCACCTTCTGAGTTTATGAGGTGGGTGTGATGGGGTCAGATAGTGTCCCATAACTGGTTAGGGAAGGGTTCTCTTCCCCCACTTATTGAGCAAGGTCTTGGGCCTTGAAGGCTCCTTCTGGATTATTTCAGCCTGGTATCGGTAAACTTGCTAGTGACCAGAGAAAATTAATTTCAGAAATTCACTTGCCTGTGTCCACATTCTTTCTTCACATTAGCTGTCCTGTTTCTTTTTCTCCCTGTGAGTTAGCCACCCACAGTATCACCTTTTTTCTTCTCTCTCCTCTGATTCGGGGCCAGGTATAGTATAGAGAACAGCCTCACTGCCTTTGAGGCTATAAACACAACAGGCATTACTCAGGAGGTTAACACCTCCTACTTTCTAGTTCTACCCCAGTATTAAAAAAAGAAAATGGGTATTTGCCAGTATTTACTGACTCAACCAGTCAGTTAGAGAAATGCCTTTCCTTATTGTTACCCCCCTCTAGTTTACCTGATAGACAGCAGTTATCTCAAAGGGAGATTGCCAGTTTAAATAAAAATACATGTTGGGTCGGGGCTGCTCCAAAACAGTTCTCTTCAGCTCTAAGCAGAAGTGAGATCAGGATGAGCTCTCTTTACCTGTGTGTTCCTATGTTGTTCTAGTAAAGAACTGCTGCCTAATACAGATGGTTTTGTGGGAGTGAAATCCATTTTAAATAAAATAAAACTGAGTTGGTAGCTAAAGTAAAATAAATTGAACATTAAGTACTCAAATGGAATAAGAATTTAGCACAATAGACAGAATGCTCCCCCCCCCCCAAGTTCCTGTCCTCCTAGGTTTGCATAGTAAAGTCAAAAGCACACAATGACTTAAGTTTCTATATTGTCTTCTTGCTCTTACGTGAAATGTATTGTAAATAAAGAACAGTGAAAAAGTGAAGGCAAATATTTAATTCATAAGTGCAGGTTGTCCTTAAAGGTAATGCTTTAAAAGCACATGGCCAGCCTGGCTTGTTTCTGTTTGTAGGCTCTTGGTCTACAAATGAGCTCGTAAGTTAATAAAACACAATTCCTTTTATATAAGCAGTTAGAGGCTTTGGTTTAAAACACAAAAAGGGTGAAATAATGTATTAAAGTGCAGACTCACCAAACAAATATTACTGCCCCATGGGTTGTTTTTTCAGTCTCTCTATAGGGAGGCAGCAGCCATATTTTCAGTATATTTGTATGTTTGTAGGAGAAGGGTAATGCCCAAGGGATGGAGTTAAGAGCTAGCCTGAGCATGGAACCCAACTCATTAACATTTTTCTAGCATATATTATGATGTACAAAGTTGTAAATGTGTAAATAAAGGAAGGATGATGGATTATTGGAAATGGCCACAAAAAGAGATTTGTCCCAGTGTTTAAAAGTAGTGTAATTTTGAAATATTTGTATAATTTGTAAACTGGGCTGATCATGTGACTCCATCCCAGGTGTATATAAGCCAGCTTGTTTGAAAGGAGATCAGACCAGAGCCCAGCAGTGAGAGAAGATGTATCTCTAACTCCTAGGTCTGGCCACCTAAAGCAAAAGGGAGCAGGTTTGATTGTCTGCTTCATAAAGAAGTTTAAGTTGTGCCAGTATGTATAAAGTTTCTTGCTAGTACACCTGTGACTGAGTTACCACTCTAGCTGCCAAATGACTGTAAGTGAAGTGAACTTTGAATTTGCACATTGAAAGAAAAGTGAAGAAATGCCTGTGAAATCCTGCTATATGAAGAGAACTGTGTTTTTTTGAACTTCAACCTGAAAATAAAATTACACAACTACATTTTTAAGTGCAAATGGGGATCCTCCTTCTTCCACCTCCCATTCTCCTATCACAGTGGGGTCATAAAAAGACTGTTTTCAAAATGTAGGGTCAAAATGTGAAAAAAATGCCAAAGTTCTGACCATTCATAGCAATTTCAGTATGCCCGCTCGTAAATTCAGAAATTTTAAACATTTTGACCCCAGATTTTAAACATAGCCTTCTTATTACTGCACCTCATGTATGTCACAGATGTAATTTTTCATATCCTTCCCAAAATGTGTTTTCGCACCTGTGGCATGGAATAACATTGCAGAATTACATTTTTGGGTGGATTTGGAAATTTTCTGTACATGAGGTGGGGTAACAAGATGGCTATGCTGACAATTTGGTCACTGTTGTCCTATGAATGGAAGTGCAGGGCCCATAGGGGCCTGTACTTTCATAGCTACATACATATGCCCTACCACAGACAAATAAGGATATGATTATACTATCTGAAAAGTAAGGAAATTCATTGCAAAAAACTTCATTAATGCACCAGTTAGGGTTGTTACGGAAATGACAAAAGCAGGGAAATGTGGTGTTAGGCTTTCCTACTCTAACACCCCACCCCCATTCTGCAGACACTGACAGGCATCAGGGTGTGCCTTGGGGTCATCAGTCCTAATGCTCACCCAACCGATCACCATCCTCATTTTCAAATACCCGTAATAAAGAAAATGGTCCCTCTATGTCTTTTTTTAAACATATATAAAAATAAGTCCCTTGACAATCAGACCCCCCACTCTGACCTCCCACTCAGTACCCACCAACCCACACCCCCCACACAACCCTACACACTTTCACTCACCTGAAAAGGTCCCAGGGTGATGATCCACTCTCTGATTGTAGATACATCTTACTTCTGGAATGCTCACTGCTATATGAAAATGTAAGGTAAGTGCAGTTAAATGTTCAGGGCTGGATATCCAAAGGGTTGCAACTGGCTGTGGGTTGTGCCACAACATGCTCCATGTTACCCTGGTGGGATATTGAGAAGGCTGCCTAGTGCAGTGCAAATCCTGATGCACTGGGGCACAATGATAATATATGCAACGCAGATGCAGGGGGCATGCCCATGCATATGTAGCACATCCCGATATTCAGCCTGGGATGTGTGGTGCATATACTAGCACACCCCTGCACTGAGCCGCATTGGGGGGCTCAAAGTTGAGCCCTTGCAGAGTAGGAGCAACTCCCAGCCACCCACTGATGGGCTACTGTATTGCAGGGCACAACACAACAGCCCAGCTGTGGGTGGCCACCTGCCCACCCAGAACACCATCTGCAAGCACTAACAACCCTGGTGGTCTAGTGGAATCCTCCCACCCAAAGCTGCAATCATGTGGTATATGATAATAAAGATATCCCTGGTAGTCTAGTGGCCCCCCATTCCTGATACCCCAATGTGTATGAAACAAGCCCAGCCCTGGTGGCCTAGTGGTTTTCCCATGTCCCCGATTCCTCAAAAAATGGCAATATGAGGTCCCCGGTGATCTAGTGGAAACCCCACCACCCGTTACTGCAATTGCGGTGAAAGCCCATATCAAACTACCCTGGTGATCCAGTGGAACCCCACACCCCAGCCACCCACACAGCCGGCCCACCCACTCCCCCATCATTGGCGGGTGGCTGCATCCACCACACCACCCGCCACCCGCTGAATGACAGGTACAGTATGGGCTGTAAGCCCATTGGTCCCAGTGTGGACTAATGGGTTAGCAGGGCATACTGTACTAGACAGTCCCAAAGCTGTGAATGACTTCATTCACATTTTTGGGACTGTCTAGTACAGTATGCCCTGCAAGCCCATACTGTACCTGTTATTCAGCTGGTGGCTGGGTGGTGTGTGGGCGGGGTGCAGCTGCCCAACGATGACAAGGGGAGCGGGGTAGGCATAGGGTTCTATGTGAGTGGGTGGGGGGGTGCCACTGGATCACCAGGGCATTACTATATGGGTTTTCACCATGATCTTGGCAATGGGTGGGGAAGTTTCCACTAGACGACCACCAGGGACCTCAAATTGCCATTTTTCAGGGACTTGGGTAGGAGGGGGGACCACTAGACCACCAGAGATGGGCTTGTTTCAAATTCATCAGGGTATCAGGAACTGGAGGGGGGCCACTAGACTTCCAGAGTTTACTGTATTAACATATACCATGTGATCATGGCTACTGGGTGGTGGATGACCTGGTATCCTCACAGCACACATCTTGCTGTGTAGGGTGCCAGGCGCAAGTCACCAGCCTGCCCTGTGCAAGGCATGCAGATGGGGCAATAATGACATGCAAATAGCCTCATTTGTGCCTTGCATATATTATGGCCTCATTTGCAGGCCCCCTACTGAATATCATGGGAGATGAGCCTAGCGCAACTGCACTTGCGCTGGGGCATCCCCGTGCTCCTTATCAGTGGCTTGCACCAGCACAGTGACACTGCACCATGCGCAGTTTGTGCACTAACTGTGCCATATTCAATGGCACTGTGCCATGGCACAGCATTATTGAATATCACCTGGACCTGGCCCCCGTGCATCACAGATGTGCTGTGCCTAGGCTTGCGCCACTGTCTGGTGCAGTCTGAATATTCCAGCCTCAGTATTTCAATTGGGTTTTCAACTTTGGTGCAAAATTGTTCCATTTTTTCATATTTTTACACCAAATTTTCAACATGGTGTTTTTGCAACCCCACCTCATGAACAATGTCAGTGGAATTTCACAAATCCAGACCAAAAGGTGATTTTGTGGTCAGTTGGTGAAATCATCTTTCAGGCAGGATTTGATATTTTTTATTGCCTTTGTTCATGATGTGGCTTCATAAGAGGCCTATTTTGAAAATTTGGGGGAAAAAATTGTAAAAATTGCAAACTTATGCGCATACATTGAAACTTTGCTACCCTGTCTTGTATTATTGGTAATTTTAAATATTTCAACTCCATATTTTCAACATAGCCATTTTTTATACCACCTCATGAATGTGACAGCTGTTACTTTTCAAAATCTGGCCAAACTGTGTTTTTACACCTGTGGCATGCAATGGCATTGTGGTGGCACAGACTCAAGTTTTGCCAGGGATGTCAAAATTTACATAACCTGCTTCATGAGGTGGTGTAATAAGAAGGCCATGCTGACAATTTTATTATGGTTTTACTACAAATGCAAGTGCAGGGCCCGCTGCAGAGCCCCTCACCTCCACAGACAAATGAGGATACAATTATGCTGTCTCAAAAAGTAAGGAAATTCTTTGCAAAAAATGTTTTTATTGCACTAGTTATGGTTAAGCCGACAAAAATAGTGAAATGTGGTATTAGGGTTTCAAACCCTAATACCCCACCCCCACCCACCAGGCAGCAATGGAAAAAACATTACAGTTTCATCTCTCCCATGTCTTTGCAACTCAGGAATGGCATGTGCCTTGCAGTTATCAGCCCTAATGCTCCCCATTCTCATATGCTCTACACATCTCAGCTTGTTTCATGATTGAATGGGGTGAATGTTATGATTGAATGGGGTGCATGTTAGGGCTAACAACTTTAAGGCACATCCCATGCCAGAGTAACAAAGTTGCAGGAGAAGTGAAATTGTAATGTTTTTTTCCTGTTGCTGCTAGGTGAGCTGGGGTGGGGTGTTAGGTTGGAAACCCTAACATCACATTTCCCTACTTTTGTCGCTTTAACCCAGCTAGTGCATTATCAAAGTTTTTTGCAAAGATAAAATATAGAAGGTTTTTCTTTTATTGACAGCATGTGTCTTATTTCATCTGGGTGGGAATTGGAATGCCATGGATATACATGAACACAATCACCTTTACCAGATGAATAAACTACCATTGTGTTTTGTGTGTGTGAATATCCCTACATAACAGGGTTACAGAAGAAGCAGCACTGCTCAAATTGGGAGGGAATGAGCTTTGGTGTTCAGTTCCTGTAGAAGTAGCCACTTCCAACATTTTGATCCTGAAGGATGCTTTGTGATGAATGTTACTGTCCGATCTGTAATGCCTTACAAAGGTGTGCAGGGTTGCCAATGTGGCCACAAATTTCTGCAGCTGAGGCTTGGTTTCTTTCTGCCCAAGATGAGGCCACTGCCCTGGATGAATGTGTTTTGATACCTTCAGGAGGTAATTTAACTGCAGATTTATATGCTTCTTATATACTCTTTTTTTCACCAAGTGGCTGTGAGGGGTTTTTCTGCTTCCATTCCCTTCTTGTGGCCTTGGGTGATGACAAATTATCTGTCCATTCTGCAGAAGCTGCTTGTTCTGTCCAAGTAAGTCAGGAGAGCTCTTTTTACATCGAGTGTATAGTGCTCTCTCCCCCTCATTTGTATGACTTGTATAAAATGTGGGTAGCTCCATCACGTGGTTCATGTGGAAGGGGGGAGGTCTCTTCTGCTGTGAACAACCAGACAGTTCTGAGTGATACACCATCCTGCTTAAATTGAAGGAATGATTCCTTGCTTGATAGTGCATACAGTTCCCTTGCTGTTCTGGATGAACAAATTACCACCAAGAAGGACATTTTCAACCCCACCCAGTATAGGTCAGTGTCATTGAAAGGTTCAAATGGGTGAGAAGGCAATGCTTTTAGGACTAGTGTGAGACGCCATGGGGCTACTTTTGTTTTTGTACATGGTTTCATAATACTGGCAGCCTTGAGAAATCTAAGTACATCCAGATGGGATCCTGTGGCTGTGTCCCCCACTCTCCCCAGTGCTGCCCCATTGCTGAGATCTGGACACTGAGTGATGACAGAAAGAGACCTTTGTCTAGTCCTTGTTATAAATGAAAGTAGGAACTGTGGTACTGTTACTTTTTGTGGTCTGATATTGTTAGCCAAGCACCATTTGGTGAACATGTTCTACTGTCTACTATAAGTGAAAGTTGTGGATGATCATCTAGACTGGACCATAGCATTTACTACCAAGTCATGGTATCCTGATTTCAACAATCTCTCCCTTTCAGGAGCCAAGCCATACATTTCAGATGGTGTGGGCTGGGATGTGTGGTGGGACCTTTTGTGAGGCTATCATCCTAAAAAGGCAGGAGCCATTTGTATACTACAATTGCTTCTACTGTAACAAACAATGCCCTCCTCATTCAGTATGGTGTGGTCATTATAATTAGCCTCCTGGATTATCAGACTTTCCTTAGTACTTGAGGATGAGAGGGAAGGGAGGGAAGATGTAGGCCCTGTTATGTGTCCATGGTAACAACAGTGTATCGATTTCTATTGAGTTTGCCTCTTTGAACCTTCAGTTGAACTGTTCCACTTGCATATTCTTGGCTGTTGCCATGACATCCATTGTTATCAAGACCCATCTTCTGTTGATCATGCTGAGCACGTGAGTGTGGATTTGACACTCCGCTGGGTGCACTTGTGGTCTGCTTATCCAGTCTGATGTGATATTGACCTTTCCAGTGAAGTTTATAGCTGTTATGGGTGACAGCTTGGTCTGAGCCCATGAAAGGACCCTGGATGCCTCTGTCATGACAGCAGCACTCTTAATTCCCCCTTGTTTGGAGATGTATACTATGGTGACTTTGTTATCTGATCAATTCAGTATCAATTGTCCCTTCAGATGCTTCTTAAATTAGGTGACGGCATGAAAGACTGCCCACATTTCCAGCACATTGATTGACATCACTGACTCCATCTTTGTCTATTTCCCTTGGGCTATTTTGTGTCCCATGGAGGGCCCCCACTTATTAGACTGGCTCTGTGTCGATGATCATCTCATGGTCACTCTGTAGGGGTACTTCTTTCAATACGTTGCACTTGTTGGTCCACCAGTCTAGTGACTTCTTTACACTGTTGGGTATTTTCACGATGGTATGGAGGTTTTCCTCCATCAGTAACCCATAGGGAGTGGATAGCATCTGTAGGGAGTACATGCTCTTCCTGGCCCAGTGTATCAGGTCTGTGAATGATGACATGCATCCTAAGATGCCCCATCTGTACCAATGTTGCCCACTATTTTGATCTCAGTTGGTGTGTTAGTCTTTTCATTTTTTTTATTATTTTTGTCAAGGGGCGTAGCAGTTCCCAAGTTGTGTCTATTTCCACCCCCAGGTGTTCTATGTTTTGGGGTGGACTCAGTGATATTTTTTGCTTTGTTTATAATCCAACTGTGTGACATCAGCATTTGGATTAAAGTGGTCATGTTCCTTTCTGCTTGTGTTCTTGATATGGTGTGTATGAAACACTCATCCATGCAGGAATTGATATTTATGCCATGTTGCCTTAGATGTGCCATAATTACAATGGATACTTTGGTAAATATTCTGGGAGCTGAAGCCAGGCCAGATGGTAGCACCTGTTATTGGTAATGTTGGCCATGATGTAGAATCACAGGTATTTGATGTGTGCTGGTCACATTGGCATGTGAAGGTAAGCATCCTGAAGATCTATAAACATTAGGAAGTCCCTTTGGTGTATGGCGTTGAGGGTGAATCGTATTATTTCCATTTTGAGTTTTTCTGATTTGACTGACCTATTTAGAAACTTTATGTCCAGTACTGGCCTGAGGTCCCTAGTTTTCCTGGGACTAGGAAGAAGATGGAGTAAATGTATTTTCCCTGTTCTTCCTCTGGAGCTCTCTATATGCCCTGGTTTGCCAGTAGCCTGTTTATTATGACCAGAACCCATTGTGGTGATACCTTCTTTTTTGATACTGGAGAGAGGACTAGTCTGTCTCTGTAGGGTTTGTCTGAGAATTCTATTGCATACCCTTCCAATATTATTTCTAGTATCCACTTGTCTGTGGTTGTCTTGTGCCATGCTGATTGTAAGTGAGCTAGATACCTGCCTATGGGTGTGTGATTGTTCTGCAGAGCTGGTTGTCTTTATGTTTTTAGTGGGTAGTCATTTCTGTTACCGTCTGTTAGTCATCCAGTGGAGTTCAAAACTGGGAGCAATGCATGAGAAAGCCAAATATTATAATCCTGTCATAGTCATTGATATGTTAAAAATATTGACCAGTACCATCTAGTGATTCTAAGCCTAGTTTGTCATATACTTTACCAGTCTAAGGCATTTATTCCTAAGCTGTACCAGGGCATTGCAAGCTTAATTGTATACTTGAGCACTTATTTCCAAATACATTTTCTTCCAAAACCTACATTCTGGTATGAACATAATGCAGAGTTGAGGGGAAGAAAAAAACAATGTAGTGGAATTTTGCTATAGTTTCATTAAAAAAACACACTTCTCCACCCCACATAAGTACTTCATATAATCAATAACTACAAGATAAGGTACCATCCTTTGTCCAAAAGGGGCTAATGCTAAATCAGCAAAAAAATGGACTAGCCTTCACCATAGAAAGATGGCCTCTCCAGGTCCTTACTGGGGTGCATCTATGGAGCAGTGTTTATCTTACCAGTAGATAAATAGAGGGCTTTTATTTCTAGTGGCACCCATCCTTCACCTTTCATTAGCACTAAACAGACAAGAAAACTTACTGTAGTGTTCATTCAAAAATATATATGATGGTCACTCACACATGTATATCACACACACTCCTAAACTACATACAGACAATTTCACAATATAAATTAGTTTTGCACAGTTTTTTATAAATTGCATAGTTAAAGCACTTACTTGAGATGCAGTTTGGCCATGTGGTTAGAAGGCAGAACTGTTAACCTGGGGACCCAGGGTTTGAATCCTACAACCCCCAGTCACTTTCTCAGTGTGTTTACTCTTTCAAAGATTGAACAGTTCTAGCTTCCACAACCTTACCAAGTAGGCTGTTCCACTTGCCAAAAACAGCTGCCCCATACATACATATACTGTATCTTCCAACATGAATACATGGCTCTTGAGGTGAAGGTCAAAAGCATCACAGTAATCTCGAAAAAAAAAAGAAGATGTACAGAGACCCAGAGACAGAAGAATAGAGAAGTGTACCAGGGAAAATAGAGGGAGGCAGGGAAAGCAGTAAAGAGTGCAAAAGGTGCAAACTGAAGAAATAATAGCTCTGGCAGCATCTAAAGGAAACAAAGCATTTTTTAGGTATGTTAACAAAAAAATTAGACAAATGGAGGGATTGTAAGGTTAAAAAGGGATGAGGGACTGTACAGAGGTGGGACAAGAAAAGGAAGTAATCTTGAATTAATACTTCTGCTCAGTGTTTGGAAGAGGAAGAGGAGGGAGTGCAAAAAAGAATCAGGAGCTTGGATGGGAGTGTTAGGGTGACTAGCCCTGATCAGATTCTTTGCAGTAATAGAGGTGTAAAGGAGTCACAGACATGTTGCATATCAATAATAAATCTGGTTTATTACTACATAAGGAAATCACAGTTGCCCTAAGCAGTTCTTACCCTAAGATGATGGGAGCCATGCCTAGCATTCCCCAATATCCCCAAGGAGTGTAAAAAGTTCTCAAGGGGAAATATGCAATACATTACATTATATACTATGATAATTACCATGGTTACCATTCAAAAGAAGCAGTGCTAGATGCATAAAATAAGCCCTGTTGGCCAAGAATTAGGTGGCTCCACAGCATTATCTAGTCCTATACAATATGTGCTAAGTCATCTACAGGACATTGTAGAACAATGAAGGCATTCATGGTACATAGAAAACACAGGATGTGGTGCAATTATACATAAATCCAAATGATGGCAGTGCTGACTATATAATAGTATATTAGAAAATTACAAAGACACAGGTGTCTTGGCCTACTGTGTGCAGTTTCCATGCATAGAGAAAGTATGGTAGTACAAATCATAATGTACCCTGACACTTGCACTTGTACGGTAAGTGCCTATGCCCTATACGTTAGTATAACATATGCATAGTATGGTTTGCCTAAAGTGTACAGGTGGAATGCCAACTAGGGTGTAAGGACCTCACATAACATTCCCCACTTGTTGCCTTACTGAAAAGGCAACAACACTATGGGAAAGTGGTTGGAACAAATTGTCATTTACAGACCCAATGTGCAAGCCTTGTTACAGAATTCAAGCTGTTCTCAGTGTTGTTTGAGACTATGCTTTAGGCAGCAAAGTGTTAGAATCAAAAATATTATCAAAAATGCTTGTGTGATAACACCTTTGTGACTTCATGCCTTGATTACTGCAACGCCCTTTACTTCAGGCTTCCAGGGGTTGATATCCTCCGCTTGCAGCTGGTGCAGAATGCTGCAGCCCGGTTATTGATGGGGACTCCCCATTCATGTCACAACACACCAGTGCTGCATTAACTGCACTGGCTGCCGGTTCAGTGGTGGATCACCTTCAAAGTTGGATTGCTGACATATAAAGCCCTTCACGGACATGGCCCAGACTACCTGAAAGAGCTTCTGTCTCCTTACTGCCTGGAACGATGGCTCTGCTCAGCTGATGAGGGATTGCTAGAGATTCCAAGGGTGTTGTTAAAATCCTCAGGGGCCTGTGCATTTATATACACAGCCCCAGCTCTTTGGAATTCTCTACCCCATCATCTTCAGGAGTGCGCAACCCTGGGGGATTTTAAACAGGCACTTAAAACTTACCTCTGGGGCCAAGCCTTTATTATTAGGTATGTTTAATGACAGATTTTATTGATTATCTTTCATATTATTGTTTTATGTTTTTGTTTTATCCACTGTTTTATCCATCTTTTGTAAAGCGCTTTGGTAATTTTGAAAGGCGCTCAATCAAATAAAGATATTATTATTATTATTATTTTTATTATAAGAAAGTGCATTACTTAAATCACCATCATGGATAAGGGTATAGAAAGCATCTCCAGCTGCAGAGATGCTGTTACTAATGTGGATGAGGTGTGTATCCTTTCTCTCTAGCAGGGACTTAAAAGTCAAAGTCAAAGAGTCATGTGAACATTGAATATGGGTAAATACTGTGATAGGGCAAGCAAATATTCAGGGTCACAGTCAATAACATCTGGTTCTACAATGGGAACAGGATTAGTCACAGTGTGGCCAAATACAGTAGTCTAATGAGGAATAAAACACAAGTTAGGTTACTTTATCTTACAAACCTTATCACCATAGGAGAAAGATTTATGATTGGTTACAATGCAGTATGGCCCATCACAATTATAAGTTATTTTAACAGTTGGTAACCTCCATTTCTGTAGTTGAACTGGGCAGGTTAAGATTGATTCATAAGTCTTGTAGTTAGCTGATGAACCTCTTCCAAAAAAGTATTGTTGAGTTGTCTAGTGTTCGCCACTGGTGATGGTGCTGATAATGCATCGGGGTATCTGTGTCATTAGAAGAAATGCCCTGGTCCAAGGTAAAGGACCAATCAATGCTGTCTGGTGAGTATCCACATGCTGGGTTGATGATGTCGAAAACATAACAGTGACACAAATAGTGATAACCCTTACATGCACAGCTGTCCGTGTGAGGTGAGACCCATGCTTCCAGCATTGAATAAAATACCAGAAGAGGTGGCAATTCAATGCGCTCTCTGTAGATGTCCCCATCAAGATGCCCAATGGAGTGAACAGAGGCAAGCATATCAAACATTGCAGTTTGAGGATCAAAGCATGGTAAGAATACAGTAAAAGTTACAAACATGGTATCCCAGACAGTACAACGATTAGCAGCATGACAAGGTCCTCAATTAGGATGTCTTGTAACATGCCCTAAATTTCTAGTAGTAGAAACAGGAATAGAAATTGAGCTAGACATACACATTGTAATACAGGATGTAGATTTACAGTGCGGGCAATACCATTTAGAAATTCTTCTATCATGAATGATATTTGGAATACGTCCAGATTCCATATCATGGAAGAGATTATTGACGTTGGTGGTTATGACATAAGAGCTATAAGCAGAGAAGAGAAGTTCCCTGGAAATATTTTTTCTGCCTCCTTGTTATTCTGAAAAATAAGCTGATTTAGTTTATCTTTGGTATCATTAAAATTTTTAGCAATATCTCTCATATTATATACTGTAAAACGTTCTTCCTGACCAATGTCATCCACACCATGTAACAAAGGGGGTACCTTTGCCTGTCATGAACCCCATTTCTGGAATTCACTCCCTCTAACACTTTGTCAATCTGCTTCCCACATCTCCTTTAAGAGAGAACTTAGACATTATCTCATCTCCTCCCACATATGTTCCTGCTTTAAACCACCCTATCCCTTACTCTCTAACTCTTCCCCCCCTCAGTCATCTTGGGTGCTGGGGTCTACCCCACATGGTGCACTTCCTCTCAGCTTCACTTCCTCATCTCTAGCCTTCTCATCCTCTATTTTCCTCTTCTTTTTCCTGCATAAACATAGCTACGTCCTTCTCTCAAACTCTGTATCTCTCATCTTTTATACCCTTTACACTATTGCCTCTATACTCCTCTCACCTTTCCTCTAGCTCCCCCTTAATCTATTTCTGCCTGACTGGTCTCAATCTCTTAGCGCTTTATCCCTTATTGTTAAATCAGTGTCTGGATGCTTTAAATTTGCATGATTGTACTGTCTTACATAACCTGAATATTGTATTTTGGTGTATTTGGTCTTGCTACCTAAAATACTTGTCATAATTACCATTGTTATGCTCAAATATCTACATGTAACTTGTATTATGTATTCATGATTGTTTCTATCAAAGTTTGTCTCTGTACTCTCCCGCCCGGGTTGTGCCTGAAAATAGTCTTTCTGGCTAGTGTACCTACCCAGTAAATAAAAACTAAATAAATAAATATCATTCGTCATGGCCTCCTGGAATTTTAATGCATGACATTTGATGTCAGCAATGTCTGCCCTGTTCCAGATGGACATGCTGGTTCTGAAGGGTCCACAAATGGTGCCAGTGGCACCAGTAACATCAGCAGAGTTTGAGTGTTTCTTGCATGATGAAGGGTTCTTTTTAAATGAGGGATTTGGTCTATGTCTAAACAGACCTAAATGTTCAATAGTATGTATACCAACTACAGGATCTTGAGTGCATGACTGATAGGCTGCAAGACTATCAAGTAACATAGTTCTGAAAAACTTAGAAGTATTTGTAGTGGAACACGTACCAAATTCTGCCATGTTCCGGTGTGTGAGATTGAAAATGACAGGGACATGCATGTACTGTAAGTTATTGATAAGGGTACCTGGGATAGAAGTTGCAGTAAGGCCAATAAGTGAGCCAGGTTCCTGTGGGGGACATTCAGTAAGTTCTGCTTCAGTAGGAGGTACAACAGAGAAAAATATAGCAAATGTAGCCATATAGTTGTGTGTACAGAATTCTTTTGCAGAGTCTTTGGGGAACCTCTCGCAAAAGGCAGGGTCAATTAAAGCAGTAAGGTTGTATCAACCAGAATGTCTATGATTAGTTTTCATGATGGATAGAGTACCATTTGGGACAATTCTGATGTTGGGCCAAGCACGGAAAGTTCCTTTGGATAGGCAGGCAACAGAGAGAGTTTGTCCATATAAATCTGTTTGCCATTCAATTTGAAGGGAAGATTTGTCAGGGACCACAACCAAGGCAGTGAGGTAGGCATTGTTGCCTTCCTGAACAGTAATTAATTTGTTTGGGACTGAGATACAAACTCCTTCTGGAATAGTAGTAGGAGGAGGATGGTCTAGATGTGGAAGGAGGTGACCTACCATGCCTTGGATGCAGGGGAAATCTCCTGAGATGAGGAGAATCAGGTGCAAGATAGCCATATTACAGGGTTACCTGTAAGGAAAAAGAAAAGGCCAGATGGTACAATTCTGCCCAGTGGGGTTAAAAAAAGTAATTATACTCCTTTGTAAAGCTTTAGTTGGTTAGCATGTAACCATTTCTCAGTACGTTTCTTGTTTTGCAGAAGTCTAACTTGACAGACTGTGGGACTGAGTTTGTTGACAATGTGGTAGGGTCCTTTCCACTTATTAGAGAAGGAGTGTGTACGGTGAGCAAATCTGAGTGCCATTACCTGATATCTAACTTGCCAATCCACTTCTTGTGTGTGCTTGCCAAACTGGATTTTGGACTGTGCAGCACACAGAAGGGTTTTTATAATGTCATCTCTGAGTTTGGTCACATACTTGTCTACAAAAACTCTGTCTGTGGGGGGAGTGTTCAGGTCAAACAACATATGTTTAGGTAATCTCACAGTTCTACCAGTGATCACCACGAAGAGTGCCAGCTGGGTGGTGGTTGAAGGAGTACCCCTTATTGCCATAAGGAGTAAAGGCAACAGGGAATCCCAGTCCTTGGAATTGTCCTTAGTGAATTTGAAAAGCATTTGCTTAATCCATCTGTTGGCTCTCTCTACTTGACCTGAAGACTGAGGGCGGTAAGGTATGTGGAACTTCTGGTGTCCCCTTGAAGCTGAAGTGCTTCATGCATTAACTCACCTGTAAAACCAATTCCTTTGTCAGAGTCCACCTTCAGGGGCAGACCCCACCTGGAGAAAATCTTTTCTACCATGATTTTCACAGTTGATTTGGCTGTACATTTTTTAGTGGGGGAGGCTTTAACCCACTTAGAAAACAGATCAGTAACCACATGTGCATACTTGTTATTCCTCCTGGTATTGATCAAAGAACCAATAAAGTCAATCTGTATGGCATGCCAAGGGCCAGAATGTCTTTGTGGTAGGAGTTTGGCATTTCTTTTGGTTGGTATTGGTTGTTCTGAACACAAATTAGACAGTTGCCAATGTAATGGATGACATCTTTGGTAATACCAGGCCACCAATAAACAGTTTTGAGTCTCTGGAGTATATTTTCAACTCCTTGGTGTCCACCAGTGGGAATGTCATGAACCTGGTGGAGACACTCAGATCTCAAGGATTAAGGGACTACCCACAATTTGTAGGGCAGGTCCTCTGGCTGATACCAGATCAATTTTCCATCATGTGGCAAATGTATCCTACTTGTATGTCACTTGTAGGGACTGTGAGTGGGTAAATCTTGTTCAGTTCCTTTGTCAAGGAGACGGAACACATCTTTTAGTTGGGGGTCTGAGTGTTGTGCCGTGGACAAGTCCAGCGACAAAAAAGGTTCTGGCTTCTTCTTGAGAGCAGCTATTTGTACAGCCACCAGAGCATTGGGGGGATTCATTGCTCATGTCCCCCTCCCCTCGCACACCCTCTTTTGCAAGAGTATCTACTCAATCATTGGAAGAATGGTAAGGGTCAGTCTTAGAGTGGGTTTAACTTTGTGGATGAAAAGTTTGTGTTGGAAGTGTTGTGTGAGCTCATGGATATAAACCACAAGTGATTTATACTTCACTGGAGAGCCATCGGAAGATACAAAGGAGTTCTTCTGTCAGAAGGGTAAAAACTCAGTAAGGGAGCAACAGACCCAGTTGGAGTTTGTGAAGATGATGGTGTCTTCAGTACCATGTTGTATCAGTTTGAGGGCACAGGCTACTGCTGCCAGTTCTGCATACTGTGATTATGCAACACTGCAATGCTTGGAAACTTTGACAGTGTTACCATTGGGATACATGCTGAACACTCCAAATCCAGCTACCTGGTCTCCTTGATAGTATGAGGCTGAGCCATCTGTGAACATGTGACACAGGGAAGCATCTGCAAGGAGTTTTAGAGTAGCAGGGAGAAAAGGGTCTGGTTCAGGTAAATCAGGGGGTTGCAATGCACAATCGTGTGGTTCTCCTTGGTATAGGAGTCAATGGGCTAGAATTGATGGCATCTTGGCAGAGGGGATCTGTATATCTCGGTCCCAGAGAAGAGGAGACCAGTGAGTCAGTTTGGCGTTAGATACTGATCCATCCTTTACTCTGCCTGATAGCAGAAAGGTGGTGGGTGTATGGTTTATGTTGATGCTGATAGGTGAGTACCCGATGATATAAAGAAAATGTTTGACAGCCCAGCAGGTAGACAGAAGGTTTCTTTCACAAAGACTGTATTTCTGTTCCACTGGTGATAACATTTGGGATGCATATGCAATAGGTCTCAAAGAATAATTTACCTTCTGAGCAAGGACTGCACACATGGCAATGTCTGAGGTGGCTGATTCTAGGTGGAAGGGCAATGCTGTGTCAGGGTTCACCAAGGCTGAAGCAGAGGCCAAGACCTGTTTCAGAAGTGTCACAGCTTGGGTGTGTATGGGGCCCCAAGTCCAGGGGATGTCCTTTTTCAGAAGCTCATACAGAG
This sequence comes from Neoceratodus forsteri, assembly GCA_016271365.2. Lineage (NCBI taxonomy): Eukaryota > Metazoa > Chordata > Ceratodontiformes > Ceratodontidae > Neoceratodus > Neoceratodus forsteri. Next base: position 1,163,978,988 of record CM057456.1, on the reverse strand, counting down.
GTGTGGCTTTCTGTGCAAAGTCACAAATGAAGTCCCTGGAATAGTTAACCATTCCCAGGAAACATCTGAGTGTTGCCACACTGGTGAGTAGTGGCAAATCTTGTAAGCCTTAGATTTTCTTCCAAGCTGGGCTTCAACCTTGTTCTGTTATGCATAGGCCAAGAAACATGACTTCTTTCTGGCAATGTTATGCCTTTGCAGGGTTGCATTCAAGGCCTGCCCCCTGTAGAAGGGTTAGTAGTTTGTCCAAGAGGTCAAAGTGTTGTTCCTTGGATGGCAGTTGCCAACAATAAGTCATTCACATACTGCAGAACACATTGTGGAGTGGAAAAAACTTCCAGAGTGTCCATCATGTGTAGATGGAAGAGGAAGGGGCTATTGTGAAACCCCTGGGGTAAGCAGGTCCATGTGTACTGTTGACCTTCAAAGGTGAAGGCAAATTTGTACTGGCTTTTTTAGGGCCAGAAGCAGTGACCAGAAGCCACTGTAGATGTCCAGAGTGCTGAACCACTGATGAGCAGGGGTTAGCAGTTTGAGCACATCAGGTGCTGATGCTACTGTCGGTGAGCAGCTAGGAGTGACTTGGTTAAGTCTCCTATAATCAACTGTGAGTCTACAAGATCTTGTGGGCTTCTCCACTGGCCAAATAGGTGAATTGGTGGTCAAGACACAAGGCCTGATTACACCTTATTTGAGGAGTGAATGAATGGTTTCTCTGAGAGATGGTAAGGCCTCAGCAAGAAAAGGGTATTGCCTTTGCCTTTCATGTGCTGGGCTTGGGATTTTGATGACTGTTTGCATCCTCCCACAATCATGGTTGTGTGTGGCAAAAGCATCCCAATGCTTCTGCAGGATGGGTAAGAGTCTCTTGAAGAACCTGTGGTTTTGGAATAGAGCCATGACTTCATATTCCTTGTCGTTAGTGGATATAGCTGCAACCACATGTGAATCAGAAATCATGACAGTGTGGTATTGCCCTCTGATTTGGATCAGGAGCATGTTGGCCAGATCCACCACACATCCGAGTGGCACCAGAAAATCAATTCTCAAGATGCTGGGATGATCATGTAACACCATAAGATCGAAGGTATGGTGTGTGTTCAGGTTGCCTATCACCACTGAAAGTACAATTGATCAGTATGTGGATAGCTTTACACCATCTACTCCTGATGTATTGGTCCTTCATCCTGTAGACCAAGGAGAGTTTGCTTGGTCATCATCATGTAATACAGATACAGCTGCACCTATGTCAAGTAGCATTGTCAGTTGGCAGCCCCTAACCATGGCCTTGGTGCAAGACCTTCCATTTATGTCCAAAGCAAGCTTGTTAACAATACAGACTGGGCCCTGTGGTTGTCAATCCATACTACCAGTATCTGGGAGCTCCAGAAAGATCAATTGGGTCTGCCCTTGTTGGGCCTCATTCTGGTCCTGGACAGCCGCTACAAAGGGAGTAGCATTGGGGTTTAGGCTTGGTGTGGCCTGGTTCTCTGTAATTCCTGTGTCCCTGTGCCCTACTGAGGCCTGCTGTCCTGGGGCTATTGCTGTGATTATGCATGATAGGATTTCATCCGCTATGGATCGAACCTGGCTAAGAAGATTCCAGAGATTTTTATTCTCCTCTGCAATTTCTCAGTAGTAAGGGCCTGATCGATTATTTCGATTGTCCCAATTGGAATCAGAATTCCAATTGTGTTTGTTATTGTTGTGGTTCTGTTTCCCACCTCTGGACTGGGGGTGCTGTTGGTTGTCTGAAGATGCAAGCTTTTTGTCTTGGGCCTTGCCCTCCACTGTGTAGTGGGTTGTGGACTGGCTGGTAGACTGTACAACAGCCACCTTTTTCAAACCAGATCCAAGGTCTTGGATGTAGAGCTGGTAGACCTGCTCTGTTTTCTGAAGGATGTTTACAAAAGTGTCTGTGGTTGGGAAAATTGTTGGTTCCACCTTTTCACGAACAGCTGGAAGCATATTTCGGAGAAACAAATTCTTGTATATAATGAGGTCAGCATCTGTGGCTTCACTTGCAAGGCATTGGATAGCATGATAGGCCATCCACAACCTCTGATGAAATGTCACAGGGCTTTATTTGGTATTTTGTTTTATGGAATGGGTCAGCATCAACCCAACCAAGCCTGGGTTATGTGCGGCAATGAGTTCTGCTGCGATCTGATCAAAAGTTGCTCTGGTGTCTCATCGGGCTACATCTTGGAGTTTTTCCCATAGGTCTGGGTCAATGGTCTGTCATAGGATCTGTACCTGGTAGTCCTCCACTAGCCTGAGCATCTCACATTTGGAATGTACTTTCTACAAATGACAGTTGAGATTGTTAGTGGGTCCCATGCGGCCTATGCTGTCAGTGATCTGCTGTACAGAGTGAGCCATTTGAAGGGGATTACTGGGGGCACAGTTTGGATCTCATGCTCCATGAAGGGTGGCCTCCACTGTGACATCGGCCACAGGTTGGACCACAGAATTCTGGGAAGCAGTGTCTCTCAGCATTTGTTTTATCTGCACTTTGAAGGTCTGCTTGCTTCTCTCAGGCATATCTGAATTACTGAGGGCTGCCTTGATCTTTCTCTTGATCTCCTGCCTATCATCCTTTGTCAAAGTGGCTATTGGAGCAGCTATTGGTAGGCCTAGAGGGTCCAGTGGTAGGATGAGAGAGGCTGGTGGCAGGCCTAGGGATCCCCCCTATCATGGGGGTCACCATTTTGGTGTCACACATGATAATCATCATCACGTTGATGACACAGGGGCATGCTGTAGTAGCAAGGGGGTCTGCCATCTTACGAATAGTGGGAGGATACTGAATCATAGTAAGGGCATGACTGGGTATTGTATTGGGAGATGTCGTCATCAGAGTCATCATCCCCAGATGACAAGAGGTTGATGGGTGTGTAGTGAAACCCACCTATCACCTTAATGTGACCAGCCAGAACCTCTCACTGATGGTGCATTTTCGCCATCTTGTCTTTACATTCTACATGACTAACTTTTGCAACATCTTTCTGTAACACTCTATATGCAGTGCTCAATTTGCAGTTGTCCCCAAGTTCCCTATCTAATTCACCACTTACCTGTTTCAGGTTATCTCATAAGTCTTCCATCTCCTCAAGCATTTGGTTATTTGTTTTACTTAACAAATCATTCATGTGCAGTACCTGTCTTTTATCTTGTCTCAAACTTTCACATTCCTCTCTCAACATGCATATGTCTCTCTGATTATCTTCACCAGAGCAGTGCAAAAGAGTCTCTTTCTCATTTCACAACTACTGAATTTCAGTTTCCAGCTGTTGCCTCTTTTTTCAAATTTTCAGATGCCTGCAATTCCATCTCTTTCCTAAGGGATGAGAGTTGCAGTTTGAGGCAATGAAATCTCGATTCAGAGGCTTCTAAAGCAGCAGATAGAGTCACAACCAACAGCCCTTTAGCCTCAGGCTTTTTGGCTGTTGTTCTCGTCTCAGAGTACTGGGTTAAAATCCCCAGCAAGTGGTTTTCAGATTGGATTGCGTCCAACTTAAGATTCCTCTTAAATAGAGTTGGCAGAACTCAGAAAGATTTTATCCCTTACTAAATAAGAATCAGAGCATCATAATAGTAAGGTTTGATGACTCTAAACAGATTAACCTAAAATTCAAATGGTATAGCTTTTTTTTTAATTTAAGTTATCTGTAAAATCCAGCACAAAATTATTATCCTAATGTAGCCCACCATAAATTAGGAAGTCACCTTAAGGCCAGGCTCCTGGCCATGTTCACTGGCTGGCAAAGTAAATGAAAAGGGGAGAGAAGTATTTAAGGGCCTCGGTCTCTGGGTAACTGGTGAAAAAGGGGAAGTTCCCTGTGGGGAGTGAGTCCTATATTCACTACTGCTGCAAGTTCATGAACAGCCAACCACTGGGAGAGAAAGTGGCCTCAGAGCTATAATCAGCAAAGCAGAGATCTAGCATAATGGAACCCAGGGCAAGTACAGATCTTCAGGGAGAGCAGCAGGCTGTGAGGCAGCCCATCTCACTGTTTTTAGTCACCACTAGCCATTTGGGCAGAACCTCAAATCAGCCAGTAAACTACCTGAGGATCAGTAGGAAACATGAGTTAGAAAAACAGTGACCTTGTATCAAGATGCATTACCTCGCCTCTAGTTCTCTCAAAAAGTCCTCCAGTAACTTACATCCTAGGATCATAGTGGAGCTAAAGAATCAATTGATGATGCCATTTGTAATAATCTTTCAGATGCCTGTTCTTGTTAGACAGGACCTGAAAGTGGCCAATGTGATCCTGATTTTCAAGAAGAGGACAAGGACAGACCTGGGCAACTACAGCCAGATGTAAAATCTTTTGTATGTGTGTGTGTGTGTGTTTTGGGGGGTTCAGATACTTGTTTCAACATATTAATGGGAGGACTCTATCACAACGGCAATCTCTGTTTGAAATGAGGAGTTTCATTATTGCCCTTTTAAGAGATCATCCGGGGAAAACAAGAGGAGCATATATACAGTATAAATAAACATAAATAAATAAGAACAATTATAAATGGGGAGTATTTACAAAGGGACCCCACAGCACCTCAAACTTATCATTGTTGCCCAAAAGTCGATAGTGAATTCATTCTAATTTGGCTGCATCAATAACTAAATTTTAAAAGACATCACAGGTTTTAGGCTTACAATCTTTCCAGTGTCACAATGTTAGCTTCTTGGCATTTGTTAACAACAGTTTAATGAAATCCATAAATTGTTGCACAAGCTGCAAATAACCAAACAAGTATAGTAATATAATCACTGGATCAAATATGGAAACCTTAACCTGTAATTTGAGAAATGAAAACAAAGATTTTATGCCAATAACTCTTTAGAATGGGGCAATAAACAAACATATGGAGAACTAAACCTTTATTAACATCAAGGAAAACAATCTGGGATTGTATGGTTACATTTATTAATTTTTTCTGGATTATAATAAATTGAGTACAGCAAATTCAATTGAATCTGTTTCAGTTTAGTATTTTGTGATACATCTGTGTGAGCTGCAATTATGATGCCCATTGCTCATCGGCCAGAGTAAGGCTAAGATCATTTTTCCAACCCCTTCCAAGAGAAACAAAAGTTCTTGGCAAGCATCTGGAGGCCATTCTGAAGTAAAGAATAATGAATCACTTCATAAAGGTCAGGATTCTTGCCGTCTCTCAGCATGGCTCTATGAGGGACAAATCATGCCAGACTTAATTGATCACATTTTTGGAGGGAGTGAGCATGGAGGCTGACTGTGTCAAACTAAACCAGTGCAGTATACACAAGACATATGCACAATTAATTGCTATCTGAATTGGAGCAGGAAGCAGAGGATGGTAGTGGATAGGCACTACTCCCAGTGGAGAGAAGTACTAAGTAGCATCCCTCAGGGATTGCTGCTGGACAATTATTTTCAAACATCTTCATCAACAGTCTGAAAACTGGGCTCTTCAGCAGATGGCTTAAATTCATAGGTGACACTATGCTACCCAGGGTGGTAGACTCCCATGATGATGATGATGACAAACATCAGAGTGACCTGAACAAGCAGGGTGATTTGTCTGACTTCTGGGGCCTCAAATTTAATTCATCCAAATGCAAGGTACTACACTTGGGAGGGCCAAAAAGAGGTCTGACCTAAACACTGTGTAGAGTTTCTCCTACTGCAGCTGAGGAGGAAAAGACATGGGGTCATATCAAACAAGGCCAGGCAAGGAGAACTTTACTTTTAAGATGCCCAGTCCACAGGGCTCTGGACACCATACATTAGAAACAATGCATGTGTTATAGGGGAAACAATTGCAACATTAAAGTTAAAACAGTCATTAACAAGAACAACAACTTCAATTTAAAAAGTGGTATTTTAAGACTGATTTAACATTATGCAGAGAGGGGCCCCCATGCACAGGGGTTGGCATAGCATTTTAAATTGGGGTGCCAGCACCACAAAAGTACAGTCCTCAGACAACTTATGCTGAAACTAGTGGAAGTACAGGAGACTCAATTGCCTCACTTTGTGGAATGGAGAGGATGGATGTATAAATGGCAAAAGACAGACAGGAAATTTTTCAGGTAGCCAAGATCCAAACCATGTTGGATCTTGTAGTATTTCAGTAAGCATATCTTAAAGTTATTGCACCACTTAATTGGCAACCAGTGCACATCATGGAGTACGATCATGATATTCTTTGATTAGGGTGTCCTAGCAGTCAGCTGTGCTGCTGCATTCTGCACTAGCTGTAGGTGACACATGAACCCTGCAATAAACCCTGGTAAAGAGCATTGTAGTATTATAATTTGATGTTGCAAAGGGTATGCACTATCATTACCAGTTCCTATGCTACAAGAAACAGTATAGCTTAATGCAGATGATACACTATAAATGGAAAATGCGCCTGTGAACTACCACCATCACCTGATGTTCTAGTGTCAGCTTGCTGTCCACAGTGATCCCAGATGTCTTATCCTATCCACAGCTTCAAGTGTGCAGCCCTTTAAAGACAGCAAACCAGCACCAGTACTTCTCATCACTGACTTAGGGTGACCTGGCTTGACCAGTAAAAATGCTACTTTATGTGAGTTGGGACTGAGCCAGCTGGAGACTATTCAGTCATTTACTTCTAGAAGACACCAGCTGAGTACAGAGGTAAAACTGTCCCCATTCTGTGCATGAGACAGCTACAACTGGGTGTCATCAGTGTAACGATGACACTCCAGACTATGCCATCTGATGATCTTCCCCAACAGCAACATGTACTAATGGACAACATTGGAGAATTTCTAGAAAACTCTACTTCATTGAAAAAAAATAGATTTCAGAAGCAAAATACTACATGTAATCTCTGCTTCACCTTCATGCCAGTTACTGTATTCTCCTTGCACCATAGGTTTTCTAACAACATCATAAAACGACCACCCCTAAAATACTAAGAAACGTACAAAACAAATAAAAACAAACTACTGTCAATATAGGGCTTTAAACATCTCTTCACAATATTTTACCATAAATCAATATTCATTTTTACATGTTTTATAAAAATGTATGTATCCATTATAGGTACATAGTAGTGCCCCTAAATTAGGGTGAGTATGAAGTTTAAACCCCAGTCTTTGCACCTCAATAATGCAGCCAACTCTCAATTGAATGGCTTTAAATATGAGATGCGTTACTTCAGAGCTAGGCTCTCTGGGTGCTGTAAATCTGATAATGGTTGATTTAGCTTCTAAACATTCTAGAAGGTTAAAAACTTACAAACCTTGTGAAATTAGGACCTTTTTTATTATGCTTACCAATAACACAAAAATTGCTGGGAGCTAAAACCTTAAACATTAAGGTTCATTAGAGTTTGTCTGGCAGAAGGATACCTCAACTCTCAAATACCTGAACAGACGGTAAGGTTCACAAATGTAAGAAACAAAATAGCTTTCTTTACTTACATCATAATTCAGCTTGCTGAAAAAATTTGCATATTGTAAGGTGCTTACAACCCCAAAGTCCACCACTAAAGTACACAGCAGTGTTTTGTGCCTAAACCAGATGATTGAATGATTCTTGAAGGTGATTTTACTGCAAAATGTGTTATTTTTTAATTTCTTTAAAAAATAAAGTGCCACATATGCAGGACATTTTTCAACATTTTTTGATAACTGAATTTTTGCAAAAGTGATGTATGTCAGCTTTGGGAGGGGGCCCAATATTATAGCCCAGAACTGTCATTTTCATGGAGCTTTGAGTCACTCTTTCCACCTCCACCTACACTGCTGCCTCCAAATGTCTCCGGTGGTCTGGAGCTCCAGCAACTCATGCCCAGTGACCAGAAGTCTTTAATTACCAGTGGCAGTTACCCAACCCTGCTGCTGGTATGCTCCATCTTCCTGCCAATCTTAAAAGAAACCATCCACAGGTGCCCAATTCAAGCATCAGTACCCCTTACTACTCTATCTTCTAATGAACTGGCAGCAGGTGTCAAACACTTTGGATGGTATCACCCTCCTGCATGCCTGATCTTCAGATAAACCAGTGGTGAATGACCAACCACACTGCCAGTATCCTCCCTCCTTCCTGCATGATCTTTGAATGGACCAGTGGTTATATCCCTTCCTCCACCTGAATAATCTCAAAATGGACCAGTGGTGGGTGCTGACTATGCCACCAGTATCTCCCCTCCCACCCACATGATCTAAAAAGGAACTAATGGTTGTAGGTGGCTACAGCAGCTCCCAGCTAGCATAACAAGAGCCCTCTCCACTGAAAATATGTACTGTGCATGTATCATAGCATGGCACACCCTCAGCTTCCCTCTCTGCCAGGCCACATGCATGGGCTGTGCCCAGTGTAGGTCAGGGGTGCAGAAATGGTATGTAACCCTCAGACGTACATATGTGAGTTTCCACACCACCTCCACTATGTGGCTTATTGCCATAGCTGAGCATATGTGCTACATATCTGGGGCACGTAGGCTTTGTAAGGCTTCATTAATAATGGCCCATGTGGCAAAAATCCACTTTGGTGTTCACAGAGGGATGGTGTGGTAAGAACGCCAACCTTCAAGCTTGTTGAAAAATAAAATAATAAAATGAAAAATATTTTGGGTCTTACAAAATATTACATCACAAAAACACTAAGTCCTGTGAAGTATGCAATGTGCATGTTGAAAGAACTTTTTATCAGGATTCTTTTTCTATCAATCATGACCTTTTTATTTTTTAATATTTCTTCCCCAGATTAGAAGGATGAGCTACTTAGTGTCTTTCACCATGAACACCTAGTTGACAAGTTTTATGCCTGCCCAGTGGCTGTGCTGTTTTGTGTAGGGCCCACTGGACTGTGTTGAAATCAAGTCTCAGGACATTGGCTGTTTCTTATGGACATGCTCCTTTGCATGGGACCCACAGGGCTCTGTGCAATACAAGCTACTCACCAGAGTGTTGCTTTGCATATAACCAGCAGGCCCCTATATGAAACAATTTTCTGGTCTTGTGCAATGTACAAGCTTTGCAACTACTTCTTTAGTGACCCGCATGACTACTTGTGAAGCAAGTTATAATTCTGGTGCAGTGAGCACCAGAAGGCATCTTCTTTGTGAGTGGCCACAATGGCACTCATGAAGCAAGCTACAGGTATGGTGTAGTAAGTGTCACCATGCTGCTGAATGAGTGGTCTACAGGACCACTCACAAAGCAAGATACAGGTCTGTTGCAGTGAGCATCACCTTACAGCTGTTTCATGGATTGGGAAGAATGCTATAGGTCTGGCACATTGAGTGTCACTATGTAGCTGCTTCATCAGTGGCCTGTAGGATACTCGCAAAGCAAGTTTCAGATCTGGCACAGTGAGCAGCACCAGATAACTCATGAAGCAAGCTATATGTCTGGTGATGTGAGCATTACCAAGCAGCTGCTTCATACTGTTAGTGGCCTGCAGGACACAAAGTAAGTTACATGTCTGGAGCAGTGAGTGGTACTAGTTGCTTCATAAGTGGCCTGTAGGGCACTTGCAAAGCAAGCTACAGTTCTGGCACAGCAAGCATCACTAGACCACTCATGAAGCAAGGTACAGATCTGGAGATGTAAGCAATACCATGCAGCTGCTTCATAAGCAGCCTGCAGGACCACTCCCAAAGTAAGTTACAGGTCTGGCGCTTTGCACATCACCATGCAAATGCTTTGTGAGTGGCTTACAGGGCCACTTACAAAGCAAGCTTCAGGTGTGGTGCAGTGAGCCTCACTATGAAAGTGCTTTTAGACACCGTTTAAAAAGTAAGGAAAATAATTGCAAAATACTATGTTAATGCCTCTATTAGGTTTGACAACATAAACCACATCCCCAAAGTCAATAACAGGAAGGATCAATTACTCAGCCAAGCATTTGCACATATCTAGTGCAAAATAGTCAGTTACAATGTACAGGGCATCATGTTCCCTATGAGATTTGGAAACTGAGATTAAATATAAGAAGAAAAATTGAGTTAACTATCCAGTACTTGGTTTACTTGGTTGTTTGGGACAAAAGAAGGCCATAGTCCATCGAGACTGTCTCCCACCACAATGGTGGGATAATTAAACCCAGAAACTATTTGCTTCCATCCATTGATCTAAACATCTTTTAAAAGACTTGATAGAACTACTATCTACTAGTTGCTGTGGTAGTCTATTACATAGTCTAGGACTCTTATAGTAAAGTAGTGTTGTCTTTTGTTTGTTTTTGCTTTGGCTATATCAGTCTGTTTGTTGTGGAGTCTTGGAGAGCTCTTTCTCTTGGAGAACTCTAAGCCACATTGGCTCATTAGCTCCTGGGACTTAGAAATGTTATATAACAGTAATAAATCTCCTCTTAATCATCTATTTTGTAAAGTATGTAGTCCAGTTTCTTTCAACCTAGTTTTATAATCACTGTTTGAAATCTGGGCACCAATTTTTTTGCCCTCCTCTGGATCTTCTCCACTCTATCTATATCTTGTATGAGATATGGGCTCCAAAATGGGGACCCATAGTCAGAATGAGGCCTGACATGGGTCTTGAAAAGAGGGATGATGCTTTCCTGAGTCTTGGAAACAAATGTTTGTTTAATTCACGTCAATAGTGCATTTAAGGTTTTTGATACCTTAATACAGTGATCTGTAAAGGATAATTTGTCATTAATAATGATTCCCAAATCTCTCTCGTATGTTGATGTTTGAAGGGGTAAATTATTTAGTGTATAACTCTGCCTTGAATTGTTTTTCCCATAATGTAGGACAGTACATTTGTCAGAATTTAGCTCCATCCCATTTTGAGCTGCCCATTTTTCAATGGTTCTTATATTGTTACTTAGTGTAAGCCTATTTGAAATCATGGATACTGCACCCCCAAGTTTGGTGTCATCAGCAAACTTAACTAGGAGATTATTGGCTCTGATTTGCATATCACTAATAAAAAGGTTGAATAAACTACAGGTAGGTCCAAGGACCGATTCTTGAGGGACCCCACTTGTAACACAGCCTACTTTGGAAAGGATGCCATTAATCCTCACTTGCTGATGTCTGTTGGTTAACCAGCAGGATACCCATCTAACCAATGACTGAGAAAACCCCTGTTTTTGTAGTTTATCTAAGAGTTCACCATGAGGCACTTTGTCAAAAGCCCTAATGTAGTCAAAAAGGATTACAGCCATAGGTTTCCCCCTATCAAGTCATTCACTAATATAGTTATAAAAGCAAACTAAGTTTGTAGTACAAGAAAGCCCGGACATAAAGCCGTGTCGTGTTTTATCGGTTTTGTTTATAGTAATTAATTCCTGGTCTAGAAATGTTTTGATTATTTTTACCATTAATTTACTTATTACTGAAGTTAGGCTTATTGGACGGTGGTTTTCAGGATTAGAGTTATTACCCTTCTTGTATATAGGTATGACTGCGGCATTAACCCAATCATGTGGAATGTAACCTTCTTGGAGGGACAAATTAAAAATGAGAGTTAAAGGTTGGGCTATAGCCTCAGATGTCTCAAGCAAAAATCTAGGGGTTATATCATCAGGCCCTGGATTAGAATTTATTTTTAGAGTTTGTAAGGCTTTATGTGTGTCAGTGTGAGATATAATATAATCCAACGAAGTACTTGCTGAATGTTATTTAAGTTTGTACACTTATTTTTTTTGTAAAGATGGAGCAAAACTTCTCATTAAAAGCATCTGCAATCTCTTTGTCAGTTGTTTTCAGTGAGTCATTAAAAGTCATGGGTCCCATATGTCTATTACTGCCTTTTTTATCATTAAGGCATGAATATAAAGATTTGTAACTGTCTTTGCAGTGTGCCAAACAAAACTCTAGGTTTCCTTTGGACTGCAAGATGGTATATTTCAAGTGTTTTACAGTTGTTTTGTATTCATGTAATAATTGATCATTATTAGGATCCTCACTCTTTTTTAGTTGTGAGAATAACCTTTGTTTCTTCCTGATTTTTTTATGTTTATATTTAGCCATAAAGGGATCTTCCCCTTCTTATTATGTTTCTTCTTTATAGGGACAAATAATTATTCAAGGTCGTAAATAGTTGTTTTAAAATAGTCCTGTGCTTCCTCCACAGATAGAGGGAGTAATAGTTCATCCCAACAAAGATTATTTAAATGTTCGTTAATAATGAGAAAGTTTACTTCATCATAATTTTTAAATTCTACATGTCTTAAATTTAGTAATGGATTAAATTGTTAAAGCAAATGTTAAGGAATAGTGATCACTATTGCCCAATGGGACACCAGTACAAATATTTATTGTAATGTTTCCTAAATTGGATATTACTAGATCAAGTATGTTAGTGCCCGGTGTTGCCACAGAGACATATTGTTCTAGTCCTAAATCCAATATCAATGAAATTAGTTCTTTTTCATCATAAGTTCTTCCTGTCAAAGAAGTCCAGTTTATAGATGGCATGTTAAAGTCTCTCAAAACCAGTATATTACCTTTGTTTGTCATATTCAAGATTTCATTAATTAATCTCGAGGTATAATCTGCATTAGATGACGGGGGTCTATAACATGTACCAACCAATAATTGAAGTTGTCCCTTTAGTTGGACATTTACCCATAAGGACTCTATACCCTTAGTCTGGGGTAATTGATAAGAAATTATGTCCTCTCTGATGTATAAACAACCCCCCACCATTCTTTTGTGGTGATCCCTATGATATAACTTATAACCAGGTAAATGCTTAATCCATGCTGAATCAGGGTCCCACCAAGTTTCTGTTATGGTATAAGTCCATAATTGGCCATGCAACATTTGGCTTCAAGTTCTGCCATTTTAGCCTGATTTAGTGATCTGGCATTCAGTGACAGGTCCTCACAGATGGTTTTATTTCCATCTGAGTTTTTTAGAGAACAGGCAATAGTCCTGGTCTCCCCCCAGCATCTAGTTTAAAAGTTTACTAATTGCTGCTACTACACTTTTACCCAATACAGAACTGCCCCTTCTGCTGAGATGTAATCCATCCCAGCAGAATAAGGGGTCTCTCTGATGGAAATGTTCCCAATGTGTGAAACATAATATACCCTGTTGGAAGCACCATCTCCTAAGCCAGTTATTAAAGGCTTTAATTTTGGTGGTCATAAAATTTGTTGCTCTAGGGACAGGCAGGATTTCAGAAAAGCAAATTAAACTATATTTTTCAGCCAGTATATTATTAAGGGCAATGATATCTTGTTTGTGTTCATCTAGGCTGGCTCTGTTTATGTCGTTGGTGCCAGCATGTATAATAAACACCAGATCATCTTCTGCTCCCGTAAGTACTTCCCTGGCTATGGTGGTTATATCAGAGACTCCTGCTCCTCTTAAACTGGAACATGTTTGGTTGGTCTTGTCCTCATTACAGACAAAACGGTCAATATGTTTGATAATAGGGTCACCAATTACATAAACTTGTTTTGTTTTGTGTGGGTGAACAGAGTCTATAACGTGGGTAATCATAGATTTATCCCCTAGATTTAAATTGAGGGTATCAAAAATGGGTGTTTTCTTGTTTTGTTTCTATAAGGGGGATTTTTGTAAAGAAAAAGGTGCAAGGTTATTCCCTGTAGGGGTAGTTAGATTAACATCCTGGGAGAAATCTGTGTTTTCAACAGTGAGAACCTCATACTTATTAACTAGGAGTATTAAGGGAGCACTGTGGAATACCTTTCCTCCCCTTCATTTAGTTTTATGATTGGGGACTACTGTCCAACTATTTGAATCATCAAAGGAATATGGGTGGAGGGAAGGAATGGTATCAGTGTTTTCTTGTGGTACAGGGGTCTTATTTGAGTAGCTGGATTCTTCCAAAGGTGTTACCTGTCCTAACATTAAATCAATGTAATCTTCCAATGCCTCAATCTCTGGGCTAGCTGCTCTGGATGTTTGTAAGAGGATTATCTCAGCTTGTAATGTCTGGAACAACAAACATATATGACAGACAAAGTCAGCAACCTGTGAGCCTCTACAAAACATCTCACATGAAGAGCAATAATTATGTGGTTCTTCCATTGTAATGTTAAAAAACAATAACTTACAATGTCTCAGTCGCACGTCGGTAGATCCCTTTTCCCTGCTATCCCAGCAGACACAGCAGACACGCACAGACATGAGTGTCTCTGCGCTCATGTCCGCTCGCTTTGCCGCGTTCGCCCTGCTCGGCTCACTCTGCTCACCAAGCATTTTGTTTTAAAGGGTACACTAACCCAGAAGTAGACTTCGTGGGTCAACTCGCCCTTGAGAAAATAAGTTTATTTTAAAATAAGATCCTTGCCCAGAATACTGTTGCAAGCACTGGGACCAAACAATATCTTGCAAAATCCCTTAAAAAGCCTGATGCCCCAGAAGAATTAATCTCCCTTGACAGTCTGTAGTTCTGCAATATACAGATTAAACTACAAGACTCTCTTCCTGGTTCCACTTATTAGGAACAAGGGCTCCAGTTTGTTTAAACCAAGATATTTGTATTCAGAGACTGCCGATAAAAAGGTAACGTCTGAGGTAGTAACAGTTAGGACATGGAGGTGGGTAGATATTTTTTGGTATCAAAGAACATGGAGATGGTTTTGGAGTGGTTGAGAGCTAAGCAATTTGTTTAAAACCAGTTTAAAGGGGTGTCCATGTCTGCCTGTAGAGTAGCCAAGGTATCAGCAGGACAGTGACGGGATGAATAAAGGATGGTGTCATCAGCATACATGTGAATTTTAGAGCATTTTATGTACTGTGGTAGATCATTTACAAAAATAGTAACAAGCATTTATCAGTACCGAATGTTCGCTTGCATGTTGTGTCAGATAGTTTTTGGCTGCTGTGTAGAGAATGCTGAAGGCAGAGCAGTATTTTAGTAAGAAAGAGTTTTCAATGGAGTCACAGAATAGTAATGTTTGTCTTATGGCTGCTTGTTGTCCAAGGTATTATGTTTTTTAAATGACTAATTATCTTTGTCATTTTTTATTCTGTTATTCAGATCCACTGTGCCATTTGCCCTTGAAAAGCTCAGTGTTTTCTGCTAGTGATCACCTCATCTTAAAAGAGGCCTCTGTTGCATTTTTCTTGTTTCTGTGCTAGATGTGTTTGGGAGGCAGCCTGCACCTGGAAAGAGTCTTAGGTAGTGACCTGTCTGCAAACATGAAATTACTATATCCCATTCCTTAGCCTGTTTTAATGAAATTGCCAGGTGGGGGTACTGAAACTCATCGTGAAAGTTAACAAAGTTAAGGGTGATGCTCCCAAAGTTACAGACTTAAAATGGGTTTCCTTATAAAGGTTTCCATTAAGCACAACACTGAAATCTACCTCTGGCATTTTATAACTGTCTTAACTTTCTGCCAGTCTGTTCAGATCCCATTCTGTAGCATCATATACTGCCTGCACATACACGTCAAGCTTCTGCACAGGACTAATCAGTGTCAATCTTTGAAATACAAGGCATTTGCTATATGTGGGATGTAATTACCTGTGTGAAACCAGCATGACCCTGAAAAAAAAAAGACGCGAGGATCATAAGCTTAAAAAAGTAATTTATTTTCTTATGGATCAGAAAGGAGGACCCCAGAGGTAGCTGGAACAAGGTACATATCAGAAAGAACCTTACAGTGGGTTAGAACACAAGGTTATGTCACCAGCACTTCATTGCCAATGAGTTAACACCACATTATAATTGCATCACCGCTGATTCTGATGAAAAACAAGTCCCCCTTAAAGAGAGAGAAAGACAGAAAGAGACAGAGGTCAATATAATGCTAATGACACTAGAGTGCACTCCATGTTGCAAGTGCAGTCCCTGAGGAAGTCCAAGTCCCAACTGCAATCCGGCTCTTCAGGCAAGAAGGCTGTAGTGTAGCTGTCTGGGAGTTACAGGCTGGGGAACAGAGTGATGCCAACAGCCTGCCCCTCAGCTCCTCATGTTGTGCCCTTCAGCTCCTGAAGCTGTGTCCCTCAGCTCCTGTATGCAGGTACCTGATACAACTGACCCTTTGGGGTCTCCAGCAATAATCATGATCATGCAGAGCTGCTGCCCAGACATCAGACTTCACATGCAGCTGGCAGGTCCTGAATAGCAGCAGTGGCATAAAACACGAGCCAGCAAGTCATCTCTGCTGCATGAGTGTGCCAGCCCTGTGGGAAGAAGATGCTGAGGGAGCCCCAGGGTGAAGATAAAACATCCTGCCGTTTACTGTTTCAGTATCTGCATTTTGACTGTGGACACTTCTCTTATCAGGCGAGAGGGCTCAGTGGCAAGCTGGCGGCTGAGAGCACCTGGAGGGGGCAGATCAGGTGTGCTATAAAGCCCACATCCTACTCCCATCAGCTAGCCAGTAAGCCATCTTCACTGCCCACTTGAACTTGCCAGACACTTCTTGTAGCACCACTGAAGTGTCAGGTCAATGGCCTGTGGAGTTTATCCGATAGGGGAAAAAAATGAAAGTGGACAAATTTTTGTTTAAAGATGCACTGTTCCATGTCAGAGGTCTAGTTTTGACCCTGTGATTATCTAATTATGTATTATTTAGGAATTGTTCTGTGTTTATCTGTTAGGTTAGGGACATTTACTGAAATATCATATGGTAAATCTAAAATGAAATTTAACACTATAGATAATCATGTTATTCCAAATGCAGCTACTCAGTTTATTTGTGAGATACAGTTTGTTTCACCCTCTACCTCCTTTGCACTGTTGGGTTCTGTGTTAAAAGTTACTTTTATGCCAACATTTACATCAGGAAACTTTCCCACTGGCAAATCTTGTTTAATATTTTTTCAGTTAAAAGACATCCATTACCTCTTGGGCTGCTGACACAATTAGAACGTATTAGACATATGGACAGATATATCAGTCTGTGACACAGCAAGGGTTAAGTATTCTAGTCTATTTATAAATAAGTCACATTTACATTCTTTTATTTTTTGTAGAAATTTGATTTTATTATTATTATTATTATTATAATTATTAATTTCTAGTTCAGTTCATCCTAATCCTGGACCAACTATAAATGTTTCCGCAATGGACTCCTTTCCTGAGCATACTATTAATATTGGACATTTAAATGTATGAAGTCTGTTGGCTAAGTGGAACAGTTTCACAGCTTGGTCTTTACTTAATCAATTTGACATAACTGCACTTTCTGAGATGTGGTTATCTAGTAGAATATCAAATGACATAATTCAGTTGGAGGGGTTTAATATATTTAGATGTGACAGAATGGGATGTAAAGGGGAGGGTGTATGTTTTATATTAAAAATCTATTTTCTGTGTTGCAAGGCAAAATGGTTGCTAATACACCTTCCTGTCAATTTCTGTCCTTATCTTTGATTTTGGGCCACAGGAAAATGTTGTCTTTGGCTGTAATTTATGCTCCTCCCGAAGCTTCCAACAAGATGGCTTTAATCTAGTACAGGTCCACAGGGATTATGTCCCTAATAACAAGGAATTAATTGTTTTGGGAGATCTAAATGTGAATGGGTTAAGGAAAGATGCTCAGAAGAACATAGAAACATAGAATTTGATGGCAGATAAGGACCGCTTGGCCCGCCTAGTCTGCCCATTTCTCTACCTAATGGATAAGCTGCAGATCCTAGTTAACCAACAGCTTACTTCCTCCTACCCCCCAACTAGAATTGCCTTATGTTTGTCCAATGCATTCTTGAATTCTCCCACTGTTTTTGACTCCATGATCTCCTCAAGAAGGCTGTTCCATGCATCCACAACAATCTTCATGAAAAAAATACTTCCTCACATTACCTTTGAGGCATCCCCCCTCTATCTTCAAATTGTGCCCCCTTGTTCTTGCACATCTCTTTTTCTGAAAGATGCTACCTTCTTGGACTTTGTTGATTCCCCTGAGGTACTTGACATTTTCTATCATGTCCCCCCTCTCCCTCCTTTCCTTGAGGGTATACATATTAAGCTACTTTAGTCTCTCTTCGTATGTCTTCTGATGCAGACCTTGCACCATTTTGGTTGCCCTCTTCTGGACAGCCTCCACCCTGTCTGTGGCTTTGCAGAGATGGAGTCTCCAGTACTGCATGCAGTACTCCAGATGTGGTCTCACCAACTGTCTGTACAGAGGGATAACAACTTCCTGTTTTCTACTGATGATGCCTCTCCCTATACATCCCAATATCTCCCCAACCCTCCTTACTGCCTTGTCACATTGCTTGCCCAACTTTAGTTCATCTGATATAACTACCCCCAGGTCCTTTCCATTTTTGTTGTTGTCAGTATCTCACCCCCACAATGTGTACTCTTTCCCTGTGTTTTTGTTTCTGAGGTACATTACTTTGCACTTCTTTGCATTGAATCTAAACTGCCATACATTTGGCCATTCTTCCAACCTTGCCAAGTCCCTTCTCATTCTTTCCACCCCACCTTGTGTATCAACCCTGTTGCAGATCTTTGCGTCATCTGCAAAGAGACATACTTTTCCTTCCAGTCTCTCTGCAATGTCACTTATAAAGACATTAAAAAGGACTGGACCAATACTGAAACCTGTGGTACCCCACTAGTAACACCCCTGTCTTCATTGTGGACTCCGTTTACTATTACCCTCTGCATCTAGTGTCCAGCCAATGTTTTACCCAGGTTACCATCCTGGGACCCACTCCCAGGCTGGCTAATTTGTTTATTAATCTTTTGTGTGGGACTGTATCAAATGCCTTGCTAAAGTCTAGGTACGCCAGGTCCACAGTCCCTCCCTGGTCTACTACTTTGGTCAACCAGTCAAAGAAATCAATTAGATTCGTCTGACATGACCTTGCCACTGGGAATCCATGCTGCCTTGGGTCCTATGCCCCACTGGCCTCTAGGTACTCAACAGTTCTTTCCTTCAGAAGTGATTCCATCATTTTCACTACCACTTAGGTCAAACTGACAGGTCTGTAGTTTTCTGCCTCTGTCTTGCTCCTACTTTTCTGAAGGGGAATCACATCCACTCCTCCAGTCCTCAGGTACCACACCATCCTCCCATGATTTGTTAAAAAGGGTAGTCAGTGGTGTCACTAGTTCTCCTCTTAGTACTTTTAGAATTCTGGGGTGAACCCCATCAGGCCCTATTGCTTTGTCCACCTTCAGTTTTAGGAGTTCTTTCAGAACCCTTTCTTCTGTGAAAGGACTGATATCGACCCCCCTATCCAGAGTGCTTCTATTGACTGGATTAGGTGCCTCCCCATCCTCTTCCTTTGTGAATACTGAGCAGAAGTATTCATTCAGTATCACTGCTTTTTCACTGTCCTGCTTTGCACACCCATCCTCTTCTTTATTCAGCCTCAGTATCCCTCCCTTTGTCTTTCTTCACTCCCTAAAAAGGTTTGATCCCCTTTCTTAACCGAGTTGGCTATCTTTTCTTCGGTTTGGACTTTTGCTATTCCGACTGCCTTCCCCGCTTTTTTCTGCTTTAACTGGGACAGTTCTCAGTCCTGCCTCTTCTGTGTTTCCTTATACTTCCTGAATGCTGTCTTTTTCTCTACAACCTTCCCTGCCACCTCCTTTTGAGAATCATAGTGTTTTTTTCTTTCATTTTGATTTGTTTATTTGCTTCACACAAAGGCTTGTTGCCTCTGTGATGCCAGGTCTGATGTTACCCCATTGTTGCTTCACCCCTCCTTCTTGCCTGTTTGCCAATGCTTTTCTGAGGCACCCTCCCATTTTGACAAAATCAGCTATCCTGAAGTCCAGTTCCTTCACTTTTGTATGGCTTGACTCTACAGCTGAGTTTATTGTGAACCACACTGTTTGGTGGTCACTTATTCCCAGATGGCTACCCACTTCTGGATCTGAGATCCTCTCTCCATCCCCATTTGAGAGTACCAGGTCTAAGATTGTCCCCTCCCGAGTGGGTTCCAACACTAGCTGTCTGAGGCATGCCCCCTGTAGAGCATCGAAAAGGCCCTGCTCTTGGGTGTGGTTGCAGCAAAGGTGCTCCACTTAACATCTGGCATATTCAGGTCCCCCATCAGCAATATCTCCCCTTTCTCTGCCATCCTAAGGATGCCTTCTATCATTTCCTTGTCCATTTCCCCCCCCTGAGATGGGGGTCTGTATATAACCCCTGTGCAGATTGTGGTGTGTGGTGGGTGACCCACAGTGCCTTCTCTCCTTCCTGTTTACCCTTTAGTTCCATTGATTTGATCCCTTCCCTTCCCTTACATAGAGAGCCATTCCTCCTCCTCTTCTACACTCCCTGACCCTCCTGTAGATTGTGTACCCTGGTATGTTGACATCCCAGTCATGGTTCTCTGTGTACCATGTTTCTGTGACTGCCACGATATTCAGGCTTCCCTCTTCCATCAAGGCCACCAGTTCAGGGAGCTTGTTACCTAGACTACAGGCATTGGTTCTCATTATCCTCCATTTTGTGATGAACTTACCCCTTTTTACCCCATCCTTGTCCTTACTGCCTTTGCCTTTTTCTCCATTTACCCCTGCCCTTTTCCCTATTGACTTCTCTACCTTGGTGTTTACCTCTCTAACTACCCTGATTTTTTGGGAGGGGCTAGGATTTCCCTTCTCCTTTTCAGTGCTTCCCCCTTTGGCTAGTTTAAATGCTTGCCAATGAAGCACCTAGGCGAGATCTTGACAGGATCGAGATTAACACAAATCATTGATGCCCCAACTAGAGTCCATTATAAAACAGGATTTTCATCTGCACTAGATGGGATATTGGTTTCAGATACTTCAAAAATTTCAATCTGGAGTACTTGCAGACAGTGTGAGTGTTCACAGTCCAGTATATTGTTGCTGGACTGTTAAAAAGAAATCTGTTCCTCCTGTCTACATCTACTTATGTGATATTAAGGAATTGGATACTGAAAAATTTAGGGCTGCTGTGTCCTCCATAGACTGGTCCATATTAAATTGTGTAACTGATGTGAATGTGGCATTAAGGATTTTCTGTGATCATTTTAATGCTATCTGTAATGGATTTGTTCCATTGAAAAAATTATGAAGCAGGGGAAACGAGCAGCGATGGGTGACCCAGAAATTGTTGGAACATATGACAGATAGGGATAGAAAATGGAAATCTTTTAGGAAAATACAGGATACAGTAACTTTACTTGCCTACAGGGCAGCATGCAACAAGTATAAAACAATGATCAGGAATTTAAAGCAAAAATTCTTCATTGAAAAACAAAAACAATTTAAGGGTAAAAACATAATGTCCACTTGGGATTTAATTAATGAGCTGATGGGCAAAAGAATCTAACTTTACACCTAAAAACTTAAATACTCCAACAGTAATATTGAATAAGTCTTTTACTATAGCAAAGAAGTTTAATATTTTTTTTTCTGATTTGTCCAGTTATATTCCTTGTGAGTCACCTGAGGATGACCATAGTCCCAAGGGATTAGTTGATACTGTTACAGAGTTGTCTCATCCTAAGTTTTATTTTTGGTCTTTAACAGCGGGTGATATTCTGACATATTTACTAAAGCATGACCCTCATCCAACAGTAGATATGGAAACCATAGACTTCAGACTTGTGAGGATCACTGCAGACATCCTGTGTTTTCCTTTGACCTTTATTTTTAATTTATCACTTTGTTTTTCTTTGTTCCCTGATATTTGGATGGGTGCCACTGTTGTTCCATTTTTAAGGTGGGTGACCCAGCAAGTGTCCAAAACTACAGCCTTATTTCTGTATTAGCACCTTTGTCAAAGGTTTAATAGTGGATAGTTTTTGACTAGATGATTGAATATTTACTTGGGATTGAAGTTCTGACAGCAGCACAACATGAATTTAGACCGGGACACAGCACGTCGACTGCCTTGGTGGGGTTCACGAACACAATCCATGAGGCCCTAAATGAGGGTCACTTTGCAGCTGCTGTGTTCGTGGACCTCACCAAGGCTTTTGACCTTGTTAACCATAAATTGCTTTTGACATCCCATCTTAAACATGGTTTATCCCAAGATGTTGTTGGCTGGTGGTAGAGCTACCTTTTGCATCTATCACAAGTCACAAAAATTAATGGTGTTTGTTCTCCCCCATCCCTTGCTTCACTGGATGTTCGATTTTGGGTCCTTTATTATTTAGTCTTTTTTTTAAACACTTGACCCTCCATATGTCATAATTCACAAATATCTTTGTATGCAGATAACACAGTGGTCCTCACAAGTGAAGCTTGCTTTGATACGATTCAAAGGGAAATGGCGGCTGACTTTACATCTATTCAAAACTGGTTTCTTACAAATAAATTGGTATTAAATTAAAAAAAGACTAAAGCCATGGGCCCAGATATTCAGAACTGCACCAAAGGGATGTGCACCATCGTGCACGTAGACAAGCCCCTGGCAATGGTGGGAGCACAGCAGCAGAGCAAAAGTGTGGGGCACAGCAGAGGAACACACCCAGATACAGTGCCAAGGATGCACAGTGGTTGGCCACAGGTGGCCACCACCAGCAGGGCACACACTGGCACCCAGACACCCCCACCCTGGAACACAACTGTGGCACAGAAAGCAGGCAACAGGTGGTATCAATGGCCAATGGAGGACCACCACAGGAGTCCCCACTGCATGCTGTGCCCCACCCACCCTGGACCCCAGAAAGCCACACCCAGGACCATGCTGCCAACCACACGCATGCCACACATCCTGGACAGCTGCCCTATGGCCACCCCAAGGCATAGCCACTGACCAAGGGGCAGAACACCACGATGCATAACCCACACACCGACACATGCATATCACACAGACACACACCACCCCACTGCAGCATGTCTCCTCATGCTAACTGCAAAGCAGACACCGACACAGGCAGGTAAGCAAAATATCTGTATTCAAAACAGCTATGTACATATACAAGGGGTTGGAAAGGGTAGGAAAGTGAGGGAAGGGGACAGGGTAAAGGGACTGTACAGTGGGAAGGGGGACGGGTGGGGAAGGGACATCAGGGGTATAAGGGAATTGCTGGGGTTGAACTAAGGGTGCTGCCTGACATCTCCTCCTCTGCCGGTCCATCAGCATCATCCTTCACATCTGCTGGGCCACCTCCAGGGTCATCAAGGTGATAAGTATGATTTGCCACAGCAGTCTGCAGTATGGGGCAGCCTTGATCTCCTCCGGATGTCTATGACAAAGGATAGGACAGGTGATCAGTGCAAGGACCCAAGGAACCAAGCCCACCTACTGTGTGAAATGGGCAATGGGAACACACACCCCTGGAGTGGCACCCTGGCCACCCACAGGGGGTGGGCCAATGCCTGCCAGCAACCTAGCATGGCATGACAGTGCACAGTGGTGGACACAGCTGCCCAATGGCCACCCGACTGCACAGTGAAAGTCAGATGGCACAGGGCATCACAGCACCACAGCAACACCAGTGGCAGCTGGGCACACAACCACCCCACCAACAGCTGGTACACATGTGTAGTGGCTGCCCCAAAGTGGCATGCACCACACACAGTGTGCAACACACAGCTGCCGTGGCACATGGTACAGGTAGCCATGGTCGTATCCACTCCCCTGCTGACTACATGGTATTGTGCACAGGAATGCAACAGTGCCTACCTGCCCACTGTGGCACCACTAGCACCTATCCCCCTGCTGCTTCTCCACCACTGATGGGTCCTGCTGCAGCCAGCTGTGCCTGCCCTGGCACTCCTGTGGCCACAGTGATCTTCAAGTCCTGGAAATGGAACAAAGACAGGTACACATCAGAGTACACCCACAGCATGTGCCCACCCCTGTGCACAGCGTGTGCCTCTGCCTGACATGTCCCGCAAGGCTGTAGTGCAACACAACCTGTGGCCAGCAATGCCACTCAGCAATGTGCACGACCACAGTGCACCCCTCTGCAGGGCATACAAGGCAACCAAGCCATCACCACAGTACAGCACTAGGGCACACATGCAGCATTGGACAACTTACCTGGCCATGGCACAGCCCCCCTGTGGACACATGCCTGCACCTGCCTCAGGCACTCTAGGTCCCACCTCATGAGGTCCCTGTACCGGTGGCAGCATTGCTCACCAGTCCTGGCTACCCCAGTATTTCACACCAGCCTGGCAGTGATGGCCTGCCAGACCTTCATCCTGGGCTGTTGCAGGGGCACCTGCCCATACAGCCCTGATACATGTGGCTGCACACAGGCCACCAGATTTATTAACTCCACATCAGAAAATTACAGGCCCGTCGAACTCCCTCCTGCACCATCACAACTGTGGCAATGTGTGGAGACAAAATAGCAGCCAGAGGCACATGTATGCACACTGTGCACAGGATGCATGCCTCGTGGAGGCATGCGCTGTGTCCTCCAATCGAGCATCGCCTGAGATGTGCAACATGGGTGTGGCCTGGCAGGCACATGTTGATGTAGTCCCAAGGGGTCAAAGGGTCACATTAGGGGTCAGAGGTCAGCTGCCACACTGTACACCAGTGTGCAATAGAGGCCATGGTGCACAGTGTGCCATGGCCCCATTGCGCAGTGAGTGCACAGTGCACAGTAGGCAGTGGAACACTGCCTGACACATGTGCACTGTGATCCTGCACACTGTGCATGCCTGGCCAATCCAGAGCAATTCCATTGCACATGGAGCAAGTATGCGATATTCAGCCTCCACATGCAAATGAGCTTATCAGCCAATGTGTGGTGCACTGGTGAAATTAGCATGTCATTACCATTGCACCAATGCTCAAAGACACTATAAAAGCTCCTCAGAATAGCACAGGCTATGGGCCGGTATTGCAACCATTTGAGGTAAGTTGCACCTGCTGCTGAGCCCAGCCAGCACAGCAGGGTGGATGGGGTAGGCAGCTGCTGACACTGACATACATGTCTATGTCCACAGGTAGCACTTTGTCCGAGTGTGCAGAGAGTGAGGAGCATGGGCCTGCTCGCAAGCACAGGCCCAACTTTACCAAGGCAGAGGCTGATGCCCTATTCAATGCTTACCTCAACAGGGAGCCACTGCTGAGTGGTGCCACAGGCACACCACAGGCCAGGGCTGTGGCCTGGGAGGAGGTGGCAGTGAGTTTGAACCAGCAGGGCAGCCATCAGCGGTCTGTGCAGGAGTGCAGGATGAAGGTGGGCACTGGTAAATGCCACATCAAGGATAAGGTAGTGGCCATATGAGCTGCCAAGACAGCCACTGGAAGGGGGGCCTGCTGATGTGCCACAGCTCATGGTGCAGGAGGAGCTGGTGGTGGCCACCATGCACTGCAGCACTGTAGAGTGTGTGCCAGGTGGCGGTTTCCAGATGGAAGGGAGACCATCACTGCATAGTACATATGTTGGGCTCACACTGCAGGCAGTGGGCAGGGGTGTTGGTGGGGGTTGGGGGATGGGGGATGGGGGCCATGCAGCACTAACACATCTGTTCTCTCTTTAACACCTGCATGCCTGCATGTGGTGGATGGGGTGCCAGCAGCAGCTGTGGAGGCATGCCTGGCCCCAGACGACCAGCCATCCACCTCCACAGGCATCTGGGAGCCTGATCGGCTGCAGCATGCCACCACTGTCCAGCTATATGTCCTGGGCATGGGGTCAGATGAGGCCCTGGCTGTGTTTCTGCAGGATGCCAGCCATGTGGAGACACAGATCAGGGCAGGATCCAACACTGATGACGACCTGACCATCATCCTGGACAACATGGGTGGTGTCGTGGGGGAGACGCCCACATCAGGTACCAGCACTGGCTGCACACCCAGCAGCCTGCCAGCAGTGGGACAGCCACCCACTGCCACTGCAGGTGCTACTGTGTGCACTGCCACAGCAGTGTCATGTGGTGGTGGTGGTGGCGTGGCTGTGCAGGCATTGGGCAGCATTCAGCAACCAGAAGGGCAGCAGCAGGTAATGCGGCCATAGGGCAACTGGATATAGGGTCCACATCCAGGGGTGCCTGAGAGGGACCCACCCCATGGGGACCACACTGTGCAGTATCCACATGAGCAGGGGGCTGTGCAGCATGGTCATTCACCACCAGATGGACAAAGCCCTGCCCAGGATCCCCTGGGTGTTGACCCATTGGCAGAGCACACCCATCTGCTGCGGGCCTCTGTGGAGCAACAGGTGCTGCTTGCCACAGGGGTGTGTGCACTGTGCATAGACGTGCACCAGGTGGCCGAGCAGCATGAGAGAGGCACTGCACAGCTCCTGGTTACTATCCAACACTTGCGGGAGGACACAACTGCATCCCAAGATCACATAGCCAATGCAATAACTGATGGCCTTGCACTGCTGGCTGCCACAGGTGTGGCCTGCCACCTCAGACACCACGTAGTGCACTATCCACCACATGAACCCAGCAGTGAGCGACACCCTCCCTGTCAATGCCAGGCTCTGCTGTGGCATCCAAGGCATGCCTGGGGTGGGTCTGTTTGGGTGCCTACACACCCCTACGTGGACCCGGTCATAGTCCCAAAGTAGAACCCCTGGGGGAGCTGTTGCAAGCACCCCCTGTGGCCAATGTACAGCCTGTGGCTGCCAATCGGCCTTGGAACTGCCACCCATGTGGCCGTGGTGGCCGTGGTTCCGCATGGTGGACCTGACATGCATGGTGCCCTGGCTGCAGTCTGCTGTCACTGCCCTGTGCATGCATGGGTGGTGTGTGCATGTGCATACCACTGGTGTGTCATGCCACATGCCACCTGCCACCCGTGTCCATGCCTGCCAGGCTGCTGGCCTATGTGGTGTGGGTGTGATGATAGTGGATCTGCACCAATTGCACCTGTGCACTAGCACACTGCATCTGATCCCCGCCACATGCCAGCGCCTGGGCATATGTGTGTGTGCGTGTGTGCATGTGATGCTGTGCACTGCTGTGTGCAATTGTGTGTGGCTGTGTGGCACTGGCACCCCCAGCCCTGCACCATGCCTCTGTGTGTGCATGCCCATTGCCATGCATGCCCTGCCTGTGTGCTGTACCTGTGTGTGTGGCCAGTGCATGGGTGTTGCACCACCTACTCATGTGCACCATAGTACTCCTGTGCGATTGTGTCTCTGTGCTGGCATGCCATCCTCTGAAGCTGGGGATCCCTCCCCTTGGGGGGGATGTCCACCACCCTCTGGCCCATTGCCTTCATCATCCCCACTACTGTCCCCCTCATCAGCCTCCACAGCTATCCTACAGTCAATGGCCATGTTGTGCAGTATGCAGCAGGCCAGGAATAGGCCACAGGCTTTCGAGGGGCTGTACTGTAGGGCACCGCCAGACCTGTCTAGGCAACAGAACCATGCCTTCAGCATCCCAAATACATGCTTAATGCTGTTCCACGTGCTGGCATGTGTCTCATTGTACTGTTCCTCTGCTGGGAACGATGGGCGCCGGTAGGGGGGGAGCAGCCAGGGCCTGAATGGATAGCCACTGTCACCTGTGTGGATAATGATATGGCTAGCCTTGTGTCCTCTGTTGCTGTGCCCCTTACCTTCCCTGGCTGCCTCAGCCATGCACCCAACCTGTGTGCTCATATCCCATGCCCTGTTCTGCACCCCTTGGCCATCTTATACTCACCCACTAGGCAGCCCGTGGGGATGTCCTCACACTCAAACCTGTGGCACAGCACAGAGCTGTGCCAGATGAATGCATCATGTGCACTCCCAGGGTGTGTGGTACAGACATTGGTTATGCACCATCTTGGCATCACACACCACCTGGCAGTTGACACTGGGGAACCCCTTCCTGTTAATGTACGCAATGCCCTCAGGGCCAGGTTGCATGCGGATGCCCACATGGGTGCAGTCAATGGCCCCAAGCATGCCAGGCATTCGTGCTACCCTGTGGAAGTCCTGCACGGTTGATGTACACTCTGCCTGTGTGCTGGGGAAATGGATGTATTCTGAAGCATGTGGCAGCAGGGCATTGAGGAATTGTGTGAGGAGGTGTGGCGTGGCCAACAGGGTTATGCCTGTGGTGTCCCCAGTTGGTCTCTGGAAGGTGCCCATGGTGAGCAGGCACATGACAGTTGTTACCTTTGTCTCTACATACACTGTGTGGCTCTGTCTTGTGGGTGCCTGCATCTCCTCACTGCACAGCTCACAGAGATGCCTCAGAATAGCCCTGTTCAGGCGATACCAGCTCACAATCTCCATATTGGTGTAATTCTCGAAGGTGGTGCAGGCATGGTACCACCTGTTCCGTGCATACCACCAATGGGCCCTTCCATGGCCACATCACTGTTCCTCCTGCCTTCACAAGGGTGCACTGGCTATGGCCCCTGCTGTCTGTCTCCCCCTGAGCGGTCAGCTGCTGTGGGCTGGTTGCCACCCTAGTGCAGTGTGTGGCACTTTGCCTGCCTCTCCCTCTCACTCCCTCGGCCCCTGGCTCACTCTCCACTGCCTCCTCTATCCCACGCCACTGTGGCTGCCTGGTGTACCAGCCACTCTGTCCCTCACAGGCTCTTTCTCCCTTGCTCTGTCGGTTTCTATCCTTCCCCCTTCTCATTCCACTCTCTCTCACTCTCCCTCGTCCCTGGCGTACATGATATCTGTGTGCTTGTGCCCTGTATTTATAGGCTCAAGTCTGCTCTGTGCATCTGAGAGTTGCTCCTCACTTGTGCCATTGGTCAGATGTTGAATATTGCACTGTGCTGCCCTTGCAAATGAATTCATTAGGGTTGCACATTGGTGCTATGGGACTTGCGCTGCTCAATGGCTCCCACTGAATATTGCTCCTTGGCACATTTCTGCACTTGCACTGGCACAACTAAGTTGTGCCATGCGTAACTGCTTTGAATATCTGGGCCATGGTGTTTTGTAACTGTAGAAAGAAAACATTGGCTGTACCTGATCTCTCGCTACATACAGTTTCTGGTGTGGTGATTGAACAGGTTAAGGTCTTTAAATCTTTGGGACTGACAGTGGATGACCGCATGACTTACGAACACCATATGGCCCAAATGATTAGAGTAGTACACCAAAGGCTAGGTGCCCTTTTTAGGTTAAATCCTTTAGTAACGCCATCTACCAGGCAACTCCTCTCACAGAGTTTTATTATTCTGGTAATTGATTATGGCCTTTTATTTTATTGCACTGCAGAGGAGGGAATTACTGGATAGGGTAAAAGTACTCTTGAATCAGTTTGCACATTTTGCATCTCAGTTATTATTCAGGGCTCACCGTTGTGATCTATTAATACATGTGGGATGGCTTTCCCTGGACTGTATGTATCAGTTTCAATTAGTGATCTTTGCAAAAGAAGTGATTTCTAATACGGTTCCAGTTTCCTTTCATTCTGTTTTTAAGAGGCACATTATTACTGTTGCTGCACATTAATCTATTCATCAATATTTTAGTGTCCCCAGAATGAAAAGATCTGTTGGACAAAGAACTATGTTCTATGACTTACCAACATGCTTTAATGTCATTTCTACTGCATATGATATCAACATTTTTCATAGTTTTAGATACACTGTGTGAAAATATATATCTTCTAGGAGTTAGTGCAAATGTTTTACTAATTAATTGGAGTGATTGCTGTATGATTGTAATTGTTATGTATTTGAATATTATTCTTTGTTATGTTATTTATGCATTAAATTGAATATTGTTCTGGTCACCCATGAAAATGGGTCATTGGCCCACAGATTTACCAGATTTTAAATAAACAAAACAAACAAACATGAGGGGTGCTGAAATATTGATCTTTGCCCAATTCTATATCCTAAGCATGTCAATATAGTTTATAGGGGAAGAAAAATCTTCTGGCACTGAACAGTGCTTGCTACATTGCTTCCCTTCAGGAGGAGGCAGGTCTCTCAAAATGTTTATTAACATGTCTTCAGTCCCCAAACAGGCATTCTCAGGCATGACACATTAACATTTTGCCTCCTAGCAAATACCCCAGTGGCAAAGTTTGTAGCACAGTGTATGCTAGTGTATTGTAGTGGCTACTCCAGGATCTAGTTCAGGCTTTGCTGATCATAGGGTGAGAGACAGAGAGTGAGCGAGACAGAGAGAGTCAGGGCCAGGGCACTGTGAGCCTTTCACTATTAAAAAAAACCACAAGTGGTGCTTGAAGACAGGCTAGAGAAAAATGGAAGAAAATTGAAAATTTCCCTTTAGTCGCTCATGTTTTAACTTCATAAATATATAGATATGAAAAAATATATGGTGGATAATTAAAACTAAAAGGTTTTATACACTTAAAAAAATAAAACTTTGTAAAATGAAGTTTAAAGTGGAACACAGCCCATTTTGAAACAATAAACAATATGTATTCGGACAACTTTGCCATAATATTTAGTCATTACTGAAATTAAATCAGGTAATTTTAAGGGGTTTAATAGGAGGCTATAGGTAATCAATCACATTGGGAGATGAAGACATGTAGAAGTGCACACATACATGGAGCTGGCTGGCTGGTGGGACACTCTATCTGTTTCTATCTCTATTTCACTCTGCCCTGACATTTGCAGCCCACTGCTCTGATCGGTCCTCATTAGTAGCAGTTTATGGGTTCATTCAACTCTTGAGCACCACTCTGTCTCTCTAAAGGACATTATAATGCAAGAGTCCCCATTTTAGCCACAAGCCACATTTTCTTTCATTTAGGTGATACATATTTTTAAGTAGTTTAACATCCTCCAATTGTTTGGAAGTGAGGACTCAGCTTTCGCCCTGGAGTACTATGCCATGCTCTCTTAAACTGACCTCCTGGAAACTTGACTCTGTAAGTTCTTTCTCTGTACCCCAAATTCTGCTCTCCTCATCCTCCTGCCAGGGACAACTGGTGCTTGCAGATAAGGAAGGGAGAAAAAAACAGAAAGAAATTGACAATTTGCTGATAATGATGCTGCACAGCTGGTTGCCCCATTCCTCTGGTCTACTTAGCACCCATCCCCCTCCACCACCACTTGACACCCAACTTTGAAAACAATGCAACATTGGATGACTGGAACGACCATTTCTCCACCCCATCCCACCCCCGCCACCATCAACTAAAAGAACATAAAACTGCCAAAAAGCAGTCCCACAATGCACTAATTGTGTATATGTGTGTGTGTTGGGACTTCAATTTTTTTCAGGGTTTTTTATTCTTAACACAAAACATAGCCATTTTTTGCCTATATTTTTAGGTTGCCTAGATCAATTCCCCCTCCCCCCAAAAACCATTAAGGCTGAACTTTTAAAATACAACCTGAAATGTGTATTGGGAAGTCATCCAGTTGCTGTCTTTTATGAGGCTATCTGTTTTACTATAACCCAAAGAAACATGTAGCCAGACTCAAAACAGTAAGAAGTGCCCAGTGAAAGCTTAAAAGAATGATCAGGAAATTGAAAGATTCTCACTTCTGTAATGCTTTATGGTGTTCAAATATCAGCTTGCTGAAACTGTGCACAAACTGGGGACCACAGTACAAATGTCCTGGTGCTTCACTCAGGTGGAGCTTCCTCAGGGGATGGACAAATGGACAAACTCAACCCCTTAAGTACTGGTTAATGCACCACATTTGGACCAGTCAGAAGTCCTGGTCCAGTTACAGCATACAGGTACATGACTTATTACAGGGAGAAAAGGGGCATGGGGGCAGAGATGATTCACCAGAAAACAATATAAAATTTAAACAAAGGCATCAGAGATGGAAAATCATATTAAGAATTAGAGTAATTCACAAAGCATATATCGTTTGAATTCATTCAAGTTCTCTTGTAAATAAAGAACACACTTAACATGACTAGAAAAGTCCACTATAACAGAAAGCATAATGTCTACACATGTCATAAAGGAGAGCACAACATGCACATTTCAAAAATAAATTGTGGGTATATGACCTAGAGGAGGCAAATAAAAGTCCCTATTACAGCTCATATAGGTACCTTTTTGCTTTCTCTGGGAAAAGTATCCACAATTTATTTTTTGAAATGTAAATGTTATGCTCTCCTTTATGATTCAACTTTTGTACTTTGCTTAGGCATTTCTGTTGCTGCACACTTTTCTAGTTACGTTAATAGTGTTTTCTCTTTAATTTATAAGAGGAGCTGAATGAATTTAGATGGTACATGCATTTGTGAAATACTCTAGTTCTGAATATGATTTTACATATTTCATGCTTTCTTTAAATGTTATATTGTTTTGTGGTGTAAACACTCCTTTAGTGTGTCATTGCTGTCCCCGCCCCTTTTCTCCCTGTATTGAATCCTGTACCTGTATGCTGTAATTGGAGTGGGACTTCTGGATGGACCAAATTTGCTGCAGTGACCAGTACTCAAGTGGTGGGGTTTGTCCATTTCTCCATCCCCGATGAAGCGCCACCTGAGTGAAGCACCAGGACATTTTAGACTGTGGTCCCCACTTTTGGCACGGTTTCAGCAAGCTGATGTTTAAATACAATAAAATATCACAACAGTGAGAATCTTTGGATTTCCTGGTCATTCTTTTAAGCTGTCACTGGGCACTTCTTACTGTTTTGAGTGTAGCTATATGTTGCTTTTGGTTCAAGTTGTCAGGAGATTGCTTGCCCCAGTAGCTGCTCCCCAACCCTACACCTCTACCTATTTGCTTTGTATCTGCTTTATTATAATTCCAGCAGGTTGTGATGGTGGTAGTGACAGGACTGGATTGGTGGTGGTGCTTGATTTGGAGAGAACCATGTGAGATTATAGTTTTTATGGCACAATGGATTAATAGGGCAGATTTGGGGGCTGTGGCTTGGATTTATATTTTCCAGTCTGAGAAACTTCCTTTTTTGTTTTTCTTTTGTTCATCATCATTTCTAGTTTCCATGATGGCCTCCACACCTCTGCACTACACTCAGCATCATCAGTCAGTGGTGTAGCTGACATCATGTTTTCATGCTCAGCAGTTTTTTCATCCTCCTCTCATGCAGGTGATTCTCCATGTCCCTCATGCTCCTCACCTGCTCCTTCCATTGATTCTCACCACGCTTTTTCCCTACTTCCATTTCCCCTCTTGTGCTTCTTCCTTCTGCTGTGCCTTCTCCTCCCATGCTTATTCCCTCTGTTCCTGCTCCCTCTCTCTCACTTCCACATGCTCCTTCCTATCCTCTCTTTCTAGCCTCTCCTTGTCTGCCTCTGCTGCTAACCTGTATCCCTCTGAGAGATCCACTCCTTCTCCTCACTAGCACTCTCCCTTAAAATCTACTTTGTTGCTATTCACTTCATTTTGACGAATTGCAGTATCAGTATATCTCATCCTCCTCCAATGAACAACTATACTTTTGCCTCTGCTGACAGAATACAGTAGGGTCTATGTCCTAGCCAGAATCAGTGTCACTTTCTTCACATATAGTAAATGACTGAGTAGCACTGGTCTGGGTGGTGCTGCTGCATGATATGATGGAATTATATAGTGGTTCCAGGAGGAATGGCAAGTGTCCCACCTACTGTATGCATAGCTTGTTATGGCAGATGTTGCAATGTTATTTGTAAAAAACAGATAAGGGAGGGCTTGGGTTTTCAGTTACAGATGGACAATCCTTCTTGTTCTCATGTATCAGAATTAGAACTAGAACTGTCAGGCACTTAAAGGAAAGAGACCAAACAAATGTGATTCTGGATTGCTTAGGGTGGTTGCAGATGCACTGGAAGACCTGAGAAGGCTGCTAGGAGGAGTGGAAGTGGAATCAGTGGAGTTTTATTAACTGTTG
Organism: Neoceratodus forsteri; assembly: GCA_016271365.2. Taxonomy (NCBI): domain Eukaryota; kingdom Metazoa; phylum Chordata; order Ceratodontiformes; family Ceratodontidae; genus Neoceratodus; species Neoceratodus forsteri. The sequence continues at coordinate 1,163,945,455 of CM057456.1, read as the reverse complement.
AATAAAGGTTACTTTGTCAATAGTCTCATATGTCTAGCCCTAGTCGTCCAAGTCCCATGACTCATAGTTCCATAATGATCATCTTCACCACCACCAGTTGTAGAAGTTATACTTGGAACTGACATGGTTGAATCTTTATCTGCCTCTCTCTCTCTCTCTGCACCTCTTTCTCCACTTGTTCTTCTTTTCATGATTTCTACAGTATATCTCAAGACAGATGACACAACAACCCTAATGCAGCAACTTGTGGAAGCACAACTCCACAATCTATGATGTAGCCACTAAAATGATGTGTATGTCAAAGAATAGATGACCATGTGCAGTGTGTTGTGAGGCAAGCCACAAGAGGGAGATGAGGAACAATGATACCACCTCCTGGGTCCTTGATCAAATCCACTGACTTACACAACCCACTGAAACACACCAAGCTGAGAGACCTAGCACATTTTTAGTAAAATGCCACAGCATGACAGCAGCACTCTTCTTAACTTTAATTCACTGTTCACTTCATTGACTGGTTAGCACCTAACCAGCTCACACACAGGGAAAAAGTTAAAATGGATTTTTGCCCTGGCCCACTTGAAATCAGTAAAATAGAAATTAATTGTAAAAGTAAAGCCTTTAAAAAGTCTCCTTGCCTGTCCCTGTCCCTGTCCTGTCCTGTCCTGTGCTGTGCTGTGCTGTGCTGTGCTGGGCTGCCCACAAGTCACTGCCCTCATGCAGGCTACCTGTAGTTGCAGTAAATACTCACTGCACTGACTTTTCTCTGCAACACTACACAAATTACTAGCCTGTCCTGTATGGACACTACAGTTAACTGCTTAACTACAGTAGCTAATTATAATAATTAACCATTCTCCAATGATTCCGAATTTTATTTTCAATCAAAAACAACTGTCCCAAAAATGAACTGAAAGACTTTGCCTTTCAGTGCACACATGTATTTTCTGCCGAGACATATGTCATTTGGACTTAGACATTTGTAGTGTGAGGAGAACATGATATTCAAGGCCACTGATTAGTTGCTGCAAGTCATGTGAGGCTTGTAACTGGTCAGTGTGTGATCCCCTTAAGAAACACTATGTCATGCTGCTAAAGTGCTGAAGAGCCAAGGAGAAGCTAAAAAACTTTACTCTTACTGGGCATAAAAGTTCTGGTTTCTAGGAGGTCCACCAAACAAAACATTGTTGACTCGGACAGGAGGGCTTGGCAATAGTTTTAGTTTTTAGCCTCATCTCAAGAAGAAGGGGGAATACAGAAGCAAACCAACTGATACTGAACCAGATTAAGATTTTTCTTCTTTTTTTATATATAAATGAGGGGAAATTTGACCAGGGCAAGGGGCTTCACAATATGTACAACACATATACTGTAGCTGCCCCATTTAATGCAAGTCATTTCGAAACCTTTTTGATGTGTTTAACTGTATTAAAGTAGACATTACTCAGATGTATACTTTTATGCAGCAACTAAATCCTTTAAAAGACATTATACCATGCACGGTAGTGGTGAAGGACACAGGCGTCAGTACTGACCATCTGACAAAAACATCTATGATGAGTAAGTGTGATTATCTTTTACAATAGTGGCAAGATGCAAGCACTGTCAAAGTTGGATGCTGCTACCATGTAAGAAGTGGTGACACTATAGTCTTGTTTCTATTTACCTGTATACCTTGCAATGACTCATGCAGTTTCCAGTACTAATTTTAGTCAGTGTTAAGCCATGAAAAATAACTGCAGTCTAACAGTTTCATTTTTACTATCCTGCATTCTTGTAACAACCTTGCGCAAAACACAACAGTCACAATGACTCATAAAATCCATGATGCATACTGTAACCACATGCAGCAGACAGATTAATTCTATAATCAAAATATGACCTAAATTCCCATTGGGTAACGTAATTTGGTCATCCACAGAAGGTAAATCCTAACAGCTTGAATAAAGCAGGCTCTTTCAGAGTGGCTTCTGCAATGTTCTTTGCAGTGACAGGCAACTTATCCATAAGGGCATTTGACATATCAAGATGGAGCTAGCATTTAGTTCCATGGATATGGGCAATCTAGACAATGCATCTATATTAAATATTTACTATAGCAGGGAGTTTGGACTGAACATTACACCAACAAGCATATAAGATTAATAATAAAAGTTTCCATTACTACAACTCTATGTCAGAGATTCCACACTGAAGATCTAAATTGTACTGTAATAGTGTCTTATGATCTGTAATGGGAATATATTTCCAACCCTGTCATTCAAATATTGTCAAAACATGCTTCAGTAAATCTTAAATTATACTTCATGCCACTTTCTCAATCTAGGCATTGTTTTTAAAAGCAGTGATCAATATACAGTACTTGTAGCATATGCAATTCTCCATGTTTAAAATGGCATGACATAGTTGCACCAACTAGTGATGCATCACAGACTAAGCACAGAAGTAACTCCACGTTATGGTGCACAAGTAATTTGAAAAGACCTACAATTCTTCCATATCCAGTCAACAGCAGTTAGATATTGTGTAGTACAAACAAGCAGAAGGTGTAGTGATACAGTTTACATACATCAATATTCAACATGAGTGGATTTCTCAAATTCTACTTTCAAGAGAATTCTGCAGAATTTAGGAAATTCCACTAAATTCCATACAATTCCATTGAAAGCAGAAGTCTGAAATTCTGAAAATGGATTGTGCTTTTTTATGTAATACCCCGATTAGTAATTCACAGTTTACATAATCTGTAAATTAGTGTTTTCTGGTTTATGTAAACCATGGTTGAGGTTTACACAAACCTCAGGAACCTAATTCACAGTTTACATAAAGTGTGGAAAATGAATTAGTGATTTATAGAAAAAGGCATGCAGAATTTCTGTGGTATTGTCTGAGAAATTCTGAAAAGTATTTTTGAAGAAAAATTGCCATTTTACCTGAATTCCGCTGATGGAATTTCACATTCCACACATGTACAGTATATGCAGTTTACGTGGATATACATCAATACATTTGCAGCAATGTTACTGTTAAAAGGGCATTGATGTATACCATTGTGTAGTTGTATCAATCCTGTTTCCCAGATATCCCAAGATATCTGGGACTATTTCTAAAGATATTCTCTCTTGTGGCCCTACAGCAGGAATGCAAGAGAGACAGGAAATATCTGTAGAGTCATCCCAGAAATTTCAGGAAATATATGGACATGTCAGTTGCCACAAATGCATCTAAATTTATCTATGCATGGGAGCTGCTGTATATTGACATGACAAAACTATGTTGGCATGATTCTGTGCTTTTGCTTTAACAAATATTCTGTCAGACTTACTATAAATCATGTTTCTTTTTCATTACTTTCAAAGCTGTCACTGAGTTAGTTCTAACTGTTGGATAGTTATGACATCCAACTATGGAGAATTACACACAAAATGCTGTGATGTAACTGTGGAACCCTGCCTGTCCTAACATTCCATGATAGAGAACTCAGTTTACTGTATTGTCACACAATACAGGGAACCTTACATCACATTATTAACGACATGAACCATTTGAAAGAAAAAAAGATAATCTCCCACAGTACCTTAATGTAGTTCAAAGAAAAGTCAAAACTTTCAACAGCCATACTTTGCATTAGAGCCTTCAGTATGTTCTCTTTGCTCCACTCAGTTCAATGTTGTGTTTTTATTCATGTGTAATTCTATATTATCACTAGGTTAGCCATTACTGCTTGGATGTAATATATGGTACACTGACCTCATTAAAAGTGGGAAAATAGTTTTTCAAACTTCTGATTATTTGTTCAGCTGTCTGACAAAAATCATCAGTAGGTGCACCCCAGAAGCTGCAGTAGCAAAACTCTGAGTGACTCCCTATATTACTTTGTTTAAGTACTGTATGCACAGATTGCATTTGCCAAACACTACTGCACATCTCAGACACTGAGCATATACCCTTTCTCCCCAGGAAGAGATCTAGTCCAATTTGAAAGTGCTTTAACCAATGCTGATTTAGTCACTCTGCTATTACAAGGGCCCTTCCTGTGCAAGAACAGATGAATCAATCCATCGAAGCTTTAGACCTTTTCTGATCTGCCTTTGCTGTGCTGTATGGAAGAAGTAGGTTACTGGAGTGGTGAAATAACTCAGCACTAACTATGTGCAAGTATGACTCCTGTTCAGGTGGGTCTACCCATACAGCTATAAAGGTGATCAGGATTAAGAGCACAATGTAGTTATGTGCAGGTTAACAAATGCATTGTACAAACAGGAGCAGAGCAGCTGTTAAGTATAAACTAGCACATGAACAATCACAAATGCCACTATAAACTTTAGAGTACAGTTGTTGAATTTGACAAGGTTAGATATTTCCAGATATTTTACAATATTTTTTAAGCGATCCTCTCTGGTGACCCTACAGAGGTACTGCAGGAAGCAGGGAATTTCTCAGTAGATATCACAGAAATTTCAGAAACTATCTTGACCATGTTAATTGCTGCAACAGTAACATGTCACTTTGGGTCCTATGCACTATGAGGGTGGGGGTATGCGGAAACCGCTCATACCCCACCCAAATAACTGTGCACCTGTGGACAGGAATGCAATGGCCAGTATTCATTTCTGGCTGCCAATTGTCCATGGACCCACCCCCCCCGGTGAGCAGGACTCAGCATGGCAGCCGGGGGTGGAGTCACAGACCCAACCAGACATCCAATCGGATGCCTGGACCGGGACCCACAGTGGATCCCATATGAGTCAGGGCGCACATTGACAACACACCCCGTGGATGTCCAAGAGCCGGTGAGTGTGGTGGTATATGGAGAACAATGCTGCCAGCCCTCTCATGGCACTGGAGAGGTGCACAGGGATGGGGTTGGGGGATGGCAGTTGGCGGTGCAGGGGAAGGCACTGTACCCCACCATTAGTGGGGGGTGGGCAGGCAGTGCCATTCAGGGGGATGGGAGCACCATCCATGTCCTGTGCCCCTCTGTAGGGACTATCCTGGGGGGGACCAATGTGTGCTGGGGCAGGTGGGAGGCACCGGGCAGCCATGTGCAGTGGCCCCGGAATGTGGGTGAGCTACTCTCCCTGTTTTCAGGTGACTCCTGCTGTGTTCACGGGGCACGTAGGGGTCTTACAGCAGGGTTCTCCCTGGTGTACCCTGTGCCCCTGTGCACCCTTACAGACAGCACTACATGCCTTGGTGCATGGTGCATAGTGCTGGCATACCCCTCGCCTACCCCCGGTGTGTTGTTCTTCACATGGCCAGGGGATCAGATTCATGGAATCCGCAACCACAGAGCGCTTCACCGATTCACCTGTTAACTTTGCTAAATGTGACTTCGCCGACGAGGTTTGTTGGCAAACAGAATCACATGGTGTACACTTCCTGCAGGACTACAGATCACATGGTTACACAGAAGCAGGAAGGAAGGAAGTGTGAGTTAGTTTCACTTTCTCACAGTGCTTCAGTGAGAGCTGTTGGGAGCTGTTGGAGTGCATTTTCACAACCTAAGAACTATCTATTCATTTATTTGAATCCCTTCTTTTTTTCTTTCGTTGAAAATACTTGACTGTCTACTTTCAATTTCTGAGTGTTTATTGTTCACTGTTTTCATGTTTTTCCCCTTGTTTTCTAATTTTATCTGTTCTCAGATTTTAACCCCTTTCCTTTTTTCCTCCTCTGGTGCTATTCAGAGGAGTAGGAGTATGGCAGCAGAGGGTGCAGAAGTAGGCCGTAGGTGTGGCAGCATCCACCTAAACCGCTAGGTGTTTGTGGCTGGGAGGGAGACCCCTAGCTGCCAGAGAGGGGAAAATTAGTGAAGCAGAATGGTGATGGAGGATCCCGTGGCAGTCCAGGAGGAGCAGCAGCAGGAGGGGGGCAGCAGGTGCAAGCAGCACTGGGTGAACCACAGCTGTCTATAGTCACTGCAGTGTCCCCCCAACCTTACCATACAGTATGTCCCCCGTCTAGGAACTTTTCCAGTTGCCTGCAACTGAGGAAGACCCTAGCATAGTTAAATGCATACTTTGCAGCAAACTGGTGAAGAAAGGTAAAAAGGGGACCCACCTTGGCACAGGTAGGCAGTAGACACACCCTTGTGTAAACCATTGTATGCATTTGGAAGACAGGCTTAATCGACAGCCTGTGGCTCCTTCTCCTCAAAGGGATGCAGTGGGAGCCATGGGAGAGAATGAGAGGGAGTCATGGCGTGTTATGCAGGCACATAGGTGTTGGCATGCACAGGGGGGAGTGCAACACTACCTGTCAGCAAGAACAGCTACAGCAGGACACAGGAGAGCAGGCCTCAACATCAGCACATCCCCCAATGCCACCAGTGCCACTGGATCCACAGGCAGTGGCCACAAAAGCAAAGCTGGCTGCCCTATCCCATCAAGTCTCCAGCATGGCACAAAATATCTCAAAAGTGCTGGAGGAGATGAGAAGCCTGCAAGGTCAATGGCAGATTTTAGATCAACAGGACAAGCTGTTGAAGTCCATGGAAAATATTAATCACCATTTGGGAAAGGAATCCAGTAACAGTACTTAATTGTTTTGTCTTACCTTTAGTTCATCTCTATTCTGTGTGTTGTAAGTGTATGTCCCACCCACTCCCCTAACGCTATTGTCCCCCCTCCAAAAAAACGAAAAAAAACCCCACAAATTTAAAAAAGTATATAAAAAAACACACAAAAAAAGAAATTTGTCTATCCCCTTCTCTATTCCCTAATATGTACTCTGTCTAATGTCCCCTGTGTAATCTTCTCCAGTAAAAATTGTCTTCATATTTTTCCTGTCATCCTATATTTTTTCATATTCTGTAGTAATTGTCTCAGGTTGTTGTTTATGGTACAGTTCTCTTTTCTGTACTGTTTGTAATTGAAACTGTTGTATTCTCGACCCAAACAATACAAATTCAAAAACAATTATGAAAAGGGACATAATAACACCAACCCCCCCAAATCTTTTCTATCTTATCCACTGTTTTGTGTTCTGCACTGTATGCATGCTTAATGAGAAAATACCTAGAGGAAAATGAGAAAGCATTTATGTGAGAAAGTGCTGTGATGGTCTGCTCTTCCCTGATGACACATCATACGCTGTCTTGTGTGCTGCACTGTATGTGCAGTTAATGAGAAAATACTCGGAGGAAAATGAGAAAGCATTTATGTGAGAAAGTGCTGTGATGGCCTGCTCTGCCCTGCTGAAGTGTCACACTCTGTCTTGCGTGCTGCACTGTATGTGCACTTAATGAGAAAATACTCAGAGGAAAATGAGAAAGCATTTATGTGAGAAAGTGCTGTGATGGCTTGCTCTACCCTGCCAAAATGTCACACTCTGTCTTGTGTGCTGCACTGTATGTGCACTTAATGAGAAAATACTCAGTAGAAAATGAGGAACCATTAATACCAAGGTATGCCTGTTGTTGTATCTCAGTATGTGTCCTCCTGTGAGAAAAACACGTCATAATACAGGTTGCTGCAACACAGCTATGCAGTTGGTGATGGTGAATGAGAACAAGAACTGTCTGAAATAATGTGAATGTGGATGATAAGGAAAATTCATACTGTCTGGTCCATATGTAACAAATGAAGAAAGAGAGACTTGTGTTTTCTGACACTCAGAATTTAAAGTATTGCTGCTGCTGTCCTGCTGCTGCTATTGTCCCAGATTCCCCCCTTTTCCTCACAAAAAGACGGAGACCAGTGTTTGTTGTTGTGCTCAGATTGGCAATTAATTTATTTATATATCATAATTCCATGTTCCATTTCATTGTCTTTTATTATTTTATCTCTCACAATTTCATTTATTTTCATCCATATATCAAGCTCTGATCATCCCTCTTTCTTCCTCTTTTTGCTCCCCCCCAGTTGAAAACCTGGGTGCCTTCTTCTCCTTTTCTGTTAGGTAACGGTGAAAACCAAGACGGCTTTTCTCCTTCAGCTTCTTCCTCTTTTCATCTTATTCCTTTTCTTTCCCCTTCCTCCCCCATTTTCCCTCTTTCTTCCATCCACATTTGGCAGTCCAATAACCATATTATTTTCTGCATCCACCTTTGGCAGTCCAATAATTGTCCTACCAGACACATCTGTCATCCACCTTTGACAGACCTACCATACAGTCCCTTTTTGACTGTCTTCCCCTCTTGCTCTATATTGTAGGGTGGGTGTGGGGGGTCAAAACTCCAGCAAAAGTGGCTGAACCACTTCTGTGCTGCCTATTATATACCTCCACTTGCCCTTCCCCTTCCTGTTGCTTGACCATTGTTTTATCCCCTGGCCCTCCCCTTCCTTCCCCCCTCCCCTTCTGAGTACACCATCTTGATGAAAAGGGAAAGGGTGCACCAGGACAACCTGATCTGCCCCTTAAAGGGCAAACTCCATTGTCCCTGATTCCCCCCCTTTCCCTCACAAAAACACAGAGACCATTGTTTGTTGTGCTCAGATTGGCAATTAATTTATTTATATATCATAATTCCATGTTCCATTTCATCATCTTTTATTATTATATCTCTCACAATTTCGTTTATTTTCATCCATATATCAATCTCTGATCATTCCTCTTTTTGCTCCCCCTAGGTGAAAACCTGAGTGCCTTCTTCTTCTCCTCTTCTGTTAGGTAATGGTGAAAACTGAGACCGCTTTTCTCCTTCAGCTTCTTCCTCTTTATGTCTTATTCCTTTTTCTTTCCCCTTCCCCTCCTTCCTGACCCTTTTTCCCCATTAGCTGGTCTCCAGCTTGCATTGGACGACTGGCTTTCCCCTCACTTAGAGTATTGTTCCCCCATACCTCAGGGAACCTCCTTCTCAGTCCTTCTCTTCTCTCTCTCTTTTTTTTTTTATCCTCCGTTTTTTGCCTGCCTCCTCCATGCTTCTATTAAACCCTTCATTTCTGTATTAATCATGTCTATGGCTAGATCTGACAGGTGCATGCCATCCCACCTGTAGAAATCTTCAACCCCCTCTTCCACACCCCGCAGTATTACTTGTCCTCCGATTTTCCTTATCAGTGTTCCCTACCCTTCTGTTCATCTTTCTCCTGGCCCTATCCACAGCTCTATGGCTGTGCTCATGTCTCCAAACCCTCCTTGGTATCATATCCGACCAGGCAAGGCATACCCTAGGCCACCACTGCTGTATTGTCTCTAGGTCCCTTTTTACCTGCATGTATGTGTCCACCCATGGCTTATCCCCAAGGTCATTACCCCCTAAATGTATAATAATTAAGTCTGGAATGGATTGCCGTTCCTTCAGCTCTTTCAGGGTGGGAAGCAGTTGTGCCCATCTCATCCCCCGGATGCCACGCCAAATCAATCTACATTGTTTCACATCTTGGTAAAGCTGCTTTTCCCCAGCCTTTTTCTCAGCTCTCCTTTCTGCCCAATAAATATAAGAGTGGCCGTAGATCCAGACTTCTGTGATCCTCCCTCTTCCTATAGGGTTTAAGCAAAATAAATATCTTATATATGGTCTTAGTTTCTTTACCATAATATCTCCTCTCCCTGTTCCCCCCCAATGTGGCTCCAGATCTGTAACAAAAAACATAGGTGATATGTTAGTCTCCACACTGTAGTGTTCAAATGTATCTCATAACTGGCAGACCACCAGTGCCCCTTTTCCAAAATATTATTCACAGTCTCGCCTGCCACTGCCCACTGTGAGGCAGCCCCCATCCGTAAGGAGTGGGATGAATAATTAATCAGATCCTCCCCCAGGAATTGCAGGCCTTTCTTGAGCAATGCTGTGACTTGATAACTTGTGACCCTTCTTTCTTCACCATGCAGAAATAATCTCCCTGTCCTATTCCCATGCTCTGCGACAAAAGCCCACAAAGCCTGCACTGGGCACACTGTGCCCTCTACATGTTTCTTTAGTGTTACCATGCAACCCTGTCCCCTTTGATCTGTCTTTGACCTCTTAATCATGGTCTGCATCTCCTTCAACCCCCAGCTTATATCTTCTCATTCTAATCTGCCGTCCTTGTCTTTTCTGCCATGGCCTACCACCTCACTCACTCTCATGGCCCCTGCAAACATTACAACATAAATCATGTGAAATAGCTGGCCTTGGCCTTTGATCTGCATATTGCCGGTAACACACCCTTTAGTTTTGCCAGCCACTGTTCCCCTATTGGTCTTCTATTATCCACCATCCCTTGTTTTAACCTACCCCATCCCTGCATCATTCTTCTAATGAACATTGGTTTTGTTGGGTCCTTCCATCCTTTTAGACAGCAAATAACACTAATCCCTGCCAAATAGACCCCCACTGTGGTGTGGGCTGTTCCTTTTTGCCATTGCTCTATGGTGAACTTCCCCAATTGTTCTTCTGTGAGTGGCCTACTTACCTCCATATGGTGTATTGCCCTGAATGTTTGAAACATTTGCCAGGCCCCATCATGGGCCCTCAGAGTCCGTGGTGCCCATGAACTGTGAAACAACAGTTCTGCTCCTTCTTGCCAACATCCCAGATGTTCATTGGTATGGGCGTTTTTTGCTCCTCTGCTGTTGGTGCCAGCCTCTGGAAACGATCCAGCTGTAGATGGGAAAGGCTGTCAGCCAGGGTATTGTGTACCCATTCTATGTGTTTTGCTCTGAATGACATGTTCAGCTGCAAGGCCCTTAGCACCAAAAGTAACAAAACTTGCATGACCATTTCTGACCTGGCTCACCTGTTGTTTAGGACCTCTACCACTGCTCTATTGTCACACCAGAATGTCACTTTCTGATCCCCGTAATTCTTCCCCCCAAACCAGGGTGCATGCCCAGATGGGCATGATCTCTAACAATGTTATATCTGTTACCTTACCATCCCCCACCCAGTCTGATGGCCACGGTTCTGCAAACCATCTGCCCCTCAGATAGCCCCCCCATGCCTAGGCCCCCGACTGTGTCTGTGTAAAGATCGAGGTCTGTGTTATACACCCCTTCCTCCTGCCAGAAGGAGCAGCCATTATATTCCCCCTGGAATTCCTCCCATACTTTCAAATCCTCCTTGACTCCTTTTGTCATGTCTACCCTATGTTGTGGTCTGGCTGTAGCCCTTGCTAACCTTTTGGTGAAAGCCCTTCCTGGCCCAATAGTCCTGCATGTGAAGTTCAGATGTCCTAATACTTGTTGTACCTGTTTTAGTTGTAGTCTTCTTCTACTGGTATGTATCTGAATCATTTCCTTCAGTTTTTCCACTTTTTTGTCTGGCAGCTGAAATATTTCCCCCCAGAGCATCTATCTCAATATCCAGAAATTCTAACACCTTACTGGGGCCTTCTGGTTTTTTTTCAGATGCCAATGGAACCCCTAGTTCTTTACACAGCTCTTGGAAGCTGGCTAACATTTTTTCTGTCTCTCTTCTCCCACTGCCTATAAAAAGGAAATCATCCAAATAGTTAACCACTGTTTTATAACCAGTTCTTTCTTGAAATATTCACTGCAAACATGTGCTGAATGCTTCAAATGTCACACATGCTATAGAACAACCCATGGGCATGGTTTTGTCAAAATAGTACTGTCCCCGAATTTTAAACCCCAATAGGTCCCAGTCCTCTTTCTTAACCTGAAGTAATCTGAAAGCAGACTCTATGTCTGTCTTTGTCATCCATGCATCTGCAGTTGCCTGGATGATCCGGACTGTGTCTTCCAAAGTGGAATATGTCACTTTACTATATTCCTCGCTGATAAAATCGTTCACTGAATCACCTTCTGGAAAGGATAGGTGATGACTCACCCTGTATTCCCCTTCCTGTTTTTTGGGGACCAAACCCAATGGAGAAATCCTCATATTCTGCAATGGGGGTGGGGTATCATATGGTCCCTCTATTCTCCCTGATGCCTTTTCCTTCTCTATTTTTTGTCTTAATATTTCTTCCCTCCCTATTACTGAACCCAGATTGTTCGCCTCTCTGGCTTGCCTTGGGCCCTCACACTGCAACAAAAAACCTATGCAAAAACCTTTTTTAATCATCTCTGCTGTTTTTCTATTTGGATATCTGTCTAACCATTCTCTCCATGCCTCTATCCTGATGGGGATTCTAGCTTCTTTAAATTGCTCCCTTGTCTTCTTTTCTTTTTCTCCTCTAAGGTCTCCCCCTCTGATTGATGTCTGGCCTTGCTGATCAGTGATTCTGAAACCCTCTACTTGCATGTCCCCTGCCCCCCCCCTCCCTCTGTTCCATGTCTGCCTTTATCCCCTTCCCTTCACGAAAAAACTGTTGACCTGACCCTTGCCCTCCAGATCCTTGGGCTCCCTGGATCAATGTCGTCCTGGAACTGCTCGCTGGATGTGATCTCCCACATTTCAAACATGCGTGCTGGAAATGGCATTGTGGCCAGGAACAAAAGGCCCTATTGTAGGCCCAGCAACATCTTTGTGGCATGGCACCTTTCTTCACAAACTCTCCTTCTGGCGTGGACTGATCGGTTACATAGTCTATCCACAAGTCTAGTTGTTTTGTGTCCCATCTTATATCCCCATATGTCGCCATTCTCTGCCGAAAGAATTCATCATAGTATATCCACCCCACACCCCCTTTTGCTTTTGCTCTCCTTATTATCAAGGAGTATGTGATGAGTGGGATGCCTAACTCAGGCCTCGTCTCCAATACTATGGCTGAGAATGTGGTGAAACCTACAAACCACCCTTCCCAAGTCTTCACTTTAGTGAATTTGTCCTCCTTTTTCTTGCCTAACAAAACTACTGCTGCTGCCATTTCACTCTTTCCTATATTCTGTGTTTCCTTGTATTTTGCTGTCACTTCCCGGCTTACTAAAGCGAAAATATCCATATACTCTCCCTTCCATAGTTTTTCTTTTATGGCCAATGGGACATGTTCCCCAACTCTCATCCCAGGAGTTCCTATCTCCCTTGTTCCTTTTCCCTCTTTTCCTACTCCTCCTTCCTTTTCTTTCAGCACCTCTTTTTCTACCCCAATCTCGGCCAGTGTTGACTCCATCTGGCCCAAACCCCCTGAGCCAAGTGCTGAAATGATTTGGCTTATGTACTTTTTGATGCTTTCACCAACAGAGCCTGGTGCATTACCTGTGGCCTTGTCCACTCCTTGCTGCCTGCTGTCCTCCTGGTGCCCCAGTATGTTTCCCTCTGGTTGAAGGGTTGGTTGCCCTACTAGTGGCTCTGGAGGAACCACTGTGCACTGGGGATCTGGTTGGGGCTCCACTGGGGGAACCACAACCTGGTCCTGGGGAGGTACTGAATGTACCGGGTCAACTGGTTGCAGAGGTACTGGACTAGCCACCTTGGTAGGTCCCACTATCAGTGGTTGTACCCTGGTTGGGCTGTGTGGCTTCTCAGCCGGCCGCTTCCATCTGCCCTCTTTACGCTTCACCACTTTCCTTTTCTCCCTGGATCTCCCTGGTTCCTCCCCTTCCACCAACTCCCACATTCTATTGGCTTTTTCCCACCAGCTCCATTATAGTCCTGTAGGCATCTTCCTTCAAAGGCCTGTTCTTCTTGGGTGCCATGTTCCTTGCTTTTTGCAAACTGTGAAGACACCGAAGAAAAGAAACGAAAAGAAAATTCCATTATTAAAAACTCTGCCTGGGGCAGTATCCCAAGTGGCCAGGCCCGCTTCCCCCCAGAGGCAGCCCCTAACAGTGACAAACGTACCTTTTTTTGCTCCCTTATACTCCCGGACATCAGATAATTATTGCCCCCAGTCTTATTGCTGGGTGCCAGCTGCCCCCAAAACATGACCCACCTCTCCCCCCAAGGTCACAATCTTTTTCTGTGGCCAAAACCTCTCTCTGGGCCTTCCACTTCATTTTTTTTTTATCATCCATCCCTGTTCCCCGACATCCTTTTTCTGGGTCTCCTTCAGTTACTTTACCCTCCTGGTGTGTGACGTCATGCTGCATGGCCTGGCCCCTCTTTACCAGACCTCTAGCCTGTTCCTGCTTGTCATTGCCTCGTGGCTCCCTGTGCTCTCTTTCCCAAAGGCCACCTGCCTTGTATCCCACCAAAAGAAACTTCATCACTTTGCCATTAGGCAACCTTCCCCTGCCCCAGAAGAATGCCAGCTGCTTGTTTTACAGCCTGCTTCTTTGCGTGTGACATCACACCACGTGGCTGCTCATCATCACCACTTGCTAGGCCTTCTGGTAGGCCTCTCTATTGCTTTGCTAGCTTTGAATGTCCCCCCCTCTGAAGTGCTAGGCCTAGCGCCCTTCCTGCCAGGCCAAATAGGCCATCTGCTCACTCTTGGTCTGTTCCCTTGGCGTGTGACGTCACGCCGCGTGGCCTCTCGTCATTCCCATCTGCTAGGCCTTTCCATCAGCCTCTCCTTGCCCTCCCAGTTTTGCAATGTGTGAGTGCCCACCTCTGAAGTGCTAGTCCCTGTACCATTTTGCTAGGCCAACTCGCCAGCTGCTTGTTTTTTCAGCCTGCTCCATTGGCGTATGACGTCACTCCACATGGCTGCTTCATCGCCCCCGCTTGCTAGGCCTTTTCATAGGCCTCTCCTTGCCCTACCAGCTTGCAGCAAGTGAATGTCCCCCAGATCCTCCCCCATTTTGAAGCACTAGTCCCTATACCCCCTCCGCCTGGCCAAATGCGTAGGCCCCTTCCAGCCGCATGGCTCCTGCTGCATCGCCACATGGGGCAGTGAGACTGATGCTGTCCATCTGATTAGCCTCCTCAGTGTGGAAAGCCAGGCAGTACCCCTGTGAAAGGGGGATGCAATCTCCACTTGGGGATGCGAGGAGGTAGCAGGGAGGTGGGGGGGTTCATTTCAAGGCCATGCTGTAAAGCTGGCATGCAGGAACAATTCCGTGGAGAGCTGCTCAGCTCAGCTAACTGGAAGCATCAAGGGAGATTTTTTTCCAGATTTTGCCACTTTGGGTCCTCGTAGGGAAAAACAAGCACAAAGTATTTGTGTAGTGAGCGAGTGATTCTCTGTTGTACCCACAGCCCCGGGGGGGGCTTCCCATTGAAAACCCTTGGTGCCCAAAGAGCTGAAGATCCCTCAACGATTCCAGTACAAGCCTACCACACCCTGTAAGGCCTCAGAAACCTGTTCCCATCAATTTGCGTGATTCACTTCAACCAGCAATGTTACAGGCCAGTGGAGGTCCCAGTCAATCCAGCTTCTACACTCTCAAGCTTTTTCTTTAAAACCAACCTCAGCTTTTCTA
Source organism: Neoceratodus forsteri (assembly GCA_016271365.2). NCBI lineage: Eukaryota > Metazoa > Chordata > Ceratodontiformes > Ceratodontidae > Neoceratodus > Neoceratodus forsteri. The sequence goes on along the minus strand of CM057456.1, from coordinate 1,163,930,320 downwards.
ATTAATGACCCTTCTCTGGGTCAAAAGTGCTTTTTCAACAAACCTCATTTATTTGTGCCTATTCCCTTGCAATTTTAAAACCAAGGCATACAACCTCAGTGCAGCTGCAAAATTTATTTCAACCACTAAAACACATTCACTCGAACCAGCAATGCTAAAACTTCCCTCAAACAGAAGCCTAATGAACCAGTCACATACAATTCACCTTAAAACAACAATTTTTTTTTTCATTTTTGCTTTGTGTAAAGTAATACAACTATCATTATATATTATTATTAACTTATTTGTTTATTTATTTTTAAACTTCATTCTTTGGAAGCTATCTTACCTCCTGTATCCTAGTGCACAAACTTCTCCAGTTGTTCAGCCAATCTGATGTGCTGCAGTTTCAATTAAATCAAAACTCCAGCAAAAGTGGATGAACCACTTCTGTGCTGTCCATTATGTACCTCCACTTTCCCTTCCCCTTCCTGTTGCTTGACCATTGTTCTATCCCCTGGCCCTCCCCTTCCTTCTCCCTTCCCCTTCTGAGCGCACCATCTTGATGAAAAGGGAAGAGGTGCACCAGGACAACCTGGTCTGCCCCTTAAAGGGCAAACTCCATTATAATCATTTATGTCCTGAATAAAGGATTACTTGTACTGATGGTGCTGCTCCTGTCTGTGTGCTGCTGCTGTCTTGGCCACATACGAGGTACGACAGTGACAGATGGATGGTACCCATAGTATCATGCTCCCCACTCCTGCAGTTTGAGTGGTAAGTTCAACTCATGTTGTTGAGATAACATGTTATTGAGAGGGGATGGTTATTTTTTTTTGTATTAAAAATTGATTGTGCCTCTTTCCTTGTAGGGATTTCAGATAATTGAAGGTCTGTATTGTGTGATGGGAATTAATGCTTTCCTTTTCCAGTTGTGCCAAGTAAGTATATTTTTTCAACTTCTTTGTGTGGAGTTGGGGGGTGAAGATAATAATTTTTTTTATGTTTTCCTGCCTGTGCTTCCTCTGTGGCATGCTAATCAAAACGGTGTCTAGTACTGTAATTTTAAACCTCTGTGTTTCTGCATCCTTGCAGGTATTTTTGGACTTCATCCAATTCTGACATACATAGAAGTCTGTTGTCACTCAGTGATGCTCTGGAAAACAATTATTGCATGCCAGTACTGGAAGGTAAGTCCTTTAAATATTTGGTGATATGGTGTTTTTTTTTCCTGAATAAGTACAGTTGAATGGATGGTATACTTAATAGTTTCTCTTCATATATCATTTCAGGTTATTCCCTGAGGCTTTATCCAGTGCCAGAGCATGCATAAGATGATGATGTCTCTTGCGTGATGATGGATGAAAGCTAACAGCAGCAGTAGCAGCAGTGGCAACAGTGCGGCAGCAATATAGTTCTGAGAAGGGGACAGTAACAGTCATGACAATAAAATAACAGAAATTCTAGAGATGTTGTATGACAATGTAGTGGCATATAAAAGATGTTCACAACACAATTGTATTGTCTTCAAGCATCACCTTCCTCAATGAAGTAGCACTCACAATCCTCAAGGCTTGAGTTCTCTCCTGATGGGTATTCGGGCTCCAGAATGGAGTAAACAACATCGGTGTCAACAGTGTATGATGCTTACTTTATCTTTCTGCCAACAGCACCATTTGTCTCTTCATCTTCCTCTGAAGATCCACTGCCAGTAGGATGTGGTAGGAACACGGATGTCATGGTCTTGTGTAGAATGTTTCCCTTATTCATTTTTATAAATGTGAGAATTTCCACATTCTTTGGTGACAGGATTGTGCTGTGGTCACATACGCTGGCACCTATGCTGATGGTGTTGTGCAGGCCACTTGCAGCTCTCTAACTTGAGAGCACTCCTTGCATTTTTCTGGGACTTTAAAAGTTTATTGTATAGCTAAGGAAGAAGCTATCTGGCCGAGTTTGATCTCTGGTTCACTGTTTGACTGGAGATCTGAAATTACATCTATCCATAGGTTAGTTTAGGGCTTCTAGTGTGAGGTAGGGTGGGGAAGTGATTTAGTGGTAGGAGCTAGCATTTTGGTTTTCTTTTAGCCATTTCCCCAATCCCTACCTGTGGAGCGCTGTTGGTGGTGTCCCAAAACTTTAATCTGCAGCAAGACTTTGGATTCTGTGCCTGGTTGTAGTTTTGTGAACTCTGAGATAACTGGCGGTGATTTGACCTTGTTGCACTGGTTGAGCATGAGTGCTCTTTAGAGTGAACGGGCTCGCATTTGGGACTGTCCTGGTCTGTACATTGCTTTCTCTCTGCTGTGGCAACAGTTTCACACAGCATGGCTCACTGATCTGTGGCAGTACCCTGCTTACCATGAAGTGCAGGGGTTGCCCCAAGTGTGCTGGGCCTGGCTGTGGCATTGACCTTCCCAGGAGAGCGTGGGTGTGGAGAGTTTTCCCATGCTCATTTTCTGGGGAGAAGATCAAGATTTGTTGCTACATTGCAGTTTAAAGACCTGACGCTGGTTTTCTGGACTAATTCAGTGCCTGTGCCATCTGTTGTGTGGTGTTTCTCTACAGTTTCTCTGGTCATTTCCCCCCTCCAAGATTATCAGAAAGGGGGACTTGGATTGTGGACTCTTATGGTTTTTTTGACTCCTTCCATCCTGCCCTGGATTATTGTAAAAGGGGGGAACTGGATGGTGTGGATTGTCGCAACTGGATTACTGTGAAGGGACCTGGACTGCTGACTTTTGTGGTTCTCTGGGCTTCCTTTCTTCTGCCCCCCCCAGATTATCATGATTGGGGGGGGAGGATTGGATGGTGTGGACCATTAAAGTTGAGCCTGATGGAACCTTGAGGATTACCAGACTGCAGCTGCTTTGGTGACTTTTTTCTGTTGTATATGTTTTTTCCCCTTTTTTAAGTAAAATCCATTTCATGTTGGTCAAGTACCATCTAAGCAAATTGGGATCATGGGATTCATTTTAAGGCCTTCTCCCTACTTCTTCTTCCTTCCTTTTGGTGCTTGGGTTGGGTGGGTTTTGGGTATTGGGTTTATTATTTTTGTATAAATGGTGTATGATTGGTTATGTTTGTTATATTAGTGGTGTGATTGGGTTGAGTAAGTGGATAAATTAGCTGTCAGGGGAGCCTTTTGTGGTTGGATTCTATGTGTCTGGGAGAACCTGGTGGCCTGGGGTGGGCCCGGATAGTGTATAAAGCATTGCAGCTGTTTAATCTGTGGCCTTTCACTGGCCTCCCAATTTCCATCACTACAGCTCATCACTGTCAAGAAGTTGGGATTAAGAGAAGGCTCAGTGATCATGTATGGCGTGGCGTCACGTGTACTATGGGAGGGGGCAGAATTGGGGTAGTTGGGTACAGAAGACACCCTGGATATCATCGGATCCCTGTGAGAGGTGAAAGGTACCTGGTTTCTGTTTTCAGGGTTTCCACCAGACTGAGCTGGCAGGTAGTCAGAAGGACTACACTGTCCACCAAGCCCCTGAGGGCAGTGCTGTGCAATGTCAGATTGATTAGGAACAAGACCGCCATTATTGTGGATTTGATTTCTTCAGTTGATCTGGCATGCATTACAGAGACCTGGGTAGGTGATGATGCTGGTCCAGTATTAGAGGCTGCTTTCCCCCCCAGGTACTCTGTGGTGTACTGCCCCAGAGTGGAACGCAGGAGCAGGGGAGTAGCCATCTGTTTTAGATCTGAGTTTGGCTTCTTCATGCAGTCTGTGGGAAGACTGAGTTCATTTGAATGTGTGGCAGTACACAGTGGTCCAGGTGCAGGTTGCAGGATTCTCCTGATTTACTGCCACCCTGGAGTGGCAGGGGAATTCCTGTAGGAGGTGGCTGACCTTGTCACTGGTATTTGGTCCTGGGGGACTTTAATGCCAGGGCCGAAGACAAGGATTCTAGGCTAGGCTATAACCTCCTCCAGACTATGTAATCTCTGGGCCTGTAGCAGGAGGTTTCTGCTGTAACCCACTGAGACGGCCAATGTTGGACCTGGTCTTCTCACTAGGACTTGAGGTTAGTGACCACAAGATTGATAGCGTCTGTTGGTCCTATCATTGGGCAATGGGGTTCTCACTCAGGGCTCCCTCTGTGAGCCCTCCTTCTACGGAGATGGTCAGCTATCTCCTTTTGAGGAGTTTGACCCCAGAGGGATTTCTGGTGGTGGCTGACCTATCTAGTGTGGACAGTGCATGTGTAGGGGGTTCAGGCATTGCAGTTGCCACCTATAATAGGGTGATGATGGCGGCACTCGATTCCCTCACACCAGCCCATGTATGACCCAAATCTTCTCACTTGAGGTCTCCCTGGTTTGATGGGGAGCGCAAAATGATGAAGATTTTGGGTTGGAGGTTGGAGCACTGCTGGTGGAAGTCTTGCCTGGAGGTGGATAGACAGGCCCTGCACTCACACTATTGTGAGTACCAGGGGGCAATCACTCATAAGAAGGAAGAGTTCCTGTCCACAGAGATTGCTGCTGGGAAGAATCAATCAACTGTGCTTCTTCAGACTGTGGCCAGGCTCTTAAATCCAGCCTGTCTCCAGCTGAAAAAGACTTTTTTGGATGCCTTGTGTGAATAGTTCACTCAGTTCTTCTTAGACAGGGTATCTGCCATCTGTCAGGGCATGCCACCAGTGAGCCTTACAGCATCCTACAGTGATCATCTGAACTGTCCGGAGAGTGCTCTGCCTAGTTTGGGGGAGTTTAAACCGGTGGAGGTGTTGGAGGTCTTTGGGGTTGCTACCCGGTTAAAGCACACATATTGTGAACTGGACCCGGTGCCAAAGTTTTTCTTGATGAGATGTGTCAACACTGTTGACCCGGTGTTTGCCTTGATTGTCCGGTGCTCTTTGATGGAGGAATTTTCCAGATGCCTTAAAAGAAGCGCTGGTTTGTCCCTTCCTGAAAAAAAACATCATTAGACCCCGAAGTCAAAGCGAATTACCATCTGATCTCCAACCTCCCATTTTTTGGAAAAGTTGTTGAGAAGGTTGCGGTGTGACAACTTGAGAAGCACCTCATTGCCTTTGATCTTTATGAGCCATTCCAGTCTGATTTCTGTGTGTGGCATAGTACAGAAAGAGCACTGCTTCAGGTGCACAATGACCTCCTCAGGGCTAGAGATTGGGGGGAGGGGACAATTCTAATCCTTCTTGACCTCTCTTCAGCTTTTGACATGGTAGACCATTGTGTGTTGCTTGACCACCTGAGGGAATTTTGTGGGCTCACCGATTCTGTCATCTTCTGGCTTGAGTCATACTTCATGAACAGGAGACAATGAGTATTGATAGGGAATTTCTCCTCCTCCTCTAGCCTCTTGTCATGTGAAGTACCTCAGGGCTCGATCCTGTCACCAATGTTGTTTGCCTTGTACATGCTGGCCGTGGGTTAGCTCATTAGAAAGTACGACTTGGGTTTTCATTGCTATGCCGATGATACCCAGCTGTATCTTTCTCTTGCCCCAGGAATTTCTAGTGCAGTGGAAGTACTAAACAGCTGCCTCATGGAGATAAATGACTGGATGTCCTCCAGCTGGTTGTAACTGAACCTGGACAAGCTGGAGGTACTGGTGGTGGAGTAGAACAGAAGACAGAATAGGCTGTCCTCTGCCACCAAAACTGATTTATTCCTGGGATCTGTGCAATTGAGGACTTCCTTTATGGTGCAAAACCTTGGCGTCACCTTGGACAGTGGATTGTCATTTGATTTTCAGGTGTCATCCATTGTCCAGACAAGCTTTTACCATCTTAGGACTATCTCCAGCTTTAAGCTCCTAATTCCGTCTATGGACCTCCACACTTTGGTACATGCCTCCATGACATCCAGACTTGATTACTGTAATACGCGCTACCTCAGGGTCTCCGGAGGGAACCTTCACCAGCTGCAGCTAATGCAGAACATGGCTGCTAGGCTGCTAACAGGGCAGCTGACATTTTTTCATATTACTCCAGTCTTGCATGAGCTTCACTGGCTGCCAGTTAGGTGGAGGAGTCTTTTCAAAGTGGGCTTGCTCACCTTAAGGCTGTATGTGGGCTGGGTCCTGGTTACCTGTCGGACCTTCTTACACTTGCCATCCCAGTCCACTCCCTCCAGTCCTTATTTATGGGCCTCCTGGAGATTCCCAGGATGAGGCTCAAAACCACCAGTGACAGAGCATTTAGAGTCGTCGGCCCTATCCTGTGGAACTCACTGCCTCCATCAATTCAGGAGGCCCCTTCATTTGAGGTTTTCAAGGCCCAACTCAAGGCCTTCCAGTTTAATCAGCCCTTCCTGGACCTTAGGCATTAGTTCACCCTGAGCACCTGACTTATTTGTTTGAGCATCAGTTTTTAGATATATATTTATTAATCATATTTATGTATACTGATATTTTATTACTTTTATATTGATTTATATTATTGTACTGATAGTCTGTTCTTGTTGATCGGTGCCCAGAACCTCCAGGATTGGGCTACAGAAAAATAACATTTGCCTTGCCTTGCACCTTCAGCACTGAACACATGCTCAACACTGACACTAGAGGGGGCAGCTAAGGTATTTTATTGCCACAGCTGCCAGTACTGGCCACTTAATTATCTTGCTTGCCCAGTACAATAATGGCTTGTCACCAATTGCAAGGTACTTTTGTTCAGCCATGAAACCATCAACCATGCGACATGCTGCTCTGAGTGCAGTGGCCTCATCGTGCTCCTCCTCATCATGCTCCTTCATGGGTGCAACTCCAGCCTCACTTAAAACATCCCAAATGGGATTGATGGTTTTGGTTTTTTCTCTGCCTGTTGACATACTCCTGGCATGTGAAGCTGACAGTGCTGTGGTATTGGTGATGCTGGTATCAATAATACTCCATGGCCTGTATCTTGAGCATCTGTTCCCCCCAACACATCTGACCAGAAGGTTGGTAATGTTTTCCACCCTCTGATACCCACCGTCCAGTATAGACTCAAGGCCATGCTTATAATGCTGGTCAGCCATGGTGGCAATGCCAAAGTCATCAGACTGCAAAATTCCAACAATGTGAGGGTTGAAGTCCAACAAGTCAAGCATGTACTGCATCAAGGCCAAAGCATCACTGTCAACTCCAGCCTCAATAAATTGCTGCCATTAAGCAGTGTCTACCTCAGCTTGCATATTAAGGGGATTGACTGACTGATACTTGCAGTTTCCATACTCACTGCCTGTGTTGCATGTTCAAATGGGTGTAGAATCATTGTCAGTCCATCCATTAGATGCCACTTTTCTGTGCTGAGTGCCATAGAAAATCCGGTACTGTCACAACTGGTGTGTAGCAGCAGATAATCAGACGTAGATTTATACTGATCATAGAGCCGCTTCAACATGTGTTTATTTATTTGTTTATTTATGATTCAGATTGACATCTTTGTTTTTGCTTTGCTCCAACATGTACAGTGTGGAGTTCCATCTGGTCAACACATCCAATTTCATGCAATGACATGGCATATTGTTCTTTCTCTGAAACTGGCACAGCTATTCATGGGCCTTCACAGAATGGGCAAAGTGGGCACATATGTGGTGGGCCACCAACAAGATATCCTTCACATCAGGATGGTGAAGAAACTGCTGGACCACGAGTCTGAGGCAGTGTGCCAGGCATGGCACCCTCAGAAACTCATCATCATTTATGCATTTTACTATGTTGAAGCTGTTGTCAGTAGCAATGAAGCCAGCTTTCATTGAGAGTTGGCGCAGCCACTCATCAGTCTCACCCAGGAGTATTTCAAGTATTTTCTCCCTGGTGTGGGATCCAAGAATGCTTTTTTTTGTCAGCATTGCATGCTGCCTAATACTGTTTACGTTGCTACCACCACAGTCTGCCTTGCAGTACTTTCCACCACCATGCCCTGATTCCAAGAAGACCGTCCCAGAAACCTGTGCCCAATGTTTTGTATTGCACCTATGGGAGCAGTCAGTGGTTCTCCCACTTGTCCACATATCCATGCTAAGATGGATGAATGGTGATGATGAATGCTTAAATGCGAGGAACACCGCCTCCTTTACTGTGGCATGCATGTCAGGAACAGCATGCTTGGAGAAGTATGTCCTTTATGGTACCTTCCACTTCAGACATGCACAAGCAGCAAAAGATCTAACTCCTTTATTCTCTTTGAAGGAGAATGGAAGCAGGTCGAGTGCAAGCATTTTTGCAGTGGCCACACTAAGCTCCCGTGCAGTGGCATGATTAACAGGGTATTTGGTGTGCTGTTCAAACAAGCTCACAAATGTTGGCTGCATCTTTCTGGGTGTTGGGCTAGAAAACAGATGGCCATATCGCGGTGGTCCACTAGTGGTTCTATTGGACTCAGACATGTGGTGTTGATGATAGAGGGACACAAGTCAATTTATCTATTTTTGGCTTGGTGACGGTGTTACTGTGCACTGATTACTCTTGGGACTGCTGAAGCTGCCACTACTGCTATGCCCACTACTTGTAAGAACAACTTCTACATCATTCCCCTCCACTTCATGCTCCCCCCTCAGTGGCACTGACTAAAGATGATGAGGATGAGGGCCCCCATGGATGAGGACCAACTGCAACTGCTTTCTTCTGGTGTTTATGCCATAGGACAGGGCGCCAGTTCTTTAAATGCATGTGCTGACCACCCGTGCACAGATAGCTTCCTTTCTTCCCCCTACTGGCCCATATGTGGTACAACTGACATATTGTCACTGTTTTATCTTCTGGGTCCAGCAAATAGAAGTCCCACACAAGGGATTTTTTAGACCTTTTTTTCTCATGATGCCTGGACTGGGACAGCGCAGTTGACATATGAGGGTGGATGAAACTGTTTTTTGTACTTTGACTGTCTCTTAGCACATCAAGCATAGTGCAGGGGTGTCTCTCTGTCACATTTGCTGCTTAAATCAATAGTCTGCTTAAGAACACCTGCACTGTTACAACCGTTCTGCTTCTTCTCTGATTCTCATGTGGGATCATCATAATCATCTTCATCACCCAGCACCAACACATCATCGTCATCATTATCCTTTTCAGAAAGATCATTCTTATTATCATCATTTGTGGGCCATCCACTGTCAATGTCCTCCTCATGTTGAACCTCAGTCTCAACAGTTTGTTTGTCTGTCGTCTCCACAGCAACAGTTGTCAGGGTGGTATCACCCACATTTTTGGGCATTCCAACATTCCCCTCACCCACTGCCTCAATTCTTTCACAAGGAACACCACCAGCCCCTGCAGCAGCAACAGGGACATGAACATGCTCCATCTTGTCTTTATCAGACACTGCTTCTGGTGTAATTTTCAAGCTGTTTGCATAGACATCTCCCACATCATCACGCACACCCTCACCTGCCACCATGGTGGCCACAGAGGTTGCCAAACAAATTTACATGCAGGAATGCCACTGATAAACACTCCTGCAGTTCTGCTAACAGCCCCCATCCCAGAGGTTGTAGAACTTGCTGGTGGCAAGTTCAACTCCACATCATCTGCCTGTCCTTCTTTCACCATTTCACTTGCACCACTTTTCACAATTGAATTTTAAGGTCTTCGTGCTTACACGACTCCCTCCTTTCCATGTCTACATTCTCTTTGGTGACATTCTTCTTTTCTTAAGGTATGCCAACAGGAGAAAATGTTACTTTTGGCCACTATTTCCCAGTCACAGCACACAGACTGATTATTGGATTGATTTATACAGCTAGGATGTACTTTGCCAACAGAGCAGTACCCACATTGTGGGATGAATACCATAGTGTTCTCACTCAGTACCAGGGGGAAATTTAGTAAAATACTGGAATACTTAGTCAGAAATTTTTTTTATTTTTGGGCACTATTTCTCACAGCACATGATGGGAGTATAGCAACTGCTCAGGTAGGGTATCAAGGTGAATAGCTACCAGCTGGATTTAGAGTAACATGCAAAATCTGTGGTGGGGGGCCAGCAAGCAACTAGGAAAAGGAATAAAAGAAAATGAAGGTATTTCTATTGCATTAAAAGCACAATAGAGTACAAAAAAATGAAGGGGAGGAGATTGCAAAATACAAGGGTTGGGTTGGGGCAGGCCAAGGGGGATTCAAATCAAAACACTCAAACTCACTCACACACTCAGTCACAGATTCACAATCACCACACACTCACACTAAAAAACAAGAATAATTGTAATCCTGGACTTAATAAAGAAGGTTTACAATGTTTTCAAAGGCAATATATAGGTTTATCCTCCACAAATCTCTGATTTGTGAAGCTGATGTCTCCTCTCTCCTCACTCTGTCAACACTGCACAGAGAAATGATCCCCTGAACTTTCTATTGGCTGTTCAGCCGCATGTGACCTTCAAATCCACATTTCCTAATGAACTTTTCCTATTTGCAGCAAAATTCATGGTGAACTGAACTTCTTGAGGTGGCACACTGGGACCATAGAACAACATGCAAAGTTTGTTTTCATCACAAAGTCACCATTTTTACCCAGCAGAGTCGTAACTTCGCTGGCAGATTATTCCATGAATTGTGGCTACTTTGCCAATTACTCTGTGGAGTGAGTTTTTGCCACTTCACACATCTCTAGCAGAGATCTACATAAAATTCTATCATATATTAAAATAATTCACTAATAGAGAAGTAAAAACGATAAAACTATAAAACAATAAATGAATAAATCGATTAAACAGCAGTCAGTTCATTCCAATTTTAGCTCAATCAAACACTTGATTAAACAAAAATGTCTTTAGTTCTCTTTTAAAGGTTTCCACCAATGGTGCCTCCCTTAGATGTCTTGGTAATGAGTTCCACAGGATTGGTGTGACAACTTTGAAAGCACAGTCCCCAGAATGCTGCAATCTAGCCATGGGAACCACAAGGAGGCAACCCTCAGTGGAACAGAGAGCCCAAGATGCAAGATGCAGAACCAGGAGGTTCCAGGTAGGCTTGCCCACCCCCATGCAGGGCTTTATAGGTCAGCAAACTGACCATGAAGGCAATCCACCTGACTGGCAGCCAGTGCAGTTCATGGAGGACAGGCATGAAGTGGTCCAATCTTGAGACACCAGTCGACAGCCTAGTCACCATGTTCTGCACCAGCTGCAACCTGCAGAGATTGCCTCCAGAGAGACCCAGGTACAGGGCATTGCAGTAGTCCAGCCTGGATTAATGAAGGTGTGTACCAGGGTGGTAAGGTCATCAGATGGTATCAAGACTCAAATACGGGCAATGTTTTACTCAGATGGTAAAAAACACTTTTGATGCTGGCTGACACCTGCACATAAAGTGTCAGTCCATCATCAAGGAACATGATCTTATCCTTAACCCAAATGGAGGGGACCAGGGGAACACCCCCCAGAGCAAGTCCAGGGAAATCCCTTGTCCATCTCAAAAGCCTAGATCCACCACTAATACCTTTGTCTTGTTTGGGTTGAATCCTAGCCAGTCATGAGTCATCCAGTTCTGGAGCTCCTCCAGGCAGGTGTTAACCACCGAAGCCACCATCTGGTTACCGGGTGCACAGGACAAGTATATCTGGGTATCATCAGCACAAGAATAAAAACCCAGTCCATACTGCCTGATAATGTCTCCCAGTGGCAGCATGTACACCATGAACAACAAGGGCGGCAGGACCAATCCCTGCAGAACTCCACATGACAGAGGCATCTGACTGGATGAGGCTAAACCCATCATCACCCTCTGCACTCTATCCATGAGGAGGGACCTAAACCATCTGATGACAATTCTGATTAGTCCACACCAGTTCCGCAGTCAGTCCAGCAGCATCTCATGAACCACGGTGTCAAACACTGCTGAGAAATCAAGGAGGACTAAGATGGTACATTCTCCCTTATCTCTCACCACTAGGAGATCATTAATTAGCACCCTCATGAGGGAGGTCTCTGTGCTATACCTGGCTCTGAACACAGATTGGAAGCACTCATAAGTGGCAGAGGAGGCAAGATGTGTCTCAAGCTGGATGGCCCCCTCTTTCTCTAGAACCCTCCCTAAAATGGGAGGTTTGTGACTGGTCTGTAGTTGCTGAGACACTCTGGGTCCATCGGAGTTTTTTTCTGTAGGGGTCTAACCAAGGCCTCCTTCAATACTACAGGAAAGACCCCACACTCAAGGGAACTCCAGAAAATCCCAGCAACCACAGGACTTATCAGGTCTACACATCCAAACAACAGTTGAGTTGGGCCTGAGTCCAGATCACAACATGTTGTTCGCAACCTCAAGACTATGTCAGCCACCTCCTCCACTCCAACCAGATCAAACTCTGCCCACACAAGAGGGATACCCTGGTGAGCCCCACAATCTCTTTTGGTGGTGGAAGAGATCTCAGCCCTGACAGAGGACACTTTGATGGCAAAGAACAGAGCAAACTCTTCATACATTGTGAATGAACCTGCTCCTCCCGCCTGGAGACAGGCCAGATGTAATAGCCCATCCACTGTACAGAAGAGCTGAGCTGGTCTGTTCCTTGCCACAGCAATCTCCCTTGGCAAAAAAATCTGCCTTCTTTTGGGAGATTGCCTCTGATAGTCACCATAGTGTGACCTCAGGGCCAATTTGTCCTCCATCAGTCCAGATCTCCTCCGGAGCCACTTCAACCTCTAACCCTTTGTCTTTAACCCCCGAAGTTCCCTATCAAACCAGGGGGCCCTTGGTGTGTAGACAAAGGTCAGATACAGATGGGTGTGACTGAGTCAAAGGCTTCACCAATGGCCCTATTATAGGCTGCCACTGCCTCCTCTGCCCTGGTCAACACGCAGTCTCCACACTTGATAGGTCCAGCAGTGCCTGTAGTCCTGTTGGGAACAGTCCCCATAAAGGGCAGTACTCGACCATCTCCACAGAAGATGGACCCTTGAAGGGGCCCCAAACATGAACCCTATGGTGCTATGATCCAACCAGATGACTGTATCAATCTTGAGGTCATCGACCCCAAGACCCAGAGTGAACACCAGGTCCAATGTGATACTGTGTAAGTGGGTCACTGAGGTGACAATTTGAAACAGGTCCAGAGCTTCCATAATCTGCAGGAGATCACACCCAAAGGATGAGTATCCATCATCAATGCAGGCTTTGAAATCCCCCAGAATCAACCATCTGGGGGACTCCAACACCAGGCCAGCTATGACGTCTCTAAACTCCCACAGAAAATTCCTCTCCTGACCCAGAGGGCAGTAAACTAGAAGGATTCTGTAGCTGTGCCAGGACCTACCAGACAGCAACACTCTCAAATGACCTAGTGGAACCCACTGGTGGTACTGTGAGGCCCAGGCTGGCTTTAAAATAAATGGCCACACCCCCACCTCTGTGATCCTTCCTCGGGGAGTGTATCAGAGTGTATCTGGTCAGTACCACTGCCTCCAGAATGGGAGCTGCATTTTCATCCAGCCAGGTCTCTGTAATATAAGCCTGGCCTACTGAGGACATTAAGTCAGCTGTTATTGCAGTCTTGTTCCTTATCGACCTGGCATTGCAAAGCACAGCCCAAGTAGGATGAGGGGAGGCTCCTGGATCAGCCTCCTGACCACTATTAAAGGTGGAGCCCTTGGGTATGGGAATCAGACAAGGCAAACTCCTCTCCAATTCCCACTTCACCCCAGGGCACCTCCTGGTCCTCACCACCCTTATCAATGACTCCCCGGCAGCCACTCGCACGGCCCCTAACCCTGTCCCCCTTTGAGCAATCCCCAAAGCCCTGCATCTCCTATATGTTTCTGCAGGCAAAGGGTGAGGCTCAAAGGGACAAAAGTCACACAAGTGGGCCACCGAGTAGCTGCACCTTATGAGCCTACCCCAGCACATCCCAAAAGCTGATTACAATATTCCAACTAAACCAAAATAACCCGATAACCCCCCCACAAGTACTGTAAATATTTACTATCAACTCATAAATTATCACAACTCACATACACCACCATTCACACACCACTCACACCAATACAAAACATCCAAACCTCCCCTGCCTACCCCAAACCAAACAAAACTATTTCAAGCAGTCCTATATAAATATAAAGCTCCCAGAGAGTCCGCTGTGCACTTTTTGTCCATATAGTTATTTTAGTTCAGTCTATACTGCAATAGGGCTCTCACTGCCCAATAAGAAATGGTCCACACCACTGGAACTCTCACTTCCCAGACCAGCACAAAACAGTTGTATCAATAATTACTCTGTCCTTAATAAGTTGGCTCTCTCATAGCCGGTACCACAGTTTTAAACAAGTTCTTTATTTTTAGCCCTTTAACTGCTCACAGGGCTGATGTCCACATCAGAAAATTAACAATAGCAACAACGGAGTACAGTACTCCCAGTTTTCCTGGTCCTCACAGTTTTTTCAGGTTTTCACACAAAAAAGGTCCTTCCATCTGGCCAACAGATCACTTCAAGGCCGCAAGAGAGTAGGCAGTCTTACACTGACTCACCAAAGATATCACAAACCACAGCAGCCAATTAAAAAAAAAAACACCAGATTTATCATTCCAGTTTGTTCCCAATCCTTCTTTATTGTTTTATTAGCCTCCTGTTGCTGAACATGAAGTACTGGGTCTATGAGACCAGCAGTACTTTAGTGATCTGCTTCCACCAATGGAGATACACTGCTGGGTTGTGGCAGTACAGAAAGTGGGCAGGTGGTCACACTAACTTAGCAGTGTTAGGAGCAACAGCTGAGTGTTTAGCAGTATGGAGAGAGTTGAAGAATCTACTGAGTAAGCATTTTAATAGTGAAAAGGCTAGGTTGACTTTTTAAAATTTTAAATTAAATATATGGTTTAGCGTCATGCACAAAAAAAGGATGTGACATCTGGAAGTAAGCAGGGATGGCAAGGCATCAGAATGCTAAGTTTACTTACTTATTTTAAAATGTATCTGACGTTTGCCATCTACTCAGGAATGACTGTGCAGTTGGGGGGAAGAGTGCAACATATGTCTCAGTTGCACTTGTAATGACTTTGGTGGGCTCACATCCTAAGCAAGGAGAAAAAAATTATGTCTAGTTCTGCAAAATTCAACTGACACAGTGATTTATCTTGTGCTAAAGCTGTTGGCTCTGGGATTTGTTTCAGGTGAGCATTATTGTGCCATAAATACCCACCAAGATAAGACCCTTTGCCAATTAAAAAGTTGAATATCTTTACCACATTTTCTAAGGTGTGTGGGAAAACCAGCAGGATGTCAGGGTGCAAAGGTAAGGCCATCTCTAGCAGAAAAAAGGGAGTGATTTTGTTCCTGTACAAGTCACTGGTGAGGCCTTACTTGGAGTATTTTGTGTACTTATGGGACTCTCACCTTAATAACAACAATGGTACCATAGAATGAGTTTGGAGGAGGGCAACCAACTTGATACACTGGCATTATTGGATGACCTATAAGGAGAGATGGGCTATTCTGAACATGTACTCCCTGGAGGCCAGAAAGGAAAGGGTGGTGAGGCATGTTAGAAACTTTAAGATTCCTTAAAGGAATAAACTGGGTGGTTTGCCAGTGACTGTTCTGCCAATGCAAAGGGTCTGCAACCAAAATGGCACAACATAAATTAGGGGGGATTCAGGAGGGACATGAGGAAGTACTTTTTCATGGACGGTAGAAGATAAGTGAACATATCTACCAGGAGATGTGGTTAAATGGAAATAATAACAGGCTTCAAGAGAGGGTGGAATAGGCATATGGGAATGGTAAAAATGTTGTGGGAAAGAGTAGGGAAGTGTTCACTCCTCATCCAAGTCAGAGCTACCAGTAGGGAGCACTGACTAGATACTACCAGCAAGTTATTAAATTCATTTTTTCTCTTCATCTCTCCTCTAAGGCTCTGTCCATACACTAGTCCTTGTATAATGCTTGAGGCACTTAAAACATTGTAAAAGCCTCTCAACATGGTAAGCATCCACACTGGTAATGTTTTTAAACTGTGTCAGAAAACCATGTTTAAACATTGATAGTATCGGGGGTTTTGCATGGGTTTCAACATGGTTTGAAACTGAACACGCTTACCTTACTAGGCTGAATGCAGGTCCATAGCATGTTCACCATCCTGCTGCTGTTTGTCCTCTGAGTAGCCAGAATACAAAGCATTTTTAATCCCATGATGCCTGCTTGCTGTTCACACATACATGGTTCAGCATCAGATGTCAGAGTTAGCATTGAGAGTCATTGTTCCCAGATTGGCCCAAATTTGACAGCTCCTGTTCTTGAATTGCATGTGTGCAGAGTTGACTATTTAAATACATAAAAGTGTTGCTGTTCTCGATGGAGCATTTTGTTTTAAAGTATTAGTCTGCATTTTTTTTCTATTCTGTCAGTGTTGTTTCCAGATAGGCAGCTGCACTTATTAAGTGTATGTGACAGATTTTCTGGCAAGATTTTCCTAAGTGGCATAAGGATTTCTTTTATATTGAATTTTTCTGCATGCAACACAGGATAGTGCTTTAAACCACTTTACTGGGCATTTTTTTTTCTTTTGTCAGTCTCATTTCTATAACCGGCAACTACACTTTATGAGTTTATTTGACAGTCCTTCTGACAGGAGTTTATTTATTAAATAGCATAATCAATCCCTTTACATTACACTAAAATTGGTAAGTTATCCCTTATATGCTTGAAGTACACAAACCACACTTTTTACCATGTCTGAAAGATGAGCAAGCTGGACAGACAATGCTATTCATCTGCTAACTAAGTATTGGTCACAGAAGCAGGTCCAGGATGAGCCGTCCAATTTCCAATATTATACAAAAAAGTATGGAACAGTATTGCAATATGTTATAGAGCATGGTAATGAGCACACAGCAAAGCAGTGTAGAATGAAAATAAAACAACCTAAAGTAAAATACAACAAAGCAGGGGATGGCAACTGGAGGCCTGGTGCTGGTGGGGTTGTTTGCCCATTGTATGATGAACTAGATGAACTATTGAGAACAAAACCATTTTTTTTACTTTTATTTAAAAGTTAAGAGTTTACAGAATAAGTGCCATGAGTGTAAAAACACGTTTACAGAACATCCCAAGTCAGCATAAACAGTAAATAACAAAATTACAAAATTACATAACACAATACCACAATATCAAATATAAAATATGAAAACAAGGATGATTAAAGTGTTCATAAAAAACAATTACAAACAGATTGTTCTGAAAGAAGCATTTTTAAAGATTTTGTTTAAAAGAACACAGTGACCAAAAATTACATAACTCGGGGGCAATTTATTCCAAGAAAGTGGTGCATCAAAAGAAAAGCTATTTTTTTCCAAAATTAGTTTGATATCTGGGTAAAAGTAGACCTCGATTAGGGACTTCTCTGAGCTTGTGACTATGACTTGAGACTTGCAATCTATCTGAAAGATAAACTGGTGTTTGGTGGTTTACTGTTTTGTAACTCAATGTAAGCCAGTGATGTAAATGCCTTGATGAGGGGAACGACAAGTTTAATTGATTCAAAAGAATACAGTGGTGTTCATTTCTTGGACTTCCTAAAATGAAATGTAATAACTGAAAATACACTTCATCGATTAAAGAAAGTTTCTTGGTACTGGAATTCCAATAAATGGAATCGTCATAGTCCAAGACAGGAAAAATGGACTGAGCCACTATGATTTTCTAGTCTGTTAGTAACAAACAGTGTCTTGCCCTTCTTAATTGGCCTAAGCACTGACAAGTTTTTACAGTAGTATTATGGATATGTGACTTAAAAGATAAAGTAGGGTCAAATGTCAAGCCCAAATATTTACATTCTTGAACAAGTTGTAATGGAACATCTTTAAGAGTAACGGATAAAGAAAAATATGCATTGTTGATAAGAGACTGAGAACCAAATAACATAATCTAAGGATTTTTTTGCATTTAAAAGTAATAAATTTGAAGAAAACCAATTGCCAACTTTCTTGAAATCAGCTTGAAGAGTAGAAGGTAAGAATTTTAAACCTTATGGGCACTAAAAAGAATAATATCATCAGCATAAAGCCTTATAGTGTAATCTTTAACAAAAGAGGGTAAGGAATCGACAAACAAATAAAAAAAGAAAAGGACCCAATATAGAACCCTGAGGGACCCCTGTGTTTGCAGAAAGAAAGGAAGATAGACACCCATTCCAAGAAATAGACTGGCTTCTGCCATGTAAATAAGATGAAAACCAAGATACAGAACAACATCTATAGAAAAAACATAAGATGACAAACGTGTTCAGAGTAAATGATGATTTATTACCTCAAAAGCCTTGCACAAGTCTATGAATAATGTCCCTACATACTGATCCTTGTCCAAGGCATCAGAGATAGAGTCATAAAAATCAATTAAAGCTGTCTGAGTTGAGTGGTGTGGTCTAAATCCAGACTGGGCAGGTGAAAACACTTGATAATAATTTAAATATTGAGAAATTTGCTGATACACAATTTTTTCAAGAAAGTTCGAAACTATAGGTAACAATGAAATAAGGCGGTAATTGTCAGCCAAGGATTTGCCCCACCCTTATGTAAAGGAATGACAGACTGCTTCCAGGCAGTAGGAAAAATTTAAGAAGTAAAAGACAAGTTAAATATTTCGTTAAGTTAGTTTTTGTTATGTGAGTTAACGATGGAGTAATGATGTCAGCACTGGATTTCAACAAAAAATGATCCAAGTTATCAATACCTTTTGCAGTGTCTTCTTTTAGAGATGATAGAAGATCAAAAACTTCTTTGTGACTAACCAATGTTGGAGCCTTCTGTGGTACTGGAGCGTATCTCGATAGAAGACGTGGACAATGCTGACATTGATGACATCTTTGAGCCTAATGACTTACTGGAATCAGGTGGGTTGTAATATTCTAGTTATTTTGCTGATCCATATTTTGACAATTTATTTGGGGGGGTTAGCATGACTTATTTGATATATATATATATATATATATATATATATATATATCATGGATACAAAAAATGGTGTATTCTATTTTATCCAAATAGGTCACCTGACCATTGATTAATCCCCAGTATACCCACAGTTGCCTTGCTGGACCACAAAATCCTGATTGGCAGCAATGTAAAATGACCTTTTCAGATCACTCCACTAGAGAAACATGTAAAATACTACAACTATTACATCCTCATTAGAACAAACCTGCCTAGTGGAGAACTACAACTATGGCATCCTCAGAAAGACAAACACATTAGGTGAAAGTACTATTTTATTACAAATGCATGTTCACAGAGATTTGTTTTAATAGTCCTTTAGATAAATCTCTACTATGACATTGCCCATGTTATAAGAGGATTAACCCACTACAGTGCATGGGTTTACTAAGCATTAATCCACACATGGGTGGTTAAAGTTACTCGGCCTGTGGCCTCATGCCTCACAACCCCCTCCAGGCATGGATTAATGCTTAGTGAATTCATGCCCTGTTATATGTATATGTGTGTATATATATATATACTGTATATATATATATATATATATATATATATATATATATACAGATAGATATATATTTTTTCTGCAGATAAAGAACATCAAGACACATCAGTCAATCATGAAGCAGATATCGCTGTGGAAAGTATGGCTGTGTTGCATGAGGAGTCCACATCCCCTACCACTGAGCTCTCATCATTCAGAAGTGGAAATGGCAGGAAGAGAAACACAGGCCTAGAGCCATTGTTCAACCACCATAAAAAGAAAAAGATTACATGCATGCAAGAAACTATGGGGTCAGTATTTGAGCCTACCTGAAGGATGCTCCTTGAACAGCACAGTTAATCAATTGAACAGGAGAGGGAACATGCTAGGGAAGAATGAGAAATGGTGGCCATGTTACATTGTGAAGAAGATGAGGAGAGCAATTTGTTTTTTCAAAATCTATTAACACTGTTTAATACACAGTGTCAGCCACACCAGTGCCCTAACAATCAATATACTTCCAATGCTTCACCCATTAATCAGCAGTAATTTAAGGCAGTTGTACAGTCAAAATTTATAAAAAGCATATGTTGTGGAGAGTGTTTTGAATTGTGTGTGTGTAGTTCTGTTGTGTCCTTCCCTTTGTTTGCTGTTAAGAGCTTTTTTCTAAATTAAGCTGCTTGTTATATAGTAGTTTTATGGCCCCTGGGGATCTCCATCTTAGCCAGATTTATTGCTCTTCTTTTTCCTACAATGCCCTCTGTCCCATATGACAGTGATATATCTGGGACCTCTGATTCAGCGAGTACTAGAGATAGGAGCCTGATGTTCTGGTCTCCACTAAATAGCTCTAATTCAATATTTTTGTTTTCTTTTTGTGTGTCATGTCTAGCCAGCAGGAGTAAATGTTTTGCTTTTAAAACTTTTCTTCAAACTACACAGAGCCATATAAAGCGCACCATTTACCCCAGATCATCAAAGCTATAATTAATAGACTCTATCTGTTTTCTTACATAATAACTCACTCAATGAGCCCTCAAGTATTTGCTTTAATGTAAATGTAGCCATTAGTGCTTGCTGGATAAGGAATGTTACTTAATAGCACAACTGTACTATTGTTAACTGACTCTAAACCCACACTTGCCTAATCCAATGTTCCAGGTACATCACTAACATATGGACAGGAGTCATTGTAGGAACAAGAAGAGCAATAAACCATGCTAAGATGGAGATCTCCAGGGGCCATAAAATTACCATACAATTATCAGGCTAATTTAGAAAAAACTCCTAGTAACAAAGGGAAGGACACACTAGCACTACACACATAAATCAAAGGACTCTGCACATGTTTTTGCAAATTCTGACTGTATTACTCCTATAATTTTCCTGTAAGCATGCCTCCAACATCTCAGGGTGTATCCACTACTATTAACAGTGGCCTTGTCATTGCAAGTACTTTGCAGTATGTGCCACATCCCTCTCATAATTGTGATGTACCCAGCAGTTATGCTGTAACCAGCACTAGTCAGTAATACTTTTCACCATCAACCATGCAAGATACAGTACTCCCCAGACAAGTGCCATGCAAGGCATCAATAGTAATATTTATGCTGGGCAGCATGTAAGTGGGTCTTTCATGCAAGATCTTCTCAATGAAAACTTCACATGGACTTCTCTGTAATTAGATTCAGAGCAACAAGGTAACTATATTGAAGTATGGAAAAATATGCCAGTAGTAAAATATGCTATAATTGTACAGTTGTCTGCTGCCCATTATGTCAGCAGTTCATGGGGGGGGGGGTATCTATGTAAAACATGTTATTCTAAGATTGTCATGTGCTCAAATGTTGAAGTCATTGTCTCACGCTGTATTGTTTTAGTGGTTTGTACTCTCCTGGGTTGTGCCTGAAAATAGGCAAATGCTTTTCTAGGACACTTTACCCAGTAAAAAAAGCAAACAAGCAAAAAACATCATAAATAAATTAATCTTCTTTTAATTTTCATGTTAGTTTCAAAAAGTACAAAGTGATCATTACTAAATGACTATAACATAATTTAAAAATAAAACTCTGGCCAGAGCTGATAGGGCTGCAGCCAAAGCATTTGGGGTAAAAATATTGAAAATGTGTTTTTTAATACAGTATGTTTAAACCAAATTTAAAACATAGCCTTGTTATGACCCTGCCTCATGAAGAAGGGCAAAGAAAATGTTCAACTCTTCTCCAAAAGGTGATTTCAAGCAAGGGCCATAGAATCACCTTTCAGGGTGTAAAAAAAGAAATTGTCCAGGATTTGAAAAATTACATCTGTCACATTCATGAGGTACTCTAAAGATACGGCTATGTTGTAAATTTGGGGTCAAAATATTGAAAATTACCAAACTTATGAGCCTGTGTTCACAACATTCAACGTGGGCTCATAATGTTATTGTTTTTTTGATATTTTTACACCAAATTTTCAATATAGCCTACTTATTATCCCACCTCATGAACAAAGACAGAGAAAAGTTTCAATGCCTGCCCATGAGGTGATTTCATGCAGGGGCCATGGAATCACCTTTTAGGATGTTAAAAAACATTTTGGCCAGGATTTGAAAAATGACAACTATTGCATTTATGAGGTGCTGTAAAGATATGGCTATGTTGTAAATTTTGGGGTCAAAATATTGAAAATTACCAAAGTTCTGAGCTTTCATTCACAAAATTCAATGTAGGCTTATAACTTTGTTTTGTAATATTTTACACCATATTTTCAACATAGCCTTCTTATGATCTTACCTCACGAACAAAGGCAGATAACATTTTCAACTCCTGCCTGAAAGGTGACTTCATGCAGGGACTACAAAATCACCTTTTGGGACAGATTTACCTTATGTCAGTGCAATTGTTTATGAGGCAGGATCCCCAAAAAAGCATGTTGAAAATCCGGACCAAAAATATGCAAAAATGCTCAAGTTTTGCCACTAAATTCAAAATGCCATTGAAATACAGTGAACCTGTTTCTTCTGTTCATGGTCCGGCTTTGAAGAGTGAATATGTGTCTGTGGTCTAGAGAGGATTATGGTGTTGGACCCTTGATGGGTAAGTAAGGCTTGAGGGTGTGCAGGGTGATGGGTGCTGAGTGGGATGGTTGGGTGGTGGGGTCAGGAGTCACCACAAAAGACATTGATAGACAGTTTTCTTTTTTCAGGTGAAAGAAATCATGATGGAGGATTCCTGATCATGGAGCTAGGGGATTGGGCACCCCCAGTGTTACTGTTATGTTTCTGGGGGGTACTGAGAGGGAGGGTCAGGTGGGAAAAAAACATATATAAAAAAAGGTCACGGTGGAACATAATCATGGCATTAGGGGATAAGGCACCCCCAGTATCAATGTTATGTTTCTGGGGGTGGGGTTTTGGGTGCTGAGAGGGAAGGTGAGATGGGGATATATATAATTTAAAGAAAAAGGAAATCGGTGGTCACAGTGGAACACAACACAGTCTGCTGTGACCAAGATGGTCACTACATTGTACTGCGCATGCCCTAGAAGTCATGCATCTGCAATACAGTTTGGTGGCCATCTAGGACATGGCGGAGAGTGCCATATTCTGCCATGACTGCCAACAGACTAAAAGTAGTCCAGTATGACTGCCAATGGTGACAACGAGCAGAGTGCTTCATGGATCTGAAGGGGACTGTTGCAACTCCAACATGTTGTTCAGTCAGAAGGAATGTGCTGACTGTTTTTTTGATAGCAAGAGAACTGCAAGGCTATGCCCACTGCAGTCCTAGAAATGTGACATAAAATTTTCAGAATTTAAGAACCATTTATAATGTTTTTATTAATAAGTCCATATTATATGGTAAGGGATTTCAGTTAAGCCATAGAACTGTGGTTGCAAAACTTGATGAAACATGTTCAAGGGTTAATAGTAACATTACAGACCTTATTGTTATAAAATATTTCTTAGGTTTTGTTATGTAAACCTTTTTAAAAAGTTACACAAAACATTTCATTGCATATTCATGTTGCATTAATCCTAGTTTTAAAACCTGAAAATGATGAAAATCAATGTTTTGTTAATGCTGTCAAACAGCAACTTTGTTAATAAGACATAGCATGTCTTTGCTACTGCATGTAACAATTCATTAATATTTTTAAATTTGCATCTTCATATAGAAACTGTTGTTGTTGCATATGTACTGCTGCATGCTAAATATCTTGCATGTTGGAATAAAATTTTTCATAAACAAAGTTTTAAAAATCTACATATTATACAGTAAAAAGCAATTAACTTTATACTGTGTGACATTTATGTGCCACGAAATACTGTACCATTGGCATTTATCAGATACAAATTTGCAAACAATAGTTTAAACTGTTCTTGTTACTGTGTAAGCCTTGTCACACTGCATCATTATTGTCCCTGAAAATATTGAGCAAAAGCATCCCTTATAGATGCTGCCTGTCAGTTCATGACATCTACTGTATGGCTAGGTCCTCAGCAGGAACACTGTCATTGTGGGGTACTGAGAAGGAGGGTCAGGTGGGAGAAAAAAAAAACATATATAAAAAAAGGTCACAGTGGAACACAATCATGGCACTGGGGGATAATGTTGTGTTTCTGGGGGTGGGGTGGTGGGTGCTGAGAGGGAAGGTGGAGGTTCCAATGGTATCCTGTTGATCCTTTGAGTGTATTATGGGAGCAGGTTTAGGCTGCAGAATTCTACTTATCTACCGTCCATCCAGTGATGAGAAAGTTTTTCTGCAGGAAGTAGCAGACTTCATTGTTGACCTGGTTGGAGCCTTCCAGGTGGTTGGTCCTGGGGGACTTCAATGCGTGGATCAACGATGAACTCTTGCATTTTGGTCAAAACTTCCTCCAACTTATGAATTAATTGGGCTTCACACAGGTTGTTACCGCTGCTACCCATATTCAGGGTCACTCATTGGATCTAGTGTTTACCTTGGGGATGGAGATCACCGGACTGGTGGTGGAACCAGTTGGGTGGTCTGACCTTCACTCCATAAGGTTCAATTTTATGGCTCCCCTTTGAGACCAACCCCTGTGGAGATGATCCAGTACTGCCCTTTAAGGGGTGTTACCCCTGAAGGTCTGATGGCAGTGCTGGATCTATCAAGTTGGCCTGTGAAGTGCTTGGAACCAGATGCCTTAGTAGTGCACTATAATAATATGATGCTGAAGGCTCTGGATTCCATAGCTCCTGTCCGGGTTCGCCCCCTCTCCCTCCACCCTTGGTCCCTTTGGTTTGGTGGGACATTGAGGGAGCTGAGGAGAGTGGGGTGAAGATTGGATCATTGTTGGTGGAAGTCCAGCCTTGAAAGTGACAGGCTTAGATTGATTGCCCATTATTCAGACTATCAATCAGAAATCTCCTATAAGAAGGTAGAGTTCCTGTCCAGGGAGATTACTGCATCAAGGAATTGATCAACTCTGCTCTTTTGGACTGTAGCTAGACTGTGCAATCCAGCCTGCCTTCAGGGCTGTAGAGCCTTTTCACAATTAAAGTGTGACGAGTTTGCTCAGTTCTTTGATAATAAGGTGCAAACGATGAGGTCAGACATCCGCACAATGCATTCAAATAAGCATGATGGAGATCGATGTGTGGTTACAGACCCTCAGTCTATCTGGACAGACTTCGACCAGCCGGTGATCATGGGTATCATAAGGATTGTCCAGAGCCTGTGGCCGACTTGCTGTAGTTTGGATCCTGGCCCCACGCACCTCCTGATGGGCTATGTGGAGGTGACTGGGCCCATCCTTGCTGAGATAGTCTGGTGCTCATTGGATCAAGGGGTGTTCCCAGAGTCCTTGAAAGAGACTGTTGTGACACCCCTCTTGAAGAAACCTTCCCTTGACCCAGTCTGTCTCGCAAACTACAGACCGATCTCTAACCTGCCCTTTCTGGGTAAGGTTATTGAGAAAGTAGTTGCACTACAGCTCGATGACTTTCTTACCACCCATGGAATCTATGATCCTCTCCAGTCCAGTTTCAGGAAGAGGTATAGTACCGAGACGGCATTGGTTCGGGTACTTAATGACCTCCTAATTGAGAGAAATCAGAGGTGCTGTTCGATCTTGGTTTGCCTTAATCTCTCTGCTGTGTTTCACACCGTGGACCATGGGATATTGTTGGAACAACTGCGGCTTATCTGTGGACTGTCTGGGACAGTCCTCAGATGGTTTCACTCTTTCCTCACGGGCAGATCTCAGAGGGTAGTATCAGGAATTTTTTCCTCTGCTCCCTTTGTGCTGCCCTGTGGGGTGCCACAAGGTTCTGTACTTTCTCCCATGTTGTTCATGGGGTATATGCTACCATTGGGAGACATTATTAGGCATTATGAGCTGAGTTTTCACTGCTATGCAGATGATACTCAGTTCTACATGTCCTTTGTACCTGAACAGAATGATGCATTTACGATCTTTAACAACTGCCTCACTGAGATTCAGGACTGGATGAGTGCCAACTGGTTGAGGCTGAATCCGGATAAGACTGAGGTATTGGTGGTGGACCCTGGTCACTGCACAGAGAAGTTGACTCCTGGATTCCCCTCCAGCCTTGTGCTAGTGGGGAACCAGTTGAGACCTTCTGAACAGGTACAGAATCTGGTTGTAATGCTTGACTGTGAGCTGACACTTAAGTCCCAGGTGTCGGCCATTGTCAAGTCCTCATTTTACCATTTGAGAAATATAGCCCGGATAAAGCACCTTGTTCCATGTGATGACTTCCCTATATTGGTTCACACCTTTGTTTCCTCATGTCTAGATTACTGTAATGCTCTATATATAGGGTTACAAGGGGTAGACCTCCGCCACTTGCAGCTGGTGCAGAACCGTGCAGCCATGTTGTTGACTGGGCTACCAAGAACTTGCCATATCATGCCTGTTCTGCACAAACTGCACTGGCTGCCGGTGTGTTGGAGGATTACTTTCAAGGTCACATTGCTGACCTATAAGACTCTACACGGACAGGGACCGGGCTACTTGCAAGATCTCCTTCGGCCCTACCACCCTCTCCGCTCACTCTGTTCCACCAATGAGGGATTGCTAGAGATTCCCAGGGTTTGTCTTCAATCTTCTGGGGCCAGAGCCTTTTCTTTTGTGGCTCTAACCCTGTGGAATTCTCTACCTCATCGGATTAGGGAGTGCCCATCCACAGAATACTTTAAGGCTTCTTTGAAGAGCTTCTTGTTTACATCGGTCTTTGATTAGTTTATATTTTGCTGTCTTTTTGATTGTTTTTAATTTTAACTTTTATTTTTACTGATGTTATGTTTTTATGTACTTGCGCTTTGGTATTTGAAAAGTGCAATACAAATAAATTATGATTTGATTGTCTGTTTATTGAAGCACTGCATCTGCTGGGTCAGTCATCCAAGTAGCCAGAAATTCTTCAGACTTGATTTTGCAAAGATTTTGAAGTGCACAACATGCTCCAATGACATATAGTATGTTGTCAATGCCGAATTCATTTCTTTTCAGCAGACGCCTCCATTTCCCTTCAGACACCCAAATGGACATTCAACCACCATCCTTGCTGTGATCAGCCTGTAAGTGAAATTCTTTTTTTGGGGTCACCATAATCTGGATATAATTTCATTGAGCATGGCGAAGTGGGGGTAGACTAGGTCTCCAAATACCACAGCAGGTACACTGATTCCATCTATATCACAGTTAAATGCAGGAAATAGTTTACTGCTTTGTCCTAATCTATACAAAGCAATATTTTTCAGCACATGTTCCTTGTGCATTTTTTCAGGCCACCTTACATTTATATCTATGAAATGATACTTATGATCAACAAGTGCCTGCATGACCACAGAATAATATTATTCATGACCAATGAACTCAGAAGCATTACCAGGTGGGGCTATGATGGGGAAGTGTGTGCCATCTACTGCACCACTGTAGTTTGAAAAAAAAACAGTCTTTTTCAAACTCTGCAGTGATTTATGGAATATTTTGTATTTTTATCACCTTTGGCAAAAACACAAATACAATTGCCTACACACTTCAATGACAATTTCACCAACTGTAGTGTGTCCCACTCCAAACAGGTGACCGAGGGTCAAATACTCTGTGTTTCTAGTAAGACACCACAATGTGATTGCCACATGTTTATCAATAGGTACTGCCTTTCTAAGCTGTGAATCTGTTTCCTTAATATATGGTGATATACTGTACAAACATACAAAGAAGCTAGCAAAAAGCACCTGTTGGTCTATTAAGCCTGTTTGTATTGCAAGGTTCTCTGCTTAAGTTATTGACCCTGCCCAACCTTCTCCTTAAAATTCACTGTGGGGAAAATAAAATGTCTCTTTTCCCATTATAAAATTTGCCAACCACTGCTCATTGTTTCAACTTCTAGGAACAATGTTAGTCCACCAAGTGCTTGGCTGGTCAACAGCCGATACAATTTTCTGAACTGTGCCTACCACAGAGGCACACACCATTATGCCCTACAACACACTGAGAGCCTCAAGAAGATTCATTTTTAATTTACATATCCATTTGGCTCTCCTCTTTCAAATTACTCTCAATTGTTGAATTTTACTTGCCAGAATCTTTCTATTTCAGCTGTTTCTGGCAGCCAGTAGAAACAGCATAACTTTGTGGTGGGAACAGCCATGTCTAAACATTAGTTGCATGCAACACCCAAATGCATCTTGGGATAGTGTTCCCAATGTCAGCACATCCCACAGTGCATTGTGGGAGAGCTGGCATGATGCAATGAAGCATGGTTTGAAAACCATTGTTTACTTGTCTACCATGGAGCCCTGTAATGCGGATGCACCATGTTTGAACATGGTTTTACAAGGTGGTTCCAGTGTGGATGGGAGTAGCACAGTAACACCTGTAACATTTTCAAAAATGTTACAGTTCAAGCATGTGCAGTCTGGCGAGGGCCTAATAACAGTGTCAAAACATTGGTGTTTATTTTGATTCAGATCTATCTTTCTCTTTTCAAATGCTGGCAACTTTGAAAGCTTTCTCGTGCCTTTTGTCCAATGGCATGCATGTCCACAAGTATCTATCCCATGAAGCAACTAAATCGTGATACATACTGTAGGCTGGTCATTTCTAGACTTGGCTATTGTAATAGTCTTCTTATTGGTGCCCCCACCTCTACCATTACACCATTGGAGTGCATTCAAAATGTGGCTGCTCGAGTGATCCCTGGCACTCCTTACTGTGCATACATTTCTCCTGCCTTAAAAACCTTACATAGGTTACCTCTCAGTTACCTCTCAATCTCAGATATTAGCTGATAGGTGATTAGCTGATTAGATATTAATACTGGTTTTAGTCTTTGCTGCTCATCATGCTGATCAACCATCCTATCTTAAAACCCCTCTCTGAGAATGTGTTTCATCTTGCCTTCTGTGCTCAAGTAATGTAGTGCTATCGGCCATCCCTTCATGCAGAATGTTTTGGTTGTCACATTGCGCTTTTTGTTCATTGCCCCTACCCCATGGAATTCCTTACCTACAGTATGTATACCCATCAATTAATGTCAGAATTTTTACCAATCACTTAAAGAGCATCTCTTCATTGTAATGAAAAAGCTTAATAACACTAGATTTAGATCAATTATGTTTTAACCTTGTTATTTTCTAGTAATTTATTTTCTTTACTTTCCCATGAGATTGGTCTACTAAATATTGTTGCTAATGCAGCAATTATTTCACTGTGTCATTCAAAATGTATCTGACTCTCTCCTGCTCATCACACCATTGCTGTTTGTGACATCACAATCTGTTGTCATAGTGAGCACTGTGATGTCATAAAACCAAGGCACTGTGAGGTTACAGGAGAGAGGCAAATGTTTTCAAACGTTTTCTATACAAATCTTTTAGCTGGATTACCAAGATGTGCTATAAATCTTGAAACAGAACATTGAAAATGAAAAAAATATATTCTCTAGTAAATTGTAAGAGCTAAAATATCTTATTTATGGAAGTGCTGAGTAGCTCTCTTAAACCTGATTGTTTAATCTTTTTATAGAGCTGGTGGAACCAAAACAGGCAGACAGGAAAATAATACATATTTAAAAAAGTAATCAGTTGTAACTTTTTATTTCAGAAGTATTTTTCTTTTTTCTTTAGATCATTGTACTTGCCTATTACCCAGGCATTTTGTATCTTGTCCATTGCACTGCTGTTTACGGTATGTCAGTTCTGTACCTTTGCCCTGGCAATTCTTTGTCACTGGCTGTGATTCATACCAATGTATTTGTGTTGCTCTACTGCAACCTGTTTAACACTATGTATTTTGATGTGTTGTACCTCCTCTACCCCTCTCCCCGGGTCACACCTGGAAGCGAGCCTTGGCTCAGTGTGCCTCTCCCGGTTACCAACTTTAAATAAATAAATTAGTGAGTCTTCTGTATGATAATATTGTGCTGGATGTGGGGAACAGCTCTCAGCCTGGCAGCTGACATATCTGTCTTTATGTCCCCTAACACCACCACCACTACATCATCAGTATTGTTATCTCACTGACTGTGACATCACAGGTGACTGACCTGCCAGATACTGAGTGGCTGGTAAGCAGCAGTGATGTCACAGTCAGTGAGGTCACAATGCTGATGATGTAGTGGGGGTAGGGCAGACACAGATATGTCAGCTGTCAGGCAGAGTGCTGTTCCACATAGTTCACCTAGTGACATCATGTAAACGATCTTCTAATTTAAAAAAAGGGAACAGAAAAAAGTACCTCAGATATAAAAGATAATGGTAGATTGCTTTTGAAAACTGATGTTAGATTTAGGCAGTACACTTACTCTTTAAAGTATGTGTGAAATTTTCCTATTATTATAACATATGGTTATGTACTTTGGAGCTGGCCAGGTTACAAATGCAGTGCCTTGAATTACTGCATGACAAAAGGAATCAACTTCCATTGAAACTGCCTTGTTTACTGCCTTATCTCTATTGCAGTATTCTGTAGTACTGCGGTGCATCACTGTTATTGTTTTATTTTATTTTATTCCTTCTGTTTTTTGCACACTAGTCTGATACTCTGCTTAGGTGTGATTTATAAATAAATGAATGAAGGAATCAGTCATCAGTCAATCAATGAATCACACACTCAATCAATGAAAATACCAGTGTTGGACTGGAGGGACAAGGCAGACATTATGAACAGCAGTTCTTTTTCTGCATATAAGATGTTGTTTCTATATAAATAAATTGATTATCTGACTAAGACCTCAGTGGAATTCAGTAGAAATTCTTAAGCCTATGCCCAACACAGGAACATGATCTTGCAGAGCGCTGAGTTAAATACCTGTCCACCCCTATCTAAGGCATTTTGTGCCATCAAAGCCTTTCTTGGTAGGAGCCTTGACTGTCTGGACCAATCATTATGGCTCTTCAGACCTATCATAGGTAGTTGCAGTTGCAGCAATACACTTAAAACGTTATTGTATCATATTTTGGGAAACATGACATGCTCATACTCAAAAGGTCAAAGCATGACCTCTCATAACATATGATGACAAATGTATTCATTGAAGCTAAAAAAGATTGACAAAGATTACCAGCTAGGAAATTATTATTGCATCCTTATTTAAACTGTTCACTACTGGATTCACAACTAAAGAGTCAAGTTCAGACATTACACATCTGAAAGGGTCTGTAAATAGTTTATAAAAAGAGTTTAATACTTTATTTGACCAATGTGTAGCACAAATTAAGAAAACATAAACACATTCTATGTTATAAAAGAACTGTTCACTGTAAAGCTGAAGATCTAGACTCAGGAAAAAAAATCACAGAACAACCATGCTGGACATGTTATCACAAAGAACAGCTATGTGCCGGTATGGAAGCCACTGTTGTGACCAGCAACAAAGTTACCATGGTAACAGGTGACAGCTGAACCTGCTGTCATGTGACTCCATATGGGTACAAGAGGCAGGTCCAGAGTAAGCCTCAGTGATGCCCAATCTGCCATCCAGTCAACATCATTTGGCAGAAAGTCTTACAATGTACAATAAGTTTTCCCAGAATTTAATTATTGAAACACACAAACATGTAATTATGAGAGACATAAGCATTCATATAACTGAAGAAATGCAAATGCGCTAGTGAGTCCTAACCTATACAGATGCATAGTGTTTACTGCTAATATGAATTGAGTGAGATGAGAAAAAGTTTTTACTGCCAACATGACTCTGCAGCTAAACAGTTATGTAGAGCTAGGAAATATTTAGGGCTCATTGATTCAAATGCTGTATCAGGAGAAAACAGAGTTGGGTATAAGCCTGAATAATTAAAGAGATGACAGTGAACTCAAGCATGTGTATAAGTGCAATAACAACAGGGAGTCAGAAAGCAAGCAGGTTCGAGAACATATTGTCACATAAACATTTTGGTTTTAAAACAACATAGAGCCTTTTGACTTAAACATTGAAACACTCAGTGAACAGACAAAATCATTTGATATAGCAAATGTGAATCACCAGCAAATTAAATATATAGTATGTGTACTTAACATAACATCTCTCATCTCAGTCATCATTCACAGAAATACTAAGACAACTCTTCAGAAATGACCAACAGGTATATACAAAACATAAAATTTAAACAAATAATGCTCAGAGCAGCTAGCCAATACTAATGAAGTTCTTTCTAATCCTTTTATGGTTTTATTCTAACTGCTTCAATACATTTTGAAGCAAAATGATGCATTCTTGAACAAACTTGATGTTTATATGCTAAGGTACAAAGCTGTATTTTTTAATGTCACTATAATGAAACAGCAATATGAAGATGCAAAATGAGTCTATCATTCATTTTTTGCAGCCCACAGAGCCCATGGGCCAGTTAAGGTGACAGGCAGTATTTTGAATATAGGAGGCTGGATAAAGTGTGTTGGCAACATGAATTCTTACGTTTAATTTTATGCATTGAAACTATAACATGGATTATATATACAGTAACACACTATTATGAAATTAATAAAAAAAATGAGTTATGTCTGTAGCATTGTTTGATAATTCAATTATATAAAATATTTTTCTGAATATATGACAAAAATGTACAAATGTCAAATTTGTAAAGTATGTATTTTTTTTATTTTGAATTTATAGTCTCCCCAAAGAAGCCTTTCTGGCAAAACGTTGGGGCTGGCCAATACCAAGAATGAATAAAATAATTTTGTTTTCAAACTAATTTCTGGAGTGTGGTACCAGATTTTTCTTTGCACCAAAGTGACTTCATTCTGTTGCTTTTTTTTTTTTGCAGCAATACACTTGGACAGATATTTCCAGATATTTCATTATATTTCTACAGAGATTATCTCTGGCGACCCTACAGTGGTATTGCAGACAGTTAGAGGATTTCTCTAGAAACATCACAGAATTACCAGGAAATATCTGACCATGTCAATTGCCGCAGCTGGAGGACATCAGATTATCTATGATCCTTCAGAATGGTGACTATCTGCTGACCAGTTTGTTGTGCACAGTGTCAGTGATCATACCAGAGGAAAGCCTGAGATTTTACTAGACAGTGTTTAAGGAACATTATGACATTTATGCTTAGAGCAAAGCTTGAAATATGTGGAACTTAATCTTACAGTAATTTATTGTGTTATTATTCAGATGTTTTATTTTATATGTATTGGAAAAAGTGTTCTGGTGTGTGTGTCTGTGATTTGTGGGCTATGTCTGCTGCTCTGGCCTCTCCATGTCTATGCTTTCAATGGAGACTTCACTAGTTGAAGCTGAAGTTCAGGTCAAAGAGCAGGGGATTTGGAAGAGAAAGAGTGTGAGAGAGTGCAGAAATGCAATGCAATAACACAGTAGGACAGAATAGTTGATCAAATGATAATTTCCATGTAAGGCCACCCCTCTTCTGTTCTCTTGCCTTTAACACTTAGGGCCAGATATTCAAAACTTTGCCCCGGGGCTAAATTAGCACTGCCCGGCAGGCAAACTTAGCCCGGAGCACAAAACAAGCCATATTCAAAAGGAATAGCCCAGGGCAAACAGCTTCTGAATATAGCATGGGAATGAGGCCGGGCAAACTGGGCTGGGAGTGCAGGGCAAACTTAGCCCTGGAATAAGACAGCTCTGAATATGGCAACCAGGAAGTGCAAACCACAACAGCAACACAGTGCACAGCGATGTGAAGGTAGGTAGAGATGACCTATGTGGCCAATGTGTGTGCCAGCAAATGTGTGGACCCAGTACAGCTGCAGGCAGCAGTGTATGTGAAATACAGTGTGCAAAAACAAAATATTCCCCGAACTGTTAGCGCGAAGCGCTAACCGTTCTTGGCGGGTTTAGCGCGGATAAACAATTAGCCGAGCAAACACGCGTTGCCGGCGCTAAACTTTGCCATATTCAAAAGTGACATGCAAATGAGCCTACTTAGGTAGTCTGTGGGCAACATCCAGATTAGCATCTCATTGTGCCCTGATTTGCATGCAGTTTGCACCGGGCTAACTGTTTAGCCTGCGGCTAAACCCTCTGGCGTGTTGGCGCTGCTTAAACAGCTGGGGAATATTATGCAGTTTGAACACTACTTCATTACGCGCTGCTGCCTGCAGCTGTACTGGGACAACACAGCATAGGCACAGATGGTGGTGGTGCTGCATGCAACTGTCACATTGTAGGTCATGCTACAGTGCACAGCAGAAACTCCAGTAGCAGGGGCCAGTAGTGTGTGGACACAGCATTGCCTATGGTGTGTAGGCAGCGATGATGACTGCACTATACACAGTGAGAGGCCCAACCTGCTGGTGTTTACTGGCAGTGGACATTACTGTTACGCTGTTGTGTGACCCACAGTTGTAGTACGTGGCATGGGATGCTCACAGTGACATGTACATTTCTGGCTTTGTGTGCTGTGGCAGTTGTACAGCTGTGCGGTATGTGGCCGGGGGGGCATATATTATCCGAAAGGCACACTGGTGTTGGGGTATTCCCAATACTGGCCCATGTGCACTGCATGATGTGTCCCAGCCTTGTGGCCACACCTGGTCTGTGGCACAGCCTCGCCACCCATACATACTCCCTCAACATCCTTCATGCCCACATTGCTGCATGTGTGCTGGCATCTGTTGGTGTCCACAAGTGTGGTCCGCTGGTGTGTGCTGTGGCCACACTGCCATGCTGTCCATTGGCAGCAGGGTCACCACCTGCCTGGCATGGCTGGGACTGGTGGCAGATGATGACATCATTGTGATGCCATCAGTTAGCAGCATGCTTCCTCTATGTTTGGCTTTATCTATGTGTCATATTTCTTTGTTAGGGTCGCACAAAACCCGCACTAAACCTGCGCAAACACCACGCAAAGCCATAGTGTCGCGCAAAGCTGATTGCCCAGGGTTAAGACATATAGGGCCAGATATTCAAAACTTTGCACCGGGCAAAAACCGTTTGCGCAGGTTTAGCGCGGGATTAGCGCGGGTCTGCTATATTCAAAAGGCCAAATAGTGCGGGCAAACTGCATTAGCGCTGGGCAAAATTATAATGTATGCAAGGGGCAAACTGACATGAGTGGTATATTCAGCGACTAGCACCGCGCTAAGTGGTTTTGTGCGACTTAGCGCAACACTTAGCGCGGTGTACATTACCACCCAGAAAAAGCTTGTCTTAACCCTGGGCAACCAGCTTTGCATGACACTATGGCTTTGCTCGGTGTTTGCGCGGGTTTAGCGCAGGTTTTGCGCGACCCTAACAAAGAAATATGACACATAGATAAAGCCAAACATAGAGGAAGCATGCTGCTAACTGATGGCATCACAATGATGACATCATCTGCCACCAGTCCCAGCCATGCCAGGCAGTAAGTGGTGACCCTGCTGCCAATGGACAGCATGGCAGTGTGGCCATACAGCACACACCGGCGGACCACACATCTGTGGACACCAACAGATGCCAGCACACATGCAGCACTGTGGGCATGGAGGATGTTGAGGGAGTATGTATGGTGGCGAGGCTGTGCCACAGACCAGATGTGCCACAAGGCTGGGACACATCATGCAGTGCACATGGGCCAGTATTGGGAATACCCCAACACCAGTGTACCTTTCAGATAATATATGCCCCCGGCCACATACCGCACAGCTGTACAACTGCCACAGCACACAAAGCCAGAAATGTACATGTCACTGTGAGCATCCCATGCCACAGGTACAGCATCTGTGGGTCACACAACAGCGTAACAGTAATGTCCACTGTCAGTAAACACCTGCAGGTTGGGCCTCTCACTGTGTATAGTGCAGTCATCATCACTGCCCTACACACCATAGGCAATGCTGTGTCCACACACTACTGGCCCCCTTGCTACTGTAGTTTCTGCTGTGCACTGTAGCATGACCTACAATGTGACAGCTGCATGCAACACCACCACCATCTGTGCCAATGCTGTGTTGTCCCAGTACAGCTGCAGGCAGCAGTGCATGTGGAAGTAGTGTTCAAAACTGTATAATATTCCTCAAGCTGTTTGCGCAGCACTAACACGTTTGCGCGGGTTTAGCGCAGGGCTAAACAGTTAGCCCGGTGCAAACTGCATGCAGATCAGGTCATAATGAGATGCTAATCTGGATGTTTGCCCACAGACTACCCTAAGTCGGCTCATTTGCATGTCACTTTTGAATATGGCAAAGTTTAGCTCCGACACAGCGTGTTTGCTCCGGCTACAGAGTTATAGCCCTGCGCTTAAACCCGTAACGTGTTAGCGCTTGCGCTACAGTTCGGGAATATTTTACAGTTTTGCACACTGTACTTTCACATACACTGCTGCCTGCAGCTGTACTGGGTCCACGCATTTGCTGGCACACACATTGGCCACATAGGTCATCTCTACCTACCTTCACATCGCTGTGCACTGTGTTGCTGTTGTGGTTTTCACTTCCTGGTTGCCATATTCAGAGCTGTCTTATTCCAGGGCTAAGTTTGCCC
The DNA here is from genome assembly GCA_016271365.2 of Neoceratodus forsteri. Classification (NCBI taxonomy): domain Eukaryota; kingdom Metazoa; phylum Chordata; order Ceratodontiformes; family Ceratodontidae; genus Neoceratodus; species Neoceratodus forsteri. The sequence continues at coordinate 1,163,894,061 of CM057456.1, read as the reverse complement.
TGCACTCCCAGCCCAGTTTGCCCGGCCTCATTCCCATGCTATATTCAGAAGCTGTTTGCTCTGGGCTATTCCTTTTGAATATAGCTTGCTCTGTGCTCCGGGCCAAGTTTGCCCACCGGGCAGTGCTAATTTTGCCCCGGGGCAAGGTTTTGAATATCTGGCCCATAGAATAGTGGATGGGTGAACATCCACAACAAGTCTGTGTTTCCATTGAGGGAGTTGATGACATCACAGAGACCTCAAGAGCGAAGCTTGAGAGGTCTCGTTGATATCATCAACTGCCCGAGATGGGGACACAGACTTAGTTGTGGATGTTCACACATCCACTGCTTTTTATAGTATATGGGTTTTTGTTTTACTTTTTGTTCGTTACTTGCTGTAGGCGCTGCTCCCATTTCCCCTCAGGTGCTTCTGCTTGTGCCCGTTCCCGCTTATGCTCCGTCCTGCTCCTCAGCACATCATTTTTTTTTTTAAATCGGTGAGAAAAAATAAAAGAAACTGTTTTTAGAAAGGGAGCCATGTATGGCTCTCCGTGTCCCGATTCCCGACTTCTCAGTCGGTGGCTCCACTGCTCGGTGCCTCGCAAATCGCCGCCATGTTTTTTTTTTTTTTTTCTATAGAGCATTGTCTGAGCCAATCAGGCAGCAGGTCAAGGGTAAAAAGTTGTTGTACTATCGATGTGATATCAGAGCAACAGTACAACAACTTTTTTGACCTTTGAACTGTACTACAACAAGATTTCAGCAATTGCTGAAATCCATTGACAATAGGCAGCACCCATATACTATAAGCTTTTTCTGGGCAGTAATGTACACCGCGCTAAGTGTCGCGCTAAGTCGTGCAAAACCACTTAGCGTGGTGCTAGTCGCTGAATATACCATTGCGCCTGTATTCATGTCAGTTTGCCCCTTGCATACATTATAATTTTGCCCAGTGCTAATGCAGTTTGCCCTCACTATTTGGCCTTTTGAATATAACAGACCCGCGCTAATCCCGCACTAAACCTGTGCAAACGGTTTTTGCCTGGCTCAAAGTTTTGAATATCTGGCCCTTAGTCTCTCCACTTCTGGACTAGGTGGTGAGTAGTCCTAGGAGTACTCTCAGCTGCAGTTGCTCTTTATTACTCTCAGAGAAGGGTTGATACTGTATAATAACCTTCTCCTGACATCAGGTAGGCACCTAGGGAAGGGACCATATACCCAGGTATACGCTCTCTTTCTAGTAGCAAGTAGTAACTGCAAGCCGGAAGGATCCCTTTAAAAAAAAAAAAACTCTCTCTCACTCTCTTGTCTGTCATTTACTATTGACAGTGTCCCTTTCAGCTTTTCCCATTCACTCCTTGGTGAGTTCTACTAAATGCCCATTCTGTCAGTCCAGAAGTAAACCACTCTGATATATGATGAGTTGTTGTCATGTTCACTGACATTATTTACAGATACACACTTGGAAACATGATCCCTGAAACGGTCAGAAGTCAGAACTTCAGGGTCCCTTAAACAAGGTTATATGCCTTACACATCCTTCCCTGGTGCCCATGACTCCAATTATTCATTGCTATTCACCAGTGGGTAAGGTTATACCTCAGAACATAGCCTTTCTACTCCGCTTTCTGAATTTACCAGCTATCACATCTTGTTAATCACATTGAGTTCACTCATTTCACACATACTACTTGACAAGATTGCATCAGCTCATCTGGTGTACAGGAGTTGTTTCCATTGTAGAGATTTTCACTCATTCATTCCTAACTAATTGCCACCCCTGCTGTGGGTGTCTCACATTAACCAGATATTTATTCTCACTGGATGGTGTGCTGGGCACAGGCATTGCCTTGTGTACCTCAGCCTGCCCTCTGGCTAGAGCTGGCAATCACCCAAGATCCTCTGCAACAGAAGACATCTCTGATAAACATTGCAGCTTGGGATTCCCTATACATATAGTAGGCCCATCTTCTACCTGTATCAGCAGTTCAACATGTCATCAGAGCTCTTGCCATCGTTTGCAAAGCTAACACTGTCTCTTAGCACAGGGCCAAAATCCTCCCCAAGAGAGTGAAAACTCACTTCAGTGAGATCCTCCATGCACCACAAGATCACTAGGGACTTCCTTTAAGGGGAAGTGTCTTAGGATACTCCATCCTTCAGGGTGACCACTTTACATTCCCACCAGAATTAATGATGATCTACACTAAACAGCCTTCAAATTACAAACCTCCAGAGTTGGCATCACTGGCATGGTACCTGCCTCTGGAGGCTACCAGATGACCAGGTAGGGAGTTCTGCTATTCCCACACACAGAATCAACAGATAGCTGTTTCAGATGGCCTTGCCTCCTCATGGACCTGGCAAGGGACATGAGTCAAGGGTGTTCTGAAGGTACACCTCTGCCCTCCTATCACTAGGCCATCTTGATATAATCTACCAACAACCAACTGGCGCTCTAATCCTACCCACTTGCTGTCACAGGCTCTACCAATTAGTAGGCTCCTTGATCTGATGTTCTTTAATTTATTTAAAAGTTTGATAATTGGGAAAGGTACACTGAGCTGAAGCTCATTTCTGGGTGCGTTCTGGGGGAGGGGGGAATGGGAGTAGGCATACTGTCAATTACAATCATCAGACATGCAATAACAGCAAATACAAGTGCAAAAACAATAGGCAACAATATAGAACAGCAGATATACTAGGGTTGCAAATGAGCTAAGATTCATATGCTATACATGGGTAGACAGTACAAAATCTAGTAGATGAGAATGGGCAAGTTTAACCCTCAAGAGAGAGCAGACTGATGGACAGGAGTTCAGAGAATGCAAGGAAAGAGGAGTAACTGACTAAGGAAGAAAGTAGAAGCAGTGGTGAGAGGGTTTTTACATAAGTTATTGCTCTCTCCTTTTTCTGATGGAATGTAGTGTGGCTATATTTTGCACACATATACTAGTGTGTATACATATATACTTTTTTTATAAATCTTAGAGAGGATGATGGAGGTTATTCAATAATTCTGGTATTTAGTTGCTTCAGTGTACTGGCTGACTAGTGGGTTATCATTATCTCCATTTTATTTTATTTCATCCATTGTTGATACAGTAGCATTCAGAGAAGAAAATAAAACCAAAAAATGTATGTACCACAATTGTATTAGTGTGCATACTGCAACTAGTGAATCTAAAGATCAGGATGTCAATTTCTGGCTAGGGGTCTTCCTTGTTTGGAAGTGGTATGGTAATTGTCTCCTGATAGATGTTAATTCAATCACATGTTATTAGATAGTATAAACTCAGTATAAACTGCACAACCTTCTCAGTAATATTCGCTAAGACCCTCTGCTTCCAGTACATTTGCAACATGTATTAACAGTAGTAATATTTAAATCTGTATTGTTTTTACAGGATAAGGCCATGAGGATTAGAAATCCTAGTTTCAAGACCATTCTGATAATATATAAGTACAAAACAATATACCATAAACTCAGTTTACAACAGGGTAAAAGGAAAAAGGGTACGCAACTGTACAATATGTTCTGAAGCCTGCAGCTCAGAAAATACTGTTCATGTATTTCACTTGCACAGTACAGACCCTCAGCATCTTAACATTTTTTTGCCAAAGCTCTGTCTCACAATTTGTTAAAAAAGTTGTTTGTCTCTGGGACAGTCAGGTTCTAATTAAATTCACTTTGGAACTTAAGCATAGGAGTGGTCCTGTTGATCATGTTTGTGATCTTGAATAAGAAATTATAAATTCTGCTATCCTCAAGCAACATTTCAGTAGTAAGTCTCCTTGCAGGCAATACGATTGCAGTAGGACTGATGGAGAGGTTGAAGGCAGCTGTTACACTTCTTTATGCTTTGGTTTTAAAGCTATGTACCTTTTCCTTTTCTCTTTAGTTTTATATTATTATTTTAACTTGAATAGAATTCAAAAATAGTGCAAGCAAGTATAGTGCTTTTTGGACTTCATATAGAGCTTTCTGAATTTTTGTGCTTTTGCACTACTCTTGATTTTGAGCTGCAAACAGGTTTAGCTGGGGCTAGAGCCATGGTTGGTGCCCCCTCTGCTGACTATGGAGCAGCCAACCTTGTTCTACTTCTCTCTCCACCCTCTGCTTCCTCTCTTCCTCCAGTGTTGCACATAGAGCTTGATCTCAGTGGATGTACTGGGTTGCGAGCAGTTGGGGGAGCTGAAGTGAACAGGTGTTCAGGTCGGGAAGTGAAGTGATAGAAGGGTTTTGAGCAGAACGGACCCCCTCTGTTTTGCCTCTTTCCATTAATTTCATTTGCATTCAGATAACAGACAATCATGGAACCATAGAAACATAGAAATTTTAGTCAGATAAGGACTGCTAGGCCCATCCAGTCTGCCCGTAAGCCGTAAGCTTTCCTGTGTCCTCTAACAGTATCTGGCCAATGGCTCACCCTCTTCATCCCACCTCTAAGGTTGCCTTATGCGTCTCCCAGGCATATTTAAATCTCTTCACTTTGCTCACTCCCACCATCTCCTGTGGTATACTATTCCATTTGTCCACCACCCTCTCCATGAAGAAGCACTTCCTCACATTTCCCCTTAACCTGCCACCTTCCAATTTCATATCATGTCCTCGTGTTCTTGTACTCCCTCATATTGGAAAATGTCTCCCCCTTGCACCATGTTTATGCCCTTTAGGTACTTGAAAGTTTCTATCATGTCCCCCTGATTACTCCTTTCCTACGGTGAGTACACATTGAGGTCCCTTAATCTCTTCTCATATGTTTTCTGATGCAAACCCTGTACCATGTTAGTCACCCTTCTCTGGACTGCCTCCATCCTGTCAAAGTCCTTATGAAGGTGTGGCCTCCAGAACAGCCTACAGTACTCTAGGTGAGGCCTTCCCAGTGTTTTATTCAATGGCGCCACTACCTCCCACTTTCTGCTAGTGATACCTCTGCCTTTACACCCAAGCATGCCACTGGCCCACCCTGTAGTCTTTGCACTTTGCTTAGACACCTTTAGGTCATCTGAAATGATAACCCCCAGATCCCTCTCACCCTTGGTGATTGTCAGCAGCACATCCCCCCTCCCCTATCCTGTAGGTCTCTGCAGGATTCCCTCATCCCAGGTGCATTATTTTACATTTTTTGAATTAAACCCCAGCTGCCATACCTCTGACCACTTTTCCAGCTTCCTCAGGTCCCTCCTCATTCTCTCCAACCCATCTGGAGTGTCTACTCTGCTGCAGGTCTTGGTGTCATCTGCAAACAGGCAAATCTATCCCTCCAGCCCTTCTGCAATGTCACTAATAAAGACATTAGGCAGGGCCAGCCCCAGGACTGATCCCTGAGGTACCCTGCTGGTCACCTCCCTCTCTTCAGATTGTATCCCATTTACCACTACCTTCTGCTTCCTGTACATTAGCCAGTTGCTCGCCCAGTTCATCAACTTTTGCCCCATGCCAAGACTAACCATCTTGTTTACCAGCCTCTTGTGTGGGACAGTGTTGAAGGCCTTGCTGAAATCAAGGTAGGTGATATCCACTGCACCCCCTTGATTTACTTCCTGCGTCACCCAGTCTAAAAAATCTATCAGATTCATCTGACATGACCTACCTGCTAAGAATCCATGCTGCCTTGGGAATAACATTTAAAATTGATCCTTTATCTTGAAAGCACAGCACCAAATCCTTTTAAATTTTGAGCTTTATTGATTTATAAATCTAATAAAAAATTAATCAAGCTAAGATTACTGGTCTCCATATAAATACATAAATATACATATAAATAATGCACATACATTGATTGTTATTTAAAGACAGAAACAGTTAAAATAGTTAAAGAGGACCAGAGAAAGCAGAAAGGTTAAATTAACCTGAATATTTTGTTTCTTTTCATAGCTCCTCATATTTTCCACATTTGGCATTTTCCATTAAATGAAATCTTGACTGGAAGCTGTGATGTTGCTATAGCGACCAGTGATGTGGTGCTAGATGAGTATTTAAGCAGGCTCTGAGTGTACAGTCTTAGGTGGAGGCAGTCATTGAAGCACAGGTCATGGCAGTGAGAACACACAACAGAGCTCACAGAGCACACATAGGGTTGAATTTTCAAAAGCCCCATAAGATCAGCACAGGGTTTGCCGAAGTCTCACTTGTGGCAAAGCCAGGTATGCCAGGGACCCTACAATGCATTTTAGTGCATAACGAGCCCCATTGCCAAAGTGCCATGGCTTTCACAAACGGAGTCATGCATCAAACTGGTGGTACAAGGGAGGAGTTTGACAGAGCCTGCCGTCAGCCTCTGCTCATCAAAAACCTGGTTCACTTTTTGTTTAGAATGGGAAGCTGGGATTAATATAAATATATGTATGTTTATATATATATACATTGCAAAAAACTCCTTTAATGCATCAGTTAGGGTTGATAGCACAACAACAAAAGTACGGAAATGTGATGTTAGGGTTACACCACTACCACCACGCCCCCACCCTCCATTCACCAACAGACATCGGGGTGTGCCATGTGGTAGTCAGACCCCACTCTCACCCCATTCCATTTGTAAACAATCTGTCATGCTACAGCATAGGAGAATAGGGTGAAAGTTAGGCCTGATGACCCCATGGCACTCCCCGACGTCTGTTGGTGAGTGAAGGTGGAGAGGGTAGGGTGTAACCAAACATCACATTTTACATACTCTTTCGCCAAAGCTATCAACCCTAACTGATGCATTAATGGAGTTTTTTGCAATGAATTTCCCTTCTTTTTGAGAAAGTGTAATGTAACTGGTAACTGGTATGTGGTAGTGGGAGCGTGGGCCCTCTGAGCCCTGCGCTCCCTTCACATTGCCCATTTTTTGCATCATGGTATGCATATGTGGGAGCATGGGCCTTGAGGGTCCTGCACTCCCACTTACACATAAGTACAGAGCCATACAGCAGCATCATAGTACTCCGAAGGAACCCTTGTAACACGTTTTTGGCAATATCACTATAACCATAGCAAGTAGGCAAAAAAGTCCACTGCAGGTGTAATCTATGACTTTGAAACTTCCTTGTTGACTTAGTCCACCTACTGTGGGTAGTGAAAAATCTGTATCTCAAATCATTTTCTAGATATGGGTGCTGAATGTTGCCGCCGGTGCCATAATGTTAGCCTATGGGAAATGTCTCAATTTTGGAGTGCTGTAACTATAGGCCAGTTGAATGTTTTGGGACCAAACCACCAAAATGCACATCTGTGGCATTAGGGCTCACCACCCTGCAAAGTTCAGAACAAAATCCCAACCATTTTGTTGCAGTGGGATGGCAAAAATATGCTGTTTTGGGGCAAAGTACTGTTGTAAATTGCGACAGTTTCGTAAAAATAGACACAACACTTTTACAATTTGCAAAAGTGTCATGGCTGCTTCTGTCACAATTTGCAACACTACAGGAGCTCCAATTTTTAAAAAGGTATTTCTTGGGGGGTTCCCCTCAAAAAAGATAGAGCTCTGATCCTCAGTTCCCAACTTGGTAAACACAACTGTCAGTGTTTCCCTAGGGGCTCCCAAATTTAAATGCCAGGCATTTTTCTCTCTCACTAGCTGAAAAACAAGATGGCTGCTACATGAAAGTAAAAGAGCCATTTGCAACAGTGAAATGTAGTGGTGGCAGCTTTCGAGAGACACATATATTTTTTTCACATTGATTATAATGGGAAACTTGTTTTGTGAATAACTTTTGAACAGTTTAATATTTTTTCACTACATCTTTAAAAGGTACATCAGTCACCCAGACTGCATTTTCCCTGAAGATTTCAGACCAAACAGACAAATTGTGCAGGCTGTAGCCATGAGCAAATAAATGCTCAAAACCCCATTTTGGGGGGTTTTGGCCACTCTGCAGTTCCACAACCGCTTATCCGATCATAACGCAACTTGCCATATCCAGAGATCTATGGTACCAGACTGCGCATGCAACATTTCAGGTAAATCTGTTCTACAGTGGCAAAGTTATTAAAGTGCAAAATATGGTGTTTAACATAGAACTGGCTGTGCAACCCTAACTATACCTGCACATACATATGCATGTGTGTGTGTGTGTGTGTATATATGTATATATATATATATATATATATATATATATATATATATCTGTATCTATATATATATATCTGTATCTATATATATATATGGCAAAACTCCATTTAATGCATTAGTTAGGTTGTTCCACAGTGATAAAAAGTGAGGAAATTCAGTGTTAAGGTTGAAAGCCCCCTTGGACCCCCACACCCCAAACTGGCATCAGGGTTCGCATTGGGGTTGCCAGCCCTAACTCTCACCCCATCAGATGTGTGAAGAAGCAGAGGTGTAGGAGAATGGGGTAAGAGTTAGGACCTGACAACCCCAATGCACACCCCAATCCCAGTTGGTGGTGTGAGCAGGGGTTCCAAAGGGGGGGGCTTTCAACCCTAACACCGAATTTCCTTGCTTTTGTCACTGTGGAACAACCCTAATTAATGCATTAAATGGAGTTTTTTTGCCTCTAATTTCCCTTCATTTTGAGAATGATAATGAAAAATAGTGAATGTAATGTGGCAGCTAAGGGCCCCGTGCTTCCACCACATGATGTCTTGTCACATAGTAACATTGTGCCCATAAATGCAAATAGTAATGCACATGGTGACGCAAAGAGAAACAGAAAGAGAAACAGTAGTGTAGACAGAAATGTTAAAAACAATGCAGAAGCAAGCACAAATGAAAATGCAAAGGGTAATGCACATGGTGGCGTAGACGTGAACGGTAAGTGAAACGGGAACGGAAGCGCAAGCGAAAACGATAATGGTAACAGTAATGTAAGAGCACAGGCTGGTTTTCCCCAAAAGCTGCATAAAGAAAGACATGAGTACAAAGAATGTATGCATAATAATGGTTCTCGGAGCAGAAAATGAGGAGTTGGAATACTAAATTGCTTATATCTCAGGAACCGTAAGATGTAGAAAAAAAATTTAAAAATCATATGATTTATGACTGTCCTGGCTAGTTTTTTTACTTAGCTCCCAGTGGGGGGCTAAGTGTTTTTCTGATGAAAAGTCTGTATCTTGCACCGTTTCCGAGATATGGGCCTTGAAAGGCGCGGTGAACGCAGTAATGTTATCCTATGGGAAAAATAGATGTTCAGAGTGCCATAACTTTGGCTCCCAGTAATATTTTTTCACCAAACCACAAGAAGGCACATCTGTGGGATGCTGGCTATGTTCCCTCCAAATTTCAGCCCAAAAGACCAAACTGTTATTTTGCAGCAGGGCGCCAAAGGATCCCTGTAATGCGTCAGATGCTGTAATGTTATCCTATGGGAAAAAGTGTCAACTTTGGAGTGCCGTAACTTTTCCGCCATGCAATATTTTTTCAATGAAATACTAAAAGCACATTTGTGAGATGTCGGCTGCATTCCTTCCAAATTTCAGGCCAAAACACCAAACTGTTCTTTTGCAGCAGGGTGCCAAAGAATTGCTGTCATTTTTCCACAGCCTAGAAAAGCACTGTCGAAGTTTGCGAAAGCTTTCGCAAATTCATTCAACAGTGTCGCAAGTGCGACAGTACTTTGTGAAAGTACTTATTCTGAAATTTGAAAAATATGTTTCTGGGGTGTTTTACCCCAAAATAAAGACATGGCTAGCATCCTCAGTGTCCGACTAGGTGAATACAAAAAGAATTAGGTTGCTAGAGGGTCCCAATTTTAAATGCCAAGCATTTTTATGATCGCTAACTGAAAACAAAATGGTGGATTTGCGACAGTAAAAGGGCCATTTGCGAAAGTAAAAACTGCATTTGTGACACTGTTGAACTTTTTAACTTTTCCCATTGACTTATAATGGGAACTTGTTTTTTGAATAATTTTTGAACCGTTTAATATTTTTTCATGCAATCCTCAAAAGGCACATCGGGGACCCCGGCCGTACATTCCCTGAAGATTTCGGACCGGTCTAGCAAACCATGTGACCTGTAGAGATGACAGTAAAATTCCAGAAAAGTGGAAATGTGCATGCAGATCATGCTTAATAACTCCACAGCCTTATATGTGACTGGCACGAAACTTGGCAGATCCCAAGGTGAATGGGTCTTGATCATGTATTCCAAATTTCAGGCAAATCCATCAAATGGTTACAAAGTTATTAAGGTGCACATTTTTGGGTTTAACATGTAAATGGCTCCTCAGCCCTAACTATAGTGGCACTACCGTCCACTATTTTTTATATATATATATATATATATATATATATATATATGTATGTAATGGGGTGAGTGGTAAATGAGTGAGATAAAACAGTGTATCATCCACTGCAGTGTGATGTTTTTATCCTCTGCTCTACTGTGATCAGCCATTTACACACACACATCACAAAAGGTCATCACTCTAGGCAGCTTTCCCCTTAGCATGCAAGAAACACCTGTGCTGTTACCATAGACACAAATGCAGAACTACTTCAGAGGTCTCACTGCTGCCTACAGCTACCTCAGTGAGCATTACAAAACACACCTATCCCCCCACCAACTTCCAGCTCATTACTGTGACTGCAGCTAGAATTCTAAACAGCACATCTTCACAGAACAGTCTAAACTACTGCCTGCAGCTAACCCAACTACCACTGAAACACACTCTCACTTGTTCCTCAAACTCTGATTCTCACCCATTACAATTATTGTAATACTATCAGCTTGACTACAGCCAGAATCTTAAAGAGCACAATTTCACAGAACACTCTGCACTCTGCCTGCAGCTAACTTAATTAATACTGAAAACAGTATCAGCTGTTCTGACACTCTGCCTCTCAGCTCATTAAAATTATTCTGATGCTCTCAGCTTCACTGCAGCCAGAATTGTAAACAATACAGCCTCATAAAAATATGTTTCTCACTCCTACCTAAAACTAACTCATTTAGCATTGCAAAACACACTCATGTGTCTCCCAGAGTTTATAACACTGCCAGCCCATTCAGAAAAGCTCACACACAAAATGAGCAAATGCATAAACAGGAACAGAACACAAGACAGCATAACAAAACTTCTAAAACTCTTGGCCATATTGTATATATCGAATACATGATGGTCAGATTGTGTGCTATGGCAAATATTGTCACTCCTGCATCGTGAGCTCTGCAGGAGTAACAATATGTGCCATATCAGTAAAAAGCAATCAGTTAAAGCAAAAGGAAGCTGGCAAGGCAGTCAGAACAGCAAAGGCCCAAACCGAGGAAAGATAGCCAACTCAGTTAAGAGGGATAAAACTTTTAATAGGTACATCAGGGAGCGAAGGAAGACTAAGGAGGGATAGTGAGGCTTAATAAAGGGGAGGGAGGGTGGGCAGAGGGAGACTGTGAAAAGGCAGAGACACTAAACAAATATTTTTGCTCAGTATTTACAAATGAAGAGGGGGAGGTACCTAAAACAAACAGTAGAAACACTCTGGATACAGAAGTTGATACCAGACCATTTACAGAAGAAAGGGTTATGAAAGAACTCTTAAAACTGAAGGTGGACAAAGCAATGGGGCCTGATGGGATTCATCCCAGAATTCTAAAAGAACTAAGGGTAGAACTAGTGACACCACTGACTACCCTCTTTAACAAATCATGGGAGGATGGGGTGGTACCCGAGGACTGGAGGAGGGCAGATGTGATTCCCCTTCACAAAAGTGGGAGCAAGGCAGAAGCAGGAAACTACAGACCTGTTAGTTTAACCTCAGTGATAGGGAAAATGATGGAATCACTTCTGAAGGAAAGAATTGTCGAGTATCTAGAGGCCAGAGGGGCACAGGACCCAGGCAGCATGGATTCACAGCGGGAAGGTCATGCCAGATGAATCTGATAGATTTCTTTGACTGGGTGACCAAAGTAGTAGATCAGGGAGGGCTGTGGACATGGCCTACCTAGACTTTAAAAGGCATTTGGACACAGTCCCACACAAAAGATTAATATACAAGTTAGCCAGCCTGGGAGTGGGTCCCAAGATGACAGCCTGGATAAAGAATTGGCTGGAGAATAGGACACAGAGGTAATAGTAAATGAGTCCACTCAGAAGAAAGGGGCTACTAGGTGGGGTACCGCAGGGTTCAGTATTAGGACCGGTCCTCTTCAATGTCTTTATAAGCGACATTGCAGAGGGACTGGAAGGAAAAGTATGTCTCTTTGCAGATGACACAAAGACCTGCAACAGAGTTGATGCACAAGGTGGGGTGGAAAGGATGAGAAGGGACTTGGCAAGGTTAGAGGAATGGTCAAATGTATGGCAGCTTAGATTCAATGCTAAGAAGTGCAAGGTAATGCACCTGGGAAACAAAAACCCAGGGGAAGAGTACACAATGGGTGGTGAGATACTAACAACAACAAAAATGGAAAGGGACCTGGGGGTAGTCATATCAGATGACCTAAAGGTGGGCAAGCAATGTGAGAGGGCAGCAAGGAGGGCTGGGGGATACTGGGATGCATAAGGAGAGGCATCACCAGTAGAAAACAGGAAGTTATTATCCCTCTGTACAGACAGCTGGTCAGATCCCATCTGGAGTACTGCATGCAGTTCTGGAGACCCAATCTCTGCAAAGACATAGACAGGATGGAAGCTGCCCAGAGGAGGGCAACTAAAATGGTGCAGGGTCTGCACTGGAAGGCATATGAAGAGAGTCTAAAGGAGCTTAATATGTATAGCCTCGAGGAAAGAAGGGAGAGGGGGGACATGATAGAAATGTTCAAGTACCTCAAGGGAATCAACAAAGTCCAAGAGGGTAGCATCTTTCAAAAAAAGAGGTGTGCAAGAACAAGGGGGCACAATTTGAAGATGGGAGGGTGGCTCAGAGGTAATTTAAGGAAGTATTTTTTCACAGAGAGGGTTGTGGATGCATGGAACAGCCTTCCAGAGGAGGTTGTGGAGTAAAAACAGTGGTGGAATTCAAGCATGCATGGTACAGTCATAAGGCCATTCTAGGGGTTGGGGGTAGGAAGAAGTAGGCTGCTGGTTAACTAGGATCTGCAGCTTATCCAGTAGGTAGGGAAATGGGAAGACTGGGTGGGCCAAGCGGTCCTTATCTGCCATCAAATTCTATGTTTCTATGTTTCTATATCACACTCATGCCCATCATGTAGCCCCTATATATACAATAGGGGAGAGTGGTAAATGAGTGAGATAAAACAGTGTATCATCCACTGCAGTGTGATATTTTTATCCTCTACTCTACTGTGATGATATCAGCCATTTACACATACAGGTCACAAAAGGTCATCACTCTAGGCAGCTTCCCCTTCAGTATGCAAGAAACACCTGTGCTGTTACCATAGACATAAGTGCAAAACTACTTCAGACGTCTCACTGCTGCCTTTGGCTAACTCAGTGAGCATTACAAAACACACCTATCCCCCCACCAACCTCCAGCTCATTACTGTGGCTGCAGCCAGAATTCTAAACAGCACAGCTTCACAGAACAGTCTAAACTACTGCCTGCAGCTAACTCAACTACCCCTGAAACACACTCTCACTTGTTCCTCAAACTCTGATTCTCACCCATTACAATTACTGTGATACTTTGAACTTGACTACAGACAGAATCCTAAAGAGCACAATTTCACAGAACACTCTGCACTCTGTCTGCAGATAACTTAATTACCACTGAAAACAGTATCAGCTGTTCTGACACTCTGCCTCTCAGCTCATTACAATTACTGTGATGCTCTCAGCTTCACTGCAGCCAGACTTCTAAACAATACAGCCTCACAAAATTATGTTGCTCACTCCTACCTAAAACTAACTAATTTAGCATTGCAAAACACACTCATGTGTCTCCCAGAGTTTATAACACTGCCAGCCCATTCAGAAAAGCTCACACACAGAATGAGCAAACACATAAACAGGAACAGAACACAAGACAGCATAACAAAACTTTTAAAACTCTTGGCCCTATTGTATATATTGAATACATGATGGAGAGATCGTATGCTATGGCAAATATTGTCACTCCTGCATCGTGAGCTCTGGATATCTCACTCTGCAGGAGTGACAATATTTGTCATATCACACGATCTGACCACCATGTATCCCCTATATATATATATATATATATATATATATATATATATATATACTGGCACGGTAGTGCCACTACTATGCTGCTGCATTGCATAGTATATCATACTGTATTCTGTATCTGTGCATATTCTGTATTTTATACTTCATATTTTTGGACTGTACTCATTGTTGTGATCCCCTTCCCTCCTCCCCCAGGATGCATCTGGAATCGAGCAGTAGTCTGCTCAGTATGCCTTCCTGGTAAAACTTTTAAATAAATAAATAAATAAATATAGTTAGGGTTGCCTGTCCACTTCTCTGTTAAACCCCAAATTGTGCACTTTAATAACTTTGCAACTGTATGATGGATTTGCCTGAAATTTTGCATACATGGTCTGGTTCTACAGATCTCTGGATCTTGCAAGTTGCATTATGGTCAGATATGCGGTTATGGAGTTGTGACATGCCAAAAATGCACAAAAATTAGGTTTTTGCCCATTCCTTTGCTCAGGGTTGCAGCCCAAATGTTTTTTCCTGTCTGGTCTAAAATTCTCAGGGAAGATGCAGTCTCAGTCATTGATGTGCCTTTTGAAGATTTGGTGAAAAAATCATAATCTGTTAAAAAATTATTTGAATTGTCCCATTATAGTCAATGGGAAAAAATATATGTGCCTCTTGAAAGCTGCCACCACTACATTTTACTGTTGCATATGGCCTCTTTAATGTCGTGTGGCCACCATCTTGTTTATCTTAGCAAGGCAGAAAAAATACTGTAATTCCAAACATAGTGCCCTTTGGTAAACACCAACAGTTGTGTTTACCTAACTGGGGGCAGAGGAACATGATCCTGCCATTAAATTTTAAAAATAACAGCCGGAAATATGTTTTTGCACTTCAGCCATTAGAAGTGTCACAAATTTGTGAAAGTCCGTTTCCAAAAACCTTAGCAAATTTAGGGCATTTCTTAAATGTGACCCCTTTGAAAAGGTCAAAACCTTTTCTGGCCATTAATTTTTTAAACTAAGGGCTGGATCATGTTCCTCTGCCCCTGTTAAGGTAAAAACCTGTTGGGGTTCACCTAAATAAAGGATATTTTTATCCTTTCAGTGCCTTCAAAGGGGTCAAGGCAAATTTGTATTACAAAACAGCCCTTCCACTCCCTCCCACTGTGTGCAGTCCCACCCTCCACCCTCTGCTGCTTGTGATCTCATCCCTCATACACACAGAACCCCTCCTACAACATCCCTCTGTGCAATATCCCACCCTCCACTGCCTGTTCCCTCATGCCAGCCCCTTGTTATATTTTATTTGCCGACATTGGGGTGCCCAGTCCCTGTGACAGCATTTGTAATCTCCCCTTCAGTTGCCGGTTCCCCGTGCCAGCCCCTTCTAATATTTTATTTGCCAACATCGGGGTGCTCAATCCCCATGTTGGCATTTGTGTCCCCCACCTCCAATTGCTGGTTCCCCATGACAGCCCCTTGTTATTGTATTTGCTGACATCGGGGTGCCCAGTTCCTGTGTCTGCATTCATAACACCCCAGTACTCAGAGACACTGGGTAGCCCATGCCCAGTGTCCCAAAATTGAATTTTGGGTTCAAACACCTGTAAAAAATGAAAACCGTCCCCAATGTCTTTCTTTTTATAGATACCTGAAAAGAAGGAAATGGTCCCTCATCGTCTCCCCCATCCTCCTCCCCATCCCCACTATCCCTCTGCTCACCCACCTCCCCTTACCCACCTTAGCCCATACTTACCTGTGGAGGTCAAGCACTGTCATCTTATCTGGACCAGGACATGTCTGCACTCTTCAAAGGTGAACAGCAAACTGAAGAATCAAGGTGAGATTCGTATAATGGCAGTTTTCAACTTATTTTGATATCTCAGCCATTTATAGGAATTATTACCCCAAATTATCAACATTTTAGTCAGTGCAGTATATTTGCACATTGGAGCCCTGCTTTTGGCAAAGCAGGATGCAGGAAGAGAGTACAGTAGTTTACAGGGGAGACTCTGGGAGTACAATAGTTGCTAACTGCATCTTTTTTTATATTGTGGCCAATATTCTCCTGTGCCTGGGTCATGAATGAGTGACAGATGTGCAGTGAGTTGATAAAAGGCATATTTTATCACTTTATTTTTGCTACTTATTGCGAGTGCCTGTGACCGCCCTACATTACTTCTGGGTCACAACCTACTATTTCACTCAACCCTGCCACGAGCAGGAGAGTGTATGTGTTAGAAATCAGTGCAGATGAATTAAGGGCATTCACATTGCTGTGTTTTCACCTGTTGGTTGTGTATGTGCTATTTTTAGTCAGTGTAGTATATTTGCACATTGGAGCCCTGCTTGTGGCAAACCAGGAAGCAGGAAGAGAGCACAGTAGTTTACAGGGGAGACTCTGGGAGTACAATAGTTGCTAACTGCATCTTTTTTTATATTGTGGCCAATATTCACCTGTGCCTGGGTCATGAATGAGTGACAGATGCACAGTGAGTTGATAAAAGGCATATTTTATCACTTTATTTTCACAATGTTTTGCGAGTGCTTGTGACCTCCCTACACTACATCCAGGTCACCACCTGCTATTTCACTGGGCCCTGCAGTGAGCAGGGTGAGTTCAGGCAGGGCATGCACTCAACACATGCAGAGACATGCGCAGAGACACCTGCATCGGCTCGTGTCGGCTGTGTCAGCTGAGGCAGCTGAGTTTACCAGTGAATAGCACTTGTAAATAAACATAGACAAAATGCTGGTTTGCAGTTCATGTGATATGTTCAAACTATGTTTGTAGCAACTGCCTTGAAATTAGGGAGTTAAAAACTGAGATTGAGGCACTCAAATACAGACTGAAGGTTCAGTCTTAAATTTCAACACTAGAGCACTTTATTGACTCTATGGCTGAGGGAATCAGTGAGGATATAAATCAGGATACTGAGAATGCTGAGGAACATCTAGTAATTCATAGTGAGGAGGTCAAAAACCCTGAGGAATGGTGTATGGTTAAAAAAAAAACCTACACAAAAGAAATTAGAAGAAATATTGGTGGATCATCAAATATTCTGACCCCAAATAGATTCCAGACCTTAGCTCCACCTGAGGACACTGAAGTAACTCAACCACCAAGCATTCAAGCATGTCCCAGTGCATCAAATTTTGTTTGCACAAGCACTCAGCATATTGAAAAAGACATAAAACGGAATATCTAAACACCTGAAAACAATACCCCTTGTGATATACTATTTCTAGGTGATTCTGTGCTACGCTACACTGATAATATATTGTGTAAACATCAAACTGAATACACAACTGTTAGCGTATTGTCAGGAGCTGGTATAGGTGACATAAAACAGCTGCTACCAGGCTTATTGGAAAATACTATTACTCTCGTTACAATTTTACATGTAGGGGTCAAGGATGTGGGCAAAAGGGATATTCCTGACATACAGAGGGATTTTGAGGCTATGAGGGCTACACTTCGAAACAAAGGGTGTGTTGTTCTGATTTCTGGGCTTCTACCTATCCCCCGAGCAAATAATATATTAAACAAGACATTTTTAGATGAAATGGTTGGATTAAGTGCTGGTGTATTAGGGAAGGGTATACATTTATTGATCATTGGCAAGAATTTCAGGATTTTCATCTGTATGCATGTGACAGGCTGCACTTAAACAAAATGGGGAAAATGAATACTGGCTCAGCAACTAAAAAATATTGCACACTGCCATTTAAACTTCAGCAGCAGGGTGATGCGGAGGACACAAAACCAAGGGTTTTACGCACCAGCAAGACTCCACTACTAGACTGGAAATTTTTGTTAATCAACTCTAGAAGTCTTACAAATAAGTTTGATAAGCTCCAAGTAATATTACATGCTCTGAACATCCATGTTTGTGCCATTGTAGAAACCTGGTGGCAACCAGAGGATACCTGGGATAAACATATCCCAGGTTATATACTTTATAATAAAGACAGGTCCCTATCAAAAGGTGGGTGGTGGGGTGGATCTGTGTATTGTAGATTGTATTTCCTCAGAATATATAGATATATCCAAATGGGCAGGCATAGAAGCCTTATGGATTAAAATTTGTCCACCTCGGGCTGCTAAAATCAATCTGGGTGTAATTTACAGGCCTCCGTCCATTAGGACACCGGAGGATGAGGTTTTATTGGATTTCATCAACCAGATGACATTGGGGGGAATGTAATATTGGTAGGTGACTTTAACCTCCTAGGCATTAACTGGGTTATGCAAAAAGCAAGCACTACCATGGAGTCCAAATATTTGGAAGTCTTTAATCTAGCAGGGCTGGAACAATATGTAACAATACTAGAGGTAACCATATTTTGGACCTACTGTAGTATTAAGCAATCTCAGTAATAATATTCTAAACTGCATTTTGAAACCCCCACTAGGTTCCAGTGACCATTCTATGATCAACTTTCAGTATACTGGTACTCTGAGGAAAAATACAGGGAGTACAGTAATTTATAAGTATGACCTAGCTAACTTCCATCAAATGAGACTTGACCAGGCCAAATGGAATTAGGAAGTAGATTTTGAAAATCAAACCATCTCCGGGATGTGGACTAAACTAGAAAGCATGTTTAATTACTTGGTCCAGAGGCATGTACCAACCAAGAACAAGTATAATGGGGCTAAAAAATCCCTTCCACCATGGATGACCCCCTCAGTTAAAAAAATTATTAAAAACAAGAATAATGCATACCACCAGGCAAGGCATAGCCATAATGAAGCTCACTGGGAGACTTATAAAAAAATGCCTAAAACTTGCAAAAAAGGGTATTGTCTTGGTTAAAAGAAACTATGAGCATGCATTAGCTACCAGGGTCCAGGATAACTATAAGACATTCTATTCATATATTAATAGTAAAAGGGGAAAGAACAATACCGTTGGACCCTTAAAAGCACAGGATGGTTCACTTATACTGTAAGAGAGAACAGTGACCTAGCGGAGGAATATAATAAATATTTTTCCTCAGTGTTTAATGAGGGGTCACAGGAAAAATGGAACTCTGAAGAAAAGACACAAATGGGATCCAGTTTAAAGGTAGATCCTACTAATGTGGTTAAAAGATTTAAAAACATTAACCAAAATAAGGCACAGGGACCAGACAACATCCACCCCAGGGTAATCAAGTCAAATGAACCTTCTGGAATTTTATAGTAAGGTTAGCAAATCCATAGATACAGGTAACTCTGTGGACATTGTTTTCTTGGATTTCAGAAAAGCGTTTTACAAAGTGCCCCACAAGGAGTTGGTTAAGGCCTTAATTGATTTAGGGTTCCCTGTCTGGGTTTCTCAGTGAGTGGAGGCATGGTCAAATGATAGAAGCCAGAGGGTTTGTATAAAAGATGAATACTCTGGCCATGTCAGAGTGACTAGGGGGATACCCCAGGGCTCTATCTTGGGACCTTGTCTTTTTAATATACATATTTCATCGATGCAGATGCAGTCAGGGGTCTGGCTCTCAAAATTTGCAGATGATATTCGAATTGGTTGTCCAATAAATAATGAGGAAGATCAGCTTATCTTACAAACAGCACTGAACAACCTGGAGACATGGGCATTACAAAAAAAAATCTATTTTAAATATTGAAAAGTGTACAGTCATGCATCTTGGTAATAATAACAAACAATTCAAATATATCCTGGGGGTAGTGCACTAAGAGCTGTTAAAGATGAAAAAGATTTGGGGATCAGTATCAGTAATGAGCTCAGTTTTAATATGCAGTGCAGCAAAACTGTCAATAAGGCAAGCAGCATAATGTACTGCATTCAGAAGCACATAAAATGTAGGGATAGAGAGGTTATGATCTCCTTGTACACAGCATTGGTGCACCCCCATATGGAGTATTGTGTGCAGTTCTGGGCTCCACATAAAAAACAGGATATTAGAACTTTGGAGAGAGTCCAGAGGAGGGCTACCAAAAGGATTAAGGGTACTGCAGGACAGAGCTATGTGCAAAGGCTGCAATGTTTGGATATGTATTCCCTGGAATATCGTAGACTGAGAGGGGATATGTGCCTGATTTACAAGGCCTTGACTGACATACATCTGTGGGATCTATTGGGACTGGTGCTAAGAGATCAACTATATGATACCAGACCACATCCCTTTTAGCTGGTTAAAGATGGATTTAGAACCAATAAAAGGAAATGTTGGTTCAATATTAGAGTGACTGAGATCTGGAACACCCTACCCTGTGAGGTTACGGAAAGTAAGACAATGTTAGAATTTAAGAAAAAGCTTGACAATTATCTTATAAGTAGGGATATCCGAGGATATTCATAATATATGAATGGTGAACTAATGGACAAACATCTTTAAATGCTCAGTTATATCTATGTAATCTATGTAATCTACGGGGTTTTTGGGACCCCACCTCATGAACACTGGCACTGGCATCTCGTTAATCAGACCTGAAAGGTGATTTCATTGTCACTGCACAGAATCACCTTTTGAGACTGATTAATGCAATGACAGTGTCACTGTTCATGAGGTGGGGTCTCAAAAAGCTCATGTTGAAAATTTGGTGCAAACATTCCAAAAAATGACCATGGTACGAGCATACATTGCGCAATTTCTACACATGCTCGTAACTTTGCAATTTTTAATATTTTTAGTCCAGGTTTTTCTACATTGACATTTTTTCACACCTCCTCATCAATGGAACAGCTAGCATTTCTCACATTCTGCCCAAAATGTATTTTCACACATGTGGCACAGAATGGCATGGTTCCTGTGCAAAATCAACTTTTGGGATGGATTAACAAAATCACAGTACCTGTGTTCATGAGGGGAGGTTCCAAAAACCCATGTTGAAAATTTGGTAAAAAAATATCCAAAAAATGGCCACATTACAGGTGTACAGTATATTGTGCAGTTTCTACACATGCTCATAACTTTACCAATTTGGGTGAAAACATTCCTGAAAATGCCCAAGTTACATGCGTCCATTAAATTTATTCTACACACGTGCAAAACTTTGTGGGATGGGCATGCAGGATACTACTATACTATGTCAAAAAGAAGGGAAATTCATTGCAAAAAACTCTTTTATTGCATCAGTTAGAGTTGATAGCACAGCAACAAAAGTTTGGAAATTCCATGTTAGGGTGCCCACCCCTACCAACCCACCATCCACACACCAACATGCATCAGGCATGCTATGGTGTTGTCAGGTCTAACTCTCACCCCATTTTCCTGTACTGCAGCATGTCAGCTTGTTTACACATAGAGTGGGGTTTGAGTTTGGTGTGATGACCCATGGCACAAGTGATGAGTGTTGGTGTGTGGAGGTTGGGTAGGTGGGGTGTTAGTGGTGGGCACCCTAACATCTAATTTCCAAACTTTTGTTACTGTGCTATCAACCCTAATGATGCATTAATGGAGTTTTTTGCAATATGCAATATATATATACATATATATATTCTATAGTTCGGGTTGAATAGCAATTTCTATGTTAAACCTGAAGTTTTGCACTTCAATAACTTTGCAACTGATCAATTGATTTGCACAAAATTTGGTATGTGCTGTCCTGTTGGGTAGATCTCTTTATGTGGCAAGTTTTGTTCTGGTCAAATGTGCGGATTCTGAGATCTGTATAGTAAAAAAAATAATCACCCTTTTTTCAGTTTTTTTCTTCATCGCCTTGCGGCCAGACGGTGTGGAATTTATACATTATTTTTGTAAGGTAGAAAGAACTTTGGCAGCTGAACAGACAGTGAAAAGTTGGTGTAATAATATAAATCTGTGAAAAGTTATTAAGTTTTTTAGTTCCCATTATGTTCTATGGGACTTTTCTGAACATTCCAATCTTTAGAATAGCTGTCTTTTTTTTGACAAAGGATTTGATCTCATGAACAAGGATTGAGTCTTGCAAGAGCATTCCTTTTTTGAGAGAACACAAATCCTTTTTCTTGAGAGAAAATTCCTTTTTCATGAGCCACCATCTTGTTTCCCATTTAAAAAAAAAAAAGAAATTGAAAACCCACAAAAATGCAGTACAGTAGATTCACCAAGGCATATATCTTGTTCATCAGGACTCCCTTACACAGAGTCTGAAGTTGTTTTATGTGTAAGCAACTCTGGATGGTGTTGTTTAGGCTTTTATATTCCTTTTTCACAAGCTGGAAGTTAGAGAGTGGCAAAAAAGGAATCCTTTTTCACCACCCTCCAGTCACTATACACACTTTTGCAAACATTTTGTTTTTGCCGACATTGGGTTCCCCAATCCCTGTGTCAGCAGTAGAAGCCCCCCTGCCAGTGTGGGACACTGAGGAGCCCACTCCCAGTGTCCCAAAAAATAAAACACCCCTTGCTAGTGTGGGACACAGGACAGCCCACTCCCAGTGTTCCGTGATGCCTCATCCCCCACCTGCCTGCTAGTATGGGACACTGGGTTGCCAAAAAAATCTTTCTTGTTTACTGACATCGGTGGTGCCCAATCCCCATGTCAGAACTAGAACCAACCCCCCACCCACTCCCAGTGTCCCCAGTTATTTCCAACATCTCCCAGTACTGACGGACACTGGTGAGCCCACCCCCAGTGTACCAACATCTTGCTTAATGTCCCTGAAAAAAGAAAACAGTCCCCTGACATCTTTTTTTGCTTCCTGCAAAAAAGAAAATGGCTCCTTGTCATCTCCCCATCCCCCTCCCCATCCTGACCCTCCTACTGAAATCCCTCCCCCTTGCCTTATACTTACCACCTGAGATCCTGGGCTGTCATCTTCTGTGGACCAGGACATGTCCACACTCTCCTAAGCTGAACATAGAACTGAAGAATCAAGGAAAGTGCTGTATAATGGCTGTCAGTGGTGTTTTGAACTTGATATCTTGGCCATTTTTAAGTATTTTTGAACCAAATTTTCAACATGGGCTTTTTTGGTACCCACCTCATGAACACTGGCACTGTCATTTTGTTACTCCATCCGAAAAGGTGATTTCGTGGTCGTTGTGCAAAATCGTTTTTTGGGACTGAGTAATGAAATGACAGTGCCAGTGTTCATGAGGTGGGGTTCCAAAAAGCCCATGTTGAAAATTTGAAGCAAAAAAACAAAAAAAAACACCCAAGTTATGCACAGTCATTGAAATCTTTCTACACACGTGTGTAACTTTTCCAATTTTTAATGCTTTCACTCCAAATTTTCAGCATAGCCATTTTTTCACACCACCCTATGAACAGTACAGCTGTCATTTCTCACTTCCTGCCCAAAATATATTTATGCAACTGTGGCATGGAATGATGCAGTTGTGGCATGAAATCACCTTTTGGGACCGAGTGACAAAATGACAGTGCCAGTGTTCATGAGGTGGGGTCCCAAAAAGACCATGTTGAAAATTTTGTGCACAGATACCTAAAAATGCCTGAGTTATGTGTGGCCATTGGAATTTTTTTACACACATGCATAACTTTCGCAATTTGTAATATTTTCACTCCAAATTTTCAGCATTGTAATTTTTCTCACAACACCTCATGAATAGTACAGCTGTCATTTTTCAAATCCTGCCCCAATTTCTTTTTTACATCTGTGACATGGAATGTCATTACAGTTGTGCAGAATTACATTTCAATGGGGATTGGAAATTTTTCTGTCCTAGGTATATATGGTGAGGTGATAAGAAGCTTATGTTGAACATTTGGGGTGAAAATGATATAAGATGGCACAGTTATAATTATTTGTTGCAATTTTACCATGCCTGCTTGTAACTTTATGTGTGAAAGCACAAGGGCCTCTAGATACATATGCGCATCTGTGGAGGGATGGGATGTTCCCACAGTAAAATAAAAATGTTATTACACTATCTCAAAATGTAAGGAAATACATTGCAAAAAACTTCATTAATGCATCAGTTAGGGTTAAAGCTACAAAAGTAGGGAAATGTGGTGTTAGGGTTTCCATCTCTAACACTCCACCCCCACCCTGCACAGACAGAGAGGGAATGGGAGGTGGCATTGACATCTCCAGCACTAATGCTCACCACATTCCATTAGAAAAGAAGCTGGGTGGACACAGCATAGTAGAATGGTGTGAGCATTAGGGCTGGAGACACCAATGCCAGCCTGATCCCTCTCCGTCTGTGCAGGGTGGGGATGGGGTGTTAGGGTTGGAAACCCTAATGCCACATTTCTGTACTGTCACATTAACCTAACTGATGCATTGAATGTGTGTGTGTGTGTGTGTGTGTGTGTGTGTGTGTTATATATGTATATATATATATATATATATATATATATATAGAAAAACTCTGTTTAATGCATCAGTTGGGTTGTTCCACAGCGACAAAAGTGAGGAAATTCAGTGTTAGGGTTGAAAACCCCCTTGGACCCCAGCCCACCTCCCAACTGGCATCGGGTGCACGTTGGGGTCAGCCCCTCTCGCCCCATCACATGTGTAAAGAAGCAGAGGATAGGAGAATGGGGTGATTGTTAGGACTGATGACCCCAACATGCACCCTGATGCCGGTTGGGGGGTGGGCTGGGGGTCCAAGGGGGGGTTTCAACCCTAACACCAAATTTCCTCACTTTTGTAGCTGTGGAACAACCCTAAGTGATGCATTAAACGGAGTGTTTTGCCTCTAATTTCCCTTCTTTTTGAAAATGATGATGACAGGGCCCCACGCTTCCACCACATGATGTCTTGTGACATAGTAACAGGAACAGCAACACAAACAGAAGTGCCAACAGTGGTGCACATGGTAACGGAAACATTAATGGTAAAGGAAGCATTAATAGAAACACAAGCGCAAAGTGATGCAAAAGTGAACAGTGATGCAAACGGACATTGAAGCACATACGAAAACACAACTGGTAACACGAACAGTGATGGCAGTGGTATTTTAAATGGAAATGCTAAGTGTCACAGCAAAAAGAATGCGAAAGGGAACAGAAAAGGAAACACGAACGCAAGCACACACGTAAATACAAACCGTAACGTGCACAGCCACGGTACCACAATAGTAAATGCAAATGGTAAAGTTAACATGAAGAATAATGCCAAAGAAAACAGAAACGGGAAAGGAGGCATGTATGGAAATGCAAACTGTAACATGCACGGTCATGGAACCGCAATTGTTAATGCAAATGGTAATGGTAACAGCAACAATAACACCAAAGGAAAGAGAAATGCAAATGCAAGCGAGTACAGAAACGCAAACCGTTGCACGCACGGTCATGGTACCGCATTGTAAATGCAAATGGTAACAGTAACAGCAAAAATAACGCCAAAGGAAACAGAAATGAAACAGAAATGCAAGTGCATATGAAAACGCAAACCATAATGCACATGGATAGTACCTCAATTGCAAATGAAACTAGTAATGCTAACAGCAACAATAGTGCCAAACAACACAGAAATGCAAATGCAAGTGAAAACGCAAACCGTAATGCACACAGTGGCGTAGACAGTAATGGTGCCACAAACGGTAACAGAAACAAAACTGGAAATGCTAACTGGCACAGTAACGAAAGGGCACATCCTTCTTTTCTCCAAAAAATGCATTGGAAAACACAGTGAAAACAAAGAATGTATACATAACAATGGGCCTCGGAGCAGAAAATGAGGACTTGGAATATTAAATTGCTTGAATCTCAGGAACTGTACGACATAGAAAAAAATGTAAATTTCATATGAATAATGACTTTTCTGGCTAGTTTTATACTTAGCCCCAAATAGGGGGCTAAACATTTTTGTGATGAAATGTCCATATCTCTCACCGTTTCCGAGATATGGGCCCCGAAATGTGCGACGGGCACCATAATGTTATCCAGTGGGAAAAAGCATTAACTTCAGAGTGATGTCACTGCTGCCCTGTAATATTTTTTCATCAAGCCACCAAAAGCCACATCAGTGGGATGTTGGCTTTCTTCCTTCCAAATTTCAGCCCAAAAGACCAAACCATTATTTTGCAGCAGGGCAGCAAAGGATTCCTGTAATGCGGCGGATGCCGTAATGTTATCCTATGAGAAAAAGCATCAGTTTTGGAGTGCCATACCTTTGTGCCGTCCTGTAATATTTTTTCACCAAAACACTGAAAGGCACATCTGTGAGATTTTGGCTGCGTTCCCACCGAATTTCAGCCCAATAGACCAAACCATTCTTTTGCAGCAGGGTGGCAGATAATTGCTGTCATTTTGCCACAGCCTTGAAAAGTAGTGTCTCAATTTGTGAAAGCTTGCGCAAAAATTTGTGACACTTTCATAAGTGCGACACTACTTTATGAAAGTACTTTTTCCAGAAACTTGAAAAACATATTTCTAGGATGTTTAACCTCAAAATAAAGACATGCCTAGCATCCTCAGGGCCCGACTAGGTAAACACAAAAAAAAATTGTGTTGTTAGAGGGTCCCAAATTTAAATGCCAAGCACTTTTCTGATCACCAACTGAAAATAAAATGGTGGATCTGCGAAAGTAAAAGGGCCATTTGCAAAAGTAAAAACTCTAATTGCGAAAGTGTTAAACTTTTTGTTAACTTTTCCCATTGACTTATAATGGGAACTTGTTTTTTGAATAACTTTTGACCCATTTAATATTTTTTCACGAAATCCTGAAAGGCACATCAGGGACCCCAGCTGCATGTTTACTGAAGTTTTTGGACTGGTTGCATAAACTGTGCAACCTGTAGGTGCGAGCAAAGAATTCACCAGAAAGCATAAATGTGCGCACAGATTATGCTTAATAACTCTGCAGCTGTATATCCAACCAGTATGAAAGTTGATAGATCCCAAGATGTGTGGTTCTTGATCATGCATTCCAAATATCAGGCAAATCCATTGAATGGTGGCAAAGTTATTAAGGTGCAAAATTTGACACTTTAACCTTAAAATGGCTCCTTAACCCTAACTATGGTAGCACTACCGTGCTACTATAATGTGTATATATATATATATATATATGTATATATATATATATATATATATACAGTTGGCAGCAAGTAGAATGTTAAATTCTCTCCCACTCTGTCCACCCATCTATCTGCCAATGTCTTCATTAACTAAAGTGTGAATGATTATCTCTCTAAGTAATTGTCACCACCCTTTAACTGTTGCCAGTTTCTGTCAAACAAATGCACAGTTAAGTTTACACCCCAACATGTTTTGGAATAAGAAATGACATGTCTGTTCCACTTTTTAAATACCCAAGAATGTTTTTCATCCATTAAAGGAAACCTAGATGAGTTAATGATAGCTTCTGATAGTCTTGGTACAACCTTAATTCCTGAAGAGATATTTAGAGACATGTGACAAGCTGTAAATGTGGTATGAAAGCTTCTGACATTGCCTGGATCCAGATGCACATTGTTCTATTAAGCAGTTAATAATTTACATTGCTTCCTTTGAAGAAGGTGCTTGATACTATGCAGATCAAGGTGATAGCAGGGTGTGATGGGAGTCAGGTGGATCTTCTCCCACCTGGCAAAGTCTGTAGGAGTTGTGCACAGGGTGTTAGACCAGCTTACAGCTGATGTAACTCTGGGTGGGTGCTGTGGACTTTGGGGACCTTGCAGACTCCCACATTAGTGGATATGGCAGCAAGGGTCTGGCACAGGGCCTGTCAGTCATGGCACACACCAGTCTGTGACACAGGGCTGGCGCAGGGCCAGTTTGGCACAAGGGCACCCAATTTTGATGCACCCTGGATTCAAAAATTAGGATTGCTGCAACATTTAACACAAGATGCCCCTTGTGTCAATTCTATTTGATGCAAGCAGCTTGCGTCAATTTTAGGGCTTTGAAAATTGAGCCCATAAGTTTTTTTTGAAAGCAACTTAATTTTAAAACTTAAATCACAAACTGACCATGTTTATAAAAGACTATTACTAGGAGACATAACTTATGACATATTCTCAGGCCTTTGGAATTGTTTTAAGGCTTTTATTGACTGAGCTCCAAACTTCTTCAGTATAACCAAACAAGAGTAAATCTCATGTCCTTGTTTTTTTTTTTTTCCTTTTACTTAAATCAGTGCATTTAGACATATTCCAGTGCACATTTTGTGGAGCTAGGACTGTTGTTGAGACTACATTTTTAACACTACAGTTCCTACAAAATTGGCCGGGCACAAAATGGAGTTTCCTGGCAGAGCATAGGAATGCGCCAGCAGCTTAACTTAAACTTTACTTAACAGCAAAAGTAAGTTACTGAATTATATTGACTTTCTCTGGTTGCTCCTTCTCTTTATTTTGACTATAAATTAAACTAATTAAGTTAACCTATTAACTAAAGTTAAGATACAACTTAAGTCAATTGTAATTGGGTATAACTGGTGATGATTTATTACTCTGAAGCCAACATTTAACGAAGATAACTATTTAAATATGTGGGTCTAGTCTTAAGACTTACTAGTATTATAATACACTGCAGGTAATTTTAAGGCAGTTTAATATAGCTACAACTAATTAATTATATAGAAACACAAGCCATGCCTGTAAATGATAACAATTTATAAAATGACAAGAAAAATCTAAAAATGTCATTGGCTGAGTGATTTCAATTGACCATGCATTAAATCTCTAGAAACACATGGTCAAGTGCTAAATCCCATCTTTCTCCCCAAGAAGTCTACTCAGAGACATTTTATAAATGTAAGAAACCCCTCCAGGGTGTGCATCATAGGATTTTAATGCACTTTGCAGGGGTGTAAGGAAACTCTGCCTTCAATCTCATGCCTTACTACATCCCTGGGATGTGTATTAAAATCCTATAATGAACACCCCATCAATGCTTATTTCCTACTTAGTTCATTAAGTTCATGAATCTTAAAATCATTCTGTTTTATCCTACTTAAAGTATATATATATATATATATATATATATATATATATAATATATAGAAAGAGAGATAGAGATCTATGTCTATATATATATATATATATATATATATATATATATATCTCTTTAAACAATAGGGCTGGGAGTTTTTCCAGTAGGATAGAATCTGTTATTCTCACTGCAGTGAAATAAATGCAGCTGACATCAGCATAGTGATAATAAATGCCATTTATTCACACTGTGCTGACATCAGCTTCTGTTATTTTCCATCAGTCCACTAGTATCCATACAGCTTCTGTAAACCTCATTGTCTGATCTACTTTCAACATCCCACTTTACATGATTAATTGTACTCACCTGAGAAATAGTGTGTGAGACAAAAATGCATGTGAATTCTCATGGTCTCCCTCAGTCTGCTGCCTGCAACACTGACAAAAATATTGCATCTCCTACCTGTTGTGAGGGGGAGAAAAAGGATTATAAAACAAAGAAAATGTATTGTCCTGCGGCAATACATCAGTATGCGAGCAACCACACAGGATAACCAAATTAACCTTAAAGAAGCATCTCAAACCTCTAAATCTACACAAAGAAATTATTGAACTTTGTACCTAGTTTGAAAATGACATCGAGCCACTAGTAGACCCCAACACAGCTGAAGACACTTTTACTGTCTCTGAAACCTAGGACTCAGAAATGCCCATCAAAAATAAATATTTTATTGATCCAAATACATTGATCAATATATCCTCAGTTCCAAAACCAAAAATACGAGATGGAAAACAGAGGCAGTCATGAAAAGTGTGCACAAATTTCTGAAAGAAGAAATGCAGATAAATGAGCTAGTGAAAGACATACCTCCTGATGACTTGGATGGAATACTCTGTCATTACCATAAAACCTGCCATAAAAAAGATGCTCTGCAGATGGAGACAGAGGTCTCCAAAACGTCAGCATGTTGAACGTCATTTGACCACATGAGTGGTGATGACAACTGGGCTGCTGAAAGCAGTAGAAGGCATCAGCGACCCCAAAGGGGGAGCATAGTGATGCAGTGTATAAATGGCTAAAGAAGCCTTCAAGGGCTCAGAACACTGCATGCAGACAGGAAAAGGAAGTCCATATTCTAAGTAAAAGCACTGGTCATCTATGATACTTGAGGATAAACATGGATTAGGCAATTGAGCAATGAATAAATTCAGAATCTGTCCCAGAGATGGGCATATGAAGTCAGGTAAAGTGACTTTAACCATAGCAGGTACATGACTTTGAAATTTATAGCTGATATGGCTTACAAGTTAAGAGTTTTTCATTGGATCTTTTGAATTTTATAAATAAATTATTGGAACATATATTATTCACATTTGAATATGGTTACTACTGCTACTGTGGCCAAATATGCAAATGAGTTCAGAATGAGCCAATCTCTACCTACTGTGTGGATACATTTACCAACAGTGAGGATAAATGTGATATTCTCACTGTAGATCTGACCACCCTGAGAATATTGAAAATATTTGCCTTTTTTTATCCTCACAGGTATGACATAAATATATATAAATATTTGGTGTTAGGGTTACCAATCCCTACCACCCATTCCCAGCCACCACTATCCACACACCAACAGGCATTGGGGTGTGCGTTGGGAATCATCGGCATAACTCTCACCCCATTCCATGTGTAAACAAGCTGAGGTGGTATGGTATGGGGAATGGGGTGAGAGTTGACCTGATGAGTGCACGGCACCCGATGCCTGTTCAGTGTGGAAGAGTGATGAAAGGTTGAAAGGTGTAGGGGTTGTAACCCTAATACTGAATTTCCAAACTTTTGTTTCTACACTAGTAACCCTAACTGATGCATTAACAGAGTTTTTTGCAATCAATTTTGCTTCTTTTTGAGAACGTGTAATGTAAATGGTAAGTGGTATGTTGTTGTGGGATTGCAGGGCACTCTGGGCCCTACGACCCCCTAACACTGCAATTTTTTGCATAATGGCATGCATATGTGGGAGTGCAGGGCCCTCTGAGCCCTGCACTCCCACTTACACATAAGTACGGGGACATAACGCAGGCCTAGAGTCATGAAAATAAACCCTTGGAACACTAATTTGCCAATATCTCACTAACCATAGCATCTATGAAACAAATTCCACTGTGGTAACGTTCATGACTTTGAAACCTCCATCCACACAAGTTTATTCCATAGGCTACAAAGAGTGAAAAATCTGTATCTGGAACCATTTTTGAGCTACGGGCGTCGAAAGGCGCCATGTACACAGCAATGTTATCCAATGGGAAATTTTGCAAGAAATAGCACAACGGATGCTCATGAAATGGTGATTTCTGGGAATTTTTTTACCAAATTTTCAACATGAGCTTTTTGGGACCTCCCCTCATGAACACTGCCACTGTGATTTCGTTAATCTATTCTGAAAGTTGATTTCTCACAGCAACTGCACCATTCTGTCATACAGGTGCAAAAACACATTTTGGGCATGATGTGAAAAATGATAGCTATACTGTTCTTGAGGAGGTATTAAAAAATGGAAATGTTGTAAATCTGGAGTGAGAATATGAAAAATTGAGAAAGTTATGAGCATGCATAGAAAGTGAGCAATGCATGCTCGTAACGCGATCATTTTTTGGAATATTTTCACCTTATTTTCAGCATAGGCTTTGTGGGACATCCCCTCATGAACAGTGGCACTGTGATTTTGTTACTCCATCTGAAAAGTTGATTTCACTCAGTGACTGCGCCATTGTGCACCACAGGTGCGAAAACACATTTAGGGCAGGATATGAAAAAATGACAGCTATACTGTTTATAAGGAGGTGTGAAGAAATAGCGATGTTGAAAATCTGGAGAGAAAATATTACAAATTGGCAAAGTTATGAGCGTGTGTACCAACAGTGTAACACACGCTCATAACGCAGTCATTTATGAGAATTTTTGCACCAAATTTTCAACATGGGCTTTTGGGACCCCACCTCATGAACACTGGTGCTGCCATTTCGATAATCAGTCATGAAAGGTGATTCGGCAAAGTGACTGCAAAATCACCTTTTGGGTCTGACTAAAGAGATGACAGTGACAGTGTTCATAAGGTGGGATCTCAAGAACCCCATGTTGAAAATTCGGTGAAAAAAAAATCATGAAAAATGGCCGAGCTATCAGCATAAGTTCAAAATGCCATAGACCACCATTATACAGAGCTTACCTTGATTCCTTCAGTTCACATTTCAGCTTTGAAGACTGTAGACATGTCCTGGTCCAAAGAAAATTGCTGTTCCAACCTCCAGAGGTAAGTAAGGTAAGTCAGGGTACGGGAAATGGCTGCTTAGTGGGAGGTGGGGATTGGGAGGGGGACTGGGAAGACGACGTGGGACCATTTTCTTTTTTACAGGTAAAAAAACAAAAAAATATGTCAGGGGATGGTTTTCTTTATTTAATAACAGGTTTAAAATAAAATACATTTGGGCATACTTGGGTGAGCTCCCAGTGTGCCACATGAGTGTGAGGGGGGAGACATACTGACACAGGGATTGGGCACCCTGATGTTGGTGGGGTTAATAAAATTAATAAAGTGGGTTGCAGACTCATTTGATGCAGCAACCTGCATCAAAAATTTTGACGCTGGATTCTGCATTGAAGAAAAAAGACGTTAGGGGACAGTTTTCTTTATTTAAGAACAAATTTTAAAATACAATACATTTGAACACACTAGAGTGTGCTCCCAGCATGCCACATAAGTGTGGGGAGGGAGACATACTGACATGGGGATTGGGCACCCTGATGTCAGTGTAGAAAAAAGGAATGGGGGGGCAGGCTAGTTTGATGCAGGATCCTGCTTCAATAATTTCCATACAGGATTCTGCATTGAAGAAAAAGACGTTAGGGGACAGTTTTCTTTATTTTAAACAGTATTTGGCACACTGAGATGGGCTCCCAGTGTGCAACATATCAGGGATAGTATGGTCTCATTATTTTGGGAAATTGACCCCCAGAAAGGTGTTGTTCGTGATTGGCTGTCCTGTCACATTTGAGAAAGTGTCACAAAAATTTGTGAAAGAACAGATGCAACACTTTCACATCCATTCTTTCACAATCTGTGAAAGAATGGGATGTTCAATCATGAAAAACATCTTTCTAGGGGTAATTTCCCCAAAACAATGGCACCACTGTGTTCCTAAGGCCCTGTTTAGGTAAACACAACAATCAGTGTTTACCTGGGGGCAGTAGTTTTTGAATTAAAGTGTTTTTTCTTTACCACTAACTGAAAACAAGATGGTGGCAGCATGAAAGTAAAACTCCAGAGCTGGAAACGAAATTTTGCTTTTGCAAAGCTCTTAAAAGCTCTTGTGGTGCACATATATTTTTCTCATAGGCTATAATGGGAAGCTTTAAAGTTTAATAACTTTTAAACAGGTTAATATTTTTTCACCAAACCTTCTAAGGGCACTTCCTTGACCCAGTCCCCATATAACCTGAACATTTCAGAGCAGACAGACAAACTGTCTGGGCTGTGGAGATGAGCAAAGAATTTGAAAAAGTTGAGGATTTTTTACACATTTCCTTGCTCCGCAGCCCCGCAATTGAAAATCCAACTGGAACAAACATTCCCAGATCCACAGACCTATGGTACCACACTATGCATGCAAAGTGTCAGGTAGATCCGGCATCAGTTGCAAAGTTATTAAAGTGCAAAATTTGGGGTTTAACATAGAGATGGCTGAGCAACCCTAATTATGCTGGGCCAGCATAACTTATATATATATATATATATATATATATATATATATATATATATATATGTATTGCAAAACACTTCTTTAATGCATCAGTTAAGGCTGAAGTGACAAAAGTAGGGAAATGAGAAATTAGGGTATATTAGGGTTGAACCCCTAACATCACCCTAGCCAACCCCACCAGCTTACCACACACCCACCCTCCACAGACTAACAGTTGTCAGGGTGTGCCTTGGGGTCATCAGGCCTAACTTTCACCCCATTCCATGTGTAAGAAATTTGACATGATACAGTATAGGAGAATTGGGTGAGAATTAGGTTCGATGACCCCAAGGCACACCCTGATGCCTGTTGGTCTGTGAAAGGTGGGTGTGGGGTGGGCTGGTGGTGTTAGATGGAGTGGTGTTAGGGGCTCAAACCTAACATCTCATGTCCCTACTTTTGTTGCTTCAACCCTAAATGATGCATTGACAAAGTTTTTTGCAATTTATTTCCTCACTTTTTGAGATAGTATAATAGTATATTTATTTTACTGTTGGAGCTCAGGGTCTCCCATCACTCCACAAATGCACATATGCATTTAATTGTGGAAACACAGGCATATCTGGCCACTGCACTTCCACACATTAAGTTAAGAGCAGGCATAGTGAAATTGCAACAAATAGTCATAACTGTGCCATCTTAAATAATTTTCACCTGAAATGTTCAACATAAACTTCTTCTGATCTCACCACATGCACCCAGTACAGAAAACTTATAAATCCCTGTCAAAATGTAATTCTGAGCAACTGTAATGCAGTTTTAAGCCACAGGCATTGAAAAATATTTTTGGCAGGATTTGAAATATTACAGCTATACTATTCATGAGGTGGTTTGAAAAAATGGTAATGTTGAAAATCTGGAGTGAGAATATGAAATATTGGCGAAGTTACAAGCGTGTGTGGAAACTGCAAAGCACGCTCATAACATGCCCATTTTTGGGAATGTTTTCACCAAACTTTTAACATGAGCTTTTTGGGATCTCTCCTCATGAACAGTGGCACTGTGATGTTGTTAATCCATCCCAAAAGTTGATTTCATACAGCGACTCGCCATTCTGTGCCACAGGTGCAAAAACCTATTTTGGGCAGGACGTGAAAAATGACAGCTGAACTGTTCATAAGGAGATGTGGAAAAAATGGCAATGTTGAAAATCTGTAGTGAAAATATTAAAAAGTGGCAAAGTTATGAGCGTGTGCAGAAACTGCACAACACATGCTCATAACGCAGACATTTTTTGGAATTTTTTCACCAAATTTGCAACATGGCCTTTTTGGGACCCCACCTCATGAACAGTGGCACTGTTGTTTCATTACTTGGTCCCAGAAGGTGATTCCGCACAGTGATCACAAAACCACCTTCTCAGGACAGAGTAACGAAATGTTAGTGCCCGTGTTCATGAAGTGGGTCCCAAGAACCCCATGTTGAAAATTTGGTATCAAAATTCCTAAAAATGGCTAAGATATTAACATAAGTTGAAAACCCCATTAACTGCCTTTATACATTACCTTGATTCCTCAGTTTGCAGTTCAGCTTTGAAGAGTGCAGACGTGTCCCAGTCCTCAGAAGATGACAGCATCCAACATCTGGGGTAAGTATAGGGTAAGGGGGTGTGGGGAGGTAGGTGCTCAGAGGGAGGGTCAGGATGGGGGAGGGTAGCAGCGGGGACGACGAGGGACCATTTCCTTTTTTTTCAGGTTAAAAAAAGACATCAGGGGATAGTTTTCTTTATTTAATGTTTTTTGTTTTGAAAGGCACATTTGGGCACACTGGGGTGGTCTCCCAGTGTGCCACATTAGTGGGGGTGGACACATGCCAACACAAGGATTGTGCACCCTGATGTTGGCAATACATGTATACAGGCTTGGGGGCATCCAACACCAGATGTATTAAATGTTGCAAGTTAAATATTAATAGTTTCATTGTGAACTGGATAAATAACTAGCTTCAAAATCATTCTCAGCAAGTGGTGATCAATGGGAAAAAGTCAGTTAAGGGAACAGTGGCAAGTGGGGTGCCACAGGGTTCAGTCCTGGGCCCCTGTCTTTTTCAAGCATTCATCAATGATCTTACCTTAGGTTGTTCCTCTTTTACTACTAAATATGCAGATGATGTTAAAATAGGTGGCCTTTGTGCCTCTGCCCTCCAGGCTAACATCATCCAAAAAGATCTTGATTACATAACTTCATGGGTTAAGAATAGAGGCATGACCTTAAACATCTCGAAATGCAAAGTAATGCATTTGAGCACGAGAAATTTGCATTTCCCTTACTCATTGGCTGGTTTACCACTTGATACAACCTCAGATGAAAGAGATTAAGGCATTATAATTTCAGATGATTTGTCTTACAATAGACATGTACACGGCATTATCAATAAAACTAACAGAGTAGTTTGGTCTATTTTATGTAACATCAGATCAAGGGAGCATGAGGTGTTGTTCCCATTGTATTGAGCATATGTTAGACACATCTAGAATATGCTTCCAAGCTCTGGTGTCCGTATAGAAATTCTGAAGGCCTTTTATTTGAAACAATTCCCAGGAAATTCCCCCCAAAAATTTCTGGGCTACAAAACGTCTCATATGAGGGAAGGTTAGATACTTTAAAACTTATGCCCTTATTCATACGACATCTTCGAGGTGATCTAATGTTATCATATGACATTGTTCAAGACCTCTATCTTTTATGTGAACTAGGTTTAGAAATTAAAAACTACAATCATAATATTAGGGGGCATCCCTTGCAACTCATCAGAAAACCTTTTTTGAGGTTACTAACATACTATTTGCCAGCAGATTAGGCCTTACGGTCTATCGAGTCTGCTCGAACCTTAGATTCTTAGTTGGGTGCCGAGGCCCTCCTATCCCTTGTGCTCCAGAAACCCCTATCATCCATCCCCACCCCCCTGGGACAGGCCATCATCTGATACATCCACTTTCTGTGTCTGTCCCACCCCTCTTAAAGCCCTCCACTGTGGATCTCTGAACCAGCTCACCAGGCAGTGCATTCCAAGGGTCCACCACCCTCTCAGTGAAAAACCTCCTCCTCTTCCCCCCTCACCCTTCCACCTTCCAACTTCAAACCATGCCCTCTGCTGATACCTCACTGCTTTAGTCTAAAGATCCCCTCCATGTTTATGCTATTTATTCCCTTGAGGTACTTGAAGACCTCAGTCATGCCCCCTGTCTCTCCTCTCCACCAATGAAAACAGGCAGGGCTCCTCAAGTCTGTCCTCATACGTCAAATCCCCTAGCCCTCGTATCATCTTAGTTGCCCATCTCTGTACCCTCTCCAGGAGCTGTATGTCCCTCTTCAAGTGTGGTCTCCAGTACTGTACACAGTACTCAAGGTGTGGTCTAACCAGTCCATTGTACAGTGGCAGAATCACTTCCTTGCTCCTAGAGGATCCCCACGATGCATCCCAACATCCTATTTGCCTTGCTAGCCGCTCTCCTGCACTGCTCAGAGTTATTCATACATGCATCCACCATGACCCCTAGGTCTTTTTCCCTATTGAGGCCTCCAGCGCCTCCCCTCCCAGGGTGTACCTGTGTTTAGGGTTTCCCCGACCAAGATGCAACACCTTGCACTTAGTGATATTGAAATTTAATTTCCAAGTGTGAGCCCAGCTTTCCAGGGTGTCCAGGTCCCCTTGCAGGGCCAACCTCCCCTCTTCTCCCTCAACTACTGCTCCCATCTTGGAGTCATCTGCAAGAGACTCACTTCACACCCTATACCCTCCCTGATGTCTGATATGTATGCATTAAACAGGATTGGACCCAGGACCGAGCCCTGCGGTACCCCACTACCAACCTCTCTAGGGTTCGAGAGCTCCCCACAGACCACTACTCTTTGGGTGCATCCAGCTAGCCAGTTTTCAATCCATCTGACCATCAAAGGGCCTACTCCTAACCCCATCAGTTTCTCCACCAGACCATTGTGGGGGACAGAGTCAAACGCCTTGCTGAAGTCCAAGAATAATACATCCACATTCTTTCCCCTGTCCAGTTCGGATGTTACCCATTCGTAAAACTCCACAAGATTGGTTTGACATGATCTACCTGGCACAAACCCATGTTGCCGATTATCCAGACCTCCCACCTCCTCCAAGTACACCCCCAATCGTTCCTTTAGTATACTCTCCATTAATTTTCCCACCACTGAGGTCAAACTGATGGGTCTATAGTTACCTGGTACTTCTCTCAACCCCCTTTATGGATTGGCACCACATGTGCCTCTTGCCAATCCCTAGGTACCTCCCCTGTCTCAAGTGACCTGTTGAAGAGCTCCGCCAGAGGTGCAGCCAGTATGTCCGCCAATTCCCATAGTACTCTTGGATGAATGCCATCCGGCCCAGGAGATTTGTCTTTCTTTAGGGCCTTG
Source organism: Neoceratodus forsteri (assembly GCA_016271365.2). NCBI lineage: Eukaryota > Metazoa > Chordata > Ceratodontiformes > Ceratodontidae > Neoceratodus > Neoceratodus forsteri. Next base: position 1,163,856,092 of record CM057456.1, on the reverse strand, counting down.
AGGGCTAACCACACCCTTTTGGTGGAGATAGCATCATCCGTCCCCTCCACCTTACTGGCCTTTTTATCCTTATCCAGATGTGACACCCCTGGGGTACCGCTCCCTCCCTTTTGCTCCATTTCTGTTGCTCCCCTGATCCCACTCACTGCTGCTTCTATCCCCTTCATGCCTTGCTTTGTAGATATCCCATCCCCCTCACTAGTGAACACAGAGGCAAAGTACTTGTTATACCTCTGCCTGGTCCCTAGCCTCTTCCACCCACCTTCCTTCTGATCTCAATCTGCTGAGATGGCCCTTAGTTTTTCTCCGCTCCCCAATGTACCGGAAGAACCTCTTTTCCCATTTTTGTATCCCCTGTGCCAGCTGCTGCTCTTTACTGGACTTTGCTCCCCTCACCATATGGGTGACTTTTCTAGATGCAAGATGGTACATTTCCTTATCCCTATCCTCTCTTGTTGTTTTATATTTTTTGTAGGCTGCCTTCTTTTCTCTGACTGCTACCTGTACCTCACTGGACCACCAGCATGGTTTATGTGACCTTGCTCCTTACGTTTCAACTTAGCGCAGATCCTGACTGCCTCATGAAGTCCCCGTTTATGACCTCCTTCTCCTTTCCACACTTGTCATTGATGTAATCCCTTCAAGTGATCCTTGAAAATGTTTCCATGTCCTCAAAGTCTGCCCCTAAGTCTACTGCCAGTGTCCTAGATCTCACCCCCTCCACCCATGCTTATTTGAAACCAGACAGTATTGTGGTCGCTCCCAGTCAGGGGGTCCTGTACAACCAGGTCCCTTACCAGATCCCCATCTGCCAGAACCACATCCAGGACATGCCCCTCCCTTGTGGGCTCCATCACATGCTGTGTTAAGAACACATCCTGGAAGCCATCCAGCAGCCTCTGCTCCTTGGCCACCTTAGAGGACATGGTTCCCCAGTTTGTACCTGGAATATTGAGGTCCCCATCAACACTACTCCTTCCCCTTTTGGTCCACACTGGGCAATGATGTTGTCCAGCAAACCATCCTCTAGAACATCACTCATCCCGGGAGGCCTATATACTACACCCAGCTTGACCTTATCTCCTGCTAGGGATCGTAAGGTGACCCATAAGGCCTCCACGTTTCCCTCTGCCTCTTCTACCCTAGCAATTTCTATGTCATCTCTAATGAACATAGCCACTCCACCCCCTCTGCCCTCCTTTCTATCCTTCCTAAGCATAGTGTACCCCCGTACGTTTAGGTCCCAGTCATGGTTTTTGTTGGCCCACGTCTCCGTGACCACCGCCACATCCACCCCCTTGAACAGCATGGCCTTGAACTCTGGCAACTTGTTTCCCAAGCTTCTGGCATTTACTAACACCAACCCCCACCCCTTATCCCTGATCCTCTTTGTCGAACCCCACCCAGATTCCTTATACTTCCATCCTCCCTCTGCTCCTCCTGTTTCCCTCCTCCCCCCTTGGGCTTGAAGGCTACTCCCCTCATCTGTAGGAGAGGGCTTCTGGTCAGCCCTTCCCTTATCCCTTAGGTTAAGTCAAAATATTTTTTTTACTGTTAAAGTTATTGGTCCATGGAACAGACTGCCACTTCAAGTTGTTATTAGTGAAACTAAAAGTATTTTTAAAAATTGTTTAGATGGTTTTATAGGCAGTGGATATGATCTTTCATATTACATAATGGTTTAGCATAAGAGCATCATGGGCTTCTGCCTTCTCACTCTTGCAATTACCTTAGTATGAACCTTAGCATGAACCTTAGTATGAAGTGGGCATCCCGGTGTCAGAAACATAAATCAAATATATTTCTGCACACTGGATTGGGCTTCCAGTGTGCCACAGTAGGTGAGGAGGTGGGGAGAATATATGCTGACATGACGACTGGGCACCACAATGTTGACAATACAAGTATACATTCTTAGGGGGCATCCAACACTGGAAGTGGGTATCCTGGTGTCAGAAACATAAATTAAATATTTTGGCACACTGGTGTGTGCTCCCAGTGTGCCACAGTAGTGAAGGGGGAATACATGCCAACACAGGGATTGGGCAACATTGATGTTGGCGGACCACAGAGGGGCAATTCAATACAGGATTCTGCATTGAAAATTACAAAGCAGGATTCTGCAGTGAAAAAAAAAGATGTCAGGGGACTGTTTTCTTTTTTTCAACTACAAAAAAATTAAAAACAAAATAGGAAGCATCACAACATTTTGTTTTCTTCCCTTGCTAAGCGAGAATACAAAATGTTGGCTGATGAAGACAGAGTTTCCTCATGAAGAGGGACTTTGTGAGATTTCTGAAACCCTCTTCACAATCCCTCTTTGCCAGTCGTTCATGACCAGGGATCCCTGATCAAAACTGTGCATCTATCCCAAAGACTGAACTGAACATGCTTAGAACCTGACATTTCAAAAGTTAATAACTTTGGAAAAGATCAATATTTCTTCACCAAACCAATGTAGGATTGTTTCTTAAGATAACCCCTATCTACCCTGAAAATATCAGGCCAAAATTCCAAATGTTGTGGGCACAGCACGATAGGGACAAAACAGTGAAAAATTGGCAAACAATTAGGGAAAAATGCATTTTGTGATGATTCACTGCACAAAATATGCAAATCCTTTCAAAACAAAACTTGGCAAATCAAGAGATCTGCCATCTGATACCATCTGTTCCAAAGGTCGTGCAAATCCATTGATCAGTTGCAAAGTTATTAACATGTGAAATATGGGGTTTAACATTAAAGTGCTTTCTCAACCCTAACTATATGGGTTCTACTGTGCCCTATTATATATATATTATGGTAGAGGAGCCATTTACATGTTAAACCCAAATGTTTGCACCTTAATAACTTTGCAACCATTTGACAGATTTGCCTGAAATTTGGAATGCATGATCAAGACCCATACACCTTGGACTCTGCTAAGTTTCATATCAGTAGGATATACGACTGCAGAGTTATTAAGTGTGATCTACGCCTGTGTTTACGCTTTTTTGGAATTCTACAGTCACGCCTACAGGTTGCATGGTTTGCACAACCAGTCCGAAATCTTCAGGGAACATGCAGCCAGGGTCCCCAATGTGTCTTTTGATGATTTTGTGAAAAAATATTAAACGGTTCAAAAGTTATTCAAAAAACAAGTTCTCATAAGTCAATGGGAAAAGTTAACAAAAAGTTAGACAGTGTCGCAAATGCAGTTTTTACTTTTGCAAATGGCCCTTTTACTGTTACAAATCCGCCGTTTTGTTTTCAGTTGGTGATCAGAAAAATGCTTGGCATTTAAATTTGGGACCCTCTAGCAACCTAATTATTTTTGTATTCACCTAGTAGGACCCTGAGGATGCTAGCCATGTCTTTATTTTGGGGTACAGCACCCCAGAAATATGTTTTACACATTTCTGGAAAAAGTACTTTCGCAAAGTACTTTTGCACTTACAACACTGTTGAATGCATTTGCGAAAGCTTTCGCAAATTGAGACAGTACTTTTCTAGGCTGTGGGAAAATGACAGCAATTCTTTGGCACCCCACTGCAAAAGAACGGTTTGGAGTTTTGGGCTGAAATTTGGAGGGAACACAGTCGACATCCCACAGATGTGCCTTTCCATGTTTTGTTGAAAAAATATTACACAGTGGCAAAGTTACAGTACTCCAAAGTTGACACTTTTTCCCATAGGATAACATTACGGTGTACGACGCATTGCAGCAATCGTTTGGCGCCCTGCTGCAAAATAATGGTTCAGACTTTTGGGCTGCAATTTGCAGGGAAAACAGCCAACATCCCACAGATGTGCCTTTCAGTGGTTTGGTGAAAATATATTACAGGCAGGCAAAGTTATGGCACTCCAAACTTCTGTTTTTTTCCCATAGGATAACATTACGGCGTTCGCCGTGCATTTCAGGGCACGTATCTGGGAAATGGTGCGAGATACAGACTTTTCATCAGAAAAATGTTTAGCCCCCTAATGGAGGCTAAATACAAATCTAGCCAGGAAAGTGATAATTCATATGACTTTAATTTTTTTTTCTATGTCGTACAGTTCCTGAGATATAAGCAATTTACTATTCCAAGTCCTCATTTTCTGTTCTGAGAATCGTTATTTTGCATACATTCTTTGTACTCACTGTCTTTCTCTATGCAGCTTTTGGGGAAAACCAGCCTGTGCACTTACATTACTGTTACCATTACTGTTTCCGCTTGCGGTTCCGTACCCATTTCACTTACCGTTCACATCTGCGCCACCATGTGCGTTGCACTTTGCGTTTTCATTTGAGGTTGCGTTTGCATTGTTTTTAACATTTCTGTCTACAGTACTGTTTCTCTTTGCGTCACCATGCACATTGCGATTTGTGTTTGCGGGCACAATGTTACTATGTGACAAGATATCACATGGCTGCTCCCGCTGCCGCATTACAGTCACTATTTCTCATTATCATTCTCAAAAAGAAGGGAAATTAGAGGCAAAAAAGCTCTGTTTAATGCATCAGTTAGGGTTGTTCCACAGCATAAAAGCGAGGAAATTCGATGTTAGGGTTGAAACCCCCTTTTCACCCCTCCAGCCCACTCCCAACCAGAATTGGGGTGCACGTTGGGGTCATCGGTCCTAACTCTCACCCCATTCTCCTATTCCTCAGCTTCTTTCCACATGTGATTTGGTGAGAGTTAGGGCCGACGAGCCCAAAGCGCACCCCGATTCTGGTTGGGGGGGTGGGCTGGAGGGGTGCAAAGGGGGTTTCAACCCTAACATCGAATTTCCTCAATTTTGTCACTGTGGAATAACCCTAACTAATGCATTAAATGGAGTTTTTTGCCTCTAATATATATATATATATGTATGTCTATATATATATATATATATATATATATATATATATATATACACACACACACACACACAACATATATATATATATATATATATATATATACACACATATATATATATATATATTCTATCCATAAACTGTGTTAATGCATCATTTAAGGTTAAAGCATAAAAAGTCAGGAAATGAGACCTTTAGGGTTACCCCCTTCCCCCTTCATATAGCCTTCCCTCCTTCCGAGATTGACAGATGACTGGGTGTGTCATTGGGGTTGTGAGGCCTAAATGTCACCCCATTCCATGTATAATCATATTCACAAGCCTCAGTAAAGAAGAATGGGGTGACATTTAGTGGATAACATAACAGTGCAACTACTGAATATAATATGCATTGGTAGAAGTGCATATGCATGAAAAAAACAAAAGTTTCATTTATCAGAGTGGCATAATTCCACACCTGTTTACATGTCAGACACCAAACCACTGAAAATAATCTCCATGGCAGTAATGCTAGGTACCCTATAAATGTGAAGCCACTATCACAATGCAAAATGCCATATGGAAAACATAAAGTGTGTAATGCAATATCTGTGCAGTAATTTAATTTTGCAACAGCAAAACACCACAGTTCAGATGCACAGGACATCCCCTAAAGACCCTCCAAATTTCAATGTGAAAGGGTACACCGTCTCCAAGATATAATGTTTCAAAGTTTGAGATTTTCATTCATTGGAGTGGCAAAATTCCACACCTGGTGACATGTTACACAACTAATGACTAAAAAGTACATGCATGGTAGTAAGGCCAGCTACCCTACACATTTCAAGCCACTACCACAATGGAAAACACTGTTAGCAAAATGTAAACTGCACCATGCAATATCGTCACAAAAAATGTATTGTCTGACGCATAATCATCATAATTCCAATTAGTAGGACATCCCGTGAACACCCTCCAAATTTCAAGGAAAAAGACCAAACCATTTCTGAGATATTTAATTCCAAAGATTGTTAAAATTGCCTATCTGTTGCATTCAGATCTGGCCATCTAGTCCCTTCCTTGCGTTCAAAGATCACAATCAAAGAATCTCACAATCAAAGAATTTGCAGGCTTGTGATCAAAGAATTTGCAGGCCCACAATCAAAGAATAAAAAATGGTGAAATTCAAATTTTACACTTAAATACATTAAACCACTGGCATGATTCAATAAAATGAAGCTCCCTGAGCAAAATAAATACTAGTTTGTGTTTCTAGGTCACTCCTGTGCTGAGAAATGTAATTTTTTCATCTGGCCATCTAGTCCCTCCTTCATGATCAAAGATTGCGATCAAAGAATCTCACAATCAAAGAATTTGCAGGCTCACAATCAAAGATCATTAGCAAGCCACAATCAAAGAATTAAAAAGTTCAAAACTCTATTTTTAGACATTCATAGAAGAAACCATAGTCATGGCTCGATAGAGGGAAGACCCCTGAGTAAAACCCATAATAGTTTTACTTCAGAAATCATCCCTGAGTCAAGATATTTCATTTTTTCTAACCAGAAACTCAAAACAAGATGGTGGTCGTTGCAATCAAAAAATTTCTCGGGGTCAAAGATTCTTTGATCACGAGCCTGCAAATTCTTTGATCATGAGGAGGAATTCTTTGTTCGCAAAATAACCATCTAAATTTTCCCATTGACTTATAATAGGAATTTAAAAGTTGAATAACATTTGAATGGCTTAATATTCTTTCACCAAATGAAAAGTGGCATGTTCCTTGACCCAGACTCCTTCAGATGAGCCATTTTGCAGAGCAGCACTGCACACAACAGCTGCACAGCATCATGGACAAATTCTGAAAAACTGCCCACATAACTGGCACAACAGCGTATTTTACAGTGTTTTGGTGTGCAAAAACCGTAAGTCAGATCAAAACATCTAACATACCACCATGCATACCAAATTTCATGCAACTCCGTTGAATGGGTCCAAAGTTATTAACGCACAAAATTTCAAGTTTAACATAGAAGTGCCTTCATAACCCTAAATATAGGGGCACAATATATATTCTATACAAAAACACTGTGTTAATGCTTCATTAAGGGTTAAAGTAAAAAATGTCAGGAAATGAGTTGAACCCCTAACCCCCACTTACACACCCCACCCCAATCCTCCACAAACTGACAGACACCGGGGTGTATCATTGGGGTCATGAGGCCTAAATCTCACCTCATTCCATGTGTGAGCATGCTGACATGCTGCAGTAAAGGAGAATGGGGTGAGATTTAGGCCTCACAACCCGCATCTGTCAGTCAGTGGAGGATCGGGGTGGGGTGTGTGAGGTGGGGGTAGGGGTTCAACCCTAATATCTCATTTCCTGGCTTTTTTTGCTTTAACTCTAAATGAAGCATCAACACAGTTTTTTGCACAGAATTTCCTTGGTTTTTGAAAAGGTGTAATTTAAGTAGTAAAAAACACATTGGGAGCACGGAGCCCAGCTCCCACCAAATTGCCAGTTTTTGCATAACATTATGTATCTGGGCCCACGCTCCCACTTATACAAAACTACAGAGCCATGCAGCAGCACTATAGGGCACCAAACCCTTGTAACAGTAATTTGCGCATATCTTGGGAACCGTAAGAGCTAGAAAAAATTCTAGAGTCACTGTAATCGTGACAGCAAGTACTTCACACAGCATTGGAAAGACTGTACCCATATTTCACATCGTTTCCAAGAAATGGGTACTGAAAAGCACTGGACAGACACTCTTTGAACCCATGTGATAGTAATTTCGCAATATCTCATGAACTGTGCAATGTACGAAAGAAATTCCACTGCAAGCTTACTCTATGATTTCAAATACCCACCCCCACCACTCTCTACTCTGGTTTCCACTGCTACTCCAAGGGAACTCTCCACTTCCACTCGAGACTTGTGCTTGGTGCACCATTTGGATATTTCTGGTTACTTAACCCGACCGCTACTCTCAACAAGTGTGGCCACCTCTCTACACTGTACCACCTTGCAGTCCATATGGGACACCGCCTGGAACCTTGCAACTTCTACTCCAGGAAACAACAATCAAAACTATCTCTCAAAGAGCTGTGACTCTGCTCCTTAAAACTCCTACTCCTCCTCCTTCTCATCTCAGGCTGCGTCCATCCCAATCCTGGCCCTAGAAGCTGAGGCCACACACAAACTCCAGGTGCCCTTATCCTTGCAACCATTAATATCTGCAGCCTACTACCAAAGCTGGATGCACTCCAAGCCTTCATATGCCAACACAACCCTGACATCCTTGCAGTGGTGGAAACTTGGCTGACACCTAAAGTTCCTGACTCAGCAGTAACAATACAGGGCTACAATGTTCACAGGCTGGACCGGATATCCAAAAATGGTGGTGGTTGCGCAATCTATATCAAAGACTCCCTGTCTTGGCACCCTGTAGCAACTCCATCACTTTCTGCCTCAGCCCAGATTCTGCCAATAAAAATCATACTAGGTCCCAACCATAAAGCTCTGACTATTGTCTCCGTATACATCCCACCCAGGGACCCTAAACATGGATTCAATGACGTTCTAAACTTTATCAACTCACATCCTCCCAAAGCTGAACTTATTCTACTAGGGGATTTCAACATAAACTGGTTAGCATCGAGTGCCAGTGCCTATAAAGACTCCATCTCAGCTGCTAACCTCACATAAATGGTAAACTCCCCTACTAGGATTAACTACAAGACTGGCACCAGTACCCTCTTGGATTGGGTCCTCACCACTCATCCCACAAGGATTTCTCATACAACCATTCTCCCAGACTCACTCAGTGACCACTCCCCAGTCATATGTGCATGGTCTAACAAATTCCTTAAGCCCCCTCCCAAAATTATCACTAGCAGAGTCCTTCCTTGTGGAAAACTTCCACATCTCAAACAACACCTACTTCAACAAGACTGGCTACCCATCTATGAAGCAACAGATGTTAACTTGGCTCTTGATCACTTCATCTCAATTTTCAACAAAGCCTGTGACCTCTTTGCCCCTGCTAAAAGGCGCAAAACAAAATCTCTCTCTAACCCATGGGTCAACGCGGCTCTTCTCTCACAGCTGATACTAAGGGATCACATCTGGGAAGTTGCCAGGGCCACTGGCAAACAACTGGACATCCAAAATTACAAACAAGCAGGAAATGCCTGCACAAAAGCCATACGGCTAATGAAATCCACCTATTACAAAGACGCTCTCACCAATACATGGAGAAATGGTCATGCTTTCTGGGACAATATCAAGGATGTCACAGGAAAGCAGCCAAAAAACCTCTCTGGCCATGTTAATGGTTGATGGATCCTCAACCCTTGACCCCAAGGTGATCGCAAACATCTTTAACACAGCTTTTTCAGACCTCAGTGCTCTTCTACCCCATGACTTTTTTGAAAACAGGGCCTACTCCCTAAATACCTCAGCCCCTCAGTGTAACCATCCCCTCTTCTACTTCAGGAAGGTAAGGCTGAATGAAGCTCACCGCTATATTACTGCAGCTATCTCTAAATCTAGATCTAGTAGCGACACCCTGGACCTTAAGCTTCTGTTGCTCACCCTCGATGAGGTAATTCATCCATTAACAAAAATCCTAAAACTCTCTCTCAGCTGTGGAAAATTCCCAGACCTATGGAAAACAGCCACCGTGACACCCGTCCATAAAAGTGGGGACAAGATGATTCACTCAAATTATCGCCCTATCTCCATACTGCCCCCACTCTCTAAGGCACTTGAGCGCATCGTGGCTGATCAACTTACCGACCACTTGGATAATATACCTTGTCCACAACAACACGGCTTCTGGAAAGGTCACAGCACCACCACAGCCCTTCTTGAGTTCACTGGAGCTTTGCACAAATCCCATGACAACGGCCTTCTCACAGCGGCCATTTTCGTCGACCTCTCCAAGGCCTTTAATACAGTACACCGTGGACTATTAATACACCAACTAGTGAATGCCGGGCTATCACCTGACTCTTCTCTCTGGTTTAAAAGCCACTTAGAAAACTGGTCACAGAGTGTAAAAATTGCGGACACTCTTTCTAACACCCTGCCTGTTTGCTCGGGTGTCCCACAGGGATCCATACTGGGACCCCTCCTTTTTAGCCTTTTTTTAAACTCCCTGCCTTACCACTGTTCTGAGCAGATCATACTATATGCCGATGATGCTGTTGTATTCTCCACTCACAAAGATCCTGCAACACTTCAACACAACCTTCAACTTGGTTTCAGTTCTGTAGAGACATGGTTTCTTAATCATAAACTGGTCCTCAATGACAAGAAAACCAAATCTATGCTCTTCTACAGCTCTCATAACCCACACAAGCTACACCCACTGGCTATCTCCACCACCCAGGGAACACTCTAGATCAGGTGGGGTCCTTCAAATACTTAGGGATACAGCTTGACCCTAATCTCTCCTATGGACTTCATGTAGATAATGTAGCTAGAGCTGCTAATACATGGCTTGGTCTCTCTACAAACACAGACCACCTCATGCCAGAAGCTTTGAAGGTTGCAGTCCTGGGCTCTGTGATCTCTGTAATAGACTATGGTATCATCATTTATGGCTCAGCCACAACCACAACCCTTAGACGCCTCTCAACTACATAAATAAAGCATGTCGGCTCATCACTGGTGCTCACCCCGTCTCACCCACACATGTGACCTGTACACTCAGACCGGCTGGCTCCAACTATCAAACCACCATAAAGTTTCTCACCTGCTCCATGGTGAAAAAAATCTACCTTAGCTTGACCTTCTGGGGTCTCAACTCTGTTACAACACCAGATTAACAAATGGTGCCTTAGGAGATCACGCTACAGCTCACTGAAAGTCCCCCACTGTCACACTTCACAGGGACAATGCTCTTTGCTTATCGAGTGCCACTCTGGTTCAATGGCCTCAGCCCAACCATCTCCTCTGCCCCAACTATTGGTATGTTTAAAACTAGGCTCTGGTACTATCTCACTACCAACAGCTCCTGTGACTGCCCAACTTAACCTTGTTTCTCCACTTCCCTTTCTGCTCTAGTTGTCCCCCCTCCCCTCCTCACTGGATTCTACCCTCACATCTTGGTATACACAATGCTGCACTTTTCACCCTCTTGCCACCCTTCCTACATTCCTTCTCCCCCCCACCCTCTTCCCTCTCCCTATGACTCTGGCACTTCTTATCTGTTGTCTATTTTCTCTGACAAATGCCGCTGGCTGCCCTGTTACAATGCTACCCTTGAACTGTATTAATCTGTACTCTGTTTGCAATGTCCACATTGTTGTAATGCCTGTCTTGATGTTCCCCATAATTTGTATTTCTCTGATGTGGAACCTTTGTAAAAGAGCCATGGCTCAAAGCTTTTGTAATCCTAGACTTGATAAATAAATAAATAAATAAATAAATAAAATACTTTTCCAGTGGCATAGTTCACCCAAAGGTGATCTAAGCCACCTGTAGTGAAAAGTCTGTATCTCGATTAGTTTCCGAGATCTGGTGACATCCCTCTGTGGTAGGGAAAGTGATGGAGTCACTTCTGAAGGAAAGAATAGTTGAGTACCTAGAGGCCAGTGGAGCACAGGACCCAAGGCAGCATGGGTTCAGAGCGGGAAGGTCATGTCAACCGAATCTAATAGATTTCTTTGACTGGGTGACCAAAGTAGTAGACCAGGGAGGGGCTGTGGACATGGCCTACCTTAGACTTTAGCAAGGCATTTGACACAGTCCCACACAAAGATTAATAGTCAATTAACCAGCCTGGGAGTGGGTCCCAGGGTGTAGCCTGGTAAAACATTGGCTGCACAACAGGACACAGAAGGTAATTGTAAATGGAGTCCACTCTGAAAAAAGGGGTTACTATTGAGTACCATGAGGTTAAGTATTAGGGTCCAGTCCTTTTAATGTCTTCATCAGTGACATTGCAGAGGGACTGGAAGGAAAATATGCCTTTTGCAGATGACACAAAGATCTGCAACAGGGTTGATACACAAGGAGGCGTGGAAAGGATGAAAAGGGACTTGGCAAGGTTGGAGAATGGTCACAGAAGTATGGCAGCTAGATTCAATGCAAAAGAGTGCAAATAATGCACCTGAAACAAGAACCAGGGAAGAATACACAATGGATGGGAGGTAGTAACAACAACAAAAAGGAAAGGGACCTGGGGGTAATCATATCAGAAGACCTTAGGTTAGCTAGAATGTGAGAAGGCAGTAGGGAGGGCTGGGGTATACTGGGATGTATAGGAGAGGTATCAGCAGCAGAAAACAGGAAGTTGTTATCCCTCTGTACAGACAGTTGGTGAGACCCCATCTGGAGTACTGTGTCCAGTTCTGGAGACCCCATCTCTGCAAGGACATAGACAGGATAGAGGTAGTCAGAGGAGGGCAACTAAAATGGTGCAGGGTCTGCAAGAGAAGCCGTATGAGGAGAGACTAAAGGAGCTTAATATGTATACCCATGAGGAAAGAAGGAAGGGGGGGACATGATAGAAACTTTTAAGTACCTCA